>JAXCHB010000016.1:1688750-2982500 GCA_036926305.1 Uropetala carovei | reverse complement strand
AATGTACTTATTAAAAATCTGATGTGTCCAACAAGACTTTCTCCATACAGAGTGATGAATATGATAGAAATAGTAATTAGAAGCAGCTCTAGACGTCAGTGTCCTCAGGAATAATTAATAATTATCAGCAATTACACTTTGTATAATTTAAAAATATTGAAAAATTTTCACAGTGAAAAATACTTTGGATAACTTTCCACATTGAAAAACAATAAGTAAACAAAATTGTTAGATGTTGCTATGGATATAACAAAATATCTGTATGATTATAATTACCTTTGGTGGTTCTAGAATCCCTGATGATATTTACAAGAATATTAGTTTACAAAATATGGTTCTCAATGGTATTGGGATAATTTTGATTGCATTAAAATTACCCTTAGAAGCATTGTCGTTGCTATCAACAATTAGAAAATTTTATCATACCTATTGAAACAAAGGTATCACTTAGTGACAATTAACAAATTCAGACATAATTAAAACCTCTTAATCCAGTTTTATGAAAAAATGTTTCAAAAATAACTTTTAGGAATTACAGTAGAGTCTCAATTATCCAAGGTAAAGTGGACCAAGCTAACCTTGGATAATGATAAACTCAGATAAAATGGAAGGTTCATCTTTAGGTATTAAAAATAGGCCTATGTATATGTATGTTCAGAAAATTTACTTTATACATACGTAACTAAACTAAAAGAACAATTTATTGATATTACTTAAACAAAATAGTCTTTTAATGATTTCTGCCCAACTTTGGTTGATCGCTTTTTGGCTGCCATGTTATGCCACTGCTGCCTCGGTTAACCTGGAACCTTGGATAAGCGGGCTCGGATAATCAAGACTTTACTGTATATTCACTACAGTGGAATCCCCATTTAACGTTTGTGTCGGGGACAAGTTTTTTGTACCTTAAATCGAGTAATACATTAAATGGGAGTTATCTAAAATTGAAAGACTAAACGGCAGTTCATTAATGTCAAATATGTTTTATTAGTTAAAACACAAATATTAAGTGTATAGATTAATTACGATCAATTTTTTCATTTGTAAAATTTCACAGAACGAAGATGGTTGAGAATAATACCAACTGTAAGTCCTCCGGCGAAGGTGATTCTTCTAGCTTATGGTTTTTTTGTGAAATTAGTGGTCATTTCATGGCTGTGACCCTCATTGCACCTCCTAGCAGTGAATTTGCTATCTTTAATTTTTCTGAGACAAACTTTCTTAAAACTTTTAAGCAAATAAACACACTTAATTGAAGCGCTCCTATATGGGAGGAATCAACCAAGTGTGCAGATCCTTTCAGCTTTTTAAGTTCGCATGCTATAATGAATGCATGATATAATTGGGCTTGCATGGGTTATATAAGATAATACAGTAAAACCCCATTATAAAGCGGGTTTCGGGATACAGAATGTACACCCGCGTTATCGACAACCCGTGGTATTTCGGGAAATAATTTTAAAAAACGTGAAAGTATATGTGTTATAACAAATTTAATTGCAAAATACTATAAAAACTGATATCGTATTTTGATTACTTTAACTACTTAACTACTTTAACTTTAATCGGTGTTTTTAAAATAGTCTGATATTTTCTTTTGGCGAGTCAGCTGATGGCGTTTCTTCGTCACATATGTCTTAATGTTTTGCAAATGTAAAAGATGAAGATGATCACAATCATTCTGTCTCTCCATCCAATTCATCACTTCACTGATGTTATCCAATACTTTGCTTATTTAAACGGTCTCAACCTCACACATCTCTTCATTCTCGCTGTCATCTTCCGATAATTTTTCTGCTCTTCTGCGGTTCTGGACTTCAGCTACAATTTCTTATCATTCCTATAGACAGCAACGGGAGTTTAGCATCGCGGTAAAATTTGAACCAAGTTGTTTAGAAAGAAAATAAACCGCGGTAAAATTTGAATCAAGTTGTTTACAAAGAAAATAAATCGCAGTAAAATTTGAACCAAGTTGTTTACGAAGAAAATAAATCCTGGCAAAATTTGAACCAAGTTGTTTACGAAGAAAATAAATCACGGTAAAATTTGAACCAAGTTGTTTACGAAGAAAATAAATCACGGTAAAATTTGAAACTAGGATGTTTATGAAGAAAATAAATGGAATCATTTTGGGGGACACGACTAGACCCGCAGGTATATCCGAATCCGCAGTATAGTGAGGCGCGTTATAACGGAGATTTACTGTATTTACGAGTTTCGAATAATAATCCTTCAGTGAGGCAGTGTGGTGAGTGTTGGCAGACGTTTTGACGCCTGTTATCGGCTGACCGTGCATAAAATGACAACGCTGACAGTTCCAACTTCCTTTAGTCTCATTTGTTACATTTGGGCCCTTTATGCAAAGCGGGCTCGCAAATTTGATTGCGTGTCTTGTGCGGTGTAGGGAAATGCTACAGTGACTGACGAGTAAGAACATACATCCAAAGTTTTAATAACATCGCCGCCTCGATGTAATAATAACATTGTTGTGAATAAGACTTCCCTTTTTTTGGGGGATTGTCTTCCTTTCGGGTTAACGAGGCAAATATGGCTGTGGTAAATGCGGGTGGCCCAACTAGCTAACGCGTCACGTTAGTGAGCGAGCACCTGCGAACTGAAACTTAAAAAAATCCATGTTCACGTGATGACGTCATCGCAACTTTCGTGAAGTACATAACAGATTAGGGCATTTAAGGTGGAATGACAAAACAGCACGACTAAATATTAATTCTTTTGAGTTTATTTAATGTAGTAACAATGCCAGTATGTGTTGTGCCATTGATGGTTAGATTGAATTAATATATTACATCTCCACCAAATGAAATATTCTCGAGTCACGGTGTAAACACACCTGAAATCGAGGCGATGCCCCACAAGGGACCAGAATTTTGTCCCTTAATTGCAGGCAATTCACAAAATCAAGAAACACTAAATCGGGTGATACAATACATTATTTATAAGGAGTTTTGGTCGGGCCGCAAAAAAACCGTCTTAAATCCGGGTAAACCTTAAATGGGAGAACCTTAAATCGGGATTCCACTGTACATATGTGTGGACACACAAACACATATAATAATAGGTAATCCGTCTAGGTCCATGATTATTATTGGTTAATCCGGGCTCTCCACATACTCCTGCTTCCTGCAATCATCTTCATTTCTAGATAGCTCTCTCTCTCTCTCTTCAGTTTCTTGAAAATGGAGTAATGAGTCACCCATATACTAATTTGTTCCTTCACTTCGTTTTATTTACAAAAGAAATTTATCCTAATATTTTCTTTGAAATTGGTAGATTCCATCTTGTGTCATTGCTTTTTTAAGCATTATGTTAGCATACTACCTTGTTTAGTCTTGTATGAGTGGACCATATGGTCTAAATTTCACCTGAAAAATAATTTTTATCCATATATGTCTATTTTGTAGTGATTACAATCCTAACTACTTTAAAATTTACATTCCAAAGTGCACTCACACTCATCCTGCTGCCTTCCTTTGAATCTTCCCAATTTTATAATGTTTCTTTCGATAGAGATTGCACATTGCCTGTATGCACAGTGAGTTGTGGCAAAAGAGGGTTAAATACTAAACAAATCTTATTTTTAGGTCCCTTCTCCAGTTGTTGGTAGCGTACAACCTGAGGATTTGCCCTATGAAACTAGAGCTGCTACACTCTCAAGATTTAGCCGAAGGAAAGGTGGGAAGAGAAAGGGCAAGGATGAGAAGACTTTAGAAGATTACCCGGACTTTTACTTGAAGTTGTTAGAGGAAAAGTTAGAAAATCACCTCCAGTCATGCATCATGCACTGGAGGAAAAATAACATGTAAAGTATCTAATACTTTTTTGGGGTGTTATTGCATTTCATTTTAGTTTCATGATTTTCCGTTTTGGATAAAATGTTTAAGGGAAAGCAGGAGAAGAAAATGAATGGTATAAAAAATTAAGTGGAAAGAAAGGTCAATGAAGTCTAAGGGAAGGCATGAAACTTTCTGGAACTCCTAGTATAAAAATAGTTCAACTTCTTTATTTTTAATTGCTAAATTTGGTGGTTGAAAAGAAAATTTGAAAAATAAATTAAAATTTTTATAGATTCATGTAAAATTTGTCTAATTGATTAAGAAAATGTTATTATCTACATTAGAACCATATGGAACAGACATGGATCAGCTTTACTGAGGAAGCTTCTGCCTCGCTTGGAACACCCAATGGTTGGCTCCTCTGATCATTCAGTAGATGAGAGTCATCTGTGGGAATTAAAAAGCCTCATGTCTTCTCACAAGGTTTGTTGTGTGAATATATTTAATTAAAAACAATTAAGTCTTACATTACATACATGGTTTTAAGCTTCATATATGGTTTTTTCTATCATGCAAATAGCTAGAAAAATAAAAGTTTTTATGTTAATTGAATTTCATAAATTCACCTCTTCATATTGGTGGCTCAACTTTCTGCACTGTGTTACAGGTGTGTGGTTTTCCTATTAATGTCCCATATGATGGCATTGGAAGTGCCAGAGAAGCATTGCGAACAACAGGAGTCCACACTATCAATGAGCCAGGAGTAGAGTTTGCATTGGCTGTATATCTTCATCCATACTGTGGAATTAAAGGAGAAAGTTCATCCATACTCTCACTCTGGGTATATGTTGCATCATTAGTCAATCGAAGGTTAAATTTAGATTAGTCACCCTCTGGCCATTACAATGAATTCTTTCAATTGATTTATCCATTCACACATTACATTGAACATCTAATCAAATGAAAGTCTATAAAATAATCTGTGTTTGATATTAATCATTTTAAAGAACAAACTGGATACTATTAGTGAAATAATCCTTAAGTTGAACTCAAAACAGTAGCTTGCTGAATGTATTTTTGAAACACAAAGATTGAGTGCCGTAATATACTGAACTAGCTTTATCCATACATAATTCACTTTAATAAAAGTGAAATTATCTAAGTGATTAGATAATAAGTGTTCTATTGGTCTTATTCTGTTGTCACAAATGATTGCTTTTTGTAATATTTAAACATTATATGTTGACAGACATTTTCTTTGACTATATGTTAATTCTGGTTTAACTGATGAAACCACAGTTAGAAATAGTAATTATTTGAAATCTGCTTTTAGGTTAGTTTCTATCACAAGATATTATTGCCAAAGAATTTTTTTTAAACAATGCCAAAGATATTGTGGTAGTTAAAGTTTAATTATTGTGTACTGAGATTGGTAGAGTTATGTAATATGGCATATTCACAATTTATAAATAATAATTATTTTTATATGTTGCAATTCATTGGTGGTATAATTATACTGAAATTTAAAAATTTACCATGCAAAATATTACATAATTTATAAAACTATTTATAATTATATTATTGTTAACAATTAATTCTTTTATTATTTATTCTACTTTATACTGTTAACCTGTAATTATCAACCTAATATATCTATGTGCCCCAAAAGAGCAAGTCTAAAGGAAAAGTGCTAGATAAATTTATGCTTTATATTTTTGCAATAAGGCAAGTGTATGAAATCTTAGCCATCAAAAGATTAATGCCATATTTATCCTATTAAATATGATCTCAAATATAAGATAAGTCCCTTTTACAGAAGTTTGTTTTAACAAAAAATGTTTTACAAGGCTTTATGAAGCAAATATATAATATTTTGGAGTGCTTCTATTTATATCTGTAAATATTATTACTACAATGAGCAGTACAAAGAGAACAATGATTTAAACCATATTAACTAGCCATACATTTTTTATATATTTATTTCTTTGTTCTCAAATGTAAGACGACCCCTAACCTTTTATTGAAAGAAATACAAGTAAGGTACCCTTTGTGGAGGGAGCAACCTGTGCCATTAGAATGTAGAACCTCGCTAAACCTCCCTATGCATGAAAACTTCATCTCTCTAGCTTCAGAAGTCTGGCTACAATACCATTTCAAAGCTTTGAATCATCAATTGCCATTGTTTTGCCTACCTTATGATCTTCAGGCTACAGCCACTTAGTGTTATATTCAGTCAAGTACAGGCAACTCCCAAGATTCGACGGGGATGCGTTCCTGAAAACGTGGTTGAATCTCGAACTGCCGAATGTTGAATCAACACAAATTCAAACAATTAGAGCAGAAATAACGATGTCTAGACTGGAACTAAACCTCTCATGGTCAGGCAGGCCGAAAATTACTTCGCGTAAACTAGTTTCTAATTCGACCAATCGATTGGCTGGTTCGATTCGACCGGTCAAATTCTCGAGTTGGTCGAATCTCGAACGGTCAAATCTCGGGAGTCGCCTGTATTTACATAGCGTATATATTTTCAGTAATTTAGTTGGTATTATTGTTCAAATTTACCTTCAAATGGCTTTAAACACGCAGAAAGCTCTCCCATGAGTAATATTAAATTTAAACAAAATTCTCATGAGTGAAAAAAGGAGAATTGCTACAAAAGCTTGAGAAAGGCCCTTCAATGAAGAGACTTTGTGAAGAATATAACATAGGTAGTTCTACTGTCTGCAATTTAAGAGGCAAAAAAGTATTAAAATATTGCTTAACTTAGACAGTGATGTAAAATGTTGCATACAGCATGGGTAAATAATGTCAATAAGAGTATTTTTTGAATGGTTTTGGAAATGAAGAAGTGAAAGAGTACCAGTTTCAGACCTAATGCTGGTACATGAAGCTAAAAATTTTAATGACTGAAAAATTACTAAAGCCTGCAATTATTCTCAAGGTTGGCTGCATCAATTTCACTGAAAATTTGCAGAAAATTTCCAGTAATGAAAATAATCAGCCTTCCATTTCCACTACACAAGATCCTGCCTCATCGACAACCTCTCAACCTGTGTTAACAACAATGGTGATTGACCACATGCCTCCTAAATTTGAAAGTAGAAATGAGAAGGATAATGTGTTAAGTGTATATTAAAAATACAGGCGACTCCCAAGATTCGGCAGTTCGAGATTCGACAAATTTGAGATTTCGACCCGTCAAAACCTGCTTATTTGACCCATTGAAACCTGCTTATTCGACCCATTGAATTTTGTGACGGGAAGGACCAGGATTGGCGAAACTCCAAATCCGATTTTCAGCACCTTTATTAGAAAGAGTCTCGATTAGGCGGTTACAATTTTGAAAGGATTATGAAATTAGATTTGCTCCCCGAGGCTCCTTTTCACGTTCGGCTCTCCGAGGCTCCTTTTCACGTTCTGCCTCCGACCTTCCACCTCGGCTGCTAGCTGGAAGTCAACGCCCTCACGCGGCGCTTTCGTGAGAGTTTTAGCGTCGTCTGCTGGTCCAAAACAAATGAGCGACAAAGGGCGATTGTCTCTATCTCCAACAAATTTGGAACTAATTTATGTGAAGTAATTTTCGTCACGACCAGCCCTGTGCATCTTACTCTTGTGGGAAATAGGTTCAAGTTACGACTACATTTGTTCATAGATGGCACCACCGTCGCACCAAGCGTGCGCGTTTAAAATATCAGGTTATTTATTCCTCGTAAAATGCTTAATATATATGATCGCAAAATTTTAAATAGAAATATAAAATTGAAAAAACAACAAAATTATTGTACGTTATTGATATTGCTTTATTTAAGCTTCGTTAGATGTACACATAACAAGTAAATGCCGTATTTTAAGTGAGAAACAATTCTGTAGCATTTCAGCTGAGATTGCAAAAAGGTTTTTGCAAACATCACAAATTATTTGCGATATACACTCAGAAAGATGGCACAGTTACATTACAAAGTAGTACCAGATAAAACAAACAGTTGCCAAATCTCAATTCAAACATTAGCAATTCAACAGAGATCACACATGGAAAAGTACAAAATATGTGGAAATGTATCCTCAACTGGTATTACACAAACAGAAAAAAGTGAGACTAAGTATAAGAAAATCTTAACATACACGAAGTACTATAGACAATACTGTAAATCATGAAAATATGCAATTGAACATAGACAAAAAATGTAATATGAACATAATGAACAATGAATTAACAAAAAAGATGTATGCAGGTACATACTAAATAATAAAAGGTTGCAAATTATCTGCATTGCGCTAGTTCATGCCACAAAATGCATATAAAATCATACTTTCTCTCAAAGCTAATGAGAGCATTGATATTAGATAATTTGAAATCACAGGAAGGTAAAAGTATGTACATACTGCAACATCTCAAATGTGTTAATTCATGCAAGCATATAAACAGTGACACCCTTCACATGACATATATACAAGTTCATAATATCATATCAAGGTAACCAAATAAACAGTATAAAAATGAACATATATATACTAAGCAGTGCATACAACACACAGAAACCATCCAAATATGTACTCTAACATTAAGAGGCATGATGTAATACCTGTTCCCAAACCTAATGAGGGCAATGATATTAGGCAGATAATTTTAAATCATAAGAAGTGAAAATGTGTACATACTGCAACATAAAAGGTCGCACAATATCTGAATTATGTTAATTTCCCCAACAAAAAGCATATAGAAATTAAAAGATTGAATAATGAATATGTACATATATATATATTTACAAAATTTAAAGCCTATACCCTACAATAACATATATTAACAAAGAAATGTAAAACCTATACCCTAAAATAAAACATTGACAAAGAAATGTAAAACCTATACCCTAAAATAAAACAGTGACAAAGAAATGTGAAACCTATACACTAAAATAAAATATATTTACTAAGACGTGAAAATTATACCCTAAAATAAAAAAATTACAAAATTTTAAACCATCTTGTGGACCACTGCTCGCACACCCCCACGCTCATACATGTCACGAACCTGCCAGTTTTGGCAAATTGCTTATGTCTTAGCTGTGGCTGGTGAAATTTTAGTAGCCATCTTTGAATCCGCAAATAATCTTATTTGTGCAATCCACTGATCGATAACTCAAAGTGATGTCAAACTGAATGAAAGCCTAAAGTTACAAGCAGAAACAATTTCAGCCTACTTTCTATTTTTAGTAATAGCATCATTTGTAATTTTTCCTCATGTAGTGCCAGAATTACTGTTTCTCATATGCTTGGCTGAATTTAAATGCTACTCCAAACCTAATTTTCCCTTTTCCACTACATATATTGATTTTACAAGTATTGCTTTTGTCACCATCTTTGTGAATCGGTGTAATGTAAGCAATTTTAAAGAGGTCAGAAAAAACGCCACTGCTAAAAGATTTTTAAATAGTATAAACAGTGGGTAAACCAGTGATTGACTGCACTTTTTAAATAAAAAAGGGAGAGAGTTCATCTGGGCCAGTACACTTTGTAACATTAGTAGACAATAATTTCCATAGTACATCCTCAGTTGAAACTGTCATTTTGCCAAAGGAAAACGTGTAATTTATGTCAAAGGCAGGCTTTGTGTCAGGTATCACAGTACTGTGGACCTTAGAAAAGTTCCTTACAAAGAGGTTTGAAATATCGTGGTCATTATTTGCAACATGTTCTTCATAATAATACATTATGCTTGGTATTCTATCCAATTTTTGATGATTTTTAACATGTCTCCAGAAATACTTTAAGTTATAGGGAATATTTGTTTCCGTGTTATTTATATTGTTTTTGCAACATGAACCAGAATGTTTTTTGCATTCACCTCGGATTTTAGAAAAATTATGATAATCATCATTACTCCCAGTAATTTTGAAAATTTTATGGTAATGTTTCTTGAGTTTGATACATTCCTTTAATTCAACACTAAACCATTTAGGATAAGATGATGTTTTGATTGTTAAGGTAGGAGTACACAGTTCTATAGTTTCATAAAGAATAGAGTAGAAAATTGATAGAGCATTATTAATCTCCAAATTGCACAATATTCCTAGCCAGTTTAAAGTATCTAAGTAGTTAGTCAATGTAGTATAATGACAGTTTCTATAATCATAAATAGTAAATTGATAATTGTTATAATCTAGTTCTTTGGCCAACTTTACACTGTAATGAATATCAAGGTGATGATTAACACATTTTAAAATAGGATATGGATCCTTTTCGGAAGTTACTTGCCCTGAATTAGAAAAAGCTAGATCTAATAGTAAATTGTACAAATAGTACTCATCTGCTTAAGACCCAGTAATGTAAAACTTTCATTTATAATTCTTGCTTGAGTGGTGAAAGACATGCTATCACAGTCAGTGTTCCAACAGGGATCAAGTAAATTGTAGTCCCCAGTACAATAATATCAAAAAATTGTTATTATTCACAATATCTTCAACCACTTCACAATGAGATAAGTACTTATCAATGGCAGAGGCTGGGGGGATATACACTGCCCCAATTAAAACCTTTGCCTCTTGACTACAAATGTTTACAAAAATGTTCTACATTAATAATTTGGCTTATAACCTTTACAGATTGCAATTTTGTTTTAATAGCAATTAAAACCCCACCACTACGAACTTTATTAGAAGTAATTACACTGCGATCATGTCTATAAATGTCTAAATGAGGTAAGTCCAATTCAGAGTTATGTCTTCACTGAGCCTAGTCTCAGTGAGTACGATAACGTCATAGTCAGCGGTAGAAATAGCTAGTTTAAGTTGCTCTAATTTTGTCCTTAATCCCCTTACGTTCTGATAATAGATTGAAAGCGTTGTTAAGGACATAAGTCTTTTGACACTTTTTGCTTTTTTACTATGTTAGGAGTGACAATACTACTTGATATGCTACTCCTTTACATTCAAAGGAGGAATAGTGGCCTTATGTTTTTATATAAATTGTTAAATAACCATATTAAAAGCCCAGAATTACTTAATTTAATAAACCTCAGAGTGCCTTTAATGTATACAAGGTTAGATATGACTTTTCATATACCATATATGGACAAATTATATGTGCATTTTACCTTTGTATACTATGATGAGAGACTACAACCTTATAAGTCATAAAGTTGATATATTCAATGAATCACTGCAATCATTTAAAACTAAGCTCCAATGCCTAACTTAAATGTGGTAGAAATTTATGCCAACTTATGTCTATTTTAATTCAGGTAAATTTTTATTAAGTACCATGAATCTGATATAATTTTACTTTATGCCTTAGAATATTTATTTATTTATCATTTTTAAAGTTTACCCAACAAAATAATTACAGGATAAACTGTTTTACATTTTAATAAATACACTTGATTCTAATTATCTTGATATCAAGATGGCAAATTATATATGTAACGAAAAAGCAATACAAAAGCATATACATTCACAAGCATAAAATATTCATTATTCAATACAATGATATATATATATTACCATACACGACCTATGAACTATTTATAAATAAGGCAAGTAACAATGGTAGTTATACAATTGTAGTTATGTATTACCAATAACAACGAATGAAATATATTTATAAAAGAAGTGAGGCAGATAACAATCATATATTCCTTCATTTTCAAGATATGTACATAATTTCAAACAATGGTGAAATTATAAATTCATACATATCTTTTATTGAGTACCCCAATAAAGCCGATAATTATGTTATATACTCAGACTTTCTGATAAAAATGTCTAGATTAGAGAAGTACTTATTATAACTAGCACATATCCTCGTTAATGTTGAGTTCATACAAAGGTTTGTACGATATTGTTATATTGTCAGATGGATTTTGAGTATAATTTTTATAGGATTTGTGATTTTTATGTGCGATAGTATAATTTTTCTTACTCTTGTGCTTTAATGGTTTATATTGTATTAGAACGCACGTTTAAATATTTTGGCTTATTTTTAATACATTTCTGATTGTATTTTTAGGAAAAGGCCTTGTCCCGTAAATAGAGTATTATTATTATCAGTGTAAAATTCATAATAGAGAGGAGTTTACCTTTATAAAATATACGATAATATTACAATAATAAAATTTTATAAATTTCTATAAATTGATGCAAAGGATGATTCGAATATACTTATGTGACAGGCATTAGCTGTAATAATGGGAGATACAAATGGAGAAAGACGGTCGGACAATTGTAAAATTAGATAAAGGATTTGTTGGAAATTGACGCACGAATGCTTTTTTTGAAAATATATTACGTGAGTTTTTGGATTTCAAATAGGAAATGAGGTGGAAGTTTACCGTGAAGAAGGAATCACCCGAGTTTTTTATGGTTCTTAAGTTCTTATGAAGGCTAATTCACTTACTAAATAGAGTATCTTAGTTAGGACAATTACAAGTGTATTTTTCTACCTGTTCCGGACATCTGTGTTTGTAAATCAGTAGGTTCCTACGGTAGGTACCTACATTTCAAATTTATACGAATATTTTATCGGTATCAATTGAATATACCACAGGTTTCCAAAGTACATGGATAAGATAAAAACCTGAAAGTATTTTCCGGAGTATAATTGCTATTCTTATAATTACACTCGTGAATAGTTTTTAATAACTAATAATTGTTTCCGCATAATTTGTAAATGCCGCCGAAACTACCCATGTAATTGTTTATGAAGACGTCCTACAGAAAAATAAATGTTACAAAAAAACGCATACGTATTTGGACCAAAAATTCGTTATTAATTAATTAATTAATTACATTGTCGGTTATTAAGCAATCTGAAAATATATTTTAATGCCTTATTTTTACCCCTCTCCATGACGAATCCAAATTTAGGTTTGCAAAGCAAAAGTTTAATGCCAATAAATTTGATTTACTGCAAGTAATTTATAACATTTAAGCAAATTTTATCGATGCTACAATAAGTTATAATTGTGTTCCTACTAAAATGAGAAATCAAGATATAAAAAGGAATTGTTTATTTTTTGTGGTTTTTTTGTCGAAATTGTAAATATCCAGATTTATAAGGGGAAATGTTGGTTAGCCTGCGCGCCTGCGCGTTACTTCTGGTTACTTCGTAGAAATCTTAAAATGGCTGACGGGGTTGTCTGTTATGTGCGTAATACAGTTCGAAATTTATTTTGTTTCCATCAGACCTTTTTAGAAGGAAAAAACTAGACCTTTTTATTGTATTCGAAATTTAATGTTGATAGTTGTGATCGTGATATATGTTTGGCCGTGTGTTCTTCGAAAACTGGTCCACGTGATAATCATTTTGACAGCAGAGTTTTAATACTTTTGGTTATTTTATGTGTTTACACCAGAACTTTTTACAAGTAAAAAACTAATCCTTTTTATTGTATTCGAAATTTAATGTCGATAGTTTTGATCTTGACAAAATTTTGGCCGTTTATTCTTCGAAAACAGTGGTGCATGTGACGCATTTTGACATCAGTTTTTAATTATGTACTTTTAGTTTGATTTGTGTACGTTTTAAGACACTTTAAGCGAAGTGAAGTATTATCTAAAGTTTTTTATAGTTTCAATGTGTGTAATCTTCACATTGCTTACTGGACATTAATTAACTTCTCTTAATAGTACTATTTCTTATTTTATAATACAATGATATGTGAATTTGTATATGTAATTATTCAGTATGCCCTGCTTTGCCACTTAATTGTAATTTATGGTGATGTTTTGATGTATTATTGTTTTTCGTTAGTCCACTCGTGCTGTTATATTGTTTTACTTTGTATTTTCTTTTGTGATTGAGTTTGTCTTATTGATTTGCCATGTAACTTTGATCTTCTGGAAAATAAATGTACTGTTATTATTGTGTGATACAGCTGTCCTGGTCAATCTCCTCGAGGATTTATATCTACAAAGGTAAGGAAATCTTAAATAACTTCTCTGTTCATCTTTGATTTATAGTTGAAATATCTTTACCGTATATATATGTATATAGGAAATGTTATATTTATCATATTTATGTATAATGGAGTAATTATTTTTATAAATTAGTCCTTATGTATAACATTTTGTTACTGCATAACATGTTTAATGAGTGATTTTATCGTTGTAAAGTATCATTTTCTGTGAAGAGTTGGTAAAATTTTTTGCAAGGACGGATTTGTTTATGGGCAAATATAGCCAAGATATGGCGTTACACTCTTAACGTAGGATTAATTAAGGGTTTGTTATCAATATATATTGTGTTTTGAACGTAAAAATTATAGTTTACCTCATAAAATGAGAATCTGTGTTTTTAAAAACGTATGAATAATACATTATTAGCCGGTTTCCATTACTTTATAAACTTCAAATCAAAAGTTATTGTTAAGGTTTTGTAGAATTTTTATCCTTTGGGTGCGAGATTTCTGAGTTGGTTCTGTCGTTGTTTCAGATGCGAGCCTCCGAAGAATGAAGTCTGAAAACGCAGCCAGCATGGTAGATCTTCCACAGGCCAGCTCTGCTTTGCGATGTCAAGAAAGAAGATGGGTGAGTGTGATTGATTTTGCATTTCAAATTAGAACTAATGAGCTTCCCGCTTTAAATATATATTTCATGTCCTGGCATGTGCAGAAACTACATTAGTCTTACGTATTTTTACACATAGGGGTATTTTCTCTCTACGGCAGTTTTAATATATCTGGAAGCTGCGGAAGTGCTCTTCTCGTACCAGCATCTGTTATGCTTTTCTCAGTTATTAAAAAACAAAGCTCTACGATATTGACATTCTTTATTAATTTTTCCTAAATGTGAATCATCTCGTCGAGTAGCTAATCCGTTTCCTATTGCTGAGTTTAAATTTGTGTCGTTTCTTCGTCTTCCGCCGTTGGCTGCATCGATTCTGTTTTGGCTTCTTCTTATATTACTCCCTTCTTCAGTTTGTTCGTTTCTTCTTTGTTACCTGATTTCGTTTATGGTCTCTCTCGCTGTTTGCCTTTGCTCATCTGTCCGTATTTTATCTTCTCACTCTTTCTCTTCTACGTCGTTCTTCTTTATCTTCTTCTGTCTCTATAATGTTTATTTATTTATTCATTTAGTCACATGGCGGCTGGATGTGCCAGGTGGCGACAAGTAACATAAAATGACACAATAAAGTACGTTTGAATCAGATTTACATTAAAATTTTCGAAAGAATCAATTTAGATTCACGTCATTGGTACATAAGTAAAAATTACACAGATTCAAAGGCCTCGTTATCTTCTTCTTTCTTCCATTTGATGAATTAATGGGCTATTATTGCCTTAAACTTTAATTAAAAGTTATATTTGTAGTAATTAAAATGCTGATAGTAACAACAACCTGGGAAATTGCAATTGATAGTGCTTTACCGTCAGAGGTAATAATGAGTAAAAGCGTTGTTATGTAAACTAAACAAACAAAATTATAAGTTCTATTTGATGAATTAACGGAGTACTAGCTGTACCCACACAGTGTTTTCACTGTTTTTTCAATTAATTTATAAAAAATTAAGAATTGTGTAGAATAAGTTGATCTCAATATTTCACGTTTAACTCAATAATTCGCATTTAACTCTGATAATGCATTTCCCCAGTATAGGTAAGGTTAGCGGGTAGAAATCTCGCTGAGGGCGAGGCTGTGTGTGCATATTGACAATTAATTATGCAAAGTCAGTAAGAAATCTGTATTTTAAAAGTCAAATTAGAGAGGAAATTAATGCTACACAGTAATTGATTGCAAACTTTTATGTTTTTAATTTTCTTTGTTTCTTTTTATTGAAGTATACGTCCTTTTTTTCATATATCAATCAATGCAACCGTTTATTTAGATTAACAATGAAGAGAAGATAAGTTTCGGCGAGTTCTAGGTTATCAATCTAAAAGAAATGTTTTCATGCTGCTCCTGAATAAACGTAGCCCGTCGCCTAACATTCTTTGTCATTTAGATTATCTACGAAGGTGACATAACCATATAACTTTCAATTTGTTAAAAAATAATGTACGTCCCTATTCTCATCTGATTTTAAATTTACGCATGAGACAATTTGCCTTAATAAGCATTATAGATGTTTAATAGTTTTACTTACTGAAAAAGTAAGATTCCAGCATCCGAATGATTTTAAATAAGATCAATTGCTTTGATTAAATTGCTAGAAATGCTTCCCATACACAGTTATTAACTGGATAATTATCCGTAAATATTTGTGTTGCTATCTATAAAGTTTGACATTGCTACAGCATTAATTTCTATGCTTAAAGTGTGAAGCGAATAACACTATTCTTTCACTTATTTGAAGGTTTAATTGGCACTAATTGAATTGGAGGCAATGCCAGGAATCTTTCTCTCTCGGTCACAGTGCAATCATCATTCATTTGTCTGCTTCATTCAAAACTGGCATCGGAACTTTTTAATTTTTTTGTACCATTTGGCGACAAATGAGGGTTGATCAAAACAACGATTATCAATGGTGATGTTTATAGAGGTCCAACTGTATTTCAAATGTTTATATAAACTCAGATAGCGCTTGCAATTGGGAGCTTTTAGAATAACAAAAGATTGTTTCATTTTTAACTCTTTTTAAGTACTAAGTTAAGATTCCATTATAAGCACCTGTTGGCATAGGTTTGTAAAAGTTTGAAAGGATTGAAAATATACGTTGGATTCGTTATAACTATTTTAATTTTTATTATTCCAGAGCTTGCGATTATATACTTGATACGTTTTCGTGTATGGTATATTCCAAAACGTGGTATTGTACACAGTCCGACATCGCATTCTTTACATACGTACAGTGAAGCCTCGATATATTGGACTAAAAGGAGGGGAAGGCCTGTCTGTTATATCCGAAACATCCGAAGGAAACGTATGTGTTGCCTTAAATTGTTAAAATGTGCATGTTATGAAAGACAGTGTTTTACTCTGCTATATATTTATACAAATTGTTAAGAGCGCATGAAATAATAGCACAGAGTTTTCTAATTAATTTAGGAAAATAGGAATCGTATTAATTTTTATATTTTACTAGTAAAAGGTGCTAGCAGGAGCATACTTTTATAAGAACATAATTAAGAATGAAATAAATTATAGTGACCATAAGAAAAATTGATTTTCCCTTGCGTTCTTATTTGAAACGGAATTATTCTTAGGAATGGAACTTGGGATACTTTTTCGAGATTTTAGATTTTTCCGGACCCTGGTGGAAATTGGCAGAAAGTAACAATGAATACAAAGAATGTTTTAAGACAAACAAACCCCACAAGTAATGCAAGTCAGTCAATTTCAACCAGTCACAAAGGTCAAACGGAGGAACAATTAATTTTTGCGGATTTGCTACACCAATAAATTATACATTGTATCTACCATATATACTCGTGTATAACACGCTGTTTGAAGACCAAATTTTCAGGTCATAAAGTAGGGTGCACGTTATACACAGGTAACACTTCTCTGCACTTAAAATGGGAACCTACCTCGCACCAGATTCACGCTTTTTGGGTTAATTAATGGGAAAAGCACAATAATTATTGATACTCCAGGTTATACATACATAATTATATGTATAGAACACCTAATTACTTCTATACATTTATAATTCCATCCTCTCTAATTATTCCGCATTTCACTAGCTCATCAGCTGATTGCTGTAATTTTTGCAAAATCACAAGATAATCTTCCCGCAAAACACACATCAAAAACAAAAAAACATAGAATAAGCAAATTGAAATAATTTTATTTAGTAAATGATTCTAGTGTCTACGTTTGACAACGTAAGTAATTTAAAACCCATAGAATCTCGTGTGTGAACTTAATCATACCTGTCGCGTTTCCTGTTTCCAGATTTGTTTGTTAAATTTTTACGTTATTCCTTCTCTTAAACAGTTTTAGAATGAGATAGGAAAGAGAGAACCAACGTCCACTTTAAATCAAAACTAATTTATAGATCCCTTTTTGTCTGATTTAAAAGGATTGGCAACAGTGGCGCTGCAGTTTTCTACACGGCATCACTTTGCCCAACTTACCATGTGAGGTTGCTGCCATCTCAACTCAGTCGCTTTAATTATTGACGATGTCTCTCTTAGACATAATATGGAGCTTATTGAACGTAATACACTTATGGACAAGTCCAAACGTTTTAAAATTCATATACCTCCCAAAAATCAAGGATGTGTGTCATACACGTGGTATCAGAAAAAGTCGGGATTTTTTGGAATAAAGTACGAGTGCGCATTATACACGGCAGTTATACACTGGGACGCATCATACACGAGTATATACAGTAATTATATACATTATAATATGTATATATATATCCATATATTGCGATGTATAAGTCGACCTTGAATTTTCAACTTGAAAATACTAGATTAGGTATATGTTCGCAGTATAAGTCGACCCCCTTTGTTTCACTTAAAAATACTTCTCATGAAATCGTTGCCAGGCAAAATCAAGGTCATGTACGATCCAAGTTTTAACAAGATACAGAAATAAACATAGTAATAAAAAAATATAGGAATATTTTTTCGAGTCCGTGCTATTCTTCTTGAGCCTTCCATTTGACAGGTGTTTTAATTTCAACCAATAAGAAACTGCTATTCTCAGAGAGCTTGATCAACTAAATAATGGTTCCTATGATTTGATTGATGTCGGCTGTTAATGATGCTATCAAAATGAACTGCACCTAGTTATCGCAATCAATATCTACGGTGGTGAAATTCAATAAAGTATCGCATGTTGGCAGGCGTGAGGATGGTTCTGATAATTACATTATTCCCCTTTTCAAAAAAGGAAATGTTTTTTCCGCATATTTTTTGATTATTTTTTTTTGTCTTCTTTCATGTACTTTTTTGTACTTGATTTATTTGCATATTCCACATATAATTATAACTTGCAATTAGTATGGTTAATTCCGATCGAAGTGTACCTCTTCTATCTCACTTACTTCTACAGCATTACAATACTTTGGATGATACAATTAAAAAAACAAGGTAATTGTCCGTAATAAACATTTCATAAATGTCGTATTAAAGAATTGATATTTTAATAAACAATCAAGTAATGATTATAACATTCTAAATTTTATTATTTATTTATAATTATAATATCATAATTATATGTGGAAGGTGCAAATAAATTAAGTACAAAAAGGTACGTGAAAAAGACAAAAAAAATAATCACAAAAAATTGAGGAAAAAAACAAAAATACATAAAGACATAATAATAATACAATTTTACTAGTTAAAATATATGTACAGACCACTTCTGAAAGAAAAAAATGCTGGCTGCTGGGAGCGAACCCCAGCCCATCCGATACTAGACATTCATTCTACCCATTCAGCTATCGCTGCTTCTGTTTGTAAATTTAAGGTTAATGGTATATGTTGCATCCGTGCTTACACCTGAATTTAAATTGTTAAGATCTTTTAAACAAGGGCCCATTGGCAAAAACGCAGAGAGATATAGGTGATGTTTTAGTTCTAGTTTCACCTCCTAAAAGGGTATTACGAATTTCAATATTAATGTTATGGCCTCCCCTTGTTGGTAAATATCGATGTTATTCATCTGTAATTTAAGGTTCACAATTTTATATTTGTCGTATAAGTCGACTTTAAGTTTTAGGAAAATTTTTTTAAGCTTCAAAGGTCGACTTATACGCCGTGATATACGTTAGTTATAATGTTGAGATGTATTCATTAGGCCTTCCAAATAACGCACATGTGATAGGTCCGCATGAGACACAATGTAGTAGTGGCGTCATTTAACTGTTTTGCATCGCCGGACATTCTGTCCATTATATCCTAAGTACGTTCCATCAAGGTCCAGTATGCAGAGGGTTCAATGTACTGTGGATTTCTTCCTTTTCATCGGCTTCGTGGTACTTTTGTTTCGGATGATACACTTCCTCATGGCTAATCTCATCACAATTTACTGAAAGAAGTGAATAATATCAGTCAGTCTCTCTTTTACAGTAAGCACCGCCTCGAAATATTCCAATTCATTTGCATCAGAATCAAACCATTATCAGTTTTGTCTTTTCATTGGGAATCAGTGGTCTAATGAAGTTTATTCTAATGAGTACTTGAAGTTGTTTTATTTATTTAACTAGTTTATAATTTTTACTTTGCAAAAGCCATAAATAATGACTTGAAACGCTTACAGAATGCAAGTACCTTCTACTTGTATATTGAACAAATAAGTAACATATCATTCTTGTCATTAAAGACAATTTTTAGTAATGTATGTGTATCTGTAAATGTAATTACATGCAAGGTTATTTGTCAGGTGCGTTTCGCTTCCAGCATAAGCGCCTATTAGTATTAGTCTCCATCTGGTCTGTCCGCATGTTCGTTATCTGCTTCTACCAAGCAGATTTTCATGAAATTTGATATTAAGGACTTACGGTCAAAGATAATAAGAAAATCACATAAATGAGTCACGTAAGCCAATCAGGGGTACCACTTTACTGGTGATAAAATATGAACTTTCCCTCATATCTCGTAAAGTATCGGTCATATCAAAATATTTATCAAGTAAAACTTGTGCAACTAATAAAGCAGGGTATTTCTTTTCCTCTACATTTTTATCGTAGGAGTCGCCGTTTGCGAGAAAATCGAACAAGAGTCGTAATTTGAGTTGAACTTTGAAATTTTCTAGCATGGTTACTTCTTCATTGTTGCTAACGTAAACAATCTCACGGAAATATGTTTAATTTCCTTACATATGCATGTAATATTTTTAAATGGGAAGAAAATGGATTATTTATGATGAAGAAAAGAACTTTATAATGCTATTTCCCTTCCAAACACGTAAATAATTTCTTTCAAATACTCCAATGCACAAAACGCACCCATTTGTGTTACGTTGTACACTTTCCTAACTTGTTTATATCTTAAAATCTCATTATAAATATTAGTGTTATTTTAAACTCTTGTACTAATTTTTAAACGAAGTAATCAACTGATATTTTATAATTATACAGTTTGCGTAAGCACAACATTAAATTACCATAACTTTAATGTATGTTAACAACAAATTGTTGACAGCATATTTGTAGTGATTCTGAGATAAATACAGAGTTCATAAAATTATTTCTAACGAAGAATGTAAATTAAACTACAAAATATCCTTCTAAGATTTAGTCACATTAAACGTTTATTAGGAAAATTTGTGCATCAAATCTTGGAGTAATTATTGGAATTTATTTTACAATGCTACACAAACATCTTTATATAGTTCTCTGGTGAATAAATTAAATTAAAATGGTATTGCAAAGTTCTTTGCTTATAAATAACTAGCAAATTTACCCAGCGTTGCTCAGGTTATGTTTTAAATCATCGTGACTTCAAATTATGGCAATAATTATGAACAAAAAATTATATCTATGCTTGAATTAAGTTTTATTTGGGAAATTTTTTCATATTTTAATTGATATAAATGAAAGAGTTGGAAAATATTTTGAGGATTCGTAATTAAAATTGACAATCAACGCAGTCGATTCATTTTGTGAGGTGATGCTTTTTGCCAGGTGGAGTTCGTTCTCTAAGCTTCCGGTAGAGAACGTGCATGTAGAGTACAGGTAGTTCCGCCTAATGTAGCAATTGAAAATTACTAGAAGTTACCTTACGCCTCAGTGATCGGAGGTAATATGTAGAGTGGAGGGGAACGAATTCCATTAGAATAGAGGGGCATTGAAGGTGAGCGCGCTTCCTAGAAGGGAAATCCCCTTGCACGCAGAGTAGAGAGGTGACTTCTTAAGTCAGTTACCATACGGTAGCTTTGCTTTACGCATGGAAAGTTATATGCGGGATGCTCAGGAGTTCAAAATAAACATTCTTTAAAAATTCAGATAATACCAGGTTCCTAGAAAGGAGCGTCTGTCTCACACAACATTGTACGAGGGTTTCCCAGAAAGTAATGCACCACATGTTTTGAAATTACTCACATTTAACGAATATGTGACAGATTTTGACTTTTATCGATAAGTTTCCTGGACAACGAATGTCATTGTTGAGACTCGAGATTCATATTATTGCCTAGCGAGGGATAAGGGGGGGAACAGCAGAGGGAGGGAGGGGGATAAGGCATTGTCGAGTACAATTTGTAACGTGTTAACAAAGGTATTGCCCACTTATTGTAACAAAGTATTATTCACTTGACATAAATTTATTTTAACAAAACTCTTTGCTTAGAGAATCGTTCTAAGAGTCAGAGCATTGAATTCCTGTGTGATTTTAATTCTCTTTTCTACTGTTTTTGTTTTTCGTTGCATTAATTCTTTTTGTTTGTTCATCTGTTGTTTGTCGTGTTGTATTAACCAAACCACATCCAACACAGTGTAATGTGAGCAAATAAAGTAAGTGGTAAATGTTTTCACTTGTATAAATTGTGTAGTATCGAAAGTAAGATTGCGTAACCCGGCCGCTGTATGGGTTTGTTGTCTAACTAAGTAGGCTGTTATGAAGGTTGGCGTTGTAATAGTGTCTCATCGCACCGTCAAATGTCATGGATGTCTGTGTTGACCAGCATCATAGCTAATCCTAATATACAATAAACTTTGAAGCTTCTTTGTTTATTGTAAAAAATTCTGTCAACATTTCAAATTTGAAATGCAGGCATCTCTAGTGGAATTGTAAAATGTTATATTCCCCTATATTATTATTATTATAGCACTGACTATAATTAACCAATTGACCAAACCTTTTATACATTCATCAAGTTAAGATGTTAATAATAATTGTACCAAATTTTAGTTATTCGTGTCTTATAGTTTATGGCATGCATAATGAGACACGCAAACAAACTTTTGCAAATATATATAGATTGTGGGAAGCTCATTCAGTTCTATTTGGTATAATAATTATAGGATATTTATTTTGTTTCTCAATTTTGTAGTTATTCTTTTGATTCTCAGGTTGGTCTCTATGTAAATATTAACGTTGTCTCTTGTTGGTTGAGTTATATTTTAGATTACTTAACAATTTCATGGCTGTTGTTTAAAATATCTTCATTAAGTTATCGTAACGATAATTTTGGTAAACTCCATATGAGATTTTGACTTATTCTAACATAAGCGTTACTGAAAAGGAATTCTTTAAATTTATTAACATAACTCAATTGTATACAAATATTTAATGAAATACTTTAGTTTTTCGTGCACTCAATACTTTCATAAATTACAATCTGAAAATTCTTCAAATATAAGTTTTTAAATAAATGTTTTGTAATGATAATGTATTGCTACTTACAATTTGCACATTTATAATGTTAAAAAATATAATTATTGATAAATTTTTAATGATTTGATTTGCTGATTTTCCTTTTAAATTTGACAAATTGGCCATGAAAGTGTTAAGCTATCGATAAGGAGCACTGTGATTTGTTAACGATAGTGAGTTGAGTCACGCAATGCAATTACTACTTAAATTTAAAGTAAATTAACCTCAAGTCGTTAAATTTTACGCACTTACTGTACATTACCTGGAAATATAAGACAAACTTTGAGAATATGCTATATTTTTTCATAAATAGGGTGTTTGCTTTGATTAAATCAGTTATATTTTGCATAATAGCTTTGAATCTGAACTTTACATTAGAACAAATATGTTTTTGATGTTGTAAATATAATCTCACCTTGATTAATCAGTTATATTTTTAAATGCAAGATAATTTTTAAAGACAAAATGTATTTAGTTCAATCTTTGCTGTTATAAAAATTAAATTGCTATCAGAAGTAAATCTTTGTTTATATTATGCTATTAATCTTTTTCAAAAAACAGTAATACGTCTAATTGAGGTAATATAATTTGTGCATTTATACAATAATTAATTTGGCAAATATAAAGGTTTAATTTTATTAACATTTGAAATAGGTATGACATGAAATTTTAATATTGCATTTTTGAAGTTTATTTCTGACTTGGAATAGTTTATAAAAATGTTATCCTGGCATTTAAGTAATTCCAATTAAGCATTGCTTTGCGAGATTCATTATTTTTTCGTCATTTATGCAAACATTGCTCCCATTTGGAATCAGTTGCGTGCATTCAATTTTCCGTATTTCTTGACCAATAAGAGACATTGTTAATTGTAATTAAGGTCATTGATAATGTGAAATGTTTCTTTTTTAAGTGTTTCCAGAACAAGTACTTTGAAAGATTGCTTGCCTCAGATAAAAATAGCTGCGACAGAGTAGTGAAAAAATTAATACATGCATTTCGACTTCAGAGCAGTTGTTGTCAGTGGCATTTCGCCACTGATGACGGCTGTTCTGTAGTCTAAATGCTTGTATTAATTTTTCCACAGCTCAGTCGCAGTTATTTTTATCAGAGGCAAGTAACTTCTTCAAGTGCTTGTTCAATAATTTATTTCAGCTGCAAAATGTGTTTGATGGTTTATTTTTTCATGTTATATATGTATTTATGTCAGCTGTTGAACAACAGTTGAAAATATTGTGTTATATGTAATATGTCAGTTGTTGAATAGTTGAAATGCAGATAAATTGTCATAATGTTGAATAATTTGTTCAATAATCAGCAAAATTTGGCTGAATTTGTGGTCAAAAATGTCATTTTTAGGCTAAAAGTGTGCTAATTCTAGCAAAAATATACCTAAAAAACCCCTTAAGTCCAACCATACCTAAAAGAGGCTCCGAGAAAAAGAAATTATTCCTATCTAAAAGGAGTCAACAGGTTTTGATCATAATAAAATGTCTTTATTGCAATTAAAATGTACAGTGTATACATACAAGTTCAATAAAAATTTTACAATCTGAAATAATACATTTTGTCTACTTATTTTATCCTGCACCTGAAAATAAAAATTATACTGGCCTTAAAAGAATTTTTGACTTGAGAAAAAAAATTGATTTGTTTACAATTTGTACTTAGAAAAAAAATTGATTTGTTTACAATTTGTACTTAGAAAAACTTTTGAAAAAGTCCCAATTCCAGAAATCTTTCAAGTCTAAGAGTTAAAAACTATTGTCCAATTTGTAAAGTAATTTGTTTACAATCTGGACAATAATTTTTAACGCTAGACTTGAAAGATTGCTGAAATTAGAACTTGAAAAAAATTAATTTGTTTACATTTTGGACTTAGAATAATATCTGACTTAAAAAATTTCTGGACTTAAAAAGATCTGAATATTAGCACAAATCAAAATTGCCATTTAAAAATATTCATGAACTGCAGAAATTTTTTTAAATATAACAAGCACTAGAATAAAAGTTGGACATTTTTACAAAGTACTTTGGCAAGGATAATATTTCTTTAATCATTTCTATTGGTGAGAAAGTAGAGAGGAAAAATAGCATGGCTTAGAAAAAAATATGAAATGAGAGACGATAAATATATACCCAAAAGCGCTGCTAATTCTGGTTTGTTCAGATTAAAAAAAATGGCAATAATTATACAGAATGGAAAAGCAATAGCTTATATACATTTAGACAAAAGAATTTGCAATTGTTCTGAATAATATATAAATAACACAACACTTTGGAAACGTATTTACAAATAAATAACATCTAGCAAATTGGATATTGATGGAATTATTAAAAGAACTTTTTTCTGGACATTGACTTTAATTAAGAATAAAATAACATGCACAATTTTTCTTAATTAAGAAATTTAACTCTCCACAAAGTTAAATCTTTTTCTAAATATCGTCTAGAATCAAGAACAATTAAACTACCATTTCCGATGCATGGCTTAATAATTGGAGAATATAAACTTTTCACAATGAAAATACTTTACATAGTCTGGATTTTCAATCAAAACTCTCAAAACTAACTGAAATTTCATTTGCATTTTATCTCTTTATCTGATTTTGATAACTTGAATAATAAACTGAATTTGTATTGCCTTAGAATTTTTTCTGCCTTGAATAAACAACAATAAAAAACCCCAAAGAATATTTTCTGAATTAATTCAAGCAGATCCTACATCTCCAAATTTCTTTAAATTATTAAATTAAATCTGGAATTATTTAACCACGACAAACCCTCTTGGTAAAATATTAAATGTAGAACACCAAAAATCCCGATACAAATAATCTTTTTTAATGGCTGCTCCTATTTTAAGATTAAATTTAATTAATTACTTTCCAACATCCAATTTGCGGAACGATATTCACATGACAAGTCTGCAAACATGAGCAAATACAGTGCTGTCTCAGAAGTCAATACGAAAACTTGGCATTTTATAAGTTTTCTAAAGTTTTTAAATTCAACATCATCGGAAATTCGTAAATAACTTGTTACTACATTTGATTCTTATTAACGGAAGTGAATTTAACAAAAATTTAAAATTTATAGAAGTACGCTAATAAACCTTTACAAACAAAATGGAATATTCTTTATAAAATCAAATTAAAGAAAGTTTTCAGAGTTCAAACTGAAAACCAACACCTTATATTCTTGTAAATTTATAATAAAAAATTAAATGCATTTTATAAAAAAGTTGAGTTATCAGAAAGTTTTTAAGTTCAAACAGAAAATTGATGCCCTACATTCTCAGAAATAAAATACTCTTACGGACGATATCAGATAAAACTTTTTTTTCAGACGTAGCACTATATTTTCCATTTACTTACTTTTAGTGTAAGTTGATTAAACAATATTTTTAAAAGAAATCAAATTCTTGGGGAATCGTTTAATCCTATCGTAAATTTCTGCTCATTCTGAATGACAGGAGAAAAACCTCCTAAAAATTGGAATTCTTATTGTATTGTATTTATTTTCATTGGTTGTGAGCATAAAGCTATAATAATGCCAAATTTGAAGCGTTTAGCTCATCTGAAAGGGACTTATAATTTACAATCTCTCCTACATCCTCCGTAAGATGCAGCTACATATTATACAAGATATTTATCGCCTGACATATTGAACAAACCAGAATATAGCAACATATAGGTATAAAAACCTTCTCTCATCCCATATGTATAGCCTCCAGCTCAGATTCCTCTATACTCTCGCACCCAGGTGTATCAATTGTCGTCTCAGCAAAGCAGTACTCTTCGATTCATGGTTCCTCAACGCCTCAAACCATCGCATTTTCACTCAGCATCAACTGTGAATGCCTACAATGAAGAGGAAAAATGGTTGTGGTGAATTCAATAAAGAAATATTAACTAAAAAATCTAAATATAAAAGATTAATTTGCTTAAACAACATGAAAGAGCACATTCACTTATCAAGGTCTATTTAGAATCTTAAAATTTTAAATTCTTTACGAGTTTATTCAAATTATTATGTGAAAGATTCGTTTGACAATTAGTTTTAAAATTTTAACCTTCCATAAGGTGTAGTGCTTAGCGTGTCATCTTCCCATTACAAAGCTGCGGGGTGCGATCCCCGCAAATGGAGGTTTTTTTCACAAAAAAATTAATTACTTAATTAATAATAAAAAACTATCATTGGTGTCTGGCAGTAGGCAGCAGTACTGTTGGTACGGTATAGAGATGAAAACAAATGATGTTGGTTGGGTATATATTCAATAGAACAGTAGGCATGATTTGATCGGCTACAGTACTGCGATGTGGAAAGCAAGAGGGAAACTACCACATTACATTTCCCTAATAATGATTATATTATATAATATTCCGGAGGTAAAATAGTCCCCCAATCAGATCTCCGGGCATGGACTGCCTTGAGGAAAGCAACTGTCGAAGGTAACTTATGCAAAGATACTTGGAATTTAAAAACCACGAGGAAGGCAGAAAAGCTAGAGAACCTGAAAAATGAAATAGGATTGACGTCATAGGGCTGAGCGAAGTCAGATGGGAAGGAGAAGGGCAGATCCGCTCGGAAGAATTCACGGTAGTTTACACCGGAGGAAATAGTGAGGCAAGGGGAGTAGCTCTGGTACTTAAAAGATATGATGAATAGCGTGACAAAAATAACAGCAACGAACGATAGGTTGATGGCAATAAAGCTAAAAGTTGTCCCAGTTAACATGTTGATAATCCAGGTATATATGCCAACAACCGCTATTGAAGAAGAATAAATCAGGGAGATGTATGAGCAAAAGAATGACATTTATGAAGTAGAACTGCACAATAATGGGAGATTGGAACAACACAGTTGGAAAACCCAGGAGATAAAATGAGATGCCAAATAGATTACATCCTAGTAAAACAAAGATTCAGGAACAGCATAAAAAATACTAAGACATTACCAGGAGCAAACATTGATTCAGATCACATCCTTCTAATACTCGATGTAACCACAAAGCTGAAACAAATAAGGAAAACGAGAAGAGAAAGACAGACTTGGGACCTAAAAAAACTGAAAGAAAGGCAGAATGCTTTCAGCATGAAGTCGGAAGGTCGCCTTAGAAATTTGGAAAACAAACCAGAGACCGTGAATACAGAATGGGAAGAAATTAAAGCCAGCATCAAAGACACCTTGAATAAAGAGATTGGGAAACAAGAGAAGAAAATCAGAAACCCATGGATCACTAAGGAAATGCTGGAGATAATGGATGAGAGAAAAAAATGGAAAAAAATGTTAACAGTGAAGAAGATAGAGCCAACTATAGATGCACAAACAATGAGTCGAGAAGGGTAACAGATAAAGCTAGGGAAATTTGAATAAAAGGAAAATGTGAGGAAATACAACTGAGAAGTTAGGACAGTATGATATGATGTATGCTAGGGCACTGGAGTTAGAAGATTAGAAGTCTAATGGGATTTGTGGTAAAGCAATTATGAACGCAGATGGAAAAATAGTCGCAGAACCAAAGGATGTAGCACAGGTATGAGAAGTATACATTAAGGAACTATACAGCAAGCAGGCAGGATCAGCACAAATAGAACGGAAGAAGAGGATAACATTGAAGAAGATAAACTTGGGAACAAGTAATATGGAAAGCGAAGTACAAAAGGCAATTCTGGAACTGGATAAAGGGAAAGCTACAGGCAGCGATGGAATACAGGCAGAGGTACTTAAAGTCATGGGATCGGAAGGACTAAAAGTGATTACAAAACTAATTAACAAGCTTTACAACTCGGGAAAGAGGCCTCAGGATTTCTTAGATGTGACAATGATCCCTCTAAAGAAGAAGCCAAAGGCAATGCAGTGTAAGGACTACAGAACGATATCCCTACTGTCACACACTTCGAAGATCATCACGAGGATTCTTAATAAAAGACTAGAGAAAAATGCCGAAGAAATGCTAGGGGAAGATCAATTCGGCTTCAGAAAAGGACGAGGAACCAGAGATGCTATCGGTGTAGTGAGAATCATCAGAAAGGACAATAGAATACAGTCAAGATTGCTGTGTATGTTTCCTCGACTGGCAGAAGGCCTTTGATAAGAGTAAATTGGGTACTGCTGATGAGGATATTAAAGGATATAGGTGTAGACTGGAAAGACAGGAGACTGATCGGTAATCTATACGTAAATCAACTGGTAAAAGTCAGGTTGGAGAATGCGGATACCAGCGGAGTACATATCGGTAGAGAAGTAAGACAGGGCTGCTGTCTATCGCCGATTCTATTCAATATATATGGAGAAAGGCTAATGCAGGAACCGTTAGAAGGCATGGGAGATTTCTAAATCAGAGGAAGGATTATAACAGTGAAATACGAGGACGATCAAGTACTCCAGAAAATGATAAATAGACTAGTGATAACAGGTAGGAAATATGGAAATTAATACAGAGGTTTAACTACTGACAAGTATTAAATATTATCTGTTAATAATTTCAAGTAGTAACAGCAATATTCATTTTAATTTATGCTATAAAATCAACTAAATTGATCAATTAACTTTATAAAAATCATTCCATGTACTCTTAATTGGAAATTATCTACAAATCACAGCATTTATTATAATGTCTATATCTATAATACAACCTAAAACCATTGTCATATTGGATAAAATTACAGTTTGTGTTTACCTTTAAAAACGATCAAAGAACATGAATTCAGAATTGAATTTTAAGCCAAAGAATAGTAAGAAAATATTTCTAATCTTCCTAAAGCTTGCATTGTGACAAGACTGCACTTAAAGAGGTAAAAACTGACATTATCGCTTCTGACTTGATCTCACTTCTTTATTCATTGTCTTTAATACTTTGTAAATAACAGGCTAATAAGATAAAAATCGTTATGTTAATGCTATGAAATATGTTTCACATTTTAAAAAGCATTGGACCTCTTGTCGCACACCAGTTCCACCAAAAATAAAATCCTCTTGTCATAGTAATAAATGGCATAACACATGACATACACCCTGCAAACATCAGCCTTCTATCTCTTACAGTTAAATTTCTGTTTTGATTTGATTGATTGAACATTTATAAAATAAAATGCACTAAAATAGTATTTGAATAAATTTTCTACAATTTTTTGATGCTCAACTGATGATTAGCCAACCACCGATGGAAATAAGCATAATAAAAACCAACTGTCACGATAAACTTCCATTAGCATAGCAACTTTCCAAAAATTTGCATGTACTCCAAGAATTCGACTAACTTTGACTAATAAATCTTTTTCCTTAAAATATTTCCTTGATTGTGTCAACAATTTCCGTTCAGACACCTTTTCCAAAGTATTTTAATCACTTTCAACTGTCTGAAAATGTCTCCATAATTTCAACATTAAATAGTTTACACATCACCAAAGAGTAAATCCAATAAACATTTCACATTACACTGTCGCTACAAAACTAATATTTTTGTTTCTATGAAATTATCTCATATTTTTAATTGATTTACGTTGAATTGGAAGTCAGTAGACTGAAAAGTAAAAGTTCTCCAGCTCAAAGTATTTCATAAAATATGCCAAAAATTGAAGCGTTGATAACACTTATGTTAACGATAATTAGCAAATCTTTGAAGGTCTAAATTATAAAATCAATTTTATTCTATCAACAAAATATCCACTTAAAAGATGTTGAGATTTATCACTTTCCGATATACGCTGAAGTTACTACATTTTCACCGTTAATAGATGAATAACTAGCACAATAAGTATTGAACATATAGTAAAAAAACAAATGCATGGTTACACGACTAAATTCCTCCTGGCTATTCATTCAAATAGGTCGATAATTCTCACTGGGAACTTCTTGAGGTAACAGCCAACAAAAGTATCACAAAACAACCAATATGTCAAATGCAATAGGCAAACTACTTAAAAGAAACACACGGAATATACTCACTGTTATTATTTCTTGTTATCACACACAGGAGAATATAACAGCTCAGTCCTGTGATGTCTGCTGCAAACATTCCTATGAAACGAGAATAAAATCATAAAATATATACTGTAATTTCATGCTGAATAATATTCCAGATTACATTATGTAATGTCTCTCGTGCTAAATCACTGAGGTAACATTGGAATCTTTTCTATTGTAACTCAAATTCAAAGATTTGTAATGAAATTAAAGACTTATATTACTTAAGTGGCTTGGTTAAGCTCAATACTTATTTCAAAACCACCTGACTACCATATATTGATTACGGAAATGAATATCAACTAAATAAATCATTGATTTGAATGAATTTTTCGGTAAAGGGTTTCCAACATTTAATAAGTCTAGACAGGAGTTTGCCTGAAAATTGAATACATACTTGGGAAGAAACCTTGTCAATATACTTTCAATTATTCATTAAAATAAAATCCTTCGTCATAGTAATAAATGGCATAACCACATTTCAGCCTTCTATCTCTTACAGTTTAATTGCTATTTTGATTTGATTGACTGAATATTTATAAAATAAAATGCACTAAAATAGTATCTGAATAAATCCTGTACAATTTTTGCATGATCAACTGATGATTAGCCAACCACCGGTGGAAATAAACAATAAAAACCAATTGTCACGATAAACTTTCATTAGCAAACTTTTCAAAAATTTGCATGTATTCCAAGAATTCGACTAACTTTGACTAAGAAATCCCTTTCCTCAAAATATTTCATTGATTGCTTTAGCAATTTCCATATAGATAGCCTTTTCCAAGCAAAATATTTTAATTACTTTCCTCAAAATGTCTCCATAATTTCAACATTAGTTTACACCTCACCAAAGAGTTAAAAGTCAATGAACATTACACGTTACACTCACTACAAAGTAATAATTTTGTTTCTATGAAATCATCTCGTGTTTATAGAGCATACTTAATTGATTTATGCTGAAATGGATGTCAGTAGATTGAAAAGTAAAATTTCCCAGGTACAAAGTATTTCATAAAATATGCCAAAAATTGAAGCATTGATAACACTTATGTTAACGATAAATAACAAACCTTTCAAAGTCGAAATTATAAAATCAATTTTATTCTCTCAATGAAATATTCACTTAAAATAAATTGAGATTTATCACTTTCCAATGTAAGCTTAAGTTACTACACTTTCACCATTAATAGATGGAAAAATTAGTACAATAAGTACTGCACATATATAGACGCAATTAAAACACATGCGTGGTTACACGACTAAATTTATCCTATCTATTCAGTAAAATACGTCGATAATTCTCACTGGAAACTTCAAGTAACAACCAATACAAATGCAATTGGCAAACTACTTAAAAGATTGTACTCACCGTTAATATGTATTTCTTGATATCACACAAGGGAACATGACAGCTGTTCTGTGACGTCTTCTGCAAACATTCCTCTGAAACAAGAGAATGAAATCTTAAAATATGTACCTACTGTATTTTAATTCTGAATATTATTTCTGATAACCTGATTACATTATGTAGTGTCTCTCGTGCTAAATCACTCCGATAATATTCGAAAATATTGTATTGTGACTCAAATTACAAGATTTGTAAAATATAAGACTTATATTCCTTAAGTTGCTAAGTTAAGCTTAATACTTATTTCAAAACCATGACACTAGTATGTATTGATTACGTAATTAATATCATTTCAATAAACGAAATACAGCATTGCTTTGAATGAATTTCTCGATAATGGTTGCCAAAATCAAATACAGCTGCACACGGAGAATTCTGTCTGAAAACTGAATAATTAGGAGAAAACCTTATCAATATATTTTCAGTTGCGCATTAAAATATTATTATTTTATCAAACATACGCTTTAACGAGATTAAAATACACGAAAATGAGATGGATTACCTCAGAAACTCATATCAAACTCCCACCGTTGGCCAATCTGATCATAGGCTAACACCGTATACATATATCATTTCTAAAAATCAAAGTTGATAGAAAACGAACCTTTACCTTCAAACTATACGCTTACACAACCACTCGACAAATTAATAACCATATTCATGTCTCAACTTGACTCAGTTCACCCAAAATACACGTGATTAACTTTCACCAAGGAAAATAATTGCATAGATCCACATATATCTTATGTAAAGGTCTCTCCTAATTAATGTAAAGATTATGCCGACATAAAATTCAGTGAAGAGATCAACCATTTCGTTTAATTAAGAAATAATTTCACAAAAGCTACGAACTAAGGATCAGATGAAATAATGACCTTGAGACAAAATTGAACGGTAATATTAATGCGATGATGCTACCCCGATGCGGCGTTCCGACAATTAAATTTTCGCTTAATTCTAACTAAAGCATTTAAAACCGACAATCAATCACAGTAACACGAGGTCGACGTAAATCTCTTGCGAATTACGAACGGAAAGTTACTTACCCGTTCACGACCCTTCTCTTCCTGGACGTAGAATTACACCCAGACCCATCCCCTCCCCCACTTTCATTTTGAAGCGCACCCAGTGACACCTATCAACAAAGATGAGCGTAACTTGAAACTCTGAAAACCGTTGAGTTGCCAGGGGCTGGTCACGACCAACCACGCGAGGTTTAGTTTCAGTGTAGACATAGTTATTTCTGCTCTGTTTGAATTTGTGCTGATTTCATTATTTTTTCTGTTAATCTTTTATTTAAATATATTTATTTTATTGATTTATTTATAAATTTGTCACTGGTCATGATATCTAAAAGGAAATGTAATAGTGATAATGCAAGTGATTCAAATAAAAGAGTGCATAAGACTCATAGTTATGAATTGAAATTAGAAATTTTATAGCGTGTTAAGAAAGGTGAAAGCCATACTGAAATTGCACGATTGTTGGGAATGTGTTGTTTAACTATTAGCACTTATGTGAAACAGAAGGAGAAAATTCTAGAACGTGATAAATTCAGGTAATTTGATAACAACAATAGACAGTCCTAGGCGCGGTGTTGCGATTCCTAAAATGGAAAAACTTTTAAAACTTTGGGTAGATGATCAGTGTCAGAAACACATTCCTATTAGTGAGACCATGATTAGAGCAAAGGCTAAGGAGATCTATGATGATTTGAAGGAAAGGATGGATGAAATTTTGTGCTTTTTAATAACTTTTATATTAATTTCGCTGTGATAAATAGTTGTGCGTATGGATAGATGTAAGCAGGTATGTTGTCCGGCTCGCGCGAGTCTGCAGAACATTGCATACATCTATCTTTGAAGTTCGAAACAAAAATTTATTTTTTCCTTTTTAGTGCAAAAAATAAGTTATACATTTAAAATATTTATTATTTAATTTATTCATAATTTAATATTGTTGTATTAACATATTAGTAATGTTATTTTATCTTTATAGAATGTGAGGGGAGACTTTTTCCCGAGATGCGGGAACATATCCCCTTATTATAACATGCAAGTATGTGGAAAAACGGCATTCGAGATTCAACCACGTTTTCAGGAATGCATCCCTGTCGAATCTTGGGAGTTGCCTGTACAATTTCTTTAATTGGCAATCATCATTTACAAGCTAATGGACTTTCTTATATAATTCTTAGTTTCCAGTTTTTTACACATAGTAATTTTAAAAAACTGGAATTTTGATAAATCTGGCAAATGTTACAGGAATTCACTTTTAATTAATTGATACACGGAAAATATTATCCTCATTACTTGAATGTAAAACGGGCTCATTACTTCTGTGAGCGAGCTGTTTTGTATTATTTGTATTACCAACCTGAGATAGGAAGATTATTATTATTATTATCAAATATAAGTTACAAATAGGCAATTTGCCAGGTGGTAACATAACCATCGTACATAAAATACTTAAAAAAAAAAAAAAAAAAAAAAAAAAGCAGATATTGTTTAAAAAGAAAACAAGATGTAAAATAAAGTGGAAGGAAGCGTTCCGGCCTTACGTTGTGAGATTGGATAATAGTCGTCAGTGAAGATTTTCTACTCGAAAAATAAATGTTTTGCATTTGTAATAACGTATTGTTTTAAACATTGTGAAACTAGTATATTGCTCAATTCAATAAGAGGCCATAATTTCCATTTGCCAATTTTATTATCAGACTAGTTTATATAAAGTTTTCACATACAAGTTCATAATCGCAAAATTCAAATAAAACATTTTTAAAAACCAGGCCTTTGATTATCAATTATTACTCTTGAAAGTAAATATAAATGTAACAATGCACAAGAAGATTACGGTTGTAATACTCAAATTATATAGTTAACTATAAAATGCAACAAATTATTAGTAGTTAACTGGATATCCAAATTGTAGTTACATTTAACAAGCACCATGATTAAATCACCATCAACTTATTGCCATTTCCAAATGTTCAAATGGCACAAAAACATTTGTATCATAATAGTGCCATATAAAAAAGTAAATTTGTAAAAAGATAATTTAACTGGGATAATGATAATGTAACTCCATCATCAATGCTAAAGTAAACAACACTTAGGACACATAGAGCCCTCATGATGATTGGCGTGATGTTATATCAACGATTGTCGCTTTAGCTGCATTATGCCAAAGTTCAAATAGTCCGTATACTGGAGATGGAATGTTGGATGCAGCTGGTCCTTGATCGACTCCATTGACAAAAAAATGAAGGGTGCCAAACTCACTTCTCATTACGCCCACTCTCTCCCCAACCTACAATGTTATCCCAAGAGATATAATGAATTGCGTAAAAAAGGATAAATTTTCTGTATAAATGAAATTCACATTTACATTCAAAGTTACACTTCCTCTTATAAAGTTAGATATAGTTTTTAAATATAGGTTTACATATGCACGAACCTAACAAATATACAATATGTATAAGAGATATATAACACAGAGTGATGAATTGGATTACGTACCGCCAGCGTGTTTATATCCTTTCCGTAGTTTTTAACAATTGCTGTACTATTTGTAATAATATTTCCATGATGATATATCCAAGCAACAGGTCTAAAATAACATAATATTATGTAAGCATGGAGTTAAATCAAAACAGCAGTAATATACATATACCAAATACGTTTTACTGATATAGCTATATCAATCATTTTCGCAGATAGAGCATCTATTTAGAAATAAGAAAGTACGTTGTACTTTGTCGATGTATTTTTTGATGTAATACGAGGCCTATAAAACTCCATTGACTTTTTTACTTCTTATTTTTATTGATCTTGTAGTACATACATTAAATAAGTGAGAAAAAATTTTGACGTTCACTAGTAAACAATTTCATTACCTTCACAATTTTTCTGTAGCGTTGCGATGTAGAATGAAGTGATTATGCATTCGAAGAGGAATAAAAACAAATTTTGGAAAGACTAACCGATAAATCCTCAAAATAATTTTAAATGGAGGACAGCAATTCAGAAGGGTGAATGTCACAATTTGAATTATGGATGACATGGTTTCTTTAATTGGAAAATGAGGAGGAAACACTTACGATTTCCACATTGCCGGTAGAATTTCGACGTCATTCGGAGTGCTTATGATGATTCCAATGCCCAAAGAGTAGCTGTATTTGGTGTTCTTCTTGTCCAGCCTAATTTCAAATATTTCGTTATCCTTCAGTGGTCTATTGGTAAATACTACTGAATTGACTGGATCATCCTCGCTATTTTTTAAAAAGCGAACAAATAATCATTTAATAGCCATATCCTTCAAAACTGTAGAGTATATTCATGTACATACAATTTTAACGTTACTTTATTTTTTGAACGGTGAGTCCTTTATTTAATATCGCTATATTCTTCCCACATCTCGGATAGAAAGTCAATTTTTCATCATATACATCAACAGGGAGGGCTAACAAAAGAAAAATAAGTCACAGTGATTTCATATATGTGAGTAAGAGATGATAAATTCTAATACTGAAACTACTTGTCACATATTCCAACTAATTTCTACATTCAGAATTCTTTAATTAATTTAACACTATGCGTGCATAACTGAGTAAACAATAATTCAATTAAAGCAAAATCAGGTTCATATACAGAAATCAAGTTATGCTAATAGCAAGAAATTTGTTGATTAATAATAAATGACATTGGTCCCGAAATAACCTCATAAGTTTACCGTTTGAAACACCTTGGATGTAGATTACACGCTTTCCTTCGCACTCAGTGACTCTATGCATGACGTCCAAATTCATGCTGTCCGAAGAATTGATGGATTCAGCTCTGGCGGCGAATGTGTCCACCCATTCACCAGCTTGGTTGCGTTTGCTGTTGATGGTGAGCTTAAGTGTGCGACTTGAGGTTGGATTATTCCCGCAACCTGGATCCCTGGTTAATCATTTTCGCTTTTGATGATCGAGCGCCTTTACGCTTGCTCCTTCCTTGATGGAAATACGTCGAATATCTTTTAATATTAGAGGTTGAACTATTTATATTAAACCTTTAATCTACTTGTCCTCATAATCACCACCGTCATCTGTTTTCTAAAGTCATGACCTGACATTTATTTTCGAAACAGCCATACAATTTTATATCTGGGAGCGAATTTAATTAGGCCTGAGGTCAATATTTATCAATAACTGATAATATATTATGACGTCTGTTACTCCACATCTCATTCATTTTTACAGTAAGCAAAGCAAAAAAATCAGGAAATCGTATGGTTCATACAGGTGATGCAATCTTGGACATGAGGGTTATCCTATCAGTATTTCCCCTCTCATTTTTGTCATTAATTCTATTACATTATTTTTCTGCTCCATACCACTGGCATCTAGTTGCTGCCAATACTCTCTACATTAATTCTACGGGCTATTTTAAGTAATATATTTCCCTATTTATTATTTACAGACGCATAAATTCCCATATGCACTCAACCCTCGATATTGGCGGTTTTAAATTAGCGGTTTTCATTATTTGCGGGTTGTTACTTTGTACACCTTATCGCGATTAGTTTTTCTGTATGTTCATATAACATCCACAGCGTATAAACTTGTCTATCCGCAGCTAACCCGCATGGGTTTACGTAATTTCTTTGCTCTCTACATGCATACAAATGTGTTGTGACGAATTGAAATATTTGGAAAACACTCTTTTAAGTGTTTCTGTCCTATGCTGTCAGGTCAAAAACTTTTGTATGTTAGTTCTCTATTGCTTGTATGAGGGCTTGGATTGCTTCTGACCTTGGACACCTTGGAGGTTCTACTCCCAAGGATGGCGAAGGCCTTCTACCTAAAAGTGGCAGCATCGAAGCATCAGGAGGTGCAGAAGCTAGGTGATATCAAGGTTAGGTGGTGGGACCGTTATAAACGTCCCATTGCCACCCTAGATAGTGCTGAAACTCTTCCCCGAACCAAACGGCTGAGGGTTGAGTGAACTAATGCCGTGAAAGGCACAATATAGTGTACCAAGCAAGCAAACAAGCCCTAGTCTTGCATTTACAGCAAAGCTGCTAATGCAATTGCCAACTTGAGGGAGTTGGAGTTGTATCCCGTTTAAGTGGTGTAGTCTGGTTTTTATAACAATTTGATTGACCTTTCTAATTTTAAAAAATATTTTCTCTTTTCATTTTCTCCATTTGAATAACATAGGGATGAGTGCAGTTTATGTTTCATTTGGATTTTTAAATTACTTAGAAACATGTTATGAACTTGACACTTGGATGATTCTATGAAGGAAAGAACAAAGTTTTTTTTTTTGAAGACAGAATCTGAATCCTGATCGATACATATAATCAGAAAATACGTGATTTTATCAGTTTTATGACAATACTAATTATAAGCTGCCATGACAACTCCTATTGTCGCCAAAGTTGAGAGTCCAATACATTTATATGGGAAATTTTTCAACGTAACATCGTTTTTCAATTTCTGTGCCAGAGGATAATATTCGCTCTCTGATTCTAAAACGTTCTCTATTTACTATGAAATTATTTGCAAATAATAAACTCACCGTTTGTGTATAATTTTCCCAAATTTCTTTAACCAAGAACCCCGCACATCAGAGAGTACGTTACAGAAATATTTGGTTGTATAAACTCTCTCTTCATGAAGCCAGCATAAGATGTCAAGACTAATTTCATTAAACATATGAATTATGTTAATTTGCCTCAACCAGCGCATATGCATTTCTTAGAATATTTTATTCAAGAAAAATCTTGGGCCAGGCATTAAGACGCATTCCTCTATAACAGAGCATGATCAAGTCTTTGATGTCATAAGTACGTATCATGGAGCAGAGCCTGGACAAGTGCTTTGCGAGTGAGGCACCTGCCTAGGGCACAACGAAATTTCATTTAAATGTTTTATTTTATAAATATTTTTTATTATACTCTTACATTGTAAATGTTGTAACTTGCATTTGTTGTAAATTGTAAATGTAGTAACTGTGTACTGTATCGTTTCATTAGGATGGGGCATAATTTTCAAATGTAGGCTTGGGCACAAAAATATCTTCCCCCAGCTCCGAATTGGGTCACGGGATATTTTATTCGATGTTCCATAATTAAAGCGGCGATCAGACGATTGACCTTAGGTCAAGCTAAGATAATTCTTATCTTTGGCAACACGCATCACTACTGAGTATATATAGATGCTACTTTTCCTTAGAATCCCTTAGATATCCTCGTTTCGTAAAGGAACACATCGTGAAATTCTCTGCACTCGTCAGCTGAGATGATTTACACGAAAATTTTATTGGCTTTAGAAGTCATTATCATCGCATGCGGAGTCCAAGAATCGGTGTCAGAACCAAAATGTGACCTTATTTCCAACAACAGCCGTACACTGAATCTCGCAATAAACAGCATGAAGAACGAAACTGGTGACTGGGTGACCAGGTTCTCTGCTTGGAAGGATTCCAAAACTACATCCAACAACATAAGTTTGGACGTGACACACAAATTAGTTGAATGTGATGGGAAGCATATTGTTTATATCCAAGGAGTTGTCAAGGGTAACGTATAACTCGTTATATAAAAGTTACTTGTTTTATTTGACAAAAATACTGTTTTATATTCTTTAGAAATGCCTTTTGAATATGGTGACCAACGATTGGTGTTTCATCCAAATTGTGGAAAGAATGCTGCAATTTCTGATGACGGACGTACAGTAAGAAAGTTAAAGTGAGTCTTTAACAGAATGGAACCTTAATTAAATCTCAGTTACAAGTTGTAAAGGGTTAGATAATATTTTTCTCTTCGATAAAATTTTATTGAAGCATATCCTCTTGCTATGTTTAACAGGTTAGATGATCCATACAATGGAGTAGTTCTCACCAACAGGCCACTTAAAAATAACGAGCTATTTGAAGTTAGACTGGACAAGAAGAATACCAAATTTACGTGGTCTTATGGGATAGGCATCACAATTTATTCACCAAATGGTTTCAGTATTCCAGATCATATGTATAACTTGAAGTAAGTATGTGATACGGATATAATTATACTTCAGTGTCGGTTTAATATTCTCTTTAATGATTTGATGTCTCTCATTTTCCGTATTAGGGCTGGAAACTGGATGCACTATCACAACACGATATACAAAGATGGAGTAGTTTCTTTGGGAGATTATGGCCCAAATCTCAACAGTCTCGTGGTACGAAAATTATTTATATTTACATTGATCCCAATCATATTAATGTTAATTTTAATTCGATTAACTGAATACATGGCATTTAAAAAATAGAATCAATTTCTCAAGGAATAGTGGATAACTTTTGGTTTCATTTTATATTTCAATTCCATATTGTTATACTTTTCTAATCACTTTTGAATTTACTGCAAATTAATGTGCAGGAAGTTGAAAAAGATTAAATGATTAAAATGTCTTCCAATTACTACAGTCGGTTTAAAAATCTTTTCCTTTCAAAATTTATTCAAATCAATAACTTAAGTAACTGTACATGATTAAATGTATTATCTTTCTTCTCAAACATTTAGGTTGGTGACCGTGTCGGTGTATTGAGAAACAACTTTGGCACGTTGCATTTTTTCATCAATGGAGTCGACCAAGGACCTGCTGCATCAAACATCCCGTACCCCATCTATGGAGTCTTTGAACTTTATCATAACGCAGCTCAAGGAACTATAGTTGATAATTCTTATCTTTAGTGCACATATAGCAAATTTTAAATTCTTCATGTGTTTACTTTTTTAATGTTACATTTACAAACTTTTTATCCATTTATAATTACTAAATATCAGATGTAAAATTTTTTAAGGCTTTGCAACCTCCGCTTTTATTTACTTCATGGAAATGAACATCGCTGCAATTAATTTTTATATCTGGTAGATACAAAATATTAATATTTTGTATCTACCAGATATAAACTTTGATATATTAAGAAATATATCAAATTTGCATTCACAGAGACTCAAATAAAGGTAGTGATGATGATGATGGCTCCTGGGGTAAAATGGATGGGAAAGGACCATTGCCTTCAAGGGTAGTGAGGGTGAGTGGTGAGGGTGTAGGAAACCTTTCCTCTACCTCAGCGCTCTGAAACAAGGGCAAGTAATACGTACGTATTTGGGCCTAGATATGTGTACTTTTCTTTTCCAAACCTTGCAAGGGAAAAATATTTTTAACGTCAAGATCGACTGTGCGTTATTTCAACTCGATTGGGAGTGTATAATTAGGATTTAACCAACCCATCCTTTTTCTCCTGACTTTAACATTTATTAGCTAATTAGTTATGCCATTAATTATTTACAGCCAGTGGCGTAACTACCAGGGTGCAGGGGGTGCAATACACCCGGGCCCACTCAGCAGAGGGGGCCCATTCAGTGGCGTAGCCAGGATTTGGGCACCGGTTTTTAGCACCGCATTTTTAGTAAACATAAAAGTCATCCAGAGTAACCAATATCGTACGAAACTAATCCCACGAAACGAAAATTTTGCAAAAAACAAGATGAAATTAAAAAACGTCACAAAATAACATCTTTTGTAAAACAATAATCAAATCACGAAGGACAGGGATTGGGCAGCGATGAAAGAATATTATCTGAATCAGAAACTCCACAACCGGTAGAGAATGAATTCGAATGCCCTTTGGGACTGGATACATTAGATGAGTTAAGAAATTGCATTGAATTACCTGATGATATTGATTTACAATCTGCATGCCATAAAGAGAGAACCCTATACTCCAAAGATACGAGTGAAAATGAAAAACGAACGATTATTTTATGTGAACCAAATCAATCAAATGGACCGTTTCCTAAAGATCCTAAAGATCACATTAGATTTGGGGACTAGCCATTCTGTGGTCCTCGAGAGGACAATGATGCTCAACTGATCGATTTGTTATATACCTTGCATTGTATCAACCAATATAGGAAAAAATCTGTTGATTTGCATTCAGAAATGTTTTTTTCTAAAACGGCATTTGCTATTTCAGATATTTCATTTTGAACTTTTGGCGATAAATACTTTATTTTTCCATGGAGTGAGTTTAAAAGTTGAACCAACATGACGTCATACTTTGCTAATAGCTTTATAATTGATAAAAAATTTCCTGTTTTTTTTGATGAATTATTCATATTCCCTGTGAAATACTACACCAAAATAGTTTTTTATTGGTGTTCCTACGGCATTTTGTTAAGAAAATCGAGATCCAGCTATAACATATATATCTCGATCGATCATTCTGAAATAAAACTGAGGCAGACTTCTTTGACTTTCTGCTGAGAGGGTTGCCTTCGATCCGAGCGAAGGTTAGAAACCCTCGCCGGGAATATCTATTGTGCTTCAAAAACTGACCCTATTCCCCTCTTGCCAGGTATATTTCTATGCTTGCCCCCACACAGAAGGGATAAAGCCAAAATTTCTAATAGAGATTTTTGCTAATACATATTAGAAATTTTGTTAAATTTCATAATCATAAAAAACTGCATATTTTGACGTAATTTTGTATTTATGTAATGTTATAAAACATTTATAAAGTCAAATTTGTTTCATTTTTATTAAATTGGTTTGTTTTTAAAATTCAGTTAGAAACTGCTGTGCTATGGGCCCACTTTCTCAATTTTGCACCCAGGCCCATGAAATGCTAGTTACGCCACTGTTTACAGCCATGCTTGCCTTAAGATAGTTTGCCTCGAGACTAGATAAAAATTGCCGCCCTCTGCCCAAGCTTGCAGTTCATGAAATGATTTATGTGTGACCTTTCTGGTTCTTTACGCAATGACTACAAATATTGCATGAGAAAATTTTATTTGGCGGATGATTAAGATATAGTTTTATTTTGTGGATAACATCAAGACATTGAATTTATATTTCCGTCTTCAAATCCACAAAGCGTTTCTTGAATCACTGTCTTAAAAAAACATTTCATCAATTACACAACAAATTTAACTTCTCAATAATATTCTTCAGATGCATTTATTTATTTCGATTACGTATGATATTAAAATATTAAGAAACTACTAATCTTCCAAATCCACAATTTCATTGTATTCACTGCAGAGAATATTTTTTTATGACTATGCAAAGAAAGATGACAAAACTGATTGGAAAGTGAGCTCTTACAATGTATTCGAGTAACTAATAGAATGTTACTTGTTAGTTCCTGCTTTACGTAATCTTTGAACAGTTTTTTGCCATAATCTATTATGCAAAATATGGAAACCAAATGGTCTAAACCAGTGCTTCTCAACCTTTTTGCTCCACGGCACACCTTTATGCATGCTTAAGAACATCGCGGCACACTAAACCACCCCTAATTAATTTCACTGCATAAATACTCATTTTAAAGATAAAAACTACTGTAACGAGTAAAAGTCGCAGTTATATTAGATTGTTACGACTGGTAAAGCAATAATTGTATAATTTTATTGTATATTAAATACATACATAATTCAATGTGTAAAGCTGTTAGACGGAAAATTCCTCTCGTAGTCTCACGATAAATTCCTTTCATCATAAAATTTATGTGAATTTGTTTGTTTCGGAGTGTATGGCACTCTAGTCTCTCCTTGTGGAACACTAATGTGCTGCGGCACACCGGTTGAGAACCACTGGCCAAAGCACTAGATCCAACTTAACAAGGAAGAAGAATAATCAGAGAAACTATATGTTTTCAATGTCATATAAAAATATAGACAATAGTAGAAATTAAAGTTTGTTGCAAATTTAAAAAACGTAAAAATATTAATAATAATTTATTCATTTTTAAGGGAGCCATTCCGGAACAAAAATTTTGACATCATTGTTCCGGTTAGTGTTCCAGTTCCGATACAATTTTTCCGTTCCGGATCCACGAACCGGAACCAATTTAGAGCTGCTCCTTGTTCCGGATCTGGAACTTTCCCAGCTCTTCTCAGCACATCTATTTTGAAAGGATTTCACTGTTTGCTACATAAAGATCATAAAACCTTTGCCAAAGAATAAAGATATTAAAAATTTAATAGAATTTTATATCAATGATACAACTTATACTCCAGAAGATGTATTCACGGAATTACCACTTTAGTACCACCGTCTTTTTAGGGAAGACAAACTACCTTTTATTGCACTAGATGGCTTAAAAATTTGTAATTCTACGATATATACAAATGTTTTTAAGTTGCTAACAATATTAGCAGCTCTTCCGGTTTCATCGTGCACGAGTGAGAGATCATTTTCTTCATTGTGACGCTTAAATACATATTTGCAAAACTATTGGAGAAAAAAGAAAATAGTTTGGCCCTCTTAAATATTCACCGAAAACTTACACCAACAACAGATCGAGTTGTTCATGAGTTGGCCAAAAAATCTCGTTGATTAAATCTATGTTTGTAAAGAAAAAAATTCTTTTTCTGATAATTTAGGAGAATTTGCGTCAACGTGAGCACCTATTAACTTTGATTTGTAAAAGTCCTACCTTACTTCATTATGATTTTCAAAATAAACTTACTTTTGTATTTGTTTGATTCTTTTTCTAATTAAATGTATTGCTACTAGGGGCAAGCCCCTTACTCGCTGACGCTCGCCACCCCCCTTCCCCCTCCCCTTTGCTCATTGCCTCTTCGTTCCTACCATGTACCTATTGGATTTAGATTAGTTTAACGGGAATATGTTTTGAATATGAGTTTAATGAATATAATTTATATATTTTTTTATAATAAATTAAGAAAATTAGTTGAATAACTCGATAAAAAATAAACTTAGAGGGCTGAAATTCCCGGAGATTAAAAATGGTTGAGGTATAGAGCGTTAAAGAGAGAGAGAGAGAGACAACCAGAAATAGGATTTTAGTAATATAGATAAAAAATGTAAATAACATGAATACTGCTTTCGGTTTTTTTGCATTAAATTCATATTTTCGGTCATTTTGTGCAAGTTTTAATCTTATTTTCAATCTTTAAGCCTTTATTTAAGTGCATATGCACGGAAATTACCAAGGACAACAATAGCGGTAACCATGGAATCTTATTATTGAAATGTTAAAAAATTTACCAAAACTCGAGTAGAAATTCAAAATATGAGCTAATTCAAATGAGATAGAGTATTCGACGGTAAGAATAAGAATCCTCATTCATTTTGGCGTGTTTTAGAGCAAATTTCATGTCGATAACTTAATTTTAAGATATTTTAAAGAGTGAAAGAATAAAAGCCTTCAAACCAAAAAGGTGATTTTTATGTGTTATCTTATGGGAAACAACATTCATCCTCTGGAGTCGAACCCGTGACCTCTTTAGAAATTTTTTGTAGTCATCAACACTGAAATCCTGAGAAATTTTAGGCTTCTAAATTTATTTCTAATTGAGTTATTCACAAAATTATAGCATTACGCATCATGATGACCATTACGATTTTATAATATAGAGAGATATGGGTAGCCAGACTTTTTCAGTCAATTGGCTATTTCTGTCTCTATTAAGATATACGGGAATTTAAAGATATGAGTCTCAGAGGACTTGGAAGAGGTTTATGAACTGGGGAGAAGAGTAGAAGGAAAACCAAGGAAAGTCATTGTGAAATTCTCAAGCCAGACCTTGAGAGACGCATGGATGATGAAGAAGAAGCTGCTGAATGATGACAAGATCAAGAATGAAAATGAAGGTAAAAAAGTCTTTCTCAATGAATGTCTCACCCCATACAATTCAAAATTATTCTGGGAAACAAAGGCTTTTTGTAAAGACAGAAATATAAAATTTGTATGGACAAAAGGGGGTAAATTTTTATAAAAGATGAAAACAGTAAGGCTATTAGAATAAGTAATAGAAATGATCTTTGTTGACATTTAAACCTGATTTTCTTTGTCTCTACCATATTATGGATTGTTTTGATATGTCATATGATTTAGAAAAAGTCTCTTCACTCAGCATAAACACTGTTAATGAATTTCCATCTGACATTAGTAACAGTCAATTGGTATATCATTTAAATATAACGTCTGTCAGAAGAAATGGATGAATTTTCATTAATTCATACTCAATTGATGAAGAAAATATCAGTATCAGCCATTGTTTTGACTGAGATTAATTTAAAGAATTATGAAACAAATTTGTATAATTTAGGTTTCACTCGGTAAAATGTAGACCTGAACGAAAGGGTGGGGGAATCTTGTGTTTTGTCTCCAATAAGATCCAATTTGAAATTATAACCAAAGAAATCGACGAATATGAATCAATTATATGCCGTCTTAATAGTAAGTCACTAAATGTATTAATGATATGCATATATAGACCAACAAACAGTAATATTCAAAAATTCATCACAAGCCTTGATAGATTCTTAATTAAACATAATAATAATAATTTACTTAAGATAGGAGATATTAACATAAATACAAAATGCAAAAAACATTTAAGTACCATTCGCTATAAAAATGTGCTGGCAGAAAATGGTTTAATTGAATGTTTAAGGGACAACACAAGAGAGGAGATTATTGGAGGAATATGGAAAGGATCATGTATAGATCATATAAATTACAAGGGACATACAAATAATCTAATAAGTATGATTTTGAAAAGTAAGATATCTGACCATTATTTAACTGGTATAATATACAGCAGTAGAAATGCTGCCCAATATAATCATAAAGATTCAGATCATATCTTGAAATTTAAGAGCAAAGAAATAAAAAGGAAATTAGCTGATTTTGACTGGAAGCCATTGCTTAAAGGTACTGACCCTAATGATATTTACTTGAAATTCAAGGAAGCTTATAGCAACATATGTGAAGATAGTAAAATACCGTATTCACCCGAATTCAAGACGACCCTGAATCTAAGACGACCCCGCATTTTGATGATTCCAAAAGAGAAAAAAGCTCAAATTGACCTTCATTACTACAAAAATTATAAATCTTGTGAAATATTTATTTTCTCTTATACTTTTCTTGAATGTCATTGTCTTTTAACATTTTAAAATCATAAGATCACATCACAAATAGAACCATTCAGGTTTTCAAACAAATTAAATGGTAGCATTCATTTTAAGATAACATTAAAAATAAAGTAAATACATTGAAAGAATATATTCATTTCAGGACAACAAAAAAACATTTCAATCCAAGTGCTGCATAAAATCATTTTATTGTGTTAGTCATCATCACTGTCTATGCAACCTTCACTATTTTCCTCATGCTCACTATCTTTATCACTCTCAACTTCATCATCAGTCTCCCACAAAACATCATCCTCACTCCCATCCATGGCATTAGATAAGCAGCATTTCTTAAATCCTTTCACTATTACTTTTGCATTTATCTGTTGCCACGATGCCTTGATCCATTGGCAGAGCATTGCAACTTCAGGTTTCTTAAGATTTCCTTTTGGTGTTAAAGTGTGAGTTCCACTCTGTAACCACTCAGAATACAAAACCTTTAAATTATTTTTAAAACACTTATTGACAGCAACATCTAAAACTTGAAGTTGCGATGACATTCCTCCAGGTATTACAATAAGATCAATATTCATCGCACTCATTATGTTTTTAATTTCAGGAGATAAGTGTCCTTGAATGCATCCAGTGAAAGCATTGCTCTTTGTTTCAGTAAAGCTCCTGGCCGTCTATTCCACACCACATGTAACCAATCTCTCATTAGTTCTTTAGTCATCCACCCCTTTTCTTGACACCTATTATTCCACTTGGCAAATGTTTCTTAGGCATTGTTTTCCGCTTTAGAATCACATATGGTGGTAATTTAGTCCCATCTGCTAAAACCGCCAACATTACAGTGACTCGCATTTTTTCGTTGCCTGTAGTTTTAATTAGGACGGACTTCGCACCTTTTTCGTTCACAGTATAATTAGATGGCATGTAGAAGAAAACCGGAGTTTCATCGGCATTTCCTATTTGGCTCAAAAGGTAATTATTGGTTTTTCTAAGTCCAATTACGTATTTCTGGTAAGCGAGAAGTTTTTCAACATAGTCTTCTGACAATTTTTGACACAGCGAAGTTCGTCGCCGTAAAGAAAAATTATTTCGTCGCATCATTCTCACTCACCAACTTCTGCTGGCCTTGAATTCTTGCAATGATATATTAAGTCCTCTAGTAATTTCATTAGCTTTAAATATAATACTTTCAGTCGAAACAGGCATACCGTTCTTCCTCATGGTGCACACAAACTTGACTACTTCTTCTTCAATGCCATGAAATCGGCCTAATTTTGGACCACTGAGCGACTTCCTTGTGGCTTTGGCTTTTTCTAGTTCCTGTTTTGAGAGTTTCCATCGACGCACATTTGCCTCAGATACACCGAACTTTCTACTCGCATCACAGTTATTAGTTTTTTCGGCGTAATTTATCACGATCAGCTTAAAATTTGTATCTTAGCTCCGTCTAATTCCTTTGTTAACTTTCCCTTTGCACTCGTGCCACGTACTTCAACATGATCTGTCATTTTAACCTAAGGGTTGTGCATTTAAATCAAGAATGCACAACTCAAAATTACTGTCACACTTAGTGAATCGCGGTGCGTCGTTTGAAAGGGGAATCCCAATGATTTCCGCTCTCATTTGTTTTGACATTGTGGTTGCCATTACGTGCAAGATGAAAGTACGTCGACTGTGTTATTATCGTCGACGATGATTATTAGTCTAAATAATTATTATTCCCGTCATGTGTTTCTTATTGTTATTACTATTTGTTTATTTTATCTAAATTTTCATCAATGCAACGTAAAATTCGCAAGAATAAAATTGTGCACTGTTTTAACCATCAAATATTTCTATATTATAAGTGTGTTTTAATTAATTAACTAAAATCTTGGAGAAATTCCTTGAGAATAAAAATGTACCTTTCTTTCTACTAAAATAGCCATTGTTATTAGTTTTAAATAGATTATAGCATTAGGATTTGAATTTTATTAAATAAGCAGAATTCCGGTTCCAAAAAATTGGTTCAATCTTTAATTGCCTCTGATATTACTTTATATAGATTTTGGAATATAATGTACCTCAATATCGTTATCGTCTGCTCAGCACTCTTGCCTTCTCATTTTCCGAAACAACCACTTTCACCAGTTTTAAGTGGATTTCAAACTTAGAAGAGAACTTAATTCAATTCAGTTAAAATAACCACCAATTCCAAAGAAAATCCATTTATAATATGCAATGTTAAGCTAGAATTCATTCATTCTGAAAAGTGAATAAAAGTACCATGTACATATATTTCTTTCAACTAAAATAGCCACTCTTAACAGATTTAATCGATTAATGCATTAGCATTTCAATTTCATGAAATAATCAGAATTCCAGTAACAAAAAAATTTGTTCAATCTTCAATTGCCTCTGATAATGCTTTAAATAGATTTTGGAATAAAATGTACCTTAATATCGTTTAGCATCCGCTCACCACTCTGGACTTCTCAGTTTCCGAAACAACAACTTTCAATAGTTTTAAATTGATTTTTGCTTTGAAATATACTTGAGTCAATTCAGTACAACTTCCACTTTACATACTGTAAATTCCAAAGTAACTCCTTTTATAATAGGCAATGCTAGCCTAAAATTAATTCATTCTGTAAAGTGAATAAATAAAGTTCTTTCTTTAAACTATAATAGCCACTGTTATTAGATTTAAATGGATGATAAGCCTTAGAACTTACTCTGTATTAAATATGCACCAAAATTACTTTTATAAAAACAAATCAATTCATTAAAAGATCCACTGTTGTTTCTTCGAAAATTGCCTGTTAACAGTTTTAAATGTCCTTTTAATTTTAATTGAATTTTAATTTATATTCGTTTCCAAACTTCGGCCATTGTTATGAAATTAATTCGAGGAATAACAATATAAATTCGTATGCATGTATGGTTTACAAAGAATTTAATTTAAGAATGCTTTTTATTTCCAATTTTTCTAAAATGACACTGTTGTTACTTAATTTTTTTAATATTTACGTCAATATACTTATTTTCCACAAAACACGCCAATCTCTCCCCTTCCTTCCTCTCTCTCGTAATGAAGCACTCAAGGCATGCTTATTCCCAGAAGGATGGATACAATAATAGTAATTTGAGGTGTAACAATGACAAAGCAACATCACGTTGAAATGGCGAGATTTCCACAAAATATGTAAATTAAACGTTTAACATGGAATATTTCGAACTGTGGGCGAAAAAAGACGAACGGAATAAGAAATTTTATAATTTTTTCTTCAAAATGGTTCAAATCCGAAGGTTATCTGTTAATTTCTTCTAATTTTAATTTCCAAATGAATAAAAGCCTGCACGTTGAAAAATCGCGTTTTACATGTTAAGTAATGGGAAATGGAAATGCCTCTCTTGGAGACGAACCAAGAAATTTTTTTGCGATTTAAATTTCTCATTCTCTGAATAAGTGTTAATCAAGCATTCCTACCAAATTTCGAGTTTCTATCATTATTATTTCTCGAGTTATTAGTGTTTGCATTGCGTGACCAACCAACCAACCAACAGACGACGGCTATTATTATATAAAATGATAGGGATAAATATAAAGAGTAATTGGTACAAATGCAAGGAATAATTAGGATTAATATAAGGAAAAATTTGGTTAAGTAATATGAAGATGGAGACTGAAGTTTTATAAAGCAAAGACCACTGGCACTTCAAACATTGTAAGATAGAATTGATTCCAGCAATGAAAAACCAAGACTGATGTTTGAAAAAGAAAATTGAAATGTCTGTAGTGTACCAAAAACCATAAAAAGAGAAGAAAGAAAAAGAATAGACCCTACACAAAGAGTATATACATTTTTGATGCCAAAGACCTAATCCACACTTGAGGAATAAAGAGCAAATAAAAGAGGATACACAATTGGTCAAGAGAAGGATAATCCTCTCTGTAGAATTCCAAGTAAGCAAAAGTGAAGCAACAACCACTCTAATAAATTATTTTTTTTACTTGAAAATCAAAGGGCTTTTCAAGTCATGGAAAACAGACAACTCAGGCAAAACTTGAAATCGAAGGTAAATATAAAAATAAAATTAACTTGAAAATATGATCAAATTCACCTAAAAACCTACCGGGAAACAAGAACACATGTTACTGTAGAGCAGCAGTACTCAACCAATGTGTTGCGACACAAAGGTGTATCACGAAGAGCCAGGCGGTGTGTCGTTGAGATTTTTAAATAAACAATATAAACAATATTTAGGCTTAAACTCTTCCTCATTACATGCTACTCCTGATTTTTTTAGTTTGGTGGATTGTAGTGTGCAGTGTGTCGTGCATATGACCATCGACTGTCAGGTGTGTCGCAACAGAAAAAAGGTTGAGATCCGCTGCTATAGAGTAATATCATGAAAGAACTAGCATAATTCTGCAGAATGCATTTTAAGAGCATTCAAGTGATTGCATGTACAAACCTGTTCATTTGAACATGCTCGGTGATGCCAAATGGCATCGCTTGGTCCATTATGGTTAAGATAATAAAAACTCCACTATTTCACCCTCATTAAAAACTTAACATGAAAACTCTCCTCTCTCTACCAATGTAAATGTTTAAAGACTCCTTCTAAATCACTGATATTTCAGGTTTAAATACATATCACCTCATCAAGTGTTCTTTTGTCTGCCTGTGAGAAAATAATTACAGAAAATTATATACAAACTGATAATCAAAGGAAGTAAATAGTGAATGAAAATAAATGATAAAAAATCTAAGTCAATGATAATATCATAGGATAAATATCAAAGTTGATGGAAATATATATGAAAAGGTTACACACCTCAGATATTTGGGAAGCATTCTGATATTGAAAGTACATAAGTATGACAAAAGCAGTTGCAAGCAAAACGAATGAAGAATCAAGCAGAAACATGGACTCAGGAAAAAAGTTAGAAAATCTTTGGAAAGCTTTGAAAAGTAGAAATGAAAAAGATGCAGAGAAAAATGGACAAACCAAATAAGAAATAAAGAGGCACTACAAAGAATAAACATAACAGGAAACTGATAAACTATGTACGAGAAGTTAACTGGATACGGTATATACTATACATATAGATGCATGAAGAAAAGATTAAAGGCTGAAGGGAAAGAGAAAGAAGAATGGATATCTTAGATGATGTGAGGATTTTTAATTAGCGGCAAATGAAAGAAGCAGCAGAGGACAGGAAAGGTTGCAGGAGTAATTTTCTGCATGAATCTTGAACCTGTCAGAATTGACAGAACACTGATGAAGAAGAAGACCCTTATAAAATAAAATTTCAAAATCACAATTTTATGAGTGAAAGTTTCAGTAATGGCACTCCAATCACAAAAAATTAAATTGGTTCAAGGTTATTTTTTATTAATAACATCCAACATTTTATAACACTAATATTGTGTAGTTCATTCACTCATGACACTTATGTGGCATTCCATCACGCACCATTCATAACACCACTGATCATGCGCATACATTTCAAAACATGTATATGATATGGGAATCCATTTATCTTGTACAACAGAGTTTTAATTCACGAGTTTTTTGGTCAATGTGACATCAGTAACCACCACTCTTAAGTTTGTCTCACTATCTTGTTATTGGTCAAGATAAAAAAATCCAAAATACTGTTCAACTTTTCCTTTCAACAATAGGCATGTATATTAAACAACCTCTTGATATTGGATAGAAAAATCTGAGACAGTTCCAATCACACGCTTAGTCCATTCCAGTTCTCATGCAAGTAACACTTCTGGCTCAACCAGAATTAGTCACATAGATATGCAAAGTGCAGGTATTGCACCTCAGTTTGGCCTCCCTAGACAAACCCATGGGCTAAACGAAAATCACACATAATTGACATCATCAGTCTGTAAGGACTATCCTCCTTATGATCGTCTTTCAAATCTTCCATTTCATGCTCATTACCAGAAAGCTTGTTAAAAGGATTTGATCACGAGCATCGCAATTGAAATCACGCCCCAAGGGACAATTTTTGAAAAATGCATGCTCAGGGTGTCGCAAATGTAATGTTAAGTGCCATCATGTGCATTGGCTGCACGCGAGCGGCATCTAAGGAACGTAAAGGACCGTGACGGTGGAGCCCAGTCAGAGAAACCCTGGATATGGAAGCTATTGGGGCACCTAATAGTCTTGTCCCAGCATGAAAGGCCGCCTGCCCTTCATTGCCCGCCGCTAATGCACATCGCGGAATCACCACACCCTTTGAAGCACTACAGTCAAATGCTTGACGATGGACCACGAGGAGGGCAGAGGCCGAGGGAAATTGCGGGAAGGCAGATTCGGGAAGCGTGCGCAGGGTGATTAGGTGTTGGTCGCAAGGGAATGGGCGGGAGAGGAGCCGTGCCCTGTGGCGGAACATTACTGGTTGGTTTCCGACCTCTTCTTCAGCCACAAAAACTGACGTTGGATACAACAGTCCATTCGAAATGTGATTGACAAGTATACTGGGTCGCGAGTATTCGTCGCTTTCCGCTTCGCCCACATCCTCGAGCAATATCCAGTGCTTGGATAGAGTGCGTTTGTTGTCCACGACTCCCTCTCCCATTCCCCTTGAGTCATCATACAGCGTCCTCCTATCGAGCATGACCTCCAACCAACCAGGACGCCAACCTGCTATGCCTGACGCGTGACTCACCAAAAGGGTTATTCTTCGCCTATGGCGCCGCTGTCCTTCTCCTACGGGAGTGGACGGGTCGTCCTCTATGTACGCCATTGTCGTGGCAGGGAAGTAGTTACCTTCAATGCCCACCCTTGGAACCGTTTCCCGCCTCTGGGTACCGAAACCGTTCTTGTCAGTGTAGAACCTCGGTTGCGAACGCTGTTGACCGTCCTCCGTGGCAGAGCTTCCCCCGCCGTTCGCAGCCTCCTTACAGTTTCCGAGATCCGTGGAGAGTCTCATGAAGAGCTCCGTCTCGCGATATCTCGGCGGCATTCCAAAATCTATCTCGTTTTCCACGTAAACGCCGTCTCCCATAGGTCCTGGTGTGTGGTATATCCTGACGGTGTGAAGGAGAAGCCGACCATACCTGACAGACAATTCGGACGCCACCGGACCGGAAGTTATGATGATCTGGCGGCGGTGCCTCCTTTGACGCCTACCGGGTTCCCCGTCGTCGGCTCCGTTCGCTCCTCCCACATGACCGTCGTCTGCTTCATCTCCGACGTTGTCGGATCCTCCGTCGTCTTCTTCGGCTCCTTCCTCTTCCTCGTCCAGCACCTGCCTCTCTGGATCTCTCGCGTTGGGATCCGGCATGAACAAATACGCCCCACTGTGAAACTGAGCCGAAGGGTAGGCGGCGAAGGCTAGGGCCACGCGAGCGTTGATTCCCGCAGCTTTCCTCGTGATGGAACGGAGCAAACCCGTCCTCCCGTCGACCAGAAGGCGAAGAGCGGCGTTTTCCAACTGGACGTCTCCTCCCACCTCCATTTTGCTCACACTGAACCAGGACCTATCTTTCCCCCTAGACACGAGGCTCCTCGGACACCACCCTCCGCAGAAGATGGTCGCCTTAGACGCCACCACACCGTCCGATTTCTCGCCCAAATGGAGGGAATACACGGCGAGTGCGAGTGGAGGGAGTTCAGCTATGAAGATAACCGCGACCACCTCGGAGGATATCTCTCTCCTAGGGTTCCACCCACCTCCACTGCTGCCTCCCATACCGGAAGACCTCCACTCCGACCCTTCCGAAGAAGTGTCGTTCCAGACCGGGTTTATTTGGAAGGTGACGGTCGACCCTTCAGGATCCAACACGCGAAGGAGGGCGGGGTTCTTTACAGCCACATGCAATTGTACTAAATCTTGCCTGTGCTGTGCCAGGGGGTTAAAGAGAACGATTTTTCGGAGTGGTTCGGTCGGGGATAGCGTCACCGGTAACCTCCTTGGAAGTCTTTCGTACGATTCTCTTTCAGTATCCGGCACGAGAGACAGGCCTCCTTCACTCTGCGTCTTAGCTCCTGCCACCTCTGCTGCCGAAACGACCACCCTGCCGCCCCCGGCTTCGTCCACTGCTATTCCGCCTGACTCGGCAACCTCGTCGTTCCCTCCGCCGACGCCCCCTGCTGCGCCGTCGAGAAGGACTTGCGCGCATCGTGCCTGCACCCGTACCGAATCCCTCAGACCGGCGAACAACTTCAAGGCGTAGTCATGCATTACGAAGGCCTTAGAAGTTCCGGTTATGGCGTCGTGGTGCTGGAACAGGGCGAGAGCGCGACGCGCGCGCACCAGGCGCTCATAGTCGCGTTCCAGCAAAGCCTTGATCTTCGCCCCGCCGCTGCTCCCGCTCCCGCCTCCTCTGACCCTGGACAGGGCAGCCGTGTACATGATCTCGGCGGATCGAAGGGCCCCCTCCACCTCCCTGTCTAGCGCCTTCCAGTAGGGTCTCGTGGTGAAATAGCCGCTCCAGTAAGCGGGTCTCCCCTCAGAGAAGATGTCGCTGTATACGAAGAAGTCCCCTTTAAGCGTCCGTATGGAGTTAGGACCCGCTTGCGTGGCTCTTTCGCGGACCACCCTGAAGTAGTCTGCCGGTGTGCCGAATGAGACGCTCGCCGAGGAATAATCCGCCGGATGGGTGCGGATGTGATCTATTATTCTCGAGTAAGACTCGTACTGCTGGTCCCATTCCTGGGCGTGGTCGTAGCGGAAATCGTCTCCGAGGGGTATCAGAGCCACGTTGAAGGGCGAGAGGGATGCGGCCCGGGCGTACTGTTCCAGGAGTAGACGCGACCTCTCGGCCACGTTGCGCGCGTCTACGGGCACTGCTCTCGCGGTCGCTTCCGTATACTCTCCAGCAACGCGACGAAAGTCGAATGCCAGGCAGACCTATAGCCAAAGCACAGGAGAATATTAAGGTAATAGATCAGCAGCTGGAAGTTATCTGTTAAATAGGAAAAATGCCGAAAAATAATATCGGCGCACGTACGAATTCTACGTAAACTATAAAATTGCAAAAAAATCGACGGAGGAAGCCTTTACATAGAAATATTTACATAACATACTAGCACACAAGGTTCTTTAGCAAATAAAATTAATTTTGAGTCGGCGAGATGCAACTCCGGTACCATGTATTTACGGCAAGAGGCATTCTTTTTAAATAACCTGAGGGTGAGGTCCACACGAGTGTTTGATGGAATAAATGTCGAATGGCTGGTTATGAACTAGAAGAGACGTCTCTGGTGAATCACCGATGCCCGCTGTAAGGAAAAAAGAGTTGTGTTAAAAAAAGAGATTAAGATTCAAGTAAATTCATAAAATTTACAATATTTAAACAAAATAAAAATAGTATGAACAGGTGAAATATTACAATGCGTTGTTTTTTACATTATTTCCGACTAAGAGCATTTAATTTTTCAATATTAAAATATTAAATTAATGACAAATGTATCTGCAAGTCAAGGTCCTTATATTTCCTTATATTTTTAAACCGAATTAAAATTTAAATTACTTGAATTTCCATATAAAAATAGATTTGGAAGTCTTTAGAATAATTTTATATTCATTAGCAACTTATGCGTGCAAACATAATACCAAAATCAATTTTCATAACGATTTAAACGAGTTGAAACCAATAGTAAAATAGCGAATGAGGTTTTTTCTTTGAAACGTTAATGCGGACTATATTATACGAAGCCCAGTTAATTAGTCGGCAAATGTCACATCATTCCCTTTGTCCCTCACCTGCCGCTGCTCTTGGCGTCTGCACGCTCTCCCACCCCTGCTTCCATACGAAATCCATCATCTGTTGCTCGGCCAGCCACTGTTTCCAGGCATAATGGATCCTTTGTATCACCGCGCCACGCGACACGCCGGAGGCCTTTAGGAGATAGGGCATAGTAGATCCGTGGCCAAAGGGATCCACTGCCCAGCCTGTCTGCGGACTCACGCCCAACTGACTGCGCATCCACTGATGACCTGTGTGGGAGGATTTGATATCGTTTCGTGAGATACACACCGGTAGGCGTAAGACTTGCGTTGAAGGTCTAGCGAAGGGCACAATTTTTACCGTTATTTCACATTTTTCGGATTGCTCGATGCACTCTCACAGCCAGAAAATATTTTAAAATAAACCGTTGAATTGTAGTCCTAATGTGAGATCGGTAACTCCTTTTTCAATTTAAACGAATTGATTAATTACGATTAAATAACTCGGTTTACTTCAAATAAATAATTCAGCTAACACCCAGAACCATTAAACGCCTTAACACGATTTTACCGATATAATAAACGTTTGCACAACTAAATCAATCAAACTGGGTTATGCATCGGAAAACACGACTGAATTTATATCTGCTGTCATAACCTTTGTGTGTCATACCTTCTATCAACTGGTCCAACATGGCGTAGAGATGAGATGTTGCTTCATCCGTCATCACCCAGCCTCCCGTCGCTATCTCCAAACGACCGTCTTCCACGAGTCGCTTCACGATTCGACGCTTGGATGGATGAGCACTGTGGTGAATGGAGGAAATTCATTTGAAAATGGCGCTCTCCGAATCAAATTACACCACTAGCTTTACAACTCACGAAATTGAAAAAAATACTGTGTTTAGTAAAGCGGAAGTTCAAGTTTTCATCCGTTCTGGGATTTGGCGATACCCTGAATAATATTTTTTTTCTTTGGAGACTGCGGAATTTTTCCTCGGTTTGTTTAAAAACTTCAAAAGTACGCAACTGGGCACTCGCTCAAAAAATACTGAATTTTTCCGCGAAATAGGTTGTTAAGTTACTTTTACCCATTATCGTTTTCGTGTCTGCGTTTTGATTTCCTATAGCCGAATCGTTTCTTATCCAGCAACATAGCACATATAATCATCCTCGATATTTTCTGATGTGTTATTGATTTTACACTTTTAAAACATTATTTTTTTCGATTCGCTTCCACATTCATTTTTACTCAATTAGTCAGCTCAATCATTCATGATATATATTGGTGCGCACGATTAAATTCGAGATTTATTTAGAATAAAAAGAGGAAACAAAATTTAGTTCAATTTCGGTCTACTGAGTATTCGACGTTAACATTAATAACGCATAAAAAACCTTTAGCGAGCAATATATTACAAAAATCCCAATTACGCTGTTGATGACCAACAGAACCAGCAAAAAATGCATGGTTCGTGAAGCATTTGATGGGAATTTCGGAAAAAAACGTTTAATATTTTGCCTAAATAAGCATTTTAAACGGTAAATATGTTTGCAGATGGATCTTGAGATTAGTTTACAATCGGCATATAGTGCACTTGATTAGCGAATTAAAAATATTTTTAAGAGAGCGGAGGAAATGGTAGATTATTTGTGCTATATGCATCCATTAGTGTGTGTTTTTGTACATATACATGCATGATGTGTGTATTTTGGTCATTAAATGTGTACATACAGTAGAATACCGACTCTCCGAAAACTATGATTTGAATCTTAAAGGGACCAAACACGCATACCTTTGGGTTGGATTCATACAAACCGATATTTTATTTACAAGAATAAATTCTTAAACTTGATAGGTGTATGTAAATCTACATTTGGTTGAAAACTTCGCGGATGCAAGAAGGAATCGAAAGTTTATGATCCGAATCATTAACTGTCACACGCGTTGAACATTTAAGAAAAAATCGATGGTGCGTTTGGTGATGAATCCGTTCTTTTTCAAAACAAAATAGGTGTCGTTAGCAGCCTTAGCCTTACATTTTACATAGAAATGTTTTTCCAACATTTTTTGGTGGACTCGTTAAATGTTTTTCCCATTGCTATTGCAAAAGTTCGCGTCCGTAGTAACTTGAAATGTTTCAAAATTGGATAAATGATTTCCCACCGAATTACAGCAGAATAGTAGCTACTGGATAAAAGGAAGGAATACACAGGTATAAATAATCGATAACAGAAACTAATCTATAACCTTTCATTGCTTTGAACCACACTACCAAGCTCGTATATGGGCGCAAAGTTATAAAGTTAGCAAAAATCACTTTTCTTTAATACGAATGTGAACCAGTGACTGCATTCCAAAAATAATTCAGTTGTGGTATATGTGTAGCATTATTTACGTAGTATAGGTAATTGCAAAGTTTAAAAGATCGATGTGATCGGCCTCGTTAACTATAAAGGGTAGTTTAATTTGCTCACTGGTCAAAATATTATACCCGTTTAAAAAATTTGGAACTACGCATACTAAATATCACATTAGATACCATACTTATCCAATTCTCGGAGAGATGTTAACGATTTCGGATTATCCAAAGCCTCCTACAGCAAAATGTCGAATTAACGATTATTGTTATTTTACGCATGCATGCAAATTATTTAACGCCACTACAAAATACATTAGGAAAAACGGACACTGCTCTCACCTCTCCCACCATTCGGACAGAAAAGAGATTTCCGTCCAGATGAAGGTCATGTTCGGGTACTGGACCATCTTGTCCACCATATTGTCCAGGATTTGCCTCGTCTGGTAGTGGAAGTAGCTGTCGAACGTCCTCAGCCAACCGGGATCGTTGTGCGAGTGAGGGACGACTATGACCTGTTAGACGAGAGAAAGAAAAACAGCTCGTTAATTACTGTTCATTATATTTTAATTTACGGACAATTTTTAAATTCTGACCCACATTGGACGAAGTGCATCGATAGTGGAACGAAAAATAAATTCCATTACTGTAACTGGTAGGATAACTTTTAATTCAACGGTCCCTTGCGAATTCGCGAATATTTATATTTATGCAGGATTAACTTAATCCTATCTTTTTTGCTTTGCGCTGTGTGTCAGAACGTTTTGAGCTCCGACCAGCACGAATGTTCAAACAGGTTAAGTACCAATTACCTCTTACTCCGCTTCAGATAGAAATAAAAAAAACAAGCGATTCAATTCTCTTTCGATAATGTTTGCGAACTGGACGGCAAAAACTATTTTATAATCCGAATTGAACTTTAAATGGATCTGGCGAAAGAGAGTTTATTAAAACGATTCCCATGGTAACGACAGATGATATTTTAAAAATTTCTGATATTTACCGAAGCGGTCGAAACATCCCCGTCCCCCAATCTTCCGCTTCTACCGTATTCCAATTTTAATCGAAAAAAATGAACAATGACGAACGGTTTCAGGAAGATTTAAAGTAAACCGTTCCCCGAGCGGCGAATGAATTTTAGAAAAACATTAAAAAATAAACTTCAGTCCATTTGATGCATTTGCATGCCACTCGGGTGTACAATTTCTGCTGATTACCGGTCAAAAATTTCAGCCTAATTCTCTCGTGTTTTGTGAAAAACCTAACACATTCTAGAGAATTCTGGAATGAGGATTCAAGTATCAAAATTTGAAAAAATAATTCCCAACGAAGTAATGGAAACTGGGGGGCAGCCATGACAAGCACTTCATTTCTCAATTTTAAAAATTTTTAAAGTGCTTGTTCTGGAATTTCTTTTCATCAATAAGACAAGTGTCTTGCGAATTCTAGAAAACTTATTCTTTAGATGAGTATGGTTTGAGAAATTTAAACATCAATAGCAAAAAGAGACATCGACGGGATAAAAGTTACAGGTCGAGGGAATATTTTTCCAGCAGTACAATCGGAATTAAAAATCTAGACGACGCGCGACGTTTCGCTTCTGAATAGATAGGTATTTAAAAAAGCCGATTCGCTATCAACGGCCGAAAGTTTTCGTGTGGTTCTTTTTTTTCACAGCGTCCGGCTTCCACGATTTACACGGTAATTTTACCAGCTGACGACAAAATAAACGCCTACCTTTTTTCGGACAACATGTAGACTAAAAAAAAAAAGAAACGCAAAAAATAAAACAAGTACGTAAATAATTTTAGGCCGATTGGAAAGTGGACCGGGTGGGTCGCGCGCGTGCGTGCTAGTCTATGTGCGAGTGTGCGCGTGTGTATGTGGGTTTGCAAAGGTCAGTGGAATAAGACCCGGCGAAAGAGAGATAGAGAAAATAGAACATGGCGCCGTAAGAGGAATGGGCGGCGCTCCACGCCACGGCAATCATCGGAAAGCACAATGAATATAAAAAAACCGCCGAAAGAAGTTCTAACAAAGAGACGAATGGGATTAGTCCTCTCTCTCTCTCTCGACACAATGCGCTCTCTCTTCCCTCTCTCTCTCTCTCTCCACGGGAGTTCAGGGCGTGAGAGACAGGAAGGAAATGGATTTTCGACTTTTCTTTCATCTCCTTCTTCCTTTAATTTCAGAATCCCTTTCATTAGTCTCTGCTCAAACCTTAATTTTATCCCGGCCTAATTAAAGGAAGTGGAGGCGAAGAGCATGGTGAGATTGCTCTGATTCTCCCTCCGCTATACCTGCCCATCTCTTTTTTCCACTCATAGTTTGACCGGAAACATTCCATTTGTAAAAACGTTGTTGTTTTATTTTTAGCGCTATTTTTTTGTCGATTTCGCTGTCGCGCTGCATTTTTTGTATGGTGTCGTAAATGTTTCGGACAGTTAACTTTTATCTTCTCGTCGGACCTGAGATCGATTCGGAGACGCGATTTCGTACGCGCGATGTTTTTTCACCTGATGGCAATCCGTTTAAACGGATCGTTGAGGACGACTTTGATAAGCATGAGCAATGCTTGCGAGGATGTGTCTACAGGGGTGTTCAAATGGAAAACATTATCGAAATTAATATAATTTTTCACTTAAACGATACTCGATCGACAATATAAAGATGCCTATACACTTCTGAAAAAATATTAAATTATAAATAAAAAATTAGTTATAATAATACAAAAAAGAGGAAAACGAGCGGTTGATGAAATGTCTTCATAAATATTACCAATATTTCGTACGTAGATTATGCGAAAGATGAAAATCGTTCTATGCCAAAGCACGGCATGAGCACTATATGCAAAATAATAATATCAATATTGTTTCATGTTATTACGTAGTTCACAAAATAAAATTACACAAGGTTTGGTGAATATGACAGAGAATGATCCAGGAAAATATTTTCACAGAGTTTCATATGCCGGGCGGGTTAGGCTGGTAGGCAGTGTGCCTGTCTTATAACCCAAATGTCGCGAGTTCGAGTCCCGCTTAGAGCGTGATGTTGTGATTTGTTTGGGGGTTTGTTCCTTACCAGCCTTTGGCTTTGTGGGGAAGTTCTTTTCATTTATGTACTTAGCTTTTATTCACATGGCTAAAATAACTATAGCTTATACAAGATAATTTTGCTTGTGCCAAATGCAAATGAATGTGTCATTCTGAACACATTCCTTTTTTTGTAAAATTCTTAGTTTCCACCTAGTGGTAACATTAATAAATTTTCGATTCCATCGATAAACAAAAGATACATTATTACATACCGCATAACTTTAAAGGAAAGGCATTCAAATCTGACGCGTCATCGCTTTTGTTCTGTCGACAGAGACAGGTAAAAATAAAGAGAGAAGATTAAAAATAACCATTCATCGTACCGCTGTCCAAACGATATATACATTTTGAGACAAAACGAACGCTTCCATTTCCATTTTTAGTTTGATTTTCACACTTTAGGAATAATTTTCCACCCACGATCCGTCAGGCATCGTATTATTGCGACCTCCCTTTAATTATTTAACGCCAAATATGAAACATAGCTCATGGATTTAACATTGTAAGGTCGTACCTTTCAAGGATTTTATTTCCTTAGACGAAGGAAAGTAAAGTACCGTGAAGGTGAAGGAGTCTAGTAAGAGCTATGCATGCTACCCGATAATATCACTTGATCCTTCTTAAAGAAACATTGCGGTATTTGGGTCAGCCTTAAACACAGCCGAGGTGAATGTTACAGGTTGCGCGAAACACTTCGATTTTGTTCCATCGACAATGGGCAGATGGCTTTCCTGATAATGAAATCTGGATATCACAGATTATTATAGCAGAAATTCCTAATGTCGATGACGTCAGGAAGTTTTGGGGAACAAATTTAAGGGTAATTGGGTTATGTAAGACCCTTACATTCCAACTTACAACTCTGCTTTATTTTTTTTAGCCGATGTGACTGACCTGCGTGCGCGCATATAGCAAATATTCCTCAACGGACAAAATATTATCACGTTAACATCTTTGAATGGATTTCAGAGTTCCGAGTTCTAGCGATTTTCATTCATTCGTTGATTTAAAATAGAAAAATATTAGCCGAGAGCACAGGCAAACGTTGTCTGGTAGATAAACTTTGTTTGATAAACGAATGAGATGCCTTTCTCGAAAAAGGTCTCTTCCATAACAGGCGAATCGTTATCCCCTCAAATAGACTCATGGATGCTTGACAATAGTGATGTAAGGAGAACATGCTACCCGATGAAATAAAAAGCTATTCATTTCGAGCAGTTTTGAGAAGATTGAATGTGGATAAAGTCATTTATCACAATTTAACGGGCCCGTGCGTTTTAGAGAATGTCAATCTACGTCAGGTCCATTAATATCAATATCGTATCGTTTCATTGGTTAGGAAAAGACCGCTTGGAAAAAAAGAAAAAAGTTCGCGGGAAATGAAGTGATGGCGCCTGTTTGTGAAAATGATTTTGCGCAAACATGATGCGGCATGTATTTGTTTATTCACGCTGAGAATAGAAGTGCCATTTAAAAAAATTACATAACTGACAAAGCTCACAGCTCACAATCCATTTGAACTCTACGTATAACCATATAAAACAAGCTAGAATAAAAATGTTTCACCTATATCGATTGATAAATATCGACTTATATAGATATCGATTGACAAATGACGATTTACACATATCGAATCATATTTGTCGAAAGGCAGCCGTAATGCGACCACATTTCATAATGTCTTATTGCGATTTCGACTGAAATGTTTTTTTTTGTGAAGGCGTTCCGGGATAAACAACATAAAATTCTGGCACAGAGAATTTTCTTTTTGAATCCGATAATTTTACATGAAGAGATACTTCAGCTATGAATGTAACGCGTTATAATTTTTCCCCACAAACATCCCAAACTGTTTTTCTTTCTAGGGTGACTTACACCCGACTCCCGTGAGGGCCGACGGTGTCCCAGCCAGGCAGGGAATAGCAACATTTTCAGCGCTTATTGCCGCTATAAATTGATATTAGCGCCACGCAACTTTTCTCTCGCAGCCGTAAACTTTCTATAAGGGAAGAATAGCTCCTCGTTATAAGTTCTCCGTCATTTTTATCGACCGGCGATGATATAGAGGTAGGTGGGTGGGAAAGAGGGGGAGAGGGATGCAAGAAGGTTTCTACTGCCCCATCTCTCCAATCCGGGGTAGGGAAGAAAAATGAAGAGGAGCAGGAGGAAGCCTAAGGAGGGAGGAAAGGCGGCAATGTGACGGAGGTGAGAGTAGGAAGGTGGCGCCGTAGCAGGGAAAGCGGATGGGAAACGAGTTATTCGAAGCTAATCACATTGTTTACACTGCTAGAGCAACATGGAGCGATGTCAAAGGAAGTCTGACGCGTGGGCTGGGAGAGAGGGTTTTTCGGGAGGGGAGAAAGCCCTCTCTCCCTCCCATCACCCTAATTCACCCCTTATTAAAAAAAGAAGTCTCTCGCGAGGAACAACAGACTCATCAAAAAAGTACGCCGAGAGTCACCGAAATATATAGTTTTCCTCGTCGTACCATTTCTCGACGAAAAAGACAATGTCCGCCGTCGTCCTTTCTATTTTTTCAGGGAATGTTCGCGTGGTAAGAAACGGAGGAAATGACATTTTGCTCTAGAGGAGTTTGTTCTTTTTTTCCTACCCCCCCTCTCATATCAATGCGAAATTCTTTATTCTTTTTTATCATTATTTTTCTCGTCGTTCCACGCTGCGGTCTGTTTTATATGTATGCCCAAGTTAAGTTTTTTTCCTTCCAAAAGCCTTTTAACGCCGACATCCTTTGTTACAGATGAAACCAGGAAACGGAAAGCATTTCAACAAAATGGGTGACGGCCTATGGAGCTGGAAAGGCTGGTTCGCTAAGGGGATGTGAGCTAGGTAGGGATAAAAACGGGTGACGGCAAGGATTGGGAGTTTGTATGCAGGTACCAACCACCTGAACACGCCTCCGTGGGAACATATGGATCTCAAAGAAAGCGGGGAAACTTCTCCCTTTTCAATGGCCTGTTTTCTATTCTCCTTTCTTATCTCTTACACTCTCTTTTAATTTCCTTGGACTCGGGGTTATTTTCCGTTGGAGTGAAAAACCACAGCGGACGACGGAGCCGAAGATTTCGCGGACGGCGAACGGCACCAGAGTTTGGAATTAAATAGAACCAGAAAGGTGAACTGATTCAATTTCCTCTCGATGAAACTTTCGCTCGATTTTCCCCCAAAATATTTAAAATGGTCTCCCAATTCTTACGAAAATACTGCGCATCCTCAACAGCATCCTAAGAGGTGACCGTGATTGTACGTTAGTTAGGAGATTCTCCCGTCATTTGTTTATTCATTTTCCCCTTTTCCTGATCGACTCCTCTTATCACCTGAAATCCCTTTTCTTCCTCTTTTCACTTTTCCTCCAATCGCGTCTTCAGGGAATGGCCAACCCAACCCGCCGCCCTCTTTAGCGACAGCAGCGTCATCCTATTCTTCTTAACGCTTCCTTATTTTTTCCATGATCTGTCAATTTTCTTCTGCACGCCCTCATTGTTGAGCTTTCCAAGCAACACCCGCCACGTCAACTTTCGATTATACTAATAAGATAAGCCGCAATGCGTACATACGCTGTAATTCTACTTTGTAAGCATTTCCAACCGGATCTGTAATATCAAAAGCCTTTTTATTCAAGTTTTCGTACCCAATCCATTCTTTGAATGCATCCAATATACCTTTCCTCTTCCCACCTCTTGCCTAACTTCCTTCTTCCTTCTTTCGGTAAACCGTTCTCTTTCAAATTTTGGCCCATCAATTTATTCTGTCAATCTCTTATTACTCTAATTAAGGTACTATATTTACCTACTGTATTCATTGGTTTTTATCTCTATTCAACTGATTTTCTCTAATCTACGCCATACTTACATCTCTGATGCTTCTAATCTGTTCATATCTTCTTTCCTCACTGTCCATATCTCGCACCCATAAAATACTGAACTCCATATCAGAGTTTTCACTAACTTATTTTTAATAACTTTATTCAGACTTCCTGTCAACAACTCTTGTCGTTTAGTAATTGCCTCCTTTTCTCTTGCTATCCCTGTCCATATTTCTTTTGTACTTATTCCATCCTGTGACAGAATACTGCCTAAATGAGTAAAAAGTTCCACATGTCCTTTCCTCATCCACTGTAAGGTCTACTCCCTCTAAAATTAAAATGCACGTTGAGTTGGATTTTTTTAACAATCCATAATTCCAGTTTTTTGTTAATTGTTTTTCCTACAGGCTCCAAGTGTTTCGTAGTTTCGGAGCCCTTAGAGAACCCAAAAAAAATGAACGCTCTCCACACCCCGAGAAAATCGAGTTAATAAGTCGTGAGGACCTAGATTAACGGGCGGCGAAACGCAGGTACTTCAAAACAATGACCATCCATAATTTCGGAGCACGGAGGAGATGGACGCGCCTCTTATCGTTAGCCACGTAGTTCCAAGGTATCCAATTAAAGCGAATGAGGTCGTCGTTTCTGGCGTTTTACATTTTCTGGAGAGAGACTTTAAAAACACATCATTTCCCGATTAATTTGAAACTCCCTGCATCCCGGGGAAAATGACACGTTTCATTCCGAGGCGAAAGCTTGGAACATCGAACGCTATCCGGCGACGGAAACCGATTAAAAAAACAGAAGAAGATCGTCAATGACGAAACCATTACGACGAAGCGTTGTATTAAGCGCTTTTTAAAACACGAACGGCCTACGCGTGTTATGTAACAGAGTTTAGGAGCGTGCATATTTTGTTTGCATCATAACAAAAAAAAATAAAGCTGTAAATTACGAACGATTCGAATGATTTGCAAGTTTAAACGGCCACATATTTACGTCATAACTGGCGGTACTCCGGGTTCAACATCCTTTCTTCTTATCGACTCAAATTACTACACTAGCAAAATATATAAGGACGACGAGAATGCGTCGGTGTGCCTACACAAACGCTGAACACGCTTGGGAAAATAATTTCCGTCAATTTACGACGCCGCCATAAATATTTTCGGATAGTCGCGAATTTTTTCGCAGCGTTCGACCGACACGGCAATTGCATAAACATTAAAAAAACTGCTAAAAAACATGGTTGTCGCAAAAAATGATTACCTCGATTATTTATTCCCGTTCCCCTCCCTCCATCTCTCACTCGAATCCGACAATTTTTTTTCAGAAATATGGAAAAAAAATGGGACGGGAAACGTTAAATGTTTTTTTCTCGTTATCCAAACTAAACGCCTTCCGTTATAAACACAGGAGGGTCAACAACGCCGAATATAAATATAAATTACAAGCGGACCTTCTGGAACAAAAATGAAATAAAATACACACGGTCGCCGCCCGATTTATTTCGGATCCTCTCAAAAATTCTGGAAATTAAAGTCGGAAAACCTCGCGTATTTCTAATTAGTCAAAATCCGACTTGGATGTCTATGCTTTTTATTCTATTCCTCTTTTTCGTAGACCTTATATATAAATAAATAATAAATAATAAATTAATTAAATAATTAATTAAATAAATAAGTAATACAATAAAATAAATAAATATATAAAGGTTGGGCCCATTGCTTGGGCTTTAGACCCCGAAAAATTTCCTCGTATTATATTTCCGTAGTCCAACACCCTTTAAACCCCTTTTTCGCTTCCTCTCTCCTCTTAACACACACACACACACCCTCTCTTCTCTCCCAGCCATGCAAAAATTTCGTTGCGTAAGTGATAAATGGCGTAACGGGAAGGATATATGACGTATGACGATTGTTGATTGAGGATGTAGGGGACGTCACATATTTGACTGATGAAAGATGGATGAGGCAAGTATGTGTGTGCGAGATAGTATAAAAATGAAAAATAAAAGAGGTTCGAGTATCCTGAGGGGTTACGCAAAGGACGGGGAGTTCATGTCGCTGATCAGGTAATTATTGTTTACAATGCCATGCGGATATAAAACGAACATCGACCCAGAGAGGTGAATCCATCAATGTGTGTGTGTGTGTGTGTGTGTATATATATATATATATATATATATATATATATATATATATATTAGGGCAACCAGTTGTGTCTCTCTTGTGCTGACGAAGGGATCATCCCGAAAGCTCTAACCTCTACAAATGTGTCTCTCCAACACCCCAGCGGCTCTACTTCCGGTAAGTGTTCACTGGGTTTCCTTCAACACCTAGTTGCCCTAAATATCCTTACCTTTCCTCTTCCGTAGTATTTATATATACATATATATACATACATAAATACATACACGAAGGGATCATCCCGAAGGCTCCAACAACGTCTACAAATGTCTCTCCGACACTCCAGCGACTCTCCTTCCGGTAAGTCAACATCTAGTTGCTCTAAATATCCTTATTAACCTTTCCTCTTCCGCAAGTGTGTATATACACACACACGCGCACGCGCGCGCGCACACACACACACACTCGCACACGCACATATTCTATCAATTTTGGTTTTTATGTGGTTATTATCGACCCCATTATTCCGCTGACTTTTTAAAAATCTGAGAATAAGTTTTTAATTTAATAAAGTAATTAATCATCACACAGTACTTCAAGGCATATATGACTTTAGGTAAAATTTTCATTTAATTTGATAAAGTACTGTAAAACTTTTCTTACGTTTTGTAACGCTGAGATAAACGAACAGAACGTAAACATCTAAGGATTTTATTTTATAGAATTCAATAGTTGGCTTTAAAAAAATATGTATCCAATACTTCGTCTAATTCATTTGTTCTATTGGAAGTAAAATTCGTTGGTTCGTCCGGCACGCTTTCAAGTGTCAACGTACCAGAGCCGATGCGAGGATGTACGATTTCGACGTGGAAATATTTAGGGCTTGATATTCTGAATCTTTTGCAGGAAACGGGTGGGTAAAAATTTAAAATTCTCGAAATAAAATTCTATTTTTTATCGGGTTGGTTTACCCCGTATGATTGCCATCGACTCCGGATGTTTCTTCCGGGATGTATAAGGATTTAAAAAAAAATATTTTTTCACTGTTGAAAGCGAAAGGTATATTTAAAAAAAATGCGATAGCCATCTCATTTGCCCCGTTTGACAAGGATTTCATTTATAGCTTTGCGCGATCTCTCTTGATCATGTATGATTTTTCCAAAATTTCAATCTGAAACAATCTCATTATCGGTATTTGTGAGAATTTTAGGGGAAAAAACGGAAGACCATAATTTGATACTAATATCAGTATAAGTATAAGTGAAAAAATATAAGTATCTTTAATATTTACCGTTGATTGACAGAGACGGATACAGTACAACCAGGGCAGGCCAAAGTTACGGAAGCGAGGCGTCTAGGCCCAAAATAATGGAAGCCCCAGAAGTTCTCAATTATTCAAGTATCGAGCGTACATTTTGCAATAACTTTTACTAAAAATCACTTGCAAACTGGCATCCAATGAAGAAACACTCCGTAAAAGTAATAATAATAAACTGGAGCTCGTTATTACTATAAATGTTGATATCTTGGGGTCCACCATTGATATTCACAACCTTCAGTGCTTGACCGACTCTTGAGTACATACAACACAATTTTAAAAAATTAAATCGAAACGGGATGAATTACCTAGAACTTTACTTGTAAATATTCTGAAAATGCTACGGATTATCCAGATATAATAAAAATGCAGCAATTTCATAGGAATGGATGAATTTTTGGTTGCGAGTCTCTGCCACGGGTGCAGTTAATTTCTTGCAAATATAATCCAAAGTATTTTTCGCAATGCAACTCTCAAAAAGGAAAGAGTGAAAGAGGAAATAAAGAAAATGGAACTAAATAGGTACAAGCGAAATTTGGCAGGCGTGATGGATTAATGCTTTTCCTTGCCATGTAGCGATGTTTGATTTAAAGAAAGGTTTTTCTAGCACATTTTAAATAATACCAAGCAGAGTTAAATTAAGAAAGTCTGATATGGATACCCAGATGTATAAAGCTCAAGAAAGTAGCCTTTTCGATAGCTTTTATTTTACGCTGATACATTGCTGGGCGGTGTTTATCGACTCCGTAATTACACTCAGTAAAACGTATTTCAGTTACGTAATAACGTTAAAAGATATAATTATTATGACTTCCTTTTTTCCCGAATGCTGACAGAAGATCCACTGAATCGTTTTCCGTCGTAAAAAATAATTATTAGCCGTACATTTGATGATCTCCGATGTCACTGGTGGTCTGTGGGATGCTCATATACATGGCCGCAATAATATCAAACAAACGAGTGATGACTTCATATGTGTCATTGAAATTTTATAGGTTGATTATTAAAATAGAAAAAAATTTAAGAAAAAAATTTAAACATTTAAACTCACGTCTTTGTGCATGTCCAAAATTCAGAAGAATTTTAGCCGATGAAAATTATTCAGAACCGAGAGAATGAACCAATACAAATTCGAAGTTAAACTTAACAAATCCTTCAAAACGCCCTTAATTATCTCCGAAATTAAGTAATTAGATGCAGGACGGTTGGTATCGAACCCTTTTTGGCCCTATTCCGAGAAAAAAGGAACAAATGCATAAAATTGTTCGAAATCATGCACGAGAGAGAAAAAAAATAATTCAACTCGAACAGAAGGAGAAATAAAAAAATAAAAGACGAATGCTATTATACCCTTCGCCCTCTCCGTTTCTCTCTCCCTCAAGAGAGAGGGAGAGCGAAGGAGAGTAATAAGAAACAAAGAAAAAAAGTGACCGTCTCTCTTTTAATCATTAGAGGCGCCATCTCATTCTTTTTCCTCGCTCTCTCTCTCAGAGCCCATTATAAGAGCTAAGTAATACGCGCTCATGCGCTGCTTTATAAAAAGAAGAAGAGGAAAGAAAAAGAATTTTTTTTGCGCCTCGTCCAAAGCGCCCCCTCGCGCTCCTATTTTCGTTTGACATTCAAACGGACGGAAGAGCATCACGGGATATCTTAGGTTTCCGGTTGGAAGAGCCTCCGATTGAGTGGGTGGGAGGAAGAGACGACGTAAAAGGGAGGTGGATATATCTCCTTTTCTTCTCCACCTCCGAACACTTCGCGAAGGAAAAAGGACGACGAGAATGGAAGGTGTTAAAACGTACACAAAAGAATAGCATGGAACTTTAGTTGAGCAAAACTTTCACATATTATGCGCTGAAAGGTTCGATAAAAATCTAAAAATTTTAATTTCAGTCGATTTTCTTATAAAAAGTAGCACGACAAAAGAGAACTTTTACATTGTTCATCGAGTTTTAACTCAATTTTTATTATTATACGCCATTCATAAGCACGCCAAGCAACTTTTATGGGAGTGAAAAAAATAAGTTTTAAATTTTCAAATTCATTTTCCTGCATGAAATTATATGCTACAAGACCCAATTTCTTTTTCAGAAAACAGAATATCTGCAGGACTATCCCTTAAGCTCCTAGACATCGTTCAATTAATTATTCCCGTGAAAAGCGCGTATTGTAAAATTACATATACCTTAACTAGAAGCCATTTCCCGGGAAACACATCAAAAACAAGAAAAAAGCAAGTTAGAATCGAACCTAGGCTCCACATTTCAATGCATGTATTAATGAAAAGTTTCATGACAATCAAGATAAAAGGATGACCTAGAAAAGGAACACGACAAGAGAGAAAATGATACATACATTTAGGAAGAGATGGCGAGAATTAAGAAAAGAATTATGTGAGATAATAGAGAAAAGACATACAAGCGAAATGTGATAGATAACCAGATAAAAGTTTGATTAAAAAACACGGAGGTAGAAAATTTGTATGAAGAAATTGAAGAGAAAACAAAATGAAAGAAATGTAGGAATAGAGAGAGAGAGAAAGACGGAGGGAAAAGAGAGGTTGAATATAGAGAAAGAGAAACAAGGGGAATACATAGATAAAAGAGACGTTTTTAGAGTCTTAAAAACGGAAGCGCGCGCGCACTTTCATAAACAACCGAAATAATGAAGGAACAAGAGGGAGGCATAACCGCGAAGTGGGACACCTGTACGCCGTCTTCCGCCGCCTCTTACACAGAAAAAAAACAAAAGAACACACGCCGAGAATTAAGGAAAAAAGAGAACCTTGAGGAAGAGCTGGCAAGGAAAGCACTCTTTTATTTAAAAAAATTAACAAGGAATAAGAAAATAAGAGAGAGGGTTTTCCTCACGGTCTCGCTGCTCATTTGCGTCTTGAATGCGACTCGAAAAGTGTGTGTGTATGAGAGAGAGACGGAGAAAGGAGGGACGGAGAGGGAGAGAGGAGGGACGGAGAGGGAGAGAGGAGGGACGGAGAGGGAGAGAGGAGAGAGAGAGAGGGGTATAAAGATAAAAGAGGGAGAAAGAGGCAGAAGAAAGGAGGGAGATAAGAGAGATGAGGTAGAGAAAAAGATGGAGAATTCCCAGAGACGAAAGAGGTTCACCCTCTCATGAGGCGATTGGGAGGAAAGAGGGGTCGAGGTCGAAGGGCAACTAAAGTGGTGTGTGATGGGTACTGAGGGGAGGGAGGGGGGAAGGGCGCTCACGCACACGCACGAACACACACCTCGCAATCCGCACAAAACTTCCCTCTCTCATTTTCCACCCTCCCTACCCATCCCCTACCAACAGTAAACCACCTGTTAGCGGAGTCGGTACTTCCCACCAAGTTTTCTTTATTTTTTCGAAAAAAAGATGGGGTGGGTTGGAGCATAAGAGAGAGAGAAGAGGGGTTAGAGAGAGAGGGAGAGTTTTCGAAATAAACAGGGCGGTTCTCACACGGAGGGTTGGAGATGTCCGTTCTTCCCCGAAATCCATTCCTTTCATAGCACCCTTCGGGGAGAAGGATATATGGAAGAGAAGCGAGAGGGAGGAAGGGAAGGGGAAGACACGGCTGAAAAAGGAGGTTTCGGGGCCACAAAAAAAGGGTTAAACTGAGCACGAAAATAGTGAGAAGAAAAATAGAAAGAGAGAGAGAGAGAAACGTAGATAAGTCGGAAGAACGAGTTGGAGGTCTAGGTTGGAATGGCCTGTACACATTCAAAAGGAGAAAAAAATGACGCGAAAAGAGCGAAAGAGGAGGTCGGATAAAAATAAAAAACGAAACAAAACACGAAACTATAAAAAAAAGGTCCTCCCCCATTTTTTTACACAACCCATTTTTTAAATACGAGAGAGAAATGGAACCCCATGACGCGACAACACTCCTTATCGTCACCTCTCTCTCTCTCTCTCTCCAACCTCTTCCCTCCCGAGTTTCCCCTTTCTGAACCCTGACAGTTCGAATGCCTGGCCGCGAGAGGTCAGAGGCGTTGCTCCACTGGACTCCACCAAGATTGGCTTGACGCTTCGGTTGGCAGCGACGTTCTATTCTGTCCCTCTCTCCGCGGTAGTTCCGCCCTCTAACTCTCGCCCAAAAAAAAAGGGAGTGAATCATCCCCTCCCCCCTCCCACTCCCTCCCTCCCCTTTCCGTCCACCATAAACCCTTCCCCTCCCCTCCACTTCCTCTCTACATACCCATACACCCCTCCTTTAAACCACTCCCTTTCTCTACCTTCTCACACCCTTCCCGCCTCCACACCTCTCTCCCTCCCTCTCTCTTCCCTCCCAGACTATATCGATTGTTGGGAGTGCGGAAAGGCACCGTGGCGTGGGGCGCAGTAGCCCCGACGCCACGCCGCTCCCTCCCGTCTTCGACCTATTCAACCGCTCCACTCCCTCCCGCCCTCTTTCATCTCACCCATACAAGCACGCCGATGAAGTCCGAGGATCTCGACACGGCTCCTGATCTTCCGTGTCTCCCTCCCTTTTCCCCCTCCTCCTCTTTCTCTCCATCCCCCTCTTTCTCCTCCCCCTCTCCCTCCCCTCCCATCCGTCCCCGCTTCATCCCCGAAATATCCCGCTTCACTCCTTCGTGTCCGCGTGCTTACATACTAACAAGGGATCGGCTGTATCTAAACACGTGCGTGCCGCGGGAAATGGGGAGTGGGAGGAGGAGGAAGGAGGGCGATGTGGGAGGATGGACAGGGGAGAAAAAATAAAAGGGCCTCTCTCTTCTTTCGTTTTTTCCCCTTCCCACTCGTCCGTTTGTGTGTGCGTGTGTGTGGCACTGAGGGGATTACACAGGCCAACACCTCCTCTCCCATCCTCTCCATCCTGTCCGTCTTTCGAACATGCCCTTCCACACCCCTCATTCTCTCTTCTCTCCTCCCTCTCTCTCTCTCCCATTCCCACGGGAAAGCTCTCCATCCCCTCTCCTATCCTGATTCCATCCTCTCGACCTTTTTTCCCCACCTCTATCTTGTTCCAATCTCTACCGTTTTATTTTACTTTTTCCTCTCTCTCTCTCTCTCTCTCCCTCTCTCTAACATACCGTTGCTAGTCTTTCGCTTTTCCAAATCGAGATGTGATCGCTTGAAAGGGAGATAGAGGAAAAAAGGAAGATGAGGAAATGATGCCGTGTTGGCGGGGGAAAAAATCAGTCACAGGATGGAGAAAGGGGTATAAATATAAAAGTTTTGACCGAAGCGCGATAGCGTTTTCAATTTTTTTTTTCAGTGCCGACCAAAATAATAAAAAATCGATTTTTAGCCAACTAATTTCTACTATTATCACAGCAATCCGCGGTGTTTTTTTCAATCCTTCGTTTCCGGACAAATGAAAAGCGAAATTCGAGTCAATACGCGGCTTTTGTTCTTCTCTCCCCCGCGGCGTAGGAGGGGAAACGTGAAGGCGAATGCGAAATCGTTTTTTTCCGTTTCCATAGAAACAATTGAATTTCACCCACCGATATTTTTCGCCAATTTCGGCAACGATTCTACGTAGGATCCCGGGCGGCGGGGGGAGGGAGGGAGGGGAAAATAACGAAAAAGGCCGAAATTCGGCTGCCGTATTTTATTTTTCCACCCGGCGCGGCGGTGGCCGCCGGTTCAATTTGCGTTTCCTATCGAGAAATTTGCATCTAAATTCAGTTTCGACGCGAATTTGTTTACTTTCATCGATGTTTAAGTGAGTGATCGATTGAAAAATACACGGAATGACTATTCTACGAGAGAACTGTTTTTGGAAATGTCGCAACATTTTGTCCAAGTGAGAATATTTTTGATTTACTGGGTAACGTATATTTAATTAGGCGAAAATCAATTACAAACTTCTATCGCGATCGTGATAATACTTTTTCGAGCATGAATATATGGTATTTCCAATTAAGCGGCAAAGAGAAGGAATTAAACCAGGGGCCAAAGTTATTCACGAATGGCGAGACTACATGTTGGTTCTTACGCAGAAGATTGCCTTTGTGCAGAGTCGGCTTTGGCTTGATGGCGGTGCGAAGGGTGCGACTTAAAAAGTATTTGTCGTAGTTATAAAAGTACACACATTTAAAAAATATTGAACCAGTACTGAAGTGTCACAGTGAGAGAGATTGCTTTAGTTATTGAAATTTACTATTAAAAATTTTTAACAGGTAAAAGGCCCCGCGCGCACACTTTGCACCGGGCCCGCGATTTTCTTAGCATTTGTGCTCATAACCGTCGGAATCGATGTCATTAAGCGATTCTTCCTCTATCTACAAATCCGATATTTTATTATAAATAAAATGAATAAAGTAGATTAATATTTTGAAAATGAAAATTGAAATTTTTATAGCAGATCGGTAAAAACGGACCCCCAGGAGAAATTGCTCCGAGTATTTGTAAGTCTTAAAAACGCCCCTAATCTAAACCAGTTTTTAATTTATGATGCGAAAATCAGGAACGCGGGTAAAGTAACGCATAAATCCCATAGGTTGGAATAGAGACGGTAAAAATTCGGTAGAAAAAAAATAGAACTTTACTATGTTAGCCAACCGGAGGCTTAGAGGTGCTTCTAATAATCCGCAAAATTGTATGCGTCGGTTTTCCCTCATTTTCATTTGTATGAAAATAACAAAATCGATGCGCACTAATGAATGTGACAAGGCGGCGAACAAAAAGTTACATTTCAAAACTCGTCACAAAATTAAGTTTCGATACAACGGATCGCGCTGTTGAAAACATTTTTCAATATACGACGATTAGCGCTTAAATTTAAAATTCCAAACAAAGGAAATATTTATACCGCAGGTGTAACAATGGCGCATACAATTTGCAACATGACTCGAATAAGAGCGGTCATCCGTCGAAAATGTTTTACAGTAGCATTTTAACCACTTTTCATCGAAACTTGAGCAACGAGACATCCTAATCGGAATCCATCCATTTTCGAAACGAATCGTATCTCATTCCGATCGAAGAACGCACGTTTTTTATTCTGTACGTTTCGAACGAATCGCGACACGGAGCAAAAAAACATTTTTTAAACTTTTCCTTCGCATTTTCCAGCGCCGACCCAAGCATCTCCATGTCGTATCAGCCTTATCTTCCGTTCGCTGCGTGCGTTGCTTACCTATTCCCAACGTGTCGTCGGCGGAGGCAATAGACCCTTGCAGACGTAGGGAAAAAGCGGAGGAGCGAAATAACCTTCCGCTTTGAGAGGTGTTTTTTTATCGAACCGCCGGAAGATTGATGTAAACAATCAAGCGCCATTGGTTGATTTACAGGGCGTCACCCGTTGCGACGAGTGAGTAATTCAGATAGAGAGTTGCGTGCGTTTGTGTGTGTGTGTGTGCGTCCCCTCTCTCTCTCTCGCTCTTAACCCTGCGTTCGTGTGTGTGCGGTTGTATTTGTGTGTGTGTGTGTATGTATGTATATGCAGGGCTCCAGGAATGCAACTTAAATCTACTCGCCACAAAAAATATTTACTCGCTCATAGTATTTATATAAGTATTTTATAGGTGATGTTTAAAAAAAACCTCAGTATTAAATGTTATGACGATGAAACAAAAACAATGTATTCTTTAATTCTTACAACACCTTACACCTTACAGTAACACTGCTTGCTTTAGATTGATTTAGGATGCACAGATAACATTTAGTTTAGTTACATGAGGGCTTCTTATGCCCTGCCGTGTGTCTTTCCTTGGCTTCATAATATGTTGTGTGAATTATGTAAAGAAATAACGTAATACATACACACACACACACACACACACACACACACACACACACACACACACACACACACACACACACACACACACACACACACACACACACACATATATATATATATATATATATATATATATATATATATATATATATATATATATATATATATATAAGGGGTTGTCGACACTCGCAAAGCGATAGTCATATTTTTTAGATTCGCGAAACGTTGAGAGCGCTTTCGCAAATGAACCTCCCCTTTTCACCTTTTTCCATCTCATTCTCACCTTCTTTCTCCATAAAGAACGTCTATTCTACGAGATGTACACAACGAAAAACAAAAACGAAACTAACAAAAAAAAATAACAAGGGAGAACAACCTCCACCCTTTCTACTTCGAAAATAAAAAAAGACAAAACACGAACCAAAAAGGAGTAGAAAGAGAAAGATCGTAAACAACTCTAACGGAAAATTCCTTGGTACCAGCCAACCACACCGGCAAACTCTCGAGTCATCTCGTTTGCCATTTTATCTCGCGTCCTATTAAGATACCTCGAGCGATGAATTAATGAATAATTAACGTGTTATGAGACGATATGTTCCCCCAAAAAACACGAAGTTTTACGTCTTTGACCTTGCAATGCCGTACGGAGGGGATGAAGTCTTTTATCTGAAGTTGCAAGACCATTGATTTTCTCCCGCTCCCGTTATACGGCTGAACTGAGAAATCTTACCGTACCGATATTTAGAGAAAGTTTTTGGAGTGGCTGAAGTGTCGTTATGTCGGAATTTAGTAATCTTAAGTAATCTTATGCGTGTTTTTTTATACTTTGGAAAATTTAATAAACTTAAAAATTATTATTTCTCGTTAGAAACCCGTGCTATTCTGCGAGATTCACTAGACATTGCTAATTTTGCAACATCATCATACTTTTATGGAAAAGTAACGAATGCACCTCCGAGGATGTAATACGAGCAATGCTCCCATTCATTGAAATGCGCCACTGCGTTACTTTATTTACCTCCAACTTTCGATGCTCGCTTTTTTATCTAAAACAGCAGTTGAAAACTTTTACTATACGTATGAAAGATGGAGCAAGTTAACGGCGTAATCATATTTTGCGTGAAACTTTCGTCCGCGCGAAAAAAATTTCCTCTCCCGCAAATGAAATGACTGCGTACCACCCAATTCCGTTATCAAACTTTTTATTTAGCTCCTCGTTGAATTAGGTGCCCTGTTACATGTATACGTGTATATGTATGTGTGTGTGTGTATATATATATACACACACACACACTCGGCACAAAATAAGCACGGGACGTCTAAGCGTATCGTGCAAACGTGTCTTGGGCGGTTTGTCTCGTGTCAAGTCTCAAGAACAGTCAGCGTGTGTGGAAGAGTGACGTCGCAATGAAACCCCGTCACCCTTTCCTCGCTGAACGCTAACGGAGAAAGTCGCCATTATCTAGCTCTTAGCTAAATGCACTGAATGAAAAAGAGAGAGGTGGAGAGAGAGGGAGAGGAAGGGGGAAAAGGGAGGGGGGAAGGATGCTGAAAACTTACTCGCCAAATTCGGAGCGCTGAAAGTCGCGTATTATTCTTGCAACAAGCGAGATTATGACAGCGAAGAGAGCCTGGTGTTAATAATCCTCAATTCAGCCTATATGCGAACCCTAAGGCGTTGACATGGACAGTCAAAACACAAAACTCTTCATCCCCCTTCCAAAAATCCTCCATCTCCTCCTCCCTTTAGGGTTAGAACTTTCCCATCTTTCGCCGAGAAAATTATAAACTAACACATCCGGGTAATGAGGACTTACCAGGAATTACACTTTTGCATCCACCTCACTTAGTCTTTACACGTAACTCCAAAATCTTCATGAATGTATTCATGGGTCATCATTTAACGAGATCTAGAAAGTAAGACATATTCTTCTTTAAGTAGCCAATTTGAAGTTTTTTAATGTTCTTTTCCTCTTCTGCGACTGAAAATCCGTCGCCTCAATCACTAATCTCGTATTTAACACAGGATAGAAAAAGAATTACGAAAAAAAACATTGATCCAATCACTCTGCCCGAATTTGATCTTCTTTATTTTTTAAGTAGAAAAAAGGAATCGTGATGCCGACTTAATCTTTTTTTTAAATCAAACCTTTGGTAAATATATTTTCCTCTTCCATTTTCTCTCTCTCTCTTTCCTCGCTTGTTCGCTGTGCACCTGCCCGATCAATCCCCTCCTCTACCTCTAGAGAGTTTGGGGGGGGGGGGGGGGGGGGGAATTTTCCTCAAAATAAAAAAGCACGGCGACCGATAAAAAAAAAAAATAATGAAGAACCAGTTCGAGACGTATTAATATTTAAAATAATATATGTCACTCCTTCTTTCCTCCGCCATTCGTACCTCACTGATGGAGTAACAAGTCGTTTTTTCTCGTGTTTGTGTTTTAACCTTTTCTGATAAGGAGAGGTAAAGGGGCTTCGTCTTTCTTTTTTTTTATTTTCCAGAGAGAAAAAGAGGGAAAAGGAAGGGAGAGAGAGAGAGAGAGAGGACGAAAGAAAAAAGAAAAACAAAAACGAAACGCAAAAAAATCCCCGTGTGCGCTTTTCAAATGTCGCTATCTCTATAGGCTTGGAAATCGAGGGGGTCAGAGATCAAAGTGGAGCAGGTTGTCTTGGAGATAGAGGAGGGAGACTTTGGCTGTGCGTGTTTGAACCTTGCCCCTCTGCAGGGAAAGAGGTTTTTTTGTTTTATTTACTTATTTATTTTTTCCTTGCTTATTTCATCCACTCGGACAGAGTCTCTCTCTCTCTCTCTCTTTCCCCCCCTTTCACGACGACCGGGTACTTTCGTCTTTTCGCATCCCCTGGGGATTACAAAAGAGAGGAAAGGTGGAAGGAGGAAAAGGAAAGAGAAAATGCGAATGAGAGAGGGAGAGAGAGAGAATTTGAGGAGGAGGAGGAGAAGGAATATGGCAGAGGACACGTCATCCCTACGTCATGTCTCCCTGAGAAGGACGGAGGGAGAGAGGGGAGCATTTTTCCTCCACGTCGTCGCACGGAAGGAGGAAATAGAAATATGAAATAATATCCGGGAATTGAAACGAAATAAAAAAAATCGCGAGGGAAAACTTCAAAATGGTGGAAAAGATTTCTTCGTGTATTACGACGGTAGCATTTTCATATGGATTGAGGCACTTTCTCCCGAACAAAGCAGGTCTTTATAAAAGTTGGTTATGGAAATATACACGATTTAGGAGGTATTCTCAATGCACGAGCTACTCATTTTAACAACTATCTTTTCTTTCCGGTGATTTAAATTATGCATGCGATCGTTAAACCTAAATTAGCTGGTCCGATGTCTTTGTGCCTCGATAGAAAAGCAATGATAGCCGGTTACTTTATTTTAAAAAATCGGTAAAATACACGTACATACAACTTTCTCATATACTGCTCATCTAGTTATCCTTTGAAAAATGTGAACTATGTAGAATCATTATAAACATCAACTTAAATAACTATACGAAATTTGATAAAAATCGTATGAGCCGCTTTTTAGAAAATCCAATTGTTGTTCAAGTTGTCCAAGAATAAACTACCCTTATAATCATTTATTGAGAAATATGAACTATGTAGTATTATTCCAGACGTAAACTTAAGTAACTCTACGAAATTTGATCAAAATCGTTGTAGCCGTTTTTGAGAAAATCAAATTGTTGTTAAAATTGCATAGAACAAACTGCCCTTAGTTATTGAGCAATGTCAGCCATTTATTCAGGGCTTCTATTCTGTATGATAATATGTCTAAGTACGAGATTTCATTCATTTTAGTTTTACCGTTTAGGCTCTACACCCACAGACAGACAGACGGCATTGCGAAAACTACTTTTTCGGACTCTGGTAAATACATCTAAAACGTATATTTCCATCAAAATCTCGAGATCGAATTTTTTCGCGATTACAATACTTTCTCAATATACTTCGTATATGAGAAAGTAAAACAGAACTTCACAGTTTTTTTTCCTCAGACTGTATATGGAATAATTTTGACTAACAACGCTTTTAACATAGCCGTAAGGAATGTTTATAAAAAAACGTGTGCAATTCGGCTAATTCCTCGATATGGAGAGAAATACTTTTCCAGTTTGATTTCAGCCATAATGTGATCCTGTTAATAGTTACTAGAATTTTATCCTATCGTTTAATATTTTAGCTACCGATTTTAAAATTTAGATGCTTCTACTTATTTAACAAATCGGCATATTTTATCACAATAAAATATACTTAGATTTCCGACTGTCAAAACAAGAAAACTATCAACCCAATTCCTATATATCCATATGAAACATTTGGTTATATTTTCTCCACTGGATTCTTTAAATATCGATTGGTACTCATATGTACGTACCGTTGACGGAAAAAAGGGTTAAAGATATATATGACGCACGGGGTTAATTCGAACGGCGCGCCGCGGCGGTGGAAATAGAAAAAAGCAAAATACGTATTCGCCAAAAGGACGGATTTGCGCAGGGAGACAAAAGCGTTATTCTAGGGATTACCAGATGGGACGACAGGGTTCATCGAATGATGGGTTGAGAGGGCGACGAATCCATATTAATAATAATGCATCGAAATTAACCGTTATGCCTCTTTCCTCGACCGTTTTGACGGCATATCTGTCGAACGAAGGGAGACCGGAATTTACATGCATATTGTGTGACCCTCTGCAGAGAGAGGTCTCTCTCTCTCTATGCTTCGTAGCTAAAATGTGTAGCGCGGTCAGCCGTGAGGCATAAGGGGTTCCGCCAACCGCGATCCTCAAAAACGCGGCGGCCGTCCTTATTTTACCGACGTTGACCCAGATCTGAGGCAGGCGGACAAAAATACAGCATAGGAACGCGAGGAGGGTTCGGATGTGCGAAATGACGACCTCGCGAACTCTTGTCTGGCGGGAGAAAGAGGAGGGGAGAGGGACAGAAATGTGGGGGGGGGGGGCACGGTCGGACGGGTTCACTACACCCCATCAAAATAATGCCCAGGCGTCGAGTCGAGCAACATGTGTAACGCTGATCCCGGTACGAAGCGGCAGGCCGGGGGAAAAAATGACTCAGGAGGTTTTATTTCTCGGTAAATGGACACGAAGGGAAAAATCAACTGGTATGTTTCGGTGCGATTCACATATCACACGCACACGCGTGCGAACAGGGATGTATGCAACCGTGTATTCTTGTATGTAAGTCTGTATGTATGTTTGTATATAATCGTGTACGTATGTTTGTATTTAAGTGCGTTGTAAGTTTCTATTTGAGTGTGCATGTATGTTAGTATGTAATGGATATGCGCATGTTCGTATGCAACCGTGTATATCTGTGTATGAATATATGTTTGTATATCTATACTTCTATGTAGGCGTCTATGTGGGTTTGTACGTACGTTTGCATGGTTGCGTGTATGTATTTATAAATCTTACGTTCGTATGTATGAAGCAATGCGCACATACTAATTTATGTATAAGTATCAAACGCGTTCGGCGGTTCTTCCAGCAGGATATTCCAGCAACAACTTAGGAAAGTGTTACGGACTGATCACGGGGATTTCCTTTTTTAATTTCAATTTCAATTTCATTTTCGCGTTTATCAATTTTTTACACACCGACATAATTGAAGGGCTCCCCGGAAAAACGTTGCAAGCGCCATTTTACAAATTTTACAGGGAATGGTAAAAACATTTTTTACTATATATTTTGTTAGAAATTAATTTTTAATGAATTACACGTATGTTTTAGGTCTAAATAATTAGTTCATTTTTATCCCAGTAGAGCGTGCCACATGATAAAAGAGAGCATTTGCAACGTTTTTGCATTAAAACATCACTTTTGAAAAAATTGTCGCTTGCAACGTTTTTCCGGGGAGCCCTTCAATTATGTTAATGCTTTTATCACATGAAATGTTTCTTGCATATTTTAGAATATTTTTATAAGAAAATTTTAACATGTTAACTTTTTAAAATTGTTAATATTTTGACATTGGTACATTCTTTTTCGGCGAAGATTTTTTAATTAACTCATCTTGCATATTAATTGAAGCCGGCTTCTTCGAGTGAAGAGAGAAAGAGACGTATAAAATCGGTTATATTAACACCACTTCGTTGGAAAATATCCAACGGCCTTAGCTTATGTAAACTACAGCACGATTGGACGGTGGTTTTTAGCACTAAACAATCCGATCGAACAAGTGCACGGACAAGCCAAATCAGTTTTGCGAAGGGCACCGCATTTTTACGTACTATGAATGAGACATAAGTTCGTAATTTAAACATCGTGATCGTTTTCCGAATTTGCATTACGCCCCCTCCCGGCCTTTTTCAATAACACAACCCCCGCGTAGCGCTAGCGATTGTTTTATATCCTTGTGAAAATATACACTGGATATTTCCATGAAATAATTAAGAATTACATTATGAAAAAGAGGCAACGAAATCGACGGTGCCTAACAAACTAAATTGTAATGCTTCTGTAGTAAGTGCGATAATGTAACATATAAAAAATAAACAAACCGACAGAGCGGTGGACAGAGAAAGAGAGAGAGGGGTAACACGAAACGGAATCTATAAGGCGATCCCCAATAACCCAATCCATTTAATCCGGGTATCTAATAATCTTCATTTAAATGAACCAGAGGCCGAAGTCGCCACCGACGCATGCTCTCGTAACGACCCTTCAGAGCCACAGCTACAGAAAGGAAACGATATAGAAGAAGAGAAAAAGATACAAAAAACAAAAGAGAATCACATCCCACTCCTATCCGTTTTTTTGTTATTTCTCCCCCATCCTCCCATCCTTTTCGTCTCGTTTCCAAAATTAGGAATTGGAAAAAGGGCATCGAAATAAAGGACTTCTTCCTTTTTTCGTTTCTCTTTTGTTTCCTTTTTTTGCAATCACATGAGATAAATCTAAATCACTAAAAGGGTTCATCAGACCAAAAATTCACAGGAAAAGAGGATTCCTCTTCGTGTATATATATATGTGGGTGTATACATATATATATGTATGTATGTACATATGTATGTATTTATCGGTTTCCGTCGCGACCTAATACCATCAAAGGCCACCAAGAATAAAAGACCTGCGCGGTGGAGTTAATCAATTCTCCGTCGGGAATTCCCATCAAATGATCACGTGGTATAAAGAGGAGAGAAATTCCTCCTACCGTCGGGATATGGGTCCTTTTTGCCGCTAAAATAATCGCGACGTTTCCTGCGCCACGGAATTACACTTCGGGGCAGAAATTTATTTTCGGTGAAATTATACAACTTCGCTTCGAGCGGTGTACAAAAGGAATAGTTAAAAAAAATCACATAAAGCAACTCGATAAAAATCTCTTTTTTGTAATAAGTCAAAGAAAAATATATACATACATACTAGAGCAATTTCCTGTTAAAATGACGGGACATGAGGTTAAATTTTCTCGAAATAAAACATAATGTACTCTTTCGTACGTATGTTAGGATTGTGACAACAAAAGAAGTTCGAGATGAAAACAACATGGATGCCAAGACGGTTACAAAGCAATTTGTTTCCAAAATATGTGATAAATTTGAGCGATTTGGAATTGATGAAAAAATTCGACGATAAGAAAAAGAAACTTTATTCAATCTTCTTTAAAACAGTCCCGGTTTGAAGATCGATCGTCATTTTTTACGATTTTAATTTTTTGCGTGTTACCTTACGGACAGAAATGACGTTCTGGAGTCGGATCCGTATCATTCTTCGGGAATGTATTTTTGTCATTGACTTTTACTGTGTGACTGGATCATTCTTGCCAAATTACAAACTTCTACCTAGTTCGTTAAAAACACGTTTAAGAAGCCTTACACAGAATGAAGTGTTTTACATTGAGAGATAACGAGGAACGAGTGGTCCCTAACTTATGCGATTCCGACGGGAGATGTGTTTTATTTCGTTGGATTTTATTCGAAAATCTTCCAACACACACTTGTTCAGGAGTTGACATTAAAGTAAATCATGCTAAGCTGCTGTGGCGAAGAAGTTCAAAACTTCATGGAATTGCAGCTGCGACCAAAGCTTTACTTCCCTACTACTTCCCAGATTCTTCGATTAACGGCAAAATTGGATTAATATAATAAATAAATATCAATAAGAATAAATAATTTAAAAAAACGCTTTAAATTTCCAAAATAACGATATTGTGAAATCCTAGAAATCAGAGAAAATGTTTCTATTGACGAATAGCCTTCCCGAGTTATTTCGTGGAAACATCGAAATGCCTTGCAATCAGTGTCTCCATGGAAACGATGGAATTTTAAAGTACTCTTTTAAAACGTGGTATCGTTCAAACTCGAAAATTTTTACCTTCGCGAAAAAGCGAACTTTTTCTCCTCTCTATCTCAACTATTTCGAAGAGATTTTCGCCAAAAAAATCTCGCCGTGAGCGAGGCCATTACTTGCATCGCCACTCTGGGATGTTTTAAAAACCCTCACGACGTGACGGACGACTGAGAGATAAATCGAATTTGAGATGGTGCTGCACACTCGCGGCCCGAGAGGCATTAAAAAAAGAAACAAAACGGAACAAACGCTCGCGACCCGTCCATTGTTTGACCGGTCACGCGAACCTCATGTCGTGTATGAATCAGGAGAGAGAGGGAGAGAGAAGGTGGGGGTGGGATATATAGGCACATATCGCATAGTCTAAAAGGAGGCGGGGGAGAGGGGGAAAGAGAGGGGGAAAGAGAGGGAGAAAGGGGGGGAGGGGGAGTAAACTAGAGAGAAGGGCAGCGGGGTCGGGAGCGGCGGTAAAGCGTTTTGCAGGCATTTCGCCGACGTAGGTCAATACGAGTCGCTCTTAAAGCAATTTGAGTGGGAGCCTCGTGTTTTCCAAAAGATAGGCCGGTTATTCGTGTTTGCGTGCTTCGCGTCGGAGAATTTGCCTTACAAATCTCCGAGCTGAAGACTTTTCGTACTGGGAAGAGGAGGAAGAGGTAAAAAAGTGGTTATTAAAAGAAAATTATTTCTCTTTTTAAAAAAAAAAAACGCTGTCCCGAACAAATGTTGGTCCTGTGAAATTTTCCCTCCCATATTCGCTATATTCCCTACGCCGCCACATCCTCTTACTCCTCCCACTCCACGCCCACGCACCTTCAAGCGACGCGAATCACTCCCTGGCCGTTGGCGACCCACTGGGAAAGCGTGCCTTGCTCCGAGGATAGCGCCGCCAAGGATTTCCGTCCATTATGTTAATCGCTACGACTCTTTGTTACCGCGTCTCGGGGCGCGCATTGCTTAGAATTCTGTCCGGCTACGCAAAAACCTCGCGATTTTTTAAATTTATCGTCGTCGTCTAATTCGGTAGACAGCGCAGGATTGCGTCATTCTGGTCGATCCGATGAACGCTTAGAGCGAGCCGCCACCGAGCAGGATGTCACAGAATGTGGCAAGAAGAAGCTCGGACGAAATCAGTCAAAATGGATATGAAAAGTGTTTTTAATATAGTCGTGTTACTGTGGTTTAACACGTAGATAAACACTCAAGAGTTATCAGTGTTTGATGCGATAAGAGATATTGAGATTTAAAAAAAACAATTTAAACGCGTTTAGTAGTGGCTTACTGAATTTTATTTCAGGTAAAATTTATTTTATTAAAGTCTCATTTTCAATTATAATAAATGGTTAGATACACATATTATTTAATGCTCAAATTGTAATCTGAGGCTAAACGCTTATATAGGCGGCAGAAAAAAAGGTAGAAAAACCATAAGTTCTTTTAAACACAAAATGGCCGTAATAAGTGGTAATTTATAGACAATAACAATTACAACAGAGAAGGCAAACAAACCGAAACAATTTGCTTATTAATACGAATAAGTAGATAACTTTACTGAAACGGCTCATCTCATTTAATTTATAATAAGACCTTAACTTCAGAAAACCTTTTACTTTGACATTACAAACTCGCGAGGTTAAAATTTCCTCTTAGCAAAGGAATAATAGAAGTCGGAATTAAGAATTAGACAGGCGTGATTATTCAAGCAAAATACAATTCGCGAATAAAAGTGATATCCATCGCAAAGAGCCTTCTCAGCCGGCGGAATACACGCCGCCGATGAAATATGATCGCGTTGAAAAGAGCAGACAAAAAGGGCAAGGCGAAAGCAAAAAGAGTTTTCCCTTGAAGAGAAGTTAACACGAATAAGGTTACTGCAAACAATCTCCACTCGCGTCGTGATTTATCGGGCATATCATCGCATCAATATGCACGCAGCTAAAGCTTGTGGCGGCAAAGCAACGGATTTTGTTTTTTTTGTTTCTGTGACCGTGTGAAAAATAAAGGGCCATTACCGCGGTCCGTCGACCTGATAAAAGGGCTGAATCATAATTTCAGGAGAATAACGCAAATTCCTATAGATATAATACGCCTTGAAATACCTTCCATGGCAAGTAACACGAAAGTTTAGCTTAACCCCTCTACGACGGAGGAGTTTTTTACGAATTCCCTCCTCAGCGGACGAAGGAGTTTTTTGAAAAACCACGAAAAAGTTGCGAAAATTTTTTAAAAATCATAACTTTTGATGTTTTCAATGTTTATTGATGAAATTTTTTATGTAGTTACATAAAAGATGAAATTTTTAAACAGTATCACTTAAAAAATCATACGTCACATACAAACATTGCTACATGTATTTGCAATGAAATTTTCATTTTTGCCCTGAAAAATCGATGCGCCACCACCTTTTATTGCCTATTGACGCAAGGGATATTCGTAAATCTTAATAACCTTTATATATTTTGAAAGAGGAAGCTTTGACCTTTCTAGTAATGCATATCTTATAATTTTAATGTAGTTTTTATAATCTACGTGAAACTTTGCAATGAAATTTTCATTTTTGCCCCGAAAAATCGTTAATTACGCAAGGGAGATTCGTCAATCTGAATAAGATATATGTATTTTGATAGAGGAAGCTTCGGCCTCTTCAATAATATACGTCCTGTAATTTTACTATTGTTACTGTATTTTATAATCTATGTGAAAGTTTGCGTTGAAATTTTCCTTTTTGCCCCGAAAATTCGGTGCACCAACACATTCTTTTGTCTAATTACGCAAGGCATATTAGTACCCCTGAATAAATTATACATACTTTGATAGAGGAAGCATTGGCCTCTTCGGTAACGCACGACTTGTAATTTTACTATTATTCTAACATTTTATAATCAACGTGAAAGTTTGCGTTGAAATTTTCCTTTTTGCCCCGAAAATTCGGTGCACCAACACATTTTTTTGTCTAATTACGCCAGGCGTATTGGTACATCTGAATAAGCTATACGCACTTTGATAGAGGAAGCTTTGGCCTCTTCAGTAATACACGATCTGTAATTTTGCTATTATTCTAACGTTTTATAATCAACGCGAAAGTTTGCGATGAAATTCTCATATTCCCACAAAATTATGTTTTCTCTGCCTTGTGAGAAAGGTGTTCGCCTGCTTGAGTTACGAAAGAAATGTCTCCTATATGCTATGTACACACAATCTACTTGAGATACTTCTAAAAATCGCTTTTCAATTCACCAAGAATGCTATTAAGTCAGACTAATCTCCATTCTCGAATTGGGGTATTTACGGTAAAGAAATAGCTAACTAAGTAAATCTTTCCGACACTAGATGGTTAGAGCACCTACCCGGCAAGTGGAAGACCCGGGTTTGAGTCCCGGTCAAGTTCAGATTTTTTCTCCTTCTCAGTCTTTTCATTTGTGATCAGTACTATGCACTCACGCATATAAGTTAACTTCCACCATTTTAACTCTTATTGTTTAGAAGAGCATTTCGTTTCTTTACAAAAAATAATTTGTGTCATAGAGGGTGAGGGCACATCCGAATTTCGGTATGACCTCCACTATGCGTCAATAGCTGCCAAATGAAGAGGGATGTATGTCTGGCATTATTTTTTCATCTATAAAAACGTCTCTTTCCTTCGCTGACGAAGGGCTTCGGCCCGAAAAGCTTTCGAATTTGTGTTGTTTTGGTGTGCCTTCAGCACCTCCAGCGGATCTCCAATTCTGGTAAGTGCCCACTGCGCTCCCTCCAACACCTTGTTGCCACCTTTATATATATATATATATCGATAGTTGTAACACCTCTCAGTCGTCACGGCAAATGCGCAATTGGAAAATCGAAGGAAGATACGACGCTTCGACGACGAATGAATGACTAAACGTTCTCGCGTATGTTTGTTAGAGACCGATCGATAAATGCATTTTCGAATACTCGGATAAAAAGAGAATCGCATCTTTTTTTTCATAATATACGAAGCGTGGGAAAAAACGACACTTGCGAAACAGAACGCGAGAGAAGAATACCAAAGTACGGGCACCATCTCTCTCTCTCTCTTTAGACCACTCTCTTGCTTGGCTAGATTCCAAAAAATCGTCGCGCGGTCGTTCTTCGTTTGTTTGCGCGGTGGATAGCGATTTTGGCACCGACGCGCGTGTCCGCAGACGGCGGAACGAATAGGGAGAAAAGGGGGAGGGAGAGATGGAGGAGGCGTTGGGAGAAGAGGGGGGGAAGGGAGGAGGGATATGAAGGGAGGAAGGCAGAACCATCGGGCGAGAAATCGAGCGATAAAAGTCCGGCATTTTTACGACGTGATCGCTGGAATGGAACGTCTGTTAAACCGATCCTTATCGGATTCCTGCCTCGGAGAATTGTCTGCATGCGATATTACCACGGGTGTAGCATAGGAGGTCAATCCCCTCCTAGCCAATGCTATTTCTTCCGTTTTTAATTTTTTAAATTTTGTTTACGAATTAGAGTCAAACCCTATCTCTTCCTTTTCGGCCCTCAAAAAATAAAAAAAGGATACTTCCCGTCTGTAATCTGGTCGTAATGGGATTACAGGAGGAAGGTTGGCGGGTGACCTGTCAATTTTTTTAAACAACGAAGGGGGAAAAGGCGAGGGAATTAATGCGATCCTGGAATTGAGATATGAGAGCGCTAGGTGGAACACTAGGTTTGACACCAAAAATACCGGACTATCTTTCATATCGCAGTAAAAACGCAGCTATGATTCCTGCCCGCGAGCTTAAATAAAGAATACATATCACAAATCAAATTATCAGGTATCTTCGATTTATATCGACTCGTATGTTACCTAAACATATCATATGATAAGTAAAATAAATTTTGAATTCCCTATAAATTTTTGATTATTTCACTAGTAACTAGTTCGGAAACTACAAAATAGCCAAACAAAATTGAGTATCAGAACTTTCTAAACGTATACCGCTACCACTTTGTTGTTAAATGCTTATTTGGCTTGCTTGTCAATTTTAAGCCGGTAGAAATTGACTCAGTCATAAGCGTGAGCTCATGTATGGTAGACTGGTAGGCAGTGTGCCTGCCTTCTAATCCAAAGGTCGCGGATTCGAATCCCGCTTCGGGCATGGATGTTGTGATTCTTCTTGGGGTTTCCCCCCTACTTGCAGACAAACCTAAAAATGGCTTTGCGGGGAAGGCATCATTAAATAAAATTTGAGGTGTTTAATATTACAAGTATTATATATACCTACCAGGTGTGACCAAACCGCGACTCGCAAGCCACATACGGCTCTTATAACTTAGTATTCGGCTATTTTAAAATTCCATTGGGAAGCGTGTCAACGTTTTTCACAACGGAAAACAATGACGTAGTTTGACTTGAGACGTGCTGGAAATGCTGGAATCGCTTTGTATAGAAATTACGTATTACTATTCGTAAATTAATGAGCACATATTGACAAGTTGTTTGTCATGCGGCTCTCGTACTTCCGAAGATTATCGTATTGGGCTCCGAGGGTTGATAAGTTTGGCCGCCGCTGATATCTACCGTCACCATGTGCAGATTAACTTTAAAGGCTGGGGGTGCCGTGGCGTAATGGCGAGGGCGTTGGCCTACTATGCTGAGCAAACCCGGTGCGAACCGGGTATGAATCCTGCAAAAGTAGGATTTTTTCAAGAGATCTTGCGGCCCCGTATTTGCGTGTTTAGAGGAGAGCACGTGAATCAGCGCTCCGTCCTTCGGAAGGGACGTAAATCCGTTGGTCCCCTTGGTGCTTCTCGTTAAGATTAGGCAAATGCCGGCATCGGGTTTCTCTCCTCCCTTGCTTTGTGATTTAGATTGAAAAGCCTACTAGCGCTGGTCGTTGTTTGAAGTCACAGGGTTCCAATTCAATATCTTTAAAGACACAGAATTTCTACCGAAATGCGAGTGAAAAAAGCTGCAGTCTGCTTAACGGGACTGGAATAAACATCACAATTACGATTCTCACTGGTTAAAAAAAATCACTAACCTTGAAAGAACGCCGTTTTTGCAGAGAGAAATAATAAATTTACCGGTAAATAAAATAATTTTTGGAATTTTTAAGAGATTAATATGAGTTGTTTAAAACTTTGTTACATTATGCGAAGCACTATTCCTTGTCACTTCCGTGACATAGACGCGCCTAAAAAAATACGCACCTTGTTATAAATACTTGGCAATCAATAAAAGCAATGAAGGCACCATTTTCACATGTCCGCACGCAATTCCGTGCGACAGTTCGCGCAAGGCAACGCATAAAACATGGCGAGTACAGCAGCACGACATTCAAGTCTCGTCTACTTCAACTCCTCCCCGCCAAGGGAAAAGAAATTCAACTCGATTAGTGCGTGAAGAACTTTTACTCTTTTTTAAAATTTTTTTTAACAATTCGGTTTTTTTAAATTTCGTTCGAGGGTATTTCGCTTGCACGGCCAAAGACGACCCGAGAAAACTTCGTTCTTTTTTTGGTATTCGCAAGAAGTAGCGGCGTGACTGGCAACTATTTTCGCCGACGGTCTCGCGCATTCGCTTGTGCGTGCGTACGTGTTTTTGCGAGGGATCTCGTGTGTTTTTTCTTTTGGAAGAGAGGTAGAAGGGCGAACAACTTGGGGATAGAGCGCTTTTAATCCCGAAATGCACACTGTCGCAGTGCGTTGTTTTTTGTCGTTGTTTCCGAGTCGATTTTTTTTACGGGAAACTTTTTAATCTAATTGGATGGACGTCGCGATGAGAATTAACGAGGCGCTTTAAGGTGACGCCGAGAGGTGGAGAAAATTTCGACATTGAGAGCGGAAAAAATGGAGAAGGGCAAAAAAGTTAAATGCATCGAGAGAGAGACGGAGAGAAAGGTCCTTTCGTTATTTGAACAACAGTTCTGAAGGTCGAGTTTTTTTTTGTTCCGAGGGATTGGTAACCAACGAGCGAGAAATTAAAGCATACGTATATCTCCGATACGCAAAAAAATATAATTAGAACCGCGCACTAATGCGCATGAATGTGCAAATACTTGACACGAAAAAGTTGTTAAATATTGTCGGTCCAAGTTACATGTTTAAACCACAATGGAATTATTAGCGTTAAGGTACTCTGAGACGGAATAAAGAATAGAAATTTTAACCCAATTTTAAAGGTATTTTATTTATTGTTTACTAGTTTGAATACCTGTTCAAAGAACGGGGAGAAAAATGTTTTAAGAATTTTGAACTGATTCGAAATCATAATTCATAGTTAAATAGTGGAACTGCTCGTCAAAAATGACTGATAGGCATGACTAAATAATTAAGTTAAAACTCCTCTACCTCACTCTTTCACTCCCTCTATGCTATTCTTTCTCTCTCTCACACTCCCATTCTCTCCCACTCCCATTCTCTCCCACTCTCTCTCTGAGATAGCGATAGAATGTCCCTGTATCGTATACCGCCGCTTGTTCATATACGGTGACAAACAGGCAGACGGATATTAATATTGTTATATAATATTGTGTAATTTATTTTTTTATAAATAATTACACCAAGCATCGGAAACGGTAACGTACTTTTGAATCTTTGGTAGAATAACAGCTATGGAACGAAAGACAAAAATTGCATAAATTTATCACCATTTAGGATAAAATTTCATTTAATAATCAATTATCCATTGTCTAAAAAGAATTTTAAAGTGGCTTTGTGTCAACAGAGCGTGTAATGTAAATTTATGAAATAAAAACGAAGGAAAAACACAAAATTTAATGAATGCCTTATAATAATGAGTATGTATGGATGATCACCAACCGAAAATATATAATATATATTATATATATATTATAATATAATATATATTATAATATATAATATAATATATATTATATTATATTATAATACTGCTTGGTGCTTAAAGAGAAAAATTGTAGACCCGGCATAGAAATACGCACCTGTTTCGTTGTGAACATTTGTTTTCACCCCTTCGATGCATGAAACGCAAATCAAATCACATGTTATGCTAAGATTTTCAGGAATTAAAGTAAAAGCACATCAGAGATTTCGCCATTATCGAATCATAAAATTTATTATACTCTCGCTGTACTTGCATACTGTGATAACATTACTGATTTGCGGATAAAAAGGTATTCTCTCAGGCTGCCATATACGTCCTCCGTTCTCCACGCCTCCGCTCCAGAAACGTTTAATAATAAAAATAGCCAGAAACTTATTTAAAAAATTAAATCCTCCGGTTTGAAAAATAGTCCGTGAGCGAGAGTTATGAGTCGACAGTTATCAACGCTGGAATTCAGAACGAAATTCCGGGATGGGGAGAGGGTGGCAATGTAATGGCGATCGCGGGTTGAAAAAAAAGGGTGCACTTGCATGACTAACGCCGGTTCCGGGCGTTCTGCGTGGACGTATTTTTCCTCGTTGCGTCCTTGACTCAGTTTATCCAGAAACGGACGAAATCCGCTGATATGAAATTCCACCGACTGTATTACGTCACCTATTAGGAATTCGAACGTTACCAGCCGATGCGAAGAATTTCGGTCAAAGCACAAACACGGTCGACTCTGGGGGAAAATGCTTCCTAACACTTCTCAGCCCGAGAAGAGAGAATCCGCTTTTAAAATGCAGGAATTCTGCCAAAATTGGGAAAAAAATTCGGTACAACATACATTGCACAAACTTTCTCATACACTAATACGTCGTTTAGTTATCTTTAGAAAATGAAAATCGTATCAGGCGGTTTTTAGAAAAGCCAATTTTTGTTAAAGGTGCCCAAGAATAAACTAGCCTTATATTCATTCATTGAGAAAAATGAAATATGTAGTATTACTGCAGAAGTATAATACACAAGTAACTGTACGAAATTTTATCAAAATCGTTCGAGCCGTTTTTGAGAAAATGAAATTATTGTTAAAGTTGCCTAGAATAAACTAGCCTTATATTCATTTTTTGAGAAATATGAACTATTTGGTATTATTGAAGACATAAACTCAAGTAACTGTGGGAATACTAATCAAAATCGTTAGACCGTTTTTGAGAAAATCAAATTGTTGCTAAAAATGCGTAGAATAAACTTCCCTTAATTATTGAGCAATGTGAACCCTTTCTTCAAAGCCTCTGCTCTGTATGATAAAATGCCTAAGTACGAGATTTCATTCATTTTCGCTCTACCGTTTAGGCTCTAGAACCGCGAACAGACACACCCACAGACAGACAGGCGGCATTGCGAAAACCACTTTTTCTGACTCAGGTACACCTTAAACGTATATTTCCATCAAAATCTCGAGGTCGAATTTTTTCACGATAACAATACTTTCTCAATATACTTCGTATATGAGAAAGTAAAATTATCGAGCTCCCTTATGGCTAAAATACAAATTTCCTCTAATGACCATAGAAAGATCGCGAAAACCTGATGAGCATTTTGCAAAAACAGACATCACCAGTGGCAATTTACTGCCGGTAAATTCTACATAAGAATAAATACCGCTGACGACGGCTATTCTGTAGAAGGAACTCGCAACTGGTTTTCCCGATCTTTTTCATGAGGGCTAAGCAAATTTTTCAATTTTATAGTTTCAAGTTAAAACAAAAGAGAACGAAATCAAATAGTGACACTTAGTTTCTTGCATCAATTGTACAAACATGTATAATTACGTAATAATCGCATTGAAATACGCGTGTTGTATGTTTTCTATGTCTACTAATTTGAAATGGCGTAAGAATAATTAGAGCTGTTAAAGAAACCAGATAGTTTCGTCACTTTTCCCAATTACTCCACAATTTAAATAATTGCTGGGCTAAACATGGCCTTTTCCTTTGCAACAGTTTAAGTTTTCTAGCAGGAATTACCCAGCGCGAACGAATAATTTTCATTTTATCCGTAACCGGAATTGGGTGGCTGTTTATTTTCCGAACCGGATATAGTCACGCGATGGTTGTTATTTTCGCTGACTCGGAAATGAGTTATTGGGGATTTATTTACATCTAAAATGAAAAAATGAAATATTCGATGAAACTCGTAAATTAATTAAAGGATGACTGTTAAAATATGGAGAAGGTAGATAAAATGTTAACGTTCTAAAGTTTGAATCGATTAAATTCACGCGATGTGATCAACTGTAATAAGTCATCGTATTATCCTGCAACATATGCAACCCTTTCAACAGCTCAGTCGAGCAAGGAAGCAGCATTTTAATTTCCAAGCAGTGAGAGAAAGAGAGTTAAAAATGAGAAAAAGGCAATTTAATTAAGCACTCCTATACATACGTTAGCACGTTTATCGATTTTTCGAATTCGCTTTTAAAACTGACCAACACACACACACACAATAGGTTTGACTTCCACGATTAATCTTTAATTTCGCAATTCTTTATTTTTACTTTCTCATACAAAGTATTGAGAAAGTATTGTTTTCGCGAAAAAATTCGACCTCGAGATTTTTACGGAAATACACGTTTTAGATGTCGCTGAATCCGAAAAAGTGGTTTTCGCAATGCCGTCTGTCTGTTACTGGCGCTGGAGCCTAGACGGTCGAACGAAAATGAATGAAATCTCGTACTTAGGCATTTTATCATACTAAGCAGAGTATACATAGAAATGGTTGAAATTGATCAATAATTAAGAGTAGTTTATTCTACGCATTTTTAACAACAATCCGATTTTCTCAAAAACGACTATAACGAATTTGGTCAAATTTCGTACAGTTACTTGAGTTTATGTCTTCAATAACACTGTATAGTTCATATTTCTCAAAAAATGAATATAAGGCTAGTTTATTCTAGGCAACTTTAACAATAATTCGATTTTCTCAGAAATGGCTCTAACGATTTTGATCAAATTTCGTACAGTTACTTAAGTTTACATCCTCAATAATACTGTGTAGTTCATATTTCTCAAAAAAATGAATATAAAGCTAGTTTATTCTAGGAAACTTTAAATTTCGTAAAGTTACTTAAGTATACATCTGCAATAATACTACGTATTTCATTTTTTCAATGAATGAATATAAGGCTAGTTTATTCTTGGGCAACTTTAACAAAAATTGGATTTCCTAAAAACAGGCTCATACGATTTTCATTTTCTAAAGATAACTAAACGACGCATTAGTACCCATATATGAGAAAGTTTGTACAATGTATGTTGTGCCGATTTTTTTTCTTTTTCAAAGGAGAATCGAGGTCGTATGCAACATACGTACGTAAATTCCTTTTGAGGGACCGGAGATGGAGCAAAGAAAGGAGAGAGAGAGAGAGAGAGAGAGGTGAGGACGGGGAAAGACGATGCTCCAGGTTGGCGAACGTCAGAGCGCACGTGAAAACGACTATGACAATGAGCAATGAAATTTCATCTCGTATCCGGGGCGTTACGTCCGATTCCATCGTTGGAAATTGAATCCGTATAATCTCGTCGTAGAGAGAGGGGGGGGGGGGGGAAGACCAGAGATGAACAGAGCGATATATATATATATATATATATATATATATATAAGGGCAAAATAAGAGGGGAGAAGGAGACAGTAATACGAAAGGAAAGAAAAGGAAATTGAGTCGTGGAGGAAGCAAAATGGAGAGAGGCGGGGAAAAACAAAGGGTAAAAGAAAGGAGAGGTAGAGATTTTGTGAAAGAGACGTGAGAATTTAACTTCGGAGAGTGGAATTGGCAAAAAGGAGGGGAGAAAAACAGGTAAGGCGGGGGAGATGAAGAGAGGAAAGGATTGAAAGTGAAAAGAAAAGACAGATGCGAGAGAGAGACGTACATAGGCGATATGGCACCTATGGCAAAATTTCAGGAAACACCTTGGTTATGAAGGATATACCTTTTTCTGCGTTTTAATAAAGAATAATAGCTTTTTTATTACACATAAATTACCGTTTCAGTATTAAAATAATACTTATATGTATGTGGGAAAATGAACTTTTGGCACTTTTTTCGGGAACGTTTAGGCGTCTCTTGCAAGCGGCGCCTATGGCAAATACCACCTTCGCTATACCCTAGTTACGGCACTGGGTGCAAGGAGAAATGAAAGACAAGTAGCGGAGAAAATGAAGAAGCGATGAAGGGAGAGAAGTAAGGGAGATAGAGAAGAGATAAAGAAGAAGAAAAAGAAAGAAAGCAGAGGAAGCAAAGAAGGACAAGGAAGTGGATATACGGACTGACGAAAAAATCTATTTACTGGGGTAAAATTGAAATCACGTAGATTAATGAGGAAGAGAGAAGAGCGAAGGAGGGAATTACAGTGAGGAGGCAAACGCACAAAGCGATAGAGAGAGAGAGAGGGAGAGAGAGAGGGAGAGAAGGAAGAAATTGATGGAGGGACTGCATTCTTCCTCCCCCGTCAGCCGTCCATCCAGGACGCCCGACTGTCGGACGCCACACGTCTCTTAACGCTGTTCAATTTTCGCAATGAGAGGGATTCCTAGATACGCGCATGCAGTGTTCGAATGAAAAAAAGAAGAGGAGGATTCTCTCGTTACGAATTCGATGGGAGCTGGAAAAGGGCTTACATGCTTCCCACGAACGTCCTTCCTTCCCTTCTTTTTTTTTTGTCGATTGCGTCCTCCCGGCGACGCGTTTTGTTTCGAACAACTTCTCGGAACATAAGGGAGTATTGCTCACAAATGGCATTCATGGTCGCTGGAATGGCTTTAAATATGTCAAAGGAGGAGGGGATTTGTCGAGATTTCGCGCACGAGTGCCGATTTATTAAATGGCATAAATTCAGATTTACGCATCCGCGAATTTTACGCTAGGAACTCCGAAAATGACACAGAAATTTGAAGTTCATATAACACTCTGTCTCGGAAATAGGAACGTACTTGTAGTCTAGCATAAGACGAAAAATAGGATATCTTTGACATGATTCCTATATTACCATATTTTCAGTTCATTCGCTTGAGTTAGCGTAGAATACGAAATGAGGCCACCTCCGGTTTCCTTCCATTTTCGTCGACATATAAAATCAATGCACCGAATTACGGAAAAATCGAAACTACAGATGAAGGCAAAACACGGATGCGTCATCGGATAGTGACATTTGAAAGCGCTGCTTAAAGACTTAAGAAATGAGTCAGGGGAAAATGTTCACATGTCGAAAAGTAATGCCCAGATAACTTTTGAGTTTAAACGTAAAAATATTTAATTCATACTCCTCATTTTCACTCTCGACTGTTTCGATGAAAGTTTGCCAGATAAATTTCCGGACATTCATCATGCATATTGCTTCGAATATTACTTTGCGTGACTCTTTTGGGAGCATGCGAATGACACAGATGCCCAGTGTAGATCGTTTATCTAGAATTTCAACTTCACAATCTTGTAGTTAAAAAAATTACTTCGTGTTTATTTTTCCTTTCGACATTTATGTAATGCTGTATAATACATTATTCACGAAGTTGTTCTATATAAGATACAGCATTTTATCTTAACGTATCAAATTATTGAGCCCTGACCAATCATTTACAGCGTTTTAATGAACTTTTAATGTTGAATAAATTCTTTATAATTATGTTTTTTTCCATTTAATTATATTTTATTCCCCACGATTCATCTTTTGTAGTGAAATAATGCATTCCTATACATATTAAAATATTATATAAGCATATATTATAAATTATAGCATTTTAAAGTTAATTTAACTTCCTCAGGCATCGCAAATGCGATAACTCAGCGAGAATCATTACAGATAAAGCCTTCATTATTTGACAGGATACATATTACAAGAGTGTCTTAATAATTGATTCTGCATGGATGTTGGATCTTAAAATAGCATTAATTGTGAAAAACGACTTAAAATGAAGTTACATTAAGAGTATCGGGATATTTAATATTTGAATATCGTAAAAATTGAATTATCCCCATAAATTCAACGCCCTTAATTCATAAATTGAAAGAAGCGCTTACATCAAACTAAACTAACAATAATTTAAATACAAGATATCCCCCCTTTTAATGAAATAAACGAATCAGTAGTGGAAATACACGTTGTCACTTCCTTCGTTTTAAAATTAATCAAAAATTAACCGTTTCAACGAAATACAGAAGAAACATCTTCCTCCGGAGAAGTAAGTGAAAACGGCAGAAATTAACCCCTTAGTTAAAAATTCAGGCGTGAAAACCGTTTGAAAAAATAATCTCCGAGACGTTTGTCGAACGAATTCCGAAACCGCTTCATTTACGTGAAGGGCGAAAAAGAGAAGAGACAGAAAAATCCTCTTGCTCAACACGGGAAATCTAGTGTGGCGTTCTCTCTCATTTTTCAAACCCACCTCGAAAAAAAATTCTCCCTTTGCACCCCACTCTTGGGGAAGATAATTACGACAGGAGATCGCTAAATCACACTTAAGACAATGAAAGAGGGAGGTGGAGAGCGAAGAGAGGTTGAGGGGGAAGAAACTCCATCGCCTCCTTCCACAATCCTGGCTCGTAATAGCTTTATTCCGCTTCGTCGATTATCCGGAGGGTGAGGGAGGAGATAAAGAGAGGGAGGGGGAGAAAAAGGTGCAGAAAATCAACCCCTTTCTTAAAAAAAACCTTCTCCCCTTTTAAAACCGAACGTGGTCGTTAAGGCCCTCGGATCCACCGCGAGACACACCCTTGAGCAAGCACGAGCGCACCGATTTACACCCTTTCTCCGGAACGAGAGAGAATTAAAAAAAAGAAGAAACTCCCGAGTCTGATGTCACCGGCTCGATTTCCTTAGCCTTGTATTTTTCCCCCCTTTGCCTTCCAATCCCCTCTCTCTCTCTCTTTCTCTCTCAACGTCCACATCCACCACGCGATACCTCTCACCCCAACTGCGACGGACGTTTTAACCCAGTTCTTTTTTCGAATATTTTTTTTTCATCTACCCTCGCGTGACACCGCCTTCGGAATAAAAAGGGACTTCCTTCGTTGCTGGACATCGGGCGGCTAGCGACGCTCATGTGTTTTCCGTGGGAGGAGTGGAGCGTCCCTTTTTTACGCTCCGTCTATATATTTGCGACCGAAAACGGAGGAGTTGGAGTGTGGAGGAGGAGAAGAATGCAGGAGGTTGTCGGGGTGCGGGAGAATATCATAAGTTTTCGACGCGGACAAAAAATAATGGAAGTGCGATGACCCAGTTTCTCAAAGATATTCAGCGAAAAAGCAGAAAAAAAAAGCGACGGACCTCGGGTGTTATTTTTTCTCTCTCCGCATTTCATCTCCCAGAGGTAGTGTTTATTCTAGGGTATAACGCAACTTTAACCCCTATGGGTGGAAAAAAAACCGAACGGGCAGGAAAAACTTCAACAAATGAACACTCCGCAGTAGTTCTCGATAGAACTTTATGATCACGGAGTTCTTTTGTCTCTTTTGAAACGTATAAAAACTTTCATTTCGATAACAAGATGAGAGGAAAACTCTAAATCATTCCTCCGAAATATGCGTTACTAACGAAAACATGTTTTCGTAACTTCGCGAGAGATGTTTATTTTTATGCATTCCAGAAAAAAATGAATAAATTAATTAACAAATATTCAGGATTGGACCGTATATTAAGAATAAAATTGCATAAACTTGGGAGTAATTTTAATATTCGCATCATTCCGCTGCAACAACTGCTCTTTGCACCTTTCTGAAAATCACGACGAGATTTGATTATAACCGAAGCACTGGTTGAAAACTACATCGGTGGATGTGACTAATTGACTTTCCGCAGTAGTGGTTTTGCATCAACTCAGACTTATATACATAACAGTTCATGGTAACATTTTTAATTTAATGGGAACATTTTATCGATAAAGAACAAAAAAAAATTCTGCGCTAAATCTCTTCAGAAAAGGAATAACCAAAAGAATTTTATTGTCTTATCGAGCAGTATAACAGAATAAACACTAAAACTTAGGAAAACCAAAGAGGTCACTGAAAGAATTAAGACCAATATCAATAGGAAGTTGGATTTCTTTTGTAAATGAGATTAAATTATTTCATGTACCAATTTATAAAGTGCAAAATTATTGCCATTTATTCTGAAGATTTTATCAGCTCAGGCACCAATTCGACTTTAATAAGTTCATCTACAAGTAAAAAGACTAATGAACGTGCTGAGAGAGATTTAATTTGGGATTATAAGTATATATGAGAGATGATCGCAAGAAAAAAATGGCCGAGGGGGAAAATTAATTTTTTAAATTTGCTAATATAAACTTTATTTAGCGTCCTCCAACTACACTCTCCTATCGCTTGTCTCATCATATTTTCCATTTATAAAATACTTATAAAAAATCAGTGTTTGATTTTTCATTGAGTATACCCGTAACAGCATTGTTTAGCTCATTATCGGACTCAAAATAGCGACCTCTTTAGTTTTATTTATCATCGAGGGAGAGAAAAATCGCTGGGTACTACTTTCAATAAATAGGATCATCAAAAAAGAATTCCGGGGTTTCAAAATTGAATATCCTTTAAACACAGAACAAAACTCATAGTAGTAGTAGTAGTAATTAGGTTTTTAAGTGCGTCAACAGTTAAGGTTATTTTGCACCGTCAAATTCTCTTAGAGAAAATCAACATACATCACAACATCCATGCCCGAAGCGGGATTCGAACCCGCGAGCTTTGAGTTAGAAGGCAGGCGCACTGCCTACCAGTCTAACCTGGCCGGCAACAAAACTCATCATTTTCAGAAAATGTGTAAAAACTTTCAAAATTTAATGTCATACTTTAATAGATCTCGATGTGAGCGCCGTTTGTATCTCTACATATATCTAAGCGGTAGACCGTTCCCGACTAGGTACGGTGAAGCATGTCCGGTGTGATTGTTGCTACATCTGCAGAGATTCTCTGTCGTAGATGGTCCAAGTCACGAATTTTTTCAGCAAAGACAATGTTTTTCACATACTCCCACATGAAAAAATCCATTGGTGTGAGATCAGGACTTCTTTGAGGCCAGGCTTTTGGTTCACCTCTTCCAATCCACCGATGAGGAAACCTAGCATCCAGAGCACGGCGAACCTGTAGACTGAAATGAGGTGGGGCGCCGTCTTTTTGGAAAATAACGGCAGTTGCATTTTCGCCTTCAATGTCTTCAACTCGGGGTAAAACAAACTGTTCTAACACATCTACATAAATGCCCCCAGTGATGGTTCTTTCCGCAAAAAAGAAAGGTCCTACCACACGGTCATGCTGCAGTCCACACCACACGTTCATTTTTGGGGAGTCACAAAATTCATTCGGTTGTTCTGATCCCCAAATTCTGCAGTTGTGACGATTGACGCAGGCGTTGATGTGAAAAGTAGCTTCGTCTGTGAACATTACCCGTTGTAAGTAGTCTTCATTTCATTGTCGTGAATTTCACTTAAAATGAAATTAGCAAATTTAAAACGTTTTGGAAGATCAGCGACTTTAATTTCATGTCTTATTGTTAGTTGAATTTTGTACGCGTGTAATTTTAGGCGTTTATGCATCACATTCTGAATGGTGGTCTTAGGTACACCAAGTTCCGAACAGTGACGAGCGATACATTTTTTTTGGGCTCCGTTCACATGACTGTCTGATGCGTTCCACAGTCTCTTCGGATGTTTGTGGTCTTCCTGTTGATTTTTGCTTTTCAACAATTCTTGTTTCTTTAAACTGATTAAACCACCGTGTAATTGTTTTGTCAGTAGGCGCTTCTATTCCGCACGTACGCCGAAAATTACTTTGAGCGGTCACAATTGACTTGAACTCGGCATACCATAGCACGCACTGAGCTTTCTGCTGAACAGACGCCATCTCACTGACTGGGGTTGGCACCTAACGTGAATACCAACATGCAACTAATAATGCGCATCCGCAATCACAGCGAAAGATGAAGATAGAACTTTCAGAGTTTTTAAATATTATAATATAAAAGTCATGTTTACATGCCCCGAATTTACCGATATATTAAAAATTGAAAACCTGGAATTCTTTTTCGATGACCCTGTATTGTGGATGAAACATGATTTCGAACACCAAGTTCTCGACGGTTTGCGGGGAAAATTGGCAGCGATGCACAGGTACATCAACAAAATTGAAATTAAAGCATATCTCAAGAGGCTCTCAAGGTGGAGAAAAGTTTATAGTAATGACTGTTTGAAACTTTAATCTTTATTTAACTTTTCGCTCTAAGGAAACAGGCATGCTTGCAGAATACTCCATATTTTCCGTAATACACTACACACGGTAAAGAATGTTTAAAATTGTGGCTTTTGGTGTTATTTAGATAAAACCTTTGGCGCGTAGATGAAAGAAAACCAAATGAATGAGATTTGATTTGATCATTGAGAGAACTTTAATTAGTTTCGTATTTACAAAGGGTGCGATTGGAATATAAAAAAGGGCATTTTTAAGTATTGATAAATTGTAAATCAGTAGTTACTGCTACGATTGCGTTGTCAAGTGTTAGCTCACTTCTTGTCACCAACAATTATTCTTTTATGTCATTTATTAACGTACAAACGCTTTGCTTTAATGATCAAATCGCTTGAGCAAAAGTTTTGATTCTATTTAAAGTTGGGAAGACTTTTAAAATTATCCATTTCACTCTTATCTTTGTAAAACTTATTGAAGTTTTTCTAATACGCTTGTATTTTATACTACCTAATTTCCATGGCACAGTTATGAAAGAAGGTCATTTTAAAACTTACTTGCTATCTTTTGGTTCCAATTGTAAACATTTCAAAATATTAAAAGGGCTGGCCTCTCACCGAATAACGTATTGGTCATGCATCTCATTCGTGGTTCCTATCGAAGGTTAATGTAAATATATTCCTTTATTAAGACGAAGATACACCCCTAAGAGAGATTTTGGGGGCTTTAAATATATCTACGACCGAACGAGCGCTATGGTCGCATTCGTATCTTCTCTTCGTAAAGAAGGACTTGTAAGAAGAAGTTTTGATTAGTGTGGCTTAAGAACCCATTCGAGTAAGCAAAACTTATTGAAAGGGTTCTGCTTCTGATTATCTGCTGCTCTAGAAGTCATAGAGTCGCGTTGTGTCGTACTATTCGATTTAAAAATGCGCTTTCGCTCTTTTTTCCTTCACTTCTCCGACGGAGTCGGTTGATTTTCAGACGCTCTGGAAAGCACTTTGAAAGTCAGGCGTGGCTACTCAATAAAAATGATAACATACAGTTAATAAAGGAAAAGTGAAAATGTAATAATCATGGGTTTTAATAATAAAGAGATGATTAGATATGATCCTGTGGACAACTTTTAACTCGGTTTTTATAGAATGTGACATTATTTTTACATGCATGTAAAATTATGAAAAGTACGGGAAATATTAAGGGAAAATTAAAGTAACACTTCTCACATATCGTTAGCATAATGTCAACTCCAAAATATATTAATATAATCTCAGATATTTCGAAAAATCTCAAGTAATAGACAGCTATCAAAAATCCTATTCTATTTAGGCATTTGAATATTAATTACATCAGCTACAAGAATATGACAGCACAGATTGTCTCCGACTCAATCTTATAATGAAATGTTTGTATTGTATTTTAGCATGTTCGTTTTCCATGAATCATGTGATTTTTCGGACATATTTCATAGGGGTCCTTGAATCAGTGCGGTTCGTTTCCTATTTTTTGAATGTAGTCCATTGCAAAACAGGACTTATGATGGTGCCTAGCAAATATATAGCTGCTTGTCAAACGGAATATGATAATTATATAATATTTTTATGAATCACATACAAAACTCCAACCTGCCTCAAAATGCTTATGAACAGCAGCTCATATATCATATCGATACAAGTCTGCACGGACGTGAAAGGAAAAAATTTCAATCAACCCTTGGGTGGTATAGGTGCCAACACAGTCTAGAAACCTAAATTACAAAATATTTAAAAAAATTTTTATCAACATCCATATATGTCAACTATAATGATCTTACCGAGTACAGACGTATCATGATAAGAATAATAACCGACATCCTTTTTAACATTAGGTAGAGAAATTATCCATTCTTGCGTAAAGGATGATAGAAATCTAACCTTAAATTCCCGAATTTTTTCTTCGGAATGCTACAGACGTCTAAATCTTTAAACAAACTAATATTTCTTGAAGGAAAAAAATACCATAGGGTTCGAAGCTGTATGGGCTAAAACGTCCGCCGTTTTGTCAGGGATTTAGTCATTAATACAAGATTGCCTTCGAGTGAAGAGTGAGAGAGAGAGGATCCATTTTCCCCCTCAAGAGAACAGTCAAGCAGTCGTCGATCCAGGCTTCCAGAAAATCCTCCTCTTAATACAAAGCCGCATTGACGTCGAGGGCACAAGAATAAAAAAAAGAAGGCAAAAGAGGCGCCGTTTATTCCGGCACTTGGAGAAAAGGATTTCCTCTCCTCTCTCTCTCTAGTCTCTTTTAGGGGTGGCGATTTTCTGGACCGGGAAAGACTTTTTTACACCTTAATTGGTCGGCGGCTGCATCTCAATGGGCAACTTTAGGGCCATGAAGAGAGAGAGAGAGAGAAAGAGAGAGGCAGGAAGGATATGGAGAGGAGGTTAAAAGAGAGAGAGAGGTTATGTGAGTGAGGAAGGATTGGAGGACGTCCTGAAATCTCACAATCCCAACCTCCTTTGAATCGCCATGACGCCCTTCCGTTGCCTTGGAAACCGTGCGCATGTATGTGTGAGAGAGAGAGAGATGATAGAGGGAGAGAAATGAGAGGGAGTGAGAGAGAGGGAGGAAGAGATGGATACGTAGGAGTGAGGTTTTTGAGTGGCAAGAAACGCTGTTAGCGAGCGATGGTGAGTTGAGTGGGCGGGAGAGGGAAGGAGAGAGAGAGAGAGAGATTGAGAGATGGAGGGAGAGGGAGAGAGATTGGTAGAGGGAGAGAGATAGATGGAAGGAAGACCAACAGGCGAACTGAGGGTAAACGGCGGATGTGGGGGCGTAGGGGTTTGAAATTAGCCTCTCCCCTCATTACTCTCTCCCGGTCCCATGCAGAAGGAAGATACGGAGGGAAGAGGGAGGGAGAGGGAATGGGATAGGATGGATAGATGCCTCCCCGGACACTAATACCACGTTCTGTGGCTCTCTCCCTCCCTCCCTACACGTAAATTCCTCCCCGTTCCCACTATATAGGTTTGCATCACGTCTCCCAACAGAGAAAGGAGGGGGACAGAGAGGGAAGAGAGAGAGAGAGATAAGGAGGTAAAGGACGAGAGAGGAAGGATGAAAAAAGAGTTAGAGAGAGAGAGAGGAGAGGGAATCTGGCAGGAGGAAATTGAACTAAAGGCGCTTTAAAAAGCGAGCGTTTCTCTAAATCTTTTTTCCTTAAAAAGCGGTTTCTGGGCGTGGATGATCATTTTCCAACCGTGTCCTAGCAGGAAAAACGAGGACTCTCGGAAGACACGTTTAAGAAAATGATGTCGCAAAGAGAGACATTAAAATTGGGATATGGAAATCCGAAGTGTTATTCTGAGGAACAGTGCCGTTTCTTTGATAAATCTCCATCGTCAACTAAATTTGATGCATATGAGAAAATATTATTTGATGTGGTGACTCAGCCGAAAAACGGTGTCAGAATTATAATAGGACACATTTAAAATGAGTATTTTGATCCATTATTTATCCATTGCTAGAATACTAATCACTTAAAAACGAAAGAAAATTTTGATGCCTTTATGTTTTGAGTCGAAATCCGGAAAAAGAGATTTTCCGTCTTTCACATCGCGTTACGTAACGATTAGCCGTGAATGACTCCTCTTTCCTGTGACATTTGCCTATGGGTGTATACATTTCGTTATATGTAGGTATACGCATCCGTAGAAAACTTCTAGAAAGCATCCATTTCGCAAAGAGAGGAAAACCTATTGAGAAATTGCCGAACTTGGAAAAGGTCGCCTTTAAAGCGTTGCCATGTCACATGGAGATTCTGTCACACCATTATGCTATTTTGTACTTAATTTTCTTTTAAACAATGTGCAGTTTGGATTGGAATCCTAGATATCCCGCTCTCCAAAATTGCGTTCATTGACTGCGATTTTTTATTGTAAACGAGAAAAATATAAAAGTTGTTAACATTCACAATATCTAATAAAAAGATTTCAAAACAAACCTTCTCCATAAACAAAACTTTTTTTTCCCAACAATTCCATTTAAACCAAACAGAACTTTTAGCCATTTCCTCAAATTATGATCAAAACTATACCTTAAAAATTCGCGAAACTACAAATTTACATCGCGGGGTTTTAAAGTTTTTATTTTCAATTTGCACATTTTGCCGTGCACTTCCGCCACGGCCTCCGACAAAATGAAACACTACGCCCGTTTTCCAGTATTGCTGAAGGTTGCATTAATTTTCGCCCGGCAGTCTGAAGTAGAATAACCTTAATAAGGGGAGTCCCAAAGAGTTCTTTTTAATCACGTATGATGATGGATTGCGACAACTAGGAACGGATATTAGAAATTGCGACCCCGAGTTCTTTTCTCCACCCCTTAAAAAAAAAAGAAAACGAGGAACTTTTTAAAGGGATGCGGAGGAGGTGAGAGTAGAACGCTTCCGCGAGAGAAAGAGAACAAGAAAGATTCCCGTGCATCACTCCGGAGTGGAGAGGGCACCACTATCTATCTCTCTCTCTCTTTTCCCCCTCAACTCATTTCTCCACTCAACTCTTAATCTCGAAAGAAATTAAGAGTCACGTGGGACTCTTACTTATTTCTCCAGATCCCAGATAGATTTCGGGCGAGTGCTTTTATTGCTCACTAAGGGAAATCACATTTTCTCCGAAACTCTGGGGGATACGCTTTCCGATCTTCATATTTTATTTCATTCGCTCCCCACCCTCCTCTTTCTCTCCTCCCGGAGAAGGAGGGAAAAAAACTCCTTACTTTCCGGTTCCGCTACCGTGGGTGGTACGTTAAGGACGGAGGAAAAGTGGTTTGGGGAAGAAGATCAAGAAGGGAACACTCTTATAGAGAGATAGAGAGAGAAGAAGAGATGGGAGGGGAATGGCGAAGAAGTTGGAGGACAAGAGGGGAAGAAAGAGAAAAAGACATTTCCTTCAAAGAGAAAAAGGCTTGTGAAATAAGGAAAATCCCGGAATCTCGTACATGAACGGACGTTTTTTTGAGGAAAATCTCAAAAATGAATCCTTACACCCGTTATTCTTGGATTGCGTATGAATGTTTGTGTGTGTGTATATTTATATATGTATGTATGTGTGTGTGTGTATGTGTGTGTATGTATATACCCCTTCCAACTGCCTCAGTTCACTGCCTCAAAGTCGGCGGAAGGGTGTAAACGGAGGATAAAGGGCGAAGCACAGTGGTGTCCTCGGACACCGGTACGTTCAACCATGCTGTGAAATCTCCGGCCAAAGTGAATGAGGTACTCACTGCTCTGGGCCAGCGTGGTGTTTTAAGGTCCAAAACCCCCCTTAGACAAATTCATGAAATGTACACCCATAGAAAACGTCCCTCATTTCCGGAGGCTGGATTGTCTCTGACCGTGGTTGTGGTCAGGAACAAGGCTTGAAGGCAGAGTGTGCAAAATGTTGAAAAAGGGAAAGGCAAGGATTACTTTTCCATTTTTCACTCCAGATGAGTCTTCCATCTTCCTCGACGTCTTAAAGATGTCATCTCTTCCGTTATATTCCTCCGCCCTTTTAACAGTCCCTCATCTATTTCGTTGGAACTGAGGAGGGACGTTCCGGATTTCCTATTAAAAACTTAACGCGCTCTTCTTTAGTATCACAAAACAGGGGTCCGGCATCCAGAAAAGAAAAACGGATAATTTTTTGGCGCTCCCAGGCACGTACGCTAGAAACTGGATTAAACCTGAAATTCTCCAAGGGAAAAATATCGCTTCAGGCAATTATGCAAAAATTCTAAAACGTCATTTCCTGAAAGACGTCTTAAAATAACGCCTACACAAATAAATAACTGGAAATCGCATTAAGCAAGGTAATTTTACAATATTTTGATCTATCATTTTGAATATATTTACACAAAAAGACGTATTTTTCTCAGGTGAACCTCTAAAATCAATGATTCTCAAAAATTTGTTCGATCACACTACATATCCAACTGCAATGAATTATAGGAAACAGATGACAATTTTAAATTTGAAAAGTGTTGTTTTTCCAACAATATAACTATTAAGCAAAGATACTTCACCATTTTTTTTGTAAAATACAATGTTTCCTTTAAAATGCTGGATGATGATTTTTGAAATTTTGAAACATTTTCTCTTTAGTTTATACTTTTAGAAACAAAATTTACGAAAATGTACTACCATTCCAATGATGAAAACCTTTCTTGAATGCTATATACGATTATTTTTGTGTGTGCTTCACATAAATTAACTTTGCTCTTCTGAACTAAAAATTTACTCAATTGTAAATTTCATTTCGTTAGACAGCTAATTAAAATGAAGTCTCTTATTTGAAAATATTCATTAGCAATTATTTTTTTGCGTTATTTAATTGATAAAAGTGCAGATAAAATAATACATGCATTTATATATTAAAAAAAATAAAAACTGCGTTTCATTTTAAGAGCCAATTATCCGTAAATAAACGTACTATTGACCATTTTATCTTCTTGATCTGAGAAACTCTTGCGTATTAATCCTGAACATTACGCAACTATGATAACGCATGCTTCTTTCGGATTATTTATTAACTTAACGCACAAAGCTCTAGCATAGCTTTAAATAAGCTTTTTTAAATAATGAATTAACCGTAACTTGAAAGGCACAGTAGGATGAGGCAGTTATTCACTGAAACGATTCGGATTAAAGACTCTTCGAATCAACTCATCGGAGGCACTGATTTGAATATAGGGCCCTTGGGAACCGCGTTAAAATTTTGCTTCAGAATGACAACTTTTTTCAAGTCTACGCCGGCGCAGATCAGATGAGACAACAGTTTCACACCGGAAAATGCCTTGTTTCACTTTAAGAACTTTGGGAGCTGTTCACGTCGTGTGTGTGTGCGCGCGCGTTTGAATAAATGAATTTTTCATCGCAAAAAATCTTACCTTTCTTGACGTAGAACTTTTATTCCCAAAATTCGAAATTTTTGCAATTTAAATCCACTACACAATTTCCACTTATTACGGCAAAAAAACGCCTGGAAAAGGAGAACGTTATCTTCACTTTGCGCTTTCCTGGAAAACACTGCCGTATTAAATCCTTAAGAATGGAAAAATAAAACTTGCCGCGCCTTTCCAAGTAGCAGACTGATGAAGAAGATGATTTCCTAAATCTCAACAACGTGGTGGGATTACAAATTTGCCGCCTCAACGGCCGAGAGCCACGGATATCTAAAAAAAAATGTGGGCCAGCTAGTGATACGAGAGAATCCGAACAATGAAGACCGCCCAACGACCGAGTCCAGAGAACTTATTAAGACCTTACACCAAGATTTAGGTTGATTAGTTATTACATCCATAAAAAGCAAACAAATCGAAGGGGCTTATTTCCTGAATTCGGAACGCAGACCTCTCTACCCGACGTATTAGGCCGAATACATACATAAATTATGCCGGATAAGACTCCGAAAAAATTACATTATTACCTTTTTTTTAACTCTCCCGGCGTTCGGAAATGTATTCCGTTCTATCATATTTTGAGCGGACGACGACGCATGAGCCACGGGGGAAAAAAGGCATGAAATGCATTTCCAATAGCGGAGGCTTAATAAATTCTTCGATATTTCCCATTCATCCACCCTTCAAACCCGTTTTGAAAGACGTCGCTGCGGATTTGACTATCAAATAGTCTTTCGGAGGTAAGATGAATTTCATTTCGCTCCCACTCGGAACTTCTATGACTCAAAAAACTTTTTTGTATTCCTCTTCCCAACGCCGCTGCGCCATGAATGGTATGTACTAGAAGGCGGATGGTGAACATGTTTGAGGTTTCCTTTTTTTTTTAGGTACCCCTATAATTTCTGCTCCCTTTATGTGCAAATATTGAATGGTTGCGTTACTTTCAAATCGTAATTGATTTGGAAGAGCGCTGGAGTTCCGTGGTCGATATTAATCAATACGACGGAAATTATTGTTATTACCTTATGGGCATGTTGCCCGATAACCGTCTATTTTCGGAAGAGATTTTTGTACGTCAAACAAAATAAATGAATTTAATTTTTCCGGTCATTCGTTAAGTTTGAATCCAGAATCTTTCGGGAAAAATACAGCAAACGATAAATTTTCATGCACTGATTTACGTGTGCAAATATGAGCTAAAATTAATATAAATAGCTTTTATAGCATTGGATAAAATGTGTGCCATAAATAAAAGTGGTTCATAAATTAAGATATTTTATATTCCACTACATATTAATATTTGGTTCCTGCGCTGAAAATTTGAAATAAAAATAATTTATAAATAGCATTAAAGTATTTCGTAAAATTGAATATAATATTAAGATTTGTAGCTTGCTTTAATATATGTGTATATAAATAAATAAATAATATATATATATAGTATATATATTAGACGTTTTATTTATATTTTATTAAATATTCCACCTCATAATAACGTCGAAATAACCAAACGCTACGGACAAAAGAACAGCAAAAGAACCCTATTATTATAGTTAGATTAATAATAACACCCGACAAACTACTGTTGAACTTATTTGGACCGTTGATGCATAAACCCTTTAATTTTACGTTTTCGAGCCAGAATTTTTTTTATCCTTCCATTCCACGCTTGCGTGTTCCTTTTTATTTTCAGAGTCAAAACACACTCCAGATCCAACTCTACGAGGCTGACGCATCGCGTGTGTGTCATACCTCAAAGATGACTCGCCGAACATAAAAAACCGACTCCTCTTTTCCTTTCCTCTCATACTCTCTCACACCCTCTCTCACTCCCTCCCCTCCCCTCCCCCTCCCTCTCTCCTCCCTCTCTCCACCCGTCTCCTCTTAATTTTTCCTCCACGATGCGAACCTGACTCAACCATTTTCTCCCCCCCTTCAGACCTTTCCCTTCGCGGAATAAAAACTCTCGGCTCTCAAAAAGGACCAAGAGGAACCGCCGCGGAGCATTTCACCCGCACACACAAACACGCGTACTCGCTAAAAAAAGAAGATGCCTCCTCTCTAAAAGAAGCTCGTTCCTGATATAACGGAACTGTGTGACTCAAGCCCGACTCATACGGACATTTACATTATCTCTCTCCCTTCTTCATTCTCCACTCTTCTTTCTATTCTCCTCTCTTCTCTCTGTTATCCTTCCTTCTCTCTGTTATCCTCCCTTCTCTCTGTTATCCTCCCTTGTTTTCATTCTCCTCTTTCTTCTCTATTCTCCTCTCTTCTCTCTGTTATCCTCTCTTCTCTCTGTTATCCTCTCTTCTCTCTATTCTCCTCTCTTCTACCCATTCCCCTCTATTCTATCCATTCTCCTCTCTTCTCTCACCGTACTCTCACTTTCTCTCTTTCTCTCTGCCTACCGGTAAACTAAGCACTTCCCTCGCCCGACTACTTGTTTCTAATTTCCGACAAAAGGGTCTATTTTATTTTTTCTTTCGACAAGATGGCTCAGTCACGCGGAAAAGTCTCCGAAAAATGGAGATAGGGAGAAAGAGGGAGGAAAAGGAAGGTATTTCTCATTCTTTCGTCTCTTCCGCTTCTCGTTTCTGCATTACACTTTAATATCGCTTCTCTCTCTCGGAGGAGGAGGAGGAGGGTTTTCGGTGTCCATGGCAACCTCCCTACGTACCACACGGTTGGTAGCGGGAGGAGGACTTTTTATTTATTTTTCCCCCTCAAGTCCCGCTCGTTTTTTTCCCTACTTCCTGCTCTCCTTTCCTCCCTCCCGTGAAGCAGGATTAGAAGATGGCGAAATTGCGGAAGAAGCGGAGAACTTCTTAGATCCACCTTCTTACCTCTCGCGGAATTAAGCTTGTAAGAAGGTCGAAGAGGTAAAAGGGACGGCGAAAGGAGAGGGAGGGGGAGAAATAAGGAAACGGAGGGAGATGGGGGGGGGGGGGAGCGAGAGGAGGCGGGGAGAACAAAAGAGGAGAGGCTGGAAAATTTCCTCCTTCCACCTTCTTCTCCATTCCTTTTTCCTTTACTTTTTTTCCAACGAATTTTTCCATCCACTAAGAGGAAGAGGTTTCGAGGGTGAGGCGGAGCGGGGAGGAGAGGGGAGGGGGGGGGGAAGGGGGAGGAGTAGGAAGGAAAGGGGCGTGGTATCTTTTGACCCCTCTTTTGCTCCAGAGGGAGCCAAGGTTGCAAGATCTTGGTGCTCCCCGTTGGGAATGTTCCATTATTTCATCCACCCTACTTCCCTCCCACTCTGCCTCCCCCACCTAACCTCCCTCCTACCACCTTATTTTTTTCTTCCCTCCCCCTTCTTAACGCCGCTTGAAAAGCAGGGGTATTGTGGGATTTCAGTCGAGAAAAAAATTCTCAAAAATGTGTTAAGAGAGGGGTATGCACACCTTGGTGACAATCTCTCGCGTGGGAGACCTTTTCGCTTGTTACTCGCTTGTTGAGCAGTTTCTAAAGGCAGTATCGGTTTTATTCTTTTCGTTCGGATTGCGGCAACAGTAGGTCTCTTACGCGCACAAACAAATATGTATGTATGTGTACATAAATTCTTTTTTAATTTATTTAAGTTTTCGAAAAGAACGAAAAAACCCAGATTCCGAAATAAAAAAAATCTGTTCGCTACTTTATGAAGGCTTAAGTCAGTTTTTCATCAAGCCCCGAACATTCGCAAAAGTCTCTTTCCCCATACTGCTGTAACATTAGGCCAGAATTAGCAAGAGATGAGAGAAAAAGAAGTAAAAAACGCGTCTCTTTCTTGACGTCCGATATATTTTTTGAGGCGGCGTTTTCCCCGGGACGCGACACAGATGGATGCTCGGAATGACGCGGGCGAGATTTATTCACGGACTCGAGAGAGGAGAAGAGAATAGTTCCCACACAGACTCTGCGATCCTCTTCAATTCTGCGGTCCATATTCCCTCTTTTATTTAGGGCCGGAGTATTCTTTTTTCTGCCACCGCGCGAGATGTTATTGTTCGGTTCCATTTCTCGTCACGCCGGCTCGTGCGAAAATATAAACGGCGAATCAAAGGTGACCATGATACGCTTCCATTAAGTTTCAGAACCGACCAGGGGAAATATTTTTAAGTAGCTCCCTCAGTCACTTTTTGAATTAAAAACTTTTGGGGAGAACTTTCGAAAGTCATGAATGGTTAATTTGTAAATACACCTCGCATTGGGGAAAAACGAGGTTTTTTAAGAGGCCATATAAATTTTAGATCGTGTTGGCTCATTAATACATATTTTCGGTCACGGGTTTAAAAAATAAAAATAAAATACGACTTAGCTAAAACGTCTTTACCTCCGCCTTCCTTGTTTTTGTAGTTTGATCCTTACTCCTCTTTTCGTTTAAAAGGAGTTCCCCGGGTCCGTTAACGGTAAATTACGCGAAGAATGAACTCCTTTCGCAATTTTGTATGACGTTAATAGTGTTACTGCCAAGATGGTGGTGCATTAAAGTCAGCGTGCCCGGCTCGTAACTTTCGGAGGGGAAGAAACGCGTTACCCATCGCTCATAAGCACCGCGACTGAATTAACGCCAACGGGGTGTAACCCTCACGTCATTTAATCACGCGGAAGACTCGTGAATATTATAACATTTTTTCGAAAAAAAATTCGCCGAGATTCTCTGAATTATTTGTCCAAGTTGTTTTTCTCCCCTCGTTTCGTCCAAAATCGCGTCTGGACGAGAAAAAAATCAAAGAAGAGGATCGCTTAAAAGTTCATCAAAAATAAATAAATTTTTTGCTCGGTAATCTAAATTTGGAATCATTTTGTGTTGAAGATTTTTTTGCTCGAGTGTTCGAAAGCGTGCCTTAAAATCTATAAAGAGAGCTGGCGCCCTGACTCGTTTATGACGTTAAAAAAACGAGAGAAAACAACGTATTGTATAATGCTTCATTAAATTATAGTCAAAGGCCGTAATTACGTAATAGTTTTGCTATTAATCTTTCATGATGATAACAACAATGTTCAATGCTTCGAAAAATTTTCGTGGAGGATATTACAAAATATACATAACTCTCCTACAGTATGCATCGCTATTACAGCTATAACTTTAAATGTTAAAAAAATAAAACAATCAATTGCAAGGATTTGTAATTCGTGTAACCCAAACTGTATCAGATACAGACCATAACCGTATTTGACGCCGTTTTTACGAAATGATTCGAAGTATGCAAAAGCTCGAACAGTACAGAACGAAAAAAGAGTTGAAATCCTCAGGATAGCATTCTGCAGACAGGGTTTGAGTTTTATATTTTTTGCTCAGAGCGAAGAGGACGGACAAAAGAAACGCTCAAACTGACCGCCACCACACACTTAACCTTTTAACCTCTCTTCCTTGCGTCACAGCAGTATACTTAAAGGCCACCGGATCGTCGCGGGTCAAGTCCGATCTCCCCCATGTCCGGTAGAAAACAAAAAAAAGGAGGCGCTTAGAATAACCTCCACCATTGCTGATCGCACATGACCTTCATGAAGGACACGGGAAATTTTATGGAGTGGATTTCGGGGGCGGTTTCGAGAGAGAGAGAGAGAGGGATAGGAGAAGAGAGGAAGGGAGAGGAAAATAAAGAGCGGGGAGAAGGAGAGAGAAAAGAATAGCTGGCATAGGCGTGCGTAAGCTCAAAAAAGTACAGCAGTATGTCCTCGTTCCCCCTATCGCAGAAGAGAGATGAGAAGGGAGAGAGAGATGCAGGGTAGTACATAGTAGGGTTAGAGCGAAGGGGAATGTATATAGGTTCCTCGCTTCCCTTTTTTCCTATCCGTCCGTCCACGCTCTTTCAGGCTCAGGCTTACCAAATTGAGTGCGTCATTTCGAAGGAGTCGTATATTTTTAGGAGCCTCTGGAGGATCTCTCCCCGATCTCTCTCTCTCCCTCCTCACCTTCCTCCTTCCGGCTTTGCTCCCTCCCTCCCCCCCTCTCTCTCTCCTTCCCATACCCTTCTGATCCGCTCGCTTTCTCCCACCTACGCTGCTCATACATTCCGCCCCATTCCTTCTTTTTATGCTCCCAAACACAGCCACGCGCACATATTCGCGAACAACATGCTTCCCTCACGCTTTCCATTCCCCCCCTCCCTTTTCCCACCCTCTCTCACGCGCCATCTTCATCGCGCTCCTTCGCTTTCATCCTTCCTCCTCCACATCTCCAGGCCCTTTCTTCTTGCTTACACCATAACATTCTCACCCTCCTCCCCCCCTCTATCCCCCCTCATTCTTATCTCCCCCAATCTCTCCATATGGAGCCGACGCCTCCTCCTTCCTCCTTCCTCCTTCCACTTTGCTGACTCTTCCGTCCCTTACTCCTACTTGCCGCGCGTCCAACCGACCCATCCTTCTCATTCCAACCGACACCTTTCGTTCCCTTTTCTTCCGCGGTCACTTTCTCCTCTATGTTTCCGAATATTGCCACTAGCAGGTCATTTATTTTTATCCTTTTTTCTCCGCTACCTCTCCTTCGCTCCTTCCACTTTGCCCTCCCACTTAATTCTTCCCCTCTTTCCTGCCACCCAAAACGTCAGAAACTCCTCTTCTCCCCCTCTCTATCTCTCTCCCCCTCTCTCTTTAATCCCGCGTTCCTTCGAATCCTCCTCCCCATCTCTCCCCGACTCCTCCCATTCCCTTTCATGTAGCCACGAACTTTCCTCCCCTTCTTCCCTTTTTAATCATTCCGCTCCCTCCAGACTATCTTAAGCCTATTCTCTCTATCTCCCTCTCGCCCACCCCTAACTCCCCCACTCTTTTTTTTAACCAGCTATCCATTCCATTCTCGTCCCTTCGGACCCTTTTTTCTCCCGTGGAACCCCTCCCTGTCTTTCCCTCTTAACATTGACGGGATTTTGTGCTCTGCGCGCGTGTGTGTGCTGTGAAGAGATAGACGGAGGTAAGAATAGAGAGTGAAAGAGAGGGAGAAAGAATGGGACGAGGAGGGAGGAGGACCGAGTGAAAGGGAAGAAAGAGAAAGGTAACGCAGGACAGACGGAGAGGCATTCAAGCGTAATTGAGACTGTGAAAGTTACTTCTAAGATTTTAAAACCCCACCATAAAATACAAATTAAATTTCATGCACGAAGTATGCAACGTGTAGATACAAAGAAATATAAAGCAATACGAAAATTGTACAGTTGAGTACTTACCCGTTTATGAGCGAAGATAATGCAAAAGATCTGAATTAGTGCAGGAAGTTTGTAGTGTTTAGGGATAATGAATTAAGAGTAATCAGGCACGGTTACCAACGAAATAAAACCCACCGTAGGAAGAGAAAGATCGAAAAACTGCGAACAATTCCAGCATAGAAATCATGTAGCGAACTCTCGATTTACCGGGCGCCTCGTTACCGAGCCCATTCCGGTTAATAGGATTTTCCGATCGATCGTTATGTTCCACGACAGGGGCCATATTCGGCGAAAAATAGAAAAAATTTAGTAATTATTAAGATAGTGATAAAAACACTTGAGAAATAGTTACCTAGGCAGTGTGCCTGCCTTCTAATCTAAAGGTCGCGGGTTCGAATCCTGCTTCGGGCATGGATGTTGCGATTCACCTTGGGGTTTTTCTCCTACCTACAGACAAGCCTAAAATTGACTTTGCAAGGAAGGCGTCATTAAAAAAAGTAACTCAAGCAATACTATTAACAACTTTAACAGGTGTAGGACAAGTAAGTACCAAACACATTCACGCATATAACGCAGCATATAAAACATCAAAGACATGAGTTTCAAAAACTCCAGTTCATCGAAGATTCATATCCGATTAATAGAGAGAATTTACTATATGTACACTATGAGCAGCTTGAAGGAGAGGCAAAAAGAGGATGGAAGGAGGAGGAAAAGGAAGGTGCAGATAGAGGCAGGAAGACAGAGAGGAATGTAGAGGATAAAGAAGGAAAGGCGATAAGGTAAAGAAAAAATGGAGAGAGAAATAAAGGAGTGATCGACATCAGACACAAGAGGTAGGAGAACAGAAGAGATAGAAGACTTTTCTCGTTCAAACTCGACCGAAAAAGAACTCTGGAAAATCATTCCGCGTCTACGGTCGAAAAAAAGAGCGGAATTAGATTTCAGAGGAGATACGAATAAGTACTCCAAGGAGGAAATAGAGATATAGAGGGAAAGGGGGGAGGGGGAACGGTAAATTAGGATTTTAAAAGTCCCCTTAAAGATTACATTCTCCTTTTCAGACCCTTTTGCTCCAGTTTCCTGAGGTTTCTTCATTATTATTTTACTTTTTCCCCCATCGGGATCTCGCTCCTTTTCCCAAAGTTTGTGGTGTTTTTTTTGTGCGGACTTTACTTTTTTCGATTTTATTGTTATTTTTAGTCTTCTCCGAAACAAGGATTAAGGCGACCGTTTTAGTCATGAAGGTTCTTTTCGGTACTTTTTAATGGGGGCGTTAGAAATAATTGGATCAATGCGTCACTTGTTAAAAAAATAAAGAATCGGCGCGTTTGAAGCACGATGCAATGAAGGCGGGAAGAATCGCGGAATGGGATTTAAAAAAGTATATTTAAAAAAAAGAAATTAGTTTCGATTCGAGAAAAGGTCGGCAAGGAACGGTTAGTTTGGTTAAATGCGGAAATCTTCGGCCATTTTACCTCATATGACGAATTGAAAAAAATAAAAAGAATTAATTTCGGTCGCGAGAGTGACGCTAATTGTTTTCCTGCGGCGGAGTCGGTGGAGATTGTGTCGCAGCACGAGAAACGGTTAAATGCTTCCCTTGTCGTCCTTAATATCCCCTCTCGAGTCCAACGTTGAATTATCACCGTTTATAACAATGAGGTTAAATTTTCCGACGCCGTGATGCCGAGGCGAAAGGCGAGCGCGCAAGTTACTCTACAAGAGGGCGTTTTCGTCGGGGAATTTCTGCTCGCGACTAGAACGGTGGTCTTGCGAGTAATTCAAACTTGTACTTATTGAAATACATACGACGCAGCTTTATTTTCCAATAACCGGTTCCTAGTTCGGATTATAATCTTCCCACTCTTCTCCACTTGGGCAAGTGAAACGAGTAGGATTTCGCCGCCATTGTCACCGGTCATAATTGACAGCGACAGAAGCTTTTTTTTTTAAATGGATCGTTTCGCAGCAGTTCCGTGAGATTTATTAGCTTCGTCATGTTAATCCATCCGCCTGTCAGCGTGCTTACGACAGCGATTTATTTGTCTATTTATGGAACAGTATAACACGCATGGGAACCATCCTTATGCCCAACAACTGATCACCACTTATGTGCACGTGGAAACATTTCAGTATAAAAAATAAAGAAAAAAGAGGCAATATGCGCGCTCGGTCTCTGGTGAAACCATCCAACAGCGCCATATCGAGGCAGACACTTCAAAGTTCTACGTTCACTCACCCCTTCGTTTGAAGCACTCTAAGAGTAAAATTGCGAGAGTCGATCTCGCTACTTTTTTATGCGGTAAGCAGCGAAAGGACGTATATCGGTTATTGAGTCGCACACAGGAACGAAAGCGCGAAGTTTATATTTTTACGATATCATCAAAATACTTTCCGAGTTTACCCAAAAAATCATACAGAATCCGAGCCCATTTTGCTGACTCTCAACGACGAGAATCCCAAAATTACAGACACAAATGCCCTTACAAGCTGCCGATTTCAAACCGATAGCTCAAAAAAACTGCTTTCGCTCGATTTTATAAATTCCGTAAGTCGACCGGACTTATATGATTGGCCGTTTATTTTTCTACGCTCGTTACATTTTTTTCGAGCCCGTGAACGTCCCACATGCGATATAAAAACGCAGCAAATGGACCGACCTATTCAGAGGTCACTGTCACCACGGAAACATGACTTATCTCGGAAATTCCATCCAGTAGACTTAAATGGGTGCGTGTGTGTGTGTGAGCGCACACACACACACACGAAAACCTAAGTGCATACCCAACACACACACACACAACCACAAAAAAAAACTCCCCAAGGAGAAAAGAGTTTAGCGCCCCCGTGGAGACAATCTAAAAATGGGCCTCTTAAAGACGTTCTCCCCTCCAATAAGAACCGAACCGATCAATCTTCTCCAAAATACCAGAACCCTCTACATGGACCTTATCACCTCTCCACCCTTATCAGTCCCGCAGACCCTTCTTATACCCTTCCATTCACATCATCCCTTCCAGTCTCATCATCCTTCCCTCTATCTCTCACCACGCCCCCTCCTCACCCTTCCCGTCATCCTCTCTCCTCTCGTCATCATCCTCCTCTCCATTCCCTTCCTTTCCTTCTCCTTCACGGGATTCCGCCATTCCGAGGCACTTCACCTTTTCATCAACGTTCCCACCAACTCCGCCATCCTCTCTCTCTTCCTCTCTCTCTCTGCCTTCTCGAAATTAAGGCGACAGAAAGTCTTACCTCCGCCGAAACCTTTCCTGGCATTCCGCCTTCCCTTTAGCCAAATCCATCCGGACGTCTCTGCCATCTCCTCCGTGATGCGTCGGGACGAACGATTCCACGAGAAGTTTTTAAAAATTCTCCGGTAATAGGTTGCGAGGAGGGGTTGAAAAAAAAGAACGATAATTTCTCGTGCCGGCAAGAAAGTCCGCTAAACGAAAACATCCCTGGAATTTCGAATTTGTGGGAATTTTGTGGGAAAATTGTTTGGGATTTGCGAAGCTAATTTTTTAAATCCTAACTTCCGATCGTCTTGGTCCTATTAGTTTATTGATTAGCCAGTTAATCAAGTTATGCACTTTTCAGCGTGCGATGCAAAATACGCCCTCAGAAACTTATACGTTTGAAAAATGTGCGGAAAACTACGTTCATCTGTTCTCTTGTCCTCTAATCAGAATAAACCAAGATTGGCAAGTTGGCATGAATTAATTTTGAAAAAACTTTCCGAAAAAATATCTGAAGTCGGAGAAAATTCTGTTGCAGTCATTGACACAATAATTTCCGGAAACATTTTAGTCTGACTTTATTGGGTACGGTGCAAAATAAAGAAATATTAAGATGACAACACCAGATAACCATTATGCGTATATTGGATCAAATAAACAAATAAGTATACAATTAAATAATCTCCAAGCTTATGATTAGAGAAAGAATTAATTCCATGCAGCTATACTTACTCCATCAGGAGAACGTTTCCATTATAAAGTTTCTGTGAGTAAGAGGAGTCACTCACCTAGAAAATAAAAAAGAAATAACACACAATTAGATAATTGGATGATCCAGATTTGAAACGGTAGACATAAATGTGACAACACGTTGACGAAATTATGCATTATAACGAGTGCGAGCATATAAACTTACACACTTAAGATGGATATATATATATATACACACATACATACAGAGAAATATAGATTACACATTCACAAACACAGGAGTTAACGCATCCTCCAAGCGAAAATTTTCGCCGCTGCTTTTTCTTTTGACGTTCCGTCGCGAGACCATTTGTTCCCTTCCTGCTTGCCGACATTCCGTCCAAAAGACGTTTTTTCCTAACGCACCCTTATCCTTTTCCCTCTTTCTCTCTCTCTCTCTCTCTGCCTCACAGCATTTCCCACATTCCCGAAAACTTTCAGAAGCACTTTGGCCGCCAGCTCCCTTGCCATTTAGGGCCCTTCTTGCCCCGGGTTTGGGGTGTAGGTTGATAGGGAGGGAGGGGCAGAGAGAGAGAGGCGGCACTAAAACCGTCGTTACCCTAACCCGTATTCCTTCAAGCGCTTAAATCTCGGCCTCTGCACTCAACCCACCTGGGCCGCAATCGCCTCCATTCCACGCCGTGCCATGGCGCCACATAACGCGGGATTATATTAACTTTCTTCGGCACGCCGATAACACCATCTCCTCTTCCTCTACCTCCTTTCTCTCTCTCTCTCACTCTCCCGATATCCCATTTCCTGGCACCCTTTACGCACGCACACACGCGGGATCTTCTATCACCCAAGCATTCCCTCAACGAAACTGCCCCAACCTATCATATACATTCCTTTTTCACCCCTCTCTGAATGCGGTCAAGACTGAATGGGGAAGTTTTTTTTCAGTCGATCCCTTTTGGACCGCGTTTAGGAAAACTGGATTGATGTTTTTTTGAGCCGCGGTGGTTTGTAAAAAGGGTAAAGATTAGCGGGAAAATTTTTTTCTCGACCGAATTTCAAGTTCTCAAAAGGGGATCCACAAAATGTGACCCGACAATTTGACTTTATTTTCTTTCGACGAAAGCTTTCGAGATACGCAATCTCTCGGTTTTTAAGCTGTTTCATCGTTAGCGTCCTCGATCCGGTAAGTAATAGCATTTTTTCCTGACGAATGATTAAGGCAGTGTATCCCAAACTGTGTTCCGCAGAACACTAGGGTTCCGGAGAAGTTAAATGGGGTTCCTTTCTTCTTTCTCTTATTTACAGCAGGAAACATGAGCCTTACTTGTAAATTGCATACTGTAAGATACATAGCTATATAAATAAACATTATAATGATTGTAAAGTTTATTTTATTGCGATTAGGCTTACCATATCTTATTTAGGGTTCCAAGAGAAAAAATATTTGAATACATGGGTGGCTTCACAAAGTTTGGGAACCACTGGATTAAGGGATTAAATCCATTCTGGTGAAAATTAGGTAGTTTGTCTTCTCATTCTCATTTTGCACGTCAATAAATTCAACAGAGCTAAACCTTTACATGATAAACTCTTAAAATCAGATTGAAAAAATAAGTACTTACTCGGGTATCTCCTATAGCTATAATAAACGGGAAATTTCATGCAGCGCGCTCCTATAAACGGCCACCTCTTCACAACACGTATAAAAACCATAGAAATTTCATCATACGTACTTGTTCCTTTAGAATATACTCTTGGTAAATATCACTTTTGAAAGCTCCTTGGCAGGAATATGATTTTTCATGATCTTTTTATGGCTGTTGGAGATACCCGAGTACCGACTTATTTTTCAATTTGTCTTTCAAGTGCCGATTTTGTGGATCATTTTTTAGCCATATGAAGAGCTCGATAATTCTCTATTGGAAGTTAAACATTGTCAAATTAAACAGCTGCAATAGCCATAAAATTCTGAGGAAACCCGACGCACGATTAAGCCATTAAGCTGCCAGCATTCACCAACAACAGTTTGTAGTCGAAAGGCGCATCTGATTTTATCAACCTCGCATCGATACACTAGCTGATTAATTTGTCAATTTTATTCCGGCTGTAAGACTAGATCAACAATTACTCACTTTTGAATTAAAGTTAAACATTGCAAAGATTATTTAATTCTGGAGAGGAATCAAAGATCGATCTTCTGAATATATATGGAAGAGTTCTAAGAGCTGGGACAAATATTTCTGCACCCTAGGCAAAGTTTGAAAAATACGACCCCTTTCTAGTGAATGTATAGAGTACACAATTTTACTTGTTATTTCCAATGTAGAAGTAAAATAAAATATTAAAAATAAATTTTATCATCTAAAACGTCATATTTAAAAATGTTAATAGTCATTTGTCTGCAGCGCCCTAGGTGGGTGCCTTGCCCGCATATCCCTTGTCCCGGCTCTGGGTTTAAGATAGTTTTCGAGCATCGAAGAAATTTTCGGTCCAAAAACATGAGAATTTGTACGATTTTAACATTTCACGTCGGAAGCGAATTTGAAATTCGTCCCGATTCATAAAGATTTCCCGAGAAGATGGGGGAAACGGAGATAGGGCGAGAGTAAAAGGGCACGACGTCCTTTTTATGCAAAGTGCATTAGCGCCGAAAATGAAACTACTCTCGCCATTTTGTTTTCTGGGAAGAGTAACTCAAAATAGAGTGTCAGGAGAAGCGCTAATTAAAAATGGAAACGACTCAGTTTTATCACTCGAACCTATATAAACGATAAATATGCAAAGGACGTCTCTCTTTCTCTCGGCTTTCCGTGACTCCTTTCCGAAATTGGATTTCCGGGTGGTGCATTTCCATTAAAAAGCAATCGGACACGTAGAAAATTACCGATCTTTCCAAAGTACTCCGGTTTTCAGTTAATCGAGTAGACCACGAACAACTCCGCAAAGTTCGCTTCTTACCGTGGAGCTTTATAGGGTTCCGACAAGAAGGAAAAGACAACAGAGGTCGCTTATCGAGCGAAACAAAAAAATCGGCGCTTCCTTTGCATAGACGCTTAAAATTTTTTTTTAAAATTGGGGGGAGAGAGATTTAAAAAAATCGAAAATGAGCAAATTTTCGCTCGGCAACCTATTAAAACGCAAAATGAGAGTGAAAATGTAAATATTAGTTCGTCATACGCGGAACGGAAAAGAGTTCCGCGTTTGCATTAACTTTTAAACCCTTAAACATACATACTAGTGCATGCATATTCATTATTTAAAGCACGACGAGGGTGATACGCCTCGGAATTCACTCTCTCCAACCATCGTCGCGGAGGGAATAAGCCAAGTTTTGCATCGCCGCCGTATTTATATACCCACGGTTTCGTCGTACAACGCGCCCCGGCTAATCCTTGTATTATTTCGGTTTAATTAAAATTCTGACGCGAGAGTGGGAGATTAGGAGCGGGACTGTGGAGGCTGGATTAAGGAAACAAATGCCTTTCGACCGGCGATGTGTGAGTGGGTTGGCAAACGAAGTCGGTGTCTGAACCACTTGAGGTTTCAGGATCGAATCCAGTCCATTGAAAGAGCGTGCGACACGGATCGTACGCGGTGATGATTTTATCCTGAAATGTAGATTTACAGCTGTCGTAAAAAAATAATATGAAAGATACACAATGCAAAACTCCACGTTGTTTTTGGCACAGGAGTGTATAAAAATCTCTCGTTTGAAGCCTCCGTTTTCATTATATTATGTAAATTTTTCTATTTTCTTATCAAGAATACACAACAAAGGTTTGTTTCACAGTTGAAGTGTATTCGCGTTTCGCTGAAAAAGGGAAAAGTATTCACGGAAGCGAATGTCTATCCTTTTATATTGTTATTTTACTTATTGCGCTATTTTTCTAATATTATCTGAAGTAGCCTTTAATTTGAGCATGTTTATTCAGAAAACTTTTCGTTTTTAGTCCCGTTTCCCTTCCAGCGTGAGCGCCTACTATCGTCGGTCTGTCCGTCCGTCCGCCCGTCCGCATGCTCGTTCTCGGCCTCTACCGAACGGATTTTCATGAAATTTAATATTAAGGACTTACAACCAAAGATAATAAGAAAATTGTACAAATGAATCACGTAATCCAATCAGGGGTACCACTTTACTGATGATAAAAAATGAACTTTCCGTCATATCTCGTAAAGTATTGTTCATATCAAAATATTTTTCAAATAGAAATTGTAGAACATGTATATTAAAGTATTTCTTATCTTATACATTTTTATCGTAGGAGTAGTCGTTATCAATAAAATCGAACAAGAAAGTCATAAATCGAGTTAAACTTAGAAAATTTCTTGCATGGTTACTTCTTCATTGTTGCTAACATAAACAATCTCACAAACAAACTTTTAATTTCCTTATATGTGCATGCAATATTTTAAATAGGAAGAAAATGGATTATTTATGACGAATAAAAAACTTTAAAACGCTATTTCCCTTACGAACAGGTATAAGTATCATTTCTTTCTAATACTCCATTGCACGAAACGCGCCCATTTGTGATACGTTGTACACTTTTCTAACTTGTTTTATTTTTCTCGTTGTTTATTTCAACAAAATAAAACAAACCATTTTCCGCATGGTAAATGAAAACGTTACGCCCCATATGAATAGTGATGAAACATTTTCGCGTTCGAAAAGTCCTGGACGGTCTCTAATTTAAACACCATGTGGGTCGACGCTTAAGTTCTCGCTTAATGGAGAATCCAAAATCTTGCGGAAAAAAGTGTATATTTTTTCTCCCGGTACAACAGTCCATAAAAACTTTAAACGAAACAACCGACAGACCGATTAACATTAGCGATCGATCAGAATACCGCTTTAGATTACCTAGGACGTTTATAAAAAAAAATAAACAAAAGGACCTTTACCGTATCGCACTTTCGTCCTTTCCATCCATTAGGAACAAACCCGCATTTAAAATCGGGTTAAACCATCGTACGCCCTCGCTTCGCCGAGAGAGAGGAAGAGGGGGAGAGAAAGAGAGAGCGAGAGCTATCTCCCTAAATGTGCGCCGAAGATGTGATCCGGGAAGCGACAATCGATATGTAGCCGAAGACGTTCAGCTTTAAAGCCGCGCAGAGTCCCTTTACCGCGGTTATCTCTCTCTCTCAACCTCTTTCCTTTTTAAGCACATTTTTGGACGTTTGTGCAGCCTCCGTAAACACGCGGACGTGTAAATAGGCGGTGTTTTGTTTTTTTCTTCTCACCTCTTTCCGTCCCCATGCTTGTCGCCTGGAAGACAACCCTTTTAAGGGGAAGAGAGAAAGAGAGTGGAGACGATAATTAATTAATCCTCATTGAACATGGATTAAGTTTAAATCAGTTCTCACTCGCCTATTTTCGAGCTTCGCTTCTTAACGGCTTAATCTCGTTATCCGGGAGGAAAAAAGAGAACCCTTTAAGTTTTCGAGAGTTCACGAAAGTGGCTACACGCTCAGCTATTTTCATCTCGGCGGAATCCGTCGCTCATTTTTTTTATTCACAAGTTTTTTCATAACATTGCTTCCGTATAAGGCGAGTTATTATATTTCGTAATTCTTCGAAAAAAAGGAATAGTCTGCCATGGTGAAAACCTCGCTAAAACTCGCGCTTCAATGAAGAGGAACGTTATTTAAAAAATATAATCGGCCTCTTTCGAGATAGCGAAGCTAAATAATTTAATAGGAAATCGCTGCCGTAATGATGGGCTGCGAGAAAATTTTCGGGTTATTTATGGTAAAAAAATGCGTCGAAAATTCTTTGGTTACTGCGGAAGATTTTTCCGTAGATTTAATACCTTACATTGAGGTATGTATTTACCGCAAAATAAACTGCTATCCATGATTTTTCTTTTGCATCACAGTCTTAGATGTTCCGAACAGTATGTAGGATTTAAATTTCACGCATTTTATTCTTATGACTATTAACCTTTAGAATAGGGATTAAAGATAATAATGAATTGTGTTTTAGTTATTTTTATCGCGAAACTTAATTAAAATAAGTTGCATGCATCCGATGATTATCTCTTTTACGCTAGTCCAGACAAAAGTTCTTGTATAAATTAAACAATTCTTACGATAACAAGAAACGCCGAAAATTTCATTAAAAAATAAATCTTCCATAAAAAACGTGTACAGCATAAATGAAATTAGGTATCAGTCCTATCGTAAACACTATTCAAAGTTAAATCGAAATTTTTAATACCTTAAGCATATGTTTAGCTAACAGGAAATGAATAAACAAACTCTCGTAAAGGATTAATGCTGGTACGAAATTCTTAATTCTAAAGGTTAAAATTCGTTAAAAAACGTTTGCGCTAAGAAAGAACGTAACGATTAGATAACTCTTTTCTTCATAGAAAATCATAATATGGGTTATCTAGCTTAGGAATTTGGTAATTACATCATGGAGATATAATAAGTAAAAAATTGACCTAACCCTTTCTAAGAGAAAAGAAAAAGTGAAGCCCTAGGTCAAAAAATATTCTCTCGACGTTAACAAGGGATGAAGAGACACTTTTTTCTCAGGCTATGGATGATGGATTGACATTTACACCTAAAACGAAAAAAAAATTTAAGTGCCTCGCGCAGAGAATATTGTTTACATTTTAAAAATTAATTTCCGAGGCGAAAGAAAAATTCATTATATCGAATTAGCCCTTGCTCCGTACTTCGTCACAGGAAAGAGAGAGATAGGAGGATGAAGGATAGCGTAATTAAATTGCTCTTGAGTAACTAGTATGGGCTGAGAAAACTGCCATCTCAATTCATGAATATTAATCACGCTCGATTTAAAAAAAATTGAAAAAGTTTATTCGTCTTAAAATTCCACCGAGGATTTTCTCAGTACTATCCCTACGCGTTAATACAAACACGCTACGAATAAATAATGCATATATAATTTCTCCTACTTTTTTAAATCCTTCAAGTCTGGTTTAAAAAGACTTTAACGCTTGGTTTAAAAAAACAAACCAGTTCCCTTCCACTTCCCTTCAACTAAATTACTCCTTTAATTAATAAAAGCACCCGTGCAAAAAATCGGAATAGTTTAGTATTTCTAAACGTCGCTCCTCCTTTCCAGGGCACCTATGGCATGTATTCCCTGGTCTTGGACAAGATTTTTCCGGGAGTTTTCAAATTAGCCAGGGGAAAAAAATCCTCGCCATGCAGAAGTACCAGCAGTAGCATACTGCGTGAGAAGCAATTAGCTTCAGCATGCCACGTCGACTGGCACGCCCCCGCGCGCCTTTTACCCTAATTTCCTCCCGGCGTTGCCAAAATAAGACTAACTAAACAACGGTTTTGCCCTTCAAGCTATCCAAAAACTCAATAACCTCGGCCATTAATTACCGCGGATCTCCTCTCACTCTTCTGCCTCACACGCGAAAATATTTTTTTGCACCTACTTTTATTCGAGAGGAGAGAGAAAAAATTAACGTACCGAATTTTTCTCTCACGGACTTAGGCTATTCCTCCCTCCCTCCCTCCACCTGCTCCTCCCCCTCCTCCCCTTCCCCTTCCCTCACTCCATTTTCGTCTGCCTCCTCCCTTCTTTTTTTTTTGAAGACATGCCTGACATTTCCAACCCAAAAACTACTCGGAAACTTTGCTTTCCCGCAAAAAATCTTTTTTCCCCTTCTTCCTCCATTTTCTTTCTCCTGTCCTCTTCCTCCAACTCCCCTTATTTCCCCCCCCGAAAATCTCGTCCCGAAAAATCCCTTCCCTTTCTCCCTCCCCTCTCTCTCTCTCCCACGCACTTGCTCCAGTACTCATCCCTTTTTCCAGCATCCCTCAATTTCTCACTCACTTTCTCTACCTCTATTTTTCCCACATTCTCTCCGCCTCCTTAATTTTTAAGGAGCGCAAACTTCCCCGCATTTTTTTATCCTCCGCATTTTTTTCTCCCGCCTCCGTCCCTTCTTACCTTCCATCATCAACTTCACGACTGCTCCTTCCTTCCTCCCTCCAAGCCCAACCCACAACTCTCGGCTCGCGTTATCCAGCCGCTCCCATAAATTCTAGAAAATATAAACCTGATCCAATCAACGAACCTTTTCATCCATATGCCCTCCTCCTCCTACTGCCTCAAAAACCACTTCTCTGTACCTTTCACCCATTCTCCTTAAAACCTTGGCCATTTCCCTCTTCTTCGGCGCTCTTTCTCTCGACCCTCCCCCGACCTCCTCCTCCCCCTCCTCCTTTCCCCCCTCCCCCAAGGAATTCGTCTTTAATTACTTCGCCTATCCTTACTACTGCCCACGTCTAGGGAAAGTTCCGAAATGAAATCTCTTTTTTAAAAATCTGTTCTTTTTTCCTTTTTTTCGGACCGCTGTGATGCCACGCAGTGAGAGTCACTTCTAGTTCGATGGTCGTAAATGACGGGATAGTTACAAGAGATACTTCTTCCCCGTTCATTTTTAATCACGAAACCGTCTACGTAAATTGCAGTTTATACCAAGGTATATTATCACAATATTATCTGGTTTTCAAAACCTTTTTACGGATATTGGAAACAAAGTTTTTTCAATTTTATTTCAGCCAAAGATAAACTCGATAATCCTTTCTTGAATTATCTTTGGTAATTATATGTATATATTTATTCATTTTTGAAAATTTTATTTGGTCTAGTATTCATGAGGAGCAACAACGTGAAACAGCATTTATTGCAGAGATTACAAAAATATATGCATACATATGAACATTTGTTTTGGAATCCGCCGAAGCAGGCAAAACCCTGCAATGTTTGAGAAGCCCGCGAGACCTTTTGCGTAGTCACATTTATTTATTATTTCATAGGTGGCGGAAGTAATATGGAAGCCCTTGGGAGTTTTTCAAAAATAAGATAATAATTTTTCTTTGGAATTGACTTAGTGTTTTGTTTGATGGGGTTATACAGAACTAAGCATTCAAAGCTCGTTTGCCACGAAACCAGGAAAAAATCCGCGAAGTATGCTCGAACAAGTTACCTTTGCTCCGGACTAATTCTTTCAGCGTTCGAAGGTAGTTATTGTTTCGTTTGCATCCGTGCATAAATAGAAGCCTTTGAAAGCTGTTCTCTCAAACGATTATATATCCGCTGCGTGCCTTTCCTTTTAATTTTAACGACATCTGAGCTTATCACGAACAAGTCTAGTGGGTATATAGTTATAAGGGAAAGAAAAAATATGCTTAACAGAGCTGAGAGTCCTCTCTCGCAGCAACGCCTCGAATAATGACAATTTATAACAACAAGCACATTGTTAAAGGACTGATTGTGGGCTATATCCCGGATTTCAATTAAACTATTAAATGTATTTTTTTATTATTTAGTAATACAAATCTTTGGATCATTTCTTTTTCAAACAAAAATATCGTTAAATTAAATGTATTTTTTATTATTTAGTAATACAAATCTTTGGATCATTTCTTTTTCAAACAAAAATATAGTTAAATACACTGTGCTCGCGGTTTACACGTTGCATCACCCTGACCCGATTCGTTGAGCATAATCGAGATGCATGGCTGCAATGCCATTGTTTGGCATTTTATTCGCTCGTAGATTTTGGATCGTTACCTTCAGTTTTTGATATTACGAGCACATTAAACCAATATCATGAAACATTCCACTTGAAATATGGGTTATCGTGTTATTGTGATCCAATGAAAAACATACAACCTTTAGAATAAAAAATTATCTCTATCTCGCATACGTTTTACTTAACGTTGACAGTCAATTTTCCCAGAGAATTTTTAAGAATTTCAGTGTGTAATCATAAACTAAATGGAAATGCCTTATACGGCGAGTATATTTGTTCCCCAGAGACGACATAACAAGAAGATTATATCTATTTTCTTCGAGGATAACTGATAAGGGATCTGTTATCCTATAAGATACATTAAAAACTCATATCTTAATTGAAGATGAGATATACATTTTTAATGTCGCTTCGAGTATTCATTCGCCGTGTAGTGTATCGGTGAAGCTTTATGGTTATAAATTTTGTATCCTCCAGATATTCGGCGAATTGGATCGTTACGGGACTTTACCTATTTGACCTGCATAAAATATGAAATTACGTACAAGCATTTTAATTTTTAGAATGATAAAAACAAAAAAATACTCCATAAGCTCTTTGGATGACTATTACGGATCTAGTTATTTCGTATAATGGCCACTGAGTTTATTAGATTTAATAAATTTGAACGAATAAATATGAGAAGTGGATTTTTTTAGAATTCTTAAGGCGACGCGGAATTACTTTAATAAAAATTCCATCCTTATATAACGAACGAAATTTTACTATAGTTTTTTTATCTGCGATTTTCGAGAGGTCGTATATCTGGAGGTTCAATTTGGGAAGCAATGATCTCGGCTTTGAGGCTGCAGTCGAGCGGTCGAACGATATTTTTAATAAAATATAAAGCCGTTATTACCTGTGCGCCATGGGACACACTAAAACGAAGCTTACGAGCGTCATCTATCTGACTGACGACAGGAATGGCCTAACTCCCGGAAAATATCGATCCTTTGGCGATTGTGTACTCAAGTAAAGACCACTCGAGTCTCGAGGTTCCATCCAAGAAACGCCGGAGAATGGGGAAAATGGTGTGCGTGTGACATTGCGGCAACAGTATCTAAAAGGTTTTCCGGTCCGTTTTTTAGGCATGGGACAGGAGACAGATAGCTCCCCTCTCTCTCTTTATCTCTCGGAAATCATTAGATTCAGCATAGAACACAGAAATGATACACTTCAATGTCAAAAAAATGCGAAATTTTTTCTGATTGATGCGGAGATCAGCTTGACGTTGAGTTTACTTTCCCATTAATCAAATATAAAGCTATTGTATTTTTCTGCAACTTTGTACGAAATATAATGCATAGTTTTCACAAAATAATATTTAAAAGAACGTTCGAGGAATGGGAGCCTTTATGAGTTATTCGAAAAAGCTAGTTGTTATTTAAATGCTACTGCACGTGCACGGTCACTTCTGTTTCAGTGCATATTACGTCCGTTGTATTCTAACCTTCCGTTTAACAGTGGAATCGTGCGAAAAAGTCGACTTTAGCATGAATTTTTAAGTTTTATAGTATAGTATTATAAATATATATCTACACATGGAAAATCCAAGGAGATAGAAGGAGATGCCAAATAGATTACATCCTAGTAAAACAAAGATTCATGAAGAGCATAAAAATGCTAAGACATTACTAGGAGCAGACATTGATTCAGATCACATCCTTCTAATAGTAGATATAACTACAAAGTTTAAACAAATAAGGAAAACGAGAAGAGATAGAGAGACTTGGGACGTGGAAAAACTGAAAGAAAAGAAAGATGCATTCAGCACGAAGTTGGAAGATCGCCTTAGAAATTTGGAAAACAAACCGAAGACCGTGGGTACAGAATGGGAGGAAGTGAAAGCCAGCATCAAAGATACCTTGAATAAAGAGATTGGGAAACAAGAGAAGAAAATCAGAAAACCATGGATCACTAAAGAAATGCTGGAGAAAATGGATGAGAGAAGAAAATGGAAAAACGTTAACAGTGAAGAAGGTATAGCCAGTTATAGACGCATAAACAATGAGTTGAGAAGAGTAACAGATAAAGCAAGGGAAAATTGGATAAAAGAAAAATGTAAGGAAATACAACAGATGGAGAAGTTAGGACGGTACTATATGATGTACGCTAGGGCACTGGAGTTAGAAGATAAGAAGCCTAATGGAATTCGTGGTAAAAGAATTATGAATACAGATGGAAAAGTAGTCGCAGAACTAAAGAATGCAGAACAGGTATGGGAAGAATATATTCGGAAGCAGAAGAATTTAAGCACTGGTTCTCCAGATTATATGAAACGGACGACGTATCTATCAATAGCTCTAATCCAACGGAGAAAACTTTCATGGACTTGCAAATTAGTGACCGAGAAATATTACACGGAGTATTAGGAAGCATAAATCTATTGGGCCGGATGGTAGGTGAGTGTTTAAAGCTAGGAGGGGAAGCCATAGTCCCATATTTGCGCGTATTATTCAGGGCAACACTAAATAACGGAGAAATTCCTGAGAACTGGAAGAACGCAATCGTGATTCCGATATATAAAGAGGGGTGGTTCGATCTAATTTGGATAATTATCGACCAATTAGCCTAACAAGTGTTCTATGCAAACAGATGGAACGCATAATAAGCAGTTATATAAAGAAATTCCGGGTAGAAGGCAATTGGTTATGGGAGAAGCAGCATGGTTTTAGGAGCGGATATTCATGCGAAAACCATATGGCTGCCTTATTTCAGTGTATGTCAGAGACCTTAGATGAGGGGAAACAGGTAGATGCGGTACTTGTCGATTTTTTAAGGCTTTTGACAGGGTGGACCACAGTTTGCTCGTGAGTAAAATGTCGGGATTGGGGATTGATAGGAGAGTAGCCCACTGGATCACAGACTTCATATCAGGTTGTAAATTTAATGTTAAAGTAGATGATAAAATCTCTGAGGATGGACAAATTACTTCTGGAGTACCGCATGGAAGTGCTTTAGGGCCTTTATTATTCTTAATTTTTATAAATGATTTAGCCCAGTCTCTTAACTCCGAAGTCAGGCTGACGATTGTATAATTTACAGGCGAGTAGATAAAGAAATAAACTGCAGTATGTTACAGAAGGATTTGGATGAGCTGGAACGATGGACAGTAAAAAACAAAATGGCAGTTAATATAGACAAAACAAAGTTACTTCGCTTCTGTCGGGGAAAGTGTGGAGTAGATCAGTGGTGCCCAACCTTTTCTACATGCCGGGTCACATCGGTGGCTGCGAATTCTTCATTGGAAGTTGCGAGTTCTTCCGCGGGCCGGATTAGAGTTTAAATCAGAAGTATCTATACATTCTGATGTGCCATTTAAGTAAAAATATGGTCTCAATGAGGTTTTTATAGTAAATATTCCGATATTAAAAGTTTTGTTAGCAAAATTTTCATAAAAATATATCAATTTGTTTGTTTAATTTTTCGAATTGCTTTTCATCATAGCTTTGCGGGCTGCACAAAAACTCTCCGCGGGCCACATCCGGCCCGCAGACCGTAGGTTGGGCACAACTGGAGTAGATAATATATATGTTTTAGGGGGCCAAAATTTAAGTGAAGAGAAGGAATGTAAGTACCTGGGAGTTATACTACGTAACTCGAGACTTGAGGTGGGAGTCGGAGGTGCAGAGTGTAGTGGAAAAGGCGTATAAAGCACTATATTGCGTAATGAGAGTAGGAGAGAGTAGGAGTTCACATGAGAGAGTAGGAAAGGGTTCATCCGATACGAAAGAGATAGCTTACAAATCACTTATTAGGCCAATCCTGGAATATGGGGCAATGATTTGGGACCCTCACTTGGCAGGACAAATTGGGCAACTTGAGATGGTCCAAAGATTCGTAATGGGTAATTTTAGGAGAGACGCAAGCGTCAGTGTAATGCTAGATAAGCTGGGCTGGGAGACAATAAAATCGCGAAGAAGTAAAGCTAGATTAGCGGGAATATACAACTCGTACGTCAATAAAACATCATGGAGGGACATATCTGTCAGAATCGAGAAACCAGCGTACTTAGGTCGTAGGGATCATAAATATAAGATATAGCCAGTCAGACAAAGGACGAACTGGGGTAAATATTCATTCTTCAATAGGGGAATAGACAAATGGAACAATCTCCCAGCAGAAGTGCTGGAACATTTTCCTCAGCGTGTAGGCCTCTTCAAGACAAGGCTACTAAAAAATTTGATTCACAACGGCATCTTAGGATATTTAGAGATTTTCACTATTGTGAGAAGGGGAAAGCCTGGTGGGGTGATGCACGGTGGGGACTTCGTGGGCCCCGGGACCGTTACGGTAGCCGTGAAGGTCTTCCAGGAACCCTGAAAATCCTTGCAATGAGTTATCATTGTATTAGTCGATTTAGAGGCATATGGCACAGGTTTAGATTTGCTTTTGGTTAGTGAAATTGTAAATACCAGTTGGAAGTGTATAGTGCTGTAATATTTATGAGGGATTTGGAGGACGAGGACTGTGAGTGTATTGTATTTTGTAAGTGTATTAGTTGTTCTGTGTGTCTTATTCTGTAAAGTTGCTGTGGCCTAGGGGTCAAATTGTAACATTTATGTAATTTTATATATATATCGAGAAAGCAGCGTACTTAGGTCGTAGGGATCATAAATATAAGATATAGCCAGTCAGACAAAGGACAAACTGGGGTAAATATTCATTCTTTAATAGGGGAATAGACAAATGGAACAATCTCCCAGCAGAAGTGCTGGAACATTTTCCTCATATATATATATATATATATATATATATATATATATATATATATATATATCGTGCACTGAATCGATTTATCAGTTGGATATATATATATATATATATATATATATATATATATATATATATATATATCCAACTGATAAATCGATTCAGTGCACTGGAAGACCAACAAGTTGAATCCCAATTTATAGAGATACTCAAGGAAACTGCTGAAGAAATAGGCGGAACAGTTAAAACAAAGCCAGAGAAAAGGTTGACTGAAAAAACAAGACTGCTGATGGAAAAAAGAAGGAAAATGATAATTACTAAAGATCCTAAAGAAATGATCCATTTTGCAGAACTAAACAAAACTATAAGGAAGTACATCAAGGAAGATGTGAAAAAATATAATTATGAGCTAATCGAGAAAGCCATAGAAAACAATCGAAGTTACAAGAAAATGAAGCAACATCTCTCGATCGGAAAGAGACAGCTGATGGCCTTGATGCTAGAAGACGGCTCCATAACCCATAGTAGGAAACTGATCCTGAAACGGGTACAAGAATTTTACACCAAGCTGTATGAGGATCCTCTAGGAAATGATGAAGTAAATGATGATGGAAACATGACCACCGAAGAGGTCCCAGATATCCTTCCGGAAGAGGTGAGACACGCAATCAGAAGTATGAAGAATGGAAAAGCATCTGGAATGGATGGTATCACAGCGGAAGTATTCAAAGCAATGGGTAATCATACGGAAACAATTCTCGCTAAGATTTTTAATTCCTGTCTGAGAAAGAAAAAGATACCAGAAACATGGAACCACGCATGTATTATCCTTCTGCACAAGAAAGGTTCCAAAGAAGACTTTAACAACTACAGACCGATCAGCCTACTCCCAACAGTCTACAAAATATTCACCAAAATACTCACTATGCGCCTTCAAAACCATCTTGATTCTGCCCAACCCAGAGAGCAAGCTGGATTTCGCAGTGGGTATAGCACGATGGACCACATCCAAGTCGTGAGAGAGGTAATCAGTCGGACTAACGAGTATGAATTACCGCTATGTATGTGCTTTATCGACTACGAGAAAGCATTCGACTCTGTCCGAACTTCGTCGGTGTTACGTGCACTAAAGAAACAAGGAGTAGAAGAAACGTACATAACCTTGATCAAGAATATCTACGAAAATGCGACAACATCTGTCCAGCTGCATGGAGAGACGAGTGCCTTTAAGGCCGAAAAGGGAGTGAGACAATGTGATACTATGTCCCTTAAGTTATTTACAGCAGCTCTAGAGGAAGTATTCAAAAGGCTAGACTGGGAGGAAAAAGGCATAAAGGTAAATGGAGAACATCTGAGTCACCTGCGCTTTGCAGATGATATCATACTGTTCGCAGGGAGCCCAGAAGAGCTCCGTAGAAGAACTGAAGAGCTTGAGCAAGCAAGCCGTGAAGCTGGACTTAAGATGAATCTTAATAAAACAAAGGTTATGTACAACTCCTTCACAAATTCTGAGAAGATACATATCAACGGAGCAGAACTTGGAGAAGTAACCAGCTATGTTTACTTAGGTCAACTCATCACTACTGATGGTTCGCTTCTTGGAGAAATCAACCGGAGAGTGAAGATGGCATGGAGTGCTTTTGGCAAGAATGCGAACATCTTTAAATCAAATATTCCAGTCTTCCTAAAAAGGAGACTGTATGACCAATGTGTTCTGCCTGTTCTGACATATGGTTGTGAAACATGGACCATGAATGCCAGAATGATACAGCGCCTGCAAACAACACAGAGGGGCATGGAGAGATGCATGTTAGGGATCACCCGAAGAGACCGCAAGAGGAACGACTGGGTAAGAAAGAAGACGGGAGTCTGTGACGTGATTAAAAGAGTGAAGGTGCTAAAATGGCAGTGGGCGGGCCACATTGCTAGAAGAAATGACCAGCGTTGGACGTCCAGTGTCATCGAATGGATCCCAAGAAACATCAAGAGACCGGAAAGAAGACCGAAAGACAGGTGGGACAGAGAGCTTGTTAAGTTCTTGGGGCAAACTTGGAGGAGGGAGGCAATTGACAGGGAAAACGGGAAGAGTCTGGGGGAGGCCTTCATCCGTCAGTGGACTGAAAAAGGCTAATGATGATGATGATATATATATATATATAAGCTTAAAGGTAATAATGAAGTTGGCAACAAGGTGTTGGAGGAAGCCCAGTGGACACTTACCTAGAATGAAGAGCCGCTGGGGGTGCTGAGGACACACGAAAAACACAAAAACAAAAACAACACAAACATGGAGCTTTCAGGCTGACGCCCTTCTTCAGCGACGGTGAGACATGTACTGTTTGAAGTGACACACTGGGGAGGATATGGGGAGGGGGAGAGGGGTAATGAGAGGAGTTCGGGGATGGAGGAGGCGGGGAGGGGAGATGGCCAATAGGGTTATCGGAAGTTGAGACCAGGGGGGAGAAAGAGTCAAGGAGAAAGATGTGGGCTAACCTCCACTGTCGAAGTAGGGAGGCGGGGGTGTCGTCCGGTAGGGCGCGGATAATCCTAACATTAAAGCAGTTATTAAAAGTTGCCTTGTGTAAATTAGCGTGAGAAGCCACCGGAAGGGGACGGTTGGTATTTACGCTGTTCGGTGGCCGTTAATTCTGATGTTTAGGGGGTTACTGGTGAGGCCAACATAAAAAGCAGGACAGAGGGTGCAGGTGAGGAGGTAAATGACATTCCTCGTGGTGCAATTACTTCTGGAGGGGATGGGGTAGGTGATGTTGAAGGAGGGGCTGGTGAAAGAATATGAGGTTGGGTGGATGGGGCATGTGAGGCAACGGGGTTTGCCGCAGGATTGAGATCCTGCAGCGGATGGAGTGTTGGGAGTGGGTAGTTCTTTCTTCCACAGAATATTTCCCAAATTGGGAGGCCGGCGGAAGGAAAGAATGGAAGAATTTGTTAAGGGGGATTGGTGGGAGGTGGAAGTAAGAACTGGATGGGCAGCATGGAGGATTTCCTTGAGAACCTCGTGGATCCCGGGGTAGAAGAGGGTAGTAAGGGTAAGGGAAGGGGTAAAATCAGGAATAGGAGGAGTGTGAGGGTGGTGTTTAATGGTTGCGGGTGTAATTGCCCTCCGGATCTGGTCACGGATCAGGCCCGGTGAGTAACCGCGTTTTAGAAGGGCATCTTCGAGGATGGAGTAATATAGTGAGAGAGACCTCCTGTCTGAACAAATCCTCCATCCTCGGCGGGTTAGTGCATATGGAATAGAGGTTTTGGTGTGTAGGGGATGGCAGCTTTCAAAATGAAGGTATTGAAGGCTATTTCTGGGTTTAATGTGGATGCCGGTGTGGATTTTTCCGTCTTGGATGAAGAGGTCGACGTCCAGAAAGGTGATGTTAGTGGTGGAAGTATTGTAGGTAAAGGAAAGCGTGGGGTGAGAGGAGAGGCGTGACAAAAAGGATTGGAGGGAGTCAGCTCCATTGGTCCAGATGAGAAAGATGTCGTCAATGAATCTCAGCCACAATAGTGGTTTGAGAGGTGCGTTGAGGAAATGAGTCTCCCATTCCCCTAGGTAGAAATTGGCATAAGAGGGCGCCATTCGAGTGCCCATTGCTATACCCTTTTTGGGGATAATGGTGCCCTCCGAAAGAGAAGTTGTTCTTTTTCAGCACCATTTCTGCCTAGTGCAATAGGAAATGGGAGGAGGGTGTTTTGTCTGGTCTTGTGTCAAGTAGTGTGTGTGTGTATATATATATGTGTGTGTGTGTTTACTAACTATGCAAACATATATATGAAACATGCAAATATCTCTAAAAATTTGATCTTCTAACAGTAAATATGAAAAATAGCAAATATATGAAACAGTATAATGTGAAAAATTTGTAGTTCCATTTTTATATTTGTTTGAGAAAGTATTTTATAGGCTATTGGAAGGCTTTCGTAACCACAGCGGCTGCTGGAAATCTTAAGCTGTTTCCTTTGTGTCACCCGCGTTATAAATAGCCATTCATTTTCTGAAAAAGGTCAAAAGCTGAAGTAATCTATCAGAGTTTTTTTGGGAGAAATCTTTTCTTCCGACTTGTCATCTCCTCATCTTCCGACTTTCCGAGACTGGATACATTATCATCCAAACCCTCATAAAACATATACTAACTTCGCAAATTGGACGTTGATGAAACCGGGGAGGAAAAAACAAAACAATTTCGATGATTTTCTTATCCCAACCACCTCGCTAACACGATACGCCCTCGCGAATAAAAAGAAGACGCGTTTGATCGGGTAACCACTTAAACCAAACCCTATTTTCCCTAAAGGGATTTCATATATATCGCTCCTTTCTTAGCACTATTCTTCAAACAAAATCATAGAAGAGATTTCTCCGTCTTAATCCCCTTCGAACATTTTAATAAGCATCGATATTGCTTCCCTACCCCCTCCTCTTACCCCGCCTTGAAATCTGGTTTCGCATCGGAGGAAGGAAGGAAGGAAGGAGAGGAACATGGGAAGGTTTGGTAGTGAAGAGGGAGGGAAGAGGGGGGACGGCGCTGTGGTGAAGGGTGGGAGAGGGTAAAAGGGAGGTCGCCTCTTTCGCTCCACTTTCCCTCCACCTCCTTCCTTCCGTCTTTCGAAAACCGTCCTCCTTCTTTTCACATTTCTTCCTTTTTAATTTTTTCAACAGTCAATCCCTCCAACGCACGCCTCCTCGCTCATCCAGTTGAAGGCATCTTACTAGCCTACTACTACTACTCATCTCACCTAACTCCTCCTCCCATTTTTTCCTTCCATTCTCCCTCCTCCTCTCCACGTCGCTTCTCTCTCCCTCTCTCTCTCTCATGCCCTCAAAACTCCACGGAGCTTCAATAAGTTTCTCCTCTCCCGACCTCCGCTATATCTCCACACCTCCTCCTCCCCCCCAACCCTCTCCCCCCACCCTCCCCCCCCCTCTCCCCCCCCCTCCCCCTCCTCTTTCGCCCGCTTCGAGCATTTTTGATTCCCTCGCATCCGCTCTACGTCTTAAACCTCGTCCAAGTTTTCATCCGCCGCATAGCCCCCTTCCTCCTCCTCCTAAACTCCCTATCCACGTCCCGTCTTCTTCTCTCTCCCCCGTCTCTGTCTCCCCTTCTCTCTCTCTCCCTCTTCTCATCTTTCAACTCATTCTCTAAACTCACCCGCAGACATACCTCTGACCTTTCCCCCCTCTTATCCCCGCTCTTCGAACCGCCCAACCACCACATTCCCTCCACCTTTTGTCTCCTCCATCTCCCTCTACCCCAAACCAAACTGCTACCCGCGCTTCTCTCTCACTCATTCGCCCTCTAAAAAAAAAAAAAACCACCCGAAGCTCCTCCTTCCTATACTAACCACGATCGTAGCCTTGTCTTCTTTTTCCTCTGCTTCCATGTAACTTCATCCATTTCTCCCTCCTCATACATTCTCCCTTTTTCCCTCTCTCTCTCTCTATAAGAGACATCTTCTCCCTAAGGCTTCGTATCCCCTTTCTCCCTTACTTCAATCCCTCTTGAACAAAAAATAAAATCCCCATCTGCCGGGATCAACCCCTCCTTAATTCTACACTTCCTTTCCTCCCTTTTCCTTCCTCATAACTGCTAATCTCTTGCCGTTTTCCTCTCCCCTTCTACTTCTCTTGTAAACTCCTTTTTTTAACCCCGACTTGCTCTTTCTCTCCCGTCTTCTTCTCATATTTTATGTCTCGGTTGGAAGTCTTGCGTGTTAAGGGGTGAAAAAGGGAAAGAAAACCTAGAGGGTGCTTTTTTTCTTATTCTTCGCGCTGAGCGGGAGTGATTGAGAGATGGGAGAGGGTGCAGGAAGATACAGATAAGAGAGGTACATCGTGGAATGGAGGGGAGGGCGCTTGGGGGAACTTTTCGGACCATCCGGGCCATTAGTCTTTACCTTTAGCTCGCTGCATCCTCTTTTCTTTCTCCTCCTCCCTACTTCCCGCCGATTGTTAGCGTCTAATAACAAAAAAAATTAGTATTTGGATAATAACAAACAAACAATAGCTTAATTGTAAGGGTTCCTTTGTGCGGCGGATGAGGTTGCAAAAAGATTATGATGCTGTGTGTGTTTTTGCGGAAGATTCGAAAATATTAATATTACTGTGGGTTACCTTTACAAAAGTCTCGTTCGGGAGGATAGAGGACATCCGAAATGGGAATTTAATTTGAAAACAAAACATTACCCAATGTTTTTATACAACGGAGATATTACTTCATAGGATTTGAGTTTTCACTTGGAATTCTTTTGCAATAAAAGCAACTTTTCAATTTTATTGAATCATCACAAGAAGTCGTTTTATTTCTATTACATAGGTCACAAATGATGGATTTAAATTCATCCGCAGGCAAAAGCGGTCCAATCCAGACATACAATGAGTACTAACATCATTTCATTGGTCCATTTTTTGTTAATAATAAAATAGGTTAACATTTTATCTAGTAACAGAGCTTAGATTTCCTGATTCATCGTTTTTCAAAATTCGGGCAACTACTCAGAATTAAATTCTTAAAGACGAGCCTTTACTGCAACATCAGGTATCCATTTTTGTAACACGATAATTTCATAACAGTCTAGAGAAACAACAATATCTCAAAGTGACCATTAAAAAGTACATTCAAGTTCATGATGCGCAAATTAACGCATGCATGAAAGTGAGGTCATAATTTCAATTAAAATCTTCCAATAAATTCCGATTATATGCCGCAAAAAAAGATTTAAAATGTAGCAGCCTTGTTTGAATTTCTGATCAACTTATCGTTTCTGTTTTATAGGAAATTTCGAGCTTAAATCATGGTGAGATTGTGAGCGATGTAAATAATGCCGAAATTATCGCTTTTGAAAGGTCACAGAAAAACATAAACACGTTAAAAGCGCCGATTAAAGTAATCCGATTACTTTAACATCATCATATTATTTTTAAAATCTCTTGAAAAATGAATAACGAATGTCAGAATTTCAGGAAATGGAAAAAATACAGTTTACTATGACGACGCGATTATATGCCACAAAACAGCGTTTTTCAACACCTTTATTACTCGCCACATATGGCTAGTCTGTCATAGACCTGTAATGAATTGTTTCCCCTCATGCAAATATATTGTCATCCTCTGGATTTCCTAGAAGTAACAATGATCCCTCTAAATAACAAGCCGAAGGAAATGTATTGTAAAGACTAAAAAACTATAAACCTACTCTTTCTCGGGTCGAAGATCATCAAGAATTCTAAGTACAAGGTTAAAGAGAAAAATTGAAGAAATATCAGAAGATGACCATTTCTGCTTCAGAAAAGAAATAGATAACAGAGATACTATCGGAATAGCGCGAATCGTATCGGAAAGAGAAATCAAATATAGACAACACTGCTGCGCATGTTTTACCGACTGGCAGAAGCTTTTTGATGGAATAATTTGGGTTATGCTGATGAGAATATTAAAGGTTACATGTACGGATTGGATAGACAGGAGATTTAACAGGTGTCTATAGGCAGATCAAGTTATAAAGGTCAGATTGGAGAGAGCGGGAGAGGAAGAGACAAGTTTTGTTGCCTATCTTCGGTCCTATTCAGTGTATATGAAGAAAGGTTAATGTAAGCAGCGCTAAAAGGCATAGAAGAACTAAAGATTGGAGGAAGGATTATAATAGTAAAATATGCTGACAAAGAAGAGCTTCTAGCAAGAAAGAAAAAGGAACTCCCGAAAACGATAACGTAATAACACTTTTAAAAAATTCGGAATGGAAATAAATACAGAAAAAACAAAGGTTATGTTAATATCGGGAAAAGAAGAATACATAAAACATAAGTATCGGTGGAAAGTCTTTAGAATAAGTTTCAGACAGCAAATACCTAGGAAGCATCATAAAAAGTGATTCAAAATAGAGAGATGAATTACGGACACGGATAGCAAATGTAAAAGACACTTTTCGAAAAATAAAATCCTACTGGTGGGAAAAAGAAAGATAAGCGAAAGAAAATGATAAAAAGCTATGTAGCTGTATAAGTTGGTAGCATACCTAAAAAGATAAAACGGTGCCACGGCATAAAATTATGGGGATATACGTATGTCGTAAGCCTCGTGCTAGAAGTTTTTTGGGTAAAATTGGTGTAAGAGGGGTTGCATAATATCACGGGGCGATTATGTAAAATTTGTGGTACTACAATACGTCTAAAAAGTGTAACACCAAACACATGAGAGCTGTGTGGCATAAAATTAGGAGACACATGCGTAAGTTTGGTGGTGTACGTTTGAGAGGCAAAACCATAGATTGGTCTGTTCAAGGGAAGATTTGGTAATCGTGTTGCCTTTTTTCAACCTTGAATTTAATTATGTCTACTATTTACATTTTTCTGAATGAATAATATGAAAAAAATTACGGTTAATACTGAATGATACAACCTGAAATTTATACGAAATAGTAAGCATTTAATAATTTATATACCGATTTGGTATTATGCGGCGAATACGGTGATCCTTTCGGCAAAGTTTGGCGAACCTCGTAATCATGTTGGACAACTCTGTCGCAAATGACATAATATTTAACTAACACTCAAGTTTCCAGCCAACTCATACAGTAATTCCAAAATAATTCCCTAGCCTATCTGCACCATCGAATGTTTAAGACACGGAGTTTTTCAACTACGGGAAAACGATGAAATTTTTTAAAAAGCCACTAATATGAAGCTTTTTTGAGTTTAACCCCCATCTCTCTCTCTCTCTCTCTCTCTCTCTATATATATATATATATATATATATATATATATATATAACACACATGCATATATACGTATTTGAAACCCTCCTCCCTCTCGTATGTGTTTCGGTGGTTTTCATATTCCTAATACCTCCACGTCGTTAGTCATCCCACGACTCCCTCACTCATTTTTCAGCGCCGCGGTAAAACCGCCGCCACAGTGCTATCCCCCCGTCTCTTCCCTACTTCCAGACCACCCCCTCTTCTCCCCTTTCCTTCCCCACTAACTTCCCCTTTACAAACTCTCTCTCCCTCTAACCCTAAACCCCGCCCTTCCCCTTATCCTCCGGCGGCTTATATCCTTCGGCATTTCCGCACATCCTTCCCGAACATAAGGATCGAGCGAAAAAACTCCTCCTCTCCCCTAATGTCCGAAGCCTCACTTTCCCGCATTTCAATATCCCGCTGAGAGCCATCTCCTTATCCTTCACACATATCCCTCTCCCCTCTAAACCTCTCTTTCTCTTCCTATATCATCTCAAAACTCAACCTCTCTCTCTCTCTCTTTGCCTCTTTACTCCCTCCACCCTCTTTCTCTTTTCCGCAAACAGGATAGTTTTTTTCCTTCCGCATTTTTTTTTAATTCCTCCGAAATCTCATATGGCCCCTAGTCTACTTTTTTTTGGCGGTGGAAGTAGAAGAGGGTTTTTGGTTGCCAGTCGATATTCTTTCCCTCCGGTCAGTAGGGCCTAATCATGCTATTCTGAGGAGAAAAATAATGGGAAAAAAATGTAATGGAAGAGGACTACTATACCTAGAGTCACGCAGACTCTGTTTTCGTGGCGATAAAAATCATTTATCTTCGTGTTTTTATTTTTTGCATCACTATGCTCCTGAAGTGAGCAATAGATCTAATAAATATCTACACTGGCTGCGGATAAAGGCATTACTCTATAAGATAAAATTTTCATCAATAACAAACAAATCTACATTTCCGATTTTTTACTTTTCCAAAAAGGAACGATTAATGCACGCTATAAGTTTACTATAAATTGTTAACGTTTATCACGATAGATTTGGAAGTTGACACTTCCATTTTTATTCCCCGTAAGGTCGCAACTCTGATCGAGCGACATGACGCAAATGTACCAATATATGATCGAATATTCAAATACAGAGGTTTTTCTTAAAATATAGGTCGTTTTTGTTAGAAAGTGTATGAATAATAACCATTTAAACCCTAATTCTACATGTTCGAGGGATGCCAAACTCTTCATTTTATTTATAACTCACTAAACACCCATTGCAGTACCAAATTAGTCCATATAAAGAAACCTCATTCACCTTCGAATTTATCCCGTAGAATTCGACAGGCCAGCTACCTTTTCATATAATATATTTTTTATAAACTTAACTTCAAAAATGAAAACAAAGCCGACGAAACACGCCAGTAATTTTTTTGAAGCAGCTAACCCGGATATATCTAACTTACTCCGCTGTCACGCCGCCGCATTTCCATACAAAAATGACCCGTGTTTTGGAATGCAGATGGATTCGCGATTCCCGAGTCACGGCGAATAATTTGCGGCGCTGAATAAATCACTCTCGAAACGGCCCCCTCCTCAGTCCTCTATAACAAGAGGCCTCGCAAAACTCACGTACATGTGTGGCGGTTGGAGGCGGACGCGTATGTGGACAAGGTGCCCTCGCAGCCTCCAGAACCGATACTTCCCATATCTACCGCCTCGGCGAAAAAATAAAACAACAAAAGAAAATCAATCGCATAGATGCCGTCCGTCCTTAGTGAGCGGAGAACGGAGGGCAGGGGTTAAGGGAGAACGGAGACAAAATACGACTCACGTCCGCATTATGAAAATTGGAAATTTCCCGAAATATTGATCCCTAGGAGCTCGAATGCGGAACAAATGGCTTCCCGTATTTCATTTTTTGGGACAATGGGACACCTGCTTTTTCTCTCTCTTTCTCTTTTTTCCCGGATCTGGGGAAAAATCCGCCATCCGGGAGAAGTACCATACTCCCGATCGACCTACTAGAAAGACACGTATGGAACATCAAAAAAGCTTCAATTGACGTCATATATACGCGCGCGCGGGTGTTTTCCTGTATTCGTTTGCGCGTACCTATTTTCTTAAGACGATACTCTGTAGAAGAGAGAGTTTGATGGCTTCTTGCCCTTCTTGTTGAAGGTTTGCATGTTCGAATACCACTAGGCATAAAGCGATACCTGTCCGTCATATTGTTCAACGTATCAGACAATGTTTGCTGTTATTGATCGGCTAAAAAATAAAAAAGAAAATAACCACACTTCATGACTCCGTAACTGTGACATCACTTTTTTCTTCTTTTAGATATCTGCGCAAAACAATACAAGAAAAATTTCTTTTCTGTTTTAAAAAAATTAACTTCGTGACTGTTAAACCATGTTAAATCCAAGTGGCGATGGAGACATCTCAAAGTGATGTTTATAAAGATTATATAAAAAAAGTGAGGTAAGTACTGCTTCCAAAGGAAAAACAGCGGAGAATTAATGCGGCAAATATTGGGTGCATTAAACATTGCAAAGAATAGATAAGGAATAATATATTTATATATACGCTTATAAGTCATGGAATACCGGCAGAGGTACTTGAAGTCATGGGATCGAAAGGACTAAAAGTGATAACGAAATTAATTAACAAGATTTATGACTCGGGAGAGTAGCCTCAGGATTTCTTAGATGTAATAATGATCCCTCTAAAGAATAAGGCAAATGAAATGCAGTGTAAAGACTACAGAACGATAAGCCTACTGTCACACACTTCGAAGATCACACCAGGATTCTTAATAAAAGGCTAGAGAAAAAGGCCGAAGAAATGCTAAGGGAAGATCAATTCGGCTTCAGAAAAGAACGAGAAACCAGAGATGCTATCGGTGTAGAGAGAATCATATCAGAAAGGGCAATAGAGTGCAGCGAAGATTGTTGCGTATGTTTCGTCGACAAGGCCTTTGATAGAGTAAATTGGGTACTGCTGATGAGGATATTAAAGGATATAGGTGTAGACTGGAAAGACAGGAGACTGATCAGGAATCTATATGTGAATCAAGTTGTAAAGGTCAGGTTGGAGAATGCGGACACTAGCGGAGTACATATCGGTAGAGGAGTAAGACAGGGCTGTTGCCTATCGCCGATTCCATTCAATATATATGGAGAGAGGCTAATGCAGGAAGCGTTAAAAAGCAGGGGAGATTTTAAAATCGGAGGAAGGATTATAAGAACAGTGAAATATGCGGATGATCAAGTACTTCTAGCAAGAAAGGAAAAGGAACTCCAGAAAATGATAAATAGACTAGTGATAACAGGTAGAAAAAACAGTATGAAAATTAATACAGAAAAATCCAAGGTAATGAGAATATCAAGTAAAGAAGAAGGAAATTTGAATATAAGTATTGGAGAAAAGTTATTAGAACAAGTTTCAGATTATAAATACCTTGGAAGCATCATAACGAGAGAAGCAAAATGTACAGATGAAATCAGGACTAGAATAACAAAAGCAAAAGCCGCTTTCAGAAGAAAGAAACTCCTGCTAACGGGAAATATAAAGCAGGAAATCCGCAAGAGGCTGATAAAATGCTATGTATGGAGTATAGCTTTGTACGGAGCAGAAACATGGACGCTAAGGAAAAATGATGTAAAATACTTGGAAAGCTTCGAAATGTGGACATGGAGAAGAATGCTGAAGATAAAATGAACGGATAAGGTGAAAAACGAGGAAGTACTACGAAGTATAGGAGAGAAGCGAACGATTACACAGACTATCAGAAAGAGGAAGGTGAACTTGCTTGGGCATTACCTGAGGAGAGAATGCATGATTAAAGAAGTGCTAGAAGGAAAACTGGATGGAAAAAGAGAAAGAGGTAGGAAAAGGTTTCAGATGGTAGACGGCTTGAAAGGGAAAGAGAGGGATAAAGACATGAAGAAGACTGCGGAAAATAGGATTATATGGAGAAATGAAAAATCATGGACCTGTCTACGGACAAACTACCTATGATGATGATGGAGTCATGTTATTAAAGAGTAAACTGCAAGTATTTATGTTCGACTATATAAGTCGGAAGAGTTTAAAGCAGTAATCGTTAAACATATTTGTATGAAGTACTACTGGGAGAGGTTTTTAATGATCGGCGGCACCATATTGATTGACTTATACGAATGCAAAAGAGCGTGGAAGAGCAAAATAATGCGCCGTAAATTTGTGGTAATCCATGGTCACCATTCTCATAGAAAATGAAATAGCGCTTGCTTCAATGTAGGATCTACAAGAGTGGACCATACGTTGGGAAGTTATTTCATTTTCTACTCAAGGGAATACAGCACTCAGACTGCATAATTAAGACCGATATACACATACATAATAAAAAATGGGCATAGACTATTTAGTAAATCATAGTGAAGAGTCTTGGAGCGGATATTTAAAAAATTATTATTACTTTAAAATTCTCCCAGTGACAAAAATACCTTTACGCATGCGCATTGAAGATCTCAGGCATTCGGTTGGCTAAAAGGTTGTTTTAGCCGTTCACTATCCGAGTTGCATAAGATTAAGGATAGGTTATTAAACGTTCGCGTCGGTATAAATGACCAAGAACTAATTTATTCGCACGAACATGCTGAAATGTGTATTCGGCACCGTTCTACGTCATCATAATTAAACCATTAAAACAATAAACCCTCACGGTCGCTATATCTACCAAGTAGGTGCGTCGTACGAGAGAGTAGTCTACATGAGTATTTATCGCACTCGGCAACCACAAAACCGTCGTCTCAATTGCATTAGGGAGAATGGTTCGCACGACCCCTGCGTTTTTCTTTTATTTTTTACCCTCTTTCCATTCTCGTATGAAAATATTCATGGAAAAAAGGCCTTGATGAGAGCACTGCTGGAATATATATTTTTACGGCTTAAAGCCGACGAACCAGTACGTTTTCGCACTTTAAAAAAGAGATAGCACACGTTGAAGAAGGGAATTTTCAGCAAATGCTAATATGTTCGTGAATGACTACGCGTACAATGAAGCGCTGATCATGACCCAGTAAGAGCATGCGAATAAATCAATTAGAAGCGAGAGAATAATAGATTATATTTTTTTAAAGGTCGGGTTTGAAGTCACTTGTGAAAATTTTCTCCGTATCCTCTATTTTTAAGTCTTAAAGTAATCTTATTAGACGAAATTATCTAGAAAGATGTATAAAAATGTATATAGGATTTTTTAAATGGCAGACAGAAATTTTATATCTACCTTGGAGATAATGAATATTGACTAATGTTTGAAAAATCGTAGTTATACAAGAGAAATCTGGTGGCTCGTTTTTATTTTTCGGCAATTTGTATCAGTGTTAATAAATAAACGACAATGGCGCAAGAATAAACTTAAAATAGAAAGTATAACAATTAATTCGTAGCAGAAAATGAGTAAGCACAGAATCCCTAGGTAAGACATCATTCAAAACTCCAACGACAAAATCGCTAAATTTTACGTTTTAAAATAGAAATAAAGTTTCAATTTTCCCCAACTGAAAGTATAGGGAACGAATGTCAAATTACATCAAAAAAACGATGTCTATAATGTGCTATGCTTGATATGTTTATCCATGAAAACGGAGATGGAGAAATTCCTCTTGACATCTCGAACCCATCTTATTGGGTGATCACTCCTAACTGCGTTCAGTGAACAATACTTTCTAATAACTCTGTCACTTCATTTGATACATTTCCATGGCTATATATTTTTTAAAAGGAAAAGGTCAATTTTTACAGAGGAAATATTATATTTCAATCTTCCTAAAATACAATCTCGCGTGTTTTCTCACTCACGCCAACGATTTAGATCACCATTCGAAAAAAATTCGAGATGCTCTTATTTATCGTTGTCTCGACATTTCCCATTATTCATTATTCTTGAATCGATTACGTAAAAGGAATATTAAGATTTTCATATATATGACAAGAAAGTCAAAGGCACTTCCGGCTTTCGCTGGGTTTAAAAATAGAACAGATGGTTGCTAAACACGAGCACATTGAATAATGTTTAAACAACCTAAATGAAAAAAACACGAGAGACGAGCGATTTGCAATTTAAAAACCAGCGATTACGATATTCCTGCTTCGAATATACAAATACCTTTTTTCTTCGAGATAAGAATGGTCTTTCCAAAGCTAAAAGACCTAAACTTTCTGGCGGAACGAATAATCTACTTCGCTAACAAGTCCATCTCGACGAAAAACATTTCTCACTCCGTGCATTTGGAAGACTCGAGTGGTGACAATGCAACTCGGGGATATCGAAACGGAATTCCAATCGCCTTTCCATAATTTCCAGTCTATTTCTTTTCCCTTCCATTCAAGCAATTTTTTTCTTATTTCCATTTCGCTGTCTTCCCTCCCTCCCCTTTCCCAACTTCTTACCTTCCCCCAACCCCCTCCTCGTCTTCCAAAAGCCCGCACGGGAAAATGGACCAAAAAAGGCCTACACTTTTTCCCCTCTCATTTTTCTCTCCTTACACACCGAATTTCCAAAGCCCCTCTTTCCTTTTACATCGCTACCTCTCTCCCGTCCCTATCCTCCGAGAAACAGAACCTCCTTCCCACCTCATTCCATCGACCTTCCTCCCTTCCGAACATCCTTCTCTCCTCCCCCCCACCTCCCACTTCCCCCATCTCTTCCTCAACCCAACCCAACCCCTTTGGGGACGGACGTCTGTCTTATCTTTTGGCGAACCTTTCCAATGGCGTGGGCGGTTTTGAGGGTAAAGGAAGAGATAGAGAGAGAGAGAGAGAGAGAGAGAGAGAGAGAGAGGAAGAAAGAGAGAGAGAGATAGAGAGAGGGAGACATACGCTGGAAAAGGGAGGGAAAGATGGGAGATGTAGTTGTGGGTTCAGACGTGGAGGGAAAGACGTGGGTTGGGAAGGGAGAGATACCCTTTTCTCCCCCCAAGTTCACAAAGTCGACCTTACGTTGCTCTGGAGGATCCCATTTCAATTCCCAGAGAGACGAACCCTGAACCTCCCGTGAATCACACAAACGAAGCCCTCTTCCTTAGCAATATCCCATTCTCTGAACTACCACCCAGTTCCCCACTATTTTTATTTCACCTTGCATCCTTCTGCCCGCACACACACACACACGCAAACTTCCACATACACACACGCCCTTGCCTCTCCCAATTTTGCCTAGCCATAAGGGTATACCCTGAATTCAAAAGTCCGTCCTTCATAGTGTGTAGTACTTCCTTTAACCGCACCTGCCGAGATGGAGCCAGCGCAGCGGGCATGGCCTAGAAAAAAAGATGGCAGAAGCGTAGCTGGCGTTTTCAGTGCTGCGAGGTATTTTCGTATTCCTTTGATATTACGGTTGTGTGAGGGTGGTTTTTTTTTATCCGTCCCGTGCCTTTGGGGAAATGGTGGGAGAGAATGAAGAGCGTAGGAGGGAGGGAAAAAAGAGGCACGTCGCGCTCAGTAATGACAGGCATTCGTCGTTCCATTCTATTGTCTCTTTTCAAATTTCTAAACGACTCCGACGAAATTTTTATCCATCGCTTTTTTGGTGGAAAAAAATGGAAAGTCGCGCAATGAAACGGTACATGTTACGGATATAATTAATACGTGTTTCGGATTTGAAAACGAGCGCTCTTCGTTTGCGCGTGGATTTTTTTTTTCCTAGAGGCTCAATGAACATTAACGACGGATGCTCCCGAAAAAAATTAAATTCTTTGATTTTATGAGACCAATCCGATGATTTGAAAAGGACGCCCATATACGGTACCGGAAGAGATAAGTGACACTTAGCTTACGTGTGGACGTTTTACTTTCGCGTCAACAGTTTGTTGACACTTTCCTGTGTTAAATTTTAATAACAGCGATTTTATTCAGTCATACGTTTTATTCACGTTGAACTCTCCTTCTGAAAATTCATTTAAACGAAAAAACTAATCTAAACAATAAAATAAGGTTCTTATAGCTAGCTAGTAATTCCATGCTAAAGCGAATTTATTAATCAAAATGAGAAAAGTAAATTTCGCACAGGGGCAAGTATAGAGCAGACTCAAAATCCTAACTATGAATTCTTTTTTTGACATTCCACTAACAATCTATAAAAAAAATTAACCTTAGAATGTGTTATAAAATTGCTTGTATCAAAGAACGAAGATCATTAAAGAGAATGATGGCGATAAGATGCCGCACTATAATCGCAGTAATCTTAATAGCAATAAATATGCACTAGGCACGTCAAATTCGTTGAAGCATCAGGACCAAATTAAAGCAATGGAGGTTAAGAAAGGGCCGATTTAGGATTAAATATGTTTAACGAGAGAGGGGGAGAATTTAAAAATAGACTATATGAATATTATATATATTTCAAAATAAACGATAATTTATAATTAGCTTTCTAGTGTGTCTCAATGACTCAGAAAAAATCTTGTCTCCTTTTCACAAAAATAAAGTATTTATATAAAATGTTGAATGATTTCGTTTAGGGAAAAAATCGTTATCGGGCCTCATATACGGTACAGAAAAGACAACCAGTTTTACATGTCTGATAAACACGATAAAATTCATGGAATTAATCTTATCACGGTTACAAAAGAAAGTGGACGCATCACCGACAACTGTTTAAGCCAGGGATTCCAAACTCGCAAACCCCCAGATCCTTGGGCTGCATTCCATGTTTCCGACTTTTCCAGTCTTTCATATATTTCATATTCTCCAGACATTCACTCTCACCTTCTACTAGGATTTCGAACAATGGCAAAAAAACAGGCCGAGAGCGGGATGAACTTGGTAGGGTATCTTAAAAGATTATGTGTACATTAAACTTCGGATATTTTGAAATTGTAGCTTAAATACATTTCTTAAATTTCTTATGTTACTTACGCGAAATATTTAATGAGATATTTATTCGAGTCTGCTCGTCTTGTCCATGGGAAAAAATCCTAGACTGAAAAAAAAAATTTTATTGAATATTTTATGGCGATTTGTTCCTTATAAATTATATCCTTCTACCTTCTTCAATTTTTATCGCTTTCTTAAAAATGGATGCGTAAATAGGTAGCTTAGATTGCCAAAATACACTCGAGTTTTGTGATAAGGCACCGTGGTGAGTGGCGTACCGGAAACGTTCTCCCCACCCCATTCACACGCCTCGATATTAGGCCTCCGTTAATAGTGACCTATCCCGCCATGCAGAGGTGACTGTTACACAGCTGCGTGTGACGTCAGTCACATTCAAAAGGAAGGGAATCTACGATTAAAAGTTAAATCATTTCTGCGGAAAAATTTCCACAGATCCTTGATTTTTTTAAAATTAAGGTAATATTAAGGACCTTTTAATAAGATATGTTACCAAAATCGAGAGACAAATAAAGGAGATATGAGATAAAAGAAGATTCCCTCAAAAGGAGAATTGAAGGATAACGCAGTTTTGACAAAATATGTGACCCGATGAGGCGCACGAATTGATTAAAACGTGCCAAAATTCTATTACACATCGCCTACGATTTAAGTTTCGTTATGATGTAGCCGACCATTTATTGCACTGTAATTGTTAATCATCAAGCTGCAACCAAAGGTTGAAAGGCAGTTCATTCGTGCGTCACTAGCTGTATTAGAGCATATTTGCTCTGATAATTAAACAATGCTCGCTTCATATTTTATTTAGCCGCGATTTTTTAATGCGTTTTTTCAAGTAAGAGGAAGACCGCTAAAAATAATCCATAGGTCTTCATTACCGTGTTTCATTTCGTATTTCACGAAATGACGTGGGATGCATACAAAGAAAATATCTTTTGTCTGCAAACGTCCGAACTATAGCGGTTCTGCAAATTTTTCCCATCCAAAATCCACGATTTAGATTCTTCAGAAGGGAATAATAATTATCTGAGGACTCCTCTAGCAAATATTGCATTTTCCAATTTTTTATTTTTAAAATTTTTATAATTTTTCCTACTCTTATTGCCACGGCATCAAGTTCAGAAAATTTCATGATTTCATCATTGCAAGAGAAGATTGCTAAAAATTTAAGAAATTTTTGTTAAATTCAGTGTCGAAGTTTATGTAATGTAAAGCAGACATTATGCAGGTTGCACTGCTTCCACTAAGTAAGCTGATCTGTGTTACTTCTTTTGTGTTGTATCAAATATTATGTTTTCATATCCACTAGTTACGACGTCATAGATGTCAATGTTAAATTTGGAACTAATCTGTAACGGAAATAGGCATACTTAAAGACGTTTTCTATTTTTACAACTTCAACTATGTAAAAAATCAAATATAAAGCCTTTTTATTTATATATTACAATCATCTTATCCGTGAAAGTAGTAAGCGAATCTTTTATGGTATTGAACCTCCAACCCTTGATGTTACCAGCGGCCCAATGTCTTAATCCGGTCCTGATACGGAAAATTTATTCTTCAATTCCCAAGAGATCGAATCATTACCGTTTTTATTTGCGCCTCTCCTTTTAATTCAATATCCAGGAAAAAAAAGCTAACGAATTAATCATACAATCTTTAAAATATATCACATATCCAGAATTTTATCACCTTCTATTAATAAATTCATAATTTAGTAACACTCGCAGAGTGCTTTACTGTGGATAATTTGTAAGACACCGATTTTATTACGAACTCTCTTTACAAGATTCTTTTATAAACAGAGGTTTATGAAATGAAATACTAAAATTGTGCGTAATTACTTAAGTTTCTCTTAATTCTATTCACGAAAAAGCACATTGTGTATAAATCAAGACTTATGGCAGAGTTATGGCAGTGGCACCACACAACAAGTTTGCGAGGACAATAGCTTAAGAATAAGAATCGCTTAGCAAGGGTAGATGATTCTATTAAGAGAATAAGGAAATACAAAATAAAAAATTTTTTCACAAAAAGGATCTCACGAATTATTTTTAAAAAATCTCTACGAAAAGTAAAACTGTGGCTTCACCTTCCCTGGACATTGAGAAAAGAGACAGAAATGACTCATGATAAATAAAGATATTTACAAACATCCCTGCGACAGTTAAATTTATAGTAACCTGCAACCAAGAACAACTTCCTGGTGAATGCAACCAATTGTAAAATACTTTGCAAAAATTCTACTCTACAGGATAGAAAATCGATTAAATTATCGAAATCAACTTATGGAATATATATACAAATGTATGTATGTATGTATATATATGTATGTATGTATGTATGTATGTATGTATGTATGTATGTATGTATGTATGTATGTATGTGTGTGTGTATATGCATACCATACCATCAGGCATGATGGAAATACGGTATATATTTCCTCTTGCCTTTTTTTAAGAAGTTGGGAAATGGATGGAAGGGAGAAAGAGGAAGTTTCTTTTTATTTACTTCGCAGCTTTCGCCACCGACGTCCGACAGTGCACCACAGACTTTAGCAGCGAGCGAGCAAAAACCCTTTTTACGCTTAATTCGCGAGGGACCCCAAAAGAGAGGGCTTCAGAGCTCTAACCTCTATACCTCTTTCTTTTTATTTTTTATCCCACGAATAGAGAGAGAAAGAGCAAAGAAGCACACTTTATGGATGGAGGATTTAACACCCACGGGGGAATTTTTTAAAACCCATTTTAAAATATTTATCATGCTTCTGAGTCAAACCCACACAATTTTCTCCCTTATAGTTTCCCAACCTTAGCACTAAATTCAATATACACTATGCTAAAAGTACTTGATCATCCGCGTATTTTGAAATCTCCAGTGCTTTCTAACGATTCCTGCATTAGTCCCTCTCGGAGCGATAGACAACAGCCCTGTCTTACTCCTCTACCGATATTTACTCCGCTGCTGTCCGCAATCTACAACCAGTCCTTTACAACTTAATTCACGTATAGATCCCTGATCAGTCTCCTGTCTTTCCAGTCTACACATATAACCTTGAATAACCTCATCAGCAGTACCCAATTTACTCTATCAAAGGCCTTATCTACGAAACATACGCAGCAATCTTGGCTGTACTCTATATATCAGCATCATAGGTAGTCTCTCCGTAGACAGGTCCGTATATAAATGCTTAAAGAAAAGGAATGATAATAATAAAGGTGGCAACAAGGTGTTGGAGTATGTCCAGTGGACACTTACCTAAATTGAAGAGCCGTTGGTGATGCTGAAGACAAGAAAAACACCAAAGTTCTGTTGTTTTTGTTTTTCGTGTGTCTTCAGCACCCCCAGCGGCTCTCCAATTTAGGTAAGTGTCCACTGAGCTCCGTTAAACACCTTGTAGCCACCTTTATACATATAGGGCAACTAGGTATTGAAGGAATCCCAGTGAGCACTTACCGGAAGGAGAGCCGCTGGGGTGTCGGAGAGACACATTTGTGTCTCTCTTGTGCTGACGAAAGGATCATACCGAAAGCTCCAACGTCTACAAATGTGTCTGTCCGACACCCCAGCGGCTCTCATTCCGGTAAGTGCTCACTGGGTTTCCTTCAACACCTAGTTGTTATTTATCTTTCCTCTTCCGCAAGTATATATACAGGCACACACGCACGCACGCACGAACACACACACACACACATAAATATATACACTAGCAGGAGTGCCCGTTGAATTTCAACGGATTTAGTGAATCTAAAACTTCGACCGTGTAACATGTAAGCATCACAAGAATAAGATAGTACACAGTTATACCCGTCGAATAAAGCTAAAATGAAGAAAACCGCTCCGCATTTTCCTATTTAGATGAATGAAGGAAGAAAATCTCAGGAAAATAACGTATAAACTCCCTCCCCCTCCCTTCCACCCTCGCCTTCCCCTCTCCCCTCCCTCCCCTCTCTCTCCTCTCTCCCTCTCCCTCCCTCCCCCTCCATCTCTCCACCCCTTCCCTCTAATTCCCTCTCTCCATCTCCCCCTTCCATTACCATCCATCTCTCTCCCTCCCTATCTCGTATTAAAAGCATTCAAAGCGAACAAACTTACAAACATTCTCCTTTATATGTTAGATTAGAAGATAATTCAATTAAAAACAACAAATATTTCAAAAAAATAAACAACAATTTAATCAACAATTCAACAACAATTTTTACGTAAGATATGGAATCTTAGTAAATTTATATACTTCAATAATGCCATAAATACGAAAATTATGTTTTACAGAAATAACTGATGAAAAATTTATATTTTAAAACCTATTTCAATTCGATGCTGAGATATACCCAAAAAACCTAAATTTGAACCGGCCATTACATTAAGACCTTTCGACCCAGTGGACTGATTTTGTCCATTTTCAGCTAGAAAATGTATATCATCAAAATATTGCTACTGGTGTAGGATCGGTCCAATGGTTGCTGAGATATCCTCAAGAAACTGAAATTTTGACCGACCTCCGGGGTCACGACCCCGTGGGCCGATTTGAATTATATCCGGCATTGCAACTTCCATGATCAACCTGAAGCTGCTTTCAAAATTTCAAGCTCCTAACTTTATTCTCTGATGAGTTATATCTTTTAAAACTATATAAAAATCCCATCTCCAACCCATGAATACATACATGACAACAAACTTCGCATAATTTGCCGGAATAGTCGTTAAGATCCGCTCGTGCGCGAATTCTTCTAAAGCGACGCAACCCCGTGAGTAATTTTTTTCGGTTATGTTTCAGATGTTCATCTCCAAATGAGTTCTGACCGGAGTCGGCGTTTTAGCCGTCATATTGTTTTTTTCTCTGGCGCTCATTATAGTTTCCGGTACGATGTTCTTTAGATGGGCACGAGGTGAAGATGACGTCATCGACGACAGCTGAGCGCACTTGCAAAAAACAAACTCGTACAGTCGTGGACATTATGGTAAGGATTATTTAATGGTGAATACTTTGAGGTCAACAATATTTTAGTGACAAATTTAGTATTACTTAGGTTATATATAAGAGATTTATTTAGCATTTTCTAGCCTTTTTACAATGAGCATACAACGAAAAAAAGACGCTCACGTAAACGCGAGGATTCAAACTCAAGTATATACTTAACATAAGCGTGAGCGGACACTTCAATCCACCCTTAAACGGAAAAGCTTCGATACTAAATTAAAATCAAACGACTTATTTCTTCAAATTCTTTCCACAGCCAATGGGATCGTTTCATTCAAGCGTCGAGTTATATTTTTTATAATATATTCGCGCGTTTTAGACAGGGAGCTCTCATAATTTTCACTTTGAAAATAGAGGAAACACGGAATCATAAAAAAAACAAATTTTTCGACGCCCTGAAACGGCCTACAGAATGGTTCTGGAAGGTTTTTTTACACGTAGAAAGTTCCCAAACAAAAATTTTGCCGAAGTTGTTTTTTTATGATGCGGCGGTCCTTAACATCACCCGTGCCCCAGACCCGCACCTCCCACCTCTCCCCTCCCATCTCTCCTCCCATCTCCCCTCCTATCTCTTCCCTCCCCTCTCCCTGCTTTTCCCTTCCCCTAACCTCTCCCCTTCCCTTACCTTTCTCTCCTTCGATAGTTATTCCTAGCAACTTTCACATACAGTTTTTTATCCAACTTCCAAACTCATTCGTTGTCTCGGCAATATCGGATAATCACAGGACGAAAAAATTTCCTATTCGGACGAAGGGAAGGGACAAAGGAAGAGAAAATTTTCCTTATTTCTGTAAACTCGCTATACGAGTAAATTCCGCGAGTGAACAATACCTTACTTTGTTATGACATTATGCTCTCTCTCTCTCTCTCTCTCTCTCTCTCTATATATATATATATATATATATATAGAAGCAACATCTCTTGATTGGCGAAATAAACAAAACTATAAGGACGTCCAACAAAGAGAATGCGGAGAAATATACTTATGAGGTAATCGAGAAAACGATAGAAAACAATAGAAGCTACAAGGAAATGAATCAGCATCTCTCGATTGGCAAGAAACAGCTGGTGGTCCTCATGCTAGAAGACGGCTCCATAACCCATAGTAGGAAACTGGTACAAGAATTCTACACCAAGTTGTATGTGGATCTTCTATCAAATGGTGAAGTATAAGAAGAAGGAATTATGCTCACCGAAGAGGTTGCAGATACCCTTCCAGAAGAGGTGAAACACGCAATCAGAAGTATGTAGAATGGAAAAGCATCTGGAGTGGATGGTATCACAGCGGAAGTATTCAAAACAACGGGTAAGTATTTGGAAGAGATCCTCGCAAATATTTTTACATCATGTCTGAAGAAGAATACATCATGAACGTGGAACCACGCAAGCATCATCCTTCTGCACAAGAAAGGTTCCAAAGGAGATTTGAATAACTACAGGCCGATCAGCCTACTCCCAGCAGTCTACAAAATATTAACCAAAATACTTAGGGTTTATCGAAAGAGACCGCAAAAAGAACGACGTGATTAGAAGAGTGAAGGCGTTAAAATGGCAATGGGAGGATCATATTGCTTGAAGAAATGACTAGCGTTGGACGTCCAGTGTCATCGAATGGACCCCAAGAAACATCAAGAGACCGAAAAGAAGACTGAAAGACAGGTGGGACAGAGAGGTTTCTAAGTTCATGGGGCAAACTTGGTGAAGGGAGGCATTTGACAAGGAAAACTGGAGAAGTCTTGGGGAGGCCTTCATCCGTCAATGGATTGAAAAAGGCTGATTATATTTATATATAGTTTATTGACTCACTTGGTTAATATTAGCAGAAGAATATACATAAATACATCTACAAAAACTTCCCTTATATATATGAAAAATATAGGTAAAGGTTTAGCTGATAGAGGACTTGAAAGGGAAAGAGGGCTATCAAGACATGAAGAAGACTGCGGAAAATAGGAGTATATGGAGAACCAATTTTAAACATGAATAATCATGGACCTGTCTACGGACAGACTACCTATGATGATGATATATGAACGGAAAACGGGATCCGTTTTATTATTTTTTTCTTAATCCTTGCCTTTACTCCTTAGGCTTGTCCGTCCCATTCAACCCTTTCTATCCCACATCCTCCTTTTACCGACACGATTTTCCACTCACACCATACTCCTACTTTCCCCATTTAACTCCCGTGATCAATTGAACAGCGAGGAACAAGCAAAGGAGAGCGACGGCGGAGCACTAAAGAACGGCTAGACAAGCGGCGCCCCCTTCAAAAGGGAGCCTCGACCAAAGGATATGCCAACTTCCTCCACCCTTTAAACCCCCTCATACAAACTCCTTCACACGCCTCAGCCTTTAAGCCATTCATAACCTACACCTCGGCAAACCTTCTTCCTCCGACACTTGAACCTTAAGCGCCTACTCGGAACTTACCTCTCCACCCCATCAGACCCTCCTCCTTGCTCCAATAAGGGAGCCTCCCTTCCCCTTCTCTCGACGATTTTAAGCCCTTCCGGGACATCCTACCTCTCTCTCTCTCTCCCCCTCCTTTCATCTCTTACGGCGAAGTCTCCTTATTTATATATTTCATCGCCGGGATATATCACCCGGCGGAAGATCTGGGTTGCCTTAGTGATGCAGGGATATTTTAGTGCGGGGTTTGTTTTTTATATTTATTTATCCATTTTTTTAAGACGAGAAGTTTTTCCTCCTCGCTTAATTCGAATCGTAATTTCGAGATGATGGTTCCGGTGAAGGGTGCTTTGCCAAGTATTCCAGCGATGGCCCGTTTTAGTGGCGTTTAATTTATATACGCGCGTTTAATGTGGTTTAACGTCGTAATTAGAATGTCGTTAAAAGGCACTTGAAATTACCGGGGTGCGTAATTACTTTTTGAATGGATGATAAAGGAAACGCTATCGTGTTTCCGAATATATTTGAGAGACGAGGTAAATTGCGGAAATAAATAAATAAATAAAATTATATATATATATTAGTATCCGACACAATTTCAACATTAAATTAGGTTCTTCGCCTAATATTAAACAAGTGGGTAAATAAACTATATATCTTTCTCTTTTTCTATCCTGTTTTCCTTCGAAGCTTTTCAAGTATTTTATGTTTACTTAGCGTCCATGTTTCTGCCCCAAACAAAGCTATACTCAATACATAGCATTTTATCAACTTCTTGCGGATATCCTCCTTTAGTAGGAGTTTCTTTCTTCTGAAAGCGGCTTTTTCTTTCGTTATTCTAACCCTGATTTCATCGGTACATTTTGCTTCTCTCGTTATGATGCTTCCAAGGTATTCATAGTCTGAAACTTGTTCTAATGGTTTTCTTCCAATATTTATGTTCAAATTTTCTTCTTTAGTTGATATTCGCATAACCTTGGATTTTTCTGCATTTATTTCCATACCGTATTTTCTGCCTGTTATTACTGGTCTATTTATCATTTTCTGCAGTTCTTCTTCCTTTATTATCGAACATACACATATAAAAACTTCAGAATCGCGTATTAATTCAGCCATTTCGCGCTGGAAAATCAGCATTGGACAAGGGCTTACTTTATTACGGTTCTCAATTAAGTTATTTACTGACAACACCGTCAGCTTTATTAAGCATTATTTACGCCTAAAAGTTTAATATGAGAAAATAAACGGAAAGAGCTTATGCATGCAAAATGTTATTGCTATACAAACGTCCTATTATCAAAATATAAGTAGGAAAAAGAATCGATAACCCGGTGAAATTTTCACCTAAACATTCGTTTGCGATATTTTTCTAAAAAAGAAAGATCGCGGGAAGAGGAACCTGGAGAATCGATCATGTTCAATACAGATCATACGTGAAAGGGCGGAACAGCATGTAGCGATTTGCGACGAATGCATTTTTCTTCCATAGCGAAGTGCTCCTCTCGCAGAATCCGGTCCCCTTTCGACCAAAATAAAAAAATATCCTTTTATATCCCGTCGCGACGATATACAGCGACTCTAGGAACTTCTTTTTAAAAAGGAAGAGAGAGAGCGAGAGAGTGGGATTCAGCGCCAGGAGACGCAAAACATAACTAATGGATTCGAACGGGTATACGTTCCCGTCTTCAGCTGGCGTTATGGTATTCGAGCAACGTCATCCTTCCTTGACGTCCCAGAAGTGCCACGTCCCCTTTCCCTCCGACGCCGGCGCCTCTGGAGGAGAACTTCCCAAACATCATCCCACGGATTCGAACCCCCGCTTCCTCCCCTCCTACCTCCTTCCTTCATGGACCACTCCTCTCATGCAGCATTCCATGGCGCGCCTAAATCACTCTTTGGTTCTGTCGGTTTGCATGCAAAAGGAAGAGGGGGGGGGGGGAGGAAGAGATGCTTGGAAATCCGCGAGAAGCACGACGTAGTCCGGCGGCCTCTGAGCTAATAACTTAGCGATTGTTTCGCTCCCTCGCACCCACGCGACGTGTGCATGCATCCGGCGAGGCAGTTTGTTTCGCGATCCCTCGACGGATGGCCGTTGTTGTTTTGTTCGAGCGCGTTTTATCGGGTCGGTGACGGCTATTTGAAATTTAAAACCGGCGCGGCTCGATGGTGCATTTACCGAGAATGCACTCGAGTGTCAAAAGCCGATGTTTTTTTTTTTAAAGTTATTGCGCGATATATATCTTCGCGGCTGATGGCGATACTTCCTCCAAAAGTTGGCGGGTTTGGAGATGTGTCGTGGTCTCCAGTTTCCGTGTTAAAGTATCTATAAAAACAGATGTGACTGTACCATGTACATCAGTAAGTTCGGATTTTAAAATGGATTAAAGAATTTGACGAGGCAAGAAGAAATATTTTTCTTAATAAAATTTGAGAATTTGATTTAAATAATTAGAATTCATATTTCGTCTTCTGGAATTTTTTATCCTCGGATGCTGATTTTTTATTCGTTGGCGATATTTATTTCTCTACTTGAGGAAGCATCATGAAGCTAGTTTGCTTTGGATGTCGCAACAAAAAATACTCGAACATCGACGAGCAAAATAAATTCCTTTTAAATTAGTTAGAATATATATATACTTAAAAATAAAGGAATATTATTTTAACATTTTATCAAAGCGTCTTTTTATTCAGAGTGGATGCTATGAAAACACATCGAAAATATAATTATGCATCCTAAATTTCATGCAGTCAGGGAAAAAAACTCATATGAATCTTATGCTATAATATAGCTAGCAACCAAACATACCATTCGAGAAGATCATACAACAATTACTAAAAAAACAACATATATTGCCAAGCAGGTACTGACCGACAGAATTATGACAGCGGTAAACAACCGCGTCATTCGTTTGTCCCACCGCTCTTACGCGGAAAGGTATCAAGTTTGAAATACAGTCCGCAATAGAACCGGCGTTGCTATTCGAGATGTTCATTGGTGCAATCGGAGTTTAAGTGCTACACTCGTGGGTTGCATAGTTCCACGTATGGGAATGATTAATCTAAAACGCAATCGAAATGAGCGAAACGCATAAATATTTTTTTTAGTGCACTGGAACGCAATATTTCGATATGCGCGACGTTTAAATTTCATCGTAAGAGATAAATTACTCTTGTGTTTATGCCCGTCATTAAATTCGCTGACGCATTTTGCCGTAAACAGTTCTTCCCGTGCGGTGGCGGAAACGGAATGCAAATTAAGCGACGAACTATGCGAACCGAACGATATCGCACGTGAAATGAAATGAAATTTTTGGAATTTCCAGAAAAATTATTCCCTTGCTTTCGTGTACGGTATTAAAATTGCAACCGCTAATAACGGTACAGTTGATGTCAATTGAAACACACTGCATCGATTTCTTCTCTCGAAATGGGACAACGCGAAAAAATTGAATCTTTAAAATTTTCTTGCGCGTTAAAGATGCGTTTCCATTTTTCGCAGAACGGGAAAGAGAAATGGGAAAGGTAACAAAAGTATTCTTTGGTAGCGATTTAAAAGAATACATGATGGCACCAAATAGCATTGTACATAGTCAAATAGGAATAAGGGGAGCTAATTTTCGAATAAATTAATAGTTTTAAATGCGCAAAACATGTATATTTATAAAATTTACAGAAGAAGCCTTTACGTGGTGGAACTTCTTATTAGGAAATATGAACGGAATAATATTGATAGTTCCACTTTATAAATAACTTAAATGAAGTAAAACTGAACTAAATTTATTTCCTTCATATTTCCATGCATATTTATGTATCTTAAGTAAGTACATATAGGTATATAATATGCATATGTATATAATGTATTATAATGATCTCTGTTTGTGCGTTTCTCCGGAACGCTGCTCTATCTAGGAAGGATTTGGAGGGACCTTTTGTGGGATAATTCGAGAAGGTTGGTACGGTCTCGAAGATTTTTCTTCCCCATTTCTAGGCAAGTCATCTACCATAAGGACAAAGATTCGATTCCAGGAATGTTTATTTCCTCCATTTGATTAGCACATTTGTGTTTCATATAAGTCATTCGCACATTAAAATCACTTATAATCACCATAGGAATTCGGGACTTGATCATAGAACACCCGAAATAACAATATTGGAATGTGTCGAATCGGCACACGAATTATTTACAACGCCAAAATGTGACACATTTTTAGGTGAAAATCTTTTCACAGTCATAGTGATTTGCATTGTTGCCAATGTCGTGTATGATTCACTGGGATTATAAATTCGCGTTGCATCTGTCTACACATTCAAGATATTTTGGAGTTGTTTTGTATTTTAAACAATTAGGCAAATAAGCAATTGTTCAGTTTTTCGTTGATATTGTGTTACTGTCAGATATTCAGATTTAAAATGGTGACTATTCATAGGTCTTTGAGGACACTTTCTGCAAAAGCTGAGTAATTTTTTAATCTCTGATTGAAACAGATAAATTAAATTTATATAATTTGATTTCAGTTAAATCACATTTTGAATACACAAAAATGTAACAAATAATTCACATAATTTAATTTTCCACAAATCAAAAATTGTTTGGCAATAAAAACCTTTCGTAGCGTAATGCTCAAAGAATAAATATTTATTACCATTTATTTGTCAGAAAACTTTAATTTTACTTTCTGAAACATATGAAGAATTTTACCTTTATTGTTTACTTTTCTATGCGTATAAAAGTTGGTTTCCCATAAAAAAATTAATTTTAATTTAATACTTAGTACACGCATATCCGTCACATTTGACGGGTAATTATCCTAGTATGTGTATAATATATATATATATAATATGCATATAATTGGTAGTAAATTTTGTATATAACACCATATTCATCCATAGTTGTATTACCTAATTCATATTTTTCACCGCACGTACCGATTCGTCATTTTTACGTCATTTCCTCCCTTATCTTGGCAGAGGTGTTAGCACTGCGATCCATTAAAAGAAAAAGGGAAAATTGACCGATTGATTGATTTATAGAAAGCTCTTTCTTCCCTTCTCCGCCCAATTTTTTCTTTTTTTGGATGAAATAGTTCGTAAGACTCGCAGTCATTAACGGGATGGATTTTTAAGAAAATCGTTATTTATGTTTCTTTTTCTTTCAGCAGGCGCTGCCGAAAATATGAAGTCCGTTAGTTTTTCGGAGGAAGCATCTACGTGCACAATGAGCTGTTTTTCATTTCGAAATATTTCAAATGATAGTTTCCTACGATTTTCTTGCGTTACGTGACACATAATATAATTATAATTATAAAAGATCATATTTGAAGACAAAATATAGTTCGTTCAAAGGTAATTAATAGTTAAATTTTGTTTTAGACCGTCTTCGGCTACAATGAAATCGTTCTTCTTCAACACTGTCTTATTATGTCAATTACTTTCTAATGTGATATGTTAACTACGTCGAATAATTCAGGATTTTCTAGTGGGTCACTGTCCCAAGGGGAATTGGCCATTTAAGTAAGTATCTTAGCGACATCATATCGCGAAATAAAATAGAAAAGAAACAATTTCATATTCGCGTGCGGTTCGATGCTCAAAGCGTTAAATATTCCATTCATTTGCATTACATTTCCTTCGGCGCTGTCAGCGACAAAAAGTATGGTCAAAGCAAAAATGCACGCTTCTTAAAAATAGACTAAAACCACGGCAAAGTAAAAAGTTCGATAAATGGCTTATGAGGAAGACTTTCGAAAAATGAGAAACACCATAAATTATTCATTTTATCACTCCAAAAGGATTTCATGAAAATTTTTGTGAGCGGAATTTAATATTCATAAGGCATTGCTGACATTTTTTACGGATATAAAAAGGTAAAGAAAATTAGAAAACAAAATAATACCCTTGCTATGTATTCAGCATTAGAAGCGACAACGGCGTACTCTAAGCGATCGAAATTGGCTTTGGTTTTTGCATAAATGTTTCTTCAAGAGGATGGAGACATTTTTAGCGAAAATTTCGACTCGCGAAGCGCATGCAAATTCCGACGTTAATGCTTAACAATTCATCGCTTGTTAAATCGAGTCAAAGATATCACTTTTTTATGCAATGGCCAATGCCGGAGATGCGAGATTTCTTCGTACATAATTCATCGGCTAGGTCAATCTTTACACTGATCTTTCTTCACCTCTTACAAGTACACCGATTACCTGCTACCACGTAAAAAGTGAATATCTTGCAAACACGGAGCATGGAAAGTATACCTTAACTGTAAATACGCTCGATAGCCATTTGTTGAATAAATGCTATGGCTACATTTTTGTTAATTCACCTGAAAGCTGATAATCTAAAAAAAAACTTTACGATGCATTTGCTCGTCGACTCCTGTTTTACTTACTGGAAAAGGCGACGATAAAATCGTCCTTAAAAAAAACGTACCCAAAAATAATTCAAATTCTGACGTCTCTCTAAACTACTATCCACTTCTCGTAGAATGAAATGCAAACGCAGTCCTCCTCCTCCTCACCTTGCATTGGATTTCGAATCTTAAAATACTGATACGGGAGATGCGGAGTGCATGTTAATGCAGTGCTAGTAAAAAACAGCCAACTGCTGAGATAAGACCAAGATTCGTGAGCGAAACTTTCCCTCCGCTCCCGAAAACAAAAAAAGATAAATAAATATGTACAGCTCCTATAAACGGACGCATTCCGCCATTATTTTTTCATCTGATGTCCATCTAGAATATTAATATTTACGGCACTTATAACAGAAACTGCCTTGCGAGCATTATTCTTCCTTCGCTTGAAAATTGAGAGAAGCGTGGAGATAGGAAAGAAAAAAGGAGAGATGGGAAGAGGGAAATCGAGAGAGGTGGGAGAGAGAGAGAGAGAGGAAAAGAGAGAGAGAGAGAGAGAAGACGGAGTGAGGAAGAAGAAGAAGAAAAAGCGGAGAAGAAAAAGTAGGAAGACAGAATGAAGTATAATTTTATGGCGCCATCTATCTTTCAGCAGGGCAATAACCGATACATTTTCCTTACCCCCCCCTCTCTCTCCATCTCCCGCGAAATGAATAAATATTTGCTTCTTATGTATGCCATTTGCATAAACTCCTCCGCGTGAAATATTAAAAAGAAGAGCAAGGGAAAAAATATGGACGAGACGTTTCTAGTTTTTCCGCCTCGTGGAGTAGAGATTTCTCCATCCATTCGGACAGGCGGACTGCCACCGTTTTTATTTCCCTCTTGCGCAACGTGCTCGCTTTCGCGTGCCTTATAGTAAGCATGGAGACGCAGCAACAGTGAGTCCCCCCCCCTCTCTCTTTATCTCGCTCGCGCTTTATGCCGACAAAGCGAAACCGCGCTGAAATCGAACATTCGCTTTTTTATTATTATTTCTCAAAAACCTTCAAGATCGCTCGGATCAGACGCAACAATGCGCCTTCGACAATGGAGATGGAGATGCAGAGAGAGAGAGAGAAAATAAAAGCGGGCACTTCAAACGAAATCCGGGAGAACACTGCAAGGGAAGAAGGGGTATTGATGCTTATTGCGCGGAAGGGAAACGATGATATATTTTTTTTCCAAACGGCTCGGATTCTTCATTTATACACACTTCGAAAAGGCAAATGTAAAAATACTTCCTTTATAAACCTGTTGACGTATTATTTTAACCCATCTGCCTATCGCCGTATTAATAAAGGAGGATTGCGATGGTCCCTTGAATATTTTTTAAAGGGAGTGTTACAATTTGACGAATGAACGCGCAAAAAATATAATGTATAAATGTGGATTTTAAATTATATTTTTTATCCTATGTCATTCCCTCCCGAAATGTAGAATTCAAATATCGTGGGCGCACAAAGAAAATCCACTAATTGTAAGTCCAAGTTTAAACTAAATTGAGTTATTTATGCCACTATGTCCCAAATCGAACTATCCAGATACTGCGAAAACCCATTAAGTTCCATCTAGTTCCAAATCACTGCCATGATGCTCATATTTTTCTGTAAGTCCATTTGAGGATGACAGTGAAAATCCACTAAAATTCAATTTTATCAAAGACAGGTTTTTTGGACTTCTTTATTTTCCTTGTACGCCCACGATATTGTCTTAGAATTTCAGAAATTATTATTAAATATTTCTACTATAATTTAGAAGCGTATTTTCAATTTAAAAATCAATGTGAATATTTGAGAAATTCCCTGTAATGTATGGCGATGTATCCCGCAGCTATAAAAACGTGGAAACTAGACGGTCATTTCGCATATGGGGTAACCGTCTTCTGCGGAAATCCACTGATGCTATATTCTGAAACTGGAATTAATTAACGGGGAAACTACCATTGATCGTTTTGCATCCGAAATGCCTATCTGGCTCTCCTAAACTTTCTATGTCCAATGAAGAAATCTAAATTATCAATCGGATTCGAGCTAATAGATATAATAGATGACTATAAATACATTAAATTTAATTGCCCATTTATATGTGCAATGCGCTACCGATAAAAATTCTTGCATTTGCAGCTTTACGTGCATATGTTGAATTTGTCCAGCGAATATGAGCAGTTTCACGAATGGGGGTCGAGCACGGAAAATATATGGATGGCACAAGTTTTTTAAAGGTCTTCACGGCAGATTGGGAATAAGAAGACACGAAGCGGCCAACGTTGAATATTAAGAGCCTTTTAATAATAAAACGCATCTCAGGGTCCTCTTGACGGACGATGTTTACGCGTACGAGCGTCCTGAAAAACGCGCATTAGGCCAAGGTCCTGCATATTAATCATTCTAATAGCTCCGTGTCCCTGCAGAAATTCTCGCGCAAAAATTACACACAAGCAAAGTTTTTTTTAATGTAACGAGACAATTCGCATTTATTAATCATCGGAGTTTGTTCGCGGAGATGATTTTTTGGGAATGTTTACGGCTCCGTGAAGGTCCGGGTGAATAAATTGCAGGTATTTCCAGTAGGCGCCATTTGACTCACGTTCGCAGACGTACACGGGCCCCACTAATGGCGCAAATTTTTCGCGTGACAAAGCACGTTGCGCGTTCTCCCGTCATATTTCAATCACAAAGCGCGCGCCGTGTCTCTTCCGCTTTTGGTTTTTGCTACGAATTCCTTCGATATTTTTCCCCCTTTTTTCAACTCGCATACCTCTTCCCTCCCATCCCACCCTTCTTTCTCTCTCTCTCAAGAGCAATCGATTATCCCAGAGATGTACGATAAATCAAAAGGAAAAAATATATATGACGCCTCTTCCGTTCCATCGGCTCCAATGCTGACGCCGACTTTGCCCTCTCGTAGAAAGAACGTGTGTGAGTGAGAGAGAGAGGAGGTTTTTCCCATTATTTTTTTAAATATTTTTTTCGCGTCTTCGTTTCTTTTATATTTCCGGCCTCCGACGGAGCAGTGCATATATCATTAACCCGTCCGCAGAGCGAATAAATCAGTCGTGTTTACGCCAGGACGAGTTTCGCCGAAAGTTAGAGCCATTGAGAAGGCATCGCGTCGTTTCCCCTAGGTTTCGCGAAAACACTCAGCGGCTGGCCGTGGGAATATGAGGGAGGGGGAGGGAGGAGAGGATGGAGGGGGAGGGGGAGAGAAGGGAGGAAAGAGGGAGGTGGGGAAGGAAAGAAGGGGAGGAGTTGACGAATGGAGACAACGTGAGTTAGGGGCGCACCAGCAGTAAAATTATAAGAGGTGACGGAGGGAGAATTCCTGTAGCTATTCATCAACGAAAAAAACATGTTAAATAAAAGCGTAACGTTTTTTGTCACAAGTCAGGTAAATATCATTAACTACTTTTGAACCGCCTTAACAAAGAATGACAACTTTTCAACAATACAAAATTTTCTAAATTCGGATCGACAAAAAAAAAAAACAGGTACACATTTTAATTTAAAATAAAAAGGAATAACATACCATTCACACCAGAGAAGATGTATCAAGTATTGAGATGGCTTATGTTTTACATTGGACTTTTTTCCTCCTAGTAATGGCGATTTATGGCGTATGTGTGATTGACATCAAAACGTACGTAATAGGAAAATGAATTGGAGTTGGGTAGAGAAGGCGGAAGCTCAGAGGAGAAGAAGTGTGGAAGGGAAAAGTGGAGAAAGGATGTGTAATAGGAAGATCGAGAGAAGCAGAGGTTGAGGGAATATAGAAAGGGAATAAAGTTAGTATGAAACTGGTGTGAAGGATTCACTTTTTACATGAAGGATTCGCTTTTTACACGAAAACTCTTTATTTGTAATTCTGCCATATAATAATGCATAAATTAGGAACAAACACTATGCCATATCAAAATAAATCAACTAAGTTTATCCTATATCCGATATATCCTATACTGAAAACCACAATATAACATTGCAAAGCAGCCTTTAACATCTGCTGAGAGCAGCGTGGTTACCAAAACCTTGGTTACGTAAATATTGTTTTTAAAATGCAATTTTCTGGCAACTTCATTTTTTCCAACATATTTTAGAGCTTTCAGACATTCTAAGTATCAGCTCAGGGTTTTTATAATGCTGTCCTCAAGTGAACAAATTTCTCTAGCGCATGGGTGAATTTTAAAACAAGAGAATTTCCGTTTAGACGATGTTTACCTTTAGGAATATGTTTATTGGTGCGAATTGCTACACCTGGAGAAATATTTCGAATAAGGGGCAAGCCATTAGTTACTATAAATGAGTGGAAAAGGAAATTATATGAGGTTAAGGACGAAAGGCAGAGAAGGAATAGGGGAATGAGTTTGAAGGATAAGAACTAAAGAGAGAGAGAGACAGAGAGAGAGAAAGAGGTGGAGGATATAAAAAAAGCGTACGAATGGCAATAATTCCACAATTATCCTCTCCTACCCTCTTATCTACAAAGTGCAAGCGAATTCTTTCGCAGCCCGGCCGCAGAAGGGACAAAGGTGTTTTGTTGAACGTCGCCTCGCAGTCGCCTTTTGTTTCTTATTTCCTTCAAGCAAACAAAAAAGAAAGGAAAGGTGGCGTTAATCTCTCCCATCCGTTGTTGCACTTCCTCGTTGGAGATTCTTTATGGGTAAAATTTTTTTCCACTAGTCGGAACTGTTTGAACTCCGGACGTTTTTTCCCGTGGCCTTGAAAAGATAAAGGGAAACTGTCGCGTGCTCCTTATTGCCAGATCTGCGACACTCCATGCTCACACACACACACACAGCCGGAAAAGCGTTATTTTCTCCACGTCAAAGTCACTGCGAGTTTTTGTTCATCCGGTGGGTGAATTACGGAGACGGTATAAATGATTTCTTTACGCCGTAAACCGTAATTAGGAAACTTTCGTCACAAAGAGAGCGAGCTGCTTCGGGTGGCGATTATATCGGTTCGGACAAAGTGATAACAGTCCTTACGCGACGAAAATAGAAAAATAAAATGAAAATCGATCGAAAACTTTTTGGTTCGTAATTATCGTTCTCGTTCCGGGAACGATCTGAATAAAATAAGCTTCCTCGTCAAGTCTCCATTTTATTTCGGTAACGAGATCGCGACGATGCGTTCTCTCGCCTTCGTACGTATATACGTTTTGGAACCGTCTACGAAACTTCGGATCGAATCTAAAAAAAAGAAAAAACTTCGGATAGCATCGAATGGATAAAATGCACGCCCGGGGAAATTCCGGCGAACGCCTAGGGAAAAAAAGCATTTTCCCGAGTTGTCTGATCGTGTTTCGCCCGCGTGGAAAGAGTTCCATGGAAACCGTTTCGGGCACACACAAACACACCTAGTGGGAGCTAACGGCGAACAAAAAAACAACGAAATAAAAAAACCTTTCCTCGAATAACATAGCCCCTTTCTCTCGCATCGATAACAAGAAAAGTAAGGCGTTTTTTTTCTCTAACCCCTCAAATCAAGTATCTTCTTATAAATGTGTGCGTGGCGTGTGGAGGTGGGTGGGGGGGGGGAAGGGCGAGGTGTGATCGTCATGGAAACGGAATACCATCCGAAAGGGACTTTGGGCGAGACGAAAAAACAAAAAAAAGGCGATGAATAGGGACGAATTTTCTCTCGAACCAATGAAATACTTCTCTCTCTAGCGCACAGTTTCCGACGGAAAAACAAATGAGTAGAGAAGTATTAATCTTTTATCTCGACTCGCGCCAAAAGTCCGCGAAAGGGAATTTCTCTCTCTCTCTTCTGTACAGATCGGGGCGCAATTTTTTTCCCCCGAGGATCGGAAAAAAGAGAACATGAAGGGTGTTGGAAATTGCGAGCTTTACGCTTGAGGGCGCAAGAGGTCGGTAGTGGGGCCGAGGAGACTGAAGTACAAAAAATAAATAAAAGAAACAGAAGAGCGGTTTGCGCAGACTTTTCGGTGACGTTCCACGTCCACCGCTTGCGAAGGATTTCCCGCGAAAAAATAAATCGGAAGGAGGGTCGATATTTTTCGTTGTTCCCAAGCGCAAGAGTGAATAGGAGATGGGCGTGACAGAAATGGAGAAACTCGTCCCAATTAGAGCAACGCCGAAATTGAATATCGTTTTTTTTTATTTTCCTTTCGTAGGAGGAGAAGAGGGAGGCAGCGGCGTTCGCATGCTTGTCATGCCTCGAAGAGATGTTTGGCATTTCGGCGGCGGTCATTTCGGTCACATCTGGGCTTTACTCTCCCCCCCACCCACTCGTTTGACGTGTGGATAGTTTTCTCATCATGGAGTTCTTTAAATTACTCGCCCGAGAGTTGATTTATAAATATACGAACGGCTACTAGGTATTGAGGGAAGTTGTGTCTCTCTTTTGCAGACCCAGGCATCATTTTTAACCCTCCGACTACGTGTGTAAAAGTCTCACATATGTAGTGTTTTGTCCGAAGTCAGTTCCGTGATTATATCTTGAAACGAGTTCTCCACTATCTTCTATTCTCCACAACTTTCATAAATTCCTGATGTGCGTGTGTTTATATATTGAACACACACGCAAAATTCTATTTACAGATGTATCTAAGTATGAAATCAGACTAAAAGAAAAAAATATCTTATATAAGACAGCAGCTTCCAAACTATATGCGTCTTCGGCCACCTCTTAAGGCAGCCGATCTCTTAAAACTATCCATCTACCAAAAAAATATGAAATGCAATATTAATTTCGAAATATTATGAATATAATATTTTATTTCCGCAAAAATTAATTTCAGTTCTAAAAATATTATCCATGGTAAAATTAATTACCAAAGCAAAAACCACACAGCTTTTACGAATCGCTTGAAAACCTTTCGCGACCACCAGTTTGAGAACCAGCGAACAAAATTATGTTTTTTGGTTGGCATGTAAGGTGACAGAAAATAAACTATCACTATCCTTAAATTATACCTGTCAAGGTTCAGTACTAGTTCATCATTTAACCGATTCACTATATTCACTATACATAAAGTTAATAATATACCGTATTTACCCGACTATAAGACGACCTCGAATATAAGACGCACTCCCTTAACATATGTTAATTTTTAGTAAATGGTTTTATAAGACATTTTTAGTAAATAAATCAAGCAATATTATTTGAGTTATTTTTATTTAAACCTAAAAATGCCATTGCAATTTGCAGTGAAAGGTAAATGTGGTTTAAAGCAGCGTTTTCCAACCTTTGGTCCGCGGAGGTTTTGTTGGTGGTCCGCGGAGGTTTCCAAAAATGTAGTTTTTTTTAGGCCGTATCTCACATTGATTTGGATTTTTTTGGGGAAAAGTTAAACAAGTTTTACATTATCACAGGTATTGAATATTGTTATTAATGAAGTTTGTAAAACTATTTCATATTTTAAAAATTTCTCCTGTACAAATGATGAAAATACATCTTGGAATAAAACAAAAAATTATCACGTGATCCTCAAACAGACAGAAACGTGTGTAATATATTTTAAAATGGTCAAATAAACTACATAACCAAGTAATGAGTTGGTCCGCAGAGCCTGGAAGGGTTGCTGAAGTGGTCCGCGGAGTTCAAAAGGTTGGTAAACGCTGATTTAAAGCATACTTTATCACGCTCATTAGTTTTTATGTGCTTATTCATTTGTTCACGAATATAAGCCCCACAACCTTTCATTAAAAACAGGAAAAACCTAGTCTTATTGTCGGGTAAATACGGTATGTATATATATATATATGTATGCATGTACACACACACACACATATATTCATCACATTCATTAAGTGAAATCGAATTATTAGTTTTCATTAAAACACTTCAGTTCCAATGCTGACCGAAGAATGGTACCAGCATTAGTTTGCGAGACAGATTGATTTTATAGGATAAAAGTACATTTCGCCATTGCAAAGAGATTTAAAAAAGCGTCACATCGACCCGAAATCGAAAGAAAAAAAATCAATAAGCAGCATTCGTCGTCGTTAAGAGTCTCGGAACGGATAAATATGAAAAATCGAAAAAGGGGACATCCGTTAGCGTCCATCGCTCGTTGGGGCGAAAAGGGATGGGGAGGGGGGTAATATATTCCCCTAGGGCACGTCGAGATGTCCTAGGAAATTGAAGTATCTGGCGGCCGTGTTGGAGCGTTAAGAGAGGGAGAGAATGAAAAAAAGTGGAGAGAGAGAGGGAGTGGGACAGAGGGAGGAGGAAGAGGGAGGAGCATGGTTAGAGAGAACGGGGCAAAAAAGAACAGAAATCGGGAAAAAATGAATAAAGCCCGTTGATAGCGTCGTTCGTCGAAGGGGTTTTTCCATGGCTTGGAAAAAAAATAACCTCCCGCAGTCCCGCCCCTTCTTTTCTCTCACTCCCTCTCCTCCCTCCCTTTTACTCCTGCCATCACCTCCGTCCCTCCTTCCCTCTCCTCCCTCCTTCCACGCCCATCGGACGGAATTACGGGATTTACACTTCAACGCCATTTCCTCGATTTTTACGATCAGCCCCTCTCCTGGCCCGCGAGAGAGAGAGAGCGAGAGAGAGAGAGACAGAGAGAGAGAGAGAGCGAGAGAGAGAGACAGAGAGAGAGAGAGAGAGCGAGAGAGAGAGAGACAGAGAGAGAAAGTCGGACAATCTGCTGCTGAAGGGAGAATGAATGAGCAAGTGGAGGGAGAGGAGGAGTTAAGAGGAGTGAGGTGATGTCCAGCGAGGATTTTAGCGGACGGGGAAGGATAGGGAGGGAGGATGTCGGGAGGGATAGCGGAAGGCGATGGTTTTTATACTCTATCATATTTCGATTTTTTTTCCTATTCTCCGTAACCGGCATCCTCTCGCTCGTTTAGCTCTCTCCCTATCTGCCCCTCATTCTCGCTTAATTTTACGTGAATAAAATCGTCCGCGTTGAGCTGGAAACATGCGTGCACACATGATTTTTATAAAAGAAAGAGGTTTGACTTTTAAAAAATTTTATTTGTAAAATAATCCACGTATCCTAAGAGTTCAAATTTCCAGTTTCATATGATTATTACGGAGTGCAATCTTCACGGCTAACAATGATGTGCATATCAAGATGACGACCAAATATACCAATTGTGCATAAATAAACTCAATTTCTAACTCAAATCGGTACAGGTGAAACATTTTCTCCAAATAATTCAATCGAAATTTTGGAAAAAAACGTTGGAATAAATACGCGTGCACGCTTCATTTGTTAAAGTTCGGAAGACTACATTCAAAACAGAAATATCGTATACGTAGGCATTGCTTGTTACGATTCTCTCTGATTCAGATTAAATGAATAAATTTACATCTTAAGCCTCTTAGATGCGACTATAGCGTTAAAAATAAGGATAAATTGAGATGCTCTCAGCTGCAGATTAATCAAAGACATTTAAATCAGAGATGAAATGGGAAGAAACCAGTAAAAATGGTTACGTAAATCATAAAAGAACATCGAGGCAGCATTTTATTATATGCCAATTTCTATTTTAGCGTACATTCTTCTATTAGGCTCAGATGAAAAGTAAAAAAAAACTTTCCTTTTAACATTATATCGGAATTGTGGACTTGTACTACATCTACAACGCGGGCAACAATATAAACCGTTCTTTTTATCTACTGACGTTTGATTTGTTCGAGAGTGCTCGCGCGATCTCACACGTGCGCGTTTACGCTCGCGTATCCGTCAGTTCGCGTTAGAGAACCCGTTCATCTTCATCCCCTTTCCATTCACCTTAACGGTTCATAAAATAAAAATCTCCGCAGCCTTAAATTTTAATTAATGCCGCTCTCTTTCTCTTTTATTATTTACCGAGTTAGCGAAGAAAATTAAGGAGGACGTGCATAAAGAAAGAAAGAAAAAAAAAGAGAACACCTCCCACTTCCCACTTTTTCCTCTTTCACTCTCTCCTTGCCTCAAAAGCCGAGGAACTTGATGGAAATCCTCTGTCCTTTTTAAAACATCTTCTTTATTCCCACCTTCCTCCCCCCCACACAACCCTTCCTCTCCCGATGAATGCCTCCTTAAGGAATCGATCGGGAGGAAAATAAATAGCCCGACTAACAAAAGGTGATTCCCGGACTTTAATCAGACCGCGAGGCGGTGCCCTGGATTCTGCCTCATTCTCTATCCCTACCCTTCCCCTCCCACCATCCCTCCCCAGCCTCCTAACCTTCTCTTTCTCTCTCTCTCTCTCTCGCTCGCTCGCCGGCGAATGGATTCTGGGTGTTTATTTTTTTTCGAAAATCTTTTTGTTCGCAGGCGAGAAATCTTTCCGCGCGGAATTATTATGAAGAGAGTGAGGGAGGGTTGAAGAGAGAAAGAGAGAGGAGAGAGAGAGAAGAAGAAAGAGATGAGACAGAGAAAGAGGGCTAAAGTAGGAGAGAAACGAAGAGAGGAATGCGGTTTCACAGCTCGACACTCTTTACCCGGTTAGTTTCCGAGAGAAAATTGCGCTCGGACAGATTGTTTGAGATCCTTAAGTATCCGTCCGGTGTTTACCGCCCTTGGATTTGCGGAGTTACGGCCGAGTTTGAATTATGTAGTATGCCGAATAACGTTATGCGATGGTACAGCGAAATTGTCCCATTCATCTTTTAAGTTTCTAGTTAAATGCTTAAAGTTGTAAAAGCATATTTTTACAACTAAATATGCTGCTGATAAAATGTTAAATCGCGATAGAATTATTCAGAAAATGGATATTTCCAGGATAAGACAGCACATACTTTGGTTCGCATGGGTTCATAAATAGCCTGGAGGGATTAATTTTGGAAAGATTTTTGTGGATGCATCAAAACTGTTTTCAAATTGCATAACTGACGACTACAATGAGTTATATTTTTTAGAATTTAGAGTAGCGAAACAAAAGTATAGGTCAAGTGAAAAATCGGACATGACATTATCAAGTTTTTCATATCTATAAATCATGAAACACTTTAGACGTTAACATTTTGTTCATGCGCCCTCGCCACCTACGCGATCATCAGAATGGGCACACCGTTCTCACTGATCTATGACGCAATAACGCATTAACAGGCCTGATTACGTGACACAATTTGCGGTCACGCGTGAAACGGTTATCCGCGCCGCCGTTTTCGGTTACGCCTTTAAATTTCAACGCTCGCACGGGCGTTAACGTCCGCCGGTGGAAACGGTTTCGGCACCGACCAAAAATATCCATCCGTTCGGCGGAATTAGAAACCTTCCCGGCGTCGACCGCGCGTTTACGCTCGATCCTTTCGTAGCGCTATATAGGGTGTGTTGACTTTTATTTGGGTAATCGATCTCGCGGTACAAATAGGATTATTCTCCGAGTAATCGCCCAATCGATATCTAACTGGTATAACGGGGAATAAAACCTCAGTCTGTCTTCCGGGCCGTGGGTATCCGTGCCACACGTTCGAGCTTAAAAGCTCGCATGAAATATCGATTCTATCGATTGTCGATCCGGATCCCACGAGCGCGGGGTTCGCGAAAGATGATTCGTTTCGGTTTTTATGTTTCATAGGGGAGGAAGGAGGTTTCGCAGTTTACGTCGGTTTGCGCAAGATGAAGTTGGCGCCAGTGTTACGAGAGGCTTCCTGGGTTCGTTAGTTGCTCGATTAAGCGGAAGGATGAACGTATAGGGAGGGAGAATGGGAGGGATGAGGGGGAGAGGGAGGAACGAGGTGCGTCCTGTACAACACACGTCCCTCACACCCCCCCCCCCCTCCTTCAACGTAGAGTAAGCATCGCGGAACACTTAGCTAGAGTCGTAAATGTTTATTGTTACTCTAAACTCGCTTATCGCGCATAATTACTGATTCACAGCCACGGTTCCATCGATTTTTCCATCAAGGTTTGTTCGCGGAGCTAAAGTCGAAGCGACGTCGGAATAAAGAACAAAATACTCCCGTCTTAACTTAAAAAATAAGACACAATACACCCTTAGCTACGCGATGTTTTTTCTCTCTCTCTCTCCCGACGTAGCAAAAACGTTCCTTAAGACTGATAACTTAAAAAAAATTAAGAAAAACCCTTCATAAACGAGTAAGCGGGTAATGACGAATGAAAAAATGCGTTTTTTTTTGTGAAAAACGTCTCTCTCTCTCTGCCTTTCTCCCAAGGGAAAATGGAGTAGTAAATCGAAAAGTCCAAATTCAGTGTCACACTGCGACAGTAATAGCTTACCGCTCAAAAAGGCTCCCTTATCAGCACGGCGATGTTTTTAATTTGCCGCGAGGCTCTGAATAGCAGTTCCGAGCACAATGCTTTCCGCTGAAAACAGAAGAACGGGCACTCAGGTTTATTTTTTTCAATTATAGAAAACCCAACAACCCCGGCTCCTTAATCACAAAGGAAGCGCAATGAATAGAAACTCCGGCTTCGTTGTATCGACAAAAAACCCTCATTTAATAATGGAGGCGTAATTTCCCGGAACTTTTCCGTTTTCAAGTCCATACAAATTTCAATTACTCGAGCCCTTACAGTTTGGGTATTAGATTCAGAAAGGATTTTTTTTATTCGGACTATTGGAACGAATAATGAAGTTGTACGCATATTATATTTTTTGTACAATACAGTGTAGCAAGACGAGGAGGAAAAAAATTCTGTCCATGCGCCGAGTAGCTTTTGTCTTTTCAAAAACTCAATTTGCGCTCCAAGAATAGCGCTTTAAAATATCCCGAATTCGTAAGATTCAATTTCGAACAGAATTTATCGCCGTATGCCTGGACCTGAAAATGGGGTCTTCCACAGCAGAAAAAAAAGTAAAAAACACTTGACGAGTGATCACCTCTTATCGGCAGTCTTGAAAAATCTATTTATTATTTTTTTGGTTCTGTGATCTCAGGATAAACGAATCGTATTTAATTCTCAATTATCTACAAACAAAGGAAGGACAAATGAGCTCCAGACTACTACCATTACTTTTTGTCTACATTCTTTAATAATATACGGATTGTCGCCGGGAAGTGTGCCGTGTAAAGCCAAGAAGCCATAACGAGCGCAGTAAATGCGCAGGTGAATATTACTCCACCTTCACAACTCTCTTTATTTGCAAGGTTTCACATTCGCATGATATCTTTTTCGATAGCTCCCGAAATAAATGTTTATATTAAAAAAATCTTTTTGAGCGTAAAATGCTCGAGAGAGGAAATGTTAAAATGAGGACCTCCCACCCCTCCCTCCCCAGCTCTCTAACAAAACCGATTTGATCCCGATTCTGCCTCTTCTCCAGAGGACGAAAACCGCAAGAGGGAGCATGGAAAAGCTGTCAGCTGTTTGCTGGTGGGGGATGCCTTTTGAACGAGACTGGCGCTAATCAGCTTTTTCCGAGATCCGTTTTTAAAAGATACTTATTTTTCAGAGAGAAATAAACGTACACTTGCAAAAACCGCGAGCCTCTGTTGCGTCGGAAAAAGACTAAGGGGCCCCCACACCCTACTAGTATATTCCAACGTACGTACGTATCTATCACCCGTATCACCTTTAGCGTATCGCGTGGGGCTTAAAAGTGCACCGCACCCCTAATATGACGCTAATGAGCTTTGGTGTTCAGCAAAGGAAAGAAAGAGGGAGAGAAAATGAGTGAGTTGTAGAGAAAAAGAGAGGGAGAGACTAAGAGGGAACAAAAATAGATACTGAGAGAGAAGAAAAGAGAAAGGACGAAATTGAGATGGAAGTGTACCAAGAGAGGGAGAAATAAGTATCGACTGATGGAGAAACAAGTATCGAGAGAGGGGAAAGAAGTGTCGAGAGAGAGAGAGAGAAAGAAGTATCGAGAGAGAAAATTAAGTATCGAGAGAGAGATAAGTATCGAGAGGGAGAAAAATAAGTATCGAGCGAGGAAATAAGTATCGAGAGAGGAAAATATGTATCGAGAGAGGAAAATAAATAGCATATGAGGGAGAAACGAGTAGTGATATAGAAAAAATAAGAAGAGAGGAATGGAGCAATAAATTGTGGGAGAGAGTGAATAATACGTAGCAATAGAGGAAGAAATACGTGAAGAATGAGATAGCGAGCGTTAGGGAAAAAGACGTAAAGCAATCTAAGGAGCGGAGAAATGAGAGATTCACAACCAATCCGACAGCGTGTGCTTTGAAGCGCGTAAAAACGATCGGTTCGTATTTACGGACGAAATAAAAGCAAATATCGATTGGCACTCGGAATTGGCAGATTACCAGAATAGAGTATTTTTCGAATAAAAAAAGATTTTTTTGATGAATGGGCTTTATGTCACGGAGTCTCTATCTCGCTCTCTCCCTCACTTTCACTTTCTATTTATCTCGATCCGTTGCGCTGCGAGCGATATTGTCAAGATAAAATTCTTTACGTCAGCGGCTAAATGCGGTTGACGACAAATCCCAACATGTCTCGTCTCGTTTCTGCAAACTCGTGTCCTAACTGTTTTTCGGCTCGTGTTTTAGTCGGCGAAGATGAACTTTGAATTTAATTGATTGATCGGTTTTTTGATATGCGTCTCTCATGCGCACCGAATGCACCTAAGTGACGGAATACTGAAATTGAGCCGATATGAAGAGAATTCAATGTAGTCGGCAGTGTTAAGAACATGAAACCTGGAGTTAAAACCTAGTAAAGTACTCAGCTTAAATATATCAAAATTCGAGATTGTCATGGCGATAATTAAATTTTAAAGAACGTTTTAAAGTAAATTTAATTGAAATTGAAAATTATATTTTATTGCAAGTAAAATATTTCAGTGGAGAGAACGTAGTCTTTAGGCACTTTCACGGATATTCCGTAAATGTGTTCCACTGTACAACTTTCGTTATAAAATTCATTCACTTTTTTAGATATAGCGCACACCTAAATATATATTTAATTTAAATAGGATTTAAAGCGAAAAAATGTAGTCAAATGGTTTGAAAGCCTCGTATGATGTTCATCAGAAGGAAATATGAGAAGATATATTTCGATCGCGAAAAAACAATATGTATGTACCTACATTCATAACGCTAATGCCGACAAAAAACATTCCTCTTTCTCTTTTTAACGTAATTTGGCTTTGATGTCACGTTTAAAATAAACTAGACAGCACATGTCCCGAGACTTCATCCAAAACACATTTTGTTTTTTTTTGTGCACACGATGAAAATTTACAGCTAGTTTTCACGGCGTGCATCACCAGCTGCATAACTTCACGGCGCGAGTGCAATTTTGACGAGGTTCCAGGCGTTTTTAGTCTCGGGGAAAGGTTCACCCCGTTGTTCGAAATAATTTCCCATCTGTATCAACACGGAAACCAATAGCACCCGTGTAACTTTCGGATGGCAATATAAAATCCGCTCCATCAACTGTCACTTCCATGGCAACGGATAACCTTTACACGCTCGTACGGCCCCTCTCCTGCAACGGCAACGTCGCTTCCACGGTTGTAAAAAAAAACAAACGTTTTTTTCTCGAATCGAAAGCTTTTGGAAAACTCCACCTTTAGAGAAAAAAAAGAAAAATTAACCGGAATCGCAGGCTGTTATGGCAAAGTTTTTCTAGTCCGTCGTGTAACCGAAAGGGGGCGTTGTTTGCCGCGGTAACGTGAGCGTTGGGAAGTGGAGGAGGGGACGGGTAACAATGGGGGGTCGTCATTTCGAATCCCTCCGCGGGGCGCAAGGCCTAAGAGCAAGGGAATGGATGTTTACGATATGCAATTTTCATCACTCATCTTCCGCCAGTCAGTCCATCGTCCTAAATGGGTCCGCCAAAAAAAAAAAAAAAATGCACGTAGAGAGAGAGAAAAAAGGACGGAGCGACGCCCAAAAAATAATCAATCATGTTTAGCTTCCCCTCCAGCGGATGCCGAAGAGCAACGTTGAGTCCTATATATCATCTATCAATCCACCTTGCTGCTCGCACATACTACATTCCCTCGCAGAAAATAATAATAATTCCCATACCTTAGGGTATCTGGTCTATTCGGGACGCCGGACTGTTAAGCTAATACGAGCGTGGATGGTGAAAATTCCGATATGCGTCGGGAACTGTTATGGAATAGCGGAGCGAAGGGTTTTCTTCTGAAATAAGAGATTTTTTCCTGTAACAGGAAGACGTCTAGCATAGGATCCGGCGAAATAAATAAAAAAGACGGACGGATTTCACCATTGATTGATCGTCCGATTCGGTTGGAACATGTTTATTTTTCCTCCAAATGAGAGAGGGCTGCAAATAATAGAGATTTGCAGTAGCTTATAATCAGCGCGGGCGTAACATTCTCGGAGAAAACCGCGTTGGGCAACACAACGTTAAGCAAATTTAATACTTTAACGCAGTGGTTCCCAATCTAGGTATCGCGGCACGTTGCCATAGTTGATTGTTAGAGATGCCGCTAAAAACGCTGTCAATTACAAATAAATCAACGATTTGGAAAGGTGAAAAGGTCATTAAGGTGACAATCTTTCTTTAGTTAAGTTAATGATAATCTATTAACTACAAGCGTTGTAATAGGGGTATGTATAAATATAAAACCTTGTTTCGTGATTGAGGGTGCCGCATAATTCTGTTTAACTTTAAAAGGGTATCGCGTCTACAAAAATGTTGGCAACCACAGTCTTAAGTACATAAATTACGTGCTCGTATATGCTACAATCTTTCTTGCGTTACACACATGCATAAAACGTCGTGCGAGCCCAATTCAGGAGCGCGTGCATTATATGTGTATGGTAAATAAGTGTCACATTTGCACGATATAATATAACCTAATTCGCTTTGAACGAGGTTTTACAGTATGATGACTGAATATATATTATATGGTTATATGAATATATATCTCAGGATCTGTGTATATCTCGGGTAGGGATTTGAAACCGCCATTTCCTTTATTGCATAAGAGCAACGACATACTTTGCCGAAATGCGTCTGAAACTGTCAAGGACCAAAAAAAGAGAATATTTTTCGTTCAAAGCCAAACCAGACTGCCAAGAAGACCAAACTCACGGATTTTCAAAATGTTTTCTTTCTTTTCAACCGATAGAAACCTTCCTTTTTCTCCTTAATCCTTTGGGTTGTTTTGAAGCGTGTGTTATCGACGAAATGACGGATCAAAAAATAAACGGAACTGATCTCCGCGTCCTTCATCGTTTTGCTACGTCCTAAAAAAAACCGCGTGTTTATAAATTTGCGCACACGACGGAAAAACGGAATCGGAGAAATTTTAAGAAGAATAGAAATCAACGATTTGGCGAACGAGAGAGAAGTAAAATATATATACGAAATAAAGTTCTCTTCGTAGCATTAACATCCCTCGCAGATTATTCCAGAGGAAGAGGTGAAGGGAGGAAGATGAAAGTTTTTAACTATAAAAGACTCGCCGATCCGTAGCGCGCCAGGTCTAAAAGTGTCGGCAATTAGAGAAAAGATTTCAAAGCAAAAATCACTCCGACGAGTAAATCAATTCATTCGAACGCCCCCTTCCCATCCTTTAAGGGCCTTAATTCCAAACTTTTTCATACCAAGAGAAAGGGAGGAGGAAGGAGAGGAAGAGAGAGGCGAAGGGGAGAGGGAAGGAGAGAGCTGGAAAAGATGGAACGTGAGGGCGTGTTCGGGAAAGAGCTTTAAAAAAAAGACGCCCGGAAAACAACGTTTCTTTAAACGTCCGAAGAAAAAACTTCCTTACCCAACTGAAATGCTGTTCCACCCTTTTTTCTTACTTTTCTCTTTCTCCCTACACGTCCTTTCCCCACAGGAAATCCTTCCTTTATTTCCTCCCTCTTCCCCCCCTCCTCCTCCCACACGGAATTTTTCCTCCCATACACACACACACACAAGCGAGCACACATACATTCACACACCCCTCTCTCGGACTCTTCACTTCCTCACCACTCCGCCCGGTTTTCCTTCCCACTTTTCCCTCAACCCTACCTCCGACCACCTCATCCTCACCCTCCTTCCCCTCTTTCTCTCTCTTGAGGCCTCATTCTGCCCCTCTAGCCTCCTTAAACCTACCCTCTGCCCCCCCCCACCCCTTATCCCTGCCCTCCAACATCTCAGCTCTTCTCGGGAACCCATACAAATCTTCCATATAGGAGATCCACTCCCAGCGGAGGCCAAAGGCCCCTCCCTCCTCCCACACGCATTCTCTCCCTTTTCCTCCATCTCACCTCCCCCTCACCTCCTACAATCTCCCTAACCACCCTAAGACATACCGTCTACTACCCTCTCACACTACAGTTCTCTCTTTTGAGAAAACATTTCATCTATACTCCTGTTACCTTATCTGTGTGTGTATGCATACATACATACATACATACATACATACATACATACATACATACATACATACATACATACATACATACATACATACATATATATATATGCTGGCCCCGGTGGCGGAAGGGCTAGTGCGATGGCCTACCATCACTGAGGTCGCGGGTTCGAATCCCGCCAAGGTCATGGATGTTTGTGTTCGTACTCATAATTCGTATTTCATCACTCATGTCTGTGTGTCTGATGTGGAAGGCAACGGGAAACCACCACATCATATGTGTTTATTCCCTAGTCATGTCAAACCAATCTTAGGATTGAAAACTATGAATGAATGAATGAATATATATATATATAAATACTACGGAAGAGGAAAGGTAAGTAAGGATATTTAGGGCAACTAGGTGTTGAAGGAAACCCAGTGAACACTTACCGGAAGTAGAGCCGCTGGGGTGTTGGAGAGACACATTTGTAGAGGTTAGAGCTTTCGGGACGATCCCTTCGTCAGCACAAGAGAGACACAACTGGCTCTACTTCCGGTAAGTGTTCACTGGGTTCCCTTCAACACCTAGTTGCCCTATATATATATATATGTGTGTGTGTGGGTGTGTGTACTTGTGATGTACTTAAGGAAGAGGTTATGTAAAACGAAATAAGAGTGACGATAGGGTGCTTTAGGAATCCAAGTGGACACTTACCTCGTTTGGGGAATTTGGAATGTCGGATAGAAGAAGAGAAGATTTTCCGGTAAGACCCTTCTTCAGAAATGTCTTCTCTCTTCGTGGATGAAGAAGGATTTTACCTGAAAATATTTCTAGCTTCCGTTCGTGTTTGCTTCTCCGACACCACAAATGGCTCTCCAACCACGGCAAGTGTCCACTCGGCTTCCTAAAACACATTTTGGCCACCATCATGTATACCAGTGCCGTTCAAACATTTTTTCATGTACCCTTTGGATATCTTAATCAACTCCTTTGCACCACCACCCCTTTTCGTTGTGTAATAAACTTGCCTACGCAGAATCAATTTAGCTGGTACCCCTTTGTGGTAGTGGTAACGCACTTTGGAATGCTTTGATATACAACATTATACACATATATATATGTACATACACATTTATATATACTAACGCAGCACATGCCTACCTCTTCGTATAAACCTCAGAAACCAGCCAACACCTAAGGCGAATATACTTTTGGAAGAAGTCTTCCTCTCACCCGCGAAGATCCTTATTTCGCCTCCGCCTCTTCCACCTTCCCAAACCCTGACGTTCGGATCGAAGCGGTAATCTCGATATTCGCTTATATACTTCCCTCTCCGCTCTACGACCTTTCAATAAAGGCAACCTCTCCCTCCCTCTCTCCCATCACCCCAACTTCAACTTCCCATTCCGCCTTCCAACCTCTTCCACGCTGTTCCCTCGGCGTCGTCTTCGGTGGTGGTGGTGTTGGAAGGCATTTCGCTTCCCCTCCCACGCTCTCTCCTCACGCCGCCTTCTTCTCCTTCTTCCCAATCCGCCGGCATCCATCCATCTTCACCCCTCATTTCCCTCACCTCCCTCGATCTTATACACTCCTCCCGGTAATGAGGTATACATTCCGCAAGGAAAGGGGTGGGAAGGAGGGATTAAAGGCAGGTATGGAGGAGGTTCCAATGAGCTTTTTTTCTCTCTCTCTCCCACTCCCATTTTTCTCTCCATCTTCTTCCCATCGCCGCGTCGTCGGTTGCGGCGCTCTTGAGAAATGAGCATCGATATTGTTATCGATGGGGAAAGCGAGTGAGAGAAAGAAATAGGGATAGAGAGAGAGAGGATAGGTTGCTGCGGCGTCGGACGCATTGTCGGGGAATTCCTACAGTATTCCCCATTTATCTAGGAACCGAAAATATTCGATTCTAAGTACTAGTTGTTTTTTTCTTCCCAATTCCTAAAGTTTCTAAAATTCGTATTCCTGTAGAATGAGGCAGAAGGTACCGATTTTTATAGAAACGTATACTATGGCGGGATTCTTGTGGCGCGATCGCGTTTGCTAAGACCAAGGACGCGTTTGAGAAAGAAAATGGATAAATGCAAGGTGTAATGAAACAAATTTAAAGGAATTCTAGATATAACGCAGACAGGAAGATGGAAATTCTCAGGACTCCTCCCTGTCACTTTATGGTACATTTTTCCAATGAACGGCTTAGTTCTTTTCGGGTGGCTTTTGAGGAAACTACCGAAATTCTGTACGTCAAAATATGCATTGAACTTTTCGTCGATGCCGCGGCGCATATCTTCCGAGATATTTCCGAGCGAACCGCAATGTTTCGCAGATAAAACGGAAATCGGATAAAAGGGGCTTTTGGGAAATCGATATTTTCCTTCGGTTTAAGCATTTACAAAGTTAATAAAGTAAACGGGCAATAAAATGAAAAAACGATTAATTAAACGTAATATTTTATCGATGCAGTCACTTTGAGATGTTAAGGATACAGAACAGAGGAATAGTTCCAAGTACTGTCTTAATTAGCGTATTTTACTATTTTGATTGCTCCAATTTTTTCACGCGTACTATTTACACCAAATCAAGTGTGGAAAATAAGTAGTTTTACCCTTGTAGCAAGAATCGATAATTCAATTTAAAACATGTATTTTTACCCGCAAAAAATGGTTTATAAGGACATTATTTTTTAATTTGTCGAGATCTGAAAATGTCTCCAAGCGAGTCACGCAGCGTAAACAACGATAATCATCGTGTCAAAGTAAAGGTGGGGCCAAATTGTTAGAGAGTGATTTAAAGGCTTTTTCTGCGTGACGAGAGTGAGGTTATCGTTTTTAAAATTGTTTAGAATGAGATATAAACTCCAGATATGGAGATAAGACTAGCCAAAACATTTATATTGTCAAAGTAAAAGAGAAGAATTATGACGTGCAAAAACTAAACTTAAATTTCCTCTTCATAATTCGGATGGGCCGATCACGCGAGCACATAGGGTAGAGATGATAATATTTCTAATGTTGTAGATTAACTTTATTTAAAGAAAAACGGAAGAATCAACCACGAACCCTAGACATACTGGATAATATTTTTACTTGCATTAACTTGTTTTACAAATGCCCTTAAACGCATTCATAATACCATTTCGAAAAAAGTCCGTCCGTAGCAATGTCGCCTAAAACGGCCTTTTTAAAAGTCATGCCGGATTGAAATACGTCACGAAGCCTTCCCATTTCTACCTCCCTCCCGCGAGGTTCATAGAAACCTTCCACTCTTTCTCTCTCTCTCTTCAGCAGGGGGAACAAAACTTTCCGTACACAGCAGCGCATCGCCAACCTCCAGCCGTCGTTATCCTCCACCCCTCCTTATATCGTACAACCTCCTTATACAACCTCCTTCGTATCGCCCTGAAAATGACGCGATAGCCATTGCGAGGTATCTCCTAAACTCCCATCCTCTCCACCTCCTCCCGCTGGCAACTTCCTCTCCGCACAACCCGTAATATGCAGAACCCGAGATGGGAAAAACGAGACGCAGGAAGTCGTGGATGGCTGAGGTCACGCGATCATCCACCACGGGTATGTGGTCTCTCAGTATGTATCCATTTGGAAAGAACCTTAACTTATATATGCGCTGCGATTCCCTATAAGGCGGATTTTTTCCCCAGACATAGTTCTCGACCCTTGCGTTTATGTGATCCTTTGTTTCTCTCCCTACTGCTTTCTACTTCCAAACTCCTCCTTTCCTCCCGTGACATGGGGAGGTTATATTCGTGCACGGTGGGTGTGGGAGTGGAAGAAACGTTTTTTTATTTTCACTAAAGTAAGTCCTGCATATGCACCGGAGGGTTTCAGTACAAATAACGCACACCAAAGACAGTGATGAAAACCGGTTCAGTTCATCTCTTATTTTTCAAACTCCCGCCGGGTTATTTTTTTTAACCCAAAACCGCCGTTTATATTTCAAACTTGGGTCGCTTTTGCGTGTAAGAATATGGTCATTTGTTATGTTTGCTTATCAGCGTGAAAACTGAAGGATGAACGAACAACTTTCCCTATGATAATATTCGTGATTCGTTTGAAATACATTCAGAAATACTTCAAAAGACACGTTTTTACATGAACCAATCTATAGATTTTCGGGAATAGAAACTAAATATACAAACTCGTTTTTAGGCTAAGGAGAAGCGTTCCCTTGACTTGTGGTTAATTAAAAAAATTAAAAAATCCAATTAATTGAAAATAATTTATTAAACCTTTCTTCATCACAGTTCCTCCTTGAGAGAAAAACTCGGTTTTACTCTGTTTTTACAAAGAAAATTCCAAAAGAGTATCTCACATCTAGTTCTAGTTTCAAAATTTCTCGATCAACTTTCGTTTCAGTTTCAACAACATAAATCACGGCCTTATAAGGGAAAAATTGTCTAAAGAGATCCTTAATTTCGAGTGCTTTAGGATTTTTATGTTTTATTATTTTTGGGACGCCAGCTTGGTGGCGAAAAAACGTATAGCGACCCCAAGGATCCATAATTTACGACCTCTACCTCAATCTCCTCCTTCCAGTCAGTCCCCTTCCATCTCCCCTGCCTCACCCATCCCCCTTGCTAAGCTAGCCACCCTCTCCCTCCGAAACGAGAGTTTCATCCCTCAAAATCCAAAAGGTCATTCTCCTCCATTAGTATAAACGTGCATGGAGCAAAAGCGTTAGGGGCCACGGGAGAAAAGGCATGGAGAGAGAGGTTGGTGCTGGATGCGCAGCGAAGTGCTCCATTCAACGGCGGATGAGTATGAATTGCAAGAGATGGAAGGCAAGGAGAGAGAGAGAGAGAGAGAAAGAGCACAGGGAAAAAGAGAAAGCAAAGCGATGATTCACGAGAAACCCATCCCGGCCGAATATGTCTGACATTTTTTTGGTTGAAAGGACTTTCGCACCAGAAAAAAGGTTTTGATGACCGCGGGGAAGAGGAGGACGATGAGAAGAAGGAGGAAAAAGGTTTAAATAGGCTCGGTTGTAAAAATTAGAGTCACAAAAGAGGGCGCCATCTTCTTTAATATCGCCGAAGTGAACCCATTTTTCATCGCGTTTTTTGTTTGCGCAGGGGGAGGGGGCGGGAGATAAGGGGGAGAGGAGGAGGGAGAGAAGGGGGGGAGAAGGGGGGGGGAGAAGGGGGAGAGGATAGAGTGGGAGGCGTAAGGTGATTGCGAAGATCTTTAGGGGCTGAAATTTCACTGCTGAAAACGACTCGTTTCAGCTGCAACGAGATGAATGGAAACCAGATAGATTTGAAGCAATGTGAGACGAAAGGAAGAATCATTTTGGCAGCCGAAAACTATCCCGACATTTTTTCATCACTGGAAAGGAATTTATTCATTTATCTCAGGCAGCTTATAGGGTTCGAATTCGGTAAAAAAAAATTCAACGGTTAATTTGATGTGAACCGACAAAAAATGAATCGTAAAAAGAAACGCTAGGAGTGGCAACTGTAGAAAATTCTCCAAAGACATTTAATTTTTGGCGAGCGATAAATTGTTTCACTTCCGTCTTACGAAATCTTCGTCCACGGGGCTAACATAAGACGTGCCTCGAAGTATTCGAATTCCTCGGTTTTTTTTCCTTTCTATTCCTTAGTGATTTATAAGAATTTTTTCGGGAAAAAGGATTAATTTTCCTCTATTTTTCTGACGATTTAGGGCAGCACTTGGCCTATATTCGGGAACAACTCGAGTCCCACTCAAATTCAAATGAAAAAGTGCTAAAAGATACGCCCTAACCAAAAAGCATAGGTTCGGTGACTTTTTATTTGGTCGCGGATCAATAATTTGGAGTCGCGAAACCCGCTTCAGTTTCGTTTCGATTAATGTGTTTCGAGATGTCACTTATAGATATATGCATCGATGCAAGTATTGGAAAAATATTCCTTGGAGTCGTCAAAGTCGATATGAGTTACTGAAATGATTAATCAACCTTTAATAACTCAAGGAAAAATTTCGGATGAAATGGAATAGATTTTTCACTGCAGAATTCATTATAAATGGCTCCCAAAACATTTTCGCCTTTTATACGTTTGGTTTTCTCCATTTTACGGTGACAAGGGACTAGACTCTCAACGTCAGCACTATGGTTATGGGTTTCGACTAATTTGTTCGTTGCTTTTTATGAAATTACTCTTTCCGTAAAAGTCCCCACTGCTGAATTAATAGCGAACAAATGTACATTTAACAAATTCAATTACCGTTTGCAAATGTTAACTTTAACGTAAAAAATGTTGACATTTATTTGGAATGATAGAATACCTACACAGATTTTAAGCACACATTCACGTAAAATGTTTCAGAACGTTGAATACAATTTTTCTGACCTGAAGATTCTGAAAAATATCCACTGCGACGATATGATCATATATTTTTCTTGATATGTCTGCTATCTATGATAAGAATATTATGATTAAATTTCCCTTACTTTACAATAAGATTTTAATGAGAATACGAAGGGGTGATATTCATTAGAGATGGAGGAGCGTGTTAAGAAATAGCAAGGAGTTTAAAGTGATAGAAAGAAACTACTAACTCATCTTCATCTAAATGAAGATGTGTTAGTAATTTCTTTCTATCACTTTAAACTCCTTGTTATTTCTTAACACACTCCTCCAGCTTTTTAATCGCACATTTAAGGGTCATGCATGCATAGTGACACGAATATTTATGTCTCTACATATGTATCAATCCCTCCAATGGTTTCGTCGTTAATCATATTTTAATTGGAATTATTCCGCCTGGATTATCTGGTATTAGAAAAAAACGAAGGAAGTGAGAGTGGAGCTTCGCTCGGTTTTAAAATTTCGTGGGATATTTTTATTGCTTCGAGCTGATAATGCCATTAACAGGTGGCGCTATGTATTTCCCTCCAACGGCATAGAGAAAAAAACTCTGCTACCTCCGGGATTTAGATTTTTACAAATTCATTCTATAAAGTAGACAGGGAGCCGGAAGAGTAGTGATCCCTGGAAATTACACGGATTACGAAAATCCAGAGTCGTGATTTACATGCATAACATAATTCTGGATCGTCACGTCATCAGCAAGTTTTCAAACCATAATGAAAGACTCGAAAAATCAACTAATACCAATATTTCTAATCGTCACACAGTTCATCACAGTAATAAAATTCTGGAATTATATGAATGATTTGAAAAGCTTGATTAAATGGCATTTATATATGAACTTTTACGTTTCTGTAAAGCGCAAATCAATCACAAGTCAGACGTCCTCAGTGTCAATTTATCGATAATTGGGATATTTAGCGGATGTTGAAGGTATCATATAATGGATTATGAGCATAATGACAGGTCTTTAATTAATTCAGAATTTTTAAGTTTTTTTAAAAACAGTCGGTTTCAATTAAAAAGCTGTGCCATATTAAACCCTTTTATTTTATTAGTGCTAAAAATATATTTTCAAGAGTTTGGATGCTCCTGGTCGGATGAATATTTGAAAATATGGACTGAATTTGATTCAATCGAAATAATTTACATGCAAAATAATAACGGATGTGATTTATAACATTTAGTTAAAATAATATAATAGGAAACCATTTTGAAGTATCAAAGATACGAACATACATTTATTGCGCATAAAAATCCATTACGCATTAATAAGTTTATATATTTAAGGTATTTTCATTAAGCAGAGTAATCTTTTCGATTGCATAAATTCGAAAGACGCTATATTTTGCTGCCTTAAGTAGCATAAACCTCAATTGTTATCTCACAATAAAGTCCCTGAGCTACTTAAGTTTCAACACAGTTACGTTGCTTTTACCGCGCACTGCGAATTCATGAAGCTGTATAACCGCAGAGTCTAATAAAACTGAAATTGTTATTTCTTTTTAAACAGTTTCTAATAATAACACTCTCTCAGAATTAGTTGTGACCTATGCCATCAGGCGACGCTGACGATGCTGACAGTATTTTATTCAGGAAAATGGAGTGGAAATTGTAATCGAAGAAACTACATCATTTATTACCTTCACTGCACATGATTTAGGTTAATAGATGCTGAAAAGCAAAATATGTAAATTTGTGGCAACCATTTTGTACGGAATTTGTGTCATTTTTCAAGTAGCTCTAGCGAATAACATCTGCGTAATCATGCTAAAAAATATACAATCTGGGAGGAATATCGATTTTCCTCTTGGGTTTCCGAACTGGGGCACGCGTACTCGGTCAAAGCACGGCTAATCTTAAGGGCGTGCCGAAACCAGGAAGGCAAAATGAATATCCCATGTCTCCGTGATTGTACTGCTGTTTCATAGATTATATATACAGACGAATGCGCATTACAAAGTCAGATTTCTTCAACGTTTATTTTTGAAAATGTCCTACGCAAATTCTCTTTATTACCACCTTCTGCTCTCTCTTCTAAAGCTAACGTGTATACACTTCTAAAAGTTACACAACCGCTCTCAGACTTTACACATTGTTGTATATTAGTACCACATGAAGCTACATTTTTTACCTACCCTATTTACCGTTTTCTCGTATTGTCTGTGTAACTTGTCGATTTAATTATCAATTGAATCGCTGTTGTAAAATTTTTAGCGTACAATGTCTGTAGATTATATGGCCAAATATAGACATAGATTAAATTAATAAGAAATTCTTGAATGAAAAACTTTACACCACGGCACTCATCTATTCCAAAGCAACAATCGTTGCACAATACTGTGCCCTAAAACTATTAGAGAGATTCAACAGATATAATTTCCGTTCTACGTTTAATCGGCATTACGAAGATGGAAACGAACTGCGAGATTTAAACGAACGATGATGGACATGATGCGTATAAATTTTGCATTCCTTTATAGAGCAGAGAAGCTCACGATATTAAGCAGACGTAAAAATCCAGCCATGTGGAGCGATGTCACGATTTAGAAGAGACAAATTTCATTTCGGAGGTCTCCCATAAACTGAAAAATAAAACTTTCGTCGAGATAAAACCCTCGCGACGAGGCCACTCGAAAATTACGGGGTTATTTTATTCACACCCCCTCCGATTACTTCACATCCGTTATTACAATACAATGGGGAGCAAAAAAACGAGCGAGTAACAATTTAATGACAGACAGTAACATTAAGTTCAGAAAAGAGGAGTTTGCCAACCGCCGCGGCGGTCTGTTTTTAAAGCGAGAATAAAGGTCCCTCAAAAAGGCTTCCGTTTTTTTTAATGGCGCCTCGCAAGGCAATCCTGAATCCCCATTTTATTATCGATTTCTCTGCTAACCTTAATAGGCAGCAATCCTCGTTAAGATCGCGAAGATGCAAGGAAAAGGGGGGGTTTCGCCGAATCGTTACGATCTTTTGCGTTCTTATTCTACTGTGGGTTACTTACGCAGATGGCGCGTTATCGACCAACTTGGGGAGGCTGGAGCGAAGTAACTCACCTGAAAAGAGAAAAGACAACGTGTTTATATAGATGTAGATATGCATGACTAAACAATTATTTCGTTTGCATAAGGAAGCTCACAAATCTGATTTATATATGTACAGTGAGACCCAATTAGCTTAAAAGATAATAGTGTCGTTTAAATGAACAAGAAGAAATATTTTCATGCGACATACCAATAATAGATATTTAAACTCTTTGGGAAGTCAAAAAAGAAATTACGCGGATTCGATAATACGCGGTTAAATATTTCGACACCTATTCGCTCGTCACGCACTAAATATAATTACACGGGTTCCTGAATTGGGAGCCCACTACAACTTACATGTAGTACACGTGACGCGAGAAAGCTCATGAGCTATAGGAGCTCGTTATTTTTTTGCATTAAACTCCGCGTTTCGCAAGGAATACTGCGATACGTGTCAAAATAATTTAAAGATACACCTTTCTCGATTCCGATTTTAGAAAAAACTGCTCCACGCGTTCCCAAAAAGATTTCACTCTTAATAATATCCCTTCACCGAATTTTTTCCGCCTCTAGAGTCCTTACACGTATAAAAAACGGATTTATTGACGGGAGATCGCAAGCCTGCTCTACCGTGCGGTTCGACACTTCGATAAACGTATATGTATACGAGAATATATAGTATACATATATAGAGAAAGAAAGAAAAAAGAACAAAACGTGGAAAACGAAATACGACCAATAAACATTTTCCGTCGTCTTTTCCTTTTCTCCCAGGCAAAAGAACGCCATTTTTTGCGGAGGAACCCGCAAGAGGATTACGCTCTTGGGGCATTCGACGGAACCGCGGGCATTTGCATTCAACGGCGAATTGAAATCAGGATGCAAGCCAACGTCGCCTCTATATATATAAAATAATAATACGTATATATATAAAAAGGGACACAAATAAGTAGACAGAGGGACGGAGGGAGGCATGTATGCAAATGGAGAGAAAAAGTGGGAACGAGGAAGAAAAAAAATGGATTTTTTTCGGCCCTATTCTTCCTTCGCCACCACGACGGTATCGCGGATCACGGATTCGAAGGCGCACAGCAATCGGAGAGAGAAAAAGGGAAATGGGAAGAAAAAAATGTATTCCTCCTTTTCTCTCTCTCTTTTTAAGGATATAGAAGAGCTTTCTATTCCCAAAAGGCACGAATCCGAAAGAGAAAAAAAACGTATAAGAAAGACTTTGAATTAAGTCTCCGTATCTCACCGTCCGCATACACGGGCTCACCACCACCACCTTTTTTAATTTATTTTTTCTGCTCCTATCCATTAAAAAGAATCAATCGATGACAATGAACTCGCGTTGCCAAGGGAGACACCCTTTTATTCCTTCCTCACCATCTCTCTCTCTCTTTCCCACATCCTTACGCTATTCTAACAGAGGAAAAGAAGGGGAGATAAAGAGAGAGAGAGAGAGAGAAAAGTAAAGGAAAGAAACAAACTAATCTGGGAAAATAAAAACGAAAAAAGAGGAAAAATGAGGCACGAAAAAGGAAAGAATGAAGACTAAAGATACGTGCGAAATAAAAACGAAATGCGATATATATAATAATAAAGATAATGTTATATGTTATGATTCATTATTACTCCCAATCAGGGGTTGGCAACCTACGGCCCGCGGGCCTCATGAGGCCCCCGAGATCGTTTTATGCGGTCCGCGAAGCCATGATGAAAAAGTGATCGGTATAATTTAACACAGTCAATTCCATATTTTTTCTGTGAAATTTTGGTGTACAAATCTTTTCTGGTGGAGTTTTAACGCGAGTAAACTAAATATAATTAATTTTGACTAATACGAGAGCACAGGATCTCTAGGTTACTCCTGACTTAAATGCTCATCCGGCCCGCCGAAGTTGTCTTGATTTCTAATGCGGCCCTCCGAAGCATTAACAACAACGAATTTGACTCGCCGTATAGAAAAGGCTGCAGACCCCTGTTCTAAATAAAACAAATGAAAACCATGGAGGGGATGGAGTTGAACCATTCAGGAAAATGTCAAAATAAGAGGAAAACGTGGAGAAATGAAAATAAAATAAGTCGAAAAACAGAGGAAGTAAAATGACTTGAAAATAAAACGCGAAAGCAATAAAAAAGAGAAAAAAACGAAAAGTGGATAGAAGACTACGGATGCGATGAAAAAGGCCATAACCAGCATCAAAACTCTTTAACAAAGCACAATAAAATATAACATTTTCAAAATGCATATTCATGCATTTACGAAAATTAAATAAAATGTCGTTAGATGTAAAAATGGAAAACGCCATCGGTGAAGCGAAACTGAAAAACGGAATTCATTTCGAGTCAATTTGTAAAAAAATGTACATTTAGAGCTACTTGAAAATTTTTTCGTCCGTTCCAAAGACCTGCGTCATAGGTTGTGACAATGGATAAACCACTCGGCAGTTCTATAGAGGTTAATAAATATTTGTAAATGAATGAAAAACAAATGTAGGTAAAATAAAAGTAAAAATTACGCTGTCTTTATGTGAATGGAAGACGCAGGAAATAGAGAGAAGTAAGAATTTCAGCTTGAGAGTCGAGTAAAAAAAACAAGATGACAATAAAAACGAATGAGAAACCTTATACAAAATTGACCCTATGAGTCGGATTCGGCGGCGTATGAGAAGGAGAATGGAGAAAAGATTGTATAAAAGGATACCATTTTGATTGAATGAAGAAGACGAGATTTTCTCTCTCTCTCTCTCTCTCCCTCTCTCGAAGGGAGTTCGCTGGATGAGGTAGGGGAAAAAGGAGTGTAAGGAAGGGAGAAAGGAGGAGAGGGGTAGGAGGGGAAAAAGAGGAGAGGGGAAGGGGAGGGAAAGAAATAGGAGTAAATGGAGGTGCGGGAAATCGAGATGGCGGAAAGAAGAATGGGAAAAAATGGGTAGAAGGAAGTAGATTCCTATTAAGAGTATAGCGAAGAAGGGCGGCACGAGGGGATAAGGAGGAGGTCGGGATGGTAAGGGATGTTATAGGAGAGCCTTATAAAAGGGGTTATGTGGAAGTGGAGGAGCGGGGAAGAGAGGGAGATAGAGAGAGAGAGAAAATAAAGGACGGTTGGAGAACCCTGGCTTGCTTTTATCGGAGTTAATTCCGATCATTGTTTTGTTCCCTGCCTCTTAAATCTAGTTTTGTGCTCGGAGTTATACGGATCCAATGAATGCCCCTAAAACCTTCCTCTTGTTCTGCTTTATCCCTCCCTCTTCACCCCTTCCACGTCTCTTCTCTCGTCGACATCGGCGCAGTAATCAATTTCCGCGTTTTCTTCCTGCTTTTTCCAAGATTTCGCTTTTTCAGAATGGATTCGCCATCTTCATGAACACGCTATGGTGTCTTTATGTATGTCTGTATACACAAGCCACATACAGACACATACATACATGTATATGTGTGTGTATATGTATATATATATATGGATATGAATATAGAGGTGTGTGTGTGTGTGTGTGAATATACAACTATACACCTATATACACAGTTATAAATATATGCACATATACATATGCGTATACTTAGGGAGCGGAATGCATCTTCTTTCTTACACTGCACAAAAACGCACGCAAAATACATGCGCATACGTCTGCGCACGCGCGCTATAAATCGGACAATTTCATATCTTTCCTTAAGAGCACGACTTCTTATATCTGACTGAAGCATTTGTCTCCCACGCACGCTCGACTCTTCCGTCGCGATTGGAACCCATAAAGTTGCATAGCAGCAACGCAAAGAGGACTCTGCCGTTTCCGTGAGCAAGTCGAAAAAAATTGCCCCACCCCCCCTCCCCCCCTCCTCTCTCTAACCTACGGTTGAACGCTCTCGTCGCGTCTCTATTCGCCGATGCATTGCGAAATGAAGTTGCATATATCACGGGGAGAATGGCAGGGAAAATAGAGCGGAATACTTTATCTCGGCGATAGGACCAAATGGTTCCGTCCTGAAAAATATACTGTATATACCGAGGAAGAGGACAACAACCCAAAGACGTTAAGAGGAAGACAAAGTGTTGAGAGAAAAACAATGTCGTTTTAGCTGGAGATATTGGTATGATAGAGAGACTCATCTCATAGCGAAGAAAAATAAACACAGAGAACGATGCTTTGAGAAGCGTTCCTTAATTACATTTGAAAACGAGAATACAGGTAATTAATGACAAAAATGTGAATTACGGCGGAATATATTTAACCTTTATAATTGATAGTTATTAGTAAGTTAAAACTCACGATTAAAATAGTGACGTAATAGGATAAAATCGTCGCTGTGAAAACTTCAAATTTGTAGTGTTGATAATCTCAGAATATAGAACAGATAAAGTAAGCAAGAACCTATGAAATTTATATTAATCAGGCCACCAATGCCTTTGTTTAGATCATCATAATCTAAAACCACTAAAAACAGTTGCATTATTGATATCAGCTTATGAAAACGCAAAAATGATACATATTACAGTTCAATAAACGACTTCCTAAACCCTCAACTGTATTCCTAAATATAACCGTCACGTTTCTTATCGTATTATAAATAACACGGTAATGACCACAGATTTGAAACCCCAACGCAACTTTTCATATAAGGCACAAGCAAAGTATGTTACAAAAGTTACGCATTTGAAAATGCTTTTGCATTTTGAATGCAGCGTCTAAAGTTTTCTTTTTGTGTTAAGACAAAACTCGGATAATGCAGAGAAATAGAGCGAAGGCATGAGGCAGCCTTTCTGGTTTGACGTAGTGGGCGTAGCGAGAAAGAAGAGACAAGAGGTCCGAACTCCACATGACATTATTTCGAGACAACAATCGACGTGAACCGTCGTGGCGCCATTGTTGTGTCGCTGCGGAAATGCACGCCGCGGCGTGATCGCCGTGATGCTCCCCGTCGCGACGCAAACTCCGCTCACTTCCTTTTAAAACTGCGTCTTTAACCCAAAAGGAAAATCGGAATGGGAATACAAATAAAAGCGTATCACAATTTTACGAATACCCTGTTAAATTTTATCTCCGCATTAAAACGATTTTGATTTATCGATTTGGCGTTTGAAGTAAAAGTAACGAATTCCATTTCAAATACTGATAAAGAATGTAGAAATCAGTAAATGAAATCACTCAGGTTTTCTTAGAGCACTCATACAATGGAGTTATATGATTTAAGAAAAAAATGTTATTTTTTATATCAAGCTGTACTGCTTTAGTGTATGAAAAACCACCTATTTTGAAACCTGAATAGTACTACACGAATAACCCTAAGTAATCAATATTAAGAATTTAAAGATTACGTGTAAACAGAGTATTTTATATAGGAAAAGTAAAATACTTTTGGGACACAACTTTTAGTATGATTGCCACAAAAAACGTGACATAAAATAGCATTTCATTTCGACTGAATTCTATATATAGAGACCATAAAATAAAATCCAAGGAATATGGCTGAACTTTGGTGGTAATTGACACTCATATTAACGAAAAACGGTTAAATTTCTGTGAAATTTGAGCAAGTGTTTTTCGTTAATATCAGAACATAAAACTTCGCTATGAAAAATAAAATAAATAGGTAGGATATGCATTTGAACATGTATTTCACACAAATTAACCACCAAAATGCTTTCATTACTAAGATGAAAAGATTGCGCAGAAAAAACCGAAATGTCCATTTAAAAGAAAAAATACCGACAAATACTCCATCCCGTACAATAAGCGTCACGACAATTTGAGACCATTTTGAGCTTATCGGTAAATGGAAGAGCTCTAACGGCTGACAAATTTGCGTCCCATTTTCCCTACCTAACGAACGTACGCTTCGGATTTTCTCTAAAAATCGTCAATTTCATTATCATCAGATTAGATTATCACGCGACGGGCGTTCACAAAACGCGGGAACAAACAGAAAAACAAACGAGGTTTGTCCGGAGCATGTTTTCCTCTCTCTACCTCCCTCTCGTTTCTCCCCCCCCCCCACACTCTCTTTTCACCTTGCTTCAATTAATAACGCGGTTGTTGGGAGCGTTAGCGGATGAAGAGCATCGGGTCGGAAGCGCAAAACGATTTCCCTTCGGCCGATCAGTCCGTCTGTCAGGAGGCGTGGGAAAACACAAGGGGAAGGGAGAAAAAAAAGAGTGGACCGGGACGGAATTTCCGCGTGACACTTCCCGACGTGTGACGCACACACACACACACTCACAAGCGGAGACCGAAACAAAACAGATTGATTGATCTGTAATTAAAATAAATCCCCCATCTTTCCTCTATGGGATGGAAAAAAACGCACCAGTTATTTTTTATCCGCGACAACTCCCATGGTATAACAAATGACTGAAATAAGATTTCAATCTCCAAAACGGGTTTTTATTTAACCAGTACACCCGTGGCCGCCTAACACGCTACAGAACGAGAAGAGATTTAACGTAATTTGCTAAAAAAAAAACTAAGGTTATCCATAGAATCTTGAAAGTAAAAAAGATAGTCTGCAAGCCACGATGAAAATTTTTGCATCGCAGGATATCTTTCGCCCGTTAAAAGTTAAACCAAAGGCCGCATGTTGAAAAGTTTCTGCCATAGCAGCGTTTGTACTTAATTGGTCTATGTCCCTTTATGCGTCGTCGCCCGATGAGAAATGAATTCACCAACGACAGTCACCCATCGGTTGTCGCAATACATAAATTCAATAAATGTGACGGTCCTTTTCTTTACTCGCTGGAGCGAATCCCTGAATATAGAATTCAAACGGCTCGCAAATAAGACCTCATTGATCTCAATCCCTTTCAGTGGAAACGTAGCGAAGAAAAAAAAGGACCATTTCGTTTCTTTTCGGCCAAAAAAATAAAATAAAACTAACTCGTTTACGTGGCCGTATTATCTCACGTAACTTCTGTATAGGTTCATTTTGTCGACCTTACCGAGCAATGCAATTTTTTTGCGAAAGGCTCGATATCATAAAAAAATATACCATTCCGGTACACGGTGTTCATTTTTTACTCTCTTTCCTTTCTTTTTCGGCAGATAACGAGTTTTATTTGGCGAGCACCGGAAGGCTTCTGCAGATCCTCTACTCTCAGATTTGCTCCCGAAAAGGGAAGTCACGTTCACCTAATCCAATATCGAGTCTATGAGTTTCGTCGCGAACGGTATACCCAAGGCTTATCGGTGAGGCTCGGACGCCGCTAATGAGTCACGATTAATAACATAAAAATTCGATAAGCCCGAGATCGAATTTTGGGAAAACCGTTCGTTCTAGCAATTATGAAAAATTTAATCTCGATTGCCTGGGAATTGGTCACCTTAAAAATGTCATTTTTTTGTAGAGGAAATGTCCCATTAAAAACAACATGCCATTTTATTTAAAAAAGAGAATGAAAATTTTGTAAACACTATATACTGATAATAGGGGAGAAAATACTGACTGATCAATTACACAAGAAATATTTCAAATGGGTTAAAGATTAATTTTTTATGAATTATTTTTATGGATGAGCGGTGAAAAAGGACTCTATAATAATGTAAAATATAAAAAATGGAATGATTCCTCCTTTACATCTATCGATGTGAAATTGATGGATGCAATCTTTAAATAAAAGGTGTGATTCATAATAACCTTGAAATCGGAATAGTACATCATTTAACGGACCTTATTTATTTCCCATTCGTGTGTGATAAATCACTGGATACGGTTACGGAAAAAACACTAACGTCAGAGATTTATTAATCACGTTAAAGCCTCCTCAAACGAGAAGATACACCAGAAGCATTATTTGTTTGCCTCGCTTCAATTTTGCCATTCGCAAGATGCCGAAATGATCGCAATCGACAAGTGCGTTTTGTTTCCCGGATACGAAGCAAACTCAATCCCCCGCAGAGCGAAACTGCTTCTTCCTTCTTTGAGAAAAGAGGTCGTGGACGCGAAATCGCGAAACCGCGCATCTCTCTCTCTTTCTCGGAATCCCTAAAAAAAAGACAGAAAACAGCGAATTCCGTCTCTGTTTACTGGGGACTCTGTCGCTTAGACGTCTGCGGTCGTATTCCGTCGTCGGAAGAGAGAGAGAATTCTTCGTCCTTAAGAGACGAGTATATTGGTATTCAAACCTGCCCTCCGAATTGAAGATCCGACTGTACACATACTCCCTGTCTCGCTTTTATTTTATGCGACTCCCCCTCTTTTCCTCCTTCCCCCTCTCCGCCCACCCTCACCCCAAAAACCCTCTCATATTCTCAATTCCGATGATTATGTATTCATATCCTTGCATTGCGACGCCAACGAGATATTTGACGTATCTCTCGTCTCCCCCTCCTCCCTTGCCCTTCCCAGTTCCCGCCTCGCCTGCATGCATATAGATCAGCCTGATTCATTCCGGGCGCTCGAAGAGGAAGACGGTATATATGAGGTGCTAAAAATAGGAAGGAATCCCCTCTCAAATAATAACGAGAATTTGCATGGAGCTCCAAACTGTTTTTCATTCAGTTTTTATTGATTGCGGGATTGCGTCGAGAGAAGGGATTTTTTTAAATGGGTAAACACTCTGGGGGAAAAATTCTCCATTTATAGGAGGTATTTAATTAAAAAAAAAGAAAGCAACGGATAAAAATATTGAAGGTTTTAACGGAGATGGCATTTCTGCCTTGGCGCGGAAGTTTTTCTTTTTTAAACGTTTTTATTTCAGCGGCGACGAGTTAGTGCTGGAATTGCTAAGTAGAAGAGACGATAAAGACTTAAGGGGGCGAAAATTGTAGAAGTAAACCGTAGATATTCAACTAACTCGGACTTTAATGCGAAACCGGCGTAAATTTTATCAAAAAGGCTACTTTCTTGTTATATAAGCGCGCGATGACGCAACTTTTAACATTAAATAAAGTACGGAGTTTTCGCAAGCGCCTATCCTGGGTCCAATGCCGTAAGGATTTAATATGAATTGTTTGCGGCGCGATGTTGCCCCACACTTTTCATGAAAGATAAATAAGATGAGATTTAATGATTCCTTGCGAATGGCTTATCTTGGAATTTACTTTATTTGCGACGATAAAGATGACAACAATAACCCTAGAAGAAAAATACTTTTTTTAAATGTGGCGATAATGCGACGTTTCATAAAAGTCACGTTTGTTCCTATTCAAATGAGAGCCTACTATGTAACATAAAACTAGAGACTTATACAGTGGACGTCCCCGTTTTCTTTTTGGGTATACTAGGATCTTGCGTCCAATAAATCTCAGTTTACGCAACCGTTACTTATTCGATAGATTAATTTTATCCTTTTAGGCGAATTGAAACTTCTCTAAATTTCCTTGCGGATCAGAGGCGAAAAGGCCAATTGAATTAAAAAAATAAACGTCGCGTAGACGTGGAAGGTTGGTCGTTTTTTTGCCGAGTAGTGATCTATACTATCGTTGCCGTCAGATTCAATGATTGTAAATTATTTTTATCGCCGCTGGATGTCTCCCCCTTAAATCTCCTTGCTAACTTATTCCCCGGCAATGGCTCACATGACGTAAGAATCGGGCGACTCGGTTTCTCCTTTTAGCTTCGTCAGATATTCATGGCCGTGCTCTTAACGATACGCTCGAGAGCTTCTCTCTCCCTCTCTCTCTCTCTTTCACGGGATTATTCCGCACACTCGGTGGAAGTTAACCCCTGCCGCGCGCGCATTGCACCCGCGATTGCTGCAATTCTTATCCACGAAGAAAACCATCTCGAAGAGACCGTGCAAAGCTAATAATCCGCCGTTATGACGTGTCTTGTTATTTTCCGAATGGTCGCGTCTATGCTTCCCTTATCGTTAAAGCGGAAAAATCCGACATATCCAGCAACCGGTGCAAACACATTCGTCCGTTCCGACCGTTTATTAAAAGAATTGTCTTTCTTATTTGCGCACGACAGCGAAATATATCACTTTTGTTTCTGTGACTCGTTTTTTTTGACCGGAATACCCGCAATTAAACGCGGAATTTAAATAGTTTGTTCTATTTGATGTCGCGTTTGTCTACTCTTGAATTTAAGACAGATGCCATGTTATGAGGAAGAGAGTGCTATCGGCTATTTATGCGTTCGCCGAATTCCATATACTACTTACGGATGGGCTCTGAGATACAAATTCACATGTGTTGCATGAATTTGGGTCAGTTTTTTGTAAAACGGTCCCTTTAAACATTTAGCTACCATACGCCATGTAAATAAACTAGCGAAGTATGAAATATTTTATTACACTGAAGGTAATTCATTAATTCTAGCAACAAGATTAAATTAAAAATATAGAGCAAATTTTCAAGGGTTCTTATTTCACGCGCCAACTTCTTCGTTTGTGCTTTTTCATTTGTTGTTGAAATTAGAAAAACCGAAATAACTCAAAGCGTTAATCGCTTTAAAAAAATTGAATATTCAAAGCATCATTCGACAAAACGAGCCCGAGGATATAATAAAGAGCCAGTCATTTCACTCGACTTAATGCTTTAAAGAGATAGGAAACGGTCGACAGATCTTTTTTTTTAAACGAAGCTTTGAAAAAAAATAACGCCTGACCCCATAAAGGGCCACAATTCCGCCGCACTTACAAATTGTAAACCTCAGAAAAGGCAACAGATAAGAGCATGTGGCGAGGCACTTAAGGCCGTCCGACGTATCTGGCCCAAATTAAAAAAAAATTGACCGGTTTGCCGTTAGAAGTAAACGGATTCCTCGGAAATCCTACAATATCGGCTAGAACCTGGCAGAAAAATAAAAAGTTTTAAAGCCACGCCTACGGCCATTACAGAAAAAAACCCTTAACATGAGGGAGACGAAGAAAATAAAAACTTTACAATCTCAATCAAAGCGGAGAATAGAGTGGGTGTGGAGGAGAGAGAGAGGAGAGAGAGGAGAGAGAGAGAGGGAGAGAGAGAGAGGGAGAGAGAGAGGGAGAGAGGAGAGGGAGAGAGGAGAGAGAGAGAGGGAGAGAGAGGAGAGAGGGTGAGAGAGAGAGACGGAAACCCATGACGAGCAGAGGGTCACACGGTTTTTAAGGCAAAAACAGAACACTGGCGAATTGAAAAAAACAATTGTCTAATTCAAACAAGAGCGTGGCTTAATTAATAACACGACAAGAAAGTGGACATCGTGGGAAGAGAGAGAGAAATAAGGTGTGAAGGAGCAAGGGTCAGTGTGGAAAAAAGGGACAGGGTAACTAAGGGAAAGGAAAGGGAGAGAGAGCGAGGGGAGGGGTGGGATGGGAGAGAGGGTGGATGAAAAGAGGCAGATGGAGGGAAGGGAAGAGGCGAGGTGACGAAACAGAGGGAAAAGGGAAAGCTGCAAGAGTTGTTTGAATAAAAAAATAGATAAGAGAGAGAGCCAGAGTAGCAAGGCTGAGAAAAGGGTAGAGAATTACAGAAGGAGGAAGGACACGAGGAAGAAAGAGAAAGAGAGAGGAAGAAAAAAGAGACTTAAGAAGGGAGAGAGGAAAATAAATATAGAAGAGAAGAAAGAGATATTTGGAAAGCAATAAGTTGAAAGAGGAAGAAACATATGAAGGAAGGAAGGAAAGTAGAGAGGAAGAAAGAAAAGTAAAGGGGGAGAAACGGAACTAGAGAGGAAGTAGAGAGGGAGGCAGAGAAGGGGATAAATGAGAGAGGAACAGAGGAAGGAGAGAAAGAGGTAGGTAGAGAAGGAGCGAGATGAAAGTAAAGAAGTAAAGAGAGGGAGGTATAGAGGGAAGGAGAGGGTGGAGACAGGGAGAGAGAGAGGGAAAGAAGAGGTAGGAATAGAAGGGAAGAAATGGAAGTAGAGAAGTAAAGAGCGGAAGTTGGAGAGGAAATGAAGAAAGGAGGGGGTAAAAAAGGAGAGAGAAGTATAAAGGATTTAGAGGATAGTATGAGAGAGGTAGAAAGGCAATTAGATAGAGAGAGAGGGGGGAGATAGAAAGAGGAAAGGGAGGTAGAATGGGAAGGAGAAAGGGGCGGTGGGGGAGAAAGAAATAGGCATGAAAAGAAAGAGGAGTGAGAGAGACAGGAAGAGAAAGAAAGATGGCCGAGTTTAAGCAAAAGACAAAGAGAGAGAGAGAGCGAGAAATAGGTTGAGGGAGAGAAAAGAGAAAGAGACAGAGAAAGGTCTCGGGGAGCGACGAGGACTGGCATTGTACCGTTCCGCAATACACACGTTGCCGGCGGAACCCGTCTTTTCAACGGCGGAAGAAACCCGAAACAAAAGAACGTGAGAGAGCGAGTGAGAGGAAAAGAAAAGGGCGAAGACAAAGGACAATCGCAGTGCGTGCAGGAGAAAAGAGTGTGGCGGAGTAAGAGAGAGAGAGAGAGAAAGGGAAAGAGAGCGAGAGAGAGAGAGAAGGAAAAAGAGTAGGGATAGTTCCCTCTTTGTGACCTTTTTGACCCTTCTTTTGATACATCCTCTCTGGGGCGCGGCTGCGACGACGAGGAGGGTCGGGTAGGAGAGAGAGAGAGAGAGAAGGTCGTTGGAAATGCTCCCATAAGAGGGCATTAAAAGCACCGCATTCTGAGCTAGGAAAGGAGTGGCGGAGTTGGTGGGGGTGGGTAAGAGAGAGAGAGAGAGAGCAAAGGCGCGGTGGCAGTAACGAGGCGTGCTTCAATTGCGCGTTGCCGATTCATGCGACTGTCCCCTCCTTTTCCTCCTCACGATAAAATGGATCTGTGGCTGGATTTGCTAATGGGAAGGGAAGGGGGGAGGATGGAGAGGGGGGATGGAGGGGGGGAGTGGAGAGTGGGTCACGACTATTCTCCTTTTCTCCACTTTCCTTCACCTTCTGTCGAAAACTCTTGGGATGCTCTCTATGTAAGACGAGGGTCGCTGGGGAGGGGGAGAAGGTTTAGGGGGAGGGGGGTAGGAGAAGGTGGTTTGGCACTTTGATGCACGACTTCTTGCGGTAGAGGTTTTGGTGCCTTTTGAAAAGATCTCCCTCGAGACTAAAAGGTGCCAAATAAGTCTTGTAAATTGCTCACGGTCCTACAATTGTACGGCCTATTATTTTGATAAATATTTCACGTTTGATTTAATTTTTCAAATAAGAAAAAAATTACGCTTCTTTGTTTCAAAGATGTAATAAGGATGAACAGGTGATAAAAGTTTGATTTTTATAGGTCGCTAAGGGCACATATTTCAGCCAATGTCTGAACGAAGTGCATGACAAACGTCGTCTCTCCAATTGTCATTAGATTCTTTTATAGGTGAATCGTAGCCTATGAGGGCAGTTTTTTATCCGGCATACATATATGGTTTTCACAACCATTTTATGAATAATTCCGAGAGACAGTCTGTCAGTTTACTATTAAGCCGCATCTCTACTTATATATAATTGTTAATAAAACAATATGGCGGCAAATGAATTGCGAACTTGCGTTCTCTGGCAAGTTTGTGAACGAGGAAACTCCCAATTCAAGCGAAAAAACAATTAGATTCCTCCGTAACTTTCCAAAATCTTAAATCTTATTGACGGACAGTGACATTTACAGTACATTAAAATTGGCATAAATCCGGTACTAAAACTTTCTCGATTGGAAACAATGCGGGTTTTTTTTAGTCATTAAAGTTATCCCATCTTTAAGAATAAATTTAAAAAATTATATCCGGGTTCCTAAACTGTATTATATAAAATAAAGTAATTTTTTTTCAAGAGAATCGACGAGAGAAAAATCGAGTATTTTCAGATTTGGGAAAGGATGGTTCAACTAAAATAAGAAATCCGTTCCCTTTCTTCTTGCGGACGAAAACAAATTTCGCCGACATGATGGGGACGGGGGAACATATTCTTCAAAGCGTAAAATTGTTTCCCGTTTCCGTCGTCTTCGCGTATCCAGCAGTTGCTCTGTGTTGCTAGCGCAGGCAGAGAGACATCCTCCTGTCATTAAATACATACGTGGGAAATGCGGCGAAATATTGAGTCAGCGATTTCTAAACTGTGCTTCTCCATGGGTAAACCACGAGTTGGAGCAAAGAAGTCCATTTCCCGTCTGGAGGGAATAATTCAGTAGGTATTGTGCATCGGTTTGAAAAGTGTATTTTTTTATCGGCAATCAATTTTTATAGGGAACTCGAGTGGAAGGTTTAAATGGCATAAGAAAAGAGTTCCCTAAAAAAAAACAACTTTCGAGAACGGAATGTCAGCTGTTTCTGGAAGGTTTCGAGGTCAAATATTCGTATAATTTTTTATACTACATATTTGTATTTACGGATGTCTCAAAGCCATTTCTTTTTTCTCGTCCCGTTAAAATTTACGATATCGAAGACAGAAAGAAATTGCGGCATTCTTATCGATTTGGTTTATATTTAGAGCGACGAATATCTGAAGAGCTAAAGAAAACGAGCATCGATACCAGCCTTTCGAGAGAGAGAGAGAAATTCATTTATTTAATTTGTATGCCACCCTTTAAAGATTCTCCAACGAAATTTACTTTTTCGCTTTTTATGAAAGCGTAAACTGCACAAATATATAGTATAACGGTAAAAAAGATAAGGAAAGGTTTATCAATCCGCAGAAAGACAAAAAAACCTAATTTTCATCGTTATAAAAAAAACAAATTGCTCGATTTTAGTGGCTTTTTGAATTTTTTTATCATACCCCGCTAGAGCGATTTTTTAATGTAAAAAATTCGTCGTTCACAAATCATTTAAGCGAGAAAGGCAGAATTAGAGAGGGAGAGAGAGAAAGAGACAAAGAGAGAGAGGAATAGAGGGAGGGAGATGGAGAGAAAGAGAGAAAGCGCAGAAGGCCCCACATATATACATATCTAGAGCAGGGCGCCGCCCCCGCCCATTTTCCTTCATTTTCGTTTAGCGGCGTTGAGTTATGCATTCGGACCGGAGACCACGTGCACGAGTGTTTCCTACAAACGAGATATTAATCTGTGATTTACAAAGATTAGTAACGATGGCAAAAAGAAAGGTAGAGGAAAAAATGAAGAAAAAATGACGCCGCCATGAATCACGCCCGACTCAATCTCCTGGGTTATATTACTCGTAAAATGTTTCGCGGCCTTAAAGCCCGCATTAATTCTGAATTGCGGCGGCACATGGAGCTGTAGTTGAAAAATATGCGATGTCGGCTAATAAATAGCGAACTAATGTTCAAGCCGCGCGCGTGATTAGTAGCAGATTTTCCTGCTCTCGTAATGGATGGATGGGCAATGAAAGTTTAAAAAAATACGGAAGTTGTATCAACAAAATTAATTTTACCTTTCACTCGTTTTTACGCATAACCAAATGTGAACATATCGAAAATAAAATACGGATAATTTATGAAATTACTATGCGTAAGTTTTGTAAACACATCCGCGCATTTGACATTGAATTAATGCTGGTAAATAAAATGTATAAAAACGATTGAATCCCTTTCCTAATATTTCCGAAAATAAATCCTTGCCTTTTCATATGAAAATTGAAAAATGACTACTTATATCAGGTATCTCCAATAGCCATAAAAAGTTATGAAAAACCATATGCGCATTTAAGCTACTCGGCGGCCGTCATCAGTGGTATTCGCTGACAGTAGGTTCTAAAAGAATTAGGGTTACACATTTATTGAGGGAAGTTCCGTTTCGTTTTATGCCTATAATAATGGAATTACCTGAGACAAGTGATTTTTAACCGTAAGTATAACTCTATGATTTTCTATTGAACAGATTTACAGATGTTTTGAAGCGGTTAAAATTCGATGTTAATAAATTTGGAAGATTTTAAAAGCTTTGATCTTCCTTTAGGAATGCGATTGTGTTCCAATATAGGTTTAAGAGAAAATGGGGCCTCAACCTTGACCAGATGAAAGTATCAATCCACCAACATATAAAGTATTAGAAAAATAATGCAACAAAATAAATTTCATCCTTAGCTTAAATAGGTGAAAGAAATTCAATTTGCGCACACATAATTGCTCATCGCATTAAAGTATGTAACAGAACAATACAGAAATAAAACCGACGAAATCTTATAAAAATTTCATTCCGTTCTGTGCCTTTTTCCAAAATAAAACGGTTCTCTCACGGAAAATATTCCTTCATATCCTTACAACCTCAAACAAGCAGAGACTGAGACACACAAACGGACGCCCTCAAAATTAGCCATTCCCGCGAATAAGTCAAGTCGACGAATATTAAGCCGCAGCGCGACGCACATCCCAATTCCGAGGAGAGGTTTGAAATCGGTTACATTTTTTATGAAACGGATAATTGAAAACGAGCGCGAGGGATTCGCGGAAAGGTACCCTAAATAAAAAATATCCTCAGATCCGTCGAAAAGCAAGGATGTGCTTCGGAAACGGTTCCATTCCTGCCGGTAACGAACAGATTTTAAAAAAGAAGTTATTTCTACCTGCGGCGGAGACTGTGTTTTATATTTTGGGGTTGGGGAAAAACTGTCCCGATCCTAGAGGTCAGAGCGAAAAGGGCCATTTTCTTTAATCCTTTTTTTGCCTAACGTATAAAGTCCATCGTGGCCTTCCTTATCACTGGTTAGGAGCGGTAGAAATCAGCCAAAGGAATCAAGACTGGCGACGTTGAGACAGAGACAGATAGATACGCACTTATGTAAGGAAATTAAAAAAAACTCAAATTGAAAATTGCGACGATATGGCCATCGGCGGTTAGCGACCCGTGTCGAAGGAACCGAGTTCGGTCTCTGACCTCTTCTTCATTATTCCATTTCTTTTTCTAATGTTTAAACTGCGCTTATGTGGTTTATTGGTTGATTGACACCAATTAACTGTGTTTAAATGTCATTTAGCAAATGTTCAGGCAAGGCTTTGATAACATGACTACCTTTTTCGTTAGGAAGTAAGTCAGCCGAATTATATTTATTGTATTTAATTCGCAAGAGTTATTTACTTCATAAAGATGATTTGGTATAATTCTATTCCTTATTCATAACATCAGTAGGAAGTACAGATATGAATGCCCAAGGCAATGTTTGAACCCGTTATCTTAGCACTGAGATGATTCTTATTCGCCTATCCCTCTAACATGGACTGTTCTATGACTGGTGTGGACGTGAAAATTATTTAACAAATATGCGCAACTGCCCTGTCCATTACTAACCTACTGATAAATAAATTCAGATTTATAGTCATATTTCAAATTATTTTACACATAAAGAGTCATTATTTTATGTAACTATAATGTCACGCGACCATATGAAACTTGTTCTAATCACATTTGACGGTCATGATTTTATTTTTTTTAAACGACGCAATATCATGACCACACGCATGCCTAAGCGCCAAAATCCATTTTCGCAGATTTACCCTTTAAAAAAATACCTCAGGATCGTGCACAGAGTTCAATCTCTAGGATTCGCTAAGCCTCTTTCTTTCCTATCTGGCAGAGCGGAGGGGAAAATAAGAAAAAAGAACAACCCGCGCCGAAATTGGGTTCTTAATCCGATAACTTTTCGCGAGAGTTATCACGAATTCGCGCAAACAAGAGGTGCGGAAATAAGACATTAATCCTCCTAGACCGCGGATTCGAGAGACGGAGGAAAGGAAAAAAAAAGACTGAAGATCGCGCGCGCGGATCGATAGATCAAATCGCCTTCACATAACCTCGGACAAAATAACGCCCGCAGGAATTGCATGCGGCCGCCATGTTACGCCACCGCAAAGCTTCGAAAAAAATATTTAAAAAACAAAAATATAAATAAAACAAAATGCTCTGGGACCATCTATCATCGTCCCTCGCTTTATGCGCCCGCCATATTCCCCTTTCCTGTCTCCTTATAAAGCAAACACACACACGAGGAGCAAAAAGGAGGAAGAGGACACGTCCCATTTTCGGAAGATACGTCGACCGATCGTCGGAAGGAGGAAACCGTAAGCATGGAGACTCTTCCGACTTCTGGGAAGGAAAGACGCGTTAGTTACGACTTCCACATCTCTCTCTCTCACTTTGCGACCCTTATAACCTTAGACCCTCAACCCAGAAACCCTCTCTTTCCACGTCACCCCTTCCTCCACCCTCTCTCCTGAAGGGAACAGCCGAAGCCTTCACCGCAGAAACTTGCGCGCGCGTGTGTGAAGGCCTCGGCAGATCCACCTCCATAAGAGAGCGAGAGAGAGAGAGAGAGAGAAAGAGTCGCCTCCAAAGGGCAGCGTAAATAAAGACCTCTACTCCCAATGAAGGAGAGAGGGTGGGAGAGAGGAGAATAGAAAGAAAGAGGAAAGCTGGGCAAAGAAAACAAAGAAAGGTTTTAAAATGGAGGAAGAAGAGAAGAAGATGGCGATGCGAAAGGAAAGAGAGCAAAAGAGTCAGAGATGAAAGGTTTTTGGGTGAAAGGGTTTTCTTTTTTTTTTAAAGAGGATGGCGAACGTCAGAGGGAAATAAAGGAAAAGATGGAAGGAGATGAGAGAGAGAGTTGAAAGTGAGTTAAGAGCAGATAGAGGCAGGAGAGTAAAAGTACAGAGAGAGGCCGAAAGGAATAAATAGATTGTGGCTGTAAAAACTATTTTAAGAGCGAGGAAAATAGGCAATGAAAGAATTAGAGAGTAGTGTGTAGGGAATGGAGGAATCCCTTCGTGACCCAACAGGAGATCCGAATGTTTCTATTCCTCTCTCTCCTGCTTTTTATCTCTCTCTCTCTATTCCTTTCCTCTTCTCTACCACACCCATCGACCCCAAGAAGGGTAAAACCGCCACTCTTCGTTCTGTTCTGCCACCTCAAAAGACCCCTCCTCCTCCTCCTCTCCCTCCACCCTCTCTCTCTCTCTCCTTTTCTCTCCAGCCCCGTACCAACTTCCTCCTCTCTGTCTCACTCTCCCTCCCCAATGCCTCCGCCGTAAATAAAGCTGACGCTCGATGTAAATGCGGAAACCCATATATTTTGTCTGCGGGCGGGCAACTGCGGATGCTCAATAGAGATGGGGCCTCTTCGGGAATCGCAATGACTGCTCACTCTTTGGTCAGGATAGATATATCAAAACGTTAATGGCCCTGCTGATTGCTGTTAACGTCTTAGAGGGAATGAACATGGAGAAATTCTACGCATCTATATACTGACTAGAAGGACAAACGTGTTTTATATAATTTGCTGGGATGTCAGTGCTGTGGAGTACGAAGACGTTTCTCATTATGAACACTGTATCAAAGTGAAATAACTGAAAATTATCGTAATCTAAGGTAGATGGAAAATGAACTTGACTGCAGTCAGATTTGATAGCACTATCACCTGTAATGATTATAACGAGCTCTCCTCAAATATGATGTATGTAATAAAATTTTCACCACATTATATAAAATGCTTTTATATTTACAAATAACATTTTACAGAGGGTTAAAAAGATACACAATTATATTTCATGTTATTTATTATTTAAATCAATGTGATAATTTACCTTCATATTCTCTAACTGCCAGATTATTATACTGCAGCATTGGAGTAAGTATAGCATCAATTCTCCACATGCCAATGGTCGATTCGCCACATGCGACAAATGGCGAGCCTATTGGACTTAGAGAGTTTTTGAAATGCTGCTAGTTAATATTACGTAGACCATAGCAGTCGCCAAACCTGAATTGATAACGACGCGGAGACATTAATATTGTTCGGAATGTGCTACTGGTATCAGGAGAACGTACGAGAGAAAGAAAAGGAGAGGAGGAGGAGCTAAATAAAGTGAAATATATGGCCGTTTATTTCATATTTCGGTAGGACTCGTGGCGTCGTAAATATAACTCCGTAGTCTCGCGGGCGGCGGACGTTTCGAGGGCCCTAAAAATCGAGAATGGCAGGGCCGGGGAAAAAAAGAAAAATAGACGAAAATATCGAAAAGTGCCCGCCCGCCCGACTGCGTGGCGATAAATTTCTTCCGCGCGATGTTAAGCGTGGGCGGAGCACGAAAAAAAATATACGAGGAGGAAAAGGAGGAGGGAATATGCCACGCCACGCGGACACACGCGAATTCATCACGGAGTTGACGATTCCCAAAATATCTCCATGTTTCCTAATCCGCGCGGACTTGTTGATGGACTTCGCTCGGGCGCATGTCGATCCAAATGAGGTGGGCCGGCTGCTCTTTATTTTCCGAGATCGAATATTATTCCAATCGTAACCGAATCACCGCGCGGAATGCGAACAAAATCGACGAGTACAGAGCTCAGCGTGGTGTTTAGCCGAGTCGAGTCGCCGACGAATTAATATCCAGAGTTCCGGTTCGTGCGTAACCCATTACGGATGCCTGTTCGATATCTGCCGATCGATCATATTAATTATCGATACAAATCGATTCATCGACCAGGGTCTACGACTATCGATTATGGCTCCCGCCTCTCTCCCAATCACTCTCGAAGCGGGTTTCACTTCTGCCCACGCTCTCCCCCTCTCTCTCTGTATACGACCCGCCGCTGTTTCCCAAATTCCATCTCCACCTCTCATCATCCAATCGTAATGCCACCTTCCCCTCCCATTTTCGGAGGAAAAAAAAGGAATGGGATTGGTTCGACGTGGGCGAAGGGAGCGGGTATTTATTCCGAACACCTGACGCTTGAAACCGTCGGACATATGTCTCCGGCATGGAGTTTTGTGTTTTCGGGTTCGCCGCAATCGCTAGGCTCCACTTCGCGCTAATAGCGGGCCATTCATTTTGCAGTAGCCGAGGGTTATAACAAGTTCCCTGGAAAAGAGAGGGCAACGGCAGTGAAAATCGAGTTATGAGGAATCGAGTAAGTCTTGAATCCATTCCGAAAACCTAATCTTTGGTATTTTCAGTCCTTGCTTTGCTTTTATGCATTGATCGCTGAGGCATTAGTATAACGCAAGGAGAAGTATTCAAAACAATGAGTTGATTTTCTGGAACATGAAATATACAAATGATTTGATTCGTAGAACTTCAAATTCAGCGTGTAATAATACCAACGGAAATATGTGAGAAAATTCGAATAAATAGGTTGCGTTAAAAATAGCTTTATATAAATTAAAATTCTAACGAACTAAAGATTCATAGTACAAAAAGGCTCTATCTATAGATCATGTAATTGTTTTCCTTTAACCATATCTTCAATCATAGTATCAACATCGTATTAATCAGCACTGGAATATGTTACCAACGAAGAGGGAAACTGCTCTGTTTTAGCAACACTACACAAAATATCAGGAATGCCAAGCTCAATGATCCTCTGGTATTTTAGTTTTTCTTTCCAGATAGGCATAGATTAATAATGGATTATACACTAAAAAAATAGGATGATTCCAATCTATTTACATATTAGCAGTATGATTACATACGTCACCTATTACTATACTTGAATAATTCAAATCTATGGACATAACTGTGATTTTCTCATATGGAACACAGGTCACCGTAATTGGAAAATTCAGTACTTATTCTCCAATAGCAAGAAAAATGTTAGAAATCTACTGGCGTTGAATACCAGTAATGACGGACGCCTATCAGCCGAAATGCGAATATAGTTTTTCACAATTACTAAAAATTTCATCACATAATACAAAAGAAGACCGGATTTTATTTGAGACTGATTTAGTACTTAATGTTCCCCATAATCCTCCGCGGGAGAAAAACATCATCAGCTTCGAAAGATATAAAGCTAGCGTAGCATCTATGCGCTCCAATCAGCGAACGCAAATGGATGATTGCCAGTTCATTGTCGGTGCGCTCGATCACGAGCCAGATGAGCGAACCTTTAATCACTCGCGAAACGAGCACGCGCACTAGATTGAAGATGGCGGAGAATCCTATCTCCGTCTCTCACGCTCGACGAAAGCCAAGAAAGAAAGATCCTCTTCAAGGCACTCTCTATATCACCCTCGGATACGAGCGCGTGCTCTCGAAACAGTCTTGACACGAAAAGCCATCGCTCTAATTCGACGCAGACTCCGAATTTTCCACCTCTCCCTCTATATGACTTTCTCTCTCTCTCTCTAACTTTCTTTCTCGCCTCCATCAAAGAAAACGTAATGGCTGTGACATAAGAGATTGGGGATAGCGCAGCGGTGGGAATGCGTTGCAGATTTCGTCGGGGATATAGCATCCAATTAATTCGGAAATTAATCGAGACGGAAGTGCAAAAAGCTTCGCCTGCTGGGAGTCTCTCTCTCTCTCTCTCTCTCGTAGTCTTATTCTGCAAAACACTTTAACTCCTAAGGAAGGAGTGGAGGAGGAAGAGAGCAGAAGGTGGGCGAGAGGAGGGAAGGGAGTGAAAAAGGGAGGGAGGAAAGGTGACAAGGAGAAGAAACTCCTTCATTTACAGGGAACGGAATAGGTTCCTGGAACTCTCTCCGACTGGAGCACTTACATAATCTTTAATTTTTACCGAGAGGAGGAGGCGCGCGAAAGAGGAATTTAAGCCCTAGAGATTGCTTGTCTTCTTTGTTATTTTTTTTCGTTTTCTAGGGAAGGCGCGCATAAATTTCAATTCTTTCGTTCTTGTTTTCGCGCGTCCCTTTTTCTCTTGTTCTTTTATCATAGCAGACCTTTCGTAAATTATTTATGGAGGCGAATGCCGCCTGCGATGCGAGGAAATTAATTGAAAGTCTCGAGGATTTTCGCGTGAATGTGAGCGTTGCCTAGTTTGACGGCGTTGAAATTAATTACGAAAGGACATCTTGTTAGATTTTCAAGAAGCCCAAGAAAAAATAAAATAATAACCAATGCAATAGACATTTATAGACAAACCCATCCTTAATTATGAAGAAAATATAATTGTATTAATAATTAATAAAAAATAATTTATATAAATCTTCTCCCGATTTTCTCTCAGAATTATGTAGGTTTACTTAACGCCGCAATTAATTTGTGAATAAGCTATAAATTAAAATGATTAAGAAAACAAAGATATTTTGATTAAAGTGATTTAGACTGAATTCCGCATATGAGTTATGTTTTTCGTAGCTCATGTTTCATTTAGTGATTTTAAGGCTTTTTTTAAGAGGTTTATTCTTTACGACTGATGCGGTGTTTAGAAATGTGTTTTAACGGTGCTGTAAATTTGCATGGAAAAATATGGAGAAAGTCATACGTTGGCCACATCAGATTTTTTAGCACTTATTCTGGAATATGTCTTTAGCCATAAGACATACTCGATAATTCTCCACTGAAGGGAAATTAGTGTTCAGTTTTTTACATAATGCAACAGCTAGAGTTGAAAAATATGAGATATTTTATTAAAATTTCTCACTACTTTAAGGCCCTACGTGAAATTTTTGGCAGGTTATTATGGTTTATATAAAACTAAAAGAAAAAATCTCATGTGGCCAACACATGACTTTCTCCATATTTGGAGTATAGATATTTAAATTATTATGAATAGCATTATAAGGCAAAATTATTATTTCGTATCGTAAAAGAATACAGTCGTCCTTATTGCCGTAAATTAGGTATATTTTGAATATGTTTACAGAATTCACCGTTAGTTGGTGGCGCTGTATACTGGAAATTTACGACTAAGTTAAATGTGGTTCTAAAAAAATTTGTTTCAAAAAAACTTGGAAGAAATATTATTCTCTACAACTTTGGTCCTTACAAATATATTTGACGCAAGCCGAAAAAACCGATTAATTATAAATAATTCCTAAACAATAACTGTTATGGAAAATTGCTTCAAATAAAAGTTATAGGAAATTACATTCTCTATAATTTTTGTATGGAGTTGTATATACAATAATGATGTTTTAACGGATAAATATTGCAAAAACCGAATCGGGTTTTGAATAAACCTCGATTTTCGTTTTACCGGTGTTGTCCAAAAACTAATAAGTTCTTTGTGCTCATGCTAAAGTGTTATATATGAAATTTGGTAATGATATGGCAAGTACATTTTGTGTTAGAGCGCCCAAATCACAATCACATACACACACACAGACATCATTCCGAAAATAGTCTAAACGTGTTCTAGGGACCTCAAAACATGTACCTATTTCCGTTGAAATCTCAAAGTCGATTTTTTCATGAAAACAATACTTTCTCTATACTACGTACGTATATGGAGAAAGTAAAAATAAAATGAAAGCATGTAGAAAATTCTTAATATATAAATGTCTATTTTGCAGTAACTCCTATGCCATCTGTCGGTTAATTAAGGCTTCTCAAAATACATTATTATACATACTATGTGTAAGATAAAAATATATGGCAATCATAAATTATTTTCATAGCTAGTATTATATGGCTAAGAGAAATAATTATTTTGTTTTTTTCTTCCTCGAAAGCTTGAGTTCCCATAATGACTTTGCAACGTAACGCTTTAATAACGTATATATCAAGAGATATTCCATGCATCGTAATTAAAGATATTGTAAGACCTCTTGAATTCTATGCATTGCATGGTTTACCTCATTATTCGCAATTTATTTGACTCATTGATGACCTCACTTCCGAGAACGGAGAGAGTCGGTTTGGCCAGGAATGTGTCATAGTCACATATAGCATACAGCCCAGATTTATAGGAATTTAAAGCTAGAGTATAAATTGTATCTATAATAAACGATCACTCTTTCCTGATGTAAAGGTTATAAGAAAAATGTCTATTGTTTATTGTATATAGTTTAAACGATTTTGACGAATTAAGAACCAGCGAGATTATTTCAGTTGAACGATCGACGAAACCATTTCAAGATATTCGGGGTCGCGGTAAAACCCCCTCCAAAATTCCCGTGGGTAAGATGCGGAAGAGCCTAAACGTAGCACAAAAAAGGAACTTTCAACAAGAGTAGTTCGTCGCCCATTAAAACATCTCGCGCAAATAGGACAGACGTAGCTCTCAATATTACAAGGAGTAAACTTAGTCGATATGCGCCAAAAGGAAACGCAAACAAACACACACAGTGAAGCGATAAGGGTAAACTACCAAGCATCCAATAGGAGAGTATTTATTGGGGCATCACCGACGCTGTACAGAAACATCGTCATTTGAGGAAGGTTTTCTTTTTTCTGAACGAGATAGGATAGGTGGGACGTGCTCCATCCCGCCATTCCCTCCTCCTCCAAATGGATGCGCCTTCGAGGAATCCCACGTAATAGCTCTCCCTCTTTTTTCCACGATTTTTTTCCACGGCGCTCATTAATCCAACGTTTTTATCCTTCGCATTACGGTACTATCATCCTGTCTGCCACTGAAAGAGAGAGAGAGAAAAAAACCAGGAACTACATCATTTAGCCCCACGTAATGTGTGTGTGTATGTATATATATATACATACATATATACATATACATACACACATACATTACGTGGGGCTAAATGATGTAGTTCCTGGTTTTTCTCTTTCTCTCTCTCTCTCTATATATATATATATGTGTGTGTGTGTGTGTGTGTGTGTGTGTGTGTGTGTCTTGTGCTGACGAAGGGATCATCCCGAAAGCTCTAACCTCTACAAATATGTCTCTCCAACACCCCAGGGCTCTACTTCCGGTAAGTGTTCACTGGGTTTCCTTCAACACCTAGTTGCCCTATATATATAAAGGTGCCAATGGGATTAAGCAACGATCAGCTAGTGCGAGAGAAGTGGTACAGGAAAGGGAAAAATCGTTAATCCAGTTGGATGTGCTCGGCGTAGTATCCCACGACGACGGAGGAGGTGGCGTCGTCGGTGGGAACGGTTAAAAATAAAATAATGATGCCATTGTCGCCTCTTCCCGTCGAGGGCAGCGTCTAGAACAAAAGCACGGGTGACTAAGGCAACAAATCAGCTGAAATTCATTGATCCCGAAATCCTCTGCGTATTTACAGTTCCGTCGGTTGCCTATGGCAGCGGAAATCGGCTCCAGGAGGCTCCGGAGGAACGGCTCCGGCTTCAACCACGCCCATGCTATTTCTCCCTTGCTCTCTCTCTCTCTCTTTCTCTTTCCACGCACCCCGAATACCGTCTCTTCCTAGGGACGATAAGGAAGCCAATTTCCCGCCCTGGGAGTAGGCAACACCCACCCCAACCTACTTCTTCCACCTCCTACCCCACTCCCTTTCTTCCCGCCCCCCCCTCCCCCCAATCCCCTCTTCCAAGGTGACCTCTGAGGGCTACGCAGGTGGTATATGAGGGTGGGTGGGCGGGATACGAGGTGATGCGTGCTGCCTTCATTAAAGGAGCGAGGAAAAGCCTTAAAACGTCGGAGAGTGATGGTCCCGACATTTATTGTGTTACGAGAAAACGCAACTTACTGGAAATAGGAATTCCGAGTTGGCGCCGAGGATATACATTCGTTGTTATCATTTGTTACTCTGTATTATCTCACGATTGTCTAAAAAGTTATTAATCTTTTTTAGGAAATAACTATGCTTATTTATCGACAAGGAAGGTGTTTGAAAAGAGAACCAATATGATTTGGTTAATTAATCGCTGCTTAGACGATGCAATGAAGGGCGAGAGATACTTTATTGTGGTTCTGGTTAAATTAATCTTAAAATATTTGCATTCTGAATGGAAAAATGTAAAAGTTAAACGCTCCATAATAATGTCATTTGCTAAGAAAGGAAGAACCTGGAGTAAGGATGTTAGTTTGTAAAACTTAATATGAAAAATATTACGGATGAGTCAATGTATATAAATGCCTAAAATTTAACGTTAGCGTGTCAGCAAAGCTTACAAAAGTTCTCCTGAAAGTTAACGCTCGTATGTAGGGTATTCGATATATCGATCAGGTAACGTAAGCGGAAAACGCAAAAGGAAGGATTCGCTGGAGTTAATTTGCCTCTGTGTGAGAGGGTGTGTGTGTACGAGTGTGTTATCGCCCGGGCCGAAAACTTATTAACGGTGAAACCGCACTTCATTAGGGGTTGTTTAAGGAGTGCTTTTGGTCGATTTATAGGTCTCTCTGGTTTCACGGAGAGAGACTATTCCACATACACACAAGATCGCGGCTTCAAATTTCATTTGGTAGTTTGAGTCGTGATTTTCATCGCCCGCGGATATTTTTTGCCATAATCCAACGGCAGTTAAGTTTGGAAGGAACGACTCGCGCAGGAAAGCGTTAATGCAAGTCAGAGAATCGTGCGAAATTTCATTTTCGATAAATTTCTGGCACGTAGCTGTTGTATGGTACGAATACGTATACGTATACGTGCGACACGGATGGGAAACTGGTCGATTATAAAAACCATCCATTCCAAAAAAGCCCTAAAAAGCGGAATTTTTAAGTATCTCGACTTTCTCTTGTAATATGTAAAAAAAAAGTATTTGTTTCGACTTTTATACGCAATCTCCAAAGAAACCAGGAAGATAATAAGCCATGAATTGTCTATGAGCTTAGATATTAAATTTCTTTGTTTCCATAATCTATTTTCCTAGGAGAGAAGCTCGGATGAAAAAATATGAGTGCATTATTTTTTCCAACATGGGATGCGAACGTTAAATCTCATCCTTCTTTTCCTACGCTCTTCTAAAAACCTTCGAGGGAGCTTAAACATAAATATTTAATCACCCCTCAGCCGAGAAATTTTTCGGCTGAAAATTATGACGCGTTGCGCATATAAAACAACTCGAGAGGGTGGATGATCTCGCAATAAATTTAAGCATGCAAAAGCTCAGCCATTTTACATCAGCCGTGAATTATCACTCTCCTCGGGAGATGTGCGCGAAAGGAAAAAAAACCTGGAACCGAAGTTCGCAGTAAAATGAATTTATTAAAGCGCCGTAGTAACAGTGTTTATTAATCTCTATAAAAAATCGCCGGCGTAGCGATTCGCCGAGCAGTAATTGCTTTCTCCCGCATACGTAGATAAGGATGATTATTTTAATATCATCGTGTTGATTTCTTTTTGCAGCCAGGGCAACTAAATTAAATTTTTTACCCTACATCTCAAGCATCCCTAAAAATATGGGTTATAATCAATTTTTAAAAATTAAATAGAGCAAAGGAAAGAAACTGATCTAAATATAACCAATATAAAAATAGAAAAATTACAGCAGATGAAACTTCGTAGAGGCAAAAATGGATTTTACTTAGACATTGGAGTGTTTTCTAAATGCACCAGCACTCTCGATAAAAAATTTTGAGTGCTTCGCAGATAAGCAGGAGAGAGTGGGACAGCGAGAGAATCAGAGCGACAGAGAAATTGTGGGAGAAGAGAGAGGATGGAGGGGGGAGAGATGAAGGAGGAGAGAGGAAGGAGGATAGAGAGAGGAGGGAGGAGAGAGAGAGGAGGGAGAGGAGAGAGGAGGGAGGAGAGACAGATAGACAAACGACTTTATTGAGCACGAAATTGAGACTATATAGTCCCTTCTTACCCTTAGAGGAGAAAGAGAGGAGATAATGCAAAGAGATAGAGGGAAGAGAGTGTGAATAAAGGGAGAGGGAGAGAGGGGAAGCGGGAGGGAGGAAAGAGAGGTGTGATAGAGACGTAGAGATAGCTAGAGAGATAGAGAGTGTAGAAGAGAGGAAGCGAGAGTGAATGCTTTGGGGAGGTGCTTCCCTGTTACCGTATTACATAAACTAGAATCGCCACCCCTCTCTACAATGGCAAGGTTGTAAATAACTGTCCAATGTCCGGCACGATACGGAGAAGGGTGGGGGAGGCGGAAGGGGACTTTGGGGGCACGGACTTACACCCATTGATTATAAGCGTTGACCCGCTTTAAGCGAGGGGGAAGGGAGGGCCAGGAATTCGGCTGGGAGACTCCCCATGTACCCTTCACTGCATTCCCATAATGTACGCCCTAGTCTGGAAACCATTAGTTTTTCCTGCGACCCTCGCGCCACCCCGTGTACCAACGTCTCTCGGATTATATAAAAGTCACGAAGTGCACGTCCTTGTACAGGATTAAAAACTGCAGTCCGCCATTTCCGCATGTGCTATGCGCTTCACATTGCTCCATGACTCGAAATGAGAGCATTGAGAAATTACCCTTCGTCCAGTGGAATTCAATTTATGTCGAGTAAAAAAAAAACTAAAATGTGGAAATTTCCTATGGAAGAAATGGTTAGGATGATTTTACCCAAGGGATTTACAACTTTAATTTCTATTTTACTTGATTTAAATTTTAAGATTCGTTAAACATTTGCTACAGCATTATTCTGCGTGTCTAATCGTGTTCAAATGGTTTCTTCTAACAGTAGAAAAAATTCACATTATCTTATTCTCTGATGGATATCTAAATTAGCTGTGAAATAATACCTTACATTCCATAAGTGAAAACTTAAAGAATATTGTCGTCATTCCATCATGATAGAAAATAAAGGCGCTCAAATATCGTCAAGATAAGACACTGACGGAACTCGACCGTAATTATTTTGGCCAAAATCGCTCTTTTCGAAATAATTACCTCAATTGAGTCAGTAATTTCCGTTTTATGCGTTCTCCCGACGAATGGAAAGACGACACTCGTTTAACCGGTTAGGAAGTTTAACGCCACTTCGGAATTTCATTCGATGTAATGGATTCCGGGTACTAATGATACTTTTTTTCGGTCCTCCGAAGTCGAGTGGATGTAGAACTCCACTTTTGCTGCACCATGGTTAACGACCATCGACAACAACGCATTTCTTACTCGGTTTATCGACAGATCGGCCATTTCCCCGTAAGCTAAAAAATCGAGGGGGATGAAAAATAATCGAGGATATTAAACTCCCCTTTTGAAATATTCACTCGCATTCAGTTCCATCTCAAAGAGTCGCGATGAAATCGCTTCACTTCATTTGAGGAGAACGCGAAATAACGCATGCGATTTAAAGAAAAAAGAAAGAAAGCGTTCCGATGCAACTGTACGTTTTACTTTTCCGCGAGTCCTTTTAATTCCGCCAATGACGTGCATGCATAAAAATTTCACGAGCGTCGCAAACTACGTCACACGCCGCCGACACCAGCGCCACATCCGAAATTTTTCTCCGCGTCCGATATTTGCTCTTCGCGCACACATCCATCCGCGACGAAATAATAAAAAAAAAGAGAGGCATCCGGCATGGCTCGCATTACAGGCAGTGCCGTCGGAAAAGGGGAAAAATGATACGAACCGATAAATCAACACGGAAATTCATACCTCACTTAAGTCACGACATGACATTTTGCGAAGAATATCGTTCTCGTAGATCCGTAGCTTATTCTGACGGAAAAACTGGAGTGAATTTGACCCTATCTATGTTTGAAACTTTCCCGTCGATACGACGTTACACTACACTGCTATGCAAGGAAATGAGTTTTTATCCATATATCCGCGTGAATATCATACGGGCACGTATTCGTGCAAATATTAAATACACACATACATCACATAAAGATTATATACATACATATATACGTGTATGTGCATATACGTATAAGAATGTATGTATAAAGATATACGTATCTATACCTAGACATGCATGCATACTCAAAATTATCGGAGAATCTTTCTAACTGTATCATCTTCTAAACATTAACTACTATGTATAATTCAAAGTCATTTGAAATAATTCCTCTGTCAGAAAATTAGATTATGGGTCATCATGGAAGGAGTGTGGGCAAGACGTATATTTTTTTAACGTGAAGTAAATACCGTTCTCTTGAATACCCATCCGGTTATCAAAGAGTTGCATTTTTTTTGCTACACACAGTCTGTAGATGATGTGTTGTGGTTGCGTTTACAATCTAAGAGAATTAGTAATTTATATGACCTACGAGCGTTTACTGAGCAGACGGAAATTTGAAAAAATTAAAGTTGGATAGGTGTATATATAAACAGAATAGGTTTTTTCGCCCATCCTGCGAATAATAAAGGGGACCGAGACAGAGGGAGAGAGGTGTGTGTGTGCAGCCATTTCGACACACCACAAATAAGGCTGGTGCGGCGTTATATTTTTTTTTTGTATTTGCACATCAAGGGAGAGAGGCCGACATGGTAGGGCGAAAGAAGGGATGGACGGTAAAAAGGGACATCCTGGTTGCGAGGGGGAGGGGGTGGGGGAAAGCGGAGAGGAGCCGTATTTATAGGAGAGTAGCGGGAGGGAGAGAGAGAGAGAGAGAGAAGGGAAGCCATTTTGGACGGGATAGAAGTGGAAATGGGGCGATGGGACACTGGGGTGCTGGTAGGTGGAAGGATGAGCGGAAGGGAGTGGGAGGGAAAAAGGGAGAGAGAGAGAGGAAGGGGTGTGTGTGTATATATATATATATATGTATGTATATATATATATATATATGTATGTACGTACGTACGTACGTATGTATGTATGTATGTATGTATGTATGTATGTATGTATGTATGTATGTATGTATGTATGTATGTGTGTGTGTGTGTGTGTGTGTGTGTGTGTGCGCGTGCGTGCGTGCGTGCGTGTGTGTGTGTACACACATGCATATATACACGTCTGTAAGAATGTGGGTGCAAGGGTGCCCCGTGGATGGATGGACGGATGGATGAAAGGAAAGTTTTTTTTGGATGAAATAGAGGAATAAGAGGAGGAGGAGGAGAAGGGCGTTTTAGGAGGGAGAGAGGCGAGTGAGGGATTGGAGTGGGTGGGAGAGGGCGATCCTTGTGATCCCCTAAAGCCTTCGCTCCGTCCCCTTTCTCCCTGTGGATCTAGGCAAAAGAATGGGTCTACGCCATGCGATAGGGTTTTGTTTTCTCCATCCTCCACTTCTCCCTATTCTTCTTCCTTCTATCTTTTTTATATTCCTCTCGAAGGAATTGCCGCGCGATCCTATTTCTCACTCTCCTAATACTATCCTATACCCATTTCTTCCCCCCCCTCCCCCAACCCCTTTTCCCCGTTCCTGTCTCTATCTTTCTTCTTCCCCCATCTCTTTTATTTTCTCTCCTCCAACCCCGCTCCACTTCCGCCCCCTCCTTCCCTTCCTCTTCTTCCTTATATTGATTTGGAGCCGGTGTGAAGTGGTGCAGGGAGAAATGAGGTGGGAAAAAACCTCCAGTTTGTTAAAGGGAGGAGGAGATTTTTCTTTCGTTCTCTCTCTCTCTCACTCTATCCCTATATATCCCTCCCTCCAATCGATATGGAGTTAATTTCGGTCCAGAAGGGGATAGTAGGAGGGAGGGAGGGATGGAGGTGGAAGGGAGGGCTCGGAGGAATGGATTCTGATGAACGCGTGGAGATGGGCAATATCCTTGACTCACTAGAAAAAATATTTTTCGATCGATATTTTTTTTCATTTAATGGACTCCACTCCAGATGAATGGCATCGCGAGGGTTTGACAACGGGCGTGAGTGAGAATAGCGACGATTCGTTGCCAAATTAAGATGCTTCGAAAATTCGTCGCAAATGCCTATTTGGCCAGGAGAGTGAGTGAGAGAGAAAGAAGGAGAGAGAGAGAGAGATAAAAGAGCACGACGGAGCCCTTGGAATGTTTATAGCGAGTAATTACGTGAGGTAAGTTATGTCAACTATTCGAGAGATCCCGGGAAATGTTCTCACAAGCAATAATAATAAGGCGTCGACATCGAAGAGAATCCACTCTCGAAAAACTCAAGGCAGAAATTGAGCTTGTCATCTCCATTATTATGTTAAATTTTATGAAAATTTCCCAGAATAGTATTCGGTGTTACACATGAATTTTGAATGTGACTGCGTGTATCTGAATAATGTGAATATCTATAAACACACAGAGGTGGATCTAGGCGTACAAGACAAAAAAGTGTTTACTAGTGCGAATATAAATAACCCATTGTAATAATTATACAGAGTATATTATACACTACCTAGATATTTGTAAAAAATACTAGGACATCTAAAATATAAAAACATGAAATGAAATAAGATCTGAATATGGGTTGATTCCTTAGAGTGTGTAATTACTTCATTACCCTTTGAATCAGTCTTTGCACAAACATGCAGATTTCTCCGAACCTTGAACGAGAAGGAATTCTTTTAAAATTCGTTACAATAAAAAGCCACAGTTTCCTATCACTAAAGACAAATAAAGTCCCATCGAACACGGACTGCTTAAAAATTTATGGCGATAAAATTGGAAGTATTTCTGAGCTTGAGAAATGAGTATGATATACTCGACTCAGCAGCGGTGTCCAACCTGCGGCCCGCGGGCCGCTGCGATCATTTGACGCTTAAAATACAGCCCATTTTAACTGTTACATATGAATTTTTTGTCAAAATTATTAAAGTAATACCAAATTTATTTATAAGTAAAACGATTGGCGGTTTTAATATGGCACATATATTCACCTCTAGGTAGATTTGGAAAAACCAATGGATATGGAAAATTTCCAAAGGGGGAAAAATGTTGGACACCCCTATACTAGAGCAAAGGTAGTTTTCACGGAAAGAATACGACCGGAACACGAGTCCCGCGAAAATTTTAGAGAAAAAACTGTCAAAATGTGAGAGCAAGGATGTCAAACAAAAACGTTCGCATGTTCCATTTCCTCGACCTTCACCGAGGAAAAATAAAAGAATTCCGAGCGGTGAAAAAATAAAAGAGACGAAAGTTATAACGAAACCAAAGGACGGAATATTAAAGTTCTTCCGAAACTCCGGCTTCCCAGGAGTAAGCAGTCATCGACGGCACGCTTCATTAAATATTTACTCCCGTCTTATATAACTTTTCTCGGGACCGACTTTTAAAGGAATAGGCAAGCGAGCAGTCTTGAAAGAAAAGGATAAATAAGCAAAAACTTTCGGACGCCGAGGAAGTGGAAAAAAGATCGATGCGCGAAGCGAAATGAAAAATCCGTGCATCGTTCTTGCCAAAAACAAGAGCGAATCAATTTTAATCAGGCGAAACTTAACCCATTTGACACGAAAAGGCTAAAATCGAAAGTCTCCGGTCGATCATACGCCTAGTTCTCTGTATCTCAACCTACCTTTCTCACTCCTTAAATAGAGAACTGCAGGACACACGCGCAATAATAGCTCGGCAATAGTATAAAAGAATGAAAGAGGAGGAGAGTTCGTGGGAATGGAACAGGAGGAGAAGAAAAAAAGGAAGGAGAGAGAGTTAGAGACGGAACTGGAAGGTTGGAGCTCCTGTGACGTCATGAGAAATCCACCATTTTTTCTCCCTTATCCTCACAGGGGAGGAAAGAGCCAGCACGAAAGCGAAAGAGGGCAGATGATGATGCCTTGTGGAGAGGCAGGTATGGACTATGTGAGACGGGTTGCGTGTGTGAAAGGGGAGAGACGGAGAATTCATCAGCGCGGTAGTTCGGGGAGACGTAACAGCGTCGCCAAGCTACCGCGATGGAGTGAGGTGGGGAGGGATGGAGTGGGTGGCTGGGAGGAAACGCAGAGGGGAGAATGGGATGAAAATCGAGAGTATCCCTTGACTTGGAAAGATTGGCGCAAGGGAAAATTCATCGCATGGATGTCTGAGAAAATTTGGATCCTTCCCCTCCGAAATTCCCGGATCTTCCGTCTTTTGAGTGAGCTCGGAGAAAATTCCTTGAGACTAAAGGCTCACCGAATTTTCGTGCGGGGTCCCTCTCTTTCTCTACTATATTCCTCCCACAACCTTTCTTCACTCTTCAAGGCTCCCCCGCCTATTACATGCCCCATTGCGCTAACCGCTTGAATATTTTCTCCCAAAGTCAAACCCTTTGTGTGTGTTGTGGTGGGGGGAAGAGCCGAGGGGGGTTAATTTCGGTTTGATCACCACCGAATGGGTTGGAGAAGAGACAATGTGGGACATCCTAAAATATAAAAAAAAGAGAGAGGACGAATTCTTTCTGAAGCTCGTACTTTAAAAAAAAAATTATTAAAACATAAAAGTGGGATGCCTGTATTTTTTCATTATAGCTTTGTTGTTCTTTTAGCCTTTCATCTCCAGAAATCCTATTTTTTTTAATACGCCGAAGGATTAAAAAAATTCTTTTAGAGATTCGACATAAACCATTCAAAGGATGAATTGAAACGTAATAAATGGATATGATACGAAAAAGATGAACACAATTCGTGCCGTCGTAATTTAAAAAATGTTTATTCAAACGCTCTCATTAAAAACTCTCAAAGTAGTGACTGTTGACATAAGGGCGAAAAGGAGCGAGTTAATTGCCAAGTTCCGCTTTCGACTAAATTACTGTCCGTTTTCAGAAGGCCGAAGTAATTAAATAACGGTATGGTGTACTCTGCATATAATAGTAAGCAATAAAAACATAGATTGGATACAAATCTAATATTATATTACCAAGGTTTGACATTATTAAAAATAGATTTAAAGGGAACTGAATAAAATTCCTCCGGTTTTGTCGGATGAAAAGCGGTTCTGAAAGAAATCAATATATCGACAATCGTCAGAATCGATGTCTAATTTACGGCTTTGCCCCTTCCCACTCATCCATGCAAATTTGATTTTGGTTTGCACCTGGAAAAGGTTTTTTTTTGTATAATTGATTAAATGAATAAATTGTTCATCTCAAACTATGAGTTAAGAGAACACCGGATTTCTTCTGCTCTTTCAATTTTATATTGCCTCCGAAATTAATTTGCATAAACCATTCATCTAAGCTGAGAAATTAAGGGCAAAATTCAATATATTTCGAGAGTAGTAGGATTAGCACCTGCTTTAACGACGAAAACTCCGTAAAAACCTCAAAATTGTCGTTCTTTCAATCTCATAAGAAATTTTTTAATTTTTTTTCGTGATCGATGATTGGCTCATTGTGATCTTTCTTCTTTATAGGATCTTTCCTGTGCGCCTATGGATGGAGAATGCCTTCTGAGAAGATACACTTTATAAAGCGCTTAAGTAAGAGGTACGTATTTCAAAAGGGCATTCCCGGAATTTCTCAGGGTATTTGCCTGCGGAAATCTTAAGCGCAAAATTCAACACCATTATACTCACTTTGATGTAAAGGTTCAAGATCAAATTTCTACAAGCGTCGTTTGCCCTAAGTTTCTCAAATATTTACGCGAACGAACAGTGAAGTTCAAGTTTCGAAATAATTACTTTTTGCCGTAGTTAATTTAGCGTTTATAAAACTGATAGGCAACATTCATATCAGATAATCCATCTTGTTTAAGAAGCGAAGAAAGTATAAACGTCGCTCAACTTCTGGATGGGAAGCGAAGACCTGCATGCGACGGTTAAACGATCAATCTTCACCTGGCTAACATGTTTAAGTTTATGGCCGCCCTGCCACCTATCGGTCGAGCGAGAAGTCACTATCCCCGCACACGAGAACGAACATTTTGTTTGTGGTGCAGAGCCAGCGATAAAAAAAAGAATCCTCTCTCCAGACAAACACATATTCGCGCAAAATTTTATTTATAAAAACCACTCATCACACAAAAAAACCTCCACAACAGTCGAGCCATATTTTGTCCGAAACGGAGAGTGGCTGGAAGAAGGGGGGAAAAGTATCAGGAAAACAAGGGAATAAAAAAAATGGAAGGGGCAAAGGCTCTTTTCGAGATTTACACACCCCAAAGGCTTTGAAAGAAAAAAAACAGAAGGTCGAACACAGAAAAGAAACACTTAAATCGCCGCTGCAATTCGGTACGGTGCAACTTCGCGCACTTCCTACCGATTGATGGTCAAGAGAAGCATCTCTTAAGGGCCTCGAGAGAAGAGAGAGAGAGAGAGAGAGAGCGAGAGACGAAAAGGGAGATAGAAAGAGGGAGGGAGGGGGGAGAGGATGAGGGAGAGGGAAAGGAGTGAGGATGAGTGAACGAGCGTGTGCGGGCAGAACCTTTCCTTCTCCCGGCACTTTTTCACATCCTTCCCCTAGAGTGTAAGGGTAAGCCCGACCGTTTACTCTGGTTAGAGGGCTCGGCTTCTTCTTTCCCGCCGCCTTCCTCTTCCCTCCTCCCCCGTATCCATTCCTCCTCCGCGGCCGAAACCCCTTTTTCCCATTCCTCCCTCTTTGCTCTTAACTCAGCCTCAAAACTTCCTTCCCACGGCCCCGGAGCTTTTACCTCAGGGACGATTCTCTATGGCACGCAAACCTTTAGAAAAAAAATAAAGAGCGAGAAGAGAGGTGGATTTTCCAAGAGGAAAATTCCTCCCGAAATTTCCGCCTTCAAAACGGAATGGATTACGCTCGAACCAAGGGTCTTCGGCATGCGGAGATGATAAGACTAACCTCCTTAAACGAACTACTAAGTGGGATAAATGAAATAAAATTAAAGTGCAGTAGAAGAGAACTATTTTAACAAAAGAATAACGAACGACCGGTTTCGACGAACCATCATCATCATCATCGACACCAAATTCATACTTTTGTGTAAACACTTACTGATGATAACATGGAATCCATCTTGTTATTTGATTTTATCCCAATTCCTTGAGATTAAGTAATTGTATTTTTCCTCTGTGTCTCAGTGTTAGGGTTTACTACTCAGCAAGCCCTACCTCAGCAAAATCGAGAATTGATAATTAACCAGGCTTGATAGCTTAGTGGGTCAAGTTCGATTCCCGGTTAAGTTCAGAGTGTTTCTCCTTATCAAAGCTCACATTTAACTGAGGATGACAACCAATCGTCGAAACCAATACTGTGTTTTTGTTTTGCGGAAATGGTACCAAGTATTCTTCTACTAAGCTGTGCACACTTAAATGTATTATGAGTGGATTTTACTATCGACTATAATTATTCAAATGATGCAAGACGGGAAGCGCGAACTAATCATCGCAACCACGTGAATAAAAGAGGCAGATTGTTTTTTAACCAATAAATACGATTATCCGTCTTAGGTAAGACTAAGTTAGACACGTTTTATCGATAAAATACAGATAATCTACGAATGGCACTTTTTGAAAAGAAATCTGCTGATGCATGAAATAGGTTACATGACCCGTAAGAAGGAGATACATTTGCAGAAAAGTAATTATCTCATTAAACTATTGAAATTATTTTTAAATAAATCGAATTCGATAAAAGAAACGCAGAAAGTGAAAAGGAATTTGCATGAAAAAATGAATAGTTTCCGTCAGTTTTGGTTATCGCCGCTTCGCTTCGCAGCGAATTATGCCACACTAAACATTTTCAATGTTACTATTTTTTCTGAATCTAGGGCACAATTCATTTATGTTTCTCCAAAACGGTAGCAATAGCACAAGATGTTCAAAACACGATAGAGTTTTTTGCGCACCTGGTGAAGAGAAAACTAGTTTAGGATGAACGCTTCAGACAAGGTAACGGCGCATCCCCGCATTTAAATTCCTCCCAACCTACACTTTTTTTTACAAAACAATTCTAGCATGAAGCTCACAGAGTTTGTACCAAAATGCAGGAGAGGATGAGCAGGGTATTATTTTTTAAGCGGGTAAACTCAAACTCTCTATAGAACGCCCAGTCGTCCGGTTAATCCGCACACGGCTATTCGGGGTATTATGGTAATTCGATAATTTGGCGTCGAGGTGATTCGTGCCAGCGTTTGAAAGAAAGAATCGCAGATTAAAGCCTGTCGTTAATCCATGCAATTTTTAGTGTAGCACACTTCATTGATAAATTCTGCGATGATGACACTTGTATCTGGTATGACCTATAATATTTAATAAAAATAATCTCTGGTATGTGCAAACCCACTATATTTTATTTTAAATTAAACCTGGGTAACATACGATCCTTTATGTCGTGATGGTAATAAAAACACTTTCAACACGGTGCAATTATTTATTTTAATCTTAATGAAATAATTTAGAATTTAATTTATTCCATAAACATTCTAGAGGGGACATTTCTGTGTCAATCTTTGTCGTCCCATTGCAATTTGTTCCTTTTGTTAAAAGAACATGTCATTAAACAATTTCTTCAGGATTCCTAGGCTACCTCCGGTTGAAAAACACATTGTATTTCAAATCTCGAAGTAAATATCTCTCACCATCTAGTTAATATGTATACTTTGTAGAATAAAAAGTGAAATTAGCAAAATCGACGTTTTCCAAACAAACTGAAAACACTAAGTTAAATGTTGAATATACTTTACCATTTACCACACACTAACTTATATCACCAAACGCGGACACAGGAGTTCAGTTCTTTTTGCTAAGCATGTGGATGAAGGGTTAATTTAAACGGGACGCGCCGTAATTACAAAGTTATATCGGCCTGATATACTCTTCCATAAATTCGGAGGAGACATTTCCATTTAATACGCCCGAAAACCGCCATGCAAAATTCACATAATAATCGGGTTCGATAGCGCTTTTTCGGAGAATATTTTACATATAATACGGAAATATAATAATAATCCTCGATTTACCCGGAGATGAATGGGAATCGCACGAATCACCCCCCCCCCCCCTCCCTATTGGCGCTTAGAATCGGAAATTACATCGATGGAACCAAAAATCACTTGACTGTAGAAAGATATTTCAAAGATTAAGCGATGCGTTCCAATAAGTCAACCGTTCCAGTTTTCAGCGCAACCGGCACTTCTTTTTTTTTCGCTCTACCGTATATAAAAAGAAAAAAAATGGTTTCCCCTTCCCCTCTCAATCCCCGAAAAACTTGCGCGTACGAATTTCCCCTCCGGAATGATTGATGTTTTACGATTTAATCCATTGTTCTCGTCGCCTAGCGACTAACGTAACGTCATCCGTCCGCCACCCGCAGAGCCGGGGACATCTACGACAGGTGGAAGTATGCTTTATAACCGCTCCATTAAATTCGTTTCGGAACTTTTCGAATGCGCTCGATTTGAAAGCGTTCTCTCTCTCCCTCGCCCTCCTCTCCCCTTTCCTCTCCTCCGCGCGAATTGTTCGCATGGACGCCATCACGCTCGAGTTCTCGCGTATTGGATAACTGTTTCGGGGTAATGCGGATTTCGGAATTGTTGAAATGCGATGGGAGGGTGCGAATTTGGAGGGAGGAAAAAAGAGGGGGAGAGAGAGAGGGGAGGTAAAGAAAGGATATAGGGGGAGGAAAAAACTCTAGCTCTCGGATGGCCGACGAAAATTCGCCAGCTTTTGTCGAAAACGTATATACTCTCCAGATTCACTCGAACGTTTGATCGTATTTTTTGTTTCGTCTCTTTATATGTGTGTGTGTGTGTGTGTGTGGGAGGGGTGTGGGATGTGGCGACAAAAGTCCGTCGTCAGAGAGAGGGAGCGCACCGTCCGGATTTTGGGGCTTACCGCATGCTCGAAGCCCCGCACACCGCGCTGGACTCTCTATCTCTCTCTAGCTTGCTGTTTCCGCCGCTGCTGCACCGAACGATCCCATGGGATAAACTTTTCCTTGTCCCCTAGAGCATTAAGTGCGCATTCTTTCAACTTCCCACTGAGCAGTTTTCGGGTGAGTCGTGTTGTTGAGGAGGAGCAAAGGTGGGAGGGGAGACAAACAAAGGGATGGCGGCGCTGCGCCGTCTCCCATTCGCGAACTTTAGTGTCCCCGTTCCTCCTCCCATTCCGACTCGCGCGCCGTTTGCTTAGCGACGAATTCTCGGAGCGAAGATGATGTCCCTTCCCAGTGTCCTCCTGGAGCGATATTTTACATCTCTCGAGTCCTTTGGTATTTTAAATAATATGTACACCAACGTGTTGTTTTTATTTTAATCGGCCATTTTGGATGGCGAAAGTAATTTTTTCATTTTTCTCTACCGAGCCTTCGGGAGGAAGCACAAAAATTTAATTATATTTATAAATGAGTGAACAGAATCGTCCGAATCACGAAACACCCCAGAGCTGGGGCAAGACATTCTTGCGCTATAAGAAATGTTTGAAAATCGCGCACCAATCCATCTCGCCTACTCCTTGTCCCGCTTTTCCGTGCACACCCCTTACGGTTTGTAACGGTCAATGGCTCTGGGTGATACTTCTTTTTACGCTCCAAGAAAACGAACGAACGGACGAAGCAATCGAATCTCTGGCCAACAAGAGTTCTCTTTCTCTCTCCTTCTCTAAGAGTCTCCAGGGAAACGAATCGTGACTTTTGCGAGCTCACAGTTTCTCTCTCTCTCTCTCTATATATATATATATATATATATATATGCCGTAAATGTTTTCCTCTTCTCCTATTTGCGGTTCAAACGCGTCCACATTTTTCCTCCTCACGAGGGCAAACAAGCACGTACTTCTGTCGTGTTGCCTTAATGCTTACCGAAAGAGCTTCGCTTTAAAAAAAAAAGTACTTTTTAAGGAGAGCTGAAGGGACGGTTTACTCGATTCGGAAGAGGTTTATACTGGGCGTAAAAGGAATAAGGTTCAAATCGAAACTCCTCGGGAAACATGAAATAAATTCCTTTACCATTAGTGTCATCTCAGCAAATGAACCGGCGAGGTAAAAACAGAAAGCAAAGTCAGAAGATCTCATTAATATTCGGCACCGTTATTATTCTCAACGTCAACAAAAATTCAAGGGACAAAGGGCATTTTTATAATCTATTTTTTCGGTGAATAGGAGAAGGATGCTTTTTTAAATTGACTTTGACATAATTTCTTCTGTATTAATAATTATATAGCACTATGTTAACTTTGCTAGTAATTCCTAACGAATCGTATTCTCCATAAGTTCGCGGATAAAGAGTTTCGGGATAGTTTTAATTTTAGTACGAAATATAAAAGTTTCAAAAAGAAGTTATTTATGAGAAGGTTACTCTTTTTTGGAAAATTTCGTGTTAATTAAATTTACATTTACTACCACGCTAACGTTAAGTACAAAGTCGGTTTACGGCCGCATCGCTGCACCATTACCCGCATTCTCTACATAAACCCATTGTATTAATGATAATTAACGCACTAAGTTTTTATTATAATGTTATTGCAAAGCTGCTTTTATTACATTTTCAAATGCTAAAATCTCATCATCATCAATATAAGCGCAACAAATATTTAATCCGAGTCTGATTAAGTAATTGAAATTCGACAGTCTGTAAAAAATATTTAGTGTTTGCCATGAGTCGATGGACCCTCAAGATTTTCCATTCGAGAGTTTTCCAATAGCTTACAGACGGAATAAAAAATTACGATCCGGCTCCTACTTCGGCTCTAGAATAAGTCGAAAATCAATGGATAGGGTTTTTGAGGATCATTCCCAGCGAAATGTTTGACCAATGTAGAAAGAACCTTCTGATCCGTAAAAAAATACTCTTCGGCGAATGGGATTCGACGCAGTTTTCTAGTTCCGCGGATGAAAATCAGCGATGGCACGGCGTTTTCGTTTAGTTACCCGGAAGCGCCCCGCGAAAATAAAAGTTCAGTTGTGGATTCGAGTAAAAATCACGTAAATGCAGGGAATACGTGACATTTTCCGGCCTTTAATACTTAAGGGAATAAGGAAAAATTAATCGTTCGAGTTCTGATTTTGTTTTTAAAAGCCTAATGGATTTTTGCGGATGACCGGCTAGGTCGAATCGTGTTTAAGGCACAAAGCAGTCGAAAAAATACCAATACCTCCGTGCTATGTGCGAGAACGCAGATTTGTGCTTTTTTTAGATTGGTTTTTTGATTCTTTGGTAAGACCGGCCAAAACAGATTAGGCATAAGGGATTTGACACGTTTTTCGTTTCAAATATACGCATTTTTTTTTAAATCCCTAATTCCAGTCTATCTCACGCCACTTCAAAGCTTCCTCCAAACATTTAATTTGGCCGCTTTTTGATGTATTTTGACGTTGCCTTGGCCACAATTCTGGTTCACAACTAAAATACAAAAAACAGTCACTTCTTTCTTGAAAAAGTCGCTTCCACGAGAAGAATAACCGAAGGTTCTTCTCATAAAGTTTATCTTAATTTGTAGAACGGAACTAACTTCCAGTGAAGTATAAATTAACGAGAGAATTTTATTTTAGAATGGAGGCGTCCAATAGGATTTCGGTGCTCGCCAAACATGAAGCGATCACACGATGCAAAATGTTGTGCAATCATAATAAATAGGATTTGTTTAGGAGTTCATTATGATACACAAAACATTTATTTATTATTGAAATCAGTATGAAACTTTTCTTCTTCTATCGCCATCGCCCGGTAATTAGGCATAAACAACACTCCAACTGAGCGTCTCAATTTCCCCTCCAGGTTTTTATCCAGTGTATGTTATCTTTTCTCCCAATCCATGAAAGTCATCGCAGAAAAAGTTCATTCGGAGAACCGAGTTTATCCGAACATCGAAAACAGGTTTGAAATGATTGAGTTCAGAACCACGAACTCGTTTTCTTTCAAAAGTTGAGTCCATTTCATCAAAAACAGATTAATCGTGCAAATGATGGTTGATCTGGATTTGAATGAAAAGCATATCTGCTTCGAAACTGCCGCTGTCCGAGGAAAGCAGGCTAAAGAGCTCTTGAGATAGCTGACATGAGAGTTATGGATATCAATGTGAAATGTATGGAAAATCGATTCTTAAACTTTCAAAATCGGAAAAGCGGTCATCAAATTTTTTTATCAGATTCTGCAACCAATTCACGTAGCGCTTCTGATCAAAATCAGCATTTGCCGCATTCCGCTTCATATTTGAAGAGTATATGAAACAAGTTTGTTTTGACACATACTGTCACAAATCGGCATTTCCTTTCCACGAAATTTCAGGTTCAGTTTATTCATGTGAACAGTGTTATAAGCGAGAAAACGCAAGTCACACTGCCACACTTTATTCTAGATCACATAGTAAGTTGTTAACATTCTTTTCTTTTGCAAGGAAATATCGCATTTGAGTGAGCAAGGCAGTATGTCGTTGGAAGGACTTTCCACGACTCAATCGCCTTAAAATAATTATGAAGCAAATGAAATTTCTCTACTCAAGAGTATTCCACGTCTTTCAACTGCTCCATATATTTCAAATAGTTCACATCGAAATATTCGATGCAGTGGACGATTTTTATTTCTCTTTAAAACCTTTCAAAGGTTTTTACCCCGTCATTTGAGCGCAAAGATTATCTAGGGAAAGCATTCATTAGAACGAGGTCAAAATATCGCGATCGGGAGCGTCTTTATACACTAACACAAGCGTCAATTCGCCACCAGTGGCAAGCGTATTGAACACTGCCGTTTTAGAAATATTAGTGAAACTACACATCATCAACTTTCAATGATTCTCATTTCCAAATGTACCTTTAAAACATTGACAGGCAAATGTCATGTCATCCAACCCACGCAATCACGCCATACATTTTTTGCTGGAAAAGTTGAGATAATTAATCACTGCCATTCTAAAAATCTAAAATACAATTCAGAGAAAGATAAATTGTCATGTTACACTAAAGGCAGGAGTGTGTTAATAATATTAAGTAAAATTTAGTTGAAAGTGTAATATATTTCATTGGAGAAGTTTATGATTTTGAATTAATCAGGCTATTGTGACTATTAGCGTATCGTCTGGTATTCACTGAAGAATTATTAAATTTGAATTAATTTTGGGAACAAATTTCAAATAAATTCTTACTGAGATGTAGAGGAATTTGTGAAACGCTGAAAATTTAAAAATATAATTAACTACTCTATTTTAATGCATTTCTGTTATGTCACAGGACTTAAAAACTCATAATATCTGGCGCTGATTAACTCGAAACCGAGCTTTATGGCCCATAAATAGCGAGATAAAACATATCAATAAACGCAAAATCGAAACGAGTCTTTCAACAACGTCTGCCCTCATTTTAATCCGATTTTAAGAGCAATCTCGTTAGATTTCGCTAGTTTATTTTTAATGGCCTCATGCGATGTCATCAGCAGAACATACTTGCTTTGCTGGATTCACTTTCACTGTGGAAAGGGGAAGCATCAAGGAGATTAAGAATGTAGGAGAGATACGGAGAAGAGGGAGAGACGTGGAGTGGCGGAAGAGATAGGGAGTGAATGGGAGATGGGAGGAGAGAAAAACGCATGAAGTAAGATATGGCAATAGAAAAATACTTGAGATAATAGAGGTGGAGAGAGAGGGAGGTGGAAGAGAGAGAGGAAGGTGGAGAGAGAGAAGGAGGTAGAAAGAGGAGGTGAAAGGAGGAAGGAGATTTAAAGAGAAAGAAACGCGTGGTGTCGGCTTCGGAATTTTCTCAATTTCATCTCGCCAATTCATCCTTCTCCATCAACTTCTCCCTTCCCTCTTCCAACCCCTCTCGATCTGAAGTTTTCACGAGGTAGTAAGGAAAAAATAACTTTCCAAATTAGCACAAAAAAAGGGTCGGGTTCTCTTCCAAAATGAGTTCCTCGAGACTGCTTAATTGGATTTATATAGAATCAATACGTATATAACCCCCTTCAAGAGAATTTCGCTTCATCTTCAGTATCCGTCGTCGCCAATTAATCGCTTCATTCGAACGAAGTGACATTAAACTCGCTCAATTTTTTCTTTCGCAGTCACTCAAAAAGTAGTTTAATTATTCTTTCGCACTCTTCCCTAACCCATAAAAAGAACCCTTTTCAGTTCCCATTTCTTTTTAAAATCGAATTTAGCTCGTGCTTGCAATAATTACACGTCAAGACCATTGCAGCATGTAATAAATTCATAGACATGGCTGAATGACACTACCCCTCTCAGTCGGTTAGGCTTCAACCTACTTACAGTTTCCCATCATGAATTACGACACGTTAAAATAGCTTCATTATGAGAATACTAATAATATGTATTAGTAAGGATGTTACAACAAGGTAAACAAATTTTACGTTTCTTTCATTTTTTTAATCGTTAGTGAAATAAAGATCTAATCCGCTTGAAAACGATGGACCTAAGCTAAAGAATAATTATTCAATTAAATTATTTATTACACAACAAGCAAATATGTGGATTAAAATTTTCCCTAATAAAAATCACATTTCTATACATAAATAATAGATTTAATTTTCCTTCGGAGAATGTAAGTACTTTGACCACAAAAACAAGGCCAGCCCAGGGGCGGATCCACGGGGGAGGGGGGGGGGGAGCGATCGCCCCCTCCTTAGATAACCCCATTGCACTCCACTGGGTGCTTTCTTAAATTCATTCCGCGCAAAAATCCTCAATTATACGCCGCAGATTAGGTCTGTATAGCGAGGGAAAGAAGGATTCTGATAGGGGTAGGGGTTTTCAAAATATAGGGCAGTTGGCAGGGGCGGATTCGCTAGGTGGAGGAGCGATCGCCCCCCCCCCCCCCCCCCCCCCCCCTTGAGAAGTTTCTGGATCCGCCCCTGGGCCAGCTTAAAAAAATAATTACTTTTTCAACTGAAGCTATTGCATCACGTAATTAATTCGAACCAATGACTGCTTGGTACGTAAAATATTTATTAATAACCAACGCCGCATGATTCTGACCGATGTGCAGATCCGTTCGCTGGAGAAAAAATATTCTCCGACGCGAGGAATCGATCATTTTTGTCAGAGAAATAAATAAGACCGTTTTTCTCGGGACATAAATCCCCAACATGGCTTAAGTTAATTCCCATATTTACGCAAATCGAATAAACTTTCCGTAGAGAGATACCTCAAATAAAAAGAGCGCCACGGCCACGTTGATTGATCTCTAACAATTTACCGCCGGAGAGTTTTCAAATTTGTCTTTCAAAACTTTCGCGGCCGGGTAAAAGGGACCATTTCCTGTAGTGATTTCCTCCCTCCCACCGCAAACTTGAGACGGAGAGAGGGGAAAAGATAGATGGAGAGGGAGGGATGGATAGAGGAATGGAGAGAAAGAGAAGGAAATAGAGAGGAAGGGAGAGAGAAATATAGGGAGGGAAATGGATAGAGATAAATATAGAGGAAAGGAAGGATGGAGAGACACCGGAAGAAGGACAGAAAGAAAAAGGGGAGGAGAAAGATAGGTAGTGAAGGAGAAGGAGAGAGAGAGAGAGAGGGAAGCAATACAGATTAGGGATAGGACGAAAGGGGATATGAGTCGGAAGTTCTTAGCATAACGTCCTAAATAACGGACGGATCATAATTCATCTTTCCTATCCCTCTAATTTTCAATTCTCATGAAGAACACGAGTAAAGCGCGTCTGTTCTGTACATTAGCGGCCTGTCCTTAATTATGTTGATTATAGCATGAAACTTTTAATGGGCGGCGTGGGTTCAAAAGAGCGGTCTTCCAAGTCTTCCCGGAGGCGAAGCGTGGGAACATGATAAATGGATTCTTGGGTTTATTTTTATTTTCTCGAAGTTCGGATAGAGGTTTATTTTTTCGGAGACGAAATGAAGAAGAACCATTAATACCCCGAAAAAGCATCGCTGGAGCGCTGAAAGAGACTAATACGCATTGAAAGCATCGTTTCCATTAAATTGTTTGTGTGCTTGAATGGGAAAAACAAAATCGGCTTATGTAAAATTAAAGCCCAAAATAACTCTGTAGTAGATTGTCTAGGAAATAAGGTATCGTTCAATAATCAATGATACACGCGAAACGGAGCGTAAACTTTTTATTCATATATTACATTTTTACATTCAACAGTACGAATTTACAGTACGACCTAGTCCTCTAATCTGCAATGACAAATTTAAGCTCAAATTATTAGAAAAAGAGAATAAAAATTGCATCTACTTGGATGTAATTTTCCGATTTGCATTGGAATACAAGACGAGCGACAAATTTCTCATTGAAAATAAACCAAATATCGATTTATATAGGTAAACGAAATGAAATGAAATTATTTATTCATAATAAAAAGATCCATGCATATAAAGTGCATTTTAAAATTAACTTAATTATATATATTTTAAATACGAACGTCTATACCATTGAATCCTGAGTCCAACATGTTATCCATCTTCATACCAAAGCTGGGAATGGACTGCAAAATTCCGCAATAACTCTGAATCAGAAAAGATTTTATTTGTGGATCTCTCCCTGGGACAACGAAAAGTAAATCTTTCCCATGCGAAACCAAAATGGGATTGTAAATCTCCCTGTGTTGGCGTAGTTTTCGATGCCGTGGTCAAATGGGAAAAATACAGATTCAATCGAGCATGAATACGCCAAACCGTTCTCTTTTTACTCTCGCGATGTTTTTCTGAAAATATCGAATTGATGAATAGAGTGGAAAATTCGGTAATATGTACATTATCTATTCCTAAGTATCAATTCATTTTTTTTTACATTTTACAGAAGCGCACATTTATTCTCATTCAAAAACTCATAAACTGGTATAAGTAACCGCCATTAATAATTTTAGAAGGAAGTTCCTACTGTTTTTTTTAAATTATGGAGTTCTGAGTTTCTACTTTCGTTAATTCGTTTCGCTGATAATTCAAAGTAAGGGGTGTTTTACGTTTATACGCATATATTTAAGAGTAATTCTGAATGTATGTCCTTAACGTCTTGGCAGTCATCCCTAACTTATGAATGGAACCTTAAAAGTAGTAAACGCAACAATGCGGCGTAACCCGCTCCAACAATCCTACGAATATAACGACTGCAAAACTTTTTGGTTTTTAATTTACGATTAGACGTGGAAGTTGAGAACGCTGAGCACGTCATTAAACTTGATTAGGGCGTCGTGTAACTTAAGTTAATTAGGGTTATGGGGCCGTGAAAATTTATATTATTTTTCTGCTTTTATTCCTCGTCAGGGGGAATTACGGCCGAGCCATTTATTAAAATGTTATCATCGGCAATCAAAATCCAGCTTTTGTGAAGCATAAAGTTTCCGAAGAGTCTCGATGACCTATTTCGTCCATTAATCGTAAACTACGAGGATCGGCAGTGCGACAAATGGAGTTTTTCATTGAATTCCAACCGATAAAACTTCGTCCGCGGGCGTTATAAAATAACCCTGGTGAAATTGTCCGGGTGTTGCGGCTGGAGGAGAATCTCGTTTCTAGGCTACACTTCGGCGAACGTTTTCATTCGCAGTAGTTTCTTCGATGCATAACACAGTTTGGAAACTCGATATAGTCCCTAAGACGCGCACTTTTACAAGTGAATTTTTCGAAGACTATTTTCTTTTACTAACCTACTCTTATAGGTAAAGTCTAAATCTTTAAGAGTAACAGAAATTTTACGTTGCTCCTTTGTTTAAGGTATTATCCATTCTATAACAGTTCCTTTATCTCTTAATATGAACTGCTATCGCGTCTCAAGATAGAATCAGATAAACCCACGACAATCTTAGAATTTTGTATTCGTTTTTTAGGTAACTGCTAAAATAATTCGCAACTCATCTTGATATATAGTTCATTTTTCAATCACGGTGGCCGCGCTACATTCTAACGCTGGTCGTTGAAATTTAATTAGTCGTAAAGTAAATGTACTGCGTATAGTAATGAAAGTGTAGCAACCAAATGCAAAATCGTGCAAGATTAAAACAAATTCCTTGCATTAGGCCGCAGTTGATTTGTAATATTCTTGACAAAAGAGTATCATGCATCATATATTAGACGAACAAAATGATATTTTTATAAAACGATTTTTGTAGATGGCATACAAAAGAGAGACGAATGTAAAATAAGGCTTTTCATTTAACCCTCTTAGGTAAGGTATGGAATATAAAGATATTGTCATGTTTGAGGATAAAATAAACAAAAGTGTAGGAGATAAAATATCAACTCTTCAGCGACGACCGAGGACACTTTCCTCATCGCCCTTTGGAAGAATATTACATCGAAAATGCAACGAGCACAAATATAAATAAGGTCGTGACGACGGCATTTTTTCACTCGGGCACCTTTTAGAGCATATAAGGGAGAATAAAAAAACAAAAAAGCGAAAAAAAATCAACTTCATTTGGTATTCTGTTTCTTTGTGCCCTTTGAAATTACTGAAAAGTTTTCGCGATTAATTTCGTGCCGGTTTTTTTTATTCCATTCCCTCGCTGAACGAAGAGAGAGGAAGAGAGCTGCTGCATCACGCCGCAGAGGCAAATAAGAATCCGTTAATTAAAAAACCAAATGAAATGCAAAATCCCGGAAGACTAATTTATATCAAGGTATGAGAGCTAGAACAAAAGAGCGGGAAAATTTTCAGTTCGAAATGTTTTTTTTGTACAAATGGGCTAAAAATAATACTCCATCTGTCCCTCTCTCTCTCTCTTTTTCTCTATTTCCCTCTTCACGTGTACATTTAAATAGAAAAACATATTATGATTATGAAAAATGCCATTAGGTAAAAATGAGATTGAACCGTCTCTCAGTGAATGTAACATGCATTTCTGTTATATATTATGTAAGGATTGAGTTCTGTAACAATGCGAGAGACTATGTATATGATGCAAAATAGAGAGCCAGTCTTTTGTTTCTTCCTATATCAGTAAGGGAATGTTACGTTACTTCTCTCTCTATCTCTCTTTCACTTGTGTAAAAAAACTAAATCGTTGAATCCAAAATAACTTTTAGGCGTATAAATCAAAATATATTTCCTAAACAGTATAACTTGGGAAAAAGCGTATATACCGTAATATATTGCTTGGAATACGTCTATAACGGTAAGAACAAGGTCGCAGATATATAAATAAAGAATTTAATTTGAAAAATGGTATAAATGTTTGAGAATTCGAGCCCGTAAACCTTTTGAGCAGGGGTTCCTAACGTTTTGTTAGAGCGTCACACTCTCAAATATAAACAGGATTTTGTGGAACCTACAAACCTTGAATATTTATATATACGGTAATCGCAACGTTTGGGCGCAATACTTGTTTGATACTAAATTATCATCAATTTATAAGAGGGAAGGTTACGGCTATAATGAACTATCAACATTTTCAAATCTTTGATTAATTTAGTTAGCGATAATTTTCTCTGGCACCCTTAGTAATCACCTCCGGCTCCTAGTTCGGGAAACACTGCTCCAGAGAAAACCATTGTAATGGTTTTTGGAAATAATATAATCAAAATTAATTATGCTCCGCCAAAGCAAACCAAAACTTTTATGTAAAACAAGTGCAAAGAAACCAATATTACCTCTAAAGTTATCTGCAGCTATAACATCATTTTAAATGCTTTCATTAGTTGTATTACACAGTTTCCCTTGCAAATACCGCCAGAGGAATAAGACGCAGGGGGAAAATTTTACTTCTTTACTAGCGGAGGTAAAAGGTTTCCTTTTGTACAACTTGAATATTCTTCTACTATCGCCTTCAAATTTTTACTACAAAGTAAAATATGTATAAATTATGAATTTTTATGAATTTTTATGACACCATCATACCCGTTTTATTTTTTCAATGGGAAATTTGACCTAAGGGAAAACAAACGGCGTCGTAAATCATCCTAGTTTTTTAATGAAGCACCTAGAACAGAAAAACACTAATATTCAGCCTTCTGTCTCTCCCTTCCGTGAATAAATCTTTCGATAGATAAGAAAAGAGTAGCATCGTAAGAAGGTGGAAAGGAGAAAGGACGTAAATGCATAGGACATTGAGGTACTGGTGAGGGTTACTCTTGAAGCTATGACTAGGGATTGCAATCCAGGAGGAATTTCACAATCCCGGGATTTCGGGATTCTAAATTTCCAATCCCGGGATCCCGATCCCGTTTTATTAAATGTTATAAAAATATAAAAACCATGGTTTTAGCTACAGAAACTAATGTTTTATTTATCCCATTTCCATAACGCATATAAACTGCTTCACTGTAATAAGTGAAGGTAGAAGACAGCAACACAGGTGAAACAATAATAATAAAACATATAATTATCTTTTAAAACGCCAGTGGTTTTACTGTATGCTACTATACGACAACGAATTCAATTTACACTTTCACTGTGTAATCAGGTGCACTTATATTATAAAGCACAAGAGACGAACAGCGACGAAGATGTTAGGCCGAGTAACACCAAAGAATGCCACCAACTAGCCGTAGCAAGCGTTCTATCTTAAATGTGAGCAAAGCGTTTGAGAGTACATAGATTCTTTTGTTTATACCGACGTGCCCGGTCAATCTTTCTCCAACCGGCACAAGAGTGAAAATATTTTCAACTCACTAGAGCTGGAGCAGATTTTCAACTGTGAAGTACGATGCTATGGAAACCCAGTGAGAAAGAAAAATTAAAAAATACTTCATTATATTCACAGGCATCTCGGAGCCACATAACCAATAAAGAAGATACGAATTCGTTAAGGGTATATGAGAGATACAGCACTTGAGCTTAAGAGCTGAAAGAAATATTAAACTGCCCCAAAGCGGTATTATGGGAGCTCGAGGGTAAAATTAGAATATGCCTTAACGTAAATAAAAACATCTTAAATGCAGTCGGACTAAATTGAAATTGAAGATTGGTTGAGGGTACTCGAGTATGAATGTGATTAATGCCTAAAGATAAGCAAGGAAGCAAAAGATCTGGCCCCTTTAGAATGGAATTTGAGAGCGGTGCAACGTATGTCTCACGACTAGGACAAAAGTGATATTGTATCAGCCAAATCTTACACGCCCCAGTTTGGAAACCACTGACCTAAAAAACGATGTTTGGCGGAATTCGTAGGACCAACTAATTTGGTGTATAGAAGCAGAGAAAGATCCGAATGACGATGAAAAGGATTGTGAATGCTGATTCGTTAACAAAAATTTTTCGGTTCATTTATACATAAGCTTGAAGCCGAACAATGCCGGATAATTCTTTATTAACAATTAATATAAATACTATAATAATATTTTCAGAATAGTCTCACTATATAATTGAACCATTGTTATGTTAAAACAGAGAATCTCAGCATAAAAATGACTAGTATTAAATATTTGTAAATCCCGAAATCCCGGTATCCCGGGATTGCAATCCCCAGCTATGACCCCTTAAGCTATGAGAAAGAACAAGTAGAAGTTGGACAAATAGTGAGGCGCCGCAGTTGAGGTCACCTCTCCCGACACAGGTGTACACACACACACATACATAGGGGAGCACGCGAAAGGTAGAGAGAGAAGAGTAGACCGGGACCGTCGGAAACCAGGAAAGTTAAGAGAAAGACGATGGGGGGGGGGGGACAACTTAGCGTTCCTACGGAGACCTAAACCATGAGAATCCTTCCCCTCCTTTACCCCTTTCCTCAATTTCTTCCTCACCCCATCACATCCACCTCCAAAAAAGAACTTTCTATTCATCCTCGCCACAACCTCTCTCGCTCAGCAAGGGTATGTAAAAAAAAGGGTTGTTTTTGGATCGATAAGACGGAGGAAAAAGGGAGAGAGAGAGGGATGAGGGAGGTGGATAAGGGAAGAAAGGGAGGAGGTGCTGGGGTGCAAGTATGGTTCCCAGACACTTTCATGCAAAAGGTAGCACATTTTTACACATTTTTACGAAAAAGTAGGACTTTCTTTTGCAAGAAGTAGGACATTTTTTACAAAAAGTAGTACACATAAATTTTCAACCTGCATTAATTAATTTTATCTTACAAAACAATAATTACATATATATTTGTATTTGAACATATTTGTTTTCACTGTATCAAGGCATAATTACATTTCATTTGTAGCAAACTTTTTACTGTTTCAATTTTCAGTCTGTTCCTATCGCCAGTCCGTGTTTTTTTTTACACAAAGAGAAAACTCGCTCAACATTAGCATTCGATGTTGGAATCGTTAAAATTATGTGCACTAACTTCTTTGGACCAACGAAATTATCATTTTTAAATAAAGTGGCCTACTTTTTATCAAATGGAAATTTATTAAATTCTTTTGAAGTATTTATAAGGTATAAAATCAGTTAAGCCGTTTCGTCAAACAAAGAATCCTTTGCAGTGATTTCTGAGATTAAAAAATATGCCGTTTTTCGAATTTCATCGTATTGAATATCTTCAGTACTTTTAAACGTTAACCATTTAGTAGACGAAGGATAGTCATTACTTCTGAACGTATATAATCAACAAACATTGAATAAAATTCAAGAAATTCTTTTTTAACTGAACTCTTGTATTTGAATCTGTTAAAGTTTACAGCATTGCATTAGGTTTGCACAATTTTAAAAATATACATTCATTGATTTTTCTCTGAAATAAAGATATATTTGCTCTGAATATTACGATCTCCACTCGTTATCAGCGAAAGAGGCTTGGCTTCATCGTCAACGAACCACAATGTAATGAGCAAATTGCTGTTGAAGGACAGCTTTGGAGGGGTGGAGAAAGATAGAAATCCCATAGCAGTTTCTACTCTTCTCCAAAATATCCAAAAAGTAGTACAAAAGTAAATGAAGATAGTACAGAAGGCAAAAAAGTAGTACTGTACTGCCAAAAGTAGTTCATCTGGGAACCCTAGGTGGAAGGAAGGTGAGGAGGTGGAGTTTGACGAGAAGGAGGGGGTGGAGGCGGAATAGGGAAGGAAAGTAGAGGGTGGGAGGCGAGGGATATCTTGGGAACTCGTCGAGTTCTCATTTTCAAAGTGGCCTCTACGGTTCTCCGCCCACGTGACATATTGCTCCGCTTGCCGTCAAGGAAGACAATGTTGCCTCAACGTTATAACGGAGATGGTGAAGAGAGGTGTGGGGAGGAGGGAGGGAGGGAGGAGGGAAGAAGGGGGATTTTACCTTTTTATGCTCGCTCCTCCAGGATTCAAACTGGAAATGGGACGAGCAGAGAGAAAGAGAGAATGAGGAGTGAGAGAGGATTATGGGAAGGATTATGGGCAGGAAGCGTGTGTGTATGGGAGGAAGGAACCGTGTTGGGATTTCCATTCTTCCCTAGCTATATTTACCGCTATGGTTATCTCAGTTCGGGTTGCAGAGGGCTTTTTTTTATTTTCTATGTTATTCCGTCGTGGGAAATTTCGACTCGATTAAGAAGGATTTTTTGTATTCCTTTTTTTTTTGAGCGAGACACGTAGGAAGCGGAAGTGGACTATGATTCCGAGAAAATGCGCAGTTTCTGTGGTTTTATTTGTTTGTTTTTGTTGAGCCGTACGGTCGCCGGACTGCCGTTGTTTTTGCGAGACTTCGTTAAACCAGTTCCGACGCGCTTAGTTTTAAACTGAAATTATCAAGCGAATTTTCAGAAAAGCTAAGCGGAAGAGACTCAGATAATGATCCACCCTCCAAACAGCAGTACGTAACAAGAATTTGGTCTTCACGGAGTCGAATATTGGTCACATGCAATATGACATCAATTTGCAGGAAAACTCATCAATCGTTATTTATATCGGATTAATAGATCGCATTATGAAGTCTGTGAATTGCAGGAGTCGTTTATTCCACGCATAAAATTCATTTGTTTTAATCAGAAAAGCAACATTGGAGGTTATTATTTTTACGGCTTAATGAAATTTGACATAATAAATAAAAACTGCGGTAAAAATTAGGCGCAATTTAGAATTTATCGGATACTATTTAATTCAATTCTATGGAAATTTGGCCTGTGATTTTTCGATGTGTCCAAGTCATTCAATAATTTCCGTTTTTTAATGATCTAAATAATAAATTGAGTAGCCAATCACATTGTCATTAATATTTCGCCCAGTTAGAATTACTGAAAAATTAATAATTTTTAGAAAGTCCCGTATTATTTTTTCAAGGAAATGTGTTAAACAAAGGCCTGAAACGTCCCTGTCAAAGAACCGCATCCATCGATTAGCCGATCCTTCATTAAAACGATGCAGAAAGATATTTTAATTTATTTTATTCTCTAGTTCAAAGCCCCTATTTCCACTTGCAAATCCCCTATATTTAGCTCCCTATTCATTTAGTTCTTTATTTACTACGACTAAAATAGCTCGTTGATTATGTTCCCTTATTACTCGTCTGCTGAAGCGGCGAGCTTAACTTTTGATCTGGAATATTAAAAACAAAAAAGAAAAACAGCACCCAGAATAGGGCAACAGTAGCATAAAAGAACGTAGCATTAAATATTTCGCTAGGAACCTTTCCAGCCAGGAAACGGAATCCAAGGTAAGATCCTTAAGGAAAACATTCGCCCATGAAAAAAGTCTCTCTCTTGACGAGAAACTTGCTGGATCGGGTAACTTCAAAATTTTTTTTCCTCGAGTCGTCGAATAACGCAAAGAAATGACATAAATACAAATTTTTTTGAGACCTTTAAATCTGGACGCATATTTTTTCGCATATTCCGGAATAAAAAATGTTCTACCCGTACAAACGGGCCCGCTTCTTATAGCAATGTTAATGGAATTATTTTTTTTAAAATCCGGATGCTTTACGCGGAAATGACGTGAATATCAGTGAAGCCGCTTTTTTGGATCGCCAACCTCTTTCATTATTTTCTTCTGTTGCTTCCGCATAGATCCTTTTTCATGGAAAGTAAGAGGGGGGAGGGGAGGGGGGAGGGGAGGGGGGAGGGGAGGGGGGGAGAGAGAGATATGCACGCATTTATTATCGAATAAGCTCTCCCTCCTGACTTCCTCTCAATGCATTTCTCTTCTCTCAAACTTTTTCTTTTGCTCTATTAATTTTGGAAGACTGTTGCCGTTTTCATTCGCCGATCTCGGAATATTCATCTCTTTCATGTAAGCCTCTTTTCATACTCGGTGTACTTCAGTGAACTACAACGGGTATTACCACCCCTTCATCCTCAACCCATACAGACATTTGAAGGAATTCCAAGGGCCGCTAACGATTTGAGACAGATATTGTTGCATTTTTTAAATGTAACAGTTTCCTTTAATCAAAAGAAATTTTTATAAGACCTTTGCAAGATACGTTCTATCGCGTTTAAATTTCTGCTTACTCTTCTAATGTATTTTTGTTTAATTTTAATCCTATTTTTTCGCGTTAAAATTTAGTTTGTATTTACTATTTATTGAAGCATGTGAACCCTGAAGGTATATCTGTTTAGAACAAGAGAATTACAGCTACAATTTTTATCAATGCGTACTCTTAAAAATCTATTATTGGAAATACCGCCTACATTTTCCGATTTGATCGCTAGGAGCATCTAAACGGAGCATTTAAAAAAATTACGAAAATTTGTTCGACTATCATGTATAAATTGGTTCATATATAAACGTGGGAAGATCATAAAATAATAGGACTGACGATAACACTTGATTAAAACAACTTTTGATTATTACATCAATTTGCTGCCCTTCAAATACCTTCCCCTTCCGACACAATACACTTATTATATTTTCTATTCATCAAAAACATTTAGAAATCAATATTCGGCAGTTCATCGAGTATATTTGCAACAGCATTGTTTATCTCATTACCAGTTTCAAAAGGAGGATCTATAAGTTATTTTTTAATTTCTGGGAAAAGAAAATAAATCATAGGGTATCAGAATGAGTAAATACGGTTGTTGATTCACGATCTCAGAACCCAATGCCTCGATGGCAAACCTGAAAGCAATTCACAAGTGCGTTATCGTGTATTCAACAAGCTTGAGACATTTTTCCTCGAGTTCTGCTAATAGCGAACCTCTAAGCACATTGAAGTACTTTCCGGTTAGCCCTTAATCTCATGGCACATATTGACAGTAAATGACTTAAATTTTGTCAAAGTAAAACGGTGGCATGGTTTTTCCGGCACTTGAATAAACAGCCGTCTTCTGAGGTGGAAGACTACCTGGGCGTTTACACTTGTAACTTTGGGACTTCAGTGCAGAATATAACCAATTAAACTACATCTCGTCATAAGTAACAACTTTGTCCAGAAATATTGGATATCGAATAATTCTAACTTACAGATGCAACTTGATAGATAGTAGGGGCCGGTGTTGTATGTGCAATCTTATGAAATTGGATCAAACATCAGGGGACATTTGTCGTGAGTTTGGTGGTGTACGTAGTAGGGGCAGTCGAGTGTAAGTTAGGTGGCATAAAATCAGGGGCGCAAGTGTAAGCTGGTTGTATAAGGTTCAGGGGCGAACTCTGCGATTTGGGTGGTATAAGTTTCGGGGGCAACCGCTATACTTTGGGTGGTATCATTCCAGAGGCAACCGGTGCAAGGTGGGTAGCATACAACAAAGGGTTTGTTTGTAACTCTGGTGTGGAGTGGATTATTTTTTGAGACTGTGCCATAAATTAAAGTATACAGATGAAGTTAGATGGTTGTGTATGTTGTAGGGACAACATAGAGCAGCGTCTCCCAACCTTTTGAACTCCGCGGACCACTTCAGCAACCCCTCCAGGACCTGCGGACAACCTCATTTCTTACACTAAACCAGTGGTTCTCAGACGTAGGGGTCGCAAGACAATTTTCGGAGGGTCGCGAGACTGATTTTTTCCTCATTCTATCAATCCTTCAATTTTAATTTATAGGTTATAAGTCTAATTTTTATGTTTGATTGAAGGTTGGAATCTTCTAAATAAAGCATTTGTTAATTTTAATATATTTATATTTAATATAAGAAATACAATTTAATAATAAAACTTTAATTGATACGGCGACTTATACTAGTTTCGCTCAATTTCTTAGCCCTCACATTTCTCATCTTTTTTGTAATTCTTGGCGATATCTGAATTTATGATGAACTAATTTCTTTTTGGGAAATGTGGAAACAAGTGAAAAAATCTGCTATGACCGGGAATCGAACCCAGGCCTTCCACTTTACGGGTGGATATTCTGAACTACCGTAGCAGACTAATTATCCTGTAGTCATCTGTGTGCAACAACAAGAACATTCCAGACTATTTATAATGTAGTGAATAATTTAATAAACATATGCCATAAGTACGTCTTTTTTAAAAGAGATTCATGACCATATCTAATGAAAATTTTCCTTAAGATCACGATATTTTATTTATACTTTTCAGTGCGGTTATAAAAAAAGTATAAATGAAAATTTTTTTATATAGGGTGATTCACGACTTTATGTCATAACTTCAGGAGATGTTCCTGAGGTCATTCTGAGTGAAAAATATTATATAAACATGGGTCCTATTTTCAACGGTTACAGAGCTATGGGCAAGGGAAAATGTGTTTCGGTATTCGAATGCAGTCCGTGCGACAGTATCGTAGCGGCTAACAGGTTGTACAGTATTTGAATTGTGTAGCATTGGTGTGGTGTTGTAGTAGGGAATTGAAAACATTTACATTCAGTAAAGAAGAAAACCCAGATATGCTCGTTGTCTATGGCTATTGTAATGGAAACGCTGCTTCTGCAGCTTCGGAGACGATTCCCGAGACGAAGAATCTCCGATCGGCGTGTATTTTTTACTATCCGTCGACAATTGCGAGAAAGAGGGACCTCAACACCCTTGGCTTCAATGTATGAGGGTACATAAAGAATCTCGTTTATGAACGCAAAGTGGACACACATGTGGACTTAATTCGTCGCATTGTCGCTGTAGCTGCACGCATCAATGACCGATACACTATTCGTCACGTTACACGTTCTGTAATAAAACTGGGAAGAATTTGTATCCAAGCTGAAGGCAGACATTTTGAACAGTTGTAAAACTATGAAGTTTCATTTCTTGTTACAATAAACCTATTTACATTTAAATCATGTTAAATTTCCCTTACACGTAGCTCTGTAACCGCTGAAAATTGGACCCATGTTTATATAATATTTTTCACTCAGAATGGCCTCAGGAATCATCTGAAGTTATGACATAAAGTCGTGAATCAGCCTGTATATTTTTATTACTTCTCAAAAATATCACAGGGGGCGCGACCAAACATCCGACGGAGGGGGTCGCATGGCAGATCTGCCAAGAACCACTGCACTAAACTACTAAAAGGCTATGTAATTTATTTGACCATTTTCAAGTATATTACACATTCCTGTCTGCTTGAGGATCACCTGATTATTTTTTGTGTTATTCCAAGAATTATTTTCAACGTTTAAACAGGAAAAATGTTTAAAATATGAAATATGTACTTTTACACAGTGCTTTAATAAGCTTGCAGGGGATGCCGCGGCGTAGTGGCGAGGGCGTTGGCCTACTACGCCTGAATACACCCGGTGCGAAACGAATCCTGGGAAAGTAGGATTTTTCAAAAGAGATCTTGGGGCCTATTTGCGTGTTTAGAGGAGAGCACGCGAATCAGCGCTCCTTCCTTCGGAAGGGACGTAAAGCCGTTGGTCCCCTTGGTGTTTCTCGTTAAGAGTAGGCTAATGCCGGCACCGGGTTTATCTCCTCCCTTGCTTTGTGATTTAGACTGAGAAACCTACTAGAGCTGGTAGTCGTTTGAAGTCACAAGGTCCCATAATAATAATGCTTCCAGAATGCACATTTTTTTGCAGACGGAAAAGTGGATATTATAAACGTCAGATATTAATTGGTGGTTTGCATTTTACATATGAAATTCACCTCAACCTAGCAATAAATATTTTGAATTTGAAGTGTTTTCAAAATTTATAAATTTTCATTCTTACAAGTTTCTTGAATTTATATTTTGCATGAAAACAACTTCCGGATTGGGATTCCGGTGCGTTCCGTCAAAAAAACCACTGGTTTTACAATCAAACATCATAACACGCATGTTACGAAATACGTAAAATTCTCTCGGTTGTTAAGTGCAACCAACCATACTCGCGGACTTGTGGTAAAGCTTAACAAAGTGTCTCACAGAGTAAGCCAACCAAAACTACACAAAAGAAAATAAAACAGATCTAAATGTTTGTAAGCGTACCCCAAACGTCACGATGAGGATGGCAGAGAGTTGAAATCGAGAGATATGAAGGAGTGGGAAAATGTTTAAGTAAAAACGCCATTAAGAACAATATTCAATACTTTTCATAGTGTAAAACTTGCTTAACTTTTCCAAAAAAATAACAACTAAATATGAGGTGAGGCCTAAAAAAAACTACATTTCGGAAACCTCCGCGGACCATAGGGTGAGAAACACTTACCTAGAGTGTTTGGTGGAACATAAACAATTAAACATTTGGCGTGTATTTTGGTGGTACATATACGTGTTAGAGGCAAACGAGTGTAATATGGGTGGCATAAAATTAGTCGACAATTGGTTTGGTGGTATAGATATTAGAGGAAAATTAACATAAGATGTAAAGCGATATTAGGGGAATATTTTTTGCAAGCGTGGAGGTATACGTTTCAGTGGAAAAATGTATGATGGTTGGTTTCAGGAAAGATTTGGTGGCTGTTATATAGTATATATTTATGGGACAAACGAGAGTAGGTTGATGGTTACAGGGTCCCACACAAATAGATATGAGAAACCTTTAGCAGAGAAAATTTTGCGCTGTGCTCATCATCGATTGACTCAAATCTCTCAGGAAACTTCTATCCCAATAAAACACACTTCTGCGAGACAAACAATCCCAGTTGAGTGCAATTTTCATAATTACAAATGTTCTGTACCTGTTTTGTCCTAAATGCACAGAAAATTATCGCGAATCGATTCTTATATCCATGATGAGTATGTTAAGCACTGATCCTTTGTATGAGCCTAGTACAAGAAGGTGTCAGACGCCTACAAGACTGATAATACATAAGACATATGGTGGAATGTTACTGCTTTCAATAAACCATTATCTAATCTGATTAAAGAGGTAAAAGTTCACAATATAACAAACACCACTGCCTAACTTGTTGAAAATCCGAAGATTTCGGCACTCATAACTATTTCTCTAAAAATATCTTTTCTATATGCCAGTATCATGTAAGCTTAGATTTTTATTCAGATGTAAAATCGTAATTAATGAATCTTTTATTAATCCCTATTATATACAAATAGAATTCACATATTACTTTTTCTACTCATTACTTGTGAAACTCTGGGAAATTGGGTAACTCTGAAAATTGCTGTTAATCTTTAACGATAAAAACGTTACAAGAAAAGTAGAATTTTACTATGATAAATAAATTACCGTGACTAATCGTTTATAGGTTGCATCCATGTATAGGACACAGGTAGGTTTTTTGCTTAGAATTCTAAGAAAATTCAATGTACCCGTATATAGGACGCAAGTGTATTAAAACATACCGAGAGTCGCAGTAGCGGAGTTGCCGCTCACTAAGAGACAAAGGCGTGCACAAAGGGTCCCAAACAAAGATTTTCATAGATTTGATGTAATTTGTGATTTTGAAATATTCTTCTGCTTTATAAGTCCAGAAAAGTTTTCTTCAAATTTCATTTCTCCTTTTATTAAAACTGTACCGTTCGTTTCGCATAAAATTTTCAACTTTGTGATAAGTGTTATATGTCGTTTTACTGCATTTCATGAGATTAAAATAAGGTTCTTGTAATTCGTGTATTGTCTGTTTTTTTCTTTTTCATATTGAGAAGAATTAAGTTCTCTTGTTTAGGACGCACCGCATTTTTTAGCCCAAAATTTCCTCTACACAGGTATTTACGGTATATCTTTAGAAAAAATAGCATAAAATTTTAAGCAGCCACGCGATTAAAGGAGAATATTATTAACTTTGCATGAAAAAAGTCCAAGTTCTGAAATGAGGAATGTAGGTCAGATAATTATATCGATAAAGGATTACGAACATTGCTATATTATATTTAATGAAACGTTTAAAAGTAAATTTTGATTTGATCGATAAATATAATTTTGAATAGGCGATATAAATTAACTATTCGCATATTTCATCTAAAGAGACAGTATTCCAAAGACGTCATTTACAGTCGATAAATCGGCCTTGTAGTAACGATTCAGAAGAATATACATGCATATTATTTTATCCGTTTAATTGACTAAAAAACTCAAGATAGCGACAAAATTAACAGATTCGCAACAGGGGAGTCTACGATTGGAAGAAAATCGCTGACAATTGGTTTCGACTGAATAAACTAAGTTACTGCGCAGCGCTTCACGGAACAGTCACAAAAACACTCTAATTACATGTCTGTAGAAGTCCATTTTATGGACTAGAGTAAAATAAATATCATCTTAACCGAGTCGAAAACTCGGCCGTAAAAATGACTTTTATTTTTTCATACTTTTTCTTTTACAAGCGTTCCAGGTCAAGGAAAAAAATATATACATGCAAGCCAAACGCTCCATTCTTGCAAATACGTCATTAAATGTAGGACGAATGCGTACTCCCCGGCTTTATGGCGGAAAAAATGAATTTTTTCCTTCAAAAGGAGCTTTTCATCTCACACATTATTTCGCATAAGTGCCTCCTCTAGCTTTTTTCGGCTCCGTTTGATGTTAGCGGCGTTAGCGATGAAAAATTCAAAACCGACCAAAAAAATATACATTCATTGCATTCGTGCACACAACACGCATCAACGGCAGACTATTGAATCTTTCAGCAGAGAGAAGCCTCTCAATTTTTGGCAAAATCGTCCTCGTCGTTGCTTTTTTGTTTTTGTTCTCGACGCACGCGATCGGATTATAGCAATTTACAAAAAATGCAAAAAATAAATAAAACACGCGCGAGTCGAACGGTTGGGAATTTGAAAGATAAATACAAAACACGAAACGAAGGAAAAAATAAAGCGGAAGTTGCACTCTGCTCCGTATAAATAAATTAAAAAAGTAACCGCGCATGAGAGAGGAGAACTGCCAAGATCAAAAGGACCGGGAGCGGCAGGGTTTACAGCTCTATGCTCGCTGCAAATGTGTCCGTGTTTTCAGCCCATGCTTCCCTCTGTTTGTGTATGTGTGTCGATAATGCTGGTAGCATCCTTTGATCGTGGTTTTAGCGCCGGCCGCTGGAGCATTAGGGACGCCAATACGAGATACTGAGTGCACCTCCTCACTCGCCACCTACCATTCAAAACCGCCCCCTCACAAATCCAACCGGAGAAGATTTTTTTTGTTTTAAACGGTAAAGCGAGATTCACTCACTCACTCAATGACACAGGCCCACAAACACACACACACACAGATGCATTCCGCTCGAACAAAGAAGAGGGTGCGCGACAGATTGGGCCTGTAGTGTGTGTGTGGGAGGGGGGAGTAAGAAACATAAAAGAGTGCCAGAAATGGAGGTGGCGGCCTTTAAGCATCGGCAGGAATGGGAAAAGGAGGTCTTTGCCAAAGCGGGAACGAAGTAGGCAGGTATCTCTTCTCCACCCTCCTTCCAACTCCACCTTCTTGACTTGCTAATCGCCTTTGCAAGGGCGGCAGAAGGAAGGAGAGGGTGGGAAAAGAGAAAGAAGAGAGGGAGAAAGAGAAAAGGAAGGAGGAGGAAGGGAAGGAAACGGGGTAAGGAGAGGAGGGTCCACCATCCTTGCAGAATGCTAATGCAGGAGAATTCTCTCTCTCTCTCTCTCCTCTATCTCCCAACCGCCGCCCCATCTGCTTGCGTGAGAGCGCTTGGCTCCCCCGGCAAATCGTCAGCTAGAGACATGCGCCACATGAGGCCTCGCAGACACCATTCTAGGCGTGATTGTCCGTCGAGGGACTTGACCAGGCAGTCTCCTAGCTACGGCGATGGCCGCCCCCCACTGACCACGCGCTTAATTTCCCTTCGGGCACAGCGTTTACGCATCCTGAATGATAAAAAATGTAAATATGAACCGTCCCTTTTGAACAAATATAAATCTGTCCGCTGATCTCCATGGCTAATGGGGAGCGACAGACACCGTCGATGGCGTAATTGGTAAAATGGATTTTAATAAGGATTGACGTGGCGATTTTACAGGAAATTTTGCGCATGGGTAAATCTGGACGTTGTTTCTTCTCCTTCTATGCGGTACGTATATAAAAACTTTGTTGATAAACTTTGTGACCACGAAACAAAAATATCCCACCTACATAAAAAATTGCTCATTTTCTGTTTTTGAAAAAATGTTATGCAAAAGGACCTCAACCGTGTAATATATGTGTATATATGTATTATAAAAACAAAAATATTATAATTCGAAAAGTAAAGAGAAGAAAGGCAGAATGTGGTGGACAACGTTTCAAATGTAGAAGAAGATCTCGTTCAAAAGTAAGAATAAATCTACAAGGGCACTTTTCAGTCACCTCTTATAGCGATTCAACCCGCATATTGAGGTTGAAAATAGAAATCCTATTTGTCCCACCAGAAATTCCCATACTGAACATTTTACGAACGCGATGGAGAGAGAAGCTATTTTGTTCCTATATACTCAGTAATATGCTGAACCGTAAGTATCTTTCACTATACTGGCGAATATTATATCTCTTAACTAAAGAGGCAGACTAATTACCCTTTTTATGAATAGTGATTTTGCGGAGATAGCAATTCTAGTAAAAACCTTGCCCGATATAACCATTTCAAAGAAACTAAAAAATTTCATATTTTTTATTTTTGGAGTCACGTAACCAGCAGTATTTACTAATTTCAATAAGTAACAAACGCCATGACAACGGTTTCTATTACTTAAAGGTAACTGTAATGTTTTCCTTTGCATAAATGGTTGAACATATCGGGAGAATCTTGAGTTTAGAACTAAGTACGAGACAGATAATGAATCATTTTAAATATAGGGTGTGCCTACCGGTAAATTGTAATTCACAATCCTTACAAAACTACATCTCTGAGCCAATTACAACGCGCACGCAACGCCGGGTAGAACGCCTAGAATAGAATGATTTCTTTGCTGCTATGCTTGCAACATCAAAAACTCTTAACAAAATAGGCTTTAAGGCACTTTTACATGCTTATTAAGATCTGCTTGCATTAAATAATCGATAACGCGAATTCTCAATACAAAGATTGCCTTGCGAGCAATGACACTAAAAGAGGTCAAGGCAACATATAAAAGGAACGGCACACTTGATTTGAATTGCTCCGAGGCATAGTTAAAAATCCTTTTCGACTAGCTAATACTTTACAAGGAGCCTCACTTCCGGAATTTTCAGGTTTTCTTACGTAATTTCCTTGGAATTGCTAATTCTGATGCGAAAACTCCTTTGTACCTTTAGAGGTGTGCTAATTAGAGAAAGAGATACTGGTTTGGTGGATAACGGCGACGCATACCTCGGGCGGTACCCGGAATAATCTCCTCGATGAAATTGCAGTACCATTATTATTCGCCAAAATTCGTAAGTAGTACGATCCCACTGGAAATTTATTCGGATTTGTAAACGATTCGTTCATTTCAGTTGCTCAAGTTTACCGAAACATTATTATGACATCGAAGCTGCGGAGATTTCCCGTCCGGGACAGAAATGGACACAAAATTCACCTAAGAGGAGCTTTTATTTTATTTCTCTGATAAATATATAATCCACTAGGGCAGAAGAAAGACGTGAAAAACGCGTCCCATACGTCAATTTTTTCCTCGCGTTTTATAAATGGCGTCGAAAAACAACCAAAACAGTAAGGTAAATAGAGCGAGAGAGCCCAGATGGAGAATTAAATTTTATTTACTGAAATATCAATCTTCGGAAAAGGATTCCTGGAACTCCGAGGGATCCCTTTCATCAATCTGAATTTAAAACATATTTCGGATGAATCTTGGAATAATATATAGCAAATTTAATCCACTCGCAGTCCGTTCGAAGGATGCGATTCGATATTACGTGAGATTTGGAAGTACCAACTTTGCTGATGCTCTTATGGATGAAAAACAAGATAAACAGATTGATGGAAAAAATGCGGCGCTTCTGCTTATATCCGATTCAGGTAATATGGGACGTATTCAGCAAGGACGCAATATCGGTCCAATATGTGACGTCAGTAATCAGGCCATCCCCGCCACTGTAATCTTGCTTATATTTCCCGCGTGTATCCATACCATCCCATTAAAAGTAATTACCTGTCGATTATAAGCAAGTCATCACAGTGATTAGGCTTTGTCTTTCTGGTACGATTACGTAGAAAACAAAACTCGATCGAATTGCGGAAATTCCCCGTTAAAATAGCCGACGAAAACAAAACATTCCCGATGATTTTTCCCACAGAAAAAAAAAGTTCTTTTTTTCTCCTCCTCTATCCGATCCCCTTCCCGAAACCTCCGACCTTGTCCTTTGACCCCTCGCTACCGACGCTGACGCACATTATAAACGTTCGAAACCAACAAAGATTGGAGCCGCGCGACAGAATGCGCCGACCGCGAAACAAAAAAACCGAACACGCGGGCGTAAAACAAAAGAAACTCTCTCTCCGCACACATCCGATCTCCACCATGATTTTCTCCCTCCTAGAGCTAGGGGATGAGAAAGGGGAGAGAGGTTTAGTGGACACCAGCGATATGGGATGATGATAAAAAAGGAACACCCGAAAAACCTACGCGGTTTTGGAGATTTTTTCGCCCAAAAAACAGCGCGGGGCAATTTTGACGTTAATCCCGCCACAACGGCAACTGCCACAGAAACGGGAGGGAGGACATGGAGAGGGAGAGGAAAAAAAAACATCTTCATATGGAATATTCAACTCCCTCTGATCTAAACCACCTCCCTGCCACACACACACTGTCACAAGGGGCGACCGTGGCGTAAACAACAAAAAATAGGGAGGTAATCGCGCGTATTTTCTCCTCTCTCCTCTTTACATACGGAGAGAGAGAGAGGTAGGGAGAGAGCAGAGTTTCGCGACCGGTATATCGGAGCTATGAGCACACTCCTGATTAAACGTCGCGTGGAATGGGGGTATGAAGGTGGATAATTCCCTCGACGCACCGCAGAAACCCCCACACAACCCACTCAAACCCCCGGTCACCATCCCTCCTGGTCCCTCGCATCTAACCGCGTACCTACCCATAACGCACAAGCGATGGGAGAGAGGGATGAGGAGGCGGCTTGTGGTGGGGATTCTAGGGTGCGGCAGGGTACCATACTCCTCATCACAATTTGAACCGCCGTGTATAATTGAGCCGCGCGAAAAGCAATGCATACGCATCACTAGGATATCATTCGAATGGCGATTTTGTGATGCTGTGAGGAGCGAGGTGGAGAGTTCATATACACGTACCGCGGCCTCTGTCTCACCTCCTCCTCCTCCTGCTGCCTCTCTCTCCTCCCCCCTACTCTCTACGGAGCCCTATCTTCCCTCGTCAATTCTCACCCGTTCCCTCTCACTCTCCGCCACCCCCGTGGTAATTGATGCATTAATGATGGGAGCCGATTAATTAGGGTTTACGGGCGCGGCGGGAAAGAGATACATTTAGATAAACGAAGTTTTGCGGATCCTCCCCATCGTATCTGGCCGGATTATATCATGGTCTGCGAGAGCCGCGTTTGTGGGATAGAGGGGGGAAGAGGGGGGGTGGGATAAAGGGGGATGAGGATCAGATTTCCGAAGCATGTAATAGTGTGTGTTTTGGTTCAACGGCTTCAGAAGTGAATTTAAAAACGAAAGTCCGGCATCTATTTTTTATCTCAACCCATTTTTTATGTAAAATAAACAAAACCTTAACTTCTCCAAATGATAGCAATAAATAACGAGATAATAAAAATAAATATCTATAAAAATTGCACCGGGTTCTAAAATTCGACCGAGGTTCGATAAGTGAAAGAATTTAAATTTACATGATAATATTAATCTTAGTCTATACGAACAACTCTTGGTATTTTAAGGCCAACGTACGTAAAAGTAGCTTGGGAAATAGTCCAGAAAAATAAAAAATTATTTAAAAAAATAGCGTAGGGTAAATTTTCCCTTCGCTGCACAGGAGTGGATTAATTTCCATACGAGTATATGAATCCCTATAAGTATTGATAAAAATTTGTACTATTAATAAAGCGCATTAAAACCGAGTCATATTTAATGGCAATTGTAAAAAGTAGATTATTAATTAATTATAAAATTGAAAAGCAGTTTTCATCCGTTATTCATAAGTACCCAGCCGTGATTTAAATTTACATTTCATTTAGCGCATGTGTGCGGATATTACTTTAGTTTCATTAGGCGCAAACAATTTTGCTACCGTGACATCACTCACTACACGTACCAACATTTCGACGAATAATTAACGCTCACTCTGTCAAAGAATACAAATTTCCTAAACTTTTTTTATCGTTTTTAGAACGAATGTTAATTTCAACAAAACAAGACATTGCAACGCGCCTTCTATTCACGACGCCGTTGTTATAACAACGTGAACACGTCTGCCTCGGAGATGTGAAAATAGTTGGAACAATAGCTCATCAGAGCGCTCCACTCTACCGAAAAATATATCCAATCGCAATTTCTCCCGTAGCACATAGAGACCTGGGGCCAGGAGATTGGGAGGCGAGAGAGAGGGTGAGGAGGGAGGGGAGACAGATTGAGGGGAGGGGGGAGGTAAAGGGGGAATGGAGGAGGGGGTGACGAGCAAATGCAGAGTCTATATGGAGGCAAAAGGCTAATTCAGTTCCCGGAGGAATTAAGCCAATTTGGCACGCTTTAATGCGCCGGTCCCTGACGAAAGGGAATTTTGCGATCCCTGCCAACTAGATTCCGACGGGATGTACCATTCCTCGCGTCATCCTTCTCTCTTCTTTTTTTTTATTATATCTCTCCTCTCCCTTTGTTTCCTCGTATTTTTAACGATACGGATATTGGATTTCGCCTTGCCTGGAAAATCGTATTGGGAAATGACGTTACAAATTGAACGTTTTTCGTTCATTTCTCGTGCTTTTTTTTGTTCGCGGGAGTTTTTTTATTTAGGACGTCAAATTTTTCCGTGAATTCGTCAATGCGTGTCGAGTCGATGTTTTCCCCCTTCTCTATCTCTTTCTATCTCTCTCTCTCTCTGCTCTCATTCTAACGAACCACCATAGCTTGCGGAATCCGCGTGCGAAATTTAGTTAGGCAATTTCCGCCATCTTCCGGCCAATGTACCTACTCTCCTCGATTCGCGGTGGCATCGTCACGAAATAACGACCGGGTGAGATAAAAGACGAACGGAACCGCGCTCATTAAATTCAAGAGTCGACGGAACAGGAATATGTATATATCAGAGAGGGAGAGAGAGAATGAAAAATGTAAATGGATGGTAGAGGGTTATTTTAAATTTCTCGGAAAGGTTATATATTTTTTGTTCTTATCCGGCAGCAGTGATATTGTCTATCTGTCTTTTCCTTCTCTTTCTCGATGTCTCCATTTTATTTTCGTGGTTACTGATACTGGTTGGAAAATGATGGCCCTTAAAGTGATCACCCATGTTCGTTCGTTAGCGCGTACCTCAAAAGACGGATTTCCTATGCATATTTACATTTAGAGAACTTCACAATCCAATCTATGTTGCTCAAGAACTCCTGCGTTCAAGTTTTATTATTAATTATGAAAACAAATGAAAATGTATTTCAACTCCTACATTGTCCGTAAGCGAGAGGACTGAAAATACTGCTTTAGCATATTTGAATCGTCTTAATGTGTGATTGTCCTCGACAGAAGATTAATTTTTTTTGTGACGCAATGGCGACAAATTTTAATAAATTTGCTAAATAATAAATGACAAACTATAACAAGCATTATTATTATTACGAGCTTATGTTTTCACCAATAAAGGAAAATAGGAAACCAGCAAGAATAGTATTTTAATGCTAATTTTAGCTTTCGTTTTAACACTAACATAAGTAAGATCACATGGACAAGATGCTCTTAATAAATTCAATCCCTCAACATAAAACCCTTCTTCTTTCACCCTACGTAATGTTTTTAAACATGTTTTTAACAAAAGAAGATATGAAATGCTTCAATCACGCATTACAAGTTAATGACCAAAAATAAGCCCGAAAAAAGACCCGGGTTCGACTCCAGGTTATAATTTGTTTCACATAAGATAAAACGTAAAAGCGTGCAGGCTTTCATCCTTTTGCATATTAAAATTAGAAAGAAATGACCACCGATCTTCAAACCTGGACTGTTTCAAATAGGAATAGTTAAAGTTTCTTATTCTTATCGTCGAATTTTGCCATCGATTCGATATCATTCGAATTTATTGTTTAAATCGCATATTTTGGAAAAACTTAACTTTTAACCGTTAGCTGCCATGGCAACTACTTTGCTGTAAAAACTCCAACTGTTGTTGTTTTCTCAATCCTAATATATACGCGCGAAAGAGTACACATTATTGTTTAACTCGAAAACATTAAAATATTTTTTTCTATTCACGCTGTTCGTAGACTTCACGTGACTCACTCTCTTGCTCAACGCGAAGGTTTTAATTAAGCATATTTTTTTCGCACCGCGCTTTGTTTTCGTCCGAACATAGCGTCTTACAGCGGCGTTTAAAACCTCTCACGCATTAAAGTCTAGGAAATACTCAATCCGCCACGTGTTTCGCCATCAAACCTTTCACTTTCCCACCTGCCGGTGGCGTTTTTTTAACGACGCGCTACGCGTTACAACGAGGGGTAATTTATTAACTGAACATATATGAATTAATCACGTCGTTTTTCTTCTCGTAAATGCCGTCGACAGCTACGCCGTGTACTTCTACCGCGGTAGACGCGAAGGACGAATACGTGCTCACCGCGGTGGGAATGGATGACATCACCCGGACCCATTGTCGCCTCTCGTACTCGTCTGCGCACAAAGGTGTTTTCTCGGGACGAATATTTGGCGAATATTAAAAAAAAAACAAAAGAAATTTCTGGGAAAGGCGTCTGGCTTTACGTCGCGGATCTCTTTATGCCGACAGGGGATTGGACGAATGACACCTCTTTCCAGGCGACGTCGGTGTTCCATAATGTGACTATAATAAAAAGGTTTTGTTGGTTGCCTGGTCTGCCCGTAACGGTCGATTGCCGCGTCTTAGGTATGAAGCAAGAGGCGAAGTAAGGTTCACTGGCACGTATAGTTTTACTGCAGTTTTTAAATCTTAAGCTAAATAAAATATAAAAACCGGGATAAACCTAAAATATACATTTAATATTTAGGTAAATTTCACGTAACATGCAAATGTTTTACTGAAACGGGTCAAACATGATGGTTAAGCATGGATCTTTCAGCACGATTCAGAGACCAAATTCAAAAGTCTTTGGCTTAAAACTCCTGAATCTCTTAGCCCATAAAGGCACGCATGTCTAAATCGAAGATGAAGACAAAGATAATTCTTCTTTTTTGTTTATTGAAGGTATTTTTTTACTACCGATTCTTTCCAGTGGCCAATGAGTGAACTAGGCATCACACTTTAAGGTCATACGACATCCGAGAGACGCAGTTCGTAGGAAGAGGAGGAATATTTTGTCGGATCTCTCTGTATTACTCGCAACGCACAGTGCTCTTCCGGTAAGTAAATTTTTGGAAAAAACTAAAATCACTCATATAGCGAATGTGGCGCATTCTTCCGACTTCGCTCCGCATGAAATCTTTTTCCGCAAGCTTAAGAATTTTTTAAAAAGGCGACAGTCAACGGAACAAATCAAGCACTAAACTACGGTGACTTCGAGGAGCATTTCAGAACAGAAGTTCTAAAAATGTTTCCAGGCGTGACAACTTCCTTTGGTGAAATGTATGACTCGGAAAAGTGACTATTGCCGATGGGAACTACGCTAAGATCTCTTCGTTTCATAGATGCGATTTTATGTATTTCCAGTTCGGAAATATTGGGTCACAACCCGTATGTGTGTGTTCTTTTGTACATAAATATTAACCCATCAGCTGACCATTTTTTATAATTAGAAGTTATTGCGAATGACCATCATTACTTTGTTTAAAGCTTTAGAATATATAGACAGATATTCCTCTTTATTTTGGCGAGATTGAGGCATCTCTTCTTTCATCAGACCAGACAAACAAGAAGAAAGCAACAAAGAAAGAAAATAAATTGTAAAATTATATACATATATACAATGCCAAGTTACCATAGCTTCCCGAAACAAACCCGTTACATTTAATGGACAACGTAGGCAGCGATTACAATAAACCTCTTGCATGCTTTTCTTTTATTCCTCGCTAACCTCGCCGCCGAGAAGTTAACTTCCGCAAAGCACTTCGTTATCCTTACACATCCTCTACCAAGATAAACTCGCGTGTCCGTGTGCGCGGGTGCGTGTTTTTCGGCTCTCGCATGTCGAGGATTTGTTCTTCAACGGCGTCGTGAAGTACATCTATTCTTTTATCTATCTTTTTCTCGCCACTACATGGGAAATTGATTTATTCTTGCGTTATGGCTTAGTCGATGTTACTCTAATCTCTTATTCTCTTCTATTAAGCTACTTTGGGTAATGGATGGAGTGGGGAGGGGGTTATGGGGGGGGGGGGGGGGCGAGGAGAGGAAGGGTAACGGGAGAGAAGGGGTAAGGGGTGTATTTCTCCTCTCCCGGAATAGCCGAAAACGGTTGAAAGGGGGTAACAACAGCGACGACTCCTCTGTATCGCACCTAATTCAGTCGGCACGAAAGTCGTAGAGGCGCATAATCGCGTAGCACTGTGTTACACGGGGATCTTCCTGCGAGATATCGCATCAACGTCATCCTCACTTGGACAGGAAGTTATAATCCGTGAATATCCTCTCTCTCTCTCTCTAACACACAGCATGCGCTGCGCTTCCTGACTACGACGAAGAGAAAGGGCTAAGCACATTATGAATGGCTTAAATGTAGGTCGTTGCAACATTCCCGGCGTTTTAATATTTCTTCAATTACTAAATTAGTCCGTTCATAAAATTTCTTATATCCTGCAACTAAGTTGGCACAATAGTACATAGAAATTTAAATGATTATACAAAAGATGAATTTAGTATTAAAGTATGCGTTAAATAATTAGTCGAGCGAAACAAAATATTCTCAAAAACTGCATATTGCCAGCTCCTTATTCTAACATCTTCAGACAAACGAGGGTAAATTCCAATAAAGAAATGGGTGCAGATAAAATCCTGTTCTATCGGGCGAATTCGCTCACAATTCATCTCATTTCAATCCTATACTCAATACTCCCAAACCCCGTGGTGACTCGAAATAGTCTACTTAATATCCTAACGTACCCGCTACTCATATTCCTCAATAAGGCAGAAAAGAAGAAGAAATAGAAAAACAAATCTCGAACTGAATTCCCGTATTAACCTCGCCATCGAGATATTCTCCTTGAACTAAACCGTTCGCCCAACGAATCGAGGGAAGAAAGTTTGGAGAATGATAACTTCGAATTATAGCAAAACTATTCGACGAAAACGCCCAAGTTTTCCCCGCGGAAATAGACGGACAAAAAAAATCTCTTCTAAATGGTTTTCCGTGATTTCCAAGAAACCCACGAGAAGAAAAGTTTCGCGATGTAAAGTTCAAATGCCTTTTAACAGAGCAGAGTGGCCCAGTTGGAAATTTCTTTTCATATACTCCCCGCGTCTAAAAATTAAAAAAACGGATTCCGGTCAAGAGAAAAGGTTATTCCAACGATCTGCAGCCTAATCTGTCCATCTGAAGCCTCCTTTGTATAATTTCCGAACCGGTATGTCGAAACGTGCATTGAAATCGCCGCTATACTGCGTTTGCATAGCAGTAGCTTTTCTCGATTGGCAAAGGCCAACAAAAATTTGCTCTATTTACTCAACAGCAACACGATATACACAGAGATGCGCCACACAGGTAACACAGGTCGCATCATCACGATCTCGTCTTTCCACTTGTTGATTGATTGACACGCTGTGGTCGGTACATAGTTTTATGGACAGAGACATGTTCATATTCATCGATTTTTTAGGAATGAATAAAAAATATCTCCTGAACGTCAGTGGTTGCATAAAAACGAAATATGAATACATGAACAACGACTCTCCTACTTTATATTTAGAGGTTTAACGTAGAATACTAAAATTAGCACAGGGGCCGAGTATGAAAAATATAGGTAATTGAAGGAAAATATTAAGAGAAATTTATAGGGCCGTAAAAAACTACTTAGGTTCAACGAATAAAAAAGATACAGAATTTTACTACCGGAGTTGAACATAATATGCCATTCCCCTCTACATGGCATATGTTTTATAAAAGTACTGTTATAAGATTAAAGCATACTAAAATCGTTCGGAAATATATAGTTTATCGAATAGATTTATAAAAGGAAGGATAAACCGAAGATACAGTATAAAACAAACAGAGGAACAAATGAAAAACGTTTTGGTATATAAATACCAAGTTTGCAAAAAATTGAGGAATAAACTGCTTCTAAATCAGTCAAAGGAGACCTCTATAGGTCAATTATCTGGGTATATTGTATAGTCCTAATGTCGAACTAGATGGATTGAGCTATGTACTGGCTTAATTGAACATATGTAATAGCGATACTTTTCATTTCTGTTTCCATATTACGCGAAGGAATTATTCCAACGCTTCGAATATTAGCAGATTATAATAAAAACAACGTGAGTTCTTCCCAACGAACACCAAAATTGTACTTTTTTGCGATGCATAAATTCCAGAGCAAAACATTTCAACTCTAATTATTTTATGGAACTCGAACCAGGCATTATTTTAAAATTTACGGGTCGAGGAATCTTATGGAATACTTTTTATGCTTTTATAACGGCGATGATAATTCGTTTTGTCATTCATCCGATTCGGGTCAACGCAGAGTTAAAGCAAAATGATATTTTCAATTTTTATTCGCAACTATTCGCCGCATCGATAAAAAAGAGGCTCCTTTTGTTGTTACAACGTTTATTGGAACTCGTTAGGAAAGACGAACATAAATGTTATATTTTGCCTGAATAAACGATTTTGGTGAATTCACATTTCATTGCGACTAATTAATTAAAACTGTATTCCCAATGTAAACAAAAATAATGAATGAATAAATAATGACTCAAAAATGCTGAATAAATAAAACACGTTTTACAATAAACGTGCTAGTTTGTACGCGGAAAACTGAATAAATTCGAAAGGTAATCTCGTTATTAGATTATTCCGCTCCAAACTCTATTTACGATATTGAATTAAATCATAAAGGAACTGCAATCACGATGATGCAGTCAATTATATTAAAGACAGCTTTTACTTCTCTCTCATGACCGTACTGTCAACGCATGATAACCGTCTTTCCGGGAAGAGGGCCATCACTAATGAAGCCTGCATTCATAACGAACATTTAACGACGACACGATCTAGTAACTAACGATTGAATTACACTCACAGCGTAATCCTATCGCTCTCTCTTTCTCTGTGCCAGACGAAAAGCTATTTCGACGAAACTCGCGCCTCGTTTCTAATCATCTATAGACTGTAAAGACCCACCTAACTAAAACAGAAAAAGATTCTGAATTTTCTGAGCGTAATGATAAAAAGATTTTATATTGCTTGTCGAAATGTAAAGGATATTTTGCATTTAGACAGCAGGTCAGCTTTTACGGATTCGAACTTAAATTTAGGCAATTCTTATAAGAAACTATTATGATCATGATTAAAGCGTGTATCTGATTTAGCAACTGGATAGTAATAAGATTAAAACTAATAATAGTATTTAAAAATATATACGAACAAGATTTTAAATAAATTTATTTAGGTTTAATACGAACAATATTCTCTCGGCCTATTATTTGTGCGTAATGGCCACATTGTCTGTGATTTCTTTACCCCTTTCACGCGAACATTAATAATATACTGAGCGTCCTTTATAGATGCTTACATAATGCACGTCAAGATTTACTTAAGATTTCCATCAGTAAATAGCACGGTTTTGCTGAAAACACACATTTCGGCCGACTCAAATCGTTTTCCTTATAAACGCCATGCAAATGGAACGTTTCAAAAGTTTCCCCCAGGATCACTCGCCGAAAGCATGCTTCTTTTCTCAACCCATAAAAGTATTTTTTCTTCACACTACGAATTCTCCCTCCCCCATTTTCCCAACCCCCACAGGTTGTATAAAAACTCACGCTCTCGCCCATAACCGTGGCCTCCGACGCCTTCAGTGAAAAAAAAAACACACCAAGGTTCATCCCTCTCCTATCTCTTCCTTCCCCACCCTAAAACCCCACCCCTCCAAACACGCGTTATGGAGGTATCCCGTGGCCACGTTGCGTGCCCTAAGGGAGTCAATCCACTCTATCCTCTCCACCTCCTAAAATCCACCGTATATCACACCCACGCGTACAACAAGGCGCGGGCGCGCTCTGTGAGAGAGGACCTCGGCTCCTTTTCTTGCCCACGCAAAACGTTTTGCGGTCGTGCAGTGCGTCGATGACGGCGACGTACATACACACACACACACACGCTAGCGCGAACACACAGACACGAGGGCAAACACGGCATCGGGGTACCCGATATCGGCTTAACTGACGATCCCGTGCCGTATTAACACGGGTAATTTCCAGAGGGTCGTTTAACCTACCTCCCTCACCCTCCGCGTTCATTCCTAAAAGGGTTTAACATGTAGTTCCGTGTGGGCGGTCATGGAATCGAAGGAAAAGAGTTAGACAGAGAGAGAGGAGTTAGAGAGAGAGAGAGAGGGAGGGGGAGAGAGGGAGGGGGAGAGAGGGAGGGGGAGAGAGGGAGAGGGAGGCGGAGAGAGGGAGAGGGAAAGAGTTAGAGAGAGAGAGAGGGAGGGGGGGAGGGGGAGGAGAGAGAAAACAAACATCTAGATAAGAGTCTGGTGTTTTATTTCGTTTTGTTATAGGATGAAGGAGGGTGTTGGGTTGGAGAATGCGAGATGGAGCCGTATAGATACGTAAGGGAAAAAAATGCCACCGTCCGTCGGCGTTGGGCGAATGGGAGTGGTCGAGTTCGTGAGGTTGGGTTGTTTGGGCGTGTAAACCGCGCGGTGGTTTCTGGGAGCCCTTCGTGTTCTTATCGGGTGTAGGCGTTCGTTCTGTATCCCGATTTTCGTCATTTTAGCCGTCTAAATGCTTGATTCTCGGGCCTTTTTAAGGTTGCTGTGTGCGGTTAACACGTCGAAAGGGCGAAATAATAAGGGGTGAAAAAGGGCTAACGTCTAAAATGGCGCATGTAAAAAGGATGAATTCTGTCATTCGATGAATTATTGTATGATTATATATTGAAACGGATACACCCTCGATAAAAATTTATAGAAAAAAATGTCCCACTTATCTATATCTACAAATTATTTTCGGACACATTTATGGTACGATTAATATTTTACGAGGCATGATGAAAAGTTCATATTTTGTCACCAGTAAAGTGACACTCCTGTCTAGGTTATGTGAACCATTTACATTATTTTCTTATTTTCGATCAAAACTATTGAATAGCAAATTTCATGGAAATCCGTTCAGTAGTTTCATAGGGGATACACGAGGAAAGACGGATGAGCAAGACACGACCATAAATCGTACATTTTTCCCTTTTGTAAAGAACGCCTAAAAACTAAATAGGAACGTATAAAAATATTTGTAGGACACGTAATTTTCATAGCAATACCCTCTATAAATGTGGTGGGAAACTTTTTTTTACACGGCAGGCCGCATTGCTGACTGAAAAATTCGGGGGGCCGCTTTGGAAGTTGCGAATGCTTTGGCGGGACGGACTAGGGCTTAAAACAAAATTTATCTGGAGACTCTGAGGTATCAATGAGTGGAAATAATTTCCAAACTAAATTTTTAGAGTTAACATTTAAATATTAAATGATTTATGATAGTGATAACTTGAATTTGAAAGTTGGAATTTTCAGATATCTTTCTTCACAGAGAGCCACACAAAGTGCACTCGTGGGCCGCATACGGCTATAACCATCTCAACCTAACCTACATTTCTTTCTTTAATTTTACTATCTATTAAATTATAGTTATTTTTTAATTATTTTCTTCTCAAAATATACAACCCTGTAAAATGATAAGTATATAATATAAACGATTATTTTCCATAAAATATGTATGTATATTTGTAAAATATTGAAAACACTTGCTGCGGCCTGGCTTTAAGCATATTTTCGACAATTAAGAATGAATAAATAAATGAGGAGACAGAATAAGGAATTTTTATGTTTACACCAAGAGAAAGTCCAAAAGTACATTACTCACTCTTCAAATTATGGCATGATGCGTCAAGGATCTTGAAACTTGCGCCAAAATAATATTTTCATCGCAAAATGCGACAATTTACTCCGCGCGTTAAAGCTTCAGCAGTTACGTTATCCGAAGAGAAAAGGGGTTTCTCGAAAATAAATCCAACGGTGTCCGATGGAGGCGAGAGGAAAATATTTTTCCTCTCCCTGTGCTGACATTTAAACTCCCCCCCTCACACACACACACACGTACACATGTCGTCCGATCAAAAACAAGCAACTAACGACGGTTTTCAGATCTAAAAGGTCACGGGTTTCATTATCACGAAGCATTTGCGGTTTCCGACTTTAGAGCGGACTTTTCCTCACGCCCACGCAGATTTACATGTCGACGACCGAAAAACCCTCCACGACATTTACGAAGTTCCGCCCCCACGAAAATGGCTCTATATCTGCGAGGCGGAAAGAAGAAACGAATGTATAATAAACGAACCGATTCTTTCCAGTTCGGGAACACTCCGTCCACAGTTTTCCCATATGAAAACGGGAATCGAAAAGGCACGGGACGAGTTCTCCGTGTCGCGCGCACACAAACACAAACAAGGGGAAATCTCTCCATTCCCGAGAAAATTTGGCCGATTTTCAATATGTTAATTCCAGACGCCGGAATCTCTCTTTTCCTCCTAGGGTGCATAAATATTTAAGGACGGATAATTTTCCTCGCAACCCAATTTCCCTTCCCTACACGAGGGATGGAATCTTGCGCTTACAAAAGCCCTCGCCAAAAAGAAACCCTATAGATTAACTCTCCTTTCACTACCAAACCATACTTTGAAAGATCTGAAATGATGATAAAAAATAACGAGACTGCTCGAGGAAGGAGGGGAGAAGGGGATGAATAGGAAAATAGACAAAGAGGGAATAGTCAGATTAAAGGGGAAAAGGGAGCAGGGATAGAAAGAGGTGAAGAAAGAGGGAATGAGGAATACAGAGAGAGAGGGAGAGAGAGATAGAGAGTGTGTGTGTGTGAAAGAGAGAGAGAGAAAGGGAAGTAAGATGGGAGTATGGGATTACAAGGTCCACCCATCCCGGGTGATTATAGGGGGACATGTTTCGTCAGGGCTTGAAGGGTTGGGGCGGTCTGTTTTGGGGTTGATAGAGGTCCCAGAGAACCCGACACGTACCATCACACCAGCGGCAAAACTCCCTAGAGTAGAGTTTCCAGCCGAATGAAATAGGGGAGTGTCTCGCTCTGCCAGTGGGTGGGTTTGTCTGCGCTCGCGCGCGCGTGTGTGTGTGTGTTAAGGGGGTGGACAGAAGGGTGCTGGAGGTGAGGGAGTTGGGATAGTTCTGTTCGGAGTTGGGAGAGATGCAAGGGCGGGAGAGAGGTTGTGACATATCCCGGGAGATAAGTCCGGGTTCTCTACACCCTAACCGACCTCCTCCGCCTCCCTCCCCCTACGTCGACCCCACACCCGATCGCCCCGGAGAGAGAATTACATTAGGGCGGAAGAAATTCGAACATGGGGAAAAGGGGAGGAGAGAGAGAGAGATACAAATGAGTAGATTAACGGCGAAAGCTTTCGAAAGTCTCTCTCACTCTATAGTGTGTGTGTGTGTATAAAGGTGGCAACAAGGTGTTGGAGGAAGCCCAGTGGACACTTACCTAGATTGAAGAACCGCTGGGAGTGCTGAGGACACACGCAAAACACTAAAGAACAAAACCGACACAAATATGGAGCTTTCGGGCTGACGCCCTTCTTCAGCGACGGAGAGACATGTACTGTTTGAAGTGACACATTGGGGAGTAGGAAAGCTGCCATCCCCTACACACCAAAACCTCGATTCCATATACCCTACCCCGCCGAGGATTTGCTCAGACAGGAGGTCTCTCTCACTATATTACTCCATCCTCGAAGATGCCCTTCTAAAACGCGGTTACCCACCGGGCCTGATCCGTGACCAGATCCGGAGGGCAATTACACCGGTAACCACTAAACACAACCGTCACATTCCTCCTATTCCTGATTCTACCCCTTCCCTTACCCTTACTACCCTCTTCTACCCCGGGATCCACGAGGTCCTCAAGGAAATCCTCCATGCTGCCCACCCAATTCTTACTTCCACCTCCCACCAATCCCCCTTTACTAATTCCCCCATTCTTTCCTTCCGCCAGCCTCCCAATTTGGGAAATATCCTGTGGAAGAAAGAACTACCCACTCCCAACCCTCTATCCGCTGCAGGATCTCAACCCTGCGGCAAACCCCATTGCCTCACATGCCCCATCCACCCACACTCATTTTCATTCACCAGCCCCTCCTCCAACATCACCTACCCCATCCCCTCCAGAAGTAATTGCACCACAAGGAACGTCATGTACCTCCTTACCTGCACCCTCTGTCCTGCTTTTTATGTTGGCCTCACCAGTAACCCCCTCAACATTAGAATTAATGGCCACCGGAACGGCGTAAATATTAACCGTTCCCTTCCGGTGGCTTCTCACGCCAATTTATACGAGGCAACTTTTAATAACTGCTTTACTGTAAGGATTATCCGCGCCCTACCGGATGACACCCCAGCCCCCCTACTTCGACAGTGGGAGTTAGCCTACATCTTTCACCTTGACTCTCCCCCCCCCCCCCCCCCCCCGGCCCTATTGGCCGTCCCTCCTACCCGCCTCCTCCTATCTCCGAACTCCTCTCATTACCCCTCTCCCCCTCCCCATATCCTCCCCAGTTTGTCACTTCAAAAAGTACATGTCTCTCCGTCGCTGAAGAAGGGCGTCAGCCCGAAAGCTCCATTTTTGTGTCGTTTTTGTTCTTTAGTGTTTTTCGTGTGTCCTCAGCACCCCCAGCGGCTCTTCAATCTAGGTAAGTGTCCACTGGGCTTCCTCCAACACCTTGTTGCCACCTTTATTATTACCTTTCCTTTTCCTTAAGCGCATATATATATATTAGGGATGACTCGAAGAGGGGTATTAAAAAATAGGAGCTGCCTCTTAATTCTTTCGCCTCCATTTTCTTTCGCTTTTATAGCTTTGAGACGCCTCTTTGTTACGCGATGCATTTACGAGATCGGGAGCGATGATTAACTCCACACCCCTCCTCTCGTCTTTTTTTTATTAACGAAGCGCTGTAAAAGGAAGAATCGCTGTACGTGCTCGCAAGTGTGATTAATTCGTGTTTCTTTTGTTTTTGTTCGGATGTGGAACGTTTTGTTCCCCGGTAGGTGGGGTGTGAGAGATAGGCGACGGGATAACTTTTTAATTCTTTTTTTCGCGGTCGTATTTTGCAGGTGATGTTTTAAATGGCCGAAAACCAAAAGGTTATCCACATCAATAGACATAGGTCCAATTCGCAACGGCGAATATTTTTTTCGTAGAAAATACAAGCGTTCGCTCACCGTGCGTCTTTATTTCGCATCAAATAGCTCGCCCGCCTTGAAAAATCTCGGATTTTACGCTTTAGAAAACCTGCCGCTGAGGAGCCCATTGGATCGCGCGGCTTTCTAACAACTTTTCGCACCTCGAAGATGAAGGTGAATGCAAAATTTATAGACTTTGGGGAAAAAAGCGTTAGCTTATATAAATTATATAGACCTCGAACGTGGGCTCGGGTGTATATAAAATATCTCGCGAGAGCTGAGCCAAAACCAGACGAATGGCCCTTTAAACGCCTAAAACTCTATCGCGAGGGCGAATTTATTCGCCATGTTATCATACAGACTCAGCGAGGATGAGTCCCTCTTCCGGATGCAGTTGGAGAGAGAATCATAAGACACGAGAAAATATAAGGGAGGAAAAGAGGATGAAAGCCATTCATAAAAATTAGATGGGGGAATAGGGTTGCCGGGGTGACGGGCGGGATGGCGGGAATAAGTGAGGGGCGAAGAAGGAAATGAGCTAGCACTTGTGGATTACGGAGAAAGAGAGAGGAGAGAGAGAGAGAGAGAAGGGGAAAATGGGAAGAGGATAGAGAGAGGGAGAGAAGAAGAGAGAGGGATCTTTTCATCCTATGGGAGGAAAAACAAGAGAGAAACAATTTCCGCACGAGGTACTTTTTTCGCCCCCTCCATTCTTCCGCCCTCCTCTCTTTTCGTGCCCCCTCCCCCACCTTCCTCATTCCGACCTTCTCTCTCCCATACTCGTGAATGGAATTGACCGAGCGTTGTCTCTCCTGCACAACAGGATAGGTGTACATACAGAGGTGAAAGTGAGAAAACGGGACGGACGAACGAACGAGCTGCGCCGCGCGGAACGCGTCACGTGACTGCGGATAAAAACAATCGAATCACGCTTCTTTTTTTTTTTTAAACCCTTTCTCACTCTCTCCCACCGTCGGAGTCGTCTTACCCTCGGCGAAATGTTAACGAAAGCCGGTTAATCCTTTAGGCACGTATAAACAAATTTAATTTTCCGCTTCCCCCTTTTTTTCTTTTCAAAGCCTATTGATTGTAGGGCGGTTGTTGTCATGACGACCACGTAGTGGAGATGGAGTGAAGGACCGCCGAAGGTAGGAAATGACTTTGTTCCGCTTACTAAATAACCAAAAGGGGGGATTTGAATTCGCAGACTCACGACGATCATTCTTCTTCACAGTGACCAGCAACTCACTAGACGTTTCATCTCGATATCGCCCACGAAATGTGACCTTTATAAAGAAGGAGGTATAAGGATCGTGAAATTATAAACTGATTATTAAAGTAACCAACCCTGCAGGGCGCAACGGAGTATCGACGAAATATGCAGCTTTAAAATGAACCTGGAGTATCTGCACCGCCACACTATCTGTTGAACGGGATCCACGCATGCGCAGATTATATTGCGCAATTTATTAGAATGATATTCGCCGAAAGCGTTGCATTTCCAATCTACGGAAAATAGTGCAGAATCGATAAGACTTCAGTTCTAACGTTTAAAAATGAAACACAGGATCAAAATTAGAAAATATCGAGATACTTCCGATGTAAATGCGATAAAAACCTCACCAACACAAGATCGTTTAACACAAAGTTCCTGTTCGTACGAAGTATATTTCAGACTCCTGTGGCGGAATAGGTATATATATATATTTGTCATTGTAACTATCTGGTTACTGCAAACTTTGTTATTACCAACAGTGAACATTTCAGTTACTTCGAGTTTGCAATAATGAGATCTTATCTTAATGCGCAAATATTTTATGAATACGCATATTTTACGTGAGACAGAAAAGTTTCGGAAGTTGATTCTATTTAGTAGAATAGGTTTTATAAATGTGATATAATTCGTCTCGAGATATTACAGTCGCGTAAATCTGGATCCTATCCTGCGCAACGTTACCTAAAAAGATATTAATCTATACATCTTTAATATATGTTATAATATCCTGAGACAGATTTGTTAAAATCAGCAGAATCTCGGAAGGACAGAAATACGAATGGACGAAATAGTGAATGGAGAGAATCTCGAACATCAATATTTTTATTGAGATTATTTATTAAACACACCTTTTATGAATAGTATTATTTTTTAATTTGATATATATATATATATATATATATATATATATATATATATATATATATATATATAAAAGCATCGAAATGTGGACATGGAGAAGAATGCTGAAGATAAAATGGACAGATAGGGTGAAAAACGAGGAAGTACAACGAAGAATTGGAGAGAAGCGAACGATTATACAGACTATCAGAAAGAGGAAGGCGAACTGGACTGGACATTACCTGAGGAGAGAGAGAATGAATAAAGAAGTGCTAGAAGGAAAACTGGATGGAATAAATTAATTAAAAAAGGTTTTTTAAAAAATAATTTTTATATTATGCACTAAAAAGGAAAAAATAAATTTTTATTTATTTATCAATCGTGAGATCGGCTAATAAGGAGGAAAAAAATTTACAACTATTTCAGTGGAAGAAATTCCTTCTTGCTCAAAAATGTTGATTTACTAAACTTTATTTTGAACTTTGTAAAAGTTATATGGCGCCTTACAGTTGCGCTATATAACTTTTACAAAGGTTCTAAATAAAGTTTAGTAAATCAACATTGTTGAGCAAGAAGGAATTTATTCCACTGAAATTGTTGTAAATTTTGTTCCTTCTTACCAGCCGAACTCACGATCGATAAATAAATAATTTCTTTTTCCTTTTTAGTGCATAATACAAAAGTTATTTATAAAAAACCTTTTTTTAATTAATTAATTTTTTCTTTTTAGTCTCAAGCAATGAAATTTCACATTCTGTCATGGTTTCTATAGGTGAAGGTGTTAAGTTACAAATTTATCTCTAACTCATTGTTGATGTAACTAAAAATGTTAACATTCACCATTCAAGCTCTCTAAACCAGTATGACGTAGTATAATTAAAAGTGTAAGTAAGTTAAAAGCTCCATAACAACCAGAAACAAACGAAGACAACCGAGTAACTACATTTACGAGTGTCGGTATACTTAATAATACATAAGAAATCGTTGCTCTATCCCTTACTGGTTCTCAGTTATTAATTATATTAGAAAAAGTGTCAAACTACGAAATACTTTACTTTGTAGAAACATACGATGTAATAAACAAACATTTCTTCAGTTTTCCGTCGTTCCAATCTGTGTGTATTTCGCCATCTATCATCCATCCGAACAAGCTCTGATTTTTTGATTATGCGCTAGATGTGAGGAAAAGAGGGGCAAAGATGAAACGCTAAAATCTGCATATAACTGGCATTTTAATGGGATATATTAGTGATTTTGAGTTATTAAGATAAGAACCATAATTATCCCAATCTCATTAGTTGCGTCGGTGGCGACACCGGATGTATTTGCACCGTTCCTATGGGCTGCTACCAATCTTGCTAGGGTGATACAAGCCTTCATGAAGGCATGAAGGTGGCACAAACCGCTATATATATATATATGTCTCAAGTGAGGTTAATATAAAAGTTATTAAAGAGAAAGAGAGATAGGAAAACGTTTCAGCAGATAGACGACTTGAAGGGGAAAGAGAGCTATCAAGACATGAAGAAGACTGCGGAAAATAGGAGTATATGGAGAACCAGGTTCAACCATGAATAATCACGGACCTGTCTACGGAAAGACTACCTATGATTTTATATATATATATATAGCAGAAATATTTGGGTGGATTTAACATTTAACACAGCACTCAATTAATATTCTATATAGTTGAACCTAGATATTAATAAACGAGACATTTTAAAAAATTACCCATATAATTTTTATAATCTCCAAAATGGAAAAGCTAATATTTTAAGCATTTTTACTGCCTTATTAAAATTTAAAAGTTTTATTAAAAATGGGTCAAAAATAACAAAATGTAAAATTTTGTGGTGGTAGAGATTATGGGTTCGTGATTGTTTCGGCACATCGAAATAACTCCATCAGCACCATTACAATGAGTTCCCTTTCAAAAGACGAGTGAAATATTAAAATTATCACACGAAGAGAACTGTTTAAAAATACGAGATACATGTACTGCAGAATGAATTAAAATGGCTGCAGAAAACTCGGTGCGGCCTTCAGGATGAGAGGTCACGAATATTGAAACGGTAGACGCACGAGAATTTTTCGAGCAACCTACTCGTGTTCGAAGGAATGGGCGTCGACTGCACGAACTGTTGCATAAAAGGCGATTAACATTACGAGATGAAACAACGAGATAAGTTCCGTTGTGTATTTGCTGCATTAAGACGCTTCCCTTCTCATCGGAGAACACGATTTGCCGAAGAACAGAGGTTTTAAAGATAACCAGCTTATAATAGTCTGGAATTGGTGTTTGGATAGGGCTTACCATTTACGCGCACGAAAGCTAGGATGCATGGTTAATAAGAATTTGAAATGCTTATAGCTTTCGTTTTTATAATGTATTAACGAAAGATAAATTCAAAATTTTAACCGAGCAAAAAATTAACAATGTACATATTTGTTCAAATCGGTCTAGAACAATTAAAAATAGCAATTCTGTTCCAAACTCCACAAATATTTAACTCATTAAACCTATATTATATAGGATCACTTTTTCGTTAAACTTAACTTACATTTTGAAGGAATATGATTAGGAAAGAAAAACTGCATTCAACCTATGCACAAGTAATTACAATTGGTCGGTTATTGGCTGCCGAGAAAGTTATGCACAAACATGCAGTGGAAGGAGTTAATATAAAAGTTATCTAATAAGAGGCAGATATTAGTCTGATAAAATACACATCAACTCGTAAGCCAAACAGTATTCAAAAAGTCATTTACCTTACTTCTGACTAGTTTCAAATCTTAAAGACTTTTCCCGACTAACTTTAGCTATGACAAAAAGTAACTCTCGATGAAGAACTGGTGGCCTACTTGCCTCCTTACTTAGTACCATTCATCCATAGCGAAATACCATTACAAAGAAGTCTCGAGAGCCAAGAAACTGGAAGTCCTTCTAAACGCTTACTAAACAAGTAGGCTAGCTCATTTATCTCAAAATCACGGCCATTTAAAAAAAAATACATTAGGAAAAAACAAACAAAAGCAGGTGCTGAAATAAACGACCGAGAACGATTGTGGAGTGTCTCAATGGAATTTTGCGTTAAAAGGACAAGCCGCAAGAAAGAGAGAAAGGACTTCGCCGGACGGCCATTGGAAGCTAACACTTTTAAATTACCCTCCTCATCGAATGACTAGCTTAACGCCTTCCACGATACATAAATATGGCGCCCCGCAACCGCCTCCGCGAAATCAGGAGATACGACTGAACGAAACGAAAAAATACGCGAGGGAAGAGGAAAAAATCTAAAAAAATCCTCGCGGTAAACAAGATTGATGGAATATTGCTCCGTCGGATTCCCCGGGAGCAGAAAAAGCGCCCACATTAAGTTTTTACTGGAATAGAGGAAGGAGTGAAGAGAGTGGAAAGAAAATAAGCAGGGGAAGGAGGGGGAGGGAAAGGTAGTGGAAGAGAGGAAAGGTAGTAGAAGAGAGGAAAGGTAGTGGAAGAAAGAGGAGAGACAGCCGGAAGGGTTGGTAAAAGTCGTATTGCAGTGTTGATGATACAGGAAATAGGGGCATCTGTAAGGTTTTGGGTGTGGAGAAGAGAAATGGGTGGGGAGGAGAAAGGGGTGGGGAGGAGAAAGGGGTGGGGAGGAGAAAGGGAGTGAGAGAGAGAGAAAGAGAGTGTATGTGGCGGAATGAGCTAGTTAGTTTTGTGTGTTGTGGTGGGCATAAAGTGTGTGGGCGACTTCTGGAGGGTGATGGGGTTGGAGGGGGGGGGGGGGGGGGGGAGGGTGGGTGGTGGGGTGGAAGAGTGGCTCTAGGGAGTGGTGGCGGTGGCGTGGTGGCGCTACCGCCGTTAAGAGGGAGGAAATAAGGGGTTGGGAAGAGATAGTGCGGAGAGAGAGAAAAAGGGGGGAAATGATAAAAGCATCTTTTCTGCTTCTGTCCATGGGCGTGGTCGAAAAATGCTGCCGAGTGTTATGGGAGTGGGGAGGATGGGGTTCGCGCGGTTCCAAGTGGAGGGGGGAGGAGGAGGAAAAAAAGAACATCCGAGGGGGGGAGGTGATTTTTTTCTCGCGCCGCCGCTCCCATTGTTCGATTTTATCGTCGTTTTGTCGGTCGATATTGGTACTTTTTTTTTTTTTTTTTTTTAACGGGCCATATGTCGCCCGGTTTCCCGATTCTCTCGATATTTTCGACTTTTCTAGGGATGGATTCGAGGTGATGCGGCAACGTCCTTACAGAAGGCTGAGGGCGATTAATTCGGCGAAGAACGAACGAGAGTTATTGAAATATTTTTTTGGATTAATATGAAACTTGGTAGTGCAATCTCGCGATTCTGCGAAAAAAATTCAAACAAATAATTGGGTTAATAATAAGAAGAGGTAATTACGACAATAACTGCTGATGCTGGTTTGTTTAAGCGTTTTCGCAACATTTAAAAGATAAAAATAATCGTACGTTGATGTATGCGTTGATAACCGGGTCTATGTCTACATTGCGTGTGTCGTTTAACGTAGTACAGCAAATAAAACGAAACTTAACAAGCTGGGTTTAGCTATTTGCATTTCGTGCACGTTCAGTTGTCACAGAACGTCAGAACACGTGCGACCAGTGGAGAGGAACTAAATAAATTTTCCTTTTTCATTTTTAAATACACAATTGTAAATGTGAAACTGGAGAATTTTTGTTCGTTCTTCTATGATAAAAATTGAATGACATTCCCCATCTACCATTCTGTCAAGAATGTTTTTTAAAAAAAAATTCGAGCCACTCTAAAACTCCGAATAAATAAACGAGGTTACACCTGAATGCATGTTGTTTCTACTAACTTAACGATTTATAAACATATTATTGATGTTATATATATATATATATATATATGTTACATGTCATATCATGTACAAAACAGGTTTTCACTACATGAAAATCGCCATTCATTCATCGTTACGTAGTGCTGACATCATTTCGTAAGAGACCGGTATCCAGATAAACTATACTAAAAGGCTGATTCAGAATTATTCATTTCTGAAAAGCTAGATGTCAGCATTATGCAGAAAACAATGACATGACCTTGTAACACAAACTGCAGACACGACAATTTTATCCAATAGACATTAGCTTCGAAACTGCTGAAAATAAAATATTTAGCAATTTTTTAATCATACTGATGATGCATTATCACTACCGTTAATTTGATTGCAATCTTTTCGTGCACCGCTGGGCCATTTCCTACTTCAGCATGGAATCATTTTTTACAAATTCTAATAATGCAGAGATAAGAACTGAATTTGCCACTCTGAATCGTGAATTTCCGTATGATTGATTCAATTCACTAACACTAACACGACAGTGCCTTGACGGCTAAACGAATTTGCCTCTAAATACAGCATCCCAGGGAATACAAAAAACTAAAAATATCCTTCGTGGACAAATATTTCACTTCTAAATTTGAATAATAAACACCCTTTCATTTTTCTTAGCTATTTAAAATAACCTGATGATTACACTTCCTTTAAACCCAAAAATACAACTCTTTTTTATTGTCGCGCGTCGCAATCATCCATAACGGGTTCTAAGAAGGACGTAAAAGGGACCGAATGAGATGCAAAAAACGAAGCAATAAATGTTATCGCTTAAATGTCTCTCCATAAGGGTCAGACAGCTGACATCGCATGAGAGGAAGGAATTAAACCACTTGCTATATGGACTCGGACTTTGTTATCCGTCGAATTTATTACGGCGGCCGTATCTTAAAACGATCGAGAAAAGCAAATTATCAACAGTATGTTCCCTCTTCAGAGAGAGAGAGAGAGAGAGACAGAAAAGAACCGGGGAACGTTTGCATTTTCCCCCTCTCCCCTTCGACCATTCCCATCTTCTATCACGTATCCTCGAGTAAAAAAATGAGAGTACCATTCGAGCCGTACAGACGCCTTTATAAATCGTAGAGAGGAAGGGAATAAAAAAGATCTTTATCTCCGCCATCATCCTGATGAGTTTTCGCGAAGAAAAAGTAAACAAATGGTTTCTCGATCGCGAAAAGAAAAGGAGGCGACTGTTTACCCTTTTTACCTCATTGTTTGACCTCAGAATTTTTTATAACAACCGCGCCGAGAGAAAAAAATGAAGACGGAGGCGATAGGGCGGACCTAATGAAATGCACGTATAGCGTTCGTCTCCCCCCCTCTCTCTCTTTCTCACTTCCCCTTTCTATCGTATAATCGTATCACGAGATCGTCTCCTGGTCTGGGTATTAACACCGGCTTCTTTTTATTTTCAAAAAACAAAACCCTCCTCTTTGTATGAAAAAAGAAGAAAGGGAAGAACGAGAAAAAAAGAACCTGCGCTGCTTATCGTTCGGTATGGCAAGGGCAAATAAGGACACGATGCGAACCGTGAGATAAAAAACAGGAGGGGAGGAGGGAAGGGAAAGAGGGGGAGTGAGAGAGGGAGGGAGGGGAGGGGGTGAGAGTGTGTGGGAGAAAAGCACGCGCCAGAAAGAGAAGAGGGCAATTTACGCCGCGTATAAATTATTGGACGTGACGGGAGGTCGTTTGTTCGGGGGATGTGTTTGTGTGTGCTTACGCGGTGGAGGTGGTGGTTGGGGGTGGGTGGGTGAAGTAGGAGGGGGAAAAGAGGAGGAGATAGGGTGGGGAGAGGGAGGGGATGAGGGGTAAAGGGCGATAGACAAGGAGAAAGGGAAGAACGAAAGGGAGGGAAACACCCCGCGTGCTATTTGTATTCTCCGCCGGTCTTAATTCGTTATTTCTTTTTTCGTTCGCGTTTTTTTCTCTTTCTCCCGCGAATTAGCCCGCAAAGAAAAAAAAATTACAAAATTTCGGCTAATGTTGTGCGACAAATGTCGGTTTCCGACACACGAAATACATGTTTGGAATCGACGCCGCTTTTCCGGATGTCTGCTAATAAAAAAAAGGGAGTAGGGGGGAGCGAAGACCGAGAGCGATTCTGGGTCCGCCGAAATCTCGTGCAAAAGGAAATAAATAAATAAATACCCGTGATAATATTCACGAGGGGAGTTAATAATTTAAGCGCCGACGTAGAGCGTTTTTTGATGCGAAAATAAAGCGAATGCTGGGTGGCGGCCAAAATATTCATCGGATGGAGGGGAGAGGGGGATGCGAAAAAATGGCGATGAAATGCTGAAGGGCGAGAGAGAGAGGTCGTGTTGACCAATTTTTCTCGAAAGTGTTTGTACGCAAGGCTAACGATTGTGTACCTTATGGCCGAATACAGATCTGTACGCTAAAATAAACACGTTTAAATTTACACGAGAAGTCGTTTCGACAAAATATGAAATGAAATTAATCAAATAAATGAGGTGGGCACTTCTTTCAACAGTTTCATACAAATAGAAGCTATCTACGTCTTTTAAGGTCAACATGGGTCATAAGCGTTTTTTAGTTTTAATTTTCATGAAAGAGGCTGAATTATCTCACCAAGCCTTATTCTATTTATTCTGACTTAGTATGAGTACATCATAGCACAATATATGTATATATCGAATAAGTAAATATGGTCGAAAACTAAAGTAAGATGTATTCGAATGAACAAAAACTGGATCTACAGAACCTCAATTCCGATTGGAAAACATTTTCTTCGCGCCATCGAACAATTCGAAATACCCAAGCGTTGTAGAGGTTAAGGCGTATTTCTGCAATACTGGGGATCTTAAGCCCTGGATACCCACGGACAAATTTTTCAAAACGACCGCAGCAGGAAGAATGACAATTAAAATTTAAGAAAATAAATATTAAAGTCGTTCACGATCTCTCCTGGTATAACTCGCCTACCGCTAACGCGCGCCGCGGACCTCAACTTGATAAATGCCGAGCCAACGTTATTAATGCGGAAAGCAAAGCGTTTTCACGGATTTAGGTCCCGGAACGTTGGCTTTTTACCTCTACGCATAGTTCAGGAATGCAAAAGAAACGAGAAATATCGACATTGCGAGAGGTAAATAATAAATGCGTCGCAATTGAGAGAGAGAGAGGGCGAGAGAGGGAATAAACACGGTTGAAAATTTAATTATAGAAATAATTTCCGCGGCGAACGAACGTTTCTCGAAAACGGAAAGAAGAAAAAAACAAACAAAAAGGTTCCAAATTGTGAACGGGATAAAATTCCCCGTCGAACCCGATTCAAGAGTTGAAGTCGAAATAAACGCCGTGGAATGCTTTAAGACGGAATAATTACAACGCGCGGGGTGAAATGCCATTAATTTAAATTAATGAGGAATTCTGGGCGAAATTTCTCTCGGAAACCTCTTTTAAACTTCGGCTTACAAGTATTCGTGTAAATTAGTGAGGATTTTTAATCGCCGCGAAATTCCGAAATACATATTAATAAATGGAGGAGGATAGGGCGGCGGGATGAAGTTGCAATTGAAGCGGACGATGAAATATACGACCGCCGAGGTAATGAGAGGCGATTTTTAATTCCGTCGAAAAGATTAACGCAAAGAAAATCTTATTTTTATACATTATTATTCCACGAAAAAAAATTCACTTCCGCTAAAAGACTTAACCTCGACATATAGAGAAACTCGGACGTGTTATTTCCTCTCTAATTCCTGGACACCGAGGAGCCAGTAAGTCGAGAGATATCACTGCCACTGAAAATAAGAAAAAAAAACCGAAAACGTCCTTATTATGCGCGGCGAAAATTGGTTGCCATGTACGAAATATTTTCGAGTCCGGTTTAATTAACGACCGCGTCATTTTATTTCGATAGCTTTAAAATATTCGCCGTGACGCTGGGAAGTAGGTTAAGTGATCGTACGTGTTTTCGCGGCGGAACAGTCGGATTGAAAAATAAAATAAAAGCGGAGAAAAATGATTGCCGCTGCGGGGAGAAAAGCATTCCGGCGAACTAATGGATTTGAATGGCAATTAATTTATCCCTGGCCGTGCGGTCAGGAAAGATTCCTGAGGCGTGCTTTATTTTTTCGAAATATTTTTAAGGAGTTGACGCTTGAATTCCCGCGAATTTATCGCTCCGCGGCGCTCCCTCGAAATTACTCGACGTTATCGAAAAATATCACGATTCTCCGGCTATATAAATACCATCGACGTAAAAAAATAAAGCCGCCTCCTTCCGCCCCGCAGTTTAACCCGCGGACGATATTATTTTGCAAAAAAAATAAACGAGAGAGATACGTCGCTAGGTAACCGTCAGAAATTTCTGCTTATTTCTCCTATTCGAGTGACGTCCGACGCAAAGGGGGGGAAAATACACAGACGAGGTGAAAGTAAAAAAAAAACGATATTCGCGACCCGTTATTAAATTGACCTGGTTCGCAAAATAATCACGCTCGCTAATCTAACGAATTTTCGAAAAAAAAGAGAACTCCCTCCGCGCCTTTAAAAAATTCATCCATCGTCGCCTTCCGTAATAAATCTCCGCCGAATTCCAATCGAAATCAAGCCTCACACCACGGTTAACGGTCACGGTTGATCGCCTAGCCGCCTTCCCTCTCCCTTCCGCACCCGCTGGATAGGGACCCTTCCCTCTCCCTCCTCCTTTCCCGCCTCCCACGCCCCACCTTCCGTCCCTCCTTTTTTTAGTCCCGAAATTTCGGCAAAGTAATCATTTTCAAAAAGGATTCGAAAAAGACTACTCAATCCTGGAAAATTAATGAAAGCTCGGAAGAATGGAGGGAGGGTGAGGAGGGAACGGAGAGAGAGAGAGGTAGAGGGGGAAGAGAGAAATGAAATAATACACCCCTTGAAAAAATTAACCCCCACAGAAGAAAGAAAGAAAGACGCATGATCGGTTTTCCCTCAAATCCGATTAATTAATAATCGCAAAAACTCTCTTGCTAGGGAAAGGGAAGAGGGTTATGGGAAGGATAGTAAGGAGGGGGAGATGGGGTAGAGGATGACAGACATGGTTTCAGGCCTTCTTTCGCAATCCCTCACTACTAAAAAAAACCCATACCCTCTCCCTGTTTTTTTTCCTTTTATTCTATTCCTACATTCCCACCTCTCCCTTTTCCCCTCCCACTCAAACCCACCCACCCCCTTTCCTCTCTTTCCGTCCCTCTCTCAGTCAACTCCCTTAATGCAAGCGTGGCGACAAAAGGCTTTGAGGACGAGAAAAGTTCAAACTTTTTCCTTTTGTTCGGAGTCCATCAGAAAAAGATGAACGAACCGAACCGGGACGTTCCGAGAAAGAGGAGGAAAAAAAAGGAAAGAGGAGAGGCGGAGGTCGTTGGTTGAGGGCGCGGGTGGGAAATAGAGGGGAGAGAGAGAGAGGGGGGGCGGGAGGAAGAAGGGAAAAACCAACAGCAGAATCACAATGGGTGGCTGCTGGAATATGAGTGAATGGGAGTGTCCCTGGGATTATAAAACAACTGGCGATCATTAGTTTTTTCTTCTTTTATAGAGAGACGGGGAAAAAAGGAGGGAGGCTAATAATAATGCTTATCAAAGTGACGAGGCTACACGAGACGAGTTGGATGCGTCTCGACAGATGGTTCTTTTTTTTTTATACATAACGCGTTACGGAGAGAATCGGAAATTTTCATTTATCTGGAAGGCGTGGGAGTTAGGTGGGGAAGTTTTTTTTTATTCTGTAACGCCCCGCGCGTTTCATCTCATAAGATGAGAGGTCTTCCCGCAAACAAAAAATTTTCGCAAGGGAAATAAATCACAAGTTATGACCTTCGAATGATTTTTGCAGGTCATCTATCATTTCGCTTCGATGAGTCCCGCGTTATCGTTCCGCTTATGAAGGAATATGCTGCGTCGAGTGGGCCATTGCTTTTCTACTTCCCTTCTAGTTGAAAGAAATACCCTGAATCCCTACCTTAGCGGAACTACGTTGATTTACGATTTATAAGTGTAATAAAATGAATTTTCAATGAGAAAATTTAATAAGTCAGGCTAAAATAAATATTAATTGCGTATTGGCAACCAATTTCACCTTAAACGGGAGGCTATGAAATATATTCTTAATTATTTCAGTAATACCTATGTCAAAACATATTTGGGCATGTATTAGTAAACTACCTTATCCGAGTAAATCAACGTAATACCCGAGGTAATGTCGAGAAATTCAGTAAAATCATTGATTTAAGGTAATTTACATACGAAATAACTATTGAGATACTATTTTAAATTCCGAGTAAAAGTCAGGATTAAAAGAAAAAGTAGCATTTTTAAGAAGCAAATTTAAGAATACTTGCACATTATCCTCACTGACAGAGGAAAAGGATATATTTAAATGAGACATCCATATTTAATACATTCAATTGAAATCTATAAGACTGTCACGTGAGCATCGGGAAGCAACAAGAAAGCGACGAGGTACTTTTCAGATACCTACTCCTTCCACCGCGGGAGGTAAAAAAAATTTTTTTTTCACGCTAAAAATGATATGCCTACCCAAATGAAAAACACTTTCAAACACGTATAACGTCGTCCCATGCATATCAAAAAAACCCGAATCCCAATGCCTCCTCGCCCTGTCTGTCACGCTTGCAACGGTTGGAGTGGCGTAGAAACTTGTGATCTCCTCTCCCTCTCTCTTTCTTTCCCCACGGACTATGCAAATCGAATGGGAGGGACGGAGGAGTGTGTGAGAGAGAAAGAGAGAGAGAGAGGGAGAGAGGGGGGAGAGAGAGAGAGATAGAGAGAGAGATAGAGGGAGAGAGAGATAGAGGGAGAGAGAGATAGAGGGAGAGATAGAGGGAGAGAGGGAGGGAGAGAGAGAGATAGAGAGAGAGCTAGAGGGAGGGAGAGAGAGAGAGTGGGAGAGGAGCCCGAAAAAGTGAAAAGGGGGAGAAAAGACGGTTTTGGGGGAACAAGTAGAAGGCGCAGGGAGGGGAGGAAACTTGAAGGTAAAGAGAGAGAGAGAGAGGGGGGAGGCTTTGAGAGAACAAGGGGCGGAAAGGCGGGAGGGCGAGAGAAATGAAGGGCCCAGAAGGGGGAGAAATAGAGCAAGAGAGAGGGAAAGAGGCTAAATAAGGCGGGAAAATGAGGGGAGAGAAAATGAGAAGGAGGGAAGAAAAGGAGACTGTATGGAGGAAAGAGGGGTTGTTTGGCTGAATAAAATATTTTTTCCTCCGGTGCCCCCCTCCCTTAATGGATTCCCTCGCAGGGATGAAATATGCATTCGAATTCGTACCTCAATCATTCCAGGAGAAGAGTTTTTCGGGAAGGTAGGGAAAGAGAGTGAGACAGAGAGAGAGGGATTGAAGAGGAATATGAGAGGAAAAAGAAATGAGAAGGATGAGAGAAGGGGAAGAGACAGGATATAAGGGGAGAGATGGATGGTGAAGAGGCGTAAAAAAAACTAAATTTTTGTATGAAGGGGGAAAGAGCTTCGCCCGGACGGATGGCGTAGGGAAAAAGCGGACGGGCGGAGTGGAGCGCGATGAGATCTCCGTTTGTTTTGCTCCGAATGACTTCCATCAAGAGAGTCCGGCTCACGCACAGGTGGCCTCGCGTTCGATGGTGACGCCCGTAGGGGGCGGAGGATGGAGCTGGTGGGGAAGAGGGAAACGGACAGCAACGGACGCGTAAAAGAGATGGGAGTGGCAGCGGTTGAAGGGGGGTGCAGGGGGCGGGGGAGGGGGGGAGAAGAGGCGAGGCTGCTTTCCTGAGATGGGGACCCGATATAAGCTTTTTGACCCCGCCCTCTTCTTCCTACATCTCCTTTGCCCTCTCCATCCCCCGTATACACACCCTCCTTTTCTACTCCCCTCATATTGCCAGCGGGAACGGACCACTGTATACACTCTCCCCCGCACACACGCACGCCCTCAGGCCAGATAAAATAAAAAGGAAAGAGAGAGTGAGAGAAGGTATTAACGAAAGTGCGTCGGCGTGAAGAGGGAGGATGGAAAAGGAAGTCGTGAGAAGGGGATGACGAGTAAGGAAGTGTGCGCAGGATTGCACGAGGGTGTGGAATTGGAAATGCGAGGGGGTAGGATGGAGAGAGGGAGGAAAAAAATCTTGAAAAGGGTTATCCCCGACATTTCATCTCGAAAAATAAAAAGAATCGCGGTTTTTTTTTTTAACTCTCGCCGCTTGACGGGTAAGGAAAAGGGGCGTTTTTTCGGCGTGGCGTTCTTTTACGCTCAAACCATGTTTTCGGGGGCACTTTTGGCGTGGATTGAGAGGATGTTATTAGTGACGGGACATTCTGTCTTCCGCAGATCAAACGCTGTTTCTCTCTCCCTCTGTAATGAGAGAGAGAGAAAGAGGGCAGGTTATCTCTGTTCTTTTTTTCACGGGATATAGGGAAAGGGGGATATAGGAGGAAAGAGGGGTCGAACAACTTTCCCTAAACCCCAAGGGACGGAAGAGCGTAAAATAAAGAGATAAGAGGGCAAGAGATGACGGGTTTTAATCCATATATAACGACCCGGAGGGTTGAGCTACTATTTTTTTAAAATTTTTAAATGAAATTCTTGCTTCCTCTTCCCTCCCATCCTGCCGACAAGTTCCTCTACTTTTTTGATTGGACCGTTTTCGTACAGCCAACTCGCTCGATGGAAACGCGTTTTCTTTGCGCGTCCTCTCTTATTACTCCGAACTAACTTCTATCGCGAGCTGTCGGCGGAAAACGTCCCCAGCCATATTAACCAAAGGGTTATATATCTTCTGTAAGGATGGAGAATTTTCTCTCCTCGATATTTACATCTGAAGACGAAGAGATGGCAATAAATAGAAAAAGGTTCTGTAATGCCAGCCGACCTCTACCTTTTGGAGGGACTCATACCCGATTACAAGAAGATGTGGTAAAATTAGAGTAAAAATCGACCGCTAACATCGAAATGCCCGGTATTCTGCATTCTAAATGTAACTAAAGTATTGCATGGGCACGATGTTACCAATGGTGTGTTAAAAATGTTAATCACTTGATTTAATACTCTAACATGCGAGTGACTAATAGAGGCTAATCAAGGCTCACGTGAAAATAACTTTAATAGTTACAGGTATATGCAACAATATGACATAAATAATTAAAAACAATCAAATAATGCATTAAACAAAAGCTTATATATATATTCATCAATCTATCTGGGGTGTAGAATACAGAAACAGCTGTAAATGTTCTTTTTTGACCCCTTTGGTTTGAAAATTCAATTCACGCATGTAAACCAGGTTGCGTGCATTCCCCTAGAACATTTTTTTAAACGCGTCTCATTTTGAGACAATCACTGTACACAGTAAGCTACATTTGTCACCACCACACTTGGAAAACTCACATGTTGATCACCCTCTATCGAGTTTTGCGATGGAATAAATTTGAGAATATCAATAAAGGTTTCGTAAAAAAACTTGTAAAATGAGATATCACGAGAGCATAGGAATATGTGCCAATATATTGCGAAACTCTACCAACGAGATTACCTAAGCGAAATTCAAGCGTTCGAACTGCAGCGGAATACAAAAATACATCCTTAATATAATTCTGGCAGTTCTGAGCTCTTGTTACAGCTGGAGTACACGGAAGTATGAGACCGAACATAACTGGTGAAGCCATGTTGAACCAAACGAAAAAAAACACCGCTTCGAATGAAACAGAGCCAAGGAAAACAAAAGGGAGCCGGAGCTGAAAACAGAACAGAGAAAACAGATCCAGACCGAGTGGAGCACAACAAATCGGAGCCGTTGCAAATCATACATAATGGAGCGAATAGAAAAACAAAGCGGTATCTTGCCAAAACAAACGCGTGTGTTCCTAAGAGAAAAACGGTGCATTTATATTTATATACAGTAAAAGCTGTGTTATCCGGCTATCTTGGGGATTGTGGATAGCCGATTAGGAGAAATAGCCGGTTAGGGGAGCGTTTTTCGATTTTGACATCGCAAATTTAGCAATAACCAAACAAAATTGGGCTTAGGTTCACTATCGTACTCCCCAAACATAACTATGCATGAGGTTTGCATTTTTCATTTTAATTCTTCCACATGTAGTTAGATCTATATATTTACCCATTCTTATTTCACATGTTACTATGCTTACATGCAAAACAAAGGACTATTGAAAAGTATAGGGCGTCCGGCAAGTTTGGGGAGTACGACAGTGAATGTTCCAAAAATTGAATTTATTGGATTATATCTTTCTTATTTATCTTTATTATTTATTTATTCCATTTACTCTATTGGAAAAGGACAAAATTATTTAATTCTTCTGAACGTTTCTGTGAAAACCAGTCTTATAATATTTTAACTAATTCCTCCATTTTTGGCTTATGAAGCGTATGACGTTTATTAATTGATTTACTCGTCTCACAATCAGAAGATGACACAAACTTCATTAATTTAGCCTTCTGAGCCTTGATATCGTAGAGCGTGGAAGATCCTATGTTGAATTCTTTTGCTATGGCCGCTCTACTTTCTCCTTTATCCATTCGTTTGATCAGCCCCAGCTTTTGTGTTAGCGTTAAAACAACTATTTTTTCTTCTGTCCTTTGCTATTAGATATTTATTTTGATGCCATATTCAACGGATGAGTAATTTTTTAAATGATAAAAAGCGATAAAACTGGAAATTGTATAAGTACGCCAAAACATCTAGACAATGCAAATGCTTACGTAAACGAAAACGCCATGCTCACAGAAGTATACGGAGTAAATACGTTATATATATATAGGGTAAGAGAACTAGTTATGGATCGACCTAAGGATGAACATTGATATTTTACCCCAGGAGGCTGTGAAATGCACATAATACTGTTCGTCGAGTTTCATTATTTGTGCTGCTTACTTTATGAAGGTTTTTCCTGGAATTAAATGCGGTTTTATATTTTTTGTTTCAATTTAAATGAAACGCTGCTGTTGATCCACATTTAGACCCTGGTTACCAGTTACGGATCAGTACTCAAAATGCGAGAATTTTCTCTGGTAGCGTTTGTACATCCCTTGAGGAGCATGAAACTAGTTGGCGCTTGCCTAACAGAATGTAAATGGCAAAGTTACAGGTAGTGATCCACATCTAGATCCGGGGTATAATTGTGGATCAAATCTGGATTTAGTAGTACTCATTATATTGAAATTTAATTTTAAGCTGATAGTACTTCAAATTGACACTCTTTTAAGAAAACACAAGGAAAAACAAAAATGAAGAGTGAGAAATTTCAAATACAACATATATACACGAGAATAAATATTTTAAAAAAATCTGTAAACGCAAAAAAATCCCAATTAAATCAGTGGAATTACAATCACAGATCTCAAACGTCAGGTCCATTATAATCTTTTGCACTTCATACAGATAAATCTTTTTGGCCTTTCCTTGAATAAACAATATAATGAATCATACATGGATGATGCCATAAGAATTAAATTTTAAATATATTAAATAGAAAATAATTTTTTTAAATTAAACATTATATAATTTTTAATGGCAGTAATTAATTCAATAAACAGTTAACAGTTTAAATTAATTGGTGAATAGTTAATAGCAAAAATTAACCTTTTCTTAATTTTATTTTTAGGCTATTGACAAATATTAGCTGAAGATAAACAAATTCGTAAACCATTCCGACATGAATATTATGTTTAATTTACTGAGATATGTTCATATGTAGGCATATCAAGTTCATTTTATTTTCTATGCATTTCAAACTCCGCGCGCCACTACAGAGTTCCCTCTCCTACAGCTACCGTAACATGGCTACTTAACGACCACCCGCTTACACGCTTAAACTCGAGCAAACATCACACTGATTTTTTCCATGAAAACTGATCTTATGTACGTGATTTTATCAACGTCCCCATACTGTGGCCTTAATATTACACATTGAGTACAATTTTAAGCAAACTTATCTTAATTTTCACTCTAGATTTCACGTAACACAAGATTCGTAGGAGATCACCGCTTTACTCTTAGCAAGGAACAGGCACTCAATGAGTGCAAAGCTAAAGAAACATGAAGAATTCAGTGCTATGTGTCATATGTCGGCAAACACAAGAACTATCAGGATAAGACAAATGATCCGTAACTAATGCCCGATCCACATCTAGTTCCCTTACCCTATATATATATATATATATATATATATATAGTACCTGGCGTTGCCCGGGGAAAAGCACAAAAAATGTTCCAACAAAAATTAATGTTTTATTTCAGTGCTTCGTTGTAAACAATGTTTTTGGTTTTTTGATTATTTATAAGCATATATAAGTTTTTTCCGGACCCAACTCTTGATGCTGCAACATACAGCTGACCATGCGAAAAATAATCTTTCCGTAAATCAATTCCTACAACTTTAAGTAGGGTTACCAGACACTGAAGGGTAGAAGGGAGGACAATAAAGGCAAAATAGGAGGACGCCAAAGAAAAAAGCCGGACAAACAATATTAGGAAATAATTAACGGACTTTTTTTAGAATAATGAGTGTGTATAATTATTTATATATGTTTTTTGATATTCTTTTGGTTATTTGCTCCTTCAGATAGTTTCCACATATATTTATTAAAAGAAAATTTATCCATTTCTCTAAATAATCAGTGCATTCTTGATACACAAGCTGCGTCTCCTCAAGAAAACTCTGGCATTCTTTACCCATCCCTTTTGCTTGTAGTTTTTCCATGAGCTGTCTAACTGATAATGAGATAAAATTTTCCCTAAGTCGTAATTTCAATGAATTTACGACAGTTTTAAGGAAGTTCACAATTTCTAAAACAGAATTATTTTCTCTTTTAAATGCCTCAATTTTGTTCTTGAAAATATATGTCAGCGATAGTAAGAACCACAGGTATAATTCGGACATTTCACTTTCAAATTGATCAGTGCTGGTGAGTGAGTAAGGGATAGAAAATATTGCTTTAAAGCAGGGAACAACTTCAAACGTCTTCTACAGCTGGTGCTAAACTTAGCCATCTGGTCTTAGTGGAAGATAACAAGTTGTGATACTCAATTTCTATGTACTCGCAAATGTCTTTCAGAGCCTCCGTTCGAACAGTATATATTGAAAAATAATTGAAGATCTCCAAAATAAGGGACTCCACATCAACACTTAATACGTCTGCTCCATGCTGCATGCAGTTGTGGATAATGTGCGCTGGACACCCAATACCTACAATTTCTCTATTTAGAACCTCCCTTAAGTGAGAGAGCACGTTATTACCCTTATTTCTATTAATGCCTCCGAAATTCTGAAATTCCTTCAGCAGCGCGTGCTTTTTTATAACACAAGTTGTTTTGGAGACAAAGAGATGTTAATTTTTTGCATGAAGACGAAATTCGCACCATTTTTCCATGTTTTTCACTTTTTATATGATGCTCTAAATCATAAGATCCCTTATTTGCAACTGATATGTAAAAATCACAAATTTACACTTCGTCTCATATTCATTCCTCCCGATGTCGAAACAAAGGTACTTCGCCTTCAGATTACTGGAGAATTTGCACTTCCTTTTAGGTGATGCCATTTTAATGGAATGGAGTTGCTCGAGTATTCTATAGCAACCACTAGCCACAAATAAAATAAATCATTAGTTTCATTAATTAATTATATATATATATATAGTACCTAATCGAAGTTTCGGTTATCTGCATAATAAGAACATATTGTAAATACCAAAATAATTAAGGTTGAAGATCTACCTATACTCTTTTCTACTAAGAATCGGAGCGAAAAAGAAACTGGTCTATTCACAGCAACAGATAACTTAGAACTGAGATGAACCCATGAAAGTCTTCAGTTTCTTTTCTTGGAATTTGACCATGTACATCTGGTCATTCCGCAACGTCACTTTGTCACTGCACACCATGACCACCAGCAAAAGAGTTGTTTGATGAAAATTAGTGACAAATTATTGAGTGCTTGACCCTCACAGAGCGGTGACCCTTGCAAAGAAATTTTAAGAGGGAAAGGAAGGTAGTCATAAAAGTGCCATTCTCACCCTTGTCTCTTTCGACAACACATGCAGGAGGGTTTATGAGCACAGCCTTTGCAAGGGTTTGGGTAGGATTCCACCACACATCGGAATTGAATGGAGCCTTAAACTCACATTTCCTAGAAAAAAACCGGACAAAATCCTAAAATTTAAAATGCCGGGAGGATGGAGAGGCAGAATGGAGGGCGTCTGGTAACCCTAACTTTAAGTGACTGCCCTTGTGCTTTATTGATTGACATACCAAATGCAAACCGAACTGGAAACTGTAATCTCCTCAATTCAAACGGCATGTCCATGGGAATTATTGGAATTCTCGGTTTGAAAACGTCTTCTCCTTTTACACATCCAGTAAAAATTGTTGCTTCAATTAAATGTGGCATTACCTTTGTAATGCTTAATCTTGTGCCACTAGCATAGAAAGTTATTTTGCTTTTTGTACAATTAATATAAAACATTTGGGATTAAAAAGTAGCCTACGGTCTTCCTATTTGTGAAGAAAGTATCTGTCGAAAGTTTGATTACTCTAGCTTTAACGGTGTGGAAATGTATAGATGCACAAATAAACAAACAAACTTTCATAAATATATATAAGATTTTAAGAAATTTTAAAGTGGAAGTTGTGGTATTACACAAATACAATTCATACAAAAATTAATAAAAAAAAGAAAAAATACAAAATGAATTGTATTTGTATAATTGCCGGCGTCTAAGGGTGGCCGGCTTCTAAATAGCCGGCTAACACAGCTTTTACTGTATTTGTTTAATAGCCGGTATCTTATGGTGGCCGGTTTCTAAATAGCCGGATAGCACAGCTTTTACTGCATGTATATTCAGGATTTTTTTTTGACGGCACGCAGTACCATCATCTTTTATAAATAACAAATAAAACAATCCAATTTAGCGTTATTTGAAACATTTCCCTGAAAAAACGTTTGCAAAAATAATTGAAAACTATTAAATTCGATAGTCGAATTGTCCAACAAAATTCCATCTCTCCACGTCAAATCCAAAACTTTTTTCTAGAAAAAAGCACTTGCGTAAACGCGTTATAAAATCTGTATTCATAAATGACTTCGATTGTAATATTAAATGTAAATTAAAGTACAAGCAACAGAGAATTTGAATGCATAGAAAAACAATCCATTCTCCACCACTGAAACACAATCGTTCGAAACGTGGAGAGGACTTTATGAGAAGAGACCTCACTAGATAAAGGAGCTCGACAAAGGTTCACGAGACAGTCTTTCCCAAACAACAACGGCACTCAAATAAACGGAGAATAACTCCATCGAGATCACACACAAGAAACAAGCGTGTATGTAGGTCAGCTCGTGGTCACAGACGGATCACTTTCCGAAGGGCAGAAAAACGAGAGGTCCTTAAGATAGTAGACTTAATACGGCCCTCCGGGTGAAAATGCACGAATTTCACTTCAACTTCCTCCCTACATGTTCTTTCCTTTTATTTGTTGGTATTCAATTCCTTTATTCTTTTTTCTTTAATTTTTTTTCTCCTGTATCTATATAGGGATTTTTTGTGGTTTTTTTACACCTCCCTCCTCTTCGTAGGTGTTTTTACGCAGTGGGATTTTTTTCTCTATTAAACAAAGCGATTACACAGTTTTTCCAACCCATAAAACTAACATTATTCTACGGTAATTCTTTATGTTCAACTAACAAAATTTGTAATCAATATGTATGAGAAATTTTGTAATTAACTTGTATATAATTTTCAAACCTGACCAAAGGCTTAAATGTAAGAATGGACTTCACAGTCTCAATATCGCCATAAATAAAGTCGTCTGTATGTCTATTTTCCCCGCAAAGAACGCTAGGAAGCAGAGAGACAAGACTTTGGGGACCGCACGAAAGGATTTTTATACACAATGGAGGTTCGCTGAGTATTTAATAGCGTGAGGATTTTGGGGGACGAAAATAAAGGCGGCAATGATGCGAGGAGGACCCGATCGACACCGGACATTAGGGTAAATCGAATGGACCATCCCGAAAGGTAGGCGGAGAGAGAAGGAAAGAGGGGATTCTGGGAAACAGATGAGACTGGGACTTTGGGATATCCATTGAGGCGACTTTGGTGGAGGGGGGAGAGAGAGGGGGGGAGGGGGGGATAGAGAGGGAGAGAGAGAGGAAGAGAGATAGGAGGAGTGAGAAAGGTACAGGAGAGAAAATTGGAAGAACATTAAAAGGACTGCATTCCGATCGAAAAGGGCACTGCTGGCAACGATTACGTCGCGAGTCTATGGTATCTCTTGAATTTATGTTTCCTCGACATAAATACTTCGAGTAAATCATGCGGCATAGTTTTAAACAGGTTTACCGGATCAAATAAACGGTCTGTCCAATTTATTTGTGACTGACGGTCATTTTTTACTATCGCAGAATGAATGACTTGATAAATTATTTAGGTTAGGTTAGGATTTTTTTATAATTCTGAGATTACGAATAACCCATTCTACAAAGTTTAACCTAACAATTTTTTAACAATTAAGACGCTCTTAAACAAACATTCAGGTCCCTTTGCTTAAGAATGAGAGCAGATTGTCTGAAGTCGCGACACAATGGTATTTCGCAAAAAAAATTCAATAACGGCTTGTAAAAAATAAAGTAGGTAAATTTTGTTAAGCAGAGTTTTTGTATTTCTCTTGATTATTTTTTAACAAAATAAAAGGAATGTTTAGACTACAATTATTTATTAATACAAACTACTCATTTTTTTTAACTCGACGGAACGTAGTGAGCAGTATGTCGCTCACGTGAACGACTGTCAAGTGTGTCTCGACGGAAAAAAGGTCGAGAACCTCTCCCATAATGCATTGCTAAGGGAGAAACACACTGTAGAAAAATCTAAGTCCATGAAAGGCTATGATAACTCTGTAGAATATTATTGAATATATGTGGTTAAAATAGACACGGGCATTATATCTTGCGAAACAAAAGCAAAATTCGTGAAAGAGCAAACGAATCGTCCAAAGGAATAAATAATAAGGTAATAAACAAAAGGCTGCATAGAGGAGGTGAATAGATACAGTTTGAAAAGGAAATGGGAAAAGAGTTGGAGTTAGGAGGCTTTGAGATAAGGCTTGGGAGAGAAAGGGCGCCAGAACACTACCTAGGCATTATGCTGCATTTTACATGTGTCTGTTTGTCACGATTTATTCCGCCGATTCCAGATACAGCTTTTAGCTGTAACTTTGTACACGCATCAGAAATCCTATGGCTTGTTCCCTGATAAATCGTAATTCTCTGCAAGATCCTGATCCCAGGAATGTTTCTTTTCTCTTCTTGCATGGAATTTTTAAAATCTGGCACAAGCATTCGTGCGAGCAAAAAGTTAAAGCTTACTTTTACTACCAAAAAGAATCTGCTTTGAATAAGCGTAAACATTAGTTTTGAATGAGTAAGACATCTTCAAGTGCACTTTTTCTTTAAGTTAACTCACACCAAACGTTGAATGTATTGGTGAGTGACTACTTTTATTTAGGTTAACGCAGTGCTTCAAAGAAAATTTATGTGAGCAAATGATTCTAGAGATTCCGGGATTTTAATCGGAGTAGATGTGATAAATAAACTTATCAAAACTTGTTGGGAAATTTGGTTTACGTTCTTTGGTCAGACAAATGAAAAATTTTCATCGAAGAAAATCAGAACCTTTCTTTCGACATCAATCAACGCAAGATAAGCATGATTATTAGTTTGTTCAACGTGTGATCTTTTGTAAAAATTTCCCCAAAACTGCTACATCTACAGATCCTGTTCAAGTATTACAAATAATTAATTAAGAACAATTATTGGAGCACTAAAATGCATTTTACAGGCATCTGGATAAAATTAAAGGGGACAGAGGTGAGCTGCGTCGGAGTGCGGAAGTGGAAAAGTGACGGGTTATCTATATCTCGTCCGCTGGCCATTTCTCCTGTCTCTAACCACGGGGATTGTTGGTAGAGATTTTTCGTGTGCCTGCGGTCTCCCAGAATCCTCACCCTTTTCCCCGCCTCTTTTGATTCGGAGATTTCTTTTTTCGCTAGAAAATGTTAACTTACTCTGGCGATTACAATACTCTGGCTCTTTCGTTTCACCTCACTTCAACGAACCGACGAAACGGAATTCGTACCAAGGTAAGATAAATACTCGGATAGCAAAAGTTGCCCAAATGTTTTTGGTTTTTATTTCTGCTCTTACGGGAGAGAGAGAAAATAATTATTTTTTTGGGCCCGCCCCTTGCGGGAGAATGCGTGTTAAAAATGTAATTAATCTCTTCTATCGCGATTTGCGATACGAAGCAGGATCTCCGGGCGATAAAAAACATTCTACCGAGAAATAGAGACCAGATCTATGGAAAATTTTAAATGAAATGTTCGAATAAGTGATGCTCGTTAAGTTGTTAGTATCCAGCCTCCTGGGTAAGTTTTTTCCACAGTTATATTTTCGTCATCATCTGGCCCCTCTCTGCGTCGCGCTAATTGTTTTATTGCGCTTGCGAAAAACCGTTGAATTTGCCGTTAAAATGCACATATGGGCATATTTTTGGTCGCGGCCAAACTTATAAATAAATATTTATTCAAATTGATGAAAGTATTGTCAGCTGCAAATATTTGAGTTTCCGAAAAGGAATTTGCATAAAAAAAAGGGGAGGTCTTACACCCGTTAATATTTTTAAATGTGTTGTCTGCCGACATGATAAAAAAGAGAAGTTCCGTAATTTATTGCACAACAATCTCGATTTTTTTATTCAAGCGGACAAAAAAAAATCAACACTCGCCGGATTAAAATAAATGCTATTTAAAACTCCTCACCTTCCAGATTTACGGGACTTTTGAAAAACTAAAATAAATTCCTCGGAAAAAAGAGATTACATCGGTGTTTATTTCTGTTATCGACAATGACGCACCGAAAATTAAAGCGAGAAATATTCACGCGATAAACAAACGAAACGATTCATTTAGCTAATTTTTGCTAAATATTTTCAAACGTTCGCTCACGAGCATTGCCCGATGCGAATCGGCTCCTTCTCCATCAAACAAGGACGCCCACGCGGGAGTTCCTAAACTGTTCAACTCGATTGTACAAATCGCCAATGAGAGGCGCACAAAAGCATACTTTCCCCGCATATGCTAAAACAGTCCTCTTCAAAATTAAATCTCCCTAATCTAATACCGTCCCAACTCCCTACGAAGAACAAACAAAACACCATATTTGCTTCAATTTACAGAAGAGGGCGAAGAGAAAGAGGTGGAGAGAGAGAGCAGGTTGACGAGATTTGAAGAGAGAGAGAGAGGCATACTTTATGCGTTATCCGCCAACCCCATCAGCATTTTCACTCATTATATGCGTACTACTCTCATCCTTATCAAAACAGGCTCAGGGTTCCAACAAGAGGAAGGGAAAGAGGACTTTCAGCCTCCCTTTAAGGCACGGGGAATGACACATGTCTCTCCGCCAAGGGCCTCCATTAAATTTCGGGACGCCAAGAATGGAACAAAAGGGTTTTCCGTATATGCGCGAGTGTGTGTATGAGTGAGAGAGAGGTGCAATTTCGGCAAAGGGGAAGTAAAGTAACCGTGGGGACAGAACAGTCGGAAGAAGAGAGTTGAAAAAAAGGTTGAGGATGTTAATGGGGGAGGAAGGGGTGGTTTTTTCTTAAGGGTTAAGAAAACGACCTTCATCCCTCTTCCTACAACGCCGCGTTAACCCTCCCCCGCCCTCAAAAAGTCTTTCACGAACGTCGTGTTCCAAGGTTGCTTTTTTATTTAAAACAAAACTACCCCTTACCTCTTCCAGAACTCTCGTATCCTATATTTTTAAAAAATCTCCTTTTATCTTTTTCGTTTTCTTCCATATTTGTTTCCTCTCTCACTCTCTTTCCCACGCGAATTTATACCCTTCGCAAAAATTTTAATTTAGCGAGATTTAAGAGATAACCCGGAGCCATACATACACACACAAACACACACACACATCGTTGCGTGTGTGTGTTTTGTGGATGAGGGTGGGGACGAAGACGGGGAGTAAAGGATAAAGAAAGAGGGTGGTGGGCAGACTTTGGGTCCGGGGGTTATGCGGGGCCTGCCATCTGGTGCCTTCGAGAGAGAACAAACCATGTCGGATGGTGGAGAACAGCGGTGACTTTGGGGGTCGGAGTGAGGGGTCGATTCGTGGCTTGTATGCTCGTGTGTGTGTGTGTGTGTGTGTGTCTGCGTGTGAGAGAGGGATGGAAATAGAAGGAGGGAGGGAGAGAGAGAGAGAGAGAGATAGACAGAGGGAAAGAGGTAAAAAGGGTGAGAGATGATATATAAAAGGGAGAAAAAGGGTTCTTTATTTGAGATAGGAGTGGGCGAGGAAAGGAGTTTTGTTTGTTAAAAAAATGAAATGCGCGGTAATTCACTTCCATTTGTTTTTTCTGTTATCTCGACCCTCCTCCAAATGTCCTCGTCGGGAGGTTAATTTTTTTCTCGGAATAATTGCGTCGACTTTATGACGTGGAGTTAATAACATTTGAGGGCTTGCATGTGTGAATCGAATGACTTCATGCGTCCGGGAAAAAAAAACCTCTGTCCGTCTGTCATCTTCATTCCACTCTTAATCTTCCGGAAGGACGTGAGCGACGAAGTGAAAGCATCTTGCGAGAAAAGAACGAAATGGCCCAGATTTGGAGGAATATGGAAGACTGCCGCGGGTGGATCCAAACTTCATCCTCGATCCTGCAGACGATGTCTGCTCTTTAAGATGTAACGCGCATCTGTTCTGCTAAATATACGAAGGAAAATATGTTTGGGAGCGTTATTTTTTTTTATCACCGACGTTTCGCGTTTTCTGCACCTCTCTTTGTACCGCGTCTGCTTGCTTCCTTGTTTTGTTGTGTACTTCCTCGCAGCATTCTCTCTCTCTTATCACTCCATTTCTCTCTCTCCCCCTTGTGCTCGCACGCAATTTTTTGAAGCGGCCTTGAACTTGTTTCGCCCCCATGGGCGCTAACGAGTGTGCCTAACTCTTGTCGGATCCCATCGATCACGCGCCCTTCCATGATTATGCGGAGGGCCGAGTTAACTGATTCGATTTTTATTTTTCAATGCGGGAGAATTTCGTTCTTTTTTCATCGATATTTCGTTTATAACCAAACTAACTCCATGTCGCTCTCTCTTTCTCTATCTCTCTTCTCTTTCTCTCTATCTCTCTCTCTCTCTCTCTCTCTCTCTCTCTCTCACTCTCTCTCTCTCTCTTTAATCATAGGTCTTTCCGCTTAAGCGAATTCGCTCGATTTTCCTCGATTAGCGAAAAGAGATTTATCATTAAGTATCGCTAAACTTCAAATGCGTTCAGTTACGGTTTGTTAACGAATAAAGATAAACCGATATCTCAGCATCAATGCCATTGCATTTTCTGTTTAAAGTAGAGCTGGAAAAGATATTTTTTCACCCTAGTCGACGTTTTATTGTTAGTATACAATGTAGACGTAAAATAAAATATGTAATATATATTTTGCGATATAAAAATTTAAACGTTTAAACTTTAAATTGTCATTTGTTCCATCCCTGAGCGTGTGCCTCGCTCGTCTATCCCTTGTCCCGGCCTGCCTTTAAAGATTGAGCGTTCAGCTAAGCAAGTACCTAAAATGCAAAACTTTGTAAAAAGAAAGGTTCTATTTTGCGACGTTCTTTTTCGTGAGAAACCGCGATTAAAGTATTTTACATTTTTTAAAATTAGTTTTGGTTTTAATGGTATGGTTGTACAAAAACTTTCTAGATTATGTAAAATTCTTTTACGACGACAAAACCGAATTAATAGACATTGAAGTTAAATAGCAATGAACACAAATAAAATTAAATATTCAACTTCACATTCACATTATATTGATGAATACAACAGATAAAGCAAGATGATACATGATAAAATTTTAAAATTCATCATCGTAAGTTACTCATCGATACAATCAAGCTTTCTTACTAACCTTACAGGTTCCTCACTTTGGGAACATTATACTTTCAGCAAACATAAAAAGCATCACGGCTAGTCTTAAAAAATCAGTAACTATGTTATGATATGCTAAAATAGAATGCATTCAAAATGACTGCAAAAGGATCATTATAAATCTACGTCGGTAGTGGATAAGTTCCGTCGATTTCTAATTTTGTTGGTAATTTAACAGCAGTGAAATCTTTAAAAATGCATCACAGTGGTGAAGCACATGTACCTTTCTGTACATAAATATAGATTATAAAATATTAAAATACAGTTCGTACACAGAGAGTCGTTGCGCACGTTTTATACGCATCTTATCTCCGACAAAGCGTGGATTAATTCGAGGTTAGAACATAATTCCACGAAAGTAATCACAAGAACCCGCACTTTTAAACCAGCATTTTAATAAATAAAAATACATAGTATAGTAAAATTTTCACGTTATATATATACCCTTCAGGTTAAAATGGCAGAATAAAACGTCAATTTCGTTTAAAAATTGTTTTCTCCAACTCTTTGATGCGATTACCTAAACACAAAACAATTAATTAGGCAAATAAAAACACCTTCAGTTTGCACGAGTAGTGATACTAATAGGATCCTCGATTAGGCGCAATTTAATCCGACCCGACGCCTTCACCTTGGGTGGCGCCTCTCGCGTCTCTTTTTAAAGACCTCGCGAGGTATATTAAGACGACCGTGACGTCACCGCACTTTCCCTAAAATTTTGTAGCGTCGCCGACGACGACGCCCATCCACCTCCGCCCCTTCTCCCCCCTCTCTCCCCCTACTACATATACCGTCCGCGTTTTAAGGCTTCGGATGATTTATGAGGGTGTGATTAGGATGAGAAAGAGAGAGAGAGGAACTCATATGGCATACGAGGATAGAAGGGTGGCCGAGAGAAGAGGGGAGAAACGGAGGATGGGGAGCAAGAAAGGTAAATTTAGGCCAATTGGCTCTCCGTGGATGTTTCAGAGGAGCTCGCTTTCCCGAGCCATATCAAATAAACCCCACCCCACCCCCTTCCTCCTCCCCCTCATCTCTCCTCCCTCTACTTCCCCCCTCCCTCCATCCCCCTTGCCTTCCGTGTTTTCTTTCTCGTGAAAAGGAGCTTAACCCAATTTCCGATTCAACATTACATTCATCCTGAATTATCTCCCGAGTCCACGCTTTCCCGGAATTATATGTAAACAAAAGTTGGGGTTGTTTCGCGCCTTTGAATATTAAACGAAAGTAATTAGGAGGAGACGGATCCCCGTTAAACTGCGGAAGGAATGTTTTAAGATGCAGATTATGAGCAATTAGACGAAAACGGAAACGAACGAAAATCCAAGATGCGCCTGCTGTTCCAATTATTTGCAGAAGGGATGCAAAAATTAAAATCCGAAATAAAAATACCTCTCGCTGCTGCGTGGATCCGTGCGATCGACCAAGATGCTTTAAAGGGACGAGAGCTTCTGCAGGAGCAATTGTTTTTTTTTAAGCGTTCGATTTAATTAAATTTTATATCTAATTTAATTGATTTTGCGGCAGTCCTTATTCGAATACTAATATTAATTCAAGTGATAATATCTTCCGTCATTACTTTTGATCCAGTATTGCGATAATTACGTCAAGAAAAAGCCTTCACGAGACCTCAGTGAAATAAAAATCTAACGACCCACATTTACAGCTTATCTTTATTCCCTCCGTCCGCTAAAACTTTGCAAAAAATAAATCGATATAAAAAATATGAAACGCCACTTTTTTTCCTCGCTTCCCTAATTCCGAAAACGATTTGAGAGTTTATTTTTTTTTCGCGAACCATAAAATAGACAAAAAGAACACTTAACTTTTGAATTCTTTCCTATTTTTCAAAAACGAGATCATATTTTGAACAAATATAAAAAATAACGCCCAGTGTATCTCGTAGGAGAAGAAATATTTCGCAAAAGGGTATTTTACGACTTCGTCCGATTTTTTCCCTTTTCCTCATCCAGTCCGTTTCTTCTTTTATTCCCTTCCTTTCCTACAGGTCCATTTCCGCAATTTCGCACCTCCTCTATTCATCTTTTCCAAATTAAGGTTATTCTTGCATAAATAGCGCGGCGCGACTCCTCGTTTAGGCGAAAACCTCCGGAATTTATCTGTTGCGGGGCAAAACGTGTTTCTCCGGGGACCGTGAATAGCTCGCTCATTAGGGCGCGGTAATTTTCGGATATGGATCACCAGGGAGGGCGGCTAGGAGGAAAAACGCCACCTCCCCCACCCCCTCTCCCACAACCGCCGGGAAAAATGATTTTTTTTAAGAGAAGGAGCGTGAAAAAAATGCTTTGGAGAATGAGAAAAAAGGAAACCCGAGGGAAAGAAATCCTCCAACCTCCGCTCGATTTATTTCGCCGCACGAAGAGAGAGAGAGAGGAAAATAAAATAAGTCAAGAAGGTCGAAAATTACTGTTTACATTAAAGCCATTCCGACCAGATTTCGTGCTAGATTAAGGAAATTATAACTTATCGAGTTTTTTCCCTCTCGACACGAGGTCGACGTTGAGAAATCCTCACATTTGTGTCCGCAAGAGCCTAAATGCACGCATAAATTTCGGCACCTTATATGATAAAACGCCCTAAGAAAGTAGAATGGACGAATTTTTTTTTGCATGTCGCAAAGGTTTCCTAAGATGCTGTAAGATTCAAACATTCTATGATATGGCCGGAAAAAATAAATCCAGTCAAAGTGAACCGAGTGCCCTCCAACTCTTAGTCTGTTCGACGCGTTTAGCCACGGGCGAATTTTTCCGCAGAAACATCAATAAAAACAAAGGCTGTTGCTTTCTGGATGCTCGTTTGACCCTAAATTTTGTAACCTGCTACCGAATGGGAGCACAAAAAAATAGTGCACTTAGAAATCTGCGGAACGTTAGCAGTACTATCCCAAAAACGGTGGATGCACTCGACAAATTTTGTTTATGATACTACTCATTTCGTGGATGCGAAGCTTCAAAAGTTCCAATAGTAGTTCGTTCGGTGATACGCGGCGAAAAAAAGATGGCCCTCTTCTGATCAGAAGAGTACTACGCCCTTTTTAAACCGAGATCCAATAGATGCTGAGCATTGAAGTTGAAGTATGTTTTAGGTTACCGTTAAAAGGAACTTGATTCAACAATCTAACCTAAGAAGATATTTTAATGGGATAATTATCCAGGTCTCTACACCGATGATATCTACTAATTAGGGAGAAAATTAAAAGGCTAAGAAAAATGTGGAATGGTAGCCATACCATCTTGTAGCCTTTGATAGACTTGAATCAAAGCGACAGGAAAGGACTAGGTTACCGATTCTATAATGGGATTAAACTTCGAAGCGAAGATCTTCTAATTGAATTACCGAATAAAGCATAAGATTTCTTCAGGCAGAGGGAAAAGGAGGAATATTTTCAGAAAAAGCACAGGCATGAATAAATCCCCAAAGGCAAAAGATGCATTCAGTCTTAAATGTAAAAAGATAAGGAAAAATCAGAATTAAAACTCTTAGCAATTTAATTTATAAATTTAGACTAAACTTAATTCAATGCCTTGTAGCAATAAATTTATTTAAGAGGTAGCAAAAGTAAATTTGAGAAAACTAACAGAAGTGTTTCGTATTAAAGAAGTATACTATGAAAATAAAATCTAGAATAGCAATATTAAAGTGTACTCGCATGAAAATTTGCAAGAGGCTTCCACAGAACCTCAAGAGGAATTTATTTCTGTAAAAAATATTTGAAAGAAATAGTAAGACGATCCGGAAATTAAATCAGGGAAACAATAAAAAAAATATATTTAGAATACGGCATGTAAGAAATATCGACAGATGCTAAAGTTATCTCCATCCAAAAAAAGCACATGGAGATCTGAGAAATAACAGAAGCATTTATATGCTGCACAACATCACTTTCAACATCTCTAAAGACCAGCGCTTGAAAGTAACTTTTAGGAAAATGGCAATCAGAAGCTTCTTCCATTCAATGAACCAAATCCATGCGTGTTAGTGAAATGATTCGGCGCGCCATCAAAATGCAATCCCTTCGCATTCAAATACGAAAAAAATTCCTTAGAATGCGCCCACAGAGCAGCTGTTAGTATGAATTTGGACATACGGAGAAAAACAATGATGGGTGGATAACATAAAGGCAAATGCAACGATTCAGCAACATCAAGAAGGAAGACTTCTTGAATTAGGAAAATTATCGCTGTGGCGAGAAATATTAAAAATGCCTAACTGACACAAAAGCAATAACATATCGCCTGCGGAACATGATTTATTTCGTAGGTACGGTAAGACTTGTGACTATGTGACTCGAGTGATGCAAAGAGGTAGGCACACGATTAATCTCGAGGAAACGAACATAAGGTTCAACAAGTTCGTGGCTTGGATGAAGATTAAAGTTGACGGCACGAGATTTGATGAAGTGGCTTCAGAAGTTTAAGTCTCAACGAACAGATTGTGGAACAAGGCAGAGAAGAACGTATTGTTTGGAACTCGAAATAAAACGATTGGCACTAATCAAGTTAACTTTCAAAGGCAGATGCTTTCGTAATTCATTCTATAAAAGACATTATTTTTTTTTATAGGTAAAGGAATCGGGTCCATAAATGTCATGTGATTTACGCTGTAACTCCAATTTGCAAATTCTTGCATTATAAACGAATTCTAAGTTGTTTTGTATCAATCACCATTGAATAACTCATTATTTTCCATAACTTTGGTCAAAAATTCACAGTTTCGACCCACATAGAATAAAAATACTTGCAGGTTTTTTTCATTATAAGCACCAAGTAAATAAATACCGGCTTATTCTAGATATAATTGACTTGTTGCTGTATTTTTATATTCTCTTACGTTACTTGAACTTCGGTGATTTCTAAAATATCCCAACGGCCACATGCCCAATAACATTTTCTCTAAACTGCAGAACGCCCTCTTATCTTTAAAAAGAAAACCCGAATCATCACACTAAACCGCAAAGACTACGCTGCCATGTCGCCATCTATTACAAGCGACAGATACAAGCCGAGGAGGCGAGAATTAATTTGCCTGCGAGCGCGTGTATTTGTGAGCGCGTGCACACACACCCATATTAATACACAAACATATAGTACATACGCGGATTCCTTATTCGAATAATATCCTCGATTCTTCCCGTGATAAATTAATCTTCGCGAGGCAAGAACAAAAATCAGACGTTTAAGTGTCGTCCAACTCCATTGTATTCTCGGATTTCAAAGCGAAATGATTCATTTCATTCCCTTCTGTCCGTTGAAAGTCGGCAGTTAAGAATAAAATAACGAATGCGAGAGAGAAAAAACGCGATGAAAGGAAGGGCGATAATTTTCTCAGACATATGCGCCGTGCGGAATCGAGGCTTATCACTTTTTATCGCCCCGGGAGAAGGGGGAGGAGGAACGGGGGAGGAGGAATGGGGGAGGAAGAATGGGGTAGGAAGGGGTGAGGGATGGGGGATGTGGGGTAGGAAGGGGGATGGCTGCAAAAAAAGACAGGGCGCAAATTACCAAACTCCTGATGTGGAAAGGGGTCAGAAAAAAAATTCTGCGAAGGATAAGGTACGCGCAATCTTGCTCAGATAAGAATGCTCGAATGAAAAACACCGGAAAATCTGAATAAGCTGCGGATGGGTGACAATAACGGAACGGAGAAAAAAAACTCCGCGAAACACACAAAAACTCCGGGATGAGAGGAGGGATATGTGAAAAAATAACAGTCCTTCGAAATAAGCGGAATGCGCGCCTTGTTTTTTCTTTTGTTTTTCGTTATTGTTCCCGCGCGGTTTACTGCGTCGCGATAACGCCACGAAGAGCCGCACCTTATCAAAAAATAAATACACATACATACATACATAAATACACAAACACACATATATATATATATATATACACAAACAAACACACACACACACACATATATACATACATATACATATATACAAACACACGCGCACACGCACACACACAAACACACATACACACACACACACACATATATATATAATTGTACGTTCCACCAGGGCGGAAAGAGCGGCATCTGGGGTAAAATGGCCCTTTTCAGGAGAAAGAAAAAAACACGCTACGCAACCTGGTTCGAACTCGAAATGAAAGAATCCGCGAGAAATTATGATGAAATTACTGAGGTAAGTAAGGGAGCGAATGGCGGCGAAGAGGAAGAGCACTTCGTTCGCGACGTGGAAAGCTTTCCCGTTATTATCATCCTTAAAAGAAGAGGTGAGAGAAAGCGTGCAACTGAAATTCTTTTGTTAGCAACCATCTCTTTTGTTTTTCGATTATTCGAACGAAATCAACCACCTCCCTTCCTTTTTTTCCTGATAACGGTGGAGTTCTCTGGCGGTGAATCCCGAAAAGAGAAGGGTCCCTTAAAAAAATAAATAAAACAAACGAGAGAGAAATACGGATGGAATAATGCGAAAAAATCGGAATGTAGGAGATTTTTTCCTCAAGAATACTACGTAGGCATAGGGCTACAGTATGTTCAAGGATCAAAACCTGGACAAAACGATTTCTGAAGAAGAAAAACCGGGACATAATCTAACATGACCGGGACAAAATCCGGGACGGATAGTCTTTTATTTTTTACTTTTTAAATATACATTATTTGTATTCTTTTCCATTTTTTATATTTTCATAAACCAAAAAATAATATTATAAGGATGTGGAGACGGAAAGAGGGTTGTCAAAAAATATCTAAAAGAAAAAACACGAAATATTCCTAATATTTCAATATTAAATACATCAATACAATATGTAAATATCTTATTGTTTATTAAAACAGTTATATTTGTCGCTAGACATAACTTAATCCAAAAACATTTTATCATTTTTGATTTCAGCACAAAATTCTTCACAATTCAAATCAATATTGATTTTACACTGTAATATCGCTCGTACTGTACTTTCATCCATGGAACTTCGGTCTAGGGACCACGTTATACATAATAGGGAAAAGTTGCTCTACTGGAGCTGATGTTCAGGGTAAACAGAATAAATATTCAATAACTTTCGTTAGATTGACAATTGAAATATTTTGTTCGTGAAAATGTCTAAAAAGTTCAATCCATTTATCTTCGAATTTCGTCCCTTCCTCATCCCAACTTCTGTTTCTGTCATTATGAAACAAACTTCTTTGCTAAACTTACTTCATCGAAAAGATTGCCGACATCAATTCAAAGCTTTCCATATATTTGGTTGATGGTTTGCACTGTTTTTTCAACCTCGTGTCAATTGAATGTACTATTTACCCAATAAAATGATTCTGTTTCTTTTGTAACAACGATATGTATGATAAGCATCTAACATAAAAAGCGTCAAATTCTTTCATTAAAGTTTTAGAAATCACATTCCCAGATTCGCCGAATTTCGTTAGGAAAATTCAAGCCTTTGGGATGAAAAGTTCCCCTTGCGTTCTTGCAAAATAAATTTTGAATTTCGTAGTTCACAAGCTACGTTTGTTGAAATAGCACTGGCTTTTTCTGTTCAGTATTGCTTTATTAAAAAACTGAGTTGTCCGAGAACAAATCGCAAGTACACTTCTCCACATGGGTCTTCAAAACATTGTTTTATTATTTGTGGGCACTGTTCTTGTGAATTAAAAGAGTTTTTTTTTAGACCTTCAAATATGTCAAGAAACCTTTCTTAAGCCGGTAAAAGGGAAAGAAATCTCGTGTAGCCATGTTTTAAAACTTTTTTGTACTCAATTTCTGCAAAGTTGCAAAAATCTTTTAGTTGAGTAACACAAATAGTGTATATGTGGAAATATTTATAAATATTTACTGCGATGCATTCTATATCAATCGGTAGAACATCAACAGCATTTTGGATGTAGTTATGTATTTATGTGTGTGCTGTACACCCAATTCCAATATCGACAAAGCACGTTGTTTTCACCCTTTCTTTTCACTCCTCCGAGATGCGTTTTGCAGTTATCACCGCAATATCCTACAATTTTATTCATAAGATGATGTTTTTTGGTTGAAGAAACAAGGCAATCAGTCAATATTTCTTATGTTTCTCCAGAGGCTCCATTAAAGCCAAGCAATTTTAACTTTAAACCAGCCTGGTGGACGATTTTTAGGTCCTTTCTGTTGGAAGCGTCAACAGTAATACTCACAAAGTTGGATTTATCTAGCACTTCATGTAACTCTTGAATACACATTGGTGTGATTACATTTAAAACTATAGCTTCACATTTTGTTCGAGCAATACCAAATTCAGAAAGCACACGTTTACGAATAGCACTGCCGTTGATTCATACTTATTTTCCGGGAGGATAGATTTTCTGTGATGATGACGAACGGTGTTCGTAAAAAAACTGCTCGGCATAACTCTGCTTCACTCATCGCCCGCGGGTTTAACGCTAAGATGGCGCCCGCATCGACCTCCACGGAGTTAGCAACAATCAATTCCTCGATGCCTCATCTTTCTCCCCCTTCCTCTTCCTCTCTTACCACCCTCTCCTCCGCGCAAAATGCTAGGCTATTCGAGGTATCGAAGGGAAAAAATAATACCCGAGTCGATTTTCCGCGTCAGGCCATTCTAGGATATATCATTCAAACTCACCGACCGACGGCCAGAATTTATACGTTCCAAAGTCGTCGAACTCCTAAAAAGTATCGCCTCGGGATATTTCTCCCAACGGCTTCGAAAAGAAAAAAGCATCGATATATCGTTTTAGCGTCGCCTTCCATTTTCGATAGCATAACCTATACTTGCACGATATAAAAAAATAAGCGAGGGTATTTTTTCAAAATATATCGGTAGACGAGCAAGTGAATGAATTACGGCAACTGCAGCGAGAGGGATTTTTTCAATCATGCGCGGAAGCACTGTCGAACCGCTTTACAATGCGTATTGATTATAATTTTTCAGTGAACTTACTGTAATCCGGTCTTCTTAATTCTTACATCGGTAATATAGGAACAGTAGCAGTAAACTCACCTGTAAAGAAAAGAAAAATGAATTAATATTTGGATAATAGACTGAAATAGAGAATATCATCTAACTTCATCACAGGACTGAGTGAATTAAGTCATATTAGGCTTTACTGAATGGACTAAATATTTAGATAATACAGTGATCTTTCGGACATTGAAGCGTAATAATAATGAGGTTATAATTTTAAATTAATTTTTATTTTACAAAAGAAAGGGAAATATTCGATATCACAACACTTACAGCTACCAAATCCAAGCGATCTTTATATACTGTTTTCGAGAATCGTCAATTTTTAATTAAAGCTCTAACATTCAATTAATAAGAATTAAATAGAAATACAGTAATAATAAAATGAAAATATTCTTTTTCGTCATAAAAGGCGATGAAATTTGGATAGTGTGAAACACAGAGGAAAACCTTAGTGGAATATTTTAAGTATTCAAATGAAATGAATTTATTCCCGTGAGTCACTTATTTTAGTTTTGTCCATCATGCTCTCATTGCAATTATAATCACAGCTTGTGGAAGTATAATTTTTAACCAATTCCCGATCCGCTAAGCACGCACTGATTGTTCGCAAAATAGCACCCAAATGCACATAGTTCAAAACGAAATTATCGGAGAACATGTTTCTAAATGGATCAACGAGCAATTTTTGCACGTCGAAAAAAAATTAATTTGCCATATGCCTCTTCTACGGCAGACACACATTCTAAAAAAAACTCCCAATATGTATCGAAGGTTGGTCGCTTTCGACACAATAAAAAAAGAACGACGGATTTGACGGCTAAGGAGGATGAAAAGCAACAAAAACCCTTCTAAAAAAGCGAAATGTGGGGCTATATAACCCTCCTCTCTTCCTCTCTCACACTCTCTTCCTCCCCTCTACGTCACAGTCGAGGGCTTCTCAATGCCTAAAAGTATCGGTTATATCATGACGACCTTAAACCCCCGTCTTTTCCACATCCCTTCCACCCCCCCTCCCCCCCTGAAAACCCCACCGCCTCACTCACTCCTCCATCGATCTTATACGTAATGCCTTTGCCACTTTCTCGTCTTCCTCTCTATAAGTGAAGGGTCTCTCTCTCTCTCTCTTCTCACTACCTCCTCTCTCTACTCCGACGTGTAGGGGCGAAAGGGTGTGAGGGTAAGAGAGAGAGAGAGGAAGGTTGAGATGGAGGAGTAGAGCGAGAGAGAAGAGAGGAAGGAGGTCGGTGGAAGCGGAGGAGTGCAGGTCGATGGCGTGCTTACCGAGAGTTTGGATGGGTTTCCGTGGGTGCGCCTCTGAGATCGAGAATTGGCGATTTCAGGGAGAGTAGGAGGATGAGAGTGGGATGTGGGAAGAATAGACGGGGGAGAGATCTCTCTCTCTCTCTCTGCCTCCATTCCTTCTTCTTCCTTTCCCTTGGGAACGTGTATTCCTTAGGGAGGAAGCGGAAAGGACTGCCATGGAAGGATGGCGTGGATAGGGTTGGTGAGAGAGAGAGTAGGATGGGGAATGGGAGAGGAGGGGGGAGAGGGGAGGGAGGAAGAAGAGTAGCGACGAAAGGACGGTGAGTGCATCGAGGAAAGGATATCGAGTAGGGTTTGAGATGGGTGTGAGGGGTAAGGGTAAGGGATAAAGAGAGAAACGGAAGAGAAAGGAGATAGGAGTAGCGAGGGAGAGAAAGCACAAAGGAAAATGTGGAGGGGAGAAAAGCTGAAAGGAAACCGAGGACGAAATAGTTGGTGCAAGATAAGGAAAATGGCAGGAGGAGGAAGAGGAGAGGGACACAGAACGAGGAGAGGATTAAAAAGATAGTGTGGGGGGGGTTTAATAGCGAGTCGGATATCCAAGGAGGAAACTCTAAAGAGTTAGTCTGAGGTTTTTGGAGAGGATGAGGGAGACAGACGCTGAGATTTTTGAGAGGAAATATAGGAAGAAAGAAACTGTTGCAAAAAATCGAAAAAGAACACGCTGATAAGAAACTGAATAGAGAAGGAGAGAGGCAGCCTATGACACTATGTAAAATGGGCGAGAAAAACAGGATAGGAATGTAACTTTATAGGGTATATTACAGGAACAGGATTTGATCATGAAAGATGGAAGAAGTGTATTCAAAGTGGGAATGGCGGAGAAACTGCACAGAGAGAGAGAGAGATATGTAGGAGAGAAGCACATGTGAAACGGGAAAAGAAGGCAGTCACGCGATAGGCGATGGAGGCGAAACGGCGAAAAAAAGGAAGCGCGGGACAAAAAAACAGAATGGAAAGCGGACGTGCATTGAGAGATTTGATAAATAAAAGAGGAAATGAGAAAAGCGTAAACGACATCGGAGTCGACATAAGAGTTAGAGAGAGATGGAGTTGGAAAGGTAGGGGGAAATAAGGAAAGGGGAGAGAAGAGGGTGAAAATGGAAGGGAGAGGGGAAATAGATAAAAGGAAGGAAGAAGAGAGGGAGATAGAGGGTGACGTGAGATTTGCGTAGTGCATGTCCGCGCGTGGACGAAAGAGAATACGATCAAGAGAGAGAGAGAAAAGAGATAAAGGCTGTACGACAAGAAAATATAGAGACGAAATAGTAGATGATGTGGGGAAACAAAAAAAGGAGGGAGGAAAAAAGGAAGGAAGAAAAAAGGAGGGAAGAAAAAAGGAGGGAAGAAAAAAGAGACAGAGAGGGAACTAAAGGAAATCGAAACGGAAAAGCGAATTAGGATCAAATAAAGAGGAAGTAGTAATAAAAACGGTGGTTAAAATAGATAGAAAAAGCATAAGGGTAAAAAATCTGATGTGGCCAACACATGATTTTCTCCATATTTGGAGTATAGATATTTAAATTATTATGAATAGCATTATGAGGCAAAATTATCATTTCGTATCGTAAAATAATAGTCCTCCTTATTGCCGTAAATTACGTATATTTTGAATATGTTTACAGAATTCACCGCTACATGGTCGTGGCGCTGTATACTGAAAATTACGAAAAAGTTGAATATCTCCGAAATGGATGGTTCTACGAAAATTTGTTTCAAACAAAACTTGGAAGAAATATTATTCTCTACAACTTTGGTCCTCACGAAGATGACCAATTACGACGTTTTTAAGGAGATATTTGACGGAAACCGAAAAAACCAATTATTTATAAATAATTCCTAAACAATAACTGCTACGAAAAATTGTTTCTAATACAAGTTGTAGAAAATGACATTCTCTATAATACTTGTATCAGTTTGTATATACAATAATGAAGTTTTAACGGAGAAATATCACAAAAACCGAATAGGGTTTCGAATAAACCTCGACTTTCGGTTAACCGATATGGTTCAAAAACTAGTCAGTTTTTTGTGCTCATGCTAAAGTGTTATATATGAAGTTTGGTAATGATATGGCAAGTAATTTTTGAGTTAGAGCGCCCACAATCACATACACACAGACACACCCACAGACATCATTCCGAAAATAGACTAAACGTGTTCTAGGGACCTCAAAACGTGTATTTCCGTTGAAATCTCGAAGTCGATTTTTTTCGTGATCACAATACTTTCCCTATACTACGCATGGAGAAAGTAAAAAAGAGGGAGAAGATACGAGAGACTGCGAGAAAGAAACGGAAGAGAGATAAAAATCGAGAGAGGGGGAGAGAGAATACAGGTAGCGAGAGGTAGAGGAGAATAGATAGGAAAAGGCGAAACGAGAGAAGTAAGAGAGGAGAGAGAGAGAGACATAAATAAATAGGGATAGGAGAGGGAGAGAGGGGAGGGGGAGTGTACAAGGAGATTGACAGAGAGATCGTAAAATGGAGAGGAAACGAGAGATGGTGAGTGATAAGATAAAACAGGGAAAGAGATAGCGAGAGAGAGAGAGAACTAGAGGCGGGATAGAAAGTAATAGTTGTAGGTGGAAAGAGAGTGTAGGAAAGGAAGGAGTGAAAGAGGAGAAATAGAGAGGGCGAGAGGGGGTGATTGAATGTAGAGATAGGAGTGTGTGTGTGAGAGAGAGAGATTGAGCGTAGAGATAGTACAGAGAGAGAGACAGAGAGAGAAGGAGAGACAGAGAGAGAGGATTCACTCGGCATGAATTGGCTGAGGCGAGAGGTTGGAGGACTGACCTTAAAAGCCAACAATCTCACAAATGCATCCCAGTTTTTCGAGTGTGACTCGGATTAAAAAAAAAAGAATAACAAAAGTATTGCGGTAAAGGACGAAAATGGAGAGAGATATCTCCCGCGGGGAAGGGGGAGGAAATGAGTGGGAACGGCTGGCAGGGGTTAGGATGAGAGACGACGTGGAGAAATTAAAAGGGAGAAAAGACGACGACGTTTCGTGTCTCGCAGAGTGGATCGGATGGCCTCGGGCGCTTCGCATTATTATTTAAGGTTTTAGGTCGATACGGTGTGTGCGTGGGCGCGAGACCTTTTAGAATTAATCAGTGGCGCTTTTGATGGATTAATATTTAAGGAATTAAAAATACGAAATTACGTAAGTCCCTCCGTGAAAATGATGAATTACCGGGAAATTTTTAATGCTCGATTATTAAGCGAATATCGATACAAACACCAGTGTTCGGAATCAAGAAGTACGCGCACACAACGGACGATTAAGTATATCATAAAAAAGTATGGCGAAAAACAATTGTTTGCTTCCTTCGAGAGGCACTCTCGTTAATCGAAAGCTACTTCCATTTTTATATTTTCAATTATTTAATTAAATTACCAACTACTCGAGATTTATATATATAAAAAAACTCGACACCTCATGTAATCTGGATTTTTTTCGAGAGTCCGTGTTCAACGCATCTAAGAGATTAATTGTTATTGCGGTCCTTTATATGCCACCGTTGTGAAATTTTCCAAAACAGCGGATTAATTTATCCCAAGGCGGCTTAACGAAAATTCATTAAAAATAAAGAGTTTCGGGGGAAAAATTTTTTCGGAGCACTTTGAGGTCACCAACCCTCTCTTGCCATTTTCACCAGAGGAGGGCAGAAGAATAAGAGAGAGAGAGAGAGGGAGAGGGAGGGAGCTTAACGCAAAAAGTTTCGACAAAACGACCGTAGCACTAGGGCAAGTAGAAAATGTCCAAGTATGCATCAGCATCCGCGTCTTTTCTTTTTTTTTCTCCCGGAGAAAACTACCCTCGGGTGTTATAAAAGCGCTCCGAATCCGAGGACTTGCAAAATTAAACGGAACTGCCATTTTCTTCCCTGCACTCTCCCCATTACTGCTCTCTCCATTGCTGTTTGTTTCTTATCCTGCTCGGGGGATTTTTTTTAGCGAATCTCCCTCTCATAGTGCGAAGGGAAAACATAAAAAAACACGAAGTTGGTAATATAGATTATCTAAGTTTAAGGGGAAATATCAAAGAAAAACACCCTCGAACTAAATACGTAATGCTGATGTTAAAACTTCCACGACAAGAGCGGCCCGAGCTTGAAAACACACCCATTGTAATAATACCAGGAGTTTGGTTGTTTCTCGGTCGTTGTTTTTTAAAAACTTCCCAAATGAAACATCAATTATGTCACGAGAAATAATCCAAGTATCATCAAGGAATCGAGTTTTAATGCGCATCGCAATTGTTTCTAAATTATCCCGCTGCTTGTTATCTGAATCGTATAGGTTATCGATTACTGGGATTAAACATGCCATTCAAGTAAAAATATCTCAAATATAAAATGCGTTAGATACATACAAGCTCCGTTGAATGGTTTCATCATCAGCAACTCTAATCCTCAAATCATTACGCCAAAAGGAAGGAAAAATGAGTATAGCGCAAATATAGGAAAAGCAATTAGTGCGTTTCATAACGGGACGCGATTAAAAAGAAAAGACACACACGCAAGATGTAAAAGCAAGCCATAAAAATCGAATGAGCAATTTTCCATTACCTATGAGGCGTAATATCGGCGAAAGATCGAGTGTCCCCGGAATACGTTACTGCGTTCCGCTATCGAAATAAAACACTACCGACACTTACATGGTTTGAATATCCAATTAAACGTCGTGTAACGATAATTACCGAACGTGCGTTCTTATTTGGTTGGCGTGCGCGCGTTCCGAAAAACGTCCGCATCAATAATTCAATCAGGTCAAGATAACATTGGGACATTAATTAAGTTTAGCGGACTCTCGTCGTTATTCACAAACAAACGTAAACTGTTAATGATTGCTTCGCAGCGACAGCTGCATGCCTCGAACAGAGGGATATTATGAAAAACGAATTTGCAAGCTACAATTTATTGCATACATTTGCACAATCACCGCAGCGTTATTAATTATTTCTGAAATATGTGTGTCTGTGTATATATATATATATATATATATACTATATATATATATATGTGTGTGTGTGTGTGTGTGTGTGTGTTCGTTTTTTTTCCGAGGAATTTTAAAAAAGAGATTTTTACTCTTATCAATTACAATAAACGTCAATAACAAAAATGGTTATCAAATCAACCAAACTTTAACGGAATTTTTTCTCTAACCAATAAGTAACTTAAAAAATAATTTATAAGGTATTTCGATTGTAATGACTATTACAACGATCAAACAAATGATATAATACAGAAAAGTGACTAGGAATGAGAAGTTGTACCCATATGAAGCTTATTATATGACTAGATGGCAAAAGTTGATTAACTTGCATGCAAAACTGGAAGAGCATGAAGGATTCAAACAAATGTTTAATGATATTTCGTATGAAGATAAAAAGTAGCCTAAACATAATAAAATCCGAATGAAGTTCGTCGCAATGTCGAATTTCGTTTTAAAACAGAGCAATCATTTGACACACATGAACGCAAGCTAAAAACGCTACAATAAAAAAAATGCGGAGCGACATTTAGCAAACTCACTGCGACAATTGCTTTCCCAAAACAAAATTTTTCCGATCCCCGATTCGTTCGACGGGGTAAACGATGCGACGATCGACGGGACACGCACAAAAAAAAACACGGAAACATCTTCTCAACGAGATGTCTCTCCTCGGCCTTTCGCTTCTCGCTGGCCGGATTTTGGGCGAAAGACGTACCAAAGAAGAAATACGTTTCCACGGAGATAAAGAAACTCTCGAATAATATCGAAAGGATAGCCGCAGAGGAGAAAATGCTCTCCCCCCCCTCCCCTCTCTCCTTTCCGGATTTCTGGCCGCATATTGCCACTTTGTCTTCCTCCTTTCAAAACTTTTTCTGCTCTTTTGATTCTCGACAGAATTGGAGCCGGCCTTTCCACTTTTCCTCCCCTTACATATATCGCTTCGAAAAATTTTCGACGAGAGAGGGAGAGAATCGCTTAGGGGTTGCGGAAAGAAAGGGAGGAGGGTTTTCCTCCTCCCTCGTGTAGGAAAGATATTTTTAAAAAACTCCTACGGTAAAAATGGATTGCCGAAAGGTTGAGAGGTCGGGATGTGAAGGTAAAGAGTATTGGGGGAGGGGAGGCAAAGGGGGTGGGCTTTTGGAGGTGGAGGGCATCTAACATCCAAGAATGAGAAATAATGGGAGGGAAAAAGGACAGACGAGGGACATGTACCACAGGTCAAATAGACGCGGCTGACCACCCGTATACATTTCCGCAAAGGTGTATGTTTTACGGATGTCTTTATGTATGATATGTATGTTCGTAAAAAAATCCTATGATATAGGATTACGATTATGGGCTAAAAGGTATTCTTCACGAATCTGCCACCTACTTTATCTCTTGATATCTCCCTACCTTTTTTTAACAGTGATAGCTTAATACTTATCCTAACTACTGTTATTTGGCATTAAAAACTTCCACAGTCAAATCTTCAACCATAAAATTTCTATTATACCTAAGCTCGAATCAGTTGGTTTTCCTCCATTTCGTCGGTTGTTACACAAATCTTTATTCTCCAAGTATTCTACATCTTCATTTCTTCCATCTTCGATCTTCTCCATTTCCGAATAAAACAATCTCCATATTCGCGGGGATTACGATCCTGTAAAATGGTGCAAACGTAAAAAACGGCGAATATAGATTTTAAAGGCTTATTGTAAAAATAGATCAAGACATGAAGACTGCGGAATAGAGGAGTATATAGAGAACCAAGTTTAACCATGAATAATCACGGACTACCTGTGATGATGATGATGATATAAATAAATAAATAAATATATATATATATATATATATATATATATATATATATATATACATACATACATATATATATATATACACACACACACGTATATCGCGAAATAGCTTAATTTTGGGAGGAAATGCCTGAGGGGAAATCGATTTTTCTGGCGCACCTCCAACTCTTCTCAACACCCCCAGAAGTTTTTGGAGAGTTTACTTCATGGACCTGGCAAAATTAAGACGCCATTCGCTTTTTTCTCCCACCACTCCCTCTACCTTCCGCCACCTCCCCTTCTTTGTTAAGATTAGAGAGAGAAATATACTTTCCCTCACCATTCTCAAGTGCCCATCTTATTTCCACAGGTCTCGGACCATTAGCGTGATTAAAGAGGAAATGGGGATTTGTATAATGGACTCTCCGTATTTTCCGGGTGATAATAAAACTGTTAGAGGGATGGAAATGATTGGCCCTCTCCGTTCTCCCTCGCCCTTCTTCCACTCCATGTTTGCTCAATAAGTACGCGGTTTTGAAAATGCCAAGAGTGTCTGCATCCACTTGGTATTTTTATTCTCACGACTTTTATACTACTCTGGAGAAGGTAAACGGTGAAAAACGATTATAGTTATCGTGCTAGTGTCTCTCGAATCTACTTCGTTATCGGAATTAATCGATTTATTCCTCGATTAAAAATTTATTTTCGCGGAAGTTTCAGTGCCTAAATTTAAGTGTGCACGCGTTTTATGATCATTTCCTCGGCAATAGCAACTAGCAACTCAATAAACTTAACAAAATAAACGCCTCCTTTTGCGTCGAATGCAGCCGAAATTTCAATCAAAAAAGCTTATTTCGACAAAAATAGCAGCAGAATATTTGTCACTAACTTAACATGAAGGAGAAAATACATGAAAAAGCTTAAAAGTTTTTAATATTAAGAACATTAATTTCTTTAGTAAAATATGTTTACTACTGCGATTAACGAAGAAATTGTCATCGGTCATCATCTATCAATGAATATTTGAGCATAAATTGTTATTTTGCGGAAAAGTCCACTTAACTGCAATGATTGCCTTCAAATTCACTTTTGACGCGTAAATGGCGAATGACATCCATTATGCAGTATGAGTTGAAGATTTTTAGCATATGGATTAAAAGTTTTGTGCAGCATTCAAGGCTGCGTACGAATAGATCATTTGGAGCATTTGATATCGATTATCGAAACAGGTAAATAAAAATATTGATTGGACTCATTGGTTTTTATTAGCGGGGAAATAAAATGTCATTCGAGAAAGAATTAACGAGTTCACATCATGACTGAAACCAAATTGAAAAATTACGTTTTCCTAATATCCATAAAAAGTTTAGTAATACCAGATACGCATTGTGTCTACAAATCGGCTGTCATCAGCGGTGATTCACAGATAGACAATTCTAAACGACTAATTGCTGTGTGGTTGAAATGTGCATCTGGATTACTCGACCTATTCATGGTGTTTGCAGAAACATTAGCTACAATAGAATGATATTTCATTTAACTTACTCCTATAAGCGTATTTTAATCAATTTTGAGTTTTGAAAATGCAGCTAAAATTATTTCTCCAAGTAAGTGTGAAGCCTTCGTAATCAATATTAAACAGGAAATTGCACTGTATTCGGCATCTATGCCATTAAAACCATCTAGAAAGATTTTTCCTCAAGACAAACCAGACTGTACTTGCAAAAATCCTAAGATAGGAAACTTCCTCCTCGGACCGTGCTTTCGAGCGAAACGACAAACCACTTAGCGCAAAAAAATGTACACCTTCGACGGCAACAAACAACCTCCCTTTTCCTCAGTCATTTTACGTCACAGACACTTTTGCATTGTTTCTCGCTCGAATAAATACTTCAAAGCCTCTACTGACTAATCAATTGTCATTCTCCGCCTGATTTTGATAGAGAAAAGCTTTCGCGGGAGAGTGCTCGAGCGATGGAAGGCGAAGCGGAAGAGGATGAGGAAGTGAGGTTAGGGAAAGAAAGGAGGTGGAGGAGAGAAAGAGGGAGGGAGGTAGGAGGGGAGTGGGGTTGGGGAAGGGAGCGGAGCCGGCTTTTTGGATTTACCATGCGCTCTGCCTTTTCCGCTTCTCCACATTCCACGAGAATCTAGAAAACATCAATTAAAACATTTTAATTAAGTTCCCTTTGTGGGTAAAATTGAGTTGACGGCTTCTTTAGGGGCGTGTAGGGGGAGGGATGGGAGTTTGGGAAGGTGGAACTGGAGGGGGAGTGGAGGGAAAGGACGGATGGAGGGAGGGAAGGATTGATATTTTTGCAAGAATCCGACTAGAATGTTAACTGGAATTGTGCCGTAATTACCGAGAATGCTCTTCTGATGAGTTCCCTAGGAGACTAATTTTGCGGAAGAGTACCTCATTCGCTGTCGCGGTTCGAAGGGTTTTTCTCTTCCCTTGTTTTCCTCCTCCTCCCCTCCCCCTTTTTCCCTGCGGTTCCCGGCCCATACAACTCCGTCACGAGTTTGCCCGAAGTCAAAGGAGTAAGTCAAATGAAACGGAACTCACGACCGACGTTGATGTTAATCAAGGTATTAATAGGGAAGAAACTGCATTCCTCTAACTATAATTCTCTCTCGTTTTACGGAATTTCCCAACACCGACTTTTGGATTCAATCCCCGGAAATACTTCATAAAGTTCGAAATTGGGTGGTACGTTTAATTTTCGGCTTCGGACGGATATCCGGATGAAATCTGTCGGACTATAGGAATTAGAATGGGGATAATTAAACTAGAACCTCCAAAGAATGAGAAGTGGCAATTTCCAACGACCCCATACCATTCTAACATATTTCAGACGTTAAAATAAAAAAAAGACACGACGATCATTTATGGTGTAGTGTGTTTTGACCCTTCGATGGTGCGAAAATAAGACTGCTAGTAATCGTGCAGGAAGAAACTTCCACGTATAACTCGTACATAATCATCAACTCCCCATAGAGTAGTTTTCAAACTGTGAAGCAACCCGTCGGAGGATAGAGGTGTGTAGTCGATAGACCTGTGGGCGTGACCTATTTTACCTACTTAACCAGGGGATAGGGAGGAGGGGAAGCTTTCCCGGAAGAGGTAAGGGGCATTCATCTTGTGAAATAAAACCACCTTTAAAAGAAGTATAAACTGGGTTCCATAATGTTCAATTTTTTATCAAGGTCCCAATTGCTAATTTCCTCAATGGTGTTATTTGTTCTTTTAAACATTAAAAGTTTATTTTTAAAACCCATTGGGTAAAACGTTACTTATTTTAAGCTAAGAGAAATGTTCAAATAACTCGTTAATATGATACATCTATTTTTAATTATATCGAATTAAAAAAATAAACATTCTACATTTGGATAAGTAAATTCATTCTTCTTTCTCAAAACCGATTCTTTTATAGCACCTTTAGTGGTTGGAATTTTTCTTTCCTTTCCTATTTGGCATAAATAATATTTCGATTTACCTAATAAGCAATATATTTCAAAAAATATTTTCCCGGAAACTGGACTGAAAATATAATAACTAAAAGAGGAAATGCGATAGACATAAATTCAGGAAAAGATTAAAAAACAGCATCAACCAGTTCAAACTGTAAATATACAATATATATTTACATTTAAGGAATATTTATAAAGGCCAAAATAAATTAGAGTGGGAGACATTCCAAAAATATTATCTATCAAAGCAAGGCATTCCGTAATTCGATTCCCTTGTCCTTTTTCAATAAATTCGAAAAGTTTTTCTACTGACAAAGTGCCATTTTTCAACTATAAAGAAAATTATTACATTCTCTACACCCTGCGAACATCTCCCAAAAATTATTGCGCAAATCAGAGAATGCCTAAGAACATTGAAGGATAAAACATTGTTATCATGGTAATGTCTACTGAAATCGTCGGCGTACTCCACTTTAAGTCTATCCAAGTCATTCTTTCCTACGTGACAGAGTAACGCCAAAGAAATGAAAGAAAGTAAACCCGCAGCATGCATCTCTTCCTCTGCTAATTTCTTATTGTCTCTCTCTCTCTATTTTCGCCATTACGTGAAATTATTTCCTTGTTATGGGAAGCCGGTTATTCGCATCCGGTGATCTTTCCAGCTGAGAATTTGCACGAGGCAGATGTTGCGGAATGTACTAGATGCAGAACACCTGCAGCGAAGATTTTCTCCTCGGTTCCTCCTGCAGCACGGAGAACAATATCCGGCTAAATGAGACTCCACTTGATGAGTAAGAGAGAGAAAATTGAGGCGCTCTGCTTAGAGAAGATGTAACTATTGTTGCGCTCCGGAGGAAAATCTCGCAAAAGATCATAAACTTTTCGGTCCGAACTAGGAATATAATATGCACGGTTATTTTATTTGCAAATGATCATCAAATCCTGCTTGTTGTTTTTACCCTCTTTTAAATACACGTTTTTGTACACTTTTACGCCTGTTTTATTGCGTAGGAAAGATTGCAACTGTTGCGAAGGTGAGCCATTTTTCTAGTGTTTATGTGTTTATATATATATATATATATATATATATATATATATATATATATATATATATATATATAAGGGCCAAACCTGGAATCGGTCTGTATTCATAATGGCCGTTATATATTCCTACTTCTATTAAAGATACACCATTGCGGACATTGGTTGGCCATTACACCTAGGTCCAAGTTGAACTCCTAAAAAAATTTCGAAACAATTATATCATGATTTTAAAAATTTCGCTGCAGAGATTCTCGATCATATTACCGTAGTTCTCAAAGCATTTAAAGTTAGGTACTCTTCCGGTAACACGTGACTATTAATTCCTGGGTTGGGTCCTTCGTTTTCGAATGAGTTTCCTTCAAAACCCTCCTAAATTCCCGTCAAGAGACCACGTTCTGATAATCAGCCTCACCTGAAAATGACGCACGGTATTCCAAGTACCGTTGCATCGGTGCACGTACACGAGTGCCCCTCAATCCTATGCAATCCGCCAGACACTATACCCCTCTAGGACATATACCACTTTCCCGAGCGCCCCTTAATATTATACCACCCACCATACACTATTGCCCTTACGACATATACCACCAAACATACACGAGTGCAGTAGTACATACTAGTATTATGTGCTTGCATTCTGCAAGAATTTTATCTCACTTTAATATGAAGAGTAAGAGCCGACAAACAATTTTTAAACGCAAAAGTTTGAAACCTCTGCACCGATTTACGTTTTTCTCTTTGGACAATATTGGGGTAAAAACAACCCATAAAATTTATAATTATGAAAATGTTATAGTTTTTCTTCATTTGTTACTAATACCTCACATATCTGCAAAATTTCACATATGTAGCATCTCTATAAGTGAATTTCTATATATTTAATTGTTTAAATTTTATTAATTTTTAACAGCCACCATAATAAACTTTTATGTAATTTTCAATGTTAGTTCCTGCTGGAACACCATTCTCTAATTTTATGAAAAATTTCAGCTCCCTAGCTCGACCGAAAGTACATAAATATTAGTAGGTATTTTTAACATTTATGAATTTTTAACGGCCAAATAAATAAACATTTTTAAATTTCTATAAACCTGTTTTCGTTATTTGACATATTCTACAGTTAGAAAACATTTATAATTGTAGCGCATTTAGAATTACCTAAACTGTCGGTTTTGTCACTTGACCTACCTATGTACGAAATTCCAAGTTTCTAGCACATCTGAAAGTACCTCATAATTTTGTATCCTCCTATATTTGATATATATGTGTAAAAAGAGTCTATATATGATAGATATATACAAGTATACTATATATAATACTATACTATACTATATATAATAGATATTACATATATTATATAGGAAGACACAAAATTATGAGGCACTTCCAGACGTGCTATAAACTTGAAATTTGGCACGATTATAGGAATTTCGTCACAAACGAAGGAGATATCAGATATTGTAAATATTCCAATTTTTCGGGGCTGTTTTGCCCCATTTCTGCCCTATACGAGTGTGTAAATAATATGGCACTTCTTTATGAGCTATAAACTTAACATTTGGCAGAATTATAGGTTTTTGGTTACAACCAGGGCATCGAACCGTAATTGTTTTCGTTCCGGTTCACTCAAAACAAAACATTTCGGTTCCGGTTTCCCTCCGTCAATCATCAGTGAACCGGTTCGAACAGGTTTTTTTCGCTCCGATCTTAAAATATTTTTAGGATACTTTCAAGAACTGATTTAGTAATTTACGTAATTTTCTAATTAAATTAAATACATCTTCATAGTAACAATAGTGATATTTTAAAAACTATTATTAAAACACGAAAATAAATATTCAAATGTAAATATTTAGTGTGTATTTTATTTATTTTATATTTATTTAGAATTGAATGATTGCAAACCGAACATGAGTTGCAAATGATTTCAACAGGTTAGAAAAGTGTAAGGTGAATTACAGATAAGCACGTTTCCTGCGATAGAGTAGTCTAAACATTATGTTATGCAAACCATTCATCTCATTTTCTAATAATATTTTGCAAATTTACTATGACGGAATTTTGCAAACACACAAAGAAAACGTTCATTGACACTAACTTAAAAGCAACAGGATAAATGGAAGATTCTTGAAACTAGCATTTGAAACAAAAATTTGAGGCTTGAAACTTTGCTTTGATTTCAATTACATCATTATCAAATACGCAAGTATGTAGTTGCATCAAAGCCACAGCAATGAATTACTTTGAATTAATTTCCCATTATACCAAATATTCTCTTGAAATTAAAGTATATATGTACATATATAGAAAATGAGACTTATTCCGCGCTGGATGATTTATCTTTTCCGTAATGCTGACAACACTTCATTATTCACACCAATAAGCTAAATATTTTTATGGAAATAACAAATATACATAAATTTTTATTCCTATTTTCAGCAACGATTAACATCCGATATAAAATTGAATTTTTCGAGTTTACAATATTTACCTATTTAAAATTACTAGCCTGCAACAAAGGGCAACTTATGCAGAAATACGCACAAGGAACAAACGTGGAACAATCCTTCTCCAATAATTAGCAAGACAGACTGATGGATGCTAGTTCATATGAAGGAATGAAAGGTTGTGGACATATGTAGCAGACGAAACATTGGAGAAAACTTCCCTTCTCCCACTAGGCATTCACAAGGTTCAAGGAATTCTCAAATGGATAAATTTCTCCATGAAATTGCTGAAAGTCGGTAGATATTATCTTAGCAAAGACTTAAGGTCGTATTCATGGAACGACCCAAGGGAATTGAGGATTAGTGAACTTGGTCGGGGTTTGGACCCCATGGCGACAGGGTATGGTAGCGTGAGGGAGGCGATGACCATTTGAACGAGGAAGGTTACTGAGCGGTGGGAAAATTCCGCCTTTCGCTTACACTGTTTAAGCGAACCGAAATAAAGGAACGAAATAAATTTCGGTTTTCGGTTTCGGTTCGGGTTCAACACATTTAGTTCTTTCAGTTCGGGTTCGGCTCCACTACAGTAAAAAATATCGGTTTTTTTCGGTTCAGGTTTTCGGTTTAGTTCTGGTTCGATGTCCTGATTACAACAGAAGGAAAAAATCCGATATTGTAAAAATTCGAAATCTCAGATGCTGTTTTTCCCCATTATTGCCCCATACGAGGATTAAAATAATAAGGAATTTCTAAATGAGCTATAGTCTTGAAATTTGGCACTGTTATATGATTTTGGACAAAATCTATGGGGTAAAATTCGAAATTGTAAAAATGCTATAATTTAAAAATGCTTGCAGAATGTAAGCACCGTCAACTAGTATTATATATATATATATATATATATAATATCATGTGTAAGAAGCGTCTATACAAGTATATAATAGATACAGCCCACCATACTCTAATATCCTCTGAGACCTATGCCATCAAAATTACACGAGTGCCCTTGAATATTATGCTCTCCAACTTACATTACTTTTCCCTGAGACAAATCTTATACATTAGTTTTCCCCTAATTCGTACGCCAACAAACTTACATGAATGCTCCCTAATCTTCATCAACATCATAGGTAATCAATCAGTAGATTGGTTTGTAGCAGCTTTCCACTCATCCCTGTCCTGGGCTAGCCATTTTATCTCCTCATATGTCCTACATCCCACGTCCTACATAATCTGTTCTATGTATCCTAATATAGGGCATCCTCTTACGTTCCTTCCTGCTACTGTTCCTTCGATTATATCCTTCAAAACTCTTTCATGTCTCAGAATGTGCCCAACCAAACTGTCTCTTCTGCGTCTAATGGCCTTCCATAGACTCCTGCTTTCTTTCGATCTAATCTTATGCCTCATTAAAATCATTAAACACGCCCCAGACAATCTACTTAACGCTTATGAGCGTATAATGATATCACGGCATAAGAACGAATTAATAAATAATCAAAACGGCCCCATTCCTTTTCCCCCTCTTTTCTCCCTAACAGAAAATGTATACTTGTAAATACATACTACCTTCAATTGCTTCCCCACTACGTTTGCCTTTATTTTCAACCGTCCACTCCGCTTCGCTTCCGACTTTTGATTACCTACTTTGCCTTTCTTTCACTCAACCGCTCATCTACTTTTAACCGTTACCGAAGTCGCCAATATTTTCCGATTCTCCTTCAGAAAACTCCGCAGAGGGCAACTCGGTAGCCGAAATAAGTATACGTCGTTTTTGTGCACTGTGCGAGTCTGTTTTTGCTTGTGCCCGGGGTCATTGGAACGGTGTAGGGACCCGTGATCCCTTGCGTGTGTCTTGTGTTGGGCTCCTGTGTGTTGCTGGCGTGAGAGGCGTGGAAGACCGCGAACACTGGGACGTTTGCCGCCGATTGAGGCTCCAGAAGAGACGTGGAATCCCAGCCTTGCGTGTTTGTGGGGGTGTGTGTGTGTGTGTGTACTGGGTGAGTGGATCAGTGCTGAAATTTTAGTTTTGTACGGCATTGTCGAGTCCATTTAATATGTTCTAAATTTTATAATAGCACAATTTTAAATTAAGTTCCCCCTCCCCCCTCGGCCTTCTATCTTAAGATCATCTCTCATATACACATATCTTCTTATATATATTTTCAAAAGTTTGTGTCTTATTATGCACGCCCAAGCTATAAGGCCTAGGACAACCAAATTTACTACAGTTCTTACTTACATCATAACTTGGTGAATGATGGTCAACTAGGATTAGTCAGTGCTGCCAAAATAGAGGATTGAATTTTTTCCATATGATAACAGTAATAATAGACTGATTGACGTGCAGGCTTTTATTCTTTTGCAAATTTAAATTATTTAAAATAAGATACAATCTCGGGACAAAAAGATATATTAAGCTGAAAGAGTCAAGTTTATATTTCTTAAAGATATATTTCCAACCTTAGCCGATTTAGCGTAAAATTTAGTTTTTGATCACGAAAAATGGTATTTTTATAGGTTTGTAACTATGGAAAATGCTGAATACTATGGCAACGGGAGCAATGCTTTTAAATGGGAACTGATCTCACACGCTATACCGTTGCAACAGTGAGTGTTGGAAGTAGACCAAATATATGTGATCGCAGCAGAAAGAAAAATTAAGAATATCGTCTATTATAAAGTAGTGTCAAATGAATCAACCGCAATTAATATTCATTTTAATTAAGAATCCTCAAAATATTTTTCAAAACTTCGATTTTTATAAATTAAATTATGAAAAAGTTTCCCAGATAAAACCTTTCAAACATGGAAATAATTTTTTATTCATTATAACTGTCTTGATTTGCAATCATGCTGTTTTAAAAACATAACCCCAAGCAACGCCGGGAAATTTCGCTACATAACACGAAAAATTTATATGCATTCCCTTTCAATAATCACATTATTATATATCAGTTAAAATATCAAAGAGACATATCCCAAGAGTATCTAAAAAAACAAACAAGTTAAAAGCCAAACTAATGCGTATATTTTAACTAGTAAAAGCGTTATGGATGATTGGGTCTAAAATATTTCCACCCACTCTTAATATAAATAAATGTGCGAGTACAAGATTCTTAATTCCCCTTTGACCTTTATTTGACACTTCAAAGCAATCTCGTTTATCCTTGTGATATTATTACCATTTGAGGAAGCGAGACTTTAAAGAAGGGGTGCACAAAGTGCGGCCCACGGGCCACACGCGGTCCTCCTTTGTTGTTTGTGCGGCCCGCTGAAGATTTTGCATCATAAGATTATATTGAGCAATGTTTAGTTTGGGTTAATTTGGTAAATCATAAAGTGAAAATTATAAAATAGTTCAAAATGCTAAGGTTAACCTAACGTACTACTTTTAGCAAATCTGTACTCCTGAAAATTTTTACTCCTTTACTGTTTCTTTCGAAAGAGTTGTACACATTTTCAAACTCGCACTACATTGCATAATTGCGATAATTCTGCCTTTGATTATTGATAAGTAAAAATTATTTAACTAGTTATCTAAAATTTTATTCTTGTTTAATTTATATTAATCAGCTTTTAATTAAGTGCGGCCTCCGGATAAGTATAAACCATCAAACGCGGTCCGCGGGGGTGAAAAGTCTGTGCACCTCAGCTTTAAAGAGTCCAGTCGTTACGTAGAAGGAACACATTTCGAACCGAGAATGGATGAACTCGCAACAGCATCAGAATGATTTGTTTTTACCTCTAACTCGACGGCAACAATGTTTAGAGCGGCCGTCGAACCTTCTAATTTCCGCGAATCCACGAATCGCGTCTCCGACCTTTATGAAATTGCAATTGGTCCAGCGCTGCGCGGCTCCGCGGCGACGCCGTCGGCTCTCTCGGCCGATGCGTACCATGAATCAAACATCCGGTCGCGTTTCTGTGAGTGGTAAGTGCCCAGCCATTCCAGAATAGCGGCCGGCGCGGAGGGAGGGAGGGGTATGGCCCTCCATGCTACCAGCGCGCGGCACTCAACCGGCTAAGCGCTGGCATGGTATGATTGGTGCATTGACGTTTCCTGAGTAATTCACCGTCAAATACCTCCAATTACCGCGGGTTCAATTGAGATGGGGGAGAGAGAGAGAGTAATAGGAGGAGGTGCGGACGACGAGCAATACTTGCTGCGCTCGCAGCGCTCCCAACAGTCCAGGATCAGAACTAAAAGCTCACCAACGTTTCAGATGATATTACGACGGAGAATATGTGCTCGAATAAATATCAAATGAGCGAGTCGAATGCAGAGGAACGCCGAATAACGTGATAGGACGACATTAATAAAATTAATAATGGATCCATTTTAAAAGTTTCGGGCTGAGTGTATATATGTGTGTGTGTGTGTGTGTATTTCAACATACGTAGTTATTTCTTCATTTACCTAATAATTTATGCTAGTTATTAAAAATACATGGCGCTTCAGAAATCTGGACCCATAGGAAAAACATACATTATATTCTAAATGTAAAAAAGAAATATTAGTTTCGTCTTCTCATGATTGGTAAACTCGGCCATCAAGGCATTTTTACCCCTAAAATATCTAAAATCGACCCTATAAATGCGTTCGTTTAAATATAGAAGGATGATTTTTACTTTCCTTATGGGTGCAAAGTTCTGAAACTCCTTGTATTATAAAGATAAATGGATTTCGATAATAATTAAATTTACTTTTTGGATTATTTTTTGAAAATATTTGAGGGCCTAAAACAAAACTCCAGCGATGCGTTTTATATGGAATGTTCGCGACATAAAGTCGTCAACGTTGTTTAATGAGTTGACTTTGATATTACTTAGGGCACCAGGATGACTTATGCCCATGCTAAGGCAATTAATTCAGCCTTGACATGCATGAACGAGAAGTGTGAGCCAAAGACACTTCGAAAGTCGGCACATAAAATCGACCCAGAGAAAATTAAACGACCTCACAATGTGAACATAATGGTATAGGAACGAACTAAAATTACGTTGGTTATCTGTTTTCTCAGGACTAACAGACCACTAACTAAAATTTAATCCCGGTGGAACCAAGCTTATACTTCCCAAGAAAACCTCGAGTAAAACCAATAACTAATCGCTTTATACTATATCAACTTTCCTCAGAGTGACTGTTTGACGGTTCCTCTTAATTCTCGAACGTCGGACTCGGTACAAGACATTATAAAATTGAGTTTTAAAAAATGCCTAAAAATTATGTGCGAAATTCAGACTTGAATGGATGCAAGTCTGAAAGAATATATAATATCTTTCTTGAAATACCCCACACGCTGCTCTTCGTTTTACTCACATTCTTAAACTGTTAAATATTTTAACTTTCATAACAGGCAGGCGAAATATAGATCTTTTCCACAATCCCGCCTGTCGCGCCTCCCATAATTCCGTTTTACGTGGCATAAACGAGACACGCGACGTCATTAATAATAATTTTTTCGCTCAAATCAAACGCCCATTAAAAAAAACGATCATGCGACAGCTGCACGTCGTGTTAATTGTAATGACGTGCCTTCGCAGGTCTCTTTTGGGAGTCTGGAGAGGACGCGAAAAAAAAAACAAATGAAAAAGTCACGGACACCATAGGAAAGGAGGGTGGCCTCATTCCCGCGTCCAGAGGACCCTTCCTCTTAAAAAAAAAAATACCACCTCCGTCGCCATCACTTTTTCCTCTTTCTCCCTCCCATTCTCTCTCTATCTTCCCAACATCCTTCCATCTCCTCATTTCAGACCTTCCTACATTCTCCTTAACCCTTTTCTTCCCACTCTCGACACAAACTCTCTCCCTAACCTCCTCCTTCCCACCTCTCTCCCTCCCATTCCCCAATGGTGGCCGTGTTAGAGAGAATCAAGAACTTGCCTTGCTAGGGAGAGAGAGAGAGACAGAAGAGAGAGAGAGAGAGAGAGAGAGAGAGAGAGAGCGAGAGAGAGAGAGAGAGAGACAGAAAGAGCGGGAGCTGGCATCCCACTCCCTATCTCCAACGACCCAATGCACTGATTGCTCGATTTGGTGAAGGGGCTGAGATTGACGGAGGGAGAAATGGAGGAGAGAGTTGAAATAGAGATGTAAAGTTAGAGAGAGAGAGAGAGGGAGAAAAGGAAGAGAGAGAGGGAGAGAGAGAGGGAGAGAGAGAGGGAGACAAAGAGAGGGAGACAGAGAGAGGGAGAGAGAGAGGGAGAGAGAGAGGGAGAGAGAGGAAGAGAGAGAGGGAGAGAGAGGAAGAGAGAGAGGGAGAGAGAGAGGAGGAGAGTGAAGAGGCAGGGGGAGAAAGACAATAGGATATGGAGAGACAAAGAGATGAAAAGACAGAAGAAGCGGGAAGATTAGAGGATGAAGGAAAGGGAAATGGAAGGCGGTGGGAAATAGGAACGGGAGAAGGAGAAGAGAGGGAGTAGAAAGTGAGATTGAGGTAGTGAGAGACACTTAAGGAATATGTACAAAAAGGATGTTGAGGAAAAAAGGATGGGATATAGAGCCAAGTGTGTGTTAAAGATTGAGAGATAAGATGGGGTTGAGAAACAGATTAACTAAGGAAGATGAGGGAGTAGAAATAAGAGGAAATGTTTGTGTGAGAGGGAGAATCACCGATAAGGCGAGAGAGAGTTAAGGCGAGTCCAACTCCAGGAAGAGAGAAGGGGAGGAGGGTCGAAGAGCGTGAGGAGAAATAATAGGAAGGGGGTGAGAATGGGGTTGAGTTTGGGGAAGAGGGAGGCAGGAATGGGTTCTGGGTTCTAGGCAACGTGATTGGCGAACGCAAGACGGAGGAGTGCAGTCGCGAAGACGTGAGGCCCTACATAAAATAAGGGGTTAGTAGGTTGACGGAGGGGGGAGGGGGAGTATGAGGAAGGAAGAATGTAGGGAGAGGGACGCGGAGGGATGGGACGCAAGGCTTTCAGTACGTGAATGAGCGTGATGGGGGTAGATTGGTAGGAAGGTAAATGGGTTTCGCTGGATAGACAGGGTAATGGGGGAGAGGATGGAGCGACGGAGAGAGAGAGAGAGGAGGAGGATGGAGAGTGAGAGAGGGAGGGAGAGAGGTGAAGAAAGGACTTAGTACGTGGAAATGGATCGAGAGAGTGTAGGAATAGGAGGCGAAGCGAATACCAAAAGCCTTCTCTCTCTCCCTCCCTATCCCTCCCTCACTCTCCTTTCCTCAGACTACGACAGAGAGGAAGGCAGAGGAGACGGGAAGGACTGAGAGGAAGTCATGTCATCAACAGATCGTGTCCTGTTTATAACATGGTTTGATACGCCCCAGACTATGTAGCCCCCGATCTATCCTAACTCCCCCATCAAACTCTTTCCTCACCCTCCCACTTCCCTTACTCTTCGTTTTGATTTGGTGAATTAATTCTACTCCGCATCCTATTTTCGGCAATTTGGCGTAATTAGGATCCCTTGTTATTCAATCAAAAGCGTTTGCGTTCTGTCTTTCAAAGCCATATTATCGTACACATCCAGCTGTCATTCTCGCGTTTAAGTTGATCTAATCTAACCAATAAAGTTTTCTCATCACGAAATGCATGACTGGATGTTATTGTGCGTCCTTTTCTTTCTACTTGCACATTAGCAGATTAGTACGATAGACCGACCTTGGGTTATTAAAACGTGAAAGTGGAACATCTCTGACCTCAAGTCAGGATTACGGCCATAAATCTCGGGCGAAACATATCTACGACCTCCTTACATATAATGGCCAATTGTGTACTCGTCTGCGTAGACCTTTTATAAGCGTCGATACTTGTTTATGAGATTTACGATTTGACTCTACATAAACTATACCAATATCACCATATCGAACGTTTAACTGATTATACAGCTTAAGTTTTTAAAAATTCTACGCCAAAAAATCAACGATTTTTTTCAGAAGATTAGCCCAAATTATATCAAATTATATGTATTTTAAGTAAATATATGACATGTATGTGTAGAATGGAAAGGCAGGAGACTAATTAGGAATCTATACGTGAATCAAGTTGTAAAGGTCAGGTTGGAGAATGCGGACACCAGTGGAGTAAATATCGGTAGAGGAGTAAGACAGGGCTGTTGCCTACGGCCGATTCTATTCAATATACTACCTATATGGACAGAGGCTAATGTAAGAAGCGTTAGAAGGCAGGGGACATTTCAAAATTGGAGGAAGGATTATAAGAACAGTGAAATATGTGGATGATCAAGTACTTCTATAAAGAAAGGAAGAGGAACACCAGAAAATGATAAATAAACTAGTGATAACAGGCAGAAAATACGGTATGGAAATAAATACAGAAAAATCCAAGGTCATGCGAATATCAAGTAAAGAAGAAGAAAATTTGAACATAAGTATTGGAGGAAAGCTATTAGAACAAGTTTTATACTATAAATACCTTGCAAGCATCATAATGAAAGAGGCAAAATGTACCGATGAATTCATGACTAGAATAACGAAAGCAAAAGCCGCTTTCAGAAGAAAGAAACTCCTACTAAAGGAGGATATCCTGAAGAAGTTGATAAAATGCTATGTATGGATTATAGCATTGTATGGGGCAGAAGCACGGACGCTAAGGAAAAATGATATAAAATACTTGGAGAGTTTCGAAATGTGGAGATGGTGAAGAATGCTGAAGATAAAATGGACAGATAGGGTGAAAACGAGGAAGTACTATGAAGAATTAGAGAGAAGTGAACGATTATACAGACTATCAGAAAGAGGTGAACTGGACTGGACATTACCTGAGGAGAGCGTGCATGATTAAAGAAGTGCTAGAAGGAAAACTGGATGGAAAAAGAGAAAGAAGTAGGAAAAGGTTTCAGCTGATAGACCACTTGAAAAGGAAAGAGACCTATCAAGACATGAAGAAGACTGTGGAAAATAGGAGCACCAAGTTTAAACATGAATAATCACGGACCTGTCTACTGACAGACTACCTATGATGATGATGCTGACATGTTCTAGTCTATTTCACTCCTATGCTTCCCTGAGATAATATTACTATGCGCAGTATATGCCAAGCGATGCTCTTTAGTTCTCGCTATCTGCATTTTTACTGATTCATTGCAAATATCAAATTTCAAACATTACGTTGCAACGCTCAATATAGCCTTTAGAATGAAGCACCTCTTTTCATGAAACATTTTCGCCATGAAACATTTTTAGCGTTTATGAAGAACATATAATGATCTGTCGAAAAAAGTCCGTTTTATACTTGTCTAACTTTGCATTTGAGGTTGCGGTAGCTTTATAAACTAAACTAAATAGATTAGCCGACTTTGATCAAAGCCATGTTTTTTTTGAACTTTCACATATGTGTAATACGAGAAAGTGAAAACATTTTAGGTTTTCTCCCAAGTTGTTAATTATATGTACTTACAAGAATCAAATTACACATAGCAAAACATTTAAGTGTTCCATGATACTAACTATTAAAATTTTCGGGAAGCCATAGAGATAAAATATTTCAATAAATAACGCTCTCTTCGTAATCACAAACCGTGAAGAGTAAATCTAAAATTTCGCATCAGAGCGGAGAGAACCAAACGGAGACGCCACTCCTATATATATCCACGTTATTAATTAACGCTAATCGAAAAGATCGGAACGGATTGGATAGAATTCCGCCGGGGAAGGACGATTTTTAGACGATCGTTCCACCGCAACCCTCTCATTTCGGTGACGTCTCTCCTCAAAACGGCCAGGAAAGAAGGAAGGAGGCAGACAGAGAGAGAGAGAGGAGGTAGGGAGGAAGTGAGAGGAGAGGTTTAACAATCGGAACGGAACCGTCGCGAGAGCGCATTACGCCATCGGATAGATTCGGACCAGAGAACCTCAGCACAGCCGGCCTAGTTCGCATGGAGACATCCTTTAATCCGTACGCCAGCCGGAGGAGTAGGAGGAGGAGGAGCAGAAAGATTCAGAGGCGGAATATCAGATTAAGCATGCTTAAAGTGGCTCGGAAGGAGCAGCAACACTCACTCCCCTGCTCCTCCTTAGCCCTCACCCAACCCAACCCACCACCCATCTCCCTTCTCTCGGTAAAATTGGGCGAGGTACTAAAGGGAGAAGTTAAGATCTGGAGTATTTATGATATAAAGAAAGCTAGAAAGTAGGTACGGCGGAGGAGAAAAGCCTTTAACCCGCACTATCTTCGCAGATCTTCCGCAGGGAGTAGCTGTAATCGTAATCTAATCTCGGGAACCGAATCAACGCAGTGGGGCAGTTAACATGGTTTTGGGGTTAAATAGAGGTGGAGGTGGAAGGGGTGGAAATGCGGCGGCGGAGGGAGGAAGAGCTCCAACGAGGAGACGCTCTCACGGGAGGGATAATTCACCCTTTCGCCGTAAAAGCATCAAGGTTTTTGTTTTTCATTTTTTTCTGTTTTCGAAAAAAAATATTCCCTAGTAGCTTCGGTACCTCATTATTTTACGCACCATTTACTCGGGATGGAAATTCTCAAGTTAATAGGGCGATAAAGAGTGGATCTTTTTTTTTTAAATTTCCTAAACCTGCCAGAGTAACTCATTTTGTTCGACCTGTGTGTCATACATACATGAGCGAGAAATCGACGTTTTTCGCTCCAAATGCTTTCTTCGCACATTAAACAGCAAAAGACATTCGCTCAACTGATGAAATAAACGCCTTCCTCGCATTTTCCGCGCTGTTTCCCTCTCTCTTTTTTCAAAAAAATCCTCAGTTACTACAAACTCATTCTGCAGCAAAAAAATAAAAACAAAAAATTCCCAATTTTCCGGGATATTCCCTTCCATTTTCTCCTCTTACATCGCCTTTTTCTTCGTCTCTCTCTCCCTCTCTTCACTCACAACCACTCGCAAAAATAAATTCTCGACTAAGCTCCATCTCCACCAACGCCCCCTAACAACATTTCCTTCCCTATTGTTCCTTTCTCACCCAAATTCCTGCCTCTCTCTTTCTCTCTCTCACTCCAACGAATAGCGGCGTTCTTTTCGAGTACGAGAGAGAGAGAGAGAAATGGAAACAGGGAGACACACAGAGAGAGAGAGAGAGGGGAAAAAGTTGACAGTGATGGAAATGCCGAAAAATAAAATAGAAATCTCCGTGTAAAAGATGAAGGATTGCTAATGCTAGAGAGAGAGAGGCAGGTGATAGAGGAGGGTGTGAAAGAGGAAGGGACGAGAGAGAGAGAGAGAGTGGTTGAGAGAGATAGAGAGAGAGGGAGAGAGAGGGTTGGCATTTGTGGGGTGTGCGTGACGTTAATTGGAGGGTGGAGATGGGGGTTTTATTGGACACAATTGAGTGGAGACGTGGGCAAGACCCGTGGGTGAAGAGGGAGATGGATAGAGAGAGAGGGTCAGAAATCGAGGGGAGTGAGAGAGATTGGAGAGAGAGAGAGAGATTGAGAGAGAGAGAGAGAGAGATTGAGAGAGAGAGAGAGATTGAGAGAGGGAGAGAGAGAGAGAGAGAGAGAGAGAGTACGTGAGGGTGTGAGAGAGATACGTACAGGCGAGAGTCAGGGGGAAAATGGCCGAATAGGAGGGAGTTCGAGAAGGGGAGGAGTTATAATATGGGATAAATCAAAGATGAGGAGCGTCCGCACCGACCGGTGACAAATGAAGAACGGATTGCGTGGGATGTTTTGGGGAGAAGAGGTGGCTGCTTTATCGGGGAGAGAGAGTGAGAGAGAGAGAGAGATTTGTGTGTGTGTGGTGTTGCGTATGTGTGCGTGTAGCGGATCACGAGGAGGCGAAAGAGGAGGGAGGGGGAGAGGCGAACGGAGGAGTTGTGGTTTGGAAGCGTGTAGGTGACGGCAGAGGAGCGGGGGAAGGGCGTTACAGAGGGACGTATAGTGCCTTTCCGACTGATTGATCAATGCCCATCACGTTCCAGCGAAATGATTGATTCCTTTTATGTTTCTCGAGTCAGTTTGGATAGGTCAGGAGGGCCTTCAGAGGAGGATAAGTGCGTGGGAGGGGACTTATTGGTAAATGAAGACGACCTTCCATGAGGCCAATTCTTTCACTGTCGCCGTCTCTTGTTTACGTGTCATTCGTTTGCGAGTGCATTAGTCACGTAGTTGGGCAAAAACGACACTCGCATCATTTGCATTTCCGCCTCGTGTTTTTTCCCTTGGAAGGGGAAAAACACGACATTTCGATTACTTAAGTGATGAACGTGTTTATTTACTTGACATCGGTGAAAGGTATTGGAAATAATTGATGAATACATACAGCCTTCCTATGAAACTGGTGACGTATTCTGAAAAGAGTGCCGTGTGTTGGGAATCAGCGTTATGTTAACCTATCTTTATGTAGTGAAAGGGGTTTTTTTTCTATATCTTTATTCCAAATTCGAAATTCGCGCACTACTCTCTGTTTGGACAAACAGAGTGTTGTTGTCCGCTAACGAAGCTTATTAACAAAGCATTTGGACCGTCCAATGCGTACATTCCTCACTCATCAATCTTAATTCCCAAATCCCTATTACGTACCACCAAACCGCGTTAATGCGAACCAAATGCAAGTTGTGTGAATTATTGGTACTAGTTGTACCCGCGCAATGATTGCGCTGATATTTTTCAATTTATTTATAAAAAATTAATGTCTGAATTAAGTAATTATGCTTGTAGTAACTGCCGTTGATCTAAATAATTCACATTTAACTTTAATAATATATTTTCCCAATATAGGATTTTAGTGTCTTTGGCTCCCAATATAAAGTTCGCGGGTTCGAACCTCGCTGGGGGATTACTCTGTGCGCGTATTGACAATTTATTATAATTTCCTTGCATTAAGTCATTCAATTACACAAATGCGGATTGAGAAATAATGCGATCTCGTTGGTCGAAAATGGCAGGGTCGCCATGACAACCTTCAGAAATAAACCCAAATTTTCACAAATATATAAATTATCTGTCACCATTCTAACGATATCGAACCGAATCGGAGGCGAAAATCGATGATTACAATAAGAAACCTTATTTTCCTTTCAAACAGTTATATCCGAAGATCATAGGCCAGTTTCTTCTAATTTTAACTTATTTATTTAATGGTAAAAATTCAGAAAAAGCACAAGGCCAAATTCATAACAGTAATAACATGGACGAAACACACGACCATACACCCGGCAGGATTCGAACCTGCGACCCTAGCATTGGTATCTAGTCACGATAACCACCCCGGCGAAAGAACGAATGCATGAGAGTCGAAAAATCGATCTTTACGTGTCATCTAATGGGAAAAAGAAATCATCCCCTGGGATCGAAACCTGGTCTTTATGAAAATGAAAATAGTTTTTTAGAGATCTCCTAGCTAGTAGAAACAAAGCGCCTTTTACTCCATATCTTTATGACAAACGCTTTTGGGATACAGTGGGGGACGGACGGACGTTTCTAAAATTAATTTAAGATTAAAAACTGAGCCACGTTGTAGCCAATTCGTGCTATAGGAGGGCCAGGCGTAATATAATTGAGAACTTGATTCAGTTGACACAAGAGAATAGCCGATAATATCGAGAGCATTGCCATTTATTATTCAAATAATATAAATGACGTGTAAATAAAACAAACTGTGCGATTTAACATCAGTGTAAGTAATGTATTCACCTACGTCACGTTAAACATCTGGGACCTCATTTAATGACTGGGGTTCTCGCTACTGAGGTAAAATAAAAAATTAACCACGCGTACTACTATAAAAATTTATCAGCACAATCTAGGTTCTATTACCGTGTGACGTCATCAGATGAGGATCATAACCTTAACATGCAGAAGGATCAATATCACAAAAGTAGTACGTTAATAGAAAAAAACAATTCTTTCCTCGCGCAACAAGGATAAATAATCCTACGCAGCAGCAACTGAAACCACCATACCGCGCTAAAAATGCGACTAAAGGTCTATCACTTGACGGAAACCGAAACGGAAATGTATTCGGTCACTGACCAACGCTTCATATTTCGTGGAAAAAATCCGCCAACGCATTTGCGAGACCGATTCCGGAGGAATTTTGTGGAAAGGATCGAGCTCGTGCCATATTCAAATGCTCTCTGTCTCTCTCGCCGCAGAGGCCTTTGAGGCCGACGAAAACCACGCCATCCATCATGGAAAGTCAATGAGATCGGCCCATTTAGTCCTCGCCTGATTATCTTACCGTTGAAATCGCTAGTATATTTTAAGAGGACACCATCTCAGTAAACCGATAAAAGTTTGGGTAATTTTTTTTACAAAAATATGACCGTAGAAAAATGTTTTCGGATCGATATTTCTATTTCCGCATCACAGACATGTTGCGGCAAATGACCGCAAACGACGAAAAAAATATGGAAAAACAAATTAAGCAACAGGAGCGTTCACTTGCCACGTATGCACTGATCGCCTTCGCAAAGTACGGGAAGATTTTTGGTGACGCGTTTTGTAACGAAACAAAAAAAAAGAAAGCAAAGCTCTCCCTAAGAATTATTATATCCCCTCCCTCCCTCCCAAACATGCCGCTCGCAGGCTCATCTCGAATCGGAGGATTCGAAAAACACAAGCGAACGAAAAGATCGAAATAAAAGAAAAACTCCCTAACTGTTCATAGGTTTTGATATGTGCGCGAGTAAGGGGAGAAATGAACTGGGCGTCAAGTGGTTGGTGGGTGGGACGAGCGCGTTAGGAGATACGATGAAATGTTGCTAAGGCGAAGATGTAGAAGGGAGGAGAAGGGGTGTAGGGAAGGGGGCGTTAAGTCGGCGCAAGAAGGGAGAGGAAGAGGGGTTGGGTTGGGGTGGGGTGGGGTTGGAGGGCGGATGGTTGCGGGTGGAAGAGAAGGGTGTCGAGGGGATGCGGTATATTGCGGCTATAGGCGGGCAGGAGAGGAAGGGAAAGAGGAGGAGGAGGAGTTGGGGGTGGGTTTTGGAGGCGGTGGTCGTGTGAGTGTGTGTGCGCGCGGAGGAGTGGCGGAGGTTCTGAATCCACTTCGCTCAAGCGAAGTGCTCTCGAGGGTTGCGGGGAGGTTTAGAGGGTTGGGAGGTCGGGTGTGTGTGTGTGTGTGTGTTTGAGAGGAAGAGAGGGATAGTGATGGAGAGGTAGGGTGTGAGAATGAGGGGGTGGAGGTATAAAAGGGGTCTGAGGAGAAGGCACATAGATAGAGAGAGGGAGGTGGTGTGTGTGTGGGTAAGCCGTTATTTCGATTACGTCACCGCTCGCCGGGAAGTGGGCGAGTTGAAGTGGCTAAAGGGGGGAGGGGGGAAGGAGGGAGGTGAGAGGGAGGCTGAGGAAGAGGTGAAGAAGAAGGACGTGGGGATGGGGGAAAGGGTTAAGAGAGAAGGGCGGAAGAACTGTGGGGGAGGGAGGGGAAGAAAAAGAAGGGGATAATAAGGACTGGCAGGAAGAGATGGTGGAAGGTGGAAAACCGACCTCTTAAAGTCAGGAGTCATATGCTCATACTGAAGGAGGAGGAAAGAAACAAAATCCTTGTTTCGATTGGGAATTTAACCTCAATATTCAACTACCGAGATAGATAAATATATATAAATAATCGTCTTTATTCGGGTAAAATTTAGACCATAAGATGCACTCTTACATTTGAGAGAGAAGGGTTCTGCCTTTTAACATCAATGATATAGCATACGGGCTTTCAAACTTCCTGAAACCAGAGAAACCTCAAATTATTTTTTTCCAAAAAAAAAAGATTCGAAGATGTACCTACAGCAGATGGGTAATCAGTCTCATGGTCTTGTGGAACCCCTTCGTGATTTCGTAAAACTCTAGGATTCCGCATAATAATATTTGAAAACCCCCTAGTATGGAATACATGCCTGGCGAACGGAAGACTCGAGTTCGAGATCCGGAGAGAACCGGAATTTCCCCCCTCCCCTTTTACCCCATTAAATTTGAGATGGAGAAAAGGGTTTATGGTGATAGAGGAGGAGGATGCACAGAGAGAGGAGCAGAGACGATTTATATTTGAAAGGGTTGGTGGTCATTCGTACGCGGTCTTCGCCGAGGGATGGAAAGCGGCGAAATAAAATGAAGTGAACAAAAAAATGAAAGAGCGAAACGAAACCCTTCGTAGACAGACGGATGGAATTTCGGGTGCTTAGCAATTTTTTGCTAACTTTCTCACCCGCACTCTATGCGTAGAGAACGTCACCGACACATTTCTTTGTCTGTAAAAAAACTTTTTTTTTTTAATTTCGAATCGCTGCAGCAACTTCATGGAAATGCGCAACGAACGGTCTGACCTCTCGCCTTTATCATTATTTCACTCAGGGCGAAGAAACAAATTTTCATGCATATGCATGTTTACACGAATGCGATGGCTTATTTTTTTTGAGAAAAAAATATACCATATCCCATTAGCGGAATTCCTCTTGGTTCTCGGAAACGTTCGAAAATGTTTCGTTTTTGGTCAACGCGCCTCACGTTCGAATTACGTATACTATATATATTTTTTATTTTGAATCCTAAAATTTTCCAGGTCTCAAAAGGTTTTTGCGTCGTAGCAAGAGGTGCGAAATCAATCGTGGATTTTTGTAAACACAAAAGTGCGCGCAAATAAATCCTTTCGTTTAAAAATTTTGAATTAGCTTTTAGTTACATTTATGAATTTTTGAAATGTATGCTTTATAAATATGCAGCGCTTTCTGTAAAATATACGGAATGATATCGGATTAAAATCGAAACGCATTACGCACAAACGCTACCTGAATAATTTCGCAGTACTTTCAATAAATGGACTCACTAATGGCATATTTAATGGAAACAATCAAACGCTACGGCAATTAAGACATTTGAATTCCGAACCGAACATCGTTTTATCGTTTATTTATCAATTGCATAGGTAACTTTATATTAATGAATACTGCGATATTATCGAATATTTTGAAAATGGAAACAATTTTTTATTGATCATTCGTACAATGGAAATGGAATTATAATGTGAACGCGAACAAACATCCATGGTAGGCTGTGTAAACCGCACCGAGTTCCCATACTAAAAACGCATAATTTTAAAACTAAAAATTTAGACTAGCTGCAACGTCGTTCATCTCGTTAATATAATTTATGATGGTTGACATAGCTGCCACAATTAGCTTTAAAATAAGCGAAGGTAAATTACACAGGGTTGCGTGTCGTTAGATAATGAAGCGGTAATCAGTTTAGGCATCGCATGGTGCTCAAGAAAACAACATGTAACAGCCACTTATTCATTTTCATAGAAGAGTTTGAATTACCGTGTAAAAAAACCTATTCTCACTGAGCGTAATATAGAGGAAATTTTTTATTAGATTTTCTCCGACGAAAGATCAGAAAGAATACCACCAATCATTTTTCCCCCATATACGATAAAGCAGACTAATAGAGATTTTTACTACAGCGCAAGTATAACGCAAATGTAACTCCTGCTATACACTTATAAGGAGCTGCTAGATAATAATTTAAAACTAAATATAAAAATTATCACTGAATTTTTCTAGTAAACTATAGATTAAAGTTATGTTTACCCTGGGCATTAATAATGTCGTACGCAAAAAACGATACCTATTACGCAAAGAAAAATGTCTTTGAAAGATTAAAAAATTTCCTGGTGAAAATCAATGGGAGCGAATTAAAAAAAATTGAAACCTTTCATCGGCGAACCCAAAAAATGTAATCATTTTTTCCGGTTTATTCTCCGGGAATATTCAGAAGACACATGGAGCGTACTCTTCATACACTAGAACGAGATGTGGGCACGTCGGTTCCAGAATAAAGAACACGTCACTTTTAACCTCAACCCAAACAAATTCATGTAACCCGGCCGAAATTGAAGCTGCACGGTGGAAAACCAGAAAAAAAATATATATAAAAAAATTCCGCAATACCCTATTCAACGTCCTCTTCGCGTCCATCGCCGTCGGAGCATTTTGGGAGGGAGGGAGGGAGGGAGGAAGAGATTGGGAGGAGGAAGAAGAGGAAGCGAGAGGAAAGGGATAAAAAGGGGGATTGGACTCCGTGGACCAAATATTACTCCGTGACCGGTGAAAAGTAGGGTAAAGAAGGGAAAATTGCGAGGGGACGAGGAGGACGAAATGGGATCACGGTCGATGAAACGGTGATTACGGGCGGAAAATTTCGCCAGAATAGGGCGGGAGGAGGAGGGAATAGGGAGGAGGAGAAGGAGAAGAAGGGGGGGGAATTTACTTTGTGGGATTTGACGGGGAGAGGAGAAGGGAGAAGAATAAAACTCGGGAAATAAAGGAAATAACAGTCATGACAAATCTGGGCACACGACCTTCCTTGCCCATTCTCCCATCACCCCTTGCCGCCACTCCCATCCTCGCTTTCTCTCCACTCTAAAAGCAGAAAAAATGAAAAAAGAAACCTCAGAAACAGAGGATTTCCGGTGAAAACGATGTCCGGAAAAAAGGAGGATGAATGTAGGAAGATAGAAGTAACATACTGCTTTATTTTTTGAGAAGAAGACGAAATGAAAAAAATATTGCTTTTTTCAAATTGACGGTCCAGCATCTGCGACCTCCGAGGGCCAAATATCTTTCACCTTTTTCGTTATTATCTATAAAAAAATTTCCAGAATGGCCCCTTGGCTTCTATCATTATCTTCGCAATTCTTTCTCTCTCTCTCTCTCAGGGTTAAATGTAAGAAGGGACTATATAGTCTCAATTTTGCCCTAATAATGTCGTTTGTCTGTCTCTCTCTCTCTGTCACTCACACTCTCACACACACACACACACTCTTTATCCCTCCTAAACCCATCCTTCTTCCTATCTCCCTCCTCTCTCTCTCTCTCCTTGAGTATTGAAATCACATGAAAATTTCGTGGTGGAAAGGAGGGTGACGCGAGATTTCTACCACCTACCCCAAAAACCTTCCCACTCCTTTAACTTTTTCCCATTTGCAAGTCCAACTTTTCCTCCCGGTCCCCATGGAAACTCTGCTCTCCCCCCTCTCCTCTTTCCTCCCTCTCTCTTTCCCTCCATCCTTATCCTCCCTCCCACTCTCTTCACCCCTCTCTCTCTCCCCCCCTCTACCTCCCACTCTCTCCACCTCATTCTCTCTATCATTCTCTCTCTCTCTCCTTTATCTCCCGAATTTCAAGCTTTTCCATATAACATTCATAAAAGGAGGGATTCGGTTGGGAGATAGGGACGCAGAAGGCGAAGAAGGCGGCGTGGGGAAAAGGAAGGGGTATTTGCTTTTACTTAACATGGAAAATCGATCCGTCATTTATTTTCGCGCGGCGAGTGAAGGAAAAATAAGAAAAAAAGAGATTTTCGGAACTCCCGCTTCGCCGCCTTCCATCGCCATGGCTACGCCCTCCTGCGCTTTCCCTCCCGCCTTTTGCCCTTCCTCCCTTTCCCTTGCCAACCTCCCACCCTCTTCCGCCACTCTTCGATCCCTCCCGGTACTGCGGTTATCGCCCAATCGTATCTTGCGCCCAGAAGCATATATAAAAAAAATAGCCGAGATTTTCCTAATAATAAAATCTCCCTCGCTCCATTTTATGCGCCTATTCTTATATTTAGTTCGCGGGTCTCTCCATTGTTTTCGCCAGAGATTTTTTTCCTCACCCATTTTACCCTCCCCTCCCCTCCCCCACCTTACCTTCCCCCTCCCTATCTCCTCCTGCTTTATCTGACGTTTGATTCCTATGAAAAAAAGCCCCGAATTCCTTTCGGCGGATGGCGACGTTTAATAACAATACGAAAGGGATTTCGGCACCTGAGATGATTTTTTTCTCCCTTAAATGCTAAATAATGTTCATCGTCCTCGTATCCTATCGTTGAAATCTCGACGCAGTTGTTAACTGCTTTTGTATTATATTTTATGTCGAAAAGAATTTTCTTTCGGTATATTTCGCTTTGAATTTGAGTCAAAGTTGGGTCTAAATACCGTATGGTTGGCAAGTCACCTTTCGTCAGAAGATCTAAAGGTTATTGCTTTGTTGTCGCATTGCTGCTTACTTTAATTAAATTGGATGAAGGGATTCTGAAAAATGAGTACTAAATAATTTAAACCTTATCGCTGACGGCTGCAACATATGCAGGAAAGTTCCGTCAATATCGTATTATATTTCGTTTTTCGTCATTTACAAGTTTTACCACTTTGTAGTTACACCATGCTTCCATTGTTTGATGTATTATTCAATTTTATGCATAAATAAACGGAATTAATTGGGAGGTTAATTTTATTTGCATGAGAAGGCTTATAAGCTTACTATACGCGTCATTTCTTTTAGAAGAGACTACTTGCCCATAAAATATTGCTAAATTTCTTGAATGCCAACTTAGTTGAAACCTGAGATTATTTTATTAAACGAATAACAGAAAATATACGTAGATATGGTAAGTTGCCAGTTGTTTTTAAATATATTTTGAAATGTTTAACGATATCCTAAAGTGTAATCAACTTGATAGTAAAATCATTGAGTTCCAATTCCATGGCATTTAATGCTCATATAGGGTAATGGAATTAAATTAATTTAATCTAAATGATGTGTCATTTTATTCTACAAAATATATTTTGAAGTTTAAATTTTTAATGGTCAATATAAGATACGTATAATTTCCAAACATGTAACAATATATTTAGTCCCCTAAATCAAAACAGCCGCCATCACCAACAACGTCCCGTATTTATCCAAGTTTACTAATCCAATAGCCTTCATTCATCATTAAACCCAACTGAATGCTATTCATCAAGAGGCGCGTCGCTCTGTTATTTATTTTAGGGTCATTACTGTGATATATCATTATTACAGAGATGCGTTTTTACGTTTGATTGTTTAATACGCTATAATTTTACATTAAAAATCATCATACAATTAAAATGAAACTTGTGGAAAACAGACGATAGGCTAAAAGGGAAATTTAATAAAAAAAGATAACTCCTCCTAGTAGAGGTTATACCTACTGATGTTTTAAAAAAATAATCCCACCCGAAAACTAATTACGCTAGAGTAAATATATCCGTCAAACGCCAAACCTACAAATAATTACGCGCCTCTCTTAATTAAAACTTTCACTATTACAATGACGCGAAATAAAACAAAACGGATCAACACGTCACGAGCATCGACCCGAAGCTTTTGTTTTTTCAGAGAGAAAGAAGAGTGAGAGAGAGAGAGAGAGAGAGACGACGCAGCACAAAAAAACACGCACGACCATTTTTATTATACGACGAAAAAATTTTAAAAAATATCCCTCCATTACCGTGTTCCTGCGGCCTCGTCTCTTTGCGTCCCGTCGCGCAGATGGCGTCGCGGAATGGATGTGCATGTGCGATTATCGGAGGCCAGCGAACATAAAGAAATTTACGTAATAATAATAATAATAATAATAATAATAATAATAATAATAATAATAATAAACGAGAAAAAAAAGTTGCCGAATCTTCTCTCTCTCTCTCTCTCTCTCTCTCTCTCTCTCTCTCTCTCTCTCTCTCTCTCTCTCTCTCTCTCTCTCTCTCTCCTTTGCTGGGAAGGCTTTGCTCCAAGACCTTTCGAATGAGAAGGTAGGTATATAAAGATGTGACGGAAGACAGGGAAAGAGGGAAGTGATGGAGAGGGAAGCACCGCCACGTACTCAACGCCCCTTCTCCTTCCCTCCCAATCCTTCCCCCCCATCCCCCTACTCCTCCCCCTCTTCCAACCACATACCCTTTTTTCACAAAGCGTAAAGAGGGAGTTATATTCCGAGTCGTAAGTCTTTGAAGGGAAATTTTCTCTCTCTCTCTCTTCCCATCATTGAGAGGCTTCTGGTCTCTCTCTCTCTTTATCTATCTCCCCTGCTAACTCCCTCCTTCCAGCGACGGCATAGCCTTTTGAAGCGGAGAAATGGGGGGAGAGAGGGAAGAGAGAGTGAGCAAAGGACGATCGAGAAGAGTGTGTAGGAGGAGGTTAGGAAGGGGGAGAGAGAGAGAGGAAGGGGCATATTCTCATATCTTTCTCTCTCTCTCTGCGAGAATTTTGGTTTTTTTAACATCGAGGCGGCTGGCCGCAAGAAGATAACATATCGAAGAAATGGAGGAACCTATTGATGTAGTGAGAAAGAGAGAGAGGGAGAGAGAGAGAGAGGGAGGGAGAGAGAGAGAGAGGGAGGGAGAGAGAGAGAGAGAGGGAGGGAGAGAGAGAGAGGGAGGGAGAGAGAGAGAGAGAGGGAGAGAGAGAGAAGGGAGAGAGGAGAGTGGAGAAAGGGTCGACCCACATCAGGAGGTAGAGAGAGAGAGAGAGGCAGTCGACGCTTTGACATGGGACTTTTGAAGATGGCGAGATGCGAAAATCGCCAAAAATGAAATATGTGGAATGAGGAGTACGAAACGGAAAGAGAGAGAGAGAGAGACGGAAATAGAGATCGCTTTTGATCCTTGCGGAAATGAGAGCGTTATAGGCGCTAGGTTGATCACGCGAAGGAATGATGAAAAATAAATAAATTGGGGGGGGGGGGGGGGGGGCTTCGAAATAAAAAAAACTTGGGAACTTCATGAGTCGGGCGCGAATTGAAACGTTAAAGGGAGGTAAGATTACGCTGTGAAACGATTCGTAAATGGAAATTCGGAATTCTCATTTGTATGAGCGCAACTGAAAGAAAAAGTATTTATAGAGAGAAGAGTCGACCAGAAATTTTAGTATAAGATTTAGAAACATATTAACGCGAGTGAAAGGTGTTTTTTTTACTGATAAGTAATTTGAGAAATTATTTGAAATTTAATCGTAGATCGCGAAGCATTTGGCGTGATAAAACATTAAAAATTAGCAAATTTGCTTTAAAAATTTTAACTGCTTGAATTTTTTTAAAATATAACCATCTGAAAATATATTCTAACTGCTTTTCGGTTACTGCATGAGAAAATTTTATGGAGATAGAAAATGTATACTTTATCAGCCAAAAATATGACAAAATAAATCACCCCTTGCTTGGCAAATATAATTGTAACGTGTGCTTATTTTAATGGGTTTCTAACAATATGTTTAATCTGGAGAAAAGTCCTTGGATGACATCACTGTTACAGATTTATGATTTTTTTATCTTCTGAAAACTAATCGTGGTTCACATTTGCTGAATTTTGTAAAGTTTTAATTTTCACTAGTTTTATGTTCGCGAAGACATTATTGTACCAATTTTCAATGTTAGCGAAAGAAAACTTTCACTTATTCACAATAGCCGACCATAGCTTATGCCAAGTTTGCTAAAGCCCATGGAACAAAACGCGATTTCCTCCCGACAGAAAAATAAGTACGCAATACACAAAATGAGCGATGCTGTGACGCATGCGCGGAAAGAATTGACGAATGGCAAGCGATAGTTTCACGTGATGCTATACTCTCAGTGCATCTTTGTCTCTTTTGTTCGCACGCATACTATTAACAGTAGTTTATACAATTTCTGCACTTGCGTGCGATACTGTATTTAAGCGATGGCCCAAAACCGAAAAAGAAGTGAAATGAGTGAGTCCATTCCCATTATCTCAACTGTATTCGCGATTTCTATATTTGCGCCGTTTTCCAAGAACGTAACCCCCGCGAATAAGGAGGGACTGCTGCATTATATGGATCACAAAGCATATTCAAATTTATCAGACAAAAGTAACGCTACTTTTTTCAGTTGCGAGCAAACGATTCTTACCGATGAGATTTAAACTGTAAATTCAATATTCAAGTAATTAGAACAGAGTCATATTCTTCCCCCTACCTCCACTTGAAGGAAATAACTCCAGTGACAATGACGCTTATTGGCAATATCGTCTAAATCTCACGACCCACATTCCTCCCGTGTCCGTGCTCATTCTGTCCTTGGATACCCACCATTCGGTTACCGATTCTGCTGCAATCCTCAGATCTCGGAAACTTCTCCGGCGAAACCTCTTGATTCCATTCTTTCGAACATAAGTATAATTCGTTCGCTCGCCCACTTCTATTCCCCAATCCTTCCTCCTAGAGGCGGTCGCGTCCTTCCTCTTCCGTTTGCGTTTTTCCCATTAAAAGCTCTCGGGATAATATTGACCTCGATTTCTTTTGCGCAAGGTCATGTCTGCCCCGTGAAACTGCTACGTTTAAAGATGATATGTATCACCTTTCGTTTCATTGCCGTCGTGATTCCTTTTCACTTGCAAGAAACTGCTACAGTTGTCACTTTTTTATGCTATAACATGATAATTTTTCCCTTTTATCAGCAAAAGCCTCCCTTACTGCAATTCGCAGACCAATATGAATATTTCATTCGCATCTTCCATTTATTAGGCATTTTTTGCGGGTAAGTTATTTATTTCAGTTTTATCGCGATTCCTTCTTATTATCACGCTATTCGACGTGTTGAGTCGGGTGGTTCATATACCTTCCGTTAGAGATGCTGATTTTTTTTGAATGATCAGCAAAACCTTTCATGCAACAGAAATCTATATTTCAAGGCAAAGGAATCCTTCGATACGAAAAATAAAATTCGAGCTCTATTTGGGAAAGGTTATGGAGTGGGCCCAATTTTATTTTATAGAAATTATTAGTTTTCATAAAGTTTTTGCTACAACGACGAAAATTATGTCATGAAACTACATATCAAAGTAAATCTAATTTTATAATGAAACGAATTTTACTTAATCGTTCGTACAACTAACAGTTATATTAGGTAAAAGGATACGGGAATACCATTCCTACAGCAGCTCTGTGCTGATATAATTATCTGATTTTTGGATTTGAGCTTGAAATATGAAGTATCGGCTAAAACTTATTTACAAGAAAAGATATAAGGATGGATCTAAATTATTAAAATACTTTAAGGTATGAGAGCATATATTACTGCAATAAGAGCAACGTTTGTAAATAAAGAAAGATTTAAATCCACAAAATACAAACGACACTTAGAAAGAAAACTAAAAAATGTCATATTGCGAAATAATGCGAACGAATTTGATTTTCCAATTCTATAGAGCCACCATTTAGTCACACGCTCAAATAAATATGCATGCATAGAGTAAGGACAATTACCTTCGAGCCTTCCTTAGGAGTTGGCCATCTCTGCTCGTGAAACGTTACCTTTTTTGTACGATTTTCACTTTCGCATAAAAAAAACGTTTCAGACGAGGAGATAAAACTTGGTCGAACAAAAAAACGAGAGACTCAGAAAAAAACACACCGACCCGACTAATAAATTCCCATTTTTTCAAAAGACTTCAGAATCTGTGGTTTATAGTCGGAGAGGAAGAAAAATGAGCGAGTGATAAAGAAAGAAGGAAGGAGACGTCTACGCCTCTGGGCTCAACGAGGCGACCCCTGCTCTCAGTCGCATGTGATTTTGTATAGGGAAGGGGGAAGGAATGAGGAGGAGGAAAGGGAGAGAAGTGAGGGAAGGAGGAAAGGGGGAAGGAAAGGGAGAGAGGGGAGGGGTAAAAGGGAGAGAAGGAAGGAAGGAATGAGGAGGAAAGGGAGAGGGGGAGGAAAGGGAGACAGTGGAGGGAGGAAATTGAGAGGAAAGAGGGGAGGAGGGAGATAGGAAGGGGGAGGGAACGGAGGGAGAAACAGGGGAAAGAGTAAAGGATGGGAGGAAATGAAAGGAGGAATGGGAGAGAGAGAGGAAGGAGGGAGAGCGAGAAGGAATAGAATTAGGAGGAATAATATGGGTGCGAGATGGAGAGAAAGGGAAGGATTATTTTTGGAACCGACACCATTTCCTTTTTTCACGACCTCTGCAGATCCGGCACCCGTGTTCGAGTCGGGAATTCGAGAGGGAACAACGATTTGAGAACGCGGTATGCCAACAATTCCTCACCGGAGGCCCACGAGAGGGAGGGAGAGGATAAAAAAGAAGGGAAACTCGAAGGAAGCTGACGACTATTTAAATTCCTGGGATGTTTTTCTGTCGCGGGGAGCATTTATAGCACGAATGTGGATTTTTTTAATCGTCTCACATAAATAGCAATGGGTACAATTAATTAATTAATCGAAATTATATTTCCGTTCGGACCTGCGCAAGAACTTGAAATTACGCCGTAAAACCTTTTGTTTCCTTTCCCTCGAGTAATTTTCTTTTTGTAAAAACTATTCCTCGTCGACCTCTCAATGAAATTGCAGAGTTGGCGCTGTTGCGATGGGAAACAAACGGAGAACGAAATTGGTGGGATAAGAGGCAAGTTGCTCAGCTTCGTAATTGGCTTTGACGTCATCAAATAACTGGAATGATTAAACTGAAAAAAATCCGACGAAATTGCTCATAAATTATAGGTTATATGGATCTCTCCAAAGTTTGTTTCCATTAAAAAAACACCTTGCCTTTAATTCTCGAACCATTCGATTTGAAAAAATATATTAATCGCTGAAAATTTTCCATCCTTTTATCTATTGCTTCTTTCGCAATATGGCCTCTCGGGAATTCAGTATCGGCCAAAGGAAATGCCTCAAGTGGCCGACGAAACTACTCGACCGATAATCGATGGAACGTCTTTTCTTGCGGGAGACCTCTCCGAAATTGGAGCAGCCAGGGAAAAGGAACACGACCAAAATGAGAGAGCCTTTTAAGCCCCGCGCCTCATTCGTCTCGAAAATCGAGTTTCTCCCCTTCACCTTTCGTGCCCTAAATTAACACGTACTCTCGGTCGTGTCGCCGTGAACGCAGACAGCATAAATCGATACGTAAATAATGTAAAAATAAAACAGAATTTTCCTCGTTTCAATTATGGTCTCTCTCATATTTGGTAAACTCGCAATTATTCCTACGTTTTTTCGAAATAACAGAAAAAAACCTTGAAAAATCGACGGATCTGAGAGAAACACTGAACTCGCGTGTAATAGGTTTATCAAAAGGTAAAAAAATGTATCAGACAAAGATTCAATAAATGGAACTCTGGGAAATCTTTTTAAAAGGATAATAGGGTCAACATGCCCGTATATCGCACCGTGTAATTGTTTCGCGGCAAAAAGGAAAAAAAAATAACAAAAATGTTACACATGAAGTTTGATTACAGCAAAACCTAGTTCGTAGTGCTGCTTTACATAGCCTCGTTACTTTTGAGTTTAAAAATAAAGTTAGGCTTTAGCCAATGATTACGGGATTATATAAAAGTGAAAGACTATCGAGAAATTCTTCTGATGTCCTCAGATAATAATACAGAGATTTGTGGTGTAAACAGAAACCACGATAAACCCAAATGGGTGAAAGAAAAAGTCCTATACGCCTAATACGCCTCATGCATTCGGGAAAAAAATCGAAATTAAAACCGAAAATAACGCCATTTCCTTTCCAAGAGTCGGAATAAAAGGGTCCCTCGAGGCCATAAAACCCTTTCCCTATGGAAAGGAAGGAACGAGGCAAAAGATTAAAGTCCGGCGAAGCAATGAGCCGGAAAAATCACAATGTGTGTTCTCCTTCCATTGGAGTGAAAGCATGGAAGCCAGAAAAAAAAGAATATAATAATATAAGGGAGAAAATGATGGGAAAATACGAAGGATTTCTTAGGAGGGGTTTTTTTTTCATCGGGTAGAAGCTAGATGACGTTTTAACAGACTGGACGTATATAACACGCTTTCATAAAGCCGTTCTCTCCCCCCCCCCCCCCCCCTCTCGCCAAACCACACATCCCCCGCTAGTCCGGCCGTATCATTCCAGGAAATTTCATCTCTTCTTCGCTCTCCGAGTCGAAATGTCCTCGGGTATGTTGAAATAGTATGTTCCCTTTATTTTCCCTCTCCCTCTCTTTCGCTCAAACCCGTCCCATATCCCTGTCACTCCTGTCTTTTTAATGAAGCTCACGTTTTCCTGTTAACATTAAAAATTTCGCTCTGTCCTACTCTATAAAAGGGGTATGGAATTAATTAGCTCGAGAGGAGGATACAAAGGGAATTTGTCTGAAAAAAGACTATTTTTCCCCTCGAGTTATGTATTCTTTTTTTTATTTGCAGTGGGATTGTTTACCGGACGAAACGTTAGGAAATAAAAAAAACGATGCTTGTGCTTTAATTCCAATCGTCCGGATGGCATGATTTCGATATATCGCTTCCTCGCGCAAAATGGCGATGAAAAATAACAACTCTCAAAGATTGAATCGGATTTGAACAAAAACTAGTTTTTGTCCATTTTTTTCGGAGATGGATATTTTGACAGTGGGACAAACTACCGTTCAAACAGAAATTATGGCGATGTTCGAGTAATTCCTAACAAATTAATAGAGGGATTGATGCCATTTTTTTTTAATTCTACGGCAATGAAATGAAAATCTGAGTTTGAAACATCGGGTCTAAGATAAGCGCTTTGATGCTGAAAAAATTAGACGATTTTGGTCGTCTATATGGTAAAAATTGCAAATGTCGACGTAAAAATGTTCTTGTCAATAGGCCTCGTCGAACGTACTTATGAAACTACAATGCAAATGTAGGCTAATATTTCATTTCTCCACGTCCTATTAAAGCGATATAAAACACAATTATTCCGACAAAGGATTCAGATTCCTCCGTCGTCTGTGGTGATTCTGCGTTAAAGCCTAGAAGCGATGAAACATCATTTAAGATGACTGTTTTGCAGCTAAAATTCGTATCTGATTTTCCAAACATTTTAATGACTAAACCATAAACTTCGTTTCGTCTATCCTTTCGAATGAAAAATGGCGTCTCAAAGGAGATAAATATTATAGTTTGCCCGACTTCGGTAAGGAGAACGAAGCCAAAATAAACTCCAACCAAATATCTTAAGGCCTGAAACAAATCACAGTTTAAAATTTCATTTAAAATTTCTTCTTGGATGTGCTAAGAAGTTTTGGGGCTTAAGTAACCTAGGCGTGCGTGGTTAAGAGCACTCCTTCAAAGTTGGAGCAAGGAGCTCCATTCGTCTTGAAGCGCGAGTAAATGTTGAACATTCAGATGTAAACACCCCGCCAACTCTTGCTCTATTTTCTACCGAAATGATCTACTCCAAAATACATTAAACTCGAAGTGATTAATCTTGTGGCGCACGCGAAGGTTAAAAAAAAGAAATAAAAACCGCGCAAGAGTATTCCAGAAATTCATTTGTCATCATTTCGAAAGAAATTTTTAGGCCACTGCTAAGTAAACGCCACAAGTTTCGCTGCTTCACTAATATAATCTACTCGTAGTGTGAACGGGTAAAAACGCGGGGATTTCATAACAATCCGTAATTAAGTTTGGGGTCTGCGCGAAGTAGAAAGAGAGAGAGAGATATGTGACGAAAAATCGAAAAATGATCTCGCGATGCAATCTGGCGATTTCTTTTCCGTAGCCACGTCCGTTATGCCCGTGTTTTATTTTAGTTTTTTGGAGAACATTTTCTCCCTTTGACGAATTTCCGCGAGACGAAAAATATAATCTGAGAGCGTCGTTATTGTATCTCGCTGCCGAAAACGCTTCCATTAGGCGAGGAATGAAAAAGGCAAGTATAAACTTGAACTAGTACAATTCTGTGGTAGAAAAGACGATTTAAGGAGAATGTCTGCACTATTAGTAAAACGATTGTTATAGGGGGAAATATCACCTTTTATTAAATTATATTGTTATAGCGATCTTTCGCCATGAATTTTCGTTATATAATCTATCGATTCAAGACTTTATATGTATTTTAAAGCTAAAATAAGCGTCATAGGAACCAGACAGAGAAAATTGTTTAAGAAAAAATAAATTTATTTTTGTTTCAGTATCTCCGGTTTTTTTCTATTCCTAATGCAATGTCACATCGGGCCTATTACTATTGACATTTCCCTTTATTAACTTTTCCTGACATGATTTCCTTACTAAAAATAAACAGCCATAAAATTTTAACGAAAAATCTGGGCTTACAATATATGATACGCGTGTCATCAAAAGCTGACTAAGCCCTTCCCTATTAAAAAAAAATAAATGGAGTCTTAACAGTAGGTTACCGAAATCTAAAATTATGCTATCTACATCAACGGAAAAACATCTTCATATTTACCTCTTCTTTAATTTGAAAACTACTTCCTTGGCGGTCTAAATGTAAACACGATAAAGTTTATGTTACATCGCGTAACAAATGTTTAACATTTAACCTACGATTTTAAAGAACAGGAGGAGGAGATTAACTTGGGCCTACCCTCATTTGCCAATTCGTCTACCTATCAACTTTAGGCTAAGGAAATACGTAGACCGGTCTTAAGGACACGACGCAATAAAAAAGACATAATAGCGAACGCCGCGAGTTTATCACACATGCAAGAATAAACGACACGCCGCGGCGAAAAAAGACATCTATAACACGTCTCGTTGAGCGTAATCTCGGATTCCAAAGCACTCCATTAGCCTTTTTTTCACAAAGCGGCGGAGCGCAACACCAAAAAGTATACCAAGTGATTCTTCTTCTATCCGTCAAAACATCCACCGTCCCTTCCTTCCCCTATTTCCCTTCCTCAACCTCTCTCTTTTCTCTTTAGAGTTAAAAAAAATGCAACTCCTCCACGACCCGGCGAGTGGGGTAATTCATCTTTTCTTTTTGCCGGTCCTCGAGAATTTTTCCCCCTACCCCTCTCCCTCACTCCCCGCACTCACAAATCCCTCCGTGTGTACGAGAGCGTATAATACGAGACATAGTCTTTTCCAGTTTGGCGGAAAATAAAGAAGATAGAGAGAGCGGGACCCAGCGGTTGCGTCTTTTTTTTATCCGGGGAGGTAAGCCAAGTGAGCAACGGCGGAGAGACGTTTTGGCGGTGGGCGAGAAGCGAGAGTCGGTTTTTTTTCCTTCCTTTGTTTTGGGTTCCCGAGCTGAAAAGATCTCCACACAGGACTTCCCGCGATAGAGATGAAGAGAGCAAAAGAGGCAGAGAGAGAGAGAGAGAGAGAGAGAGAGAGAGAGAGATGGGGGAGGGGGGGGGGGGGAATGGAAGTGATACAGGCTGGAAACTTGAAGGCTTTCTTCTTCTCTCGAATATTGCAAAAGGGGAGAGGAAGGAGGAGGAGAGAGATAGAGGGGAGGGGGAGAGAGAGAGAGAGGAGGGGGAGAGAGAGAGGAGGGGGGGAGAGAGAGAGGAAGGGGGGAGAGAGAGAAGAGGGGGAAAGAGGGAGTGGGAGGTTTGAAAAGGGAAGGAAGTGTGTATTGTGGGTAAAAGGAAAAGGGGTTTTAGTCGAAAGGAGGAAAAAATGGAGTAAGGAGGATGGGAGGAGGAATGAGGGATGGGAGAATGGGGGGGGGGGGTGGGGAGGAATTCAGTTAAAAGTAAGAAATGGAGAGAGGGACAGAGAGAGAGAAAGGGGGAAGAGCGTCGACAGTCCTTGCGTCACAAGGAGTAGCAAGAAAGAGGATGGGGATGAAAAAGAGTTTGAGGATCAAGTAGGGAGGAGGAGGAGGGAGACAGTTGCCTCTTTCAGATGTCTTAAAGCAACAGAAAGAGGCAGAGAAGATTCAGAGAGAGAGAGGGTGAAGGGGATGGAGTAGTGGGAGAGGGGGCTTGTTGAAGAGATAAAAGCGCTGGAACACCTGCTGGAGAAGGTAGATTTACAGTCCAAACAGACAGACGAGAGAGAGAGAGAGAGGAAAAGAGGGGCAAAAGAAGAGTTTAGGGAGAAAGGCTGGTGAAGGGGAGTCTTGCTTTGCGGTTCCTTCCCGCATCGTCTTCGCAACGTTTAAATAGACGCCGCTGAGATGAAGTTTTTGATAATAAATGGAGAAACTCTTGAGGAATAACTGCGAAAGATGCTTCGTTTTCTCCGAGTTGCGACGTCACGTGCGATCATCACTCGTTTTGTTGTAGAATCTAAACTGTCGATAGTCCACGCCACTGATGACGGCGGCTTGGTAGCCCAATACCAGCGTCTTTCTCTAACTTCTCACGGTTATTGTAGCTGTTATAGATTTACCCTATCTGATTTTGTTCCCGAAGATAGATCGGCGTACAAAATTTAAAAAATCCGAGAGTAATGTTTATCTCGGAAAAAACTCCTTTCAGATAAAAAAAACACCCCGTTTTCTCGGATTGCTTCCTTTCCCTCCACTTTTCTCCCCGTCTTCCCTTGTTAGTTTTCTTAACGATTTTGAAGAAAGAAGACTTCGGCTGAGGGACGTAATCCGATTTGCTTGTATCCTAATTAAAATCTCCCGAAAATTTAACAGGGAACCGATAGGAAAAAAAGTTTCGAATTTTATTTCCCCACGTTTTTTTCCGGCGATTTTTTTTATCTTCGCTTTGAAGCTAAAAAAAAAGTTGTGAGTAAACAGCAACAATTTGTCTTTGGGATGAATTATTCCCCCACTCTTTTTGTTAACAAAGTGACCATAAAGACTCGCTCGCTAGTATCTCGATTCCTATATTTTTTCGTCACTTAGGAAATGCTTCTTCTCTGCGGTGACGTTTTTTATTCTGCTCTGCTATTTTAAATAATCAGGATCCTTTTAACGGCTAGGATTTTATCAAAGTCTTCTCCCTATGTAATTCCGTCAATTAACGGAATGCCTTCCTGCACCACCCTGTCTATGTTTCTCTCTGAAAACTTCAAGGCCGACAAAGACGGGTAAATCTAAATAATTGCGTAACCTAAGTAATCCGATTTTCCGAGATAGTAGTGAGGAGAAATCGGTAAATTAAATTGTTCACAGCAAGTCAATTTCAGGATCCGAAACTAAATACCCTTGTATTTCTCGCGAACAGACTTCAGAACAGTAGTTATACGTCGATTAACCGAATTTGTATTCAGTTCCTTGTACGAGTAGAGAGATAGCGAGGGAGAGATAGAGAAAATAGGCGAGGATGGAATTTCTAAAGCTACTAGAGAGGATTACCTGCGTTCGCTTTTATTCTAGACTCTCCTTCCGAAAAGGGATAATTACTTAAGCATCTAATTGAAATACTTTAGTTATCTAAGGATCACAAACGGTTTATACTTCCGACCCCAGAAAAGGGACCAAAACAAAGCCACCGGAAGCTCTTTTGAACGCTAATAGTATTTTGAATGCTTTGAAGAAGGAGCATTTTCTTTTTCATTAATTAAGTTCGTCAGGCTAAACTTGTACGTTTTCGTCTCGAGACTATTTCGCTTCGAAAATTAAAAGCAGGAAAATATGGTTCGTTAAGTGATCCATTCTACCTGCCTTGCATACCCACTGGAAGTCGCTAAGGACAACGAAATTTCTAAAATTGGGATAACATCGCTACCTCGAAGATGTTATATATACATTTGAAGAGAAATTCTTGTGAAAATTTGAGTTACAGCTTCGAACATCGCTTTTAATCTTATTAATTTTTGCGGCTGAAAATAAAGAATTTTTATTTTCGTTTCATTCACTTATTCTATAAAAAAGGAATCTATAGCGATGTTGTTACTGACAACTTTACGTTTACTTTGGACTTTCACGGAGATGAAGTTTATACTTATACCATTGAATTGAAAATAAGAAATTATTAAAAAAATAATTTTCAATTTCACCTGAATATTAAACTTAAGTAAAATTTCTTGGGTAGAAAATGAACGCAAATCTGCTTCGCGCTGTTGTGTTTACAGGCATATACTTAAGGTGCTGGTGAACTGAACGTAAGTTACCATGCACCTCAGTGGTGTGGATATAAATTAAATGTTTCGGTTCAAACATAACGATAATAAAGATTTATTTAAGTTGTATATGAGATTTTATTTCAATTCTTCGACATACGAACAACATTTAAAAATCAAATGCCATCTTCTTAAGAAGAAAAACAAATTTATGAATTTCATCAAGAAAAAAGTTTAACGATGTATTTAATGCTGGATGAATCGTGATCAAAATTAGGAAATGGCGGCAATTAGGAAAAATTTAATATTTTTCCATTTATGTTCCAAGAGCCCTCCGTGGATGTAACTTAAATAACATAATTGTTTTCAATGATTTTCCTTAATTCGTTTATCGGAAAATTCGCGTTACTCTACCATTTATTCATTTCATTTTCTACGCATGACATTCAAGGGAATCTTTGTTTAATTGGGATTTACACAGATGCGGAAGGTAATTAAAAATTATCCAATTTTTTTACCTTAAACTGCGAGAGATTCTGTAACTAACGTAAATAAACTACAGATATGGGCGAATCGTTTTCTCCATCGAAGCTATTATCCAAACAAAATTCTACAGAGTTTTTTGAGAAATCAAATTTCGAGGACGATCCACCATCAGAAAACTATTCCAATAAAAAAACATGAAAATATTAAAATAAATGGCGACCAATAAAGAAAGCAATCACGGACGAAGCAAACCAACTCATCCCCACAGACCACGAAGCGACTCTCTCTCTCTCTCTCTCAAGAGAGAGAGAAAGAGAAAAAAAGAACATCAAGATCTACGAAAGACTCGAAAATACGAAAAAAAGCAAACGGCGTCAATTATTACGTCTCCGTCCCGCCCCTTAACTCGAACCCGTAAAACGACCAACCCACTCTATACTTAACTCTACGATTCAGTCCTTCTATACCACTCCCACGAGACAAAAAATAAATAAAAGCGATTTGCGTATGAAAAAACCGTCGGCTACTAGCTCCGGGGACTCTTCTAAAAATGGAGGAGAGAGAGAGAGGTAGAGATTAAAAAGAAGAGAAAAAAATATACTAAACCCGCGCGAAACCAGTCATAACGAGACAACGGCCTAGAGAAAGAGAGAGAGACTGGAGCACGAAGACAGCTGACGCGAAGCCTTTGCCAAGATTATGAAGGGGGACTAGAGAAAATGGTAGGAGAGAGAGAAGAGAGGCAAGGAAGGGGCAATCTGAAGAGAATAGGGAAAGGGCGTGCGGAAAAAAAGCGCGAAGTAGGATTAATAGGAGAGGAATTAGGAGTTGGAGAGGTAGGAGGAGGAAATGAGAGAGAGAGAGGTGAAGGAGGAAGGATAGGCCGGGAGCCATAGCTAGAGATCTCCCCTCTAGCCACTTCGCCACTCTCTCCATCTTACTCTCATACTCTCTCTCCTCCCTCCGAGATTTTAATTGGCTCGCCGCTGGGAGCTTGTTCGTGCGGTCGTATAGACTCCACGTGCAGACACTCTACACTCATTGCATTAAAGGATGGAGAGAGACAGAGAGAGGGGGGGGGTGGGTGAGGGAGGTGGAGAGAAGGGAGGGAGGTTTAGGGAGGGAAGGAGGTTCAACGGCGGACTTCCTTTGTGAAGGAGTCCCAGCTGCAGCGGGAACGCAAGAGGGAATTGGAGTGTGTGGGTAGGATGTGGAGAGGAAAGAGAGATAAAGGATGGAAGACAGAGAGATGGGGAGGAGAGATTTTTGGGGGAATAGAGAAGGAGGGAGAGAGACGGAGGGAGGTAGAAAATAAGGAAGAAAAAGAGAGGGAAGGAAGTGGAGGAAGAGAAAGATGGAAGACGAGGAATAGAAAAGGAGGTGGAGAGAGGTAGAGTGGAGAACATAGGAGGGAGGGAGAAGATAAGGAAGAAAAATGAAGAGAAGGATAGAAACGGAAGAGAGTGAGGGGGATATGTGAGATGAAAAAGGGGGAAGAGAGGTAAGGAGAGCGAGGGATAGATTGTGAGAGAGAGAGAGAGAGCGTGAGGAAGAGAAAGAGAGAGAGAGCGTGAGGAAGAGAAAGAGAGAGAGGGGGGGAAGAGGGGGGAAGAGGGAGGAAGAATGAGAAAGGCTAAGGAAGTGCGAAAGAGAGTAAGAAGGAGGTGAGTGAGTGAGAGAGAGAGAGTGATGACTGAGGATGAGAGATAGGGAGAGTGATAAAAGGGTAAGAGAGGGAGGAAGAAAGAGGGAGTGAGAGAAGAAATGAAGTGGAAGGGGGTAAAAGATAGGAAACTGAGTGGGGATGAAGGGGTAACGAAGGAACCTAACTGGTCGTGGAAGGAAAAAAAAATACGAGGATGACGCATCATTTTTTTCCTTTCGTCACTTTTAAACCTCTCTTCCGCCCTCCTCCCAACCCTCGTTGCGACCACCGCTCCTCCATCTCGCCGCCTAAACCTGCCGAAGTAGATGGAGGATGTGTTGTTCTCCAGCCCGGGCAGACATGACAATTTATCATGGATTTTTGTCTGGCGGTGCCGAAGATCGGTTTCCTTTTCTTCTTTCTCTTTTGCGTCTCAAATTGGCAAGCAAGGGAAATAAAATTGGTCTCTCGACTTCATCACGCTCGTTTAATTGGCTGTGTATTGGGGATTTTCATCTCAGGATACTTTTTTAAAAATTCGATGATTTGTCTAATTGCGAGGACGGATACTCTCGAAGAACCTTTTGTTTTTAATTGCCGCAGAAAAAAATCTCTCCAATAAGAATAAAAGAGCTTAACAGACGGAAATAACTTAAGGAGATGTGTTAATAACTGCTTGCGGTTGTTATTATCGCTCGAATAAAAACATGCAGTCCGAAAATTCTTGGATGCACTGACCATAACTAAAGTGAGTAGATAATTTTTTACCAAAAGAGAGGATAAATATCGATTTTTTATACGAAAAGGAAGGACACATTTCATTATCAAATAAATTGATGTGTCCAACACATGACTTCCTCCATACGTAAATTGTCAACTACAATAAAATAAATACAGCGATAGGAACAGTTCAACTTACACGCTTCAGCGCCAGCGATTCAATTGTTTTGTAAATTCGCCTTTGCCGTTACTACCACGCGCGCGAGCTGCCCAATAACCGTCAATTTCTAAGAAAAATTAATATCTCTTCAAATATTCCTCATATGAAAATTTAATTTAAACAAAAGTTGTAGAAAAAATATCTACAACTTTTATATATATGTATGTAGTGGTGAATTCTGTAAACATTCAAAATATACCTAATTTACGGCAATAAGGACGACTGTATTCTTTTACGATACGAAATAATAATTTTGCCTTATAATGCTATTCATAACAATTTAAATATCTATACCCCAAATATGGAGAAAGTCATGTCTTGGCCACATCAGATTTTTAATGATTAATACGAGAAATTTCGAATTTCTAGCCGAAAAGACGAACAGAATAAGAAACCTTATAGATTTTTCATTACTATAGTACAAATACGAAGTTCACGGGTCAATTATTTCTGGTTTAATTTGGTAAAAAAATAAAACCCTGCACGTCAAATTTTGGATTTTTACGTTATCTTGTGGGAAATACAAAATTATCCCATGGGGTCGAATCCGGGTCTTTTTGCGAGATTTTTTTATCCAAAACCTTCTCAGGGATGACATAAAAGCATGTGCAAAGTTTGAAAGTTTTTTGGGCTTTGTATTCTTGAGCTGATACTGTCGGTTATCCCCCCGCAAATTACATTCCATGCATTTTAGTGTCTTTATTATGGAAATATTTTTCATGGTAAATATTTATTATTGAGAGGCTCATGGGATCGCTATGTAATATTTTTACTCGAAAGCTTGCTAACCCATGACTGATGGGCCTGTCGCAACATTTACAAACCCGATCACCGGACAACGGGGAGGATAGTTTGGTTCCAGCCGAGGCGAAGGGCGCGGTAGCGCCCGGAGACGACTACCCATTAAAACAAAGCGAGCCGAAGACTCGTCAATATATCCTTCCAATGTTATATCCTCTTGCCTGTTGCGCCGCAAATGGAACCAATGTAATTTGCGGGGGGATAACCGACCAGTACCCTTCAGCAGGGCCGGCGCAACTCGATCTGCAAGGCCTGCATTGCAGGCGGGCGCCAGCATACAGGGGGCGCCAAAATACAAAAAAAATTAAAACGAGTAAAATTAAAAAGTGAAAAATAGAAAAACAGAAAAAATTAAGAAATGTAAGCGTTATTTTGAAATAAACACGGAACTTAATCAACAGTAAAATGATAAAACGTAAATTCAATAAATTTATAGATAAGGTATTGTTAGGGCTAGGGTTAGGGTAGCTGCACACCAACAAAGTAGAGCAGAGCAAAGCATTTTTGCTCCATCGTGATTCAACATGATGCTTTTTATCAGTCACGACGGAGGAAAGCATGATGGAGCAAGCTGTAGGTTAGATACGGGAGTGGGATGAAGGAGAAGCGGGGACAGTGCCTCATGCGCAGAGCTAGATGACTGATCGTGTCTTTGGATGACAATTTAATTCTTTTCCCCGTCAATGTATCATTGGGAGTAGGTATATAGTGGACGTGACGCTACATTATATCTATCTTTGTCTTACAATTTAGTTCATTTTTCTGCCGAGGTTACAATGGGAATCCATTAGGAAGTGGTGTATTTTCGCGAGAGTTGGCATTGTAGAGTTGGTTATCCTATAAGTAAAGTGTTATTGTTTATGCATCTAATTTAATGTGTTAGAATTTTGACGCATCAATCTAACTATGGTGATTAACGTTAGTGTTTACCAGTGATTGTTTCAGGTATGTTTGGTAAATTTTCTTATTTGATTATCATCGTTACATTTTGCAAAATGTAGATCTAACATAAAAAATACAAAGTAAGGCAAAAATGACCTCCCGAATTTTTGTTTATAACATTTAAGTGAATAATATGGCAAGAAAAACCAAATATTATCTATATCTACAGTTCACCCTGCAAGCCATCGCAATAGTGTGTGGCAGGGGGTGCAATAGCACCAAGGGAATGCGCATAATAATGAATAATATCACCCTAAGTCGGCTGATTTCTTATCGTAACCTGTTCTGCTCAGCTATCGTTCTAGGGAAAAACGAGCCTTTGTACTTCTCAGTCCTACAGGCTATCTCTCTTATTTTACGAGGATGGTCCATTCTACCAATATATGTAAGTCGGCGCTCTTATTATTTTTTCGACGTCGCTGGAGAATATATGCGTTCTAAATCTTTCAAGTAGTTTTAACCTAGAGCGTGATCGGCGCTCAGTTAGCGATTCCCATCCTAAGTCCGGTAACAAACCCGTAACAACTGTGTTTCTATCGTAACAGTTTTTGACGAATCTATCGGCTTTTCGCTGCACTTTCTAATTCTGAGATTGATCCTTTCTCGTACGGATCCCATCGACGCATGCTCTAATAGCGGTCTTACTAATGAGAAGTAACATGTCTCTTTGACTTTTTCCTCACTTTTACCTACTATGGTGTTTAATTTAATAATTAAATTATTTATATAATTCTTTATATAATGTTGTTTTCTGATTTTTCTCAGATCAGACTAGAGCAGGGGTAAATTTTCTGGGGCTCGCACCCATCATGTCCAAGTATGCAAATTGAAATTATTGAAAAAAATTTTTTTAATTCCACCTTTTCTTCAACCGGCTTTTTCTTTAATTTCAACCTAAAGAATGTGTCTAAGGGTTTTCAAAATAAAAGTGTACAATGCTACTAATTACGATTTGATTTTCTACGAATATAGTGCTTCATTGTGGTACTATAATTTTGATTGTTTAACATTGTACTGTGTACATTGTAAGACTGTAAAAATTAATTTGTGTTATTAAATTCAGGATCATAGTATGTATAAAATTTTAATTCCTGTTTTTAAAATATTTCTACAAAAATCGCCATCACCTGGCAGTGAATAGTTTTATTATTAGTTTTTATTAGCACTTGAGCTAGCAGATCCTTCGAAATGGCCGAAACTCACTGATAAAATAAGAATTATTCTTGCAGAATCAGGGCCTTTTCAAAGGAAAGGTATTTTGTACCCAAGGGATTCTAGTGGACGCAAGTTTAGTGACATGTATTACGGACCGAAAAATGGAAAACGGTGAATTATTAGTGTACTCGACTTCTACAGATTCTGTTCTATTTATGTTGCAAACTGTTTTCAACAGATCCAAGCGTTTCGTCTAGCAGTTTTGTGTCAGTTGGCTACAATAATTGGGGAAGTTTATCCAAGGCACTTTATGGGCATGACAAAAATTTCAGCCATATGAAAAAATGGAAAATGTGGATTGACTTTAGAAATAATCTCAAAAACAAAACTACAATTGACTCACAGAATCAAAAATTGCACGAATTAGGAAAAAAGCATTCATTGGTCAGATGTAATTGCCAGGCTAATAGAAATAATAAAATTTTTAGTATCTCAATTTTTGGCTCTAAGAGGTTCGTCTGATAAGCTCTTTGATAGAAATAATGGCAATTTCCTAAAACTTGTTGAATTGTTCGGGAAGTTTGATCCTGTTATGGAGACGCACATAGAGAAAATTTTAGAACAGGAATTCAAAGTCCACTATTTGAGCAAAGATATACAGAATGAAATTATTGCCATTTTGGGTAAGGTCATCACCGATAAGGTCTTATCCTAAATCAAAAAGGTGAAATATTATTCTATTATATTGGATTTCACTCCGGACATCAATAAAACTGAGCAAATGACAGTTACTGTTCGTTTCGTGCACACCTGGAAACTTGATATTAGTGACATAAGGGGCCAATGACCTTTTACGTACCATGTGCCGCTCACAGTTTTAACTTGGTGATAAAGGACGCTGCCATAGTTAATCTTGAAACGATAAGTTTCTATGGAACTGCTCAAGTTTTTTTCTTCATCAACAAAGCGTTGGACAGTTCTCAAAAAATATATTCCTTCTCTAACTTTGAAACCTCTGTCAGAAACTCGTTGGGAGAGTCGTATTAATGCTCTGCAGACTCTTAGATACCAAATTGGAGAAATTTATGACGCGCTGTACGAGATACTTAATGACGAAAAACACAACAAAGAATCTAGGTATGAAGCTCAACTTTTGTGCACCAAGTTAAAGGACTTCCAATTCCTATGCTCCCTTGTTCTGTGGCGTGACCTATTGAATCATGTCATTCCTGTCAGTAAGATCCTTCAAGGTAACAATGGAAACATTGCCGTCGCTTTGACAGCCATTGAGAATTTAAAGGTTTTTATTTCCAACTACCGCACTGATTCCAGCTACGAGTCTTTATTTAAAACTGCTCAGAAACTTTGTCAAGAGGTCGAGGAAGAACCAGAGTTCAAAGCCACTGCTCAAATCCGTCGGAGAAAAAAAAATCACACAGTTTCATTATGAACATGAAGAGAAGAGGATAAATTTCGAGTTAACTTCTTCTTTACAGTTTTAGACGTTGCAATGATTTCTCTCAATGAAAGGTTTGAACACTTAAAACAACATAACAACAATTTTGAATTTTTATATAACATGAATAAACTTGTCGAAATTGACGACGAAAAGCTCAAACAACATTGCGATGATTTGCATATTCATTTATCAGACGGTGATAATAAGGATATTAATGCAACTGAACTATATGATGAAATATGCGTCTTTAAAATCTGTTTAAATCCGAATTATGATAATCCTTATGAGACTCTCAAATCCATTCAATGAAATAATCGTCATCCCCGAATCTGAGCATAGCCCTGAGAATATTATTAACAACTCCCGTCAGCGTATCAAGTGGTGAGCGATCGTTCTCGCGCATAAAAATAATAAAAAATTATTTGCGATCAAGTATTTCTCAAGAAAGACTTGTAACTTTGGCTATGATTGCCATTGAGAACGATGTATGTGCTCAGATATTAATTACTTAATTACTAATTTTGTAAACAAGAAAGCACGAAAAAATAAATGGTTGTAAATTTTTCAAAATTTTCTATTATTCAGATAAAAATGTAAATAACTGCTTTTGTTTGTTTTATTGTTCATAAATCGCTTACTAGTTTTTTATTTTAAATATGCATTCAATCCTTCACTGCGATTTTCCTATGACATAAAACATTCGAAAAATAGTAGCATGTTGTAAACAAATAAGTTTAGAATAATATTATATATATATATAAGAATTTGGGAAAATGGAAGTTGTAATTAACAGCAATGCTAATCAGAGTGGAGGGCGCCGATTTACAGGTTGCAGGCAGGCGCTAAAAACCCTAGCGCCGGCCCTACCCTTCAGTTATTAAGGTACAAACATATAAACATAAAAACATTCTCCTTTATATATTAGATTAAGAGAGGAAGACCATCATATTAATAAAAACCTTAGCAAACGTTGTAATGCTTTTTGAAGCTTAATATCTCGCAAACGACTGAACCGAACGTGATGAAATTTTCAGGATAGCATTATGATATAATAAAATACGTTTTAATGTATTGGTAATATAAAAAAGCCTTATTATGTCCCTTTGTCCTTTTGTCACTCCCTCTGTCACGCTCTGAAAAACCTCAGAAATATACCTGGCAAGAGGGGACTAAGGTCAGCTTTTGAAGCACAATAGATACTCGCGGCGAGGGTTTCGAACCTTCGCTCGGATCGAAGGCAACCCTCTCAGCAGAAGGTATGATTGCAGGTCAAAGAAGACTGCCTCAATTTTATTTCAGAATAATCGACCATCTCCGTAATTTTTGACGGGCACTTATACTAATTATTGTATAAGAAAGATCGAAGACATCGACTGAGGCGATCGAGTTTCTATCCCGAGAGAAGCCAGAAAGAGGGAAGGAAAAATATTAAGGCTGCATCTATTTCGAGAGGATTCAACAATAGAAGACTTGCTGACTGTTATGCCCACAATGTGTATTTGGTATTCTTCTAATATACATGAAGTATCATAATTTTTATTTATTGAACTAAACTTGTATGCAATATGAAAAAATCGCTTTATTTTTTCCTTTTTAATAAATTTTATGAAATGCTAATACTTGGTATTCTATTAAGGAAGGATCTTAGTTTCATTTTCTGGAAAGGGTCTGGATAGAACATTTTCTTGAAAGAGAGCATTCGGGAAAGTGGCGTTCGGGAAATTGGCATTCGGGAAATTGGGGTTCGGGAAAGTGACCTTATCCCTATTATTTCACAATTCACTGATAGAGGAAAAACAAAACAAGCAATACGAGGCTGTAAGAGTTTAACTAGCACGCACAGAAACAAAAACCTACTAAAATCACTCAACTCCATTGCCGATAACAACTAAGAGAACAGGAGTGAATCGACTTTGTTTTACGAAAGAAATATTTTCAGTAATAGGATGGGATATGGGATATATTGTACGCTGTATAAACCAGGATTTTAATAAACTAGAAACCAAAGAAATATAATCAAGGAGAAAATAAAAAATTTATTCTAGCAGACAAAGTGTTCTTTATCACTAAGAAAACAATCAGCGAGCTGGACAAAGAACATTTAACAAGCAGCTTGTCGGGAATCTTAGTGAATGTAATCTTAGAAGCGTGTCTTGGGAGAAAGACGAACTCCCTCCGCGTATAACAATGTACAATCCAATTGATAAAAATCACATGACAATGGCTACCAAAAGGAGGAAGTCCGGTCACCTTACTATAACGGAAAGTTTATGTAAGAAATTTTCACAGTATTATTTTTATGGAAGAGGAAGATCAATATGCAATAAGCGAAATTCTGCAATTCGAATGCCAATAGCGAATCGACAAAAAATACAGTAACAGACCCCAATATTTATTTTTCGGACGAATTACCACGGTTTCTCTACGACTCGGAAATAAATTAGCCCGATTCTCTTGACATCTGCCGACCCCATAGTGCAGTATAACTTTGATCAACACTACTGATTCAGAAATGTTAGATACAGAAAATGTTTATGAGCTACGGTTAAATGTTGATGGCTGAGTCCACGATTAAAATTTCAACAGTATTATTTTCAGAAGTATTTCATTGATCTTAAATAATGTATAGATATCGACCGGAAATTCAGAATTAAGGATGGTTTTTATGAATCGATGAAACATCGCTTTGCAGGGCTATTTTGTTTCCAAAACACCTGCCTGGTTTACTGTAACTTTTTACTCCTGTGACAGCGGTTGAATTATCAAATTATCAGTCTTTTCCAAAGGTTTTAAAGCTCATCTATTACTGAATTTTGTTTCAAATCATTATTGCAATTGTAATTATTAGTGGAAATAAGAAAACATAAGTAACACACCCATATCACGTGATTTTCAACGGAAAACAATAAAAATATCGAGTGATATAAGATTCAAAGCACAAATTTTTATATTGCACCTTGAAATATGCTGATAAATATCTCTTGTGGCACCATAAATCCAGATAAGACGGTTAAGCTGTACGTTATGTATTTTATCAATACTAATTGTTTAACGCAAAACCATTGACAAAATTAAGTCAAACCCGCAAAACAGTAAAACCATTAAGAGAGGACAAGAAGAAAGCAACCAGACGCTTCGTTCACCAACACACAGAATAATAAAAACTTTCGCTTCCTTTAATATTATCCTATGTTCAAACGCGACACACAAATCAAACGTGAATCGCGACCATTTGACGACGCAAATGCAACAAAACCACAGGCGCACACCGTAACTCCCTCGGCTCTCCCACGCACTCTCTTCCACAAAAGGGGCAAAAAGAGAAAAATCCATTAACCCTACAGCGAGCGGCGGCGGCGAAAAAAAACTGCACAAGCGCACGATTACTAACACAAACACGGGCGAAAGCAAAAAGAAAACGCCGCTTTCCGGCTTCCCGCTGGAGTGGCGAAACCTTCCTCGGAGAGCACGAAAGGGTGCGTGAGGTTGTGACCCGCTTTAAGAACTCAAAAAAAGAAAAACAGAGAGAGAGAGAGAGAGAAGACGGGAGTTCTAGGTTTCCAGAAGTTACACCGCAAAAATAAAAAATCGGAACAACATACATTGTACAAACTTTCTCATATACTAATGCGTCGTTTAGTTATCTTTAGCAAATGAAAATCATATTAGCCGGTTTTTAAAAAATCCAATTTTTGTTAAAGTTGTCCAAAAATAAACTAGCCTTATATTCATTCATTGGGAAAAATAAAATATGTAGTATTATTGCAGACGTATGCTCAAGTAACTACGAAATTTGATCAAAATCGTTCGAGCCGTTTGTGAGAAAATCAAATTATTGTTAAAGCTGCCTAGAATAAGCTAGACTTATATTCATTTTTTTTAGAAATATGAGCTATTTGGTATTATTGAAGACGTAAACTCAAGTAAACTGTACGAAATTTGATCAAAATATGTAGAGCCGTTTTTGAGAAAATTACATTGTTCTTTAAAATGCGTAGAATAAACTTCCCGTAATTATTGAGCAATGTCAACCATTTCTTTATAGCTTCCGCTCAGTATGATAAAATGCCTAAGTACGAGATTTCATTCATTTTCGCTATACTGTTTAGGCTCTAGAGTCAGTATCAGACAGACAGACAGACGGCATTGCGAAAACCACTTTTTCGGACTCAGCAACACCTAAAACGTATATTACCGTAAAAATCTCGAGGTCGAATTTTTTCGCAATTACAATAGGTACTTTCTCAATATACTTCGTATATGAGAAAGTAAAATACTCTTAAGGAAGAAAGGGTATAGAGGGATGTTGAAAAAGTTTGTGTACTTGGTTCGTGTGTATACTGTATGCAGTTATTATGAACAATTTAATAATACAATAGTATACAGTGACTTTATGAACGCCTTGTAAATCCCTTCAATTAGCGTTGGAGAGATGACTAGTGTTAGAAGACGTGGCGTTTATTTTTTTTTTAACCGTTCTAATATCGGAAATACGCCCGTGTCTTCCTTCACAGAAACACCTACGAAAATAAATTCTTGCCAAAAAGAGGTCGGGATGGGAGTTTCCAGGGAAATTGGAGGGAACCGGTGAGAAGAAGATTCTCCCCCCCCCCCCCCCCCCCTCCCCAAATCTCTTGCGGAAGGGATGGAGTAGAGAAGAAAGTGGGGGGGGGGGAAGGAGAAGGAAAAAAAGGGCTTAAAATGACGAATAACCTCGCTCATCTTTCACGCTCACTCCGCATCTGTCTCCTAGGGTGGCGCCGAGGTTATTTTTCTTTCGAAGGGGGAGTTTTCTGGAAGATGAAAGCGGAAGGAGGGCCAAAAATCGTATACTCCGGCCAACGTTTCAGAGGCCGCGAATGAATGCGCGTAAACGGATTGTTGGAAAGAATTAAATTTCCAAAACGTTTCGAAATGCGTGCGGGAGGATTATTTTGCGTCCATTTAAAAAGACTTCGAAGGACCCACACAAACGCCAAATTAAATATTGTGCTGAAAATATCAATACTGATAAATTTAATTCGATAAAGAAAACGCAAAAGCAATTAATCAATGCGACGTAAAAATTGTAACATTCCACAATAAACCATCTCAACTATCACAAACTATTTTTCCAGCTTAAGGTATATTTTGTGATCATACGGTAGTGAATTGATTTTCTTTTTTATAATGTGAAAGCATTTATTTTTTTAAAAAAGGACTAGCGCTGATATTTTATGAAAGATGCGTATCATAGTCCTAATGATGTAGGCTCCTTTGCCAAAAGATTATTTTTGCGTAACAAATAGCCTTCGAAGCGTTTTTGGCACACATTCTCCTCCTGTGTTTGATAACCAGAACGCCCACTCTATAAATACGCTTCCTATGAGAAAAATTGGGCGAGAGAAAGAAGTTTCCAAATTCTGAGAAATTAAGGGTAACATCAGAAAGATAGGGGAGGATATTTATAAGAACTTGAAAGACACCCGCTATAACGCTATGGAAAAGGCCAAAAGTTCTATTGGGTTCAAAGAAAAGGACTCCGAGTTTTAAAAAATCACCTTCGCCTTTGCTTAAATTATTAAAAATGCCAGCGAAGGGGATAAATTCATTATTTGATCATACAGACATTTTTCTACTTTGGATGTGTGCCATAAAATACACACACACACGCATAATTATCGACATGCAGAAGAAGAAGCGTGTTAATGTTTAAGGAGGGCCACCAGTAATTTAAAAGGCAAATAATTTTTAAGAATTCTATTTTATAGATAAATATTTTACTGTAAAGCGAATTAAAGTTGAAATTATATATTTATATATCAGGAAGAGGCACTTGAAAAATAGAATATCTATTTACCCATTATTACGAGTACAAAATGGTGAGAACATCGTTCCTCGAAGCTTTCTAGCTAATAATTGCTGCGAACGAAGTTCCTAAAAGTTTGATAAAACACGCATACGTCCATCCATAGCGATTTATACATGCCATGTGATACGAACGAGATGTCAAATTTGTATTCGATATGTTGGCTCGAATATCATGCCTAAGAAAAATTTTATACGCATTATGTATTATTGTAGCGTCAACTAATGCTCGAAAATTTTAACACTCTACTACAATATTAACAAATAACCGTCTTTAAAAATTCTCGCCAAATATTTCTAAGTTCCATTGTAGATGAAGAATTTTTATAATGAGACATAGTAATAATATGGAATCTTAATGAATCCGACTGTATCAAAGCGCAACAATTTTATACTCCATCCCTTCTTGGTTCGAAAATTTATATTAATAATACGTGGTAGTTATACCACTGGAATCAAAGGTAAGAATATGGAACAGACATCTCGGGGTCGAAAAGAATTTGAGAGAAAGAGTGAAACAGCGACAAAGTGTCACAGAGAGAGAAAGAGGGAGGAAGGCTGACAAGGACAGGAGGAAGAAAAGGAGAAAGGGAAGGCGGAAGTGAAGAGGAAGGGGGGGAGGAGATGAAAGAACGGATGAATGCGGAGAAGTGGTAGATGACGAAAGAGGGAAGCGAGAGGGGAAAAGTGAGAGAGAGAGGGAAGACAGACAAGAGGGGGGGAGAGAGAGAAAGCAAATCCGAGACAAAAGAAAGGGAGAAAGGTCGTATAAAGAATGGGAAAGCTTCTTTCACAGGCAATCAGACGAGAGGGCTGCGTTGACTGATGCAAGGGGCGTGCCACTTCTCCTCTGGCGAAAAACCCCCGTCACACCCCTCCCTCCGTTTCCCTCCCCCTTTTCACCCTCTCTCCTTCCCACTCGATTTTCTCGCTTCCTCACAAATTGCTCCCTCACACCAGAAAAGAGGGGATTTATGAGAAGGCAAGCGGAAGCATGTGATGGTGAGAAATCTGCGCCTTTTTTCCCTAAGGAGGGGAAAAATGGAGGGATGAGAGAGAGAGAGAGCGAAAGGGATGGAGGGGATCTCCTTGGTTCACCTCGGCTCGCGAGGTGAGTGAGGAGGGTGGTAAAAAGGAGGAGACTGTTTCTTACATCCTCCCTATGCCTTACCTCCCTTAATTCCCTCGAACTAAAGGGAAAGAAAGGAGTGAGTGAGGGGAATTGAGGAGGAGGAGGAGGAGGAAGAGCAGGGTTTGTCCCTTTCAAAAGCTTTTCCGCGTTTAATTGATGACGCGGTGAGCATAATGGTCTTGAAAAGTTGCGCGCTGTAGAGAAAGAGAGAGGGATGAGGAGGAGAGGGGGAGACAGAGAGAATGAGAAGAGAGAGAGATAGAAAGAGGGACAGAAAGGGAAGAGTTTCCCTTAGATTGGAGGTTTCTCCAACCTTACCCTTTAGTTGGTTGTTATATTTCACAAGGCGGTGGCGTATCAAGGAATTCGTAATGAGCTTGGAGAGGTGAAGTGGGCGGAGTGAGAGGAAGGAAGGAGGGAGAGATAGAGAGAGAGGAGGTGGAGGAAGGTGTGGATGGAAGAATAGAGGGCAAGGCAGGTGTGAGAAGGGGTTAGGTTGATGTGAGAGGCAGGTGCAGGGAATCGATGCCCGTGAAAAGGTGAAAACTGCTGATTAATGGGTTGCGGTGGGATGTTCGTTGCTATGGCCCTTAACGAGTATAATGGGGGAGGCTTTTGGCAGAACCTAAATGCCCGAAATTTCCGCTTCTTCCTTACCTACTTCCATTTATCTCTCTTTCTTCCTGAATTATGCTTTTAAAAAACCGCAACTGGTATTACGAGACATACGTATAAACCGAGAGACATGCGAATTTTTCTGAGAAGAATTGTTTGTGAAATGAAATAAAGGGACTATTCGCGCGCCGAAAGGATGGATAACTGAATTACGACATTAATTGTGACTCTTTGGAAAACCTATGCATCGATACTCGGCGAATTTTTCTCACTCTATCTCACACTCCCTATCTCTCAAGCAATAGATCGACAAAACTGTCTCGTTATCAACAACTTCTCCGAAAACGAAAAATTCTTCGAATTCTATTTTTCATAGAACATTTTAATACTGAACAACACTCAATTCTTAGATTATTTTTAAGTTTGGGAAAGGATATGAGAGTTAATGTTCATTGAAACGGAAAATAATGATCAAATCAAATTTCCGTTTAAGAAAATATCTGTGATCATCAAATGTTCACGAGTCATATCTAAATTTCTTCCTAAGCGGCGTATTTTCGATGTGAAGTAATGAATCAACCAGAATGAAAGAGGTTTAATATGCAGTTGAACTCGTGACTTAAAACGTGATATATTACTGCTAAAATTAGGTGGTTAGCATGTTCTAAATAGAAACACAAAATTATTCGTTGATTTTAGCGTAAAATGTCGACCTCCATAATGTTTTTCCTTTAAAATGCTACAATTTTTCATCTCTTTTGTACGATTAATACAGAGAACCATCTCCACTGACAAGGACAAGGGAATGGCCATTGACGACGGCTACTATGTATTTTATTTTATCCATCGTTCTCGTACCCGATGCTGACGGATGCAAAATTTATTTAAATTAAGACATGAAATCTGAGAAAGTTGTGTCATTTGAGAAAACATACGCAGCTTATTGAGTTATCATCGCCATGAACTTTCGTTTCATTTTCTCTTCCAATTATAAAACAGGTTTTCTAAGTTCTCCAGTGCCGACAGTGAGATAGAGAGAGAAAGAGAGATAAGAGGGAGAAAGAGAGAGAGGGACTTCTCTCGACGGAGACCTTTTGTGGCGGTCGTAAGACCTTCCAATGAAGTTCGTTGCCATTCGAGGGACGGATAGGCGCCCGCATTATATAATCAATCGACTTTCGTCTGACATTCTCTCTTCCTCTATGGCTTAAAATGCTTTGTATTGGAGGGATTGGAGAGACTATTCCTTTTTCGTTCATCAGCATAGAGCAGTTCATATTAAATTAGTGGCGCGACAAACAAGCCGGCCGAAGGCAAAAAAAGGGTCCTGCAAAAATTAACTGAAATCGTAAGTAATTTCGCTGTAAGATGAAATTTATTGGCAATTCACTTTTTTCGAGTACTTCGCGTTTGTTCGACCTGCAGTTACTAAAACTTAAATTGCATTAAAAATAAACGGTTCAAATTAATGATTTTTATGTTAAAAGCATAGCAGTTGTTAAATAGTAAAACTGTAATAACATTATATACAGGCTATTAAAATTCAATATTACTACATACAGATGTAAAAATAATATTGTTATAATAACATTAATAGGGGGGAAGCCGAGTACTGACTTTCCACGCAGCGGACCAGGGTCCGAACCCTGGCAGCGGCTTGTTTTTAAACCTAGTCGTGCCCAACCCACTTCTCGTGTAATGTGACGAGAACACGCAAATCAGCATTCTGTCCATCTGAAAGGACGTTAACCAGTGCGGCCCCTTGGAGCTTTTCGCAAAGAGAAGGGTAATGTCGGCACTAGATTTCCCTCCACCCTTTTGTGTTTTTATATGTGTGTGTGTGTGTGTAAACCACGGAAATGGTTGGACGACAGGCTGTCGACCTGCCTACTTTAAATACGGAGTAGCAAAGTAACCAAGAGAGAAAATAGCCAAATTCGTCGAACGATCAAGTCATCGAAGGGAAAATTTGTCAACTTATTAAAAGTGAATAATTAGTTAGTAATTTTAATTTTAATTTCTATAAAGAATAAATATGAAAATTACCATTCGCCATTTGATGTTCATTTTCACAAATTTTACAAACCTTACCACGTAATGACTCCAACTGACGTTCAAAACTAAGTATACCGAAGCGTTAGTGTGAAGCTCAAGCTTTTTTCCCTCCATTAAAACTCGATTGTATTAATCAGCCTGAATGAAAATCATTTTCATTAACATTTCTTCTTTGAAATGATTTTCAACGATCTCGTAATTTGCGAGATATTTGCTTTCGACGAATTTCATTTCGAGGAATTCATCCAGAACCCCCAAGAGATGTGTTTAATGTACAGGCAACCGCTGAAAAGTTGAAAGCACTTACGAGAGATATCACTAGGTATGTTATTACAATGAAATATTATTGTGTACATGCGGTATTGCATACGGTGAAAAAAATATTACTATCTGCCTCGTCACTTCCAACATTTACGTCCACCGCGCACTAGCATTTGTTGAAACTTTTTCAAAACAAAAATAACAACTAATAAAGACGAAATTTAGCTGAGCTCACGTTTAGAGCTTTTTAATTTGATAAATCAGCAAATATTTAACTATTTTCTAAAATTCCCTGAATAGTTTCTATTTCTATATTTCCGCCCCATTCAATCTTCTCGCGTACGCATACAACTACAAGACACGCTAAAAAATCACAGGAATGAAGGGTGGCAGGACAGCAGACTTTCCCTGATTTTCCTTACCTGTAAGGTTCACTGAAATACACTGTGAAAACCTGATAAACACAGGAGAAGCTGAAACTTTTTTCCTCAGAGAGAAATTTTTAGCAGCATTCAGATAAATCCCGGTAGTTAATAGGAAGTATTAATGATAAGTAATTAAATAAATATGAATATAGGAAAGAGTAAACTTCAAAAAGGAGCTGGAGTGTTTTTGTTGCGGGAAATTCATTTTCGGATAAATATAGTTAGGTATTATTTTATCGTTTATTGCCTAATTCAACCAGCGAGAGAATTTAAAATTTACCTTTATGGATACGCGATTCTAATCGCCCTTTATTTCCCTAAATTACACCCGGCGCAAAACTAATTGAGAAACTCGCACAAGCCCAAAGCATTAAAAACTACGCTACAATTCTGATTAAACCTGGAACTTATAATTCGATTACTAAAGATGACTAATCAATCCGCTGCGCATAAAATTCATATTAAAATTCTGTCACCGTATCCAATATAAAATTTCGCGTAACTTCATTAGAAGATCAGCTGAAGGGAGAAGTAATTAATTACGCATATAATATTGTTTTTCGATATTTGAAAAAAATATATATCCTCCGATAAGAAGTTATAAATAGTTTCCAATCCTTGTAAATAGGAGCGCTGCCCAAACTAATTCACTTTTTTTGACGAGCCGAATAAAAATACAAACAAGCAATCGATATTCCTTTTCGAGGCTTATGCGAAAGAAAACCTCGTTGGAATAACAATTAAATCCCTTCGATTTGCATAACGTTAATTACTCGGGGTGATAAAAGGAAGCTTCGGCCATGAGCCTCGTGGACCGTACTGTGACCATTCCGCAGTGGCCTGCGTTCAAAGCGCGGAATTTATGATCGTCGCAATAAATGTAGTTAAGCGCAGCGCCCTCATTATCGACCTATGAAACCGTGTTAACCCGTTTCAATCGCCAAGTTATAATCATATTTACAAAAGGGATCTTTCCCTCTCTCTTATGTAAATCATGACGAACATGCAACATGCGTGGCAGGGGAGGGAATAAACTTAAACGGATTTAACACAAAGATATATTAAACTGTGTTGTTGCAATTTTAACCTGGTATCTAATTTCACAACCTAACCTAATCCTATTTTTAAAATTATTAATGCTGTTTACGGATTCCCAAAGAAACTATTCGAAAATATACATTTCAGCAAGCTATCGCAAAAAGTTTACATTAACTTACCAAAGCATAATCTTAAGGTAACTTTGAGTAAATATTAACAGACGAATAAATCGTAGTCATGATCACTTAATATAAATCATAACTACGTGTTATGGCTCAATGAATTGTAACTTATTTATTAATACTTATTATTTATATCATGTGATTAAAGTTTTAACCGATGGCCTAATGTCTAAAAAATACTTAATGGATTTTTAGTAATTACTTGGTTCATAGCTGACTATTTATACTACATTTACTTCTAAAATTAGATTGATAAAATGAAGTACTTTGAATAGTGGGGACATCCCCGAGGCCATTTCCATCAATCATAATAACCGATCCCGTGCGACCGATTATCCCAGGCTGTTGGCAGTTCGATTCTAACAATGAAGCATCATCAATACAAAGCGGATTTTATCAATTGCCAGTAATCCGGTGTACACCGAGAGAGTGCACTTGCAGTCCATGTCGTTAAGAGGTCAAATCCAACCATATATATGAAATGGCGGATTTAAGATAAGCAAATGAACTGGCCACTTGATCCTTATTATTGCATTTACAATAAAGGCTATTATAACTATTGGTGAATTATGAAATCGAATTCCAGTGAACTATGACTAACTTTACTCTGGCTGGAGGCGTATTACAAATCCATCATTATAAATTTTTTGTCCAGTTTAATAACATATTTAAGAAATGACTAATTACAGCAGCATTTTGGTATATGATGAAAATCAGCTTCTAAGGCATTCAATAAATTTTATACAAAATTAAGAGTTCTGTCCGTTTAATTACTTAACATGACTGATGTCCTGCTCAATAAATTTACTTGTACATTTTATACGCTACAATGATATTTTATCGATACGGAAAGCTCAACATTAGTAAATGTACAAACGCAAAAAAAAAAACTTTTTGAAATAATATGATCTTCCCAGGACTAAGTTTCACAATATCGACTTCCGTCAATGGATTTAAAATATTGGGAAAATTTCTTATCGTCCAACGTTGGAAAGCTTTGTAATTATCCAACTAGTTTATTAAATCTGCATCACCAGAGAGCCGCTATGCTTGATGAATACGTATTCCGACCAAGATGTCTGTCGTCTGATATTTCTGTGTGTATGTGCGTATATACATACATTTACACATACGTAATTACATTCATACGTATATATATATGTAAATATACGTATAAAGCAGACATTTCACTAAGTTGTTCATCTCATCCAGTTTCGCAAAGAACGATTCTAGATAGAGATACTTCAAGCGGAAAGAAAGTTGTTTCGCAGTCCTAGCCCAACACCAAATCCAGCGCACCACGGCAACAGATTCACATTAGCGGTTCCAAAACCACGGACACGCGCGCGCACACACACACACAACTGGGATTCTAAAACTCCCTCTTCTCACTCGAGCTTGGCTGCGGCTGACCGCCCACAAGTGCTCTAAACCATATAATACTTCCCCAACATGGAATACGTCGGTCTGACCCGCAGAAAGAGAGAGAGATATATATAGAGAAAGGAGAAATTCGGAGGCATTGAAAGGCCTACATGGTGCGGACGAAAGGTAACGAGTCATCCCGCCACGAGAGGCTAAAAAAAAAAAACAAACGGAAAGTTAATCCTTTGTTTAACTATGTTCCAAGATGGCGACTCATAATGTGCGACGATTCGATATCGAATCCTGCCGAAAATCTGCCGCTTGATGAAACGATAGCAGGAGAACATCAGCGGCTTAAAAAAGCAACAAAAGTGAGAACGCGCGAAAAAGGGTATTTTTCTTTGCTGTATAATGTCACGCCGAACCGGTTTTCGGTGAGTATTAGTGGGAACTGTTAGCGTAGGTTTAAGTCAACCGGTTGTGGCACCCGTGCATGGATTAACGTTCTGAATCGTCGGCGGCGAGAGAGTGGAGTTTTATGCTCCAGGAAATTTCCTTTTTTCTTTCCTAAATCCGGATGAGCGTCGTATTCCCTCGGCGCGATTGTACTACACTGGCGCGTTTTCGATTTTTTCGGGCGTTTATGGGCACTCATCTGACTGAATCGAACGACCTTAAAAAATGTTCTCGAAAAGACGGATAAATAAGCTCGCATGATTCGATATGATCGCAGGTGTATTTACTTCATCTCCGCTAGGTTGGCTATAAAAAATAATAAAGTTCTGAATCTATGGCGATAAGAAATGTTGACGCGCAGTTCTCTTTCCAATTAGTTTGATGGGGAAAGTATTTCGATCGTTAAACGCATATTATGTCGGCCTCGGTAGAGAGAGGCGGCTAGCGTGTCTGTCTCCCTCTGCTGGAAACGATAATGAAAATTAATAAATATACTATGGCTTCTAAAATTCACAAAAAAATACTAAGATGCTCTGATGTGAATTGCAAGCATTTGAAAGTTCAGTTCAGAATGAACTTGGGATACGTGTAAACGGAGCAATATTTCCCGGGCAGCAGTACTCAAAATCCAGCCGCCAGACTTTCCGAGCAGTATTGCCGAAATATGTGTTGTCTACACTAGCGCAAGGTTGCGACGCAGTACGCGGCGGCGAGCGAGATAGTCCTTGGAGCAGTGGCGGATCCACGGGGGGGCGATCGCCCCCTCCTAGGATAACCCCATTGCACTCCACTGGGCGCTTTCTTAAATTCATTCCGCTCAAAAATCCCCAATTATACGCCGCAGATTAGGTCTGTATAGCAAAGGAAAGGAGGATTCTGATAGGGGTAGGGATTTTCAAAATATAGGGCAGTTGGCAGGAGTAGATTCGATAGGTGGAGGGGCGATCGCCCCCTCCCCCTCCCCCCACCCCCACCCCCCCTTGAGAAGTTTCTGGATCCGCCCCTGCCTTGGAGGCATAGCAGCCTCGTCATCAGTGCTGAAGTTGTCGAATGCAAGAGAACAAAATTCTGGGTCCGACGTTTCCTCCGTAAAAGAGAACATATCCGTAGCACCATAAGAAATATTCAAATGGAATATGGCTCTAAAAAATTTCATGTGCACGTCCATGATAAAGTAACAAAAAGTATAAATCCATTTTAAATAATTAAATGATAAAATATGTAATTTTAATTACACAATATCAATCATATTTTTATTTAATCTTACGCAATATGTATGATAGAGTAAAAAGTAAATATTCATTAATTACTTTATTTCTCCGAAGAATCATCGAAACTCGTTGTTCTAAATTGTTTTTTAAAAAAAGTAATCCTTCAAGACGAACTCAAAACTTATTACATGTTACGGCAAGTAAAATGGTAACCACGAAATAACTTAAAAACATAATTACATAAGGGAGAAGCGCGTTAAACGATACGCACACTTCAAAAAATGGAGTAAGATTGCTTGCGAACGTTCATACTACACACATCAGGTGCTAGGTCGAAGAATATTTTTCCTTCCTCGAGAAAAAAATGTCGAATTTCTAAAGGTATGGAAATGTCAGGATCAATATTACGCAAGGTCCCGAAACCCTGTGCCTCACTACCTGATCACAAAAGGTTTCGACCAACAAAACCGAAGTGAAAACGAGCCTCTAAATATCGACACTCACTTCCGATAAACATCTACATATGACGCAGGAATACACGAGGTTGGCGGGAGGAAGTGCACGGAACTAACTTTAAATATCCCCAGATGGAAAAATGAACCTCCGTATCGCTCTGTAGTAAAACCGTTGCCACGCATTTTATCGACGTTGTTGTGCCTTCCGATAAAATGGAGTTGAACCAACCTCAGAGAATAACTTTTCGACTCCTATTCTTCCTCGATCCGTCAACTGCTTCCAGTTCTAATGATTATTTCGGATGGATAAAGAAGAGACGACACTTATTTTTTCACTGTTTTCGCCCTTTTTGCAGTTCTATATAAATCGCTGGCCGTTTAAAATGGATTTTAAACAGGCTTCTAGGACACACGTTCGTGCACATTAGAGCGCGACCTGGCTGGCCCCTCGACCAACCTTGACTTAACAGCAAACCGCCACCGCCGTGCTCTCCGCCCTTAACAGCCCCCAGAGCCCTTTCTTCCTCGTTTTAATGCGTGTCCTGCTCCCGGGATGGGGTGACCACAAATTCCCGACCTGCAATTCCTCCAAATCCCTCCCACTATTCCTCCCCGCGGTTATCTCGGAGGGGGTTAAGCGCTGCGATCATTATATCACGCGCCGAACTCCCTCTCTCGCTCTCTTTCTCTACACGGCCATATTATCCCTTAAAACACTTTCTCTCTGTTTCTCTCTCTCACTCTCTAGTCCAGTGGTTCCCAACCTTTTTTTGGAGTAAGGCCATACGTACCCCTTCTCAATTATTTTAGAGGAGGTAAATTTTACTGTTTACCATGTATGTGTATACAGGAAAATACACAGATAAAAGACTTTTCATATGGAAATTTTTCGATTACCTCCTGCCAAAATAAGGAAAGTAATTGTTGACACATGTTACCAATAAATGCAGTTTATGAATTTTACCTTCTATATTGCAACAACCGTATTATAGTAAATATTAAGTGTATCTTAAGGGTGACTTCGAACTGCATTGTATTTTTTGATTGAACCTTTGTTGATTAATTGAAAATTGAAATATGCAATGAGCGCTAAGATTTTTCTCGTATTGTATCGACATATTAGTTACATAACTTTAAATCCAACAAGTAATACTTCATGTTTCGATTATATTTATAGGTATCAACAATGGGCTGATGCTGCTCAAAACACAAATTTGAATGTGGAAAAAATGACGACTGCTTATCTCAGTGCCCGTTATTTCAATAAAAATCAGTTCAGACCGTTTAGAACTATAACAAGTTTTAAAAATCCAAAACCATCCAAATGTCTTAAAGGGAAATAATATTGAATTAAATAAGTTTTGGTCAGGAATAGAGAACAGAGGCTTAGCGATTTTCAAAGATATCGCATAAGCTCTTTTCAGTTTTTGAACATGTCAATTTTTTTATTTAGCAAATATCTCACGTACCCCTTGATTTGGCTTCACGTACCCTTTGGGAACCCCTGCTCTAGTCCATACATTTCCTGTGCCATGAAAAGTTTTTGGTTGTGCGGTTAACTAGCACTAAAGAGGTAAGGGAAGGGGTAGGATAGTCGGTGGTCAATCGACTAGGGTGCAAACACACCACGACACTTTGGATTATCATGGCGAGAATACAAAAATAAAATCTATAGAGTGGAATTCTTTAGAGTGATATTTTTTCGAAAACCCCTTCGAAATTGTTTGGGTGGGTTTTTTTATTTAAATAACTTTTATGTAAAATTTAAAAGTAACTTTTAGGTAACTATCCAAACAAATCCTTTGGAAGCTTCGGAAATAACTTTGCAACTACGTCGATAACTTTCGCGGTAACTATTCGAGCAAATTTGCCGATAACTTGGTAGGTAAACCCAGAAACCATGGCGCATCAAATTGGTAGGGCAACATAGGACTTCGGGAAAATATGTTACATTTACCCAAAATGAAAGATGCGGGATTAGAATATCAATCATAATGTTGGATTTGAATTTTAAGAGTTTTAGTTCCGAAATATGCAGAATGATAAAATTTTACTTGAAATTCCGCCTACGGCCAAAGCAAATGGAAGAAAAACTTTAATTTTATAAACCTTTCTTTCTTAATCATTTTAATAAAAATTTTGGATAATATAACGAAGAAAAAACACTACCTATCTATCTATAAAATTAGGTATTCATTAATTATTACACCGCAAATTGCATTTCCAAAGTCGAGAAATTCGGAAACTTCTATAACAAACAGGTCCCAAGTCCCAAGTGTTTTCTGTAACTCTATATCGATAATTATATGGCTTTATTTACATTTCTAACACGGCTGAATTTTTGGCAATCACTTACTAAAGTATGATTTGCAAATTTATTTTATTTTTATAAATTTATTTTAAATACGAGTCAAAAATTCTAAACAGCTAATGGGTAGAATATATATAATCTGTTAATTAAGAAACCTTACTTTTAACCGTTCATGCTGAATATCGGAAAACTCAGAAACTCGGAATGTTTCGACCTGAATCTGTAGACCTGTATCGGTAGACGTTGGTGAGTTCAGATACGCAATTCAAATATGTAATTCAGTCGGAGTTTAAAGTTAACACGAAAAATTCGGATCCTCGCCTTTCAGAATCCAACCGCATAAAATATGAAAACAAAAGGAATTCCGGACGAATTATTAGAGGGAATTTCGCAATTCGCGATTCGTTCCAATTTTTAACGGTCAGAATTCAACGCGCCGACGCGTCGCGACGTCTAATTCTTTCCCAATGAAATATCTCCGACGGAAATTAGCACAGTTCTACTATTTCGACGATTTGGACGAATGGAACTCCTATATAACCTTTCAAATGCAATTTTCCACATCCGCGCGGAATAATCGTTTTTATTTTTTTTACTGCGTTGTAAACCGCTGTGAATGCGAGGACCTGCTTTTTTTTTAAAATCCAGGTGCGCGCGATTCAATCGGACGGGAAAGTGAACATCGTCAAAGCCATCACGCAACGTCCATGCTCCATATAACTCCCCGTTTGCACGACACCATTGAATTTTTGATCGCTAGGTACGGGAAATCGAAAACTATCGTTCGTAATGATAATTGCGTATTCTGCAGAACTCATCGCACGATAAATTTTATGGAGTGTTTTTTATGAGCGAGCTAAACAAAGGAATGGAAATAAACAAAGAAAAATCAAAAGTTAAGAGAGATCACGGCTTGAATATAAGAATTGGAAATAAAATACTGGAACAGGTGAAAGAACTCAAATATTTAGGAAGTATGATATCGCGAGATGCAAAGTGCACAACTGTGATAAGAATAAGGATAGTAATGGCAAAAGCTGCTTTCAATAAGAATAGATTTATGCTGAGGAGCAGATATAATATGAATTTGAGAAAAAAACTGGTGAAACGTTACATATAGAGTATAGCATTATATGGAGCAGAGACATGGACCCTTCGGAAAATAGGCGCGAAATATTTAGAAAGCTTTGAAATGTGGGTAAGGGGAAGGACGGTAAGGATAGGGTAACAAATGAAGAAGAGCTACAGAGAGTAAATGAAAAAAGAAAAATACTACAGGTGATAAAGTAGAGGAAGGCTTATTGGTTAGGACATATACTGAGAAGGAAAAATAGAAGAAAAAAGAGGTAGGAGAATGATTAAAATAATTGATTAATTAAAAGTACGAACAATTGAAGAGTATTGCTCAGGATAGAAATAGATGGAGAGCACACTTTTATTTGAAATAAAGAACATATCCTAGGACAGAGAACTATAATAATGATAAACAAAGGAGCACGGTCAAACACTTTTTCATTGAAGAAATTTCATAGCTTGCGCTCATATACAGTTCCCGAGTGAAAATTGAAACTATCATTTCGCATAAAGAGGATTTAGGACATGAGATTTTTTTAAAAATAAAGAGAGGTATTCACGGTAAATAACACGCTGGCAATGGGACATGAGCAAACCTTTGTGCGCTGGAAACAAATACTTTTTGACAAAAACAAAAGAAATAAAACGCGTGTAATGGAGGTCAATAATTGCCGACGAATTGGAAAACTGTAATTAAAACTCGTAATTACAGCTACATTGGTTTGGAATCAGTGAGGTTTAATTTAGCTCTGTATGAACAGAGTAACAGTGCATTGAGCTTCTGTTGGCGAATGACAGCTGCGATAAAAAATGCTGTAGCGATTTGTTTCTGACTTATGATTCACATAATTATAGTGAATTCGGAATCGATGCGCAATCACCATTATTACACGGATTATAGCTTGAATTACTCGAATTAATTAGTTACGGTTGAAAATTTGCAAAAATTTAAGTTTATTGAAAATTTATAAAACCTTTATGATTAATCGTCGATCGCGTGATAATGCATAGAAAAACCAACTCTAAATATAAAAAAATTGAATTGTTACTTGTCATGGAAAAATAATTTCATAAGAGAAAATGGCTTTTATGCCTATCACACAAAAAGTTCTATTCGCAATTTAAACTGCGCTGTAACATGCCCCCTTTTTTATGAGCATAGAATAATTCCCCGTCGTTTGGGACCAATATTTTATCAATTACTCCAGCCGAACTACCACCTATTTGCCGTAAAATTCCTTGATTCATATCTACTCAATAAAAAATAATATTCATTCCTCACCTTTGATACTTTACTGGGAATATTTAAAAAGATTTTTTTATTTATGATGAATACCTATACATTGCAAAAACGAATAAATAAAATACAACTGATCGACACTATGCTACTAGTTTTTATAATGAAAAACATTTCAAAAATAGGTGAAAATTTTATCATGTTGGGAAAACAACTCACTCCGATCAAAAACCAAAACCGATGAAGAACCTCAGTGATATTGACGGGCATCACTTACAGACGCATCCAATTATGCACATGCATTCCTAATGCTCTGCCTCCTAAAAATTACTGTTGCGAAAATCCTTGACCATTGCGCTTACAATTTTTCTGCTAGTATAACCAAAGCAAGAAAATATTGCGACTCGGCTAGAATGCACTTTAAACGATTAATTAAATTAAATGGAAGCGAGTTCCCGTTGGCTCCCTTAGTACGGAAACGAAGGAAAAGATGTAATTTTACTTTCTTAAATTTTCTGTGGGAATTAAAACTTCGTCTTCGTTGTTAAGTGATTTGTCCTCAGTTCGGCGATGCGGGAGGAATCGAACCCCCAAAATTTTTTGCATGTGAGACCCCGAGAATTCTTCCACTTTACCTCTCCAACAACACTGTTATCGCACGGGTCAAAAAAATTCAGCTACCGGAAGATATCGATTTGGTAGAAAACGACACATTTTCAGGAACAAGAGAAAACTTTTTCTTCGTCCAAATCGCATTCCAATTCGCTTCTGAGGGACTGCATCAGATTCGACAAATTCCCTAGTCCGAGAAAGATAAAAAGTAATATACGTGACCGAAAACTCGCAAAAAAACGAAATCATTTTTCCTTCCTTTAGAAATTTTAGAGGGACAGAAAGCGCGAAAATTCTAAACAATTTTCAATCTTCGCCAAACTCTTCCTTCACGCTCTTTCGCTAGATCTGAAAGCGGCGTGTGTTCCACAAAGCAGCAGAGGGTAAAAAATGCAGCGCTCGCAAAGACTGGACCGATGCGCCGTTGCTTCCACGAGCTTATTTTATCTCGAAACCATAGAAACTCTAGCGTGCACGTACACGATCCCCCTCACACTCTACTCATTAGCATAACAGTATTAAAAAATTCACACAAACTGGACAACAATTGCATATTAATATTGCCGTAACACATTTATATAGAAACTAGCTTTTAGTACCCGGCGTTGTCCGGGTGTATTCAATATCTTTCTTGTAATGATTTCCCTTGAGTCATCTATCTTCAGTGTCACAAAATGTCCTTCACATTTTTATCGCATTGGGTAGTGGAAAGTACAATTATTGTAACTTTAGTATTTTGTATTTATTTAATTAGGTATGGATCGTTTGCTTGAAATACGATTTTCATTTTAATGCTCTTTCATTCATATTATTTCGTCATTAATTTCTTATTCTTATTATTTATTATCTGATTTATATTCGAAGTTTTTGGCTTCCAGATTATTATAAAAGACATACAGATGTTCTCCAGTTCCAGCTTTTGAACACGTAACTTGAAGTTGAGCATGAGAAAAGCAAGGTTTCTCCTATTACCTACGGCCACGACCCCGCCTTCTCGTCGGGGACAAAAGAATTACCACACTTTTGTTTGAACACGAAAATTTAACGTCATTTTAAAAACTGAAAATGTAACTGAATTCGCTATGCTCAAAAACTGCTATATTGGTGTCCGACAGGAAGGCATTATCCTAATATGCCTATGGGAAAACTCGACTTACGCGAATTCGACTTACATGGAAAATTTCAAGAATAAATTATCCGCGTTAAGTCGAGACCGGGGTGTGTATAGATATGTCTGGTCAATGATCTCAATTCCCCAGCGGTTTGAATTTTTTATTAATTATGTAGAAGACTTTAGTAATTAGCTCATCGATACCTTTGCTGAGAGTCATTAATTCACGATACTCGGATACGGCGTTTTTAAGCAGTTTATTAAGACAATGAGTTGTTACGGAAAAATTAACCGACTGGTCAAATGGTTAAATTATCTTCAATCGTTATAAAGAAAATATGATTTCTCGTTAAAAAGAAAAGTGTCACGTCATTAGCAGTATTCACATATCTTACATTAAGACGCAAGAAGGCCGGTTATCTTCGAATAATAAATAACGATTGGAAAAATTATAGGCTTATTAGTGAAGGAAGATAAATTTACAAGTTCATTACTTTCCGTTCGAGAAACAAACGGATGTAATAATATTCTTTTGCGACAAAAATAAAAGGAATAGCAGCATTCATGTAATTTCCTTCGAACGCCAATTAAACACGCAAACTCTGTCGGTATATAATGAAAAGATGCGAAGAAAAAGTAAACATTATATCTAAGGTTAGTATCATACCCATAAAGCCAAATTCTATGGATAAAAAAATCCTCGCATTTTTAAGGCTTCTCGCGCCGTAAAAATAAACGGCGAACCGCTTCAACGAGATAAAAAAACTTTAAGCAGAAAATAAGATTGTCCTTCTCAGTGGTAGCAACGGAAATATAAATCCCAAGTTCGGCCGTAAAGTAGCACGCGGAACGAGTTATCTTCGGAAGCGCTTCTTCTTTTAACCCCGTAAACATTCGACTTTTTAACCGACCAATTGAAGTCATTTGTTTTCAATTTCGCCGCAATAATTTCGGTGGCCGAAGTGGGAGGGAATCTCCTCTTTCCACCCTCTTTCTCTCCCTACGGCTCCGAAGGCGAGCGGAAAGGAATCGATAGACGTAAATAAATAAAAAAGTTCTTATCCGAACATATCCGAAACGCGAGAGGCTCGCCTTAGGAGAGGGAGACAGAAATAGAAGAAAAAATAAAAAGGACGGAAAAGCGAAACAAACGAAAAACGAAAAAAAGAGTAGGAGAAGAAACACGAATCGCTTCCGGGCCGCACACGACGTAGCTACAAGCAACACATCCACACAAAGACGCGCGCGCAAACTCACTCCCGGCGAAGGAGCACAGTGGAAACAGGCATCCCGAACTCTTTCACGGCTCGGTTGCTTATCTCTACTTTCGTACGAACCAGAAGGTCGCACCAGTGTATGAAACACTCGCCACTCCGAAAGATTTCTTTTTTTTATTTTCCTCCCGAAAGAAGAAGGGAAAATGTGTAGACTGCGACAGAACGGAAGATTTTCATCGAAAGAACCTTCTTTATTTGGTCGTTCCATTCGGCGCATATATACCTGACAAACATTAGCGACAACTTTTAAAAGGACACGTCACTCTCTGACTGTGTATATTCAATTCTAAGGAGAAACGGAAAAAATAAAGCGAACTGCACGATTACCGATACAAGTTGCTAGTTGAGGGCGTTATACGAGATATGGGACTTTTTTAAACGGGAAAAACAGCTGATTCGGCCATGTAGCGTTGCAAAAAAAATGTGCACTCCTACGTTTGCGTGCCATCCATCCCTCTCTCTGTAAACACCGGATAAAAACGTCCTCCGAGTGGTCCGCAAGTACATGAATACATTTATTCACGTTTTACATTCGTTCGCTCGACGATTGTCGTTTTTTTTTAATGGCTCGTGATGTCACAATCTAGCGGGCGGCTCCTCGGCGCGGTTTGAAAAATGTCTGTTTTTTGAAGTCGTCCGTAAAAGAGCGCGTCAATATCTCAGTTGTGGTGCTGCGATCGGTTCTCGTTCTCAGAGATAGGAGAAAAAAATACATTTCTTGCTCACGAAAGCGTTTAATAAATTTTACAACGATTGGGACTCGCAATAAATTTTGTATACGGCTGCGGAATCCTTCGCTAATAGAGAGAGGCGAAGGTTAATACGATTACTCGGATTCGATAGCAAAACCATCATATCTAAGCCACGTATAAGCACATAAAATAACCACATTCATTGTAAACATTCTGAAATGGTCTTTCGCTAAAGATTTCAAACTACGCATCGTATTCAGAAACATGAATATGCAGTTATTCTCCGCTATACGTCGTCAATTAATCAAGAAATATGTTTTCGTTATAAGTTGCGTCGCTTTGCGTAGAGTACGTCGTTTGTGAAGAGGTAAAGACTGGAAACGCGAAATTCCTATTGTAATAGTGTGCGTGCGTGCGTGCGTGTGTGTAGTTTACAGAAAACTGACAACCCTGATTGGGGAATGTAAGCCGTTTATGTCTTATGTTATTTCCTATTGAAATTGCCATAAAATCCTTAATTCTAGATTTAATGAAAATTCGTTCGGTATAAGCCGAAAAAGAACACGCGGACGGACGGACAAAACGAGGGTAATAGGCGCTCACGTTGGAAAGGAAGCGAGCCTGTAAATGCAGCACTAGGACAGGCGATTTTTTGATTATGATCAAGCCCTTCAATACAGTGTATATTTTTTCATGAGAAAGTCAACGATCACTTCGTTTTTTTTAAGTTTCTATAAAATGGGAAAATCGGATCTCGCGATTTTTTTATAAAAAATCATGCGCTGTAATTAATTTTATTTCACCATACGTTAGAGAAAAAATTGAGTTCCGTGCGCGATCGGTGAATCGCTGGCTGTTTAAGTGAGGAAATGTTTAGACAGACTGCTAACGGCGAACAGCCGAAATGTGAACGAAGAGGCCGCGTATTGGGAGGATTTTCTGCAATTATCTCGATGAAATAGATGGACTAAAAATATAGTAATCGCTTGGAGCCGGATAGTTTTGTAATTGCTTTGTCGAAAGACTCTTTTATGAAATAAATAAATAAATACCATAAAATCGTTCTTACCTTTAATGGCCATTTCGGTTTGCTCTGCTTGTATCTCTCCTCGAAGCTCGCATCCCAGTATTCCTTGCTCTTCATCCAGTAGGGCTGTGGAAGATAGAGAATGCAGCAATTAAACAACGAATACTTGAATTATATAATTAGACTACTTAACAGAAGCAGGCAAATACATTGTCCACAGATATATAGGTATATAACGTATATACGTTATTATTTACGGCTTTATAATTAGCTAACTTTGAAATAAGAAATGTACACAATTAAAGTAAACTGGGCTCAAAACAATCAATGGATGGTTTTAAATCTACGCATTTATAGAAAACTTGGCGTCTGTGACAATATCCAGAAGGATTACAGCATATGAACACGAATGTAAATTATCAGAAAGAGAGTAGATACTAAATAATATGGACTCGGTAAAATAATTCAACAAATCAGAAGTAGAAATAACTCCGTCTGTACGGCCATGCTAAAGTTCCTTTCTTTAATATGTCATATTTATTCCTTATAAGAAGGATGAAATATTTTCGGTTAAAACTGAAATCATTGTTTTTTTTCATCAAATTGATACTCCATGGTAATGCGGTTATTTTTAACTTTGAAGAAATAGGAATTTAACTTTTTGCTTACACGAAACAGAAATTTCGCGAGGGTTACAATAAAGTTTTTTTTTTAATATTTAACATGTTTTTCGCTTTCTAGAACTTTAAAAAAGATAACGGAGAGAAATTTATTCTGTCAAGCGCGAACATGGCCTCCAGAATAACTCGGGTCCCGCTTCATACCGCAAAGCAGAAGCTCGCGCTTAATATTTACAGCGATATGATTTCTAAAAAAATCGCATTTTTTTACGTAGCGAGAAAAACGACGGCGAAATTTCAGTTACTGCTTCGAATTGTGGGCGAGAGTTTTTTCTATTCCATGGAGAACCAAATCCGATTTACTAACGTTTCAAACTCTCACGCAAACGAAATTCTGCGAATATTCGGAACGAGTGCTAGAGCAAAGATTCTTAAATAATTATTTCCTGTTACGAAGAAACATTCGTCCTTCTATGGGTTAAATGCCAGAATGAAGAAAACCGTCACTGAATAAAGATTCAGGTAGAAAAGTTTTGGGTTATTATAGTTTGAGGCAAATCGTTTTCCGTCTGACACTAATGCTATAACTGTCGTAGATACTAAATAGCGACATACTAAATGGTTTTAAATAATAGACTCTCGTTATCTCAGGACACGGAAAATGATTACATATTATGCGCATAAATTTTATCATAAAGTTCAGTGATTACTATTTAGTACAGTACATTTGTTGCTCCCATTTTAAACAGGTAATGCTAACTGGCGCATGTGCATTAGCTTATGCGGTTCCTTTTAATTGACAATACATTTTAGTTACTTCTATTAAGATAAACTCATGAAAAATTGGTGCGACGGCATTACGCATATTTAGGATAACTATGAGCAATCACCGGTTTTTAAAATTATTTTCTCAGCTTCAACGATACGAGGAAATACATAGTTGTTCGAAAAATTCGAAAATAAATTCTAACAAGTCATTTTGATTGAATATAAAAATACCGAACGAGCAACTAATAAACAATATAAGAAATAGTCTACGTGGCAGACGCGAAACAAAATATCAAGCAAACGAATTTCAAGGAATACCGATTAAAGTGTAGCCCATAAAAATTTGCCAAAATAGATTTACAAACATCAGCTCACTCACGCTGAAGAAATTTTAAGTGTTTTTATAAGAAAAACACAAACAAAATTGAATTGAGATAGTTTCACATTTTCGGTGCTCGATTTTTAGCAGACTTCATAAAATTAAAAATCTTCAAATTTTCCTAATAATTATTTCAGTTAATTTCATTAAAAGGAACGTACGCCTAATTGGATCAACTCCAATTTTCCATTTAGCCAAAAGCTTGCGGCTTTGAAAACAAAAGAAAAAAATCAACTTCTGCTAGACAAAGCGAAACCCAGTTAATAATTACAAGCGTAGAACAAATCGACCGAACGCTAACAACTGAAGCCATAAACCGCGAGGAAAAAACAATGAAAATATTCGTAAATTTCGAAAAACCACAAACGGAAGTCCGGATCCGAAATATGCAAATACGAAACTGGGACTCGGAAAGCGAGTCACAGCGTCGAATTAAAACACACCGAATAAGTACATATACAACTCGATTTTTTGAGTCAGAGCAATTTCAACGTAAAATTTCACAAGCAGTGTCTCGGTATATCCCGTTAATTAGGATATAATAATAAACACGGGTATTATCAAACCGGACACCGAAATTATTTCCGTTTTTCTTACGTATTTACCAACGCTCCTGCGAGGATCTGCAGCTAGAATGGAAAAATAAAGGTATATACACACCATACATTCTTGTTTATCCGATTCCCGTTACATTTTTTAGCGAACATTCCCGCCGACGGCCCCTAAGCATTAAAAACTTTTCCATTTCCGACTGTAATGGCGAGGCTTAACTTGAGGGTTGCTTGATGAAGGGACGGTGAGAAAAAATAGAGAGGACAGGTGGAATAGCAAAATAAAGGCTCTCTCAAGAGAGAGAGAGAGAGGAAAACGGAGGCATAGGGAGAGAGATAGGTATAAAGGAAAGGAATAAGAAGAGACTATCCCAACCAAAAACCCGCACAAAACGAAAAACAGATTCAGAACGTAACTGTCCCGAGCAAGTTGGTGCAAGGGTCTTTCCTATATTCAGGGGGAGAGAGAGAGATAAAGGGTTGGAGATAAAGACTTTCTCTAAAGCTCTAAAGTTCCTCTCTTTCTCCTATTATTCAACTACTTCCCCATTATCTTTCTCTATACCTTCCTAGACGGTCTCAAAAAGGGAATTAATGGGAGTCGGACCTTAAAAAAAATATAATCTCGCCTGAGCGAAACGACTTTACGGTCGGCTTAGCGGAAGAAAAATTCGCGAGGTACATAAATGACTTAGTGTTTCGCCTAGTGAGTTTTATTTTTGCTATAGCAGAATTGCTTTTTTTGTTGCGTATTTTATTTTATCTTGTTTTTTTCTAATAGAAAGAAAGCGCGCCTTCGTTTCAAAAGGGTGTAATTAGAGTTCTTATAAAAATATAATTTTTTCTTTCGATGCGCTGTAGCGTGTTTTTTTTCAGTTTGGACCTTAAATTTCTATTTTTTCATTATAAATGCTTTTTTATATAAATATTGACGCTGTGAGTTGAGTGAAAGTTTGAAAATGCTCACAAAAAAACGATAATTACTCATTATCTACTATGCTATTACTTATTTCTCAAATTTCCAAAACTTTTCAATTTATGCGTCTCAGGTCAATGTAGGTATCGATTTTTTGTAAAAATTCCTTCGAATGACATATTTTAAAAGCAAAAAAATAGTTATATGGAATAAAACTTTATAAATGCCTACATGACAAAGGATTCATTATACTACAACTAAACCAATAAATCTACCATGGTTTCCAACATTGATTTACTCCTGTAAGTCTACCATTTAACAGATTATTTTCCTCTCTTCATATTTTATCAAATAAATATCTATTTCGACACTCCTTTAGCACCGCCATTTTTTTTTGACTGATGACAAAAGAGCTTTATTTAGACAAAAATATCGTTTTGTTCATTAATTCGTTCGAATCCTATTTATCGAGATTTCGTTAGCCGCAGAATATTTATATCCTTTTCTTTTGTCTTCGCCCCTTTTTATATTTTCATTCTCATATCGGTTTTCCTTTTTTTTTTAGGCAGAGGAAGAATGGGATAGGGGATGATAAACCGCGGCGGTCACGTTGAAAGGAGAGGGAGAGAGGCGGAATACGAGATAGAGAAGAGTTCCTGTATTGGCTGTGCACCGTAACAGAGATTTGCGGCGATGTCCGCCCATCAATCATTCGAAGGCAGCGAGACAGAATAATGCACACAAAGAGACGGTGGACGTCTATGCAAAAATCAGATAAAATATATTTTAACGTTTACAAATTAAAAAATTAAAATGACCAACTAAAGGTATAGTAGCACATAGCGCATAGTCTCTTTTTTTGTTGGCAGACCATATGTGTGTATATATGTATATACCAATTTATATATACATTTTCCACGTCAAAGCCTTCTTCTGTCGACATGGTCGTCCACAACACTATTTAAGATATATAAATAAGTAAATAAAAAAATAAAAAACAAATAAATAAACAAACAAACAAACAAATAAACAAACAAATAAATAAATACTAAATAAATAAATAAACAAATCAATAAATAAATGGGTTTTATGTGTGCGCATGCATAGTGTTATTTATACGTTTATTTATTTATATAGATATTTATTTATAAGATGAAGCGCGAGGCAGAAAGAGGTTAAAAAAGAGAGGCTTGTGTTTACCATATCATCCTCCTAATCTTCCACTTTTTACTCTGATATTTGGTTTATTTTCTCTTTTCGATACGCAGGGAGTAGAAGAGAATGAAGGATGGAGGGAGATTGCTAAAAAAAAGTGTACTCTCCTTGGGCGGTACACCCTTTTTCTTTTTTATTTTCTTTTTTTAGGAGAGGAGCATTATATAAAAATGGGTCGCCCGATTTTTTTTCCGCCGAACGAAAAAAAAAAACAATCAGCGACTCTCCTCTGTTTTTATTTATTTATTTATTTCATCGGGAGTGGATATGGGTGTAAGAGATTCATCCGCCGCCATTCTCGTCGTGTATTCTCCGGGATGAGGGATAAAAGGAGAAGAGGGAAGGGAGGAGGAAGGCCCTTTGCCCTAGTGGTAAACCCTTGTAACATATGACCCATCGCCTCGCTACATCTGACGATACTCTCATCGTTACCATTTTATTACGCCTATGGGCCTTTGTTTTTATTCGGGAAGAACGAAAAAAATCGGCACGACAGCGAGCGAGCGAGCGAGCAAGCATGCATGCAGCAGCAACAACAAGAACAGGAGTCCAAGGATGGAGAGAGGGGGAAGGGAGGAGGGGAGGGGAAGGGAGGGGAGAAGAACAATTACGTCAGTCCTCCGCTAAGGGAAGCCGCATAAAAACGCAATTACGAGGTCCGCGTCAAGAGCTGTTACAGTCTACTTTCCGAAAACTATGAAATACACGGGGAGACTCTCCGATGTTGTTTTTTTACCCACTTATCGGAGAAAGGAGAGGCATTAAGAGTGATGTATATGGGTCAGAATAGGAGAACGGGGCAAAAAGAGAAACAAAAGGGAACACAAGTGTTTCGACGCCGGAGACGATCGAACAGCGAAATGTTTGCGCGGCATCGGCTGGATTAAAAAAAAAGTTCTCCCGTCCTAAATTTCCATGAGTTAAAATTTCTAGACCGTGTTGCACTCTCACGAGAGAATGGCGATAACGATGGTAAACAATATACGGATCTATAAGAGCCATCGAGGTGGAAACCTTAGAAGCATTAAACTTTGAAGCTTTCAATAAGGAAAATAACTTTTAAAAAGCCTCACTTCCACAATTCCTGCCTAAAGTAAATAAAATAAAATCAATTCATGTAATGGTTACTGAGCTGCTTTAAAGATAAAATATTTTTAGCAATACATACCTCTATTTCAGGGCAGAACAGGGAAAAGTTTTTTTTTACCTTGGCAAGGTTTGAAAATAATGCCCTCTCCTAATAAAAGTATATAGTACACAATTAACTTCTCAAAACAGTAGCTTATTAACAATGTAGAAGTAAAATGCAATATACATTGTATTTTATGTTTCAGGGATGACATTATATAATACGCCTTAGCCTCAGTGTAAAAACAGATTTTCCATCATCATCGTGATAACATGATATTTCAACGGAACAATCAAGTTTTCAATTAAATATTTCAACTATACGTAATACTCATATTAAAAAGCCCAATTGAAGAATGAATTATCCCAATAATACAGCAGTAATTTATATGTATTTTGTGGTAATAATGTACACATCCATTATACTCAAGCTGAAACCTCTTTCGTGCGATGCTGTAAAATTTTCATATTACGGGCGATCAATGCAATGGAACGAAGAACCAAAATGAAATTATTACTTTTTCAACAGCACCTGTAGTCAACGCAAAAAGCTAGCGTCTTCTGAAAGAGAAACCTTTTATGCAATAAAATCATTTTTGAAGATATAAGAAATAACGTATAAATATAAAACCTTTTGAACCGAAAGAAAGTAAACTGCATTTTTATTTTAACAATTTTTAAAGAACCAGAGCGAGATGAATCGCATTCAGAAAGTATCTTTGATTAAAAATTCGCAGATTGAGCATGGTACTAAACCTTAAAACAGAAAAAGGTAACGTAATTTCCTCATTTTCGAGGACGCGGATCGATGGAAACCTATTATTCCGAAATTTCCGCAAAAAGCCAGACCGCTTTATATGTCGAAGATTAAGGTTAATCGATATTTCCGCAATTACGGGAGCGTAAAAAAAAAACTTTAATCGGGGAAATCACTTTTGCGAAGCATTAAAGGAGGAATCGCACGCCAAGGTCCTGAGCCGCCATTCATTCCTGATAAGCTCATTTTTTTCCTATGCTTTGGGGAGGATAGATTCGGACGGAAAGGCGTGTGTTTTTTTTGTCCGGTTAGTCATATGAGAGGATGAGGAAAGGTAAGAGAGAGGGGGGGTAAGGGAAAGGGGAGTAAAAAAGGGTTATAAGGGGCTATGGTTTGGAGGAATCCGATGATACCCTTATCGAGGATAGGAGATGGAAAGGGAAAAAGAGAACCCTTTTCATCCCTTATAACTCCTGCTAGCCCCCCCCCCCCCCCCACCCCCTCCGCCTCCACCGACCCTTTATCCTCTTTCGAATTCCTCCCGGAGGAATTAACCACAAATATTTATTTTTCCTTTTGTCTTTCTCTTCCTCTCCTCCCCCTCTTCCATCGTGGACGAGGACACAAGGCTACGACGTGCGTGCGTGTGTGTGTTTGTGAACCTCGCAATATCGCAGACTCACGGACAATCGGTTTTTTGCGCTATAATCTCTTCCCACTCCCTCTCTCTCCCTCTCCTTCCCCTCCCTTTATCTTCTTCCTCTCTTCTTTCAATCTCTCCCCTATTATCGTCCCTTCACCTCACTCCCTCTCTTTCCCTTCTCTTTCCATCCCCATCCGTATTGAACTGGTGGATATTTCATAGAGGCGTATTGAGATATCTTTCCCGCCTCTCTCTTTCTCTCTTACGTCTTCCAATACTATTTTCGATTATCTTTCATTCCCATAATTTTCCGTATCTGAAACCCTACTACGAACGAACCAGTGTGTGTGATTTTTAGGCGTGGGAGTTCAGAGACGTACCCCGTGGCGCCATCTCGCACCGCCTCCGCCTCACACCCCGACCTCCTCCTTCCCTACCTCCCTCGCTCCCTCCCTCTCCCCCTCCCCGGCGCTCGAGACGGGACGATAAAAGTCGAATATTTGTAGAAAGGGGGAGAGAGAGCTGTTTTATCAGGATAATTAGTATCCATGATGGTCTGAGATCTCCTCTCTTTATTTCCATCTCCGTAATTTTATTTTGTCGCTCTCTGGTCCCTTCTTGCGTTCATATTTTCCTGGAGGTTGGAGAAAGCGTGGGATTAGTACCGCCCCTCCAAAACGTTTTTCTGTGCATGTATTATCATATATATATAGATGGAAAAATATGCATATGTGTATATGCAGGGCGGGACAAGCATTTACCGTTCGTTTTGGTGCGGCAGTTAGACACTGATCGAAAAACTTGGGGGAAATAATCCTATGTTATATATACAGAGTGATTATAAATGATCTTACCGATTTAAAAGTATTATTATAAAAATTAATAAGATACAGTAAAAAGTTAGCAATGCTGATAAAGAAAAGCTCAAAAAGTATTTTTTCAATAAGTCGAGATTCAACATGTGCTCCATGTGGTTCTGCAGACATCAAAATAGCATTGTGTTCTGCCATATATTTCGTAGCATAGCGTACTGAACTTTGCCAACAACTTCAGATTTTCGTTTCCTTTAGATTAACCCAAGTTGTTGGTTTTGGTGGGACATAAACTTCATTTTTGAAGTAGCTCAAGAGGAAAGCGCCGAGAAGACAACGATCAAGGAATGGGCTGTAACGCCCGATCCAGCTATCGGGAAACTGCTCGTTCAAAAATACTGTAACCATATTTTGAAGAAAGCGATAATTATCATTAGCTTGGAAAAACTTCTTAAGTGTGCCTTTGTAAATATAAATTGCTTTTTACGGCATCTTTGTTATTTTTTCATAACAATTTTTTAAAAATCGACTATGTATACACTCAGGCATACCTGCATATACATATGTACAAATACATACACACTTATGCATGCATGCATGCATATATATATATATATATATATATATATATATATATACTTACACCTACGCTCGTTTCGTTTTGCATGCTACACGAGCGCGATAAAGCGAGTATAAAGACAAACATATACCGTCGCCCCTCCATCTGTTCGCAGGAAATTATTTCCACGAAACAATCTCTTGTTCCGGATCGGATCGATCACTGATTCTTTTCCTCTGCATGTGGAGAGCCGAGAGAAAAATTCGTTAGCAAAAAAATAGAGCAGCAAAACAAACACGATGAGCGCTTTAATAATTGAATCCGAACCAGTCCTCTCAATTTTTTCGACTCCGCGGTTTATTTTTCTCGCAACAATGCCAATTATAAGCAAAAGAGTAATAATTCGGAGTATTTTTTTCCAAAGCGGGTACCCTTTTCATTTTTTATTTTCTTTCTCTCGTATCGAGAGAGAGGACGGAGGGGAGGGGAGGGGAGACGAGGGGGAAATAGGAAGGGGGTGAATGGATTTGCATTCTTCTTCATATAAAGCGACCCAATTGTACACGAGAAATCATTTTACCCGAAATTAAACTGCTCCTGTATCTTTGCTATTCAACGAGAGATCGAAATTTTCTTTTTTTTTCTTCGAGTTAGCGATTGTGGCGGATAAAAATGTCCTTTTAATAGTCACGTTAAAAGCCTTAATACGCTCGTATTTCAATGGGTTCCATTAAAAAAAGCGCTTTTTGAGTTCTCTATTAACGCTATCATTAGAGCGGCGGAGCCAATAAAGATTGGAATTTTTGTAACGATATGGCATCGCTGAAAAGGGGATGGATCTCGTGGCTGCGATAATAGTACGCTAAATGCAAAGAAATAGATTATTTTCGATAGCGTTGTAACGAGCGACATAATCATCGAAAATCATTGTCGAAAGAAAATACTAGATTTCCTTTCATCGATCTTTTTCACTCCACTTTTAACGCACTAGCACTTTTTCGTAAATTTCAAACAAAATTCTCACTTTCAAAAATTAATTTTTCATTTCCTTTGCGCAAAAACAAAAACGAAACGAGTAGAATTGCTTCGACCGAATAAACAAGTACATATTATGAAGTTTTTTCAGAATACCTGGAAATTTTAAATATCTGGATACGAATAGTTTTAATTGCCCCAAGGTTACAAAACAAAGAAACACAAAATATAAAACTAAAACTATGAGTGGCTACAATAAGATGAGAAAGATCTGAGCTCACTAAAAAAGCAATTTAAATGCGTACTGGGTCAGATATTAAAACACGATACAATATAAAATACTACCCAAATAATATTTTTATCAATATTTTCCGAGTTAACTCTAGCCAAATCCACTGCAGCTAAAATTTCAAATGAATTGCCTTCCGCCTAATCACATTGTGAATTAAATTTTATTATTTTGTCTACAAATTACTTACCACAGTCAAACGATTCAAATATTGAGGTATTTCCTGTTGTTTCTGCTAAAAGTTTGACATTAACCGATAGAACGCAACGTTACCACAGGCTTCAAATAGATGAAAAGAAAAATCGAATATGCGTAGTCAACATATATATATTTCTTGAGAAAGATTAATTCAGAAACATTGTAAAACTAATTTAGACTTCATACAGACAAAAGGATATAACTACACATCATTTTGTGTGTTCAAATAGCATTAGAGTGCTCAAACAAATTCCTTTTTGCTTGTTAACTCTTTATAGACAAATACGTGGAATTTGTTTAAAAGAAAAAACAATTTTTAAAATATTTAAGAGTGAGAAGTTTCTTTTTTAAATTAGCATAATGGGTAAAGTAAACAAAAACTGGCGAATAATCTAAAATTGCGACATTTTTTATCGGTGGCGAATAAACATAGAAGCACACGCCACAGTGCGACAATGGAGCCACCTGGCTTTTAAAAAAATAAATAAATTTCGTCTAGGTCACGTCCATCTTTCACTCTCCCTCTCTTTGAAATTGCGAGGCCGCCCTTGTCGATGCTGTTGAAACTTTCACTCATTAAAGTTTCATACAGTCATTATTATAGGCCCTCTCCTTCCTCCGCCTCCCCTCTTTCGAACCGCCTCCCCCAACCCAATTCCTCCGACCCAACCTCACAACAGGAAATATGACGCTTAAGCACTACCATATTAAAATTTCATCTCTCCTCCATTCGTCCTCTTTCAATGTTTTGTTTACGCTGCGGTTTTCCTCTTTTCGTCTTTCACTTTTCGATTTTTTTTGTTTTTCTTCGAATTAATTTTAATTTCATCGGGTCGTATCTTGGCTCTTTGCCGTTTCCAATTTTATTGTCCGCATTTTTTTCGCGCTACTTAAAGTGGAGGGATAAGCGATATTAACTTTTGCAGATCGCCTAAAAAAATCGCCAATTTATAAGCATTGAATTTATTTAATTGGTAGACAGAATTCACTCGAGAATGCGAAATGCAAAAATTAACATAAAAAACACGTTCTCTCTTTTTTTAACGCTCCAGCTTGTGAGAACGAAAAGGGAAAACGAAAAATTATTTTGTTTAGGTAAAAGTTTTTAATCCCGCTCACTCAAAAAAAAAACGCGAAACACTTTTTAGAAAGTGATTATTATGTAATCATGAAATTAAAACTTGCACGGCTGAAATTTCTACGGCATTGTTTGCAGATAAAACTCCAGAAAATTTTTCCAGGTAATTAATTTCCGCATTGTTATTCTATTCGGTGTTTCAAAAACGCAGGATTAAATCATTCTTTTTACACAATTAAACTAATATATTTTGTTTACGCGAACTTAACTTGAATGATGATGGAGTAAAGTTAAAATTACGTAGTGGTCCATACTGGAACTAAGTTCTACGTCTTTGCGGACACATCCTTAAATCTGTATAGTTAATATGGAAAACTCGCTGGGTTAATAACTTGACGGATATGGAGAATCGGAGGTCCGCCCAAGATGGCGCATGTTGAAGCAAGTTTTACTTCAAGGAAGCATGTGGTACGTTAAAGGAAAACTCCTTCATGCGTGGAAAACTGATTTGAAATTAAATTTTGGTCAACGTAACCTGATACCTTTCATGTAGCGCTATAAGCTTGACGTTTCCACGGAACGGGATCGTGGTAATTTTATTGATTAAACAAGGTTCAAACTAAAAATTTTGAATTACAATTTTATATTTTAAGCTAAAAAAATTAAAGTAAAATATGTACACATAATTTTCTTTTAAAAGTGACAATTTAATTTTAGAATGCATAGTTCAATATATAAAATATATGTTGGCAATAACTTTCCGCATTTCATTCTATTGTATTTTGCTCATAAATATTTTTGGTGAACATCAAACTTTAATCATAAAATTTTTACATACCCCTCTAAATTATAAAATAAAATAAAGCTATTATACGTGGTTCGCGAATGAAAAAAAATCATCCTTTAATTTTATCAATAATTACCGAAATATTTATTTTTCATTAACCAAAATTATTATCATACAAATTAATAGCGATACAAAATTTCACCAGATTAATTTACAACAACCATATAATAATTAATCAAAGTATTAAAACATCCTTCAAGATTCGTGTCTCCGCATTCGTAAAATGCATTTCTATTAATGGCTTTAAATACACATATAAAAATTAATTTGACATAAATAACTACGTTAAGCCATTTCGTTGGACAAAATCAAGAATCTAAGAAAATACTCCGAAAGGGAAATTGACGTTGCATGACAAAAACCTCTCAGTGAGGGGGATGGGAGTTCGATTCCCTCTCCATGCCAGATTTATTGCTCCTCTTACGTTGTTTAATTTAATACCCGAATCGATGAATAATGAATGGACAGAAATTGACTTTGAAAGTCGTACTGTATTTAAATCGCTTTTTGGAAGTCACTCGGCGTCCACTGAAAAATTTAGTTACAATCGCGAAATACTTCGTCAGATTGTATTTAAAAGATCATGATACGGTTACTGCTTCTGCGCATAGTCGATTACGAAGAAAGCTATAAAATATATATCTGACGCTATGAAAGGCCCCAGTCGCGAGTTATTGATCGCCATTTTGTGCGCGAAGGAAAAAACTAAAAAAAATTTTAAAAATAAAGGAAAAAACTACGACATACTCTTGACTGCTAGATGTCTTTTCTTAATTTCTATAAAGATTTTACAGATTAAAAATCATAAACTAAGTTAATCTAAACTGTCACACATCGTAAAAATAATTCTATAACCTTGAGTTTAATATGAAACAATAGTTATTGTAAAATAGTATTTTACAGTTATCGTATTAAGGGGGAACAATCATATGCATAAATAAAATCAGTCTTATTGCTGCATCTACAAAAGATATTTTTAAGCTTCTATAAATAACATTCTAATAACTTGAATTTGGGTTAAAAGTTCGTATTTCAGTGAATTACGTAATAAAAACCGCTATTTAAGCGGGTCGTTGGATTTTATTTTGCACGAAATCGCAAATGCAAAACAATTTTATCGGATTTCTGTATTTTTTTAATGAGTCGAAACTGTGTTCAAGTTAAAGAGAAATAGAACGGGAGGCATGCCATTGGCGAACGGCAACCTCTATTAAATCGCTTAAAACTACGAATAAGTAGTTAAAATTGTACATTAAATAGCTTTTCTCACGTGATTGCAAATTTCGTGCATAGAAATGTACTCTATAATGAACTCTGAACGGACTAATAAATAGTTTGGTTCTAACAATAATATTGTATAAGATAGGATGTTATTATGCATATAATTCGCAGAAAAATTCATCCACTAATGGAAGATATTTTTGATGCGGTTCCTGGCCTAAATTTGAACTGTTTAAAGACGACTTCAAATCTTCTACTGAAAATATTTGCACGCCTCTCTTCGTTGAGAAACTTTTCCATTAAAAACGGCGAATCAGACTGGCAAAGTTGCTTTCTTAATGGAAAATTGTGTTTTAAGGCGTCACTCTAAATAATTAACTCCATGAAAGATGTAAATATTAGGTTGTATTTTTGATAATGAACGTACGGAAGTGAGGTGTGGTGCTTGAATAACTTTTGAATTCTACAAATAGCGTAACTTTCGTATTAAGAAGTCCGCTGGAACAATGTACTCAAGCGATCATATATAATCGTACATATCTTATGTGTAGAGTTAAATTTTCTACGTTGAGATTGCGTTTGAATACAATGAATTCCTTTTTTCGTTTGTCCATTGATTTTTTCTATTGAAATATTTTATTTTCAAAAATAGTTGAACATTCACAACCCCAATGAAATCGCTATCACGCTACCTTCGCTAATATATACTGCATAAAACTTTGTAACAACAATTTCCTCTATATAGGCGAATTTTGATGAAAATAAATTTCGTCGATTGAAATAGTTGATCGATTTCACCGAAACATAAAGCAAGCAAAAAAAAACAACACTGAAGATATGATTTGAAATGAAATTTAGAAGAATTTTAGGGATGAAATTTGATGAGAAAGGTCACAGAGCTCCAATAAAGCATAAATAAAATGAATTTACTTAATTACATGAAGGTCGATCCTTTCCCTCTTCAAAGTTCAAACTCCTAAAAGATATCGGTTTCTTGATTTAGACATCGAGTATAAACCTAAACATTCGACCCACGAAATAAGCCATCCGTTACAGAGAGAGAGAGAGAAAGAGAGAGAGAGAGAGAGAGAGAGAGAAAAGACCTCTCCGAAGGGATTGGAAAAATAAACGAAAAGGCGCGATCACAAGGGCCGAGGTCCTTTTAAGCACATCCTCAACCATTTCGGCAGTCGGAAGTGTAAGTTTGTAACGGCTTTAGTGGCGCTTCGTCGTCATGACGACACGCGGAGGAGGGGGAGGAGGAGGAGTAGACTTGTTAACCTCGAGGCAAGAAGGTAGATAGAGTGAGAAAGAGAGGTAAAAACAGAGAGAGAAGAAGAGAGGGGAAAAGGTTCTTTTTTCGTCGGGCGAGAAGGCAATTGCAAACGAATCGACCAATGAGACATTGAGCTTCCAAAACGACTGAGTGGAGGATGAAGAGAAAGGGAATAAAGGTTAAAGGAGAGAGCTGGGAACAAAGCGAAGAGAGGTCGAGAGAGAAAGAGAGAGAGAGAGGAAAGAGAAGTGGCCGTGAGAGTTTACGGAACGAACGGCTACAGAGCCATGGAGTGAGAGAGAGAAAGAGAGTTAGGTAGGGAGAGGGAGAAAGAGGGTGAGGTAGGGAGGGGGGGGGGGAGAGAGAGAGAAGTAGGGAGAGATGCAAGACTTTACTGCGAGCCGGTGTTACGAAAGTTCACAAATGAGTTCTTCAGCCGCAAAACTCTGTGGGAGAGAGGAGAGAAGTAATAGGAGTAAAGAAGTGATAGAGACAGAGATGAAGGAGAGAGAGAGAGAGAGGGTGGAGTGAAATAGGGGATCAATGTCTACGCACGTGAGATCTATCCGGAAAACGTTCCACATCTTGTCCGTAATTAGAAGCCAACGAAGACGACGCAGTCATCCGGTGCCGCGTCCGTTAAAATGGTGCATCGCGTTTTGTTTTCGTTTCTTTCGAATTAAGCAGTGCTTTCTGTAAATTGAAAAGTGTTTCATAAAGGAGAGGAATCGCCTTCGATTGTATGCAGACAAATGTGCGTATGAGTCGGAGTTATTTTCAATGAGAGAAATGTATCGTCGCAAATATTAAATCGCACGAAAATCGATTCTTGCAAAATTCTTTATTGTATACAGATTGGAAACCAGTTCGCCTTTTCACCCAGCCGCATTTCTTATGAGTCAATTGAAAAAATTGATTTGAGGATGTCAAAAATTTCCATCTCGTGCTATCAAAATTACATAATAACTTCCTCAGCCTAGCATTTACTTGTGCATTTCCTACACTAATGATTTTTTTGCCATCGCAACCGCTCTACGGAACTTAAACCAGAAATGAATATAACTCCTAGCTATAGGAACGTGCATGAATGTTAAATCCTTAGGAAAATGCGTTATATGTAAAAGAACTATCAATAATGTGTGCGTAGGTGGGGATTTTGTCAATTACGAGTAATTGACTAAGTAATGAAATCGATTTAATCCTCAACGTGAAATTTTTATCCCTCTTCAATTTTTACGTTTGTTAATTTGAGTGTCAAATCACAACTGCCTCACGTGATCAAAGGGAACTAATTTGTACAAAAATGAAAAAAGTTAAATACGATTTTCCAACCTACAACCCGTTAGTCTGGTTTACTAAACTCCCAGTGTTTTCATCACTACGAGCTTAATGCGCACGGCCGCAAAGTATGGAAACGGATAGGGATAAAGTCCATTAGAGAGAGGACAGGCGACCTAATCTAATTGGATATTTGAAAATCCCCTCTTCATTATTCTCAACGGCGCAGTGCCGTGTGAGAGCTTCCTCATGCGCAAACACCTTTTCGCATCAGACCTCTTCACCTGCAGATAAAGCTATGCTCAATTAGGATTTTCACGGCTTTACTGCATCTAAGATATCGTATTCTTCTCGAGGAACGTGGAGTCTATTTCTAAGTGCCTCCGTCGTTTCATCCTTTGCGTGCGTGGAAACGGCTTCCAAGGGATGCGTTTTATTATGTACGGACGAGTGGATCCCTTCGGTCAATAACTTTTAGATAATCTCATGAAAGTGGAGTTTTTTTCCATCTTAAGTATGGATTAACAGTGATTTCATTTTAAAGGAATCCTTTTGCAATATGAAGGAGCTATGGACACTGAAAATTGATCTAAAAAGGAAGAAAGTATCTGGAATACGAAATACGGAGGTTCTCCGCTAAACGTTGTCCCCGTCGTACGTTGTTACACGCCCTTTCCGATATATGGCGTATAGAAAGATATAGAATTTTTTATTACAGTAAGGTTGCTGTCTAAATTATTTACGCAGTTGACATATTCCAGAGCAGATGTTGGGTTTTAAAACACAAGAACGATTCTATGCCATACTTTTGATCGAATGAGTAGTCCAATAGATGTACAATTTTTGTAATCTGTATATGTAAACATTATTACTTGTGTAATTAATAACGCTTATTGTTAGATATTTCTAGTAACAAATTAATAGTGCACGACTTTGTATAATAATACAGTAAGACGAGTAAGGCAATATCACTGTTCTTTACCCACATCTCCAAAATCGAGTTACATAGCGTCTTGTTATGTATGTATGTATGTATGTATGTTATGCATTAAGTTCATTTATTTCATTTCATCTGCCTTACCTACTGCATTTTCATGCTTTAATTGGATCAAAATTGGGACAATAGGTCCATCAGGAACGTAAACCCTATTCTTTTAATTGTGCATATCGAAAAATAGGTTTCGTCTTTTGTGGTTTCGTTATGCGTTCTTGGAACGCATCTCTGAAGCATTGGTGGTAATTGCTGCCATCAACATAATTCGTAGGGGATGTATTAGGAAAATAATGTCTTACGCCTGTCATTCTAATGCAATAGAAATAAAATACGCACTAAAAATAGAAAATTCAAGATATAAAAAATTTATTATAATTTTAAATGCGCGAACTGCGATCGCTTGAAGGAAATAGGATACGACATTTTTGTAAATTCGTACTCGTCTCCAAAGTGACCGACTCCATTAAGTTGTACGGTATGATTTTCTTCTGCACACAGGTACGGCGGAAGGAAATCACACAACCAAACTTTATTATACGTTTTAATCACTCGCCGCGAAGATTTAACTTGCTCGGGAGGCTAAAAAAAAATAACCTGCGTTGCGACAAAATTCAAAATCAACGCTCGCACACGACACGGAAAAAAATTCGCTTCTAACGGAAAATCAAATATCACGGCGGAAAGGACGGTCAAGTATTTTCGAGCGCCTATTAGGAACAGGAGACCATTACCGAACCACGAAAGGCATTTAAGTCCGCATTTCCGCGCGTCCACTTTGAGAATTTTTCCCGTCCCGTGTATAGAGGAAAAAAAAGTTTCTAATTGCTGAAAAACGACCGCAAAAACGGCGGCAAACAGTCGCCTCGGGAATCGTGGGATTACTCTCTCGGGCGGCCATGGTTACCGAAACCGTTCGCATTTCCACAATCAAACACGGCGGGGGACAGAGAGGGAAAGAGATTTATTTCGCCCTCGGCATTTCGCATTCCTCCAATTTAACTGCGATAAATCAGCCGGCAGAGACAAACTGTGGCGAAACGGCTGAAATTTCCTGCTTTTAATTGTACTTCTTTATTATTCACAACCGATTTCCGTACTATGGATGGGCTTTAAATTTCCATCGCTCATAATCCGGATATGACGTTCATAACTTTCCTGGCTCGCGCGTCCCATTCGTGCCAATTAAATCGTTTTGTCCGTAAATCATATTTTTTTGTTGCTGTTGCTGAATGATGAAATTGATTTCCGCGGGATTAAAAAAAAAGGTTACCGATCAAACGATACCTTTAGGATCATCGGGAGGGAAAAAACAACGACGATTTGCATCTTTGATGCAATTTTTAACTGATTTCACGTTGGAGCATCCGGAACTGCGCTAGGCAACGTTACAAATGTTTTTCACTCTAACTAAATTTAAAAAATCTGATGTGGCCAACACATGACTTTCTCCATATTTGGGGTATAGATATTTAAATTATTATGAGTAGCATTATAAGGCAAAATTATTATTTCGTATCGTAAAAGAAGACACGTCCTTGCCGTAAATTACGTATATTTTGAATGTTTACAGAATTCACCGCTACATGGTGGTGCCGCTGTATACTGCAAATTAAGAAAAAGCAAAATATATCCGAAATGGACGGTTCTACGAAAATTAGTTACAAACAAAACTTGGAAGAAATAATATTCTCTACAACTTTGGTCCTTACGAAGAATACCAATAACGATGTTTTTAAGGAGATATTTAACGGAAACCGAAAAACCGGTTATTTATAAATAACTCCTAAACAATAACTCCTATAGAAAATTGTTTCAAATTAAAACTGTAGGAAATTGCATTCTCTATAACATTAGTATAGAATTGTATATAGAATAATGATGTTTTAACAAAGAAATATCGCAAAAACCGAATCGGGTTTCGAATAAACCTCGACTTCCGGTTATCCGTTATTGTCCAAAAACTAATCAGTTCTTTGTGCTCATGTTCAAGTGTTATATATGAAGTTTGGTAACGATATGGCATGTACTTTTTGAGTTAGAGCGCCCACAATAACATACACACACACACAGACATCATTCCGAAAATAGTCTAAACATGTTCTAGGGACCTCAAAACATGTATTTCCGTTGAAATCTCGAAGTCGATTTTTTTCATGAATACAATACTTTCCCATTACTACGTATGGAGAAAGTAAAAATCTGATGTGGCCAACACACGACTTTCTCCATATTTTGGGTATAGATATTTAAATTATTATGAATAGCATTATAAGGCAAAATTATTATTTCTTATCGTAAAAGAATACAGTCATCCTTACTGCCGTAAATTAGGTATATTTCGAATATGTTTACAGAATTCACCGTTACATGGTGGTGGCGTTGTATACTAGAAAAAGCAAAGTATCTCTGAAATGGATGGTTCTATGAAAATTCGTTTCAAACAAAACTTGGAAGAAATATTATTCTCTACAACTTTGGTCCTTACAAAGATTACCAATAACGGCGATTTTACGGAGATATTTGACGGAAACCGAAAAAAAAATTATTATTTATAAATAATTCCTAAACAATAACTGCTATGGAAAATTGTTTCAAATGAATTACATGAAATTACATTCTCTATAACCTTTGTATCGAATTATATATACAATGATTTTTTGACGGAGATATTTCGCCAAAACCGAATCGGGTTTAGAATAAATCTCGACTTCCGTTTAACCGGTATTCTCTAAAAACTAATCAGCTTCTCGTAATCGCACCGAAGTGTTGCATATGAAATTTGGAAATGATATGGCAAGTACTTTTCGAGTTAGAGCGCCCACAATCACGTACACTGACCATTCCGAAAATAGGCTAAACGTGTTCTAGGGACCTCAAAACATGTATTACCGTAGAAATCTCTGTCGATTTTTTTCATGAAAACAATACTTTCTTTATATTACGTATATGGCGAAAGTGAAAATGATTTCTCCAGCTCACTTTGTGAGATAAAATGGATTTAACAAACCGTGAAAATGTTAGCAAAACATTTCGGATATAAAGAATTCATCACCAGCCGCGACTCACCCATATTAGAATACGAAAATGCGAGAAGAAAGAAGAGAAAGGAAGATTGTACTGAACATAGGTGAAGTCGGCATCTGGTTTTCCAATTTTTTTAATTATTGAACTCAAACATTTTCTTAACACGAACACTTTATTTCGTCACCACTGCGTATATTTTTGCCCGGAATAGATTGATAAAAATACCGACTTTAAAAACTTGATCGCTAAATTTACACTTGTAATTTGAAGGACTTGTAAATGGCGTTCAAAGAGATACGAGAATGACTTTTCGATGAAAGTGAATTTTTAACGGCGTTTTCTAAATATTTATCTGATATACTTGCTCAATTTAAATTGTAACTCCCACAACAAATATTATTATAGCACTATCCGGTATCCGTATATGGTCATTTACACCAGCGGTATTCCCCCTGGGGTACGCGAAGACTTTCCGAGTATACGGACGCGGAGATTTAAAAAGGTTAAAAAGTTTTATAATTTACTAGTAAACAAAAATGTGGATGTTGCCTATACCTATGTAACCCATATAAATAACTGAGTACTAATGATAAAATTTTGGGTGTCTTTAAAATATACCAATGAGTTCGTAGTCATTCAAAAACTTTCTAGGGGTACCCCTGCGAAAAAGGTTGAATACCGCTAATTTACATCATTAGCCTGCCCGGTATTCTCGAATAAAAGCTGAGTTATATGAAATCACCGGTATGGCAATATTGCATCTCTCAGCCAAACAACGAATTAATTTTGCAGTTATCACTATCTGACTGATTCAATTCTAGGACGGGCTTTTCATCCAGAACTGGATATTTTTGGAAACAAATTTTCAATCCGTTTTTTAAACAACACGAACAAAACGCTGATAAGAGTCGGAGAGAATAAAAAAACATCGTCACGACCATTTGCATATCAATGCGCCTATGACATTTTAACCTCGTCAAATCCACTTAACTGGTTAAAAAAAATTGATCATGTATGTGTCGAATTAAAATAATTTTCTCCGCCCACGGCTCGAATCCCTTGTGAGGAAAACGTAACTCACCATTTTGAGTTCCCCTCCACTTTTCCTACAAAACCCGACAATTATATTTGTCTACGGTCTTTAACTGACTTTCACGGCAGGCGAAATAATTAATGACAAACAGATCCGCGGGAAACTGAGGCTTGCGTAAAATCGTTCCGTCGACGAACTCTCCTCCCCCATGAAAACCTTATGCAGACAATGAGAACAGGTGCATTGACGGGAGGAGGAGGGGGGGTGTAGAAGAGGAGGCGGCAGGTCGGGGCGCCAGTTATGCCTTGCGGTTAGGAAAGGCGGGAGACAGACAACACTCTCTCGCTCTCGCCCATACACACACACACACATTCACAGATACATACGTACACGCACTACTGATACCTCAGCACGATGGAATACAAATATTTGCTCTGGCCGAAGGTGCCAGTGTTTCCCCGCTGAGGTGGCGAAATGAGAAAGGTCGGGCTTATATGAGAGGGCATCGGGAGGCGGTTCTCATACGCGTAGTACGAGATTTTGGCTGGAGGTTAGGAGGAGAGAGGAAGATACACTGAAAATAGAGAGGAAGGAGGTGGAGTGTGTTAGGGAACACAGCGTGTTATGGGAGCCAGGAAGTCGGAGACGCTCGGAGCAGTATATTTGTTCCAAGTACGGAGGGAGGTGGTGAACGGAGCGTGAGTTGTGGTGTTATATAATCGGAAGTTAGTGGACATTGGTTGGGAGTATGGGGCGTGAAGGGGAGAGGGGATGAGAAGGGACGGGAAGACGCGGACGCGTGGTGGAGGAAAAACCTCGGATCCGTAGCGTCGAAAGATGGGAGGAGGCCGTTGAGAGCGGCATCCGCTGAAATATTCATGCCGTGTTTACCGAAGGGAAATTATACCTATTTTATTTGGGGTAGCGCCTCAATATTCACAAGAAAGGTTTGGTTGATTTCCTTTCCTCTCTTGGTTCAATTCCTCCTCTGACGACGTGCGTGAGAGAGAGAGCAGGAGAAACTGTTGGCGCCGCCTCTTAATGTTGGTAAGCGTCTCGTTTACGTATTGCGGGGACGGCAGGATGTAAAACAGAGCCGAGAGTAGTGGCGGGAGATCTGTGCATCCCCTCGCGTGCGGGGCTGAGGGTAATTTTTCCGACCGCGCAGCCGTGTCGGAGGTGACGGAGAAATTTCTGTAATTCAGCATTCATGACTTTGTAATAGTCGCACACAAATATGCGCATTTTCACGCATTTTGCATATATGTATGTATGTGTTTATACATGCAAAAACGTACATATGCGTGTGTGGAAGAGTAAATATTTAATGTATGTTAATACTGCGGTCTCACGGGCACACGCCAAACTTTAGGGTTCTTAATTAAACCATTCTAAATTAAGCCCCCTCGTGCTGTAATTGTTTTTTTTCTGGTATCGTTTGCAAGTGTTCGTGAGAATAACGGGGAATAGGACGATAAAAATAGTCCCATTTAGGAACCTATACGTTGGTATCCATCTGGTGAACATGTTGCGGTTGCTAAACAAGTTGTATTTACGGGCGCGCTTCATAATGAAGGCGTAAAGAATTAAAGTACGATTATAATTCATTAGCGAATTACTGATCTTCCCTTATGGGTGAAAAAAATTCAAGAACGGGTGTTTAAAAAGTACTTGTCAGATATATCCAAAGCCACAAGATTAAAAAAAAACGTTTTTATAACCTTGCTGTGGCTATTGGAGATACTTGAGAAAAGGGTTTTTTTTAATACTTGTTCTTGGAAAAAGTAGCCTGTTAGGTATTTAACCGCGTTCTTGAAAATTTTGTAAAAATATTTTGCTTATGAAGCTGGAAACGGCCATCAGTTGATTTATCCCCAGATGGCGATAGAAAATATACGAATATCAGTAATTTTGTTTTCAAAATTATCCATGAAAAATTTAGCACCTGTATAGAATTGAAAAACTGTCGATAACTATATCATCGCCAAAATTTTACGATTGCATAGAGGTCATATTATAGCTCAAGTTTTTAACATACAAAATTATTTCTTTTTCAAACTTTTCCTTGAGTTGAAATTTATACGTATGTCGTATATCCATCATCTTATAGAAGTTTCAAAGGATATATAACAATAAGTGATTACGATAAATACGAAGAGAACAATTACCAAAACAATCACATACCTGTCCAGGTACTGACACTGTTAGTTCTATTTAATAAAATTATTTCCTAACCCTAAATATAAATATATAATTAAAACAGCACAAATTGAAGGTTTTACGGTGAAGTTCACTATTTTGAAGTTTTTGACTCTTTGCCTTGCATATTTCACAAATATCCTTATCGGTACAGCTGAGTTTTACCAGTAACTTAGCTCCTTACTCTTCTAAAATGAAATAAAAAAGTTTCTCGAAACACTGTGTCGAACCCTCCCTGGCACGAAGATAAGAACTTTTTAAAAGGGAGATCGGGTGGCTAGTACCGTAACGCAATAAGTTAACCTTAAAAAAAAAAAAAAGAAAATTCGACGACTTTGCGAGTCAATTTTTACGCGACCGCCTCCAGTCTTGATACCCCGAGAAATTACGACGAGGATCCCACCTTGATCTTCCGTTATATGCGCTCGCATCCACCGCGGGCAAAACTTATTCCTCCCTTCATGATCTCCCGCAATTTTCATAACTCCTACGCTCCGTGGCGAAAGCCGAGCCCCGCGGGATGAGATGGAAATAACAATAATAAAAGGAGCGAGGATGAAGTAAGCCGGAAAAAATTACGGTCCGGGCGGGAAAAAAAGCTCGCTTGTCCGGAATTAGGCCTTCTTTTCCTTTCTTTTTAGAGATTGGATACATCGGATAGATCCATCCTCCCGCCCTCCGCAGTACGGATATGCCAGCCCCACACACCCTCTATATCCCTCCTCCTCCTTCTACCCCGCCCACTGCTCGCCCTCCTCGCTCCACTCCTATCCTCTCAAATTTATCCACGCCACCTGCAGAATATCACGCGCTTTTCGAGAAAATATTTTTTTCTTCTTCTTCTTCTTCTCTCTCCCCGAAACATCTGAAAAACGCCTCGCTCCATTGATTTTCTATTTCAGTTCTCCTTTTGTCATTTTGATGAGAGAGAGGGAGGGAAGGGGGAGGGGGAGGGGGGCGGGAGGGAGGCGCGGGTATTTCTGAGAACATGAGAAGGAATGATAGTGAGGGAGGAAGGGATGGGATGGAATGAGAAAAGAGGAAGGTAAGACGGGGATGTATAAACAGAAAGATAGAAATAGTTGGAGTGTTAAGAAGAAGGAAGCGTGGTAAACAGGATACATCGAGGGATAGAGGAGCAAAAAAGAGAGAGAGAGAGGAGAGAGAGAGGAGGGAAGTAGAGAGGAGAAAGGGAGAGGAGGGAGGGAGAGAAGAGGATGTGAGAAAGATGAGGAAGAGGAGAAATGAGGAAGAAAAAGGAGAGTGGAGAGAAGGGATAGGAGAGGGAGAAGCGGGGAAAGAGATGAAGGAGAGAGAGAGGGGAGGGGTGGAAAGATAGGAGGGAGAAAGAGAAGAGGGAGAGACAGGAGGGGGAAATAGGAAGGAAGTAGAGTATTGAGCGATAGAGAAAGTAAAAGAGAAAACTAAAAGAGAAGGAAACCAGATGAGAGTGAAGGAAAGCGGGTGGCTGTAAGACGGTGAGGGATTTGAAGGAAGTGGAAAGATGGGAATGGAGCCAGGGAGAGAGAGAGAGAGAGAGAGAGAGAGAGAGAGAGAGAGAGAGAGAGAGAGAGAGAGAGAGAGAGAGAGAGAGAGAGAGAGAGAGAGAGAAGGACAGAGAGAGAGAGAGAAGGAGAGGCATGCAGAAAGAGCGACGAAGTCAGAAAGAAATAGAAGGAAATGTACGTATGTAAAAGAGAGAGGGAGGTGTACGTGGAGGAGAGACTTTGAGTCAGGGGTGCCACATTTTCAGTCGTTGACAGGATTTATGTTTTATTCTCCCTCCTCCTGTATTTTCTTGAGAAGGAGATGCGATTGAGTCGGAACTATATCCTTTACCCCCTCCCCACACGCGCTCTTGTTCCCATCCAATTTTCTCGCCTCTCCCGAGAAATTTTCCATATCGATTCCAACGCGTAGATTTTTTTCCTCCCTCTTCTTCCCCATTTCAAAAGGCGAGGAGAGAGAGAGAAAAAAACTACATTATTCTCACCGAAAGCTATATACAAAAGCGTTCGAGAGGATGATTGAATCGAGCGTAGCGTGTGCGAGGAATGTCAACACGAATAGGATAGGGACTTTATTTTCCCCCTTTAAACAGGAAGTTTCAATATGAGACCGTTTTATATGGGGATGAGGAGGGGAAAAGGTAGGGATTTTTTTGCTTTTATTCGGGAAGGGATAGCATCGGGATTTCGGGAAACGTCTTTTCAAATCTTTCGCTCCATGATATAGACGCACGGCGTCATGCCTGCAGTCTTACAGGTCTCCCTCACACCCCTCCTCCTCTGACACGCACACGCCAGACGGTCGTTTCGTGATTTTTTATCCTCCTCCAGAGAAATCACGCTAACGACGTGAAAATTGTTCTAATTTCCGTGCGTGATTGTTATCGGATTGTTGGCAATTATCCACGTTAGATGTCGGACTTGGGTTAAGGAGTGAAAATCCACTTAAGGGGTTATTTTCGGATAATGTGTCGAGCGGATATCGTATCGTATTCGAGCATTTTTCATGAGACTTCTCCTGAATTCTCGTTGGTTAAGTTTTAAAAGGAAATTATTTTCTGTCAGGGTTACTCAATACCAAAAAATAATCACAAGATATTGTCGACGTAGAAATATATTTAACGCTTTGAACAATTCATAATCAGGGCAAACGAAAAAAATTGTGCAATAATGGTTTCACGGTAAAGTACACACGCGTCTCCAAACGGACATTTCAGTCATTAAATTTTGTCTGTTAAGAAGTTATCCTTATCTTTAGTCTGGTGCATGTTTTTTTATATAACATGCAGACAATGTTAAATTTAATTTGGGAATTTAGCGTGATACATAAATTATTTAATCAAAGCTTCAAAAGTTTTTCAGTGACGAGCTCTTTTTAAGGTTTCAGATAGAGTCACGCAAATACATTCACTGAAAATGAAACGGAGAATTTGCAGTTTCTCACACACGTGAGCTCGAGATCTCTCTCTACTTCTTCAATTTGTCAGCTTGAAACTGCATCGGTTACGCGCGCGTCGCGAGAAGCTGATCCATTGAAAAAAAAACTTTGCGTGTATATACAGCGAAGCCTACTTCCGTGAATATGAATGCGAGTGACATATTTCCGATATGGTCTTGGCAAATGAAGTCTACGCGTGGCGACGCCATGCTGAAAAAAGCGAACGTTATTGCGTACTGAAAGAGAAGACAATCGGTTCATATGGGCAATATGCCTCGCGTATGGATGTAGGAAGAAACGAGATGAAGAAATAAATTAAAATTAAATCCAGAAGTCAAGATAGAACTTTAACACAGCAATTGATAAACTAGGCCGTTGGGAAACTATGAGACGAACATTTCGGGTTTAAAATGTATGCGAATACCTATTCTACAAGAAGTGTGTTGTTAAAAATACAGTATTTAAAAAAATCTATTTTAGAATTTATTTTTATTTCTCCAAATGTCCCATATCGATTTAGTATACGTTCTCTTCCTCTCCTCCAACCTTCACCCACCACTCCTCCACCTCCAGCATCACCTTCCTGGATGTCGACCTCTCCATCCGGGAAAACAAAATCCACACGAGAGGTTCACCTAAAACCCTCCAACTGCCTTCAGTACACCCATATCCACAGTTGCCACCCACTCCATAATAAAACCTCATTTCCCTAGGCCCTAGCACACAGATGGCGGAGAATCTGCTCGGACAGAGACTCACTCTCCGAGTATTGCTCCAGCCACGAAAATGCATTCCTCCAACGGGGACACCCGCCGGACCTGATCTGGGGACAAATCCGACGAACAGTCGTACCCAGCACCCCTGACCCCCACTCCAACTCACCCTAATCACCACCCTTTATCCCGGCATCCACGATACAATAAAAAAATATCTTAAAAGCAACTCACCCAATCCTCACATCCTCTCCCCACCAGCTCTCCTCCCCCACACTCCCGATCCTCTCCTTCTGCAGACCTCCCAACCCAGCCAACATCTTGTGGAGAAAGGACCCTCCATCACACACTCCTCTGCACCCTGCAGGGTCCCACCCTTTCCGCACCCGATGCCTAATATGCTCTCGAATTCCTTCTCAAGCCCCGCCACTAATATCACCTACCCCATAACTTCCCCTACCAAATGCACCACCCGCGATGTCATCTACCTACTAACCTGCACCCAATGTCCCGCCTTTTAGGTTGGCCTCTCCGGCAATCCCTTCAACATCCGCATGAGCGGACTTCGCAACAGCGTCTTAAACGACCGCTACCCGTAGCCGTCCATGCGAATTATCACAATCTTAAATTCGTTTGTTTCATGGCGAGGGCCATTCGTATCCTCCCCGACGGCGTTTCCGCCCTCCAACTCCGTCAGTAGGAACTCGCTCACATCCACCCCTGAAACTATTTGTCTCCTCTCGGCCTTAAGCTCCGCTAGTATTTCCTTCTTTCCACCCTCCCCTCCCCCCTCCGCATCCTCCAATCCCCGACCTTTCCACGCTAACCTTCCACCCCCACACATTCACCCGTGTCACTACCATATCAGTTGTGTCTCTCTTGTGCTGACGAAGAAATCAACCCGAAAGCCCCATCACCTAAGTCTACAAATGTGCCTCTCTGACACCCCAGCGGCCCTCCTTCCGGTAAGTCCTCACTGGGTTTCCTATATTGTATATATATTATTATATATAATACATGTATAATGAAATATAGCGCTCCCTTTTAACCTCAGCCTGGAAAAAAGGATTAGGATGGAAGGAAGAACCTTTTCTCTTTTCTTCAATATCCGTTTTTCAATTTCCATACTTTTTCACGAGGCCATACCGAGCCATTAAAAAAAATCCTTTCCTTTTTTCAGTATGATAGGGAAGCGAATGGTTGTGTTTTTGATATTTTTTATCTCCCACGGGCATCATCTACTTATCTCTCTCTCTCTCTCTTCTAGAACATACTTCTCGGTTCTCCTCTTTCCTCCATTCCTTTCTCTTTCCCCGAGGAAGATCCGTCAGATAAATGGAAGATGCTTCCAAAAACAACGCCCATCTTTCCTGTTTTTTTCGTCAACTTTAAAAATAATCCGAGCGTTTTAACTTTTGCCCTCTTTTCCCTTTTGTGCACACAGTCGTTTACCTTTTCGATCTTCTGTTTTAAAAAAAATCCAAGGGGTATTCAAAATTAAAACTTTATTTTTCCTTCACAGCTGTGACACTATTAAAATATAGAGTAACTTTTACTAGGAAAATGATAACCGTAAGATATTGAAAATATGTTAGTTTATTTCAATTATCAGGGTCTTAATGTGAACGATTGTTTTCTAGTCTTTCAGCATAAATATTTAAAGGCACCAACTGACTTGACTGAATTATAGTGCTTACTCGAATAGTGCGTAATTTACAACAACAAATTTTTATCTATAACGTAAAATGTGCTAATGTTTTACTCGAATATTTTTAGTTCAAGGTGGCCTTGCCGTAAAACGATGATTGGAAAAAGGGACACTGTATTTCGACTTGCAAACTTAATAAATTAATTTCTTTAATGAGCCTAGTACTGTTACCGCCAATTTATCAACGAATTGAAAAATTAACATGATTAATGACTCCTTAAGATAAAAGCAGACAAAAATACAGGAATATGTGCTAGTAAATATGGTGTGTAGTATGTACAATCCTGGCCAGCGTTTTGTTGGAAGGATTACATATTAATAAACGTTTAAGAAACTACCCATGCACGAGAAAATGATCAGTATGAGGTTTACAAAGGTTAAGTAAAAACGTAAACTTCGCTTACAGTTTAAGTCCTTAAGTCGGCGCCTTTTAGCCAGTTATATTTCGGTACTCGGAAGCCATAAAAATCTTTTTTGCCACTGATATTCAAAATGTATTCTGGGCAAGGAGGAACACGCGAACACGAAAACACAATTCATTTTGTATTCCTGCTAAGGTTTTATTTTCAAAGTAAAAATAATATAAAGGAGCGGAAATAATCGCCAATAAGCAAGTCCCTGAGGTTACAATAGGACAGCTACAAGTATTTTTATTCGTACGTTTTATAACAATATATTTTCGTGTAAACAATTCTACCATTTTTATAGCCTCGTAAGTTAAACAAAAGTTACAAAACAGCAACACAGACTTATAGATCTGCAAGAGAAAGCAAAAAATACAGAGACGTGGAAAAAAATGTAAGATGCCATTACTCTTGAACACTTTTGATTCTCCCAAAGAACGGTATTCTATGAAGAGAAAAGCAGTGGAAAACCTTAGGAATTCTCGAATAGACGTCCAGCAATGACTGCGGACGAAGGAAGGCTTACAGACCACTAAATGGAGATTTAAAAAAATATATAAATTAAATATGCATGCCATGAAAAGGGAGAAAGATTTTAGTTTTAGATAAAAGAGCGGACTCGTTAGAGACGATTGCATCTCTTTCAGCATCTCACAACAAAAAACAAAAACCTTTAAACGTCCGAACATCCATTCTGCATATGCAATTTTTCCTATCCTCGAATGCCGAAATGCCTTGAGATGCAATGTTTGTATGAATGCAATATCTTCGACTAAAGCATCTAGAGTGGATACGCAACCGCTTGAAACATGTAAAGCTTTTGGCATGAGAATTTTTCGCATAAAAAATATTTTATTTGTGCATATTTATCAAAATGAAACTCAATAGAGACATTTTGAAGCTGAATAAACCGAAAGAGGAGTGATGAATATTTTTTTATCTGAGAAATTACGACTCGGCTACAGTTTATTCATATCTATATATTTTATATATATCGTGCGTGTTATGGGAAAAAAACGCCTCGTGTTTGAAGAGCTACCGTTAAAAATTAGGTAGAGTTCTGAAAATCTTATAATTAAATTAAAGAAGATTTTCCTTAAATTATACCGTTAAAAAAAGTTTTTTAAAGTTATTTAAACTTTTAACGCAAAACAATGACGTTTCACATTGAGATATTAAAATCTTCAGGGAAAAGACAGACACTATTTAAACTTATCTGGTATACGATCGAAAAGACGTCTCGCCCTAGGCGAAGTTTGAAAATTTTACTTCCCTCTTAATGAAAGTATAGTTTTCTCTCTCAGAAAGAGTTTTTTGTAATGTAGATGTATAATAAAATATACCTTATAATGTAAAATGCTACACTTAAAAGTTCAAATTGTCATTTGTCACGCCCCCTTAGTTTTGTTGCACCAGAGGCGGGTGCGTCGCTCGCCTAACCCTTGTCCCGGCTTTGATATACCATATTCATTAAACACTTTCTTCATCAGTAATGACATCTTAAATTCGATACTATGGTACTATTTCCCAGTACTCTTATATGCGATCGAGTAGTTCAGTTATATTGTGAAATGGCTGCCGGCAAGAATGATAACCCTTTGTTTCAAGGCGTTAAAAATTCTACGATACACATTCCCATGTTTTTATGGGAATCCAGTAACCATTATCTTTTCTTTCCACCTTTTCTCTTGAAAGCAATTCAGCAACGCCAGGAGCACTGCCTGTCAAATCAGGCTTTGTTTAGGATACTAACGATAGTTAATGACTATGCCTCGGAAGCAGCGAGCTTTATATTTCAAATTGAAAGATTTTTATCGCGATTAAAATTCAAGTCTCCCTCTCTCTCTTCCTCACTCTCTCTCCCTCTCTTGTAAAATTTTGCTGTTGCTTTGAGAGCTGCGACTCTGTTGCATAACTTAATTTAAAATAAATGTAATGTGATTAAACAATATCTCGAGGCGGAACGCATAATTTCTGATGCTTAAGTTGAAACGCCTGTAACTTTATTTGTAACAATACTACTCGAATAAAAAATTTCAAGAATTCGATATTTTAAGCTTTTGTTAGGGTCTACGATTTACGGATCTCTAACCACCGGGATAAAGGAAGAGCGGGTCTTCAAATCTAATGCGGTATTTTTTTCCCGCGCCACTCCGTCATATAGATACGTAATTTCCGATCGAAACATAAACCAGCAACTTTAAAAACGAGCGAGTTGATTTTTATCAGCTAAAAATAAAAATGAACAAAAGTTTTATTACCGCGAATCGATTTTTTCGATATACATAATATGATTCCAGAGTCTAAAAAGGGCATTGGGGCGCAACCTTTTCGGGTCCCTAAAACGCATCAGAGGAAAATGTCGGGCATTTATTGCCTGGTTTCGCCGTCTGATTTTTTTTAATTAATCTTTTCGGATTAATGGTTCCGACAAACATCAAATTCCCTTGTATAAAAAGCGGCATACGAATCTCGAAAAGTTCCAAGAAGTCCTCTTGAAACAACGAAAACTAATCTGCCCATTACGCGAAAATACCCGTTAGGAACGGGAAAAATGTGGGAATAAATTTACAATTCAAAAGGCTAAAAATGACCCTCGAAGTCTAAAATTATTTTCAGCAAAATTCTATAACGTCTCGTGTCGTCTGACAGTGGCACCCTCGCTTAGCGAAAAAAAAAACTGATAAAACAACGAGGCGGGGAAAGTTTTGCACTTCGTCTTCCCTCAGAAATTCAGACACGAATTAAAACACACACACGTACGAAACTGTGGCCTACGCGGAAGGAGTCATTTTGGGAATCGTTTTGCTAGAACAGACCGCGACGCACACAACCAGTTATTCATCAGACAGAATCCACGCCCACGCGGAACATAATCTGCCTCCCACCACCACCTTTGCCACCGCGAGAACCTCCCTCCACCCCACCCACTCACCCCCATTCGTAAAACTAACGGCCGATTCGCAGTATGGCGCCTTCGAAAGTTCCACAGTTTTCTCGGAACCAGTTCGCTTCCGCTGAAAAAAAAGAAGTAGCCGGTCTCCATTCCGAAAATCGAAAATCCTCCACCGTCCTCGAGTAGACTTAAAGAGTGGACACACCCCGGTAAGCCTAAAGGATCTCCCAAGTAAAAATCCTAAAACCGTGGACAGGAATAAAAAAAGAAGAACGGAGCCCGCAAAAACCATTAATGCGAGCTCTCTATGATAGGGTTTTTTTTTACTCCCAAATAGGAGAAAAGAGAAGAGGAAAGAGTTTATATAGAGAGAAAGGGTTTATACATGTCCGTGGATTCACTTGAAAAAAAATGGACGATTTGAGGGACAATAACCAAATAAGAGGAAGAGAAAGCATTCGGACGAATGTGGTTGTAGGGAGAAGGGGAAAAAAAGACCTCGGGGATTTTTAGTCCGTATGAAGAGGAAGGAGTGATGACACGATGAGTACCTCTCCTTCCGCCTTTAAATTAGAAGGGCCGGTCGGGAGGAGAGGGAGCGTAATGGAAGGGAATGGAGGGGTGGTTCATTCTTTCACGTGACATTCACCTATATTAGAGAACGGGAATCGGTCATAATGGTCGATTTAGCCGGCTCTGTCTGAGCGTTCGTGTGTTATGTGTGTGTGTGTGAATGCGCGTCTGGAAAGAGTGGGGGCGGCGGCCGAGAAGGAGGTGGTGGCGTGTAGGAGGAAGAGGCGGTTTCCAGGGACAAGAATGCCAACCGATTCCATTGTTGTCCCACGCTCTCCATCCGCGCAGCCATCCCAGACATTCCTATTGAAGGGTCTCAGAGCTTCCGGGGAGAAAGAGAGAGAGAGAGGTCTTTATTTCTCCTGGAGCTTCACGAACATATCATTCTCTCTCTCTCTTACTTTCTCGTCCCTTCCCTCGCATTTCTTAAACTTCTACTTTTTCCCATAATCCCCTTTTTCGTATTTTTCCAAAAAAAATACAAGAAGAGAGAGAGAGATAGAGAAAAGGAGAGCTTCGTCATGGGATTTTTTCCTTGCATACCAGTTCAAATACTTCGAGGAAATATGGATCTTTGCGTTATTCGCTTATTTTATTTTCCCTTCTTCGGGAGAAAATAAAAACCCCAAGGAGCGCCACGGTTTTGTAAAGGAGATGAAGGCGGCAGACTTTGCTTCTAACACAGTCCAGCATTCGGACGTCCCGACGCGGGAACACAAAGGGAGAGAAGAACTTGCCGAAGAAAAAATGTTTTTTTATTATTATCATTTAATATCGCGAAGGAATGAATGCAATCCCGAAGGGTGTACGAGAAAGGAATTTATTTTTCTCTCGTCGGACATCGGCAGGATAAGGAAATTTTCAAAACAAGAAAATACCTTTTTCGCACGGTGCAACCGCCAGGCTTAGTTGGTCCTGTGCACGCACGGGCAGGAATTTGAAAGGAAAATGAAAAAAGTAACTGCCGCGATTTCGAACGCTCGCTGTTTTGTTTTCCACGCGTAATGACGTTGAAAAATCGTTTCAAAGCCGTTAACTTCAATCGCCGTTTACCAAGATGGATAGAATGGAGAGCTTCAAAAAATGAATTGCCAAGATCAGCTTTTGATTTGTCTCGAACAAATTATAAAAGTAAACAAATGCTATATCCTATATAAACGGTTGAGCGATAGCGCATTTTAATACTAAGCATCCCTCTTCGGTTTACCGATCATCGATTCCAATTACATGAACGAAACATCACTTACGACGGCCATTTTGTAGTCCGAATGCGCATGCTCTTTACTCCAACCTTTTTTACAACTGCAATAGCCACCTCTACATCCGTGTTTCGGATGGCATTATTTGGACGAACTTCAGCGAAGCGGGAGGATTGAGAAATAATTCGACAACTCCGCATTCGAAATAGCACCATGTGCAAGATTTTCGTTTCATAGAAATTCGATAAAGTCAGAGAAGGATGAATTAAATCCTCTTTGGCTCTTATAGTCTTACCGCCAGACTGTCAATAAAAATACTGGAATACTCTGTTTTATGTGCGTTGCTTTTGAAAGGAATAAATTGATTGAGAGGAATCATTTGGCTTCTCGGAGTTTTCAGCAAGGAACTTGATCCACGATATCTAACGCTTAAATTGTAAAAATAAAAATATAAATATAAAGGGATATTGCTGGTTTTGAATTTTACTCTTTTCCGTGCCATAACTGGCGATAACCTTTTTTATCTCCGGTTTTACTTATAGTGAAAATGTCCCATTTCTTTCACCCGAGATTAAAGTATACACCTTTTTTGACATGTGAACCTTAATTGGGATAAGATAATGTCAAATATGTATTCCTTTAAAAATTCATTACTTTAAATATTTATATGCAACTTCAAGACGATATTTTAATACCTTCAGAAAAGGTCCCTTTGCCTTTAATGGATCCGACAAAAAATTAACGTTCCCGAAGGAAAAAAGGTTCGGGGATCAAAGAAGTGTTACTTTTCACGGAGAAAAATATATTATTTTTTATATTAAACTGATTCAAACGCGACTAATTTAAGAGATGACGCAACCCGAGTTGATTTGCTATGTATATACGAGGGAGAGGCACAGGTAGAGAAAGGAAAAAGAGGGAGAAACAAAAAGAGGATTATACAAATAAACTTCCGTTCTTCTTTTCGAAAAATAAAAAAAATCGGATTAGTCTCTGGCGAGGACGGATATTCGGCTTTGTAATAGATGGTCCTTTTTTTATCCCGGAAATTTTTTTTATTTATCCGACTTCCCGCAAATAAAAAAAATTCTTCTCGTAATTTCTATCTCTCCGATCATTTTATTTATCCCTTCCTCCCGTACGTCCATGACAACCACCTCCGACGCAGGAAAATAAAACAAAATCGGGCTTATAAATCCGGGCCCTGTGTATTATATATATATTTTTTTATTTTACCGCGACGCAACGTCATACACGACACTACCTTTTGTTCCATTTTATTTTCGCGCTTCTTTTGTATTTTTTTTCTCCTTCGGCGTTTCGATCCGCTTTCTGGACGGCCGAAGGGGGCGTTCTGATGAGGTCCATGGTTACGCCGAAGCGACAACCGAAGCAACGGGCGAAACGAACGAAAAAAAGAGTAAGCGAGGTCCGATTCCTGCCCTCCACTTTTATACGGAAAGAGAAGATTGGGAGGAGAAGAAAGGGAGATTGAAATAGCGAGCGGGCGGGGATAGGGGAGAAAAATAACAGGTTTGCGTATATATTGATAGGATGACAGTTTTCCCATTCTTTTTTTATCTCCCTCCCTGTCCGATGCGCTCAATTAAGAGGGGAAAATTGGCGTCTTTCCATCAGTTATTACGTGCCATCCACCGCTTCTTCTCCTTCCTACCCCTTTTCCTCCGCAACACCCACCTCCCACCTACCCAGATGAGAGAGAGAGAGACAAAGGGCTTAATTACTCGACATGTTATTCTTCCCTGCCGTTAAAAATTACAAAATTTCCTTTTTTTTAATTTATCTTAATTAAATGAGGAAAACGATCCGAAAGAAATGTACGCGGTTGCTATACAACGCACATTGTGTGTGTGTGTGTGTGTGTATCGAGGGATTTTTGAGAGACCTGTCCTTTTTTTGTCCTTTTTATGTGAGTTGGTGTCGGAACGAGCGAGAATTGCGTTTTTCCGAAACAGGTGAGAATTTCGTTTGCAAATTGGTACCACTAAATTTGCAAAATATCTTTCCGTCGATTTCTTGAATGATGGTGACCATAATGTTAGAGAAAACGTACTAATGACAATGAATTATGGTATAGAAATAATCGATTGATTAAAATCGTTCATTTAAACTTGTATAAAAATGTTGATTTTCAAATAAAGCGTCCTGGAGTAGTCATTATGCGAAACACTATAATTATACCCTTTGATATTTCGATTAAAAAACCACCCATAAAGCTGTTGGTGTCAGCTGTTGAATATTAACCATCACGTAAGCTCTATAATTCATTTAGTATTTTCAATAATTTCGCGTCAATAAATATTCTTAAGGCTTTCAATTCATCAACATTTAATGATTATTTCATGTAGGTTTCTATCGAGATTTTTTCGCAAATATTTCGCAACAGAATTAAGGATAATATTTTAGGAACGTGGTTTTATTTTAATAATATGCAGCGGCTAAAATATTCTACTCAAACGCCAAAAATGATTCAGGATATGCTGAATTTTAATGAGATGGGCGGAAGTATATTTTCTTTAAGCAATGAACATTTCCAGGTACAGGCTGCGACCTATAATCGGAGATTGGGTTGAGATTTCCTCGTATTGTATAGGTTTTCGGATGTCGTTTTCGCTTCCGAAAATATTCTCTCCTTATTCCTCAGAAAAATATCCTAAACTCGAGGGAACAAGTCTTGTTAGAAGATAGTCCTTATGAGGCCAGACTATGTTATATTATCCATAAGCGCTACGAACTTAAGACGATTCTTCCTTCCTGTGTTTCACCAACGCATTGCCTAAGTATTTCGCTCTACATGTTCAACGGTTAGCTAATTAATTTTAGAGAGAGAGGCATTAATTAGCCTTTGTAACAGGATGTTCACCTGCCACACACCATTGCGGTGGCTTACAGGGTGAACTGTAGAACGGAAAATTATCCACGAGATTAGCTCATTTTCCTACCACGTATCTTGAGAAAAACTTATAATGGCTTAAATCGTCACTGTAACTGTTAACAGTTATGATTAATTCGTAACTTCTATTTTATTGGATTACGGCAATCTGGCCCCTGTTTGCTGGTTATTTCAATTAAATGGCCCTTTGTATAAAAATGTTATGCATAGGATTTGTAATTATATTTTCTCGTATTCTACATTTCAATACTCGAGAAGAAATATAGAGAAAATATCCTCCTCCTTAATACAAAAAACCTACGTCTCGCCAACTTTGACAACGAATAAGGTGCTTCTACTCCCCTTCCTGCAATCGCCTTCATCGCCTCCAACCAAATGACCCAGTGACTGAATCTCCCTAACTGCAATCGCCTCGACAATGCGGGGAACAAAACAAACGCGCCTTCCAACGGGGTTTTCAGCGACGCAATCAAGCCGTCCATTGTAGAAGCGAAGGCGACCGATCCAGGTGACAAGAGTGCGCGAGACAGCGTGCGCGGCGGAGTGTTTCACACTTCCGTCACCCTCCCATCTCCCCCTCCCACCCCCTCGACTATCTGCCCCCGAAAACCGCATCACCCAAAATCCCGGTGTCCCACACCCAACCCCCCACATCGCCAGAAAGCGACGACAAACTACCACCGAGGACACCACCGCCAAACATCATTTCTCGCTCAACAGCGGAGACCAACCTAACAACATGGCTCATCCCTACACCGCTATACCAATCACCTCTCATTTCCTTCCCCTCAACGTTCTTCTCCCTCTCTCTTTCTCTCTCTCTCTCTCTCTTCGTTCTTCTCTTTCCATCTCTCTCTTTCGCCTTGACCTTCTCAGTGACTTCCTCTTCAGCGCCCTAAAATCTCTCTACTCTCTCTTCTCTCCCTACTAGCCATTCCCTACCCTCTCTCAACCCTCCGTTCTCATTCCTCTCTTTACCCTCTCCTCTATCTCTATTTTCGTTATCTCCTCTCTCACACACACTCCTTCTCTCTCAATCTCACCTCTCTCTGATACCCCCCCCTCTCTCTCTCTTTCTCTCTCTCTTTCTCTCTCTCTTTCTCTCTCTCTCTCTGCCATCCTCTCTTTCCCTTTGCCTCGTTGATAGCCTCCCAGAGCAGCCTGCCATTACATCCGCTATCGGAACTCCCTTTAAACCCACACTCAAACGGACTGGACACGTAATGAGCGTGGTTTGTGTGTGATCCAGGTATATTGTGATCTCCTCCTCCCTCCCTCCCTCTCTCTCCTCTTCTCTTTTCCCTCACCTTAACCGCCTTCCATTTTCCAAACTCTCTCTCTCTCTCTCTCTCTCCGCCTCTTATACGTATACAAACAGGATGGAAGCAGAAGGGGCTTTGGGTGGATGAATGGGATGAAAGAGTAAGCGAATGGGTAGGCGAGAAGGGAGTGGAAGGTAAAGTGTTGCTGGATGAAACACAGGCAGGAAGAGAAATTGTCGGCCAAAATTGTCGAGATGAGTTTTCCCAGTTTAGGTACGATTGATTCTGAGCTCCCTTAAAGCTCAAGGTTTGATTGGTATGTTTTGGCCGCTCTCCGTCCAAGTTAACCAGACAATTCCCTCCTATTTACCTTTTCTACATCTATAAGCACGCGATAATTCGCTATGGAATTGAAATTTCTGGCTTCGCGATGAAGTTTATTCGTCAGCAAACCAGTAACAGCAGTTTAGCTCAATTGCTAATTGTGTGTTTCTGACACAAAATCAATAAAAACGCCACTTAATGTATCCAAACGATGACGATGAAACTGAACTTTAGTAATCGCTTTGGGAATATGAACGCTGTTTCTTTGTTTAATTTCCAAATATTATGTTTGGCCTCCCATTCGCGTTCACAACCTCGTCAAGCAGATTTGAGCAATGAGATCGTTTTCTCCGTTACCAATACAAATTTTGCAGAAGTTAAAACAGAAGAGGGTTTCTCAAAGTGGTTCTCACGAACACCTTCGTGTTCTTTGGCTGCACGGCATTGCTCTTCTATAATGCTTAAAATCGCCTTTCCACAAGTAATTCAATTCGCTCTTCTTTTTCCCACTAAACGTCTTAAAGAACATTTTTAAAACTTTGACCTCTGTTTGCTCTGATCTAGTGTCCTTCCTACCTTTTGCAAAGGTATAGTGGTGCTCGCTTGATATATTCTGGAAAACAATTTGGCTCTCCCTGTAGCGAAAAGGTTGGGAATCTCTGAGTTAGAACATTGAATATTGAAGGATATATAAAATCTTCGATAAAATAACTTATAAAATTATTTTAAGGAAAATATCATATAGAAAATTTATAATTAAAAATACAGTAATATAAGTTCTGAGTGGCAGCAATAACCTCAAAATAAAAGTTCATTAAGCTACGGAAAAGCCCAAACACCGCAATTCAAAGTAATATGGTGGAAAGATAAAAAAATGAAGGCGCTGAATCAGAAGATGAATTTTTTGACAGGATAAAGATTTTCGGGGAAATTGAACGAAAACAAATAATCCGGATTAAGTCGACTCAATAGACCTCTAAAACACGACGAAAACGATAGGTCATTTTTCAAGGGGAGTTATCTAAGGTCTCGATTCGACACAATCGACTCGTGGACGTAGAGAAGACATAAATTCCTCCGAACATCCGCCGCCCCAGAAACGAAGCATCGCCGCGCGAATAAGTCTCCCATGTAAATTACACGCGACGATAATTTTAGCGGAGATAAATCGCGTCGAGGACAAATTGGTCCAGGGACGAAATTTCGCCAAGATTGGCGCGTATAATGATTGATTATACGAGCCGTTCTCGGGTTCCTCTTTTTTTTTAAGGGAGATGATTGACTGACGGAGATCAGCGATGAATAATAAATCACAAAAACCATTAGCGTGGCGGCTTTTTGACGCGCTAAGTCACGGGCGAGGGAGCTTACGAAGACGATGTCACAGCGCGAAAACGGACTTTTGTTCGGCGGATTAAGCGGACGGGCATATATTGCCTCAATATGGTTCGATAAAGATTAAATGTTTTCGTTAAAATTTAGTTTTCATATCGCCTGCAAATCCGGAGGAAAAATGAGCCAGGGAACAACATCATCGCATTGAGCTCTATTCAATTAACACGCCCAGTAAAGTACATACGGCCGAGATTTTAAATGGCGTTGTTGGCACTCGCAGGAGAAATTTCATCTCTTCGTTCATTCATTAAGAGATTTTTAAATAAAATTTTTGGTTCCGTAGTTAAAAATGCAGTACAAAACGTTTAATGAAATAAAAAATGGTAGCTTAAAAGAACTTAAAAATATAATTTTATGTATTATTTTGTGTATTACATTAATATTTAACACGAATACAATTTTTTATTAAATAACATTGCGCGATTAAGTCAATTTTATTTGTAAAACATCATTTCCACAGCATAATTCGCTCTATTCAACCACAAAGCTGGAAACATCCTAAGTTCGATCAGTTTGTGTTTGTTTCTCGTTAACCACAGAATATATCCGGTATTTAATTTTTTGGCATATTTTTAAAACGGGTAAGAATAAACATTTTACTCCTACTCCGGGAAAAAGCCACAGATCTTAAATTTTTACAATGAAAATAAGCTACATTTTTTTGGACAATTAAAACACAATTGCGGTGGAAAATAGATAACGCGAAACTGTCGGAGGCTTAATGTTACACCTCCGCTGCATTTATAATCTGCAAGTCCAATTCTCTCACGACCACAAAACTCACTCTTTGGAAAGAAAAAATAAAAATAGAAAATAAACGTTCTAAAAACCAATTCAAAATACTTCAACAGCATCAGCATAAGGTTAAGGTATTGAAAGAAAGGTGAAGGTCAGTGATCCCTTTTACCAGCGAGATAAAATATTGCTCGGGGTTGCATAGACCCCAAGCGACCAATTAAGAGTAGAAAAATTTCCTCGTCGAAACATCTGCGGTAAATGGCCATTTTTAATCGGCGATCAGCTTTTTGAGCTTTAGCGTACTGAAATTCTATTCACGCCGTCGTTTCCTAACACGAAAAAACACAATCAAACAACTCCTTCTTCGAGAGATGGCTTACAACAGCTCCGCCAACAGGGATACTTTTAGGAGCGAGAGAGAGAGAGAGAGAAATAGAAAGAAAGAGTGAGAGAGAGAAGTAGAAATAGTGAGATACAGCGAAAGAGGGAGGGATATTGCGGTTTCCTAAAATGAAACAAAAAAAAAGAGAGAGAAGGACGTCACTCTCCCTCGAAATAATCAACCAAACATTCGAAAAACCAATTCCTTGCGACATTTTTGTCCGACGGAAACCCCCCTCCTCACCAGGCAACGCGAAAAAAAAATACACCTCGAGGACATTTTCTCCGCCCAGAAAACCCCCGATCTCTCTCTCTCTCTCTTTCTTTCTCTCTCACTCGCAGGGCGAAAGAGGAGGGGAAGGGGGAGGGAGAAAGATCGAGAAAGGGGGACGGTGACATTTTACATTCCGTCTTACATACCGAGAGAAAACAGCGGCGAAAGGGGGATGTAAGGAGAACGGGATGTGGAGAAAGAGGGGAGCTTTTCTCGAGGGAAAGAGAGGGGGAGAGGCGCCACTCTCCCCCTCGCCTCCCTCTATATCCCCCTCCATTGGCGTCGCCTCTGTCTGCACGAGAGGGAAATGGGACGCGAACGCTTTTGGAGGAGACAAGGGTTACGGGGGCGGGAGGAGAGAAAAAAGGAGTGAGAAAGAGTAGCGAGGGGAAGGAGTGAGGGGAAGGAAAGAGAGTGGGAGTAACAGAGTAGTAGCTGGAAGAGAAAGGAGAAGGATTTTTTTTTAAAGAGGGAGAAGGCAGTGGGCGGCACTGTAAGGAGTGAAGGAAGGGGAGGTAAGCAATCGGAGGAAAGAGAGAGGGAAGAAAGGGAGAGAGGGTAATTGTTTCCGCCCGGGAAGCAATGACAGGAGAGGGAGGGAGTGAGTCAGTGAGAACGCGAGGGAATTGGATGCTGCGGGGCCCTCAGCACGCCCCTGGACCCTCGGGGGATAGGATGGCACAGACTCGGGGTTGAGGAGGAAGATGGAGAGAGAAAGAGAGAGAGAGAGAGGGAGGGAGAGGAAACCGAAACAGAGAGGATGGATGGGAGGAGGAAAGAAAGAAGCAAGGTGAAAGGAGATTTGTGTAAGGAAGAGGGAGTGAGATACGCGAGGTTGAATTCTCATTCTCTCTCTCTCTCTCTCCATCTCCCCTGTGTTATGTAGGAGGTTAAATGGAGAGAGGGAAAGCACAGAGGTTTGGAATTCTTAGAAGTTGGGCAAAGAAGGGAAGCAGAGGAAAGCGGAGAAGATGGGGCGTAGGTGAGAGAGAGATAAAGAGGAGAGAGGGAGGTGTGTCGCTAGGGAGGAGGGAGGGAAGGAACGAGAGAATTTCTAGGCACTGTGGAATTCCTGGCAGTTTCCTATTTCTGCCTCATTCTCCTATCTAACCCACTTGAGCCCTAGGCGCATCTCCCGAGGTGCACTATCTGGCTTGCCTCCGCTACCAACAAAAAAAACAGCCTTTCTTTAGATTTTTATTTTCGTTCCCTACTCGGAATCATTATCTGGAGATGTTTGCCATTCCGTGTACTTTTTATACAATTACAAATGAAGGAGAATATAATTTTCATTCAGGTTTGCATATATATATATATATATAATTTTCATTCAGGTTTGCATATATATATATAGTGAAACATTGAAGTACATATGCGGAAAGTCAGGTTTAACCATGAATACTTGTCTAAGGATAGAATACCCATGACGATGATATATGTCATCTCGAACAAGATATTTTAAAATACACTCTTTCAAAAGGGTTTTCCAGATAAAATTGCTGTATGAAATGACCTACATGAAAATGACGTCCTTTTTTTCTACGTGGGCGAAAATACCTGTTTCTCTCGGAAATAGTTTCCTATCCCTTTTTTTGGCGTTTTTATTTTTTTATACGACCGTTCCGGTTTGCTTTCGTTGCGCGACGCGGGGAGTGCTCGCAATGAGAACTCGGAATAATGAAGTAAACACATCCGGAATAAAGAAAAGGGATTCTACGGCTCCTGGGATTTGGAAGGAGCTAAAAAAATGGAGAGGACGGCCGCGGAAAAATGAGAAAAAAAGAAAGGATCTCTCTTGTTAGTCTCCGTGTTTTTTAGTTCGCTCACAGGAAGAATTGAAGTATTTGAGTTGCGTGGTGGAGAAGAGCAAACCAATCTGCGGCGAAAAGACGATACGGCACGGTTTCTTTAATTAAAAGTCGGCGTTGAACGATGTTTCAAAAGACTTGCCAATACATTACAGAACACTCACAACTCAAGGCTGGCCGTCAAAACGGTGTGCAGTAAGAAAGTCATGGAAACACGTACGCCAATCCCTTGCTTTTCGTTGTACGTGATTTCCTAGATGAGAGCGTGTAAGGCGAAGCCGCGCAAAGCGAGATATTTTTTCTATAGGAATAATACGCGAGATTACATTTGAGAGACATCTTGTGATCAAAGTCAAACAATTCAATCACACTGTTTTTTTTACCCTTTATTATATATACTATGTCGAATTGACACGCTTTATAATTTTTTATGTTCGATTTTTTTTCAAAACCGCGTTAGAGCAAAATTTATGGCCACGAAGTTCTTTAGAATGAAAAACGAACTGTATCGAGAATGTGCAAAGCGAAACCGTGCCATTTTTGTTTGCACATACTGAAAGTTTCTCAGAATAATATATAGTGTCACTTATTTGTTTAACCCCAATTTCTATTCCAAAAGCATTTCATTATCTTGATTAAGTATATGTTGTAATAAGTAGATCTAAATTTTTTTTCAGATTATCATTTCGAGCTTCTTACCAATATTTATTCCGTATCCTCGAATTCTACTTAAATTCGACTTCCCGGAAACCTTATAAAATCATTCACATCAGGCGAAGTTAACCTGCATGCAGCCCGCTAGCTACGATTAAAAAATCCACCCGTGAAATTTAATGCCGAAAATTTAAGGTTCGATGCATAGAATACGGTTCTACGAAGTCTATTCTCCCGAAGTTGCAACGCAGAAAAAAAACTTTTACACAACTTTCACGTACACGGCACCACAAAACTCTTGATGTAAGCTCTATCCGCAGCACTAGCAGCTTCTAAAGAGAGCCACACAACAAAAAGGTTTGCTCTCCTCTGATTAAAATGTTGACAGAGAAGGTAAAGGGGAGCGATGAGAAATGGTCTCGAGGCGATATCAAATTGGATAGGGTCGATGTAAATATTTTCACCAGAGAGATTTTCCAATGGAATTACGGAGGAGGAATAATAAGTTGGGGAAAATTTGGTGGAGGTATAAAATTTTTTAAATATTTTTTTGAAAATCGGCAAATATTTTGTGATTTGGAAAAACCAGACTTATTGACAAGTTATCTTTGATACGTGTGATGAAAGGAAAAGCATTAGCCGCAGACTTCCTCGAATATATGAGAGCAAACAAACTGAAGCAGTAAAAAATATGAAACGTGAGATATTGAATGCGAAACATGTTCCTTCATATAGGAAAAACATTCTTAAGCGCGTACCCGCACGCCAATAAAACGCGTTCAATCACTGATTAATACGCAGGGGTTCAAGGATACGTTAATAAGGGGTACAAAAGTAGAATAATTTATTACTCGCACAAATAATAATGCATGCAGTGCTAACAATAACTGCAAAAGCAGATTCAAAAAGCGATTTTTTTAGCAAGATTGTAATCTTTGCGCTCCTCTACCGCCTTGTCATTTTATACATTCCCCACAGAAAATGAGTATTTGTATTATGATCTTTATCCCTTTTAGAAAATCAATTTACCGTAATTATGCTTCGCTTTTATTAAACAAAACAAAACTACCGTAGTAACGGACCCGTATAGATAGTGCATAAGGGTTTTTTTAACCGTACTAAAAGGCAGTCGAACAGATTTCAGAGTCAATAGGGTTCATGTCTGTTATCAGCCAAAATTATTCTGAAAATGTAGCTTTCCACCACTTCTTTTTGCTGCAAAATTTTGCGCATGGACGGACACATTAAAAATATAAGCGATAAAAAAGGCGTTGAAAATGCAGTAGGTACTTGTAAATAGAAATCAATATAATGAAATAAATAAAATAAAATTGTAAAACGCATCGCTCACCGGTCAATTTTATGAGAGTTAGCGCTGCTTTACATCGGCTGCTGTACTTCCTAATATGCTTAATCTTCAAGCAGTAGAAATACCGCCACTGATCTGTAGTAAATGCACGAGAATATGCGGAGGTTTTATTTTCTAAAACATTAAATGGAAACACGATTTCGGTTTAAATTCGGTCCCGAAAATGAAAATTAATTGTGGTTACTCCCAGAGTCGGAAAGATGCAATACTATACACTGATTGGTGGATGATGCGAGTCCGCTGATTAGCCGCTCAGGACCCAATCGCTGCATTTCAGGTAAACCGTTCTTGAGAATTATTTATATTTATTATACTGATGTAATTAAAAAATACATTTGTGACTTCATTGGCGTTAAGAGGACAAATAAATCCCTAAAGAAATCACGCCATAACGAATTACCGCTAATAAGAGATCCGTTTAACGGGGTATCATTACCTATACCTTACGTCATAATAACGATAGGTGACCTCTCCAACAACAAGACCGTTTCATTTCCATTACAGACTCATTCGGTTAGGTAAATCGAGCAAATAAATAAGAGGGTTTTATTTTCAAGCAATCGGAGAGAAAAATATTCGGTGCGATTGTAAAACATATTCACCGTTTAAAACCGTAGATTAAACACGGTCGCGCTTCCTCGCATCGATTCGGAATCCTACTATAACGATCGCGGCCGCCTTTTTGGTGATCGATAACTCGCGGATGGGTATTGTGTGGTCTGAGAAGACGGCGCGCCGTAGTAATCGGATACATTTCTTCGCGTGCTTCTTTCGAAGAAAGGGGAAAGAAGAAGAGTCGGAAGAACGTACGTAGTCTTCCACCCCCAAACAGATCTCCCATTACATTCTCCGTCCCATCCCATTCTCTCCCTCAATCCCCTTATCACAAAGCGTCTTCACTATCTGCGAGGGCTGCTGAGGTTATCTTCCCCAGGGCGTGCAACTCCGCGACACAACACACGCACCTCTCCTCCCATAGACCTTAAAGAGTCCTTCATTCGCGCACGCACGAGCACACACCCAAGCCCTCCACACAATCCTCCCTACTCCTTCCCACTGTCAATCAAACAGCTAACCTCGTATCTCTTCCGCTCCATCTATCCCCGCCTACTCCTTCGACCTTTCAGTCACTCCGCCTCTCAGTGCCTCTCTCGCTTTCCTCAAGTTTTCTTGCAAATCCCCCTTTCAGCGGTTCCATATATACACGACCAAAAGGGATATATGTATATTACGCTGTGGATTTTGTCGAAAAGATAAATTACATCTGATGCATCACCTAAACATAAAAGGTATACTCCTGCTTTCTATATTCTTCTTCGTGTCTTGGTAGCTCTCTATACCTTTCAAATCGTCTATCGGCTGAAACTTTTCTCTTTTCTTCCAGTTTTTCTTCTAACACGTCTTTAATCATGGCATCTCTCCTCAGGTAATGTGTGTGCAGACTCGGCCAAGCAGTGAAGATGCGAATATCAATGGGAGCCCCACTACATTGATATTTATAGTAATAAAGAAAATGTATGGAGCCCCGGTTTAATGTTATAATTTTACAGGGTCTTTTTTATTGGAAATCAGTTTGGCAAGTGAGTTTTCGTAAAAGGTTTTGCAAAATTTACATTCGACACTTGAATAATCGAAATCTTGAAATTTCTGGGAGCCCCAGGGGCCTCCATTATCCGGCGGCCCGGATGCCTCGCATCCGTCGCACCCCCCCCCCCCCCCATCTGGCCGACCCTGTGTGTGCATATAATCATGGACCTATCTAAAGACAGACTATCTATGATAATGATGTTTGCTAGTAAAGTCCGTTAGGAATCTTTTCAGAAAAGTCATTATTTCGAGCCATATAAATCTGTGAAGAGAACATTTATTAATCTATTTTTCATCCAATTGATCTATAATTTCGAGAAGTAAGCGGGTTTAGTTTGTACATCAGAGTATGACGCTGTATATTAAATCAAAGAACGAAAACCTTTCCTTTAATGAATTGGTGGATGAAAAAATGCTACGTTTTCTGTTTTTTCCTTTCGAAATTAACAAGTCATTTTGTTCTGTAGTCTTGTAAATTTATTACTTGTACAGGTATATCTCGCTTAATGAAGCCTCTGGAGACGAAGCTCCTTTATAACGAAGTCGGAAATTCGGCAGTGAAATTACAAAAAATTCGAAAATGTTGCAAAGTAGCGTTCACGTGTTATACGGCTCAAGTGGACGAGACAATTAATACTGGCGCTACTTAGATTTCGAAGCTTCGCTAACATAGTATCATATGTTCACAAAATTACAGCTACTAAATTAGAATGTTTCTATATTCTCGGCCTGGATTTTTTAAGGACCATGAGAATGACTTGGTCTGACTCTTTACCTCGAAGTAACCAGTTCTTAGATCTTATGAAACCTCTCTTTTTAATATTGAAATGGGGCGTACGTTAATGTAACATTTTTACTATTGTCTGATTGGGATAAAGTCAACGTCAAACTTTAAACCAGCAACCGCAAGAGTCACAGGCGGGTCCAATTTCTCAGCAGGAATCGTGACTGATTTTCCGTGGATCTCCTGCCGTCTTGACTACTAACCATATGAAAACGGAGTAGAGCCGCAGTAATAACGACATTTTATTAATTTATATTATTAACCAATTAAAACTGTACATTCAGTATGTTATTAGTTCATATGCTTCGAAAGCAGTTGATAAACTTTTAAAAATTTCATTTCACTTTTGCCGGCAATATTGGTTTAGTTTATCATATTCATTTTTTATACTATTAATGATCTTAAAAAAATTCCAGACCGTAATCAAAAGGACCATAAACAAGTCAATCTTCGAAACAAGTACAATGGCTTCTTCCCTTCGTGCTGCCCCTGTCATCTAGGCTACCACCAACGAAATTCGGAGAAAATGAATCAGAAAAACCCTCTCGTGTTTTGAAATACTCATTGTCTCTTTCGAAAACTTAAAATAAAATACACGTTCCATGTTTACCAACATTTTTGTCCGTTTCTTTTATTATTTACTGAAATTTTGGTACTAAAACCCCCTTTTCTGAAGATAGAACGAATCCCTACCTTTCGAATGTAATTTATACCTCTGGTAACGAAGTTTCCGACGACGAAGTACCGCCGTGGAACACATCTACTTCGTTAACCGAGGTATACCTGTATAGTAATTAGTCTAATTAAAACTATTGAATGAGTTTACCTTCCTAAATATTCTGGTTTACTTGTTGTTCATCCTAGTCTCTAATCGGTAATTTGTTCTAACTGTGACGTTAACTAATCAGATACTTAAAGGATGCAATCATAGTGACAAGGAAGAAATTGAATTACCAACACTAAGATACCTAACGAAGATCCTTCGTTTGACATTCTACGCAAAAATGAATAATTTCGCTGTAAATAACAAAAAATACTGCATAAAATACGCAGATTTTTATAAAAAATACAACGTTAGGATATATCGGTTATATGAAAAACTGACTGAACTTACATATTTCAGTGTTACGCCTTTATCATTCATCACAGCCTTTTAACCGCAATGATTTTGAGTAGGAAACCATTCCGACAGTCACTGTTTATGCTTTGAAATCGATACAAGATCACCTGTAACGACCATAAAGAAAACGCAAGAAAGAAGCTACTGCAATTAACAGCGTGAGAAAACGCAACTGAAACTAATAATAAAGATCACATTCTTGAACGCGACACGGCGCAATTCCCCCAGCGAAAAGGGCAAGAAATTCGACGCGTGAGAGAGAAGAATTTACCGAGTTGAAAAACCATGATTATCCAGGACAGATTGAAAATATCAGCGGCGGCGCAGCTGTTTACCACATTTTAAAGCGCGATCCGTATCCTCCTTTCTGGCGGCTAGTAAATTTCCTCAACCTGCCGCGACTTCCCTCCCCGCCAAACTTCCCTGCCTCCCCCTCACCTACGCCACGCGAGATTTCCTCCTCTTCCACCTTAATAAGAGCGTAACGACCTCTCCTCTATATCCTTTCCCCCCATCTATTATCCACCATCCTCAACCCTCTCGTCTCGCCCGCTCTCTCTCTCTCCTCCAATTTCTCCTTTTCCTCTTCTTAGTCCCACAGCTCTCTCTCTCTCTCGTTAACACACTCAAGCCGAAATCCCTCTCCTCTCTTTCTCTCTCTCTCCGTCTCCTAGCTGGAATTTCTTCTCTCTCTCCCTCTTACTCTCTCGAGGGTTCACGAAGAGGGGTTTTTGTACTCAAGCCACACCTTTTCTTCAAGCCAGTCACCCAACACGAAGACTGGAGAGGAGAGATGGAAGGAGGAGTAGAAGGAGATAGGAGGTGGGGGAGTTGAGGGGGGAGGGTGGTAGGGGTGGAGTGGGAGATAGAATGGGGAGTGCGAAAGGGGAGAGATGCGGAGGAGAACAGAGAATAAGGTAGGAGGAAAGGAAATAGGAGATATCAGAAGAAGAGAGAGTGTGGAGTGGATATGAGAGAATAGAGCGGTGAGAATAATGAGTAAAGAGAGGAAGAGAGAGAGAAGAGAGGGAGAGCGTAAGAGAGAGGAGCTGAAAAGAAAGGGGGGAGAGGAAGTGAGAAAACGGTGGGAAGAAGAATAGGAGGGAAGTGGAGGAGAGAGGTAGAGATGGGTGGGGGAGGAGGGGGATGGAGGAGGGGGGTGAAGGAGGGGGTGAAGGAGGGGGTGAAGGAGAGGTGGAGGAGGTGGTGGAGGAGGGGGGTGGAGGAGGGGATGATGGAGGGGGATGATGGAGGGGGATGATGGGGGGTGATGGAGGGGGATGATTGGGGGGGTGAAGGAGGGAGGGGGATGAAGGAGGGGGGTGGAGGATGGGGGGTGGAAGATGGAGGCGGAGGAGGTAGACGGAGGAGGCAGGCATTGGGGAGAGGTGAATAAGGAATATATAGGTATAGTGGGAGATGGAGAGTCGCTAAACCTTGAAAGATGGGGATGGAGGAATTGAGAATAAAAGAAACGCAAGAGAGAGAGAGAGAGAGCGAGAGGTAGAAAAGAAAGAAAACGTTTCGGAAGGTCGACGAGTGGTGGCGCTCGAAAAATTAAAACAAAACCGTACGCATTGACCAAACGGCGAGGGTTTCTTTTTTTTTTATATCAATCGACAAGAGGGATTTTTTTTTTCGGGGCGACTAGAGGAAAGGGAGTGGAAGTTACAAGGGACGCCCCTCTTCACGCTCTCTCCCTCGCGTCCTCCAAAAAATAAATAAATAAAATAAAATCGCAAAATAAAACGACTCCTCTCATAATTCGGAGAAACACGTAGAGCCGCTTCGAAGGACAAAAATATACATCATTATGTGTATGTGTGTGTGTATATATATATATATATATATATATATATAATTTAAATATGCGAGTTTATAAAACAGCTAACGACTCGGAAATGCGTGCAAGTTTGATAACAAATTGTGGGGATCCAGAACGCGAGGAAAGAGGATGAGATGGAGGAAAGAAAGAGAGAGACGTGGAAGAGACTCAAGGGCGTGAGCTGAGAATGGCTGGAGGAGTGTCGAGAGGAAAAATCGAGATGGAAAAAAACATATAATAACTTGCGTATCTCATATCGAAGCCAGCTCCATCCTTTCTCCCCTCACATGCCTCAAGTCGCCCGACCTTAACTTCAACCCATCACCACCAGCTCACTCCTCCCGCTCATCCTCCCCTCCCTCCCTCCTCCTCTCCATCGATTCCACCCCTCTCTCCTTCGACTCCGACCCTTACGCTTTCCACCTCTCACGCTTTTACCCAAAAATAAAGAGCTTCATCTCTCCCCTCCTTAACAAAAGCAAATGAAACACACGGGGCCACACGTGGAAAATTTGCAAAAGGAAGAAGACGAGTGCGAGTGAGTGATATGTATGTTCTCACCTAAACGGGAAGACGAGGAGGAGGAAGAGGGAATGCGCGAGAATGGAAACACCGTCAGAAAATGTTTCGCGAAGAGGAAAGAAAAAAAAAGCTCCTGCTGGAAAAAATCGACTCCGCCTCCTTTAGCCGCCTCTCGTTCATTGTTGTTCGCCCTGTTTTATTTTTTTTAAATAAACAAATAAAGTTGCCCCTTGGAAGAACTCGTTTTCATCCGCGAAGAATCCAGAAGAAACAAAATAAAATACGCGTAATGACGACGGCCTTATTAGAATCCGTCCCGGGCGGAAATACGTATCCCGGATTCATAATCGAATAAGGTGGAAGTTGACAGAAAATGGCGAATCGTCTTTTCTTTAATATTCGGTCTATACGATTGAAATATCGGCACCGATCTCATGATATTACGCTCAATATATAATGAGGTAGTTATTTTAAACTAATTTTCTGTTTCCTAAAAATTATTAAATTCTTTGAAGGTTCCATTCATTTAATTTATTCGTGCACCCTTTCACATCTTCACAACTGTATCTTGGATTCGTGAAAATTTACTAAGACGAATATTCTGAATTTCTTTTAAATAAACACCTTTTTGAGCTTGAGGGAACCATGCTATGGTGAGAAAAGGATAGGCTAAAAATTTAACGGTCGATCGAACACAAAAAACACCACAATAATGCTTGTAAACCGATATGCGGCTATACGGATCCGTACGTGTATGGATAAATTCCTTACGTCTAGAATCTTATCTCTTGCGATACATTCACAAAGACATTTTACACCGACGCAGGAGCCTCCTAATGCGTCCCGAACGAGGATATTTTATCCCACAGAAGCGAAGCGAACAAAACACTCCGTGACGGCGAAATGGTTAGGTTTTTACGTATTTTTGGAATTTATACATATCCATTCCATCGTTCGGCGCAGTATACTGATGCGAGGGCGAATTCCGTGAAAAATTTCTTCGCTACGAGGTTGAACAGGGAGGTCGAAAATTCGAAATTGCTCCCGAATTGAATGGAGCGGAGCCTAGGAATTTAAAAAAAAAAGAATGCGTCGTCGTAGCGCCAAGGCAGAAGAATAAGGGTGTAAAAAAAAGAAGATGATATGTTAGGAGTTATGTATTGATGGACAGAGAGAGAGAGATATTCAGATCGTGTTGGGCGAATGGTGGAGTGCTGGAGAAACAGGAGTTCCCTGAGCGTATAAAGCCCTCGAAGAGAAAATAACTGAGTAGAGGGACGAGGAAACAGACTTGGTTTCTATGCATGAATACCTTCCTGCGATGTAGATCGCTTCCGGAGAAAAATTAAACATAACAAATCCTCTGCATTACATGAAATTTATAACGACCCAGTTTCCAATTTTTCTGAAAAGTCGTCTTCAAAACTAGGTCGCGATTTTGCGTGCTCTCTTCTTGGTATAGAATGTACGTTTTTACTTGAATATAATTCCAAGCGGAGTGATGTTATTTTTACTTGGTACAGAGGCATTTTTCCTAGTTATTTCTGCACTGGAAGTGGTATTCTTGCCAAAATACTGGTGAATGATTATCAAAATCATACCGAAAAATTATTAATTCCAATAAAAAATTCGTGCTTCCTATGGATATCAACGAATATGGGAAGTTTCAAATTCGATGGCCAAATAAACAAAAAACCCAATTCAAATAAAACTAAAGTACGAGAACGAAAGAAATTATTTTCTATAGCAATATCTTTCAGCAAACAAAACTTGGTGACCTTTTATATTTGGCATTCCCGCATTAAGCATGATACTGATGTTTTAAATATATTGAATTTGTATTAATGCATCTTTTTTTTGTAATTCCTATAGAAAAGTATAAGATTTTTAGTCGAGATATAGATAAAACTCGTAGGAATAACAATAAAAATAAGATTATTTATAGCTAGTTGGTTTTAAACCTTTTCTGTTGATGTATCGTTTAGAGAATTTTTGATAATTTAGTACCACTAGGGACATTTTAAAGTTTCTCCTATTTATAAGGATGAAATGAAATGTTATAATCAAAATAATTGTTTATAAACTTAATTTAAAAAAGGACGTTGTCTCTTTGTTTTTCGTCTATTTTTCAAATTCGGTCCAAATTACCGCGACCTCTCTAGAGTTCCTATAATAACAATAATAATAACTAGCTGTACCCCGCGTAACACACGCTGATCTAGCAGATCTTAAAGGTTCTTAGTTAAACATTCAGGCATTTATTTATTTTTTTAAGTTATATTTTTTAATCAAAGATTTCTCTAAAGATCTGTCAATTTCTGGGTTCTTTCCTGACGCTACAGTAAGTGAATCAAAAGATCTGACTCTTGATAGAGCAACATATGACTAAAAACAGGCTTAGGTAGGCATTTTATCAAACGTTTGGCTTTGTGACTTACTGACTGTCATTGAAAAAGCCAATCGTATGGGGAATTACTTTCGTTTGAAACTGAATGGTAAATTTGTGTCGGATGGAATAAGTGAGATTCTTGGAATAAGTACCATGTCTGAGTTTGCTGCATCGATTACTTTTGCTTTGATTATGTGTGTTTGTATTCGAGTAACAGTAAGTTTTGTATAGTCGTCTCAATGGCATTAGGTTTCTAAGGAGCATGATAAAGACTTTAAGCTTCAGTTCATGAGGAGACATTCCGGCTGGAGCTGTACCCACGTAATGTTTACACGGATTTCTTTAAATTAATTTATTAATAATAATGTGAATCAATTAATGGTGCAAATGACATCCCCATAGAAAACTATACCATTAAACACGTATTTTACTATAATCTTGCATTATTGATACTATTCCCCCCTCTCTCCCGCTCCCCCTCTTTGTCTCTCCTCTCTCCCCTCTGTTCCTTCCACTTCTCTCTTTTCCCCTCTCTCCTTTCCCCCCTCTCTCACCCTGTCTCCTTTTTCCATTACCGTCTCTAGTACTACATTCCTGCATAACCCTTCTTCTCTCTATTTCCCTCCTACCTCTCACTCCTCCGTCTCCTCTTTCCCCTATCTCACTTTCACCTCTCTTGTCCTTTCCCTCCCTCCCCTTTCTCATTTTCCCCTCCCTCTCTCCCTCCTCTCCTTTTCCCCTTACCCTCTCTTCATTTAAAGGGCTTATAAAACACGTTAATTTTACGCTCGTAAGCTATATAGATGTTCATACTATTAAAAGAATCCCATATAAAAGCATTGCAGTGTTTCCATGGTAGATAAAATTTCCCATTGTTATAAATTTAAAAATTTCTCGTTTGTATGCAGTTAAAATAAAACATTTAAGCTAATTCGGCATAAATTCGTATTCTCTTTTCAAAAATAATAATTTTCACGTTTTTCCGTTTAATATTTAAGTCCGGGGTTTGCCTCATAATTTTAAGTAATTTTAAAATGTAATTAAAAAATGACGCACCGATTTCAATGCTTTCCTTATGGGGTAATGAAATGGAAGTTTGGGGTCAAAAAGACCCCCTAAAAATGAAAAATGTTCGGATTTTTGATTTTTTCTGTTAGTTGTGACCCATAACTGATCATCTTCTCAAATTTCAAGTTTCTAGTCTATCTAGAAGTATCTAAACTTTCGTATCTTAAACCGCCACACCTACCTAATATCTCTTTCTCGGAAACATACATAAGCCTTTTATATATATAGAAGAAGATGTCCTTGTGCCGGAGTATGCTAACATATTAAAGATAGCGTTTTCAATTTAATAAATGTATGAAGTCTAAAGATGTCTCAGCAAGTGATTTAAATGCTCTCCGTGATTGTAGCTTCACTAATTCCGGCATAAAAGTCACGCACCAACTCCGAAATGAAGAGATCAAAGTATTATCTTAAATAAAAATTTCTTGATCCCCTTAAGGGATATATAGCGCATATGGTACGCGCACCCCTGATTGAATACGACTGGTCGATGTAACGCAAGATGGAGATTTTAAAGATGCGTTTTAACAATTATTGGGAGAGACCCCAGAAGAAACAACTGTATGCCAAACCCAAAATAATTAAAGTGCTAAAGAGGGATTGGGTATTTTATATTGCAAGATATTCATCGTGATGAGCATATAAACTTATCGAATAAACAATTAGAGAATGAACAATAAAGACCAAAAGACAAGGAAACTGCGAATGCTATTTTCAGCGTGTGGGACGGAAACAGACATAAATGAGAGCGTGCGAGGATCTTGGTAAGGCCCTCATCCGGCTATACATACATGCTTAGAATAGGTTTGAAAATGCGCGATAGACATATATGCTGACGTAAATTGATAATTCGATAAGATGCGATGAAGTAATAATAATATTTTAAATCGAGAGGCGATTCTTCAAGGTAAGAGTAGAGAGAAAAAAAATCGGCCATCTGCCCCAACAGTCCCATCTCAGCTCGCTACGATGCTCACTTTTTTCACGGCCGAATCCAAAGCCTATTCAACTCGAGTGTCGCGCATCTGAGCCGCGACGGCTTTTTGAGGAGAGAGCATTCAATCCAGAGAGCAACCAAACGCTTCACGGCCACTCGTGGAAGGGACTCCTCGTTATCCGTTTTGATCCTTCATCCCTTATTCTCAATCGTCTCGCGAGGGGAAAAAAAAGAAACCTCCCTCGTGCTCCCTTCATCCGGAAAACCCATCTTTCCATTTTACAAATCCTCCATTATGGAGGGAGCGGTTAAAAAGAAGGACGCGCCGAGGACTGACGAGGACGTTAGGGAAGAAGGACAATAAGGTCGAAAATTCCATCCCTCGCTCCATAATGGCGGAGGAGGAATCTCCGTACTACTTCCCTTTAACCGACAGAGAATCGAACCCGTGATTGAAAATTTTATAGAATCGAGAGAGAGAAAGAAAGAAAGAGTGATAGAATAAGGCCCTCTAATGGGGATTCTCGGAAAGGAAGGATTAAGTCCGCTTTTGCTTGCTATTTCGGGGGATAATGCGAAAGAGAAGGGGGTCACAACCTCTTTGCCCACACTCCACAGCTACTCCTAACTACGTTTTATTTTTTTATACTTTAAAGAACGCAGGATCATACGCTGCCCCTCCCTCCCTCTCTCTTTCGTAGGCCGTTTCTCGCATTCGTCTGAGAGAGATGGCGTCACCGTTCGTTCTATGCACCACTGACTTCACCTTCCCCACATTTAACCGCCATATCTCTCCCTTTCCCTCTCTCTTCGACCATTTCCTATCTTCTTTCCCTTCCCACACGGCCAGATTCTTCTCCCTCCCACCTCCCCTGATAATTTAAAGTAATGACATCGTCCATAACAATTTTTTTTTAACTGGGTGCCGCGAAAAACTTAGTTTTTCAAATAAATGAACGATTTGGAAATTTTGATAGGTCATTGGGGCAATAATTTGTCCTCTTAAGAAAATGAATACAATGTGGTACCAACAAATGGATGCGTTTGGAAGTGGTGATGCCATATGTAAAAAATATTCGCCTCAAGGCTGGGGGTGTTGCGATTTTCCATTTATGTTTGAAAGAGTGCCGCGTCTACAAAAACTTTGGAAACGAATGCCCTAGACCTATCGCATCGCATCAAATCGCATTAAAAATTCTAACTAGAAATCTAAATTTAAAATTTTTAAAAACAAAGGTTTTTAATGTATTGTCCCAATAATCTCAATAACATCCACATAAAGACAATTCTCAGTCTTTCTTATCGATGCACCTACTCTTTTACTATCCTCTCTCTTCCTACTCCTCCTTTTCTCCTCCATCCTTTCTCCCTCCCACTTTATTCTTCTTCCTTCCATTATCCCTTTCGTTCCCTCCACTCTAGTCTCTTCACTCTCCTCGGAATTAATTACGGGCCCGGGCCGGGCCATAAAAATCACACGAGTCACACTCGTCCTCCGTAATGAATGGGTTTAAGCAAAAAAGTGGCATGGGTTTATTTAGGTAAACTAACTAAAGACCGAGTGTGACTCGTCCTCCGTACTCAACTGGTTAATATATTTTTTGCCTATAACATTATATTTGTGTATTTTGTATAATAATTTATTTTGTTTGTGGTCTACGCACGGGCCGGGTCCGAGTTAGTATGGACCGGGCCTAGAAAATCAGGCCCGTGCAGCAGAGCTCTAATCCTACTTGTCCCTTCCTCTCTCTCTCTCTCCTTCCATCTCTCCTCTCCCTCGCCCCCATTAATCGCTCGCTCTCTCTCTCTCTCTCTCTCTCTTCAGAGCGACGAACATCCTTCTCTCTCTCTCTCTTCAGAGAGTGCTGAGAGGATATTGTCGAGTGGATTTGTTGTAGGGGGAAAGACGACCATGACATTCGAGGAGAATTATTCTTTTTAATCAGAAGGGAAACGTCCTTCGCAAGAGAGATTGGAGGTATTTTTTGCGACCTATACGAAAGGAGCACCACGCATTTTTAATCATTATAATTGTGCTGACTCGATTCGGGAAACGTATTCGCCAATTATTTCGTTCTTTATATATATACTTATATATATATATATATATATATATATATATATATATATATATATATATAGTTGTGTCTGTCTTTTGCTTACGAAGGGATCATCCCGAAAGCTCCAATAACTTCTACAAATGTGTCTCTCCAACACCACAGCGGGTCTCCTTCCGGTAAGTGCTCAATGAGTATCCTTCAACACCTATTTGCCCTAAATATCCTCATTTACCTTTCCTCTTCTGTAGTGTATATATATATGTATATATATATATATATATATATATATTCCTTGTGACATTTTTATTAATTCCTCCATAAAAAATCGAATTCGAGATTTCATCGTACACACACGTTTTAAGGTCTTCTGAGAATGTTTTCACTATTTTTTCTACTATCTTTGTGACTGTGTGATATGAATTTTGCGGGCGATCTAACTGAAAAATTAATTACCTGACCAGCGCAAAACTTTATATTTAAGATTTTTATTAGTAATTCAGGGTCTTAAAGGATTTGGCTGAAATTGATCAACTGGCAGTGAAAGGAATTTTTAAAGAGATAAGGAAAGTGGCAGCAATAAGGTCGAAAGATGTAATCCAAACTTCGGAGATAATGGATGGATGAATGTAGCAGCGACATTCATGACTTTGACATCAATGAAAACTACGCTAATTTTTATACAGTTAAACTTTGAAAAAATCTTCAATCTACATTAAGATGGATTTTATTAATAACGATATTAAAAATTAAGGAATTTGTTACAAACAATTAAATCATTAAATAAATTTACTAAATGGTCTTATAATACACTAATGAATCAGAAAAAAAGAATTTTAGTTTCCAACCTTTCATAGATAAGTTTGGAAGTACAGAGTCAAAATTACCGCACGTCGCCAAAGTGAAAATTTTCAAAGATGTCACCAGCAATGAGTTAATGCTCTACCTCAACGATGGTCAAACTTTTCGGCTTCAGAGACACAGCCACCTTCTGCACTCATCGAGGGCGACACATAGTCGAGAATAAATTGGCAAATAATTTAAGTAAACTAAAATAGTCAATTTGTAGTTCTATATTAATTAATTCGCTAAAAACTTACTTATCCGACGTTGGTAGAGGGGTGGTTAACAAGTCTAACTTCCAAAACTCCCAATATTAGGGTTCGCAGGTTCAAATTCTGCCTAGGTATGGTCGTATGTGTTCCTCTCTATTATTGTTAATACGCTAATTGTAAAAAAACTGTAGTGCTGTTTATGAGATTTTGAAAAATAAATAATCTGTTAAGTGAAAGGGGAAGAAAACACGAAATACCTATGTTTTTAATAATTTTCCATTTTCATTTTACGTTAATTCGTGTCCTTTAACCGTTAAGCTCATGGAGGACCGGATAGAAATACTGGATGGGCCGGATGTAGCCCGCTGACCTTGGTTTAGAAACCCTGCCCTATGGATTAAAAATTCAATAGATAAAAAAGTAAAACGACGCTTTACTGAGCCACATCCAGGGACCTTCGACAACTAAGGCTTAATTCTACGCAAACGAGGTAGGACTAAATAATAGTCGAATGCACTCTATCGAAGAAAAGTAACGAGGGAGGGAAAGAAAGGTTCCTCGCGAGTGATTATTTTCGTATTCTCTTTTCCCGCTCCCTCTCATTTCGCGTGTCGAGAAATAAATCTCCCCAACGTGTCAACGAGAGCCTGACTGACATTTTTACCACCCTCTCTTCCTCCTCCCCCTTCTTCCAACACCAAAGCGCCTCCCGAAAGAGTCTCCTAAGAGCAGGCGAGGCTAAAAAAAGACTCATTTATATTAATCGCGAAGGAAGTGCGCGATACGCGTCCTGCGTGTCTCCGCAGGGGAAACTCGCGGGTCAATTTCGACGCCGAAATGTGACGTGCCGCATTAAACTGTCCCATTTTTCACCGAAGCGACGTAATATGTTTCTCACCCGGCGCTCCGCAGTTGTTCGGATTTATTTATTGCAATGAGGTTTTTTTCTTCAACCTCTCTTCCGACAGAACGTTGGAATAAAAAATCGGAAGGAACCGCTTTTCCGGAGTACATTAAAATGGAAAAAAGAAACTCCCTCTTTTAAGTCCGCCGACATGTTAGCGGCTTTGTTCTCCTCGCGCTGTGTAATTGCGCCATATTTAGTCGCTTTCTCGTTTATATGAGACACGACCGGAAGAAATTTATCCGAGTTTTATTTCATTTTTAAGAAGTTCGCTCTCATGCTCTGTATATGTATAAGTCGGCAAGCACGATTCAATATTAAGACTAGCTTGTTCCTAATAAAAAACAACCAGATCCTGAATAAAAGACCAATAAAAACATTTTTCATAGTTTGAAATAGCGTGCTCCATAATTTCTTCTTTGGATTTTCAAAGTGGCAAGATGCCGATATTGAAATTGATTGATACTGTATTTAAATATACGATTTTCACTGCAATTTCTGAATATAACCAACTTATCTCACACAATCACTAAAGACAATGAAAAGGTTAATTATTGGATTTTATTTGGAATAATTTCCCTTAGGAACTACTTAAACTCGTCAAACCAGATTATCCGCATTTTCGCTTATCCGGATCTAACATGTACATAAAATATCTGTGCGTATGCGATGGTTATGGCGTGAGAAAATTATTTTTCGCGGCAACCGTGCACAAACATCAAATTTGATTTATTTATATTTTCCTTGTCTTCTAGTTTCTCATACCCCTTTTCTCTAAAGATCAGCAAGCATCGAAGCGAACAAGAGGAGGAGAGAAAAAAGCTCCTTTCTTTACTGTGAAAATAAACGACGCGGATCCATCCATGGGACGATATAGATCGCGCCATCAAGATATGAAGCAGTTGACCCAGTTGCGTTGGATTTATGCGGTCGATTCACGAACAGCGGCACCTTAAATCCGAGTCCTCTGTTGAGATAAGCCATTTTGTTATTATTAACTCCGGGGAACATTACCGAGTGCGGAAGTGAATGCAGGAAACGTGGGAGTTAAAGGATGCAGTAAAGATCCTTAGTACTTTTTTTTATTCTCGGCGCCCGGTCGCGGACGAAATCAGGTCAATACAGATTGATTGTTGAGATACTTATATGTCGTCGCGAAAGACGAGGATCTCGGAAAATGAAACGTGAGGATGAGATTCCGCAACGGTTCAATTCTCTGCAAAAAAAAATGCATTTGATTCAAAACTGCTGGAGCTTCTCAACGATTTCGGAGGTCGTGAGGTCAAGTTTTTCTTTGAGAAAATAAGCCACATCATCATCACTAACGTTAAAAGGACAGAAAAGGATGAAATGCACTTAAGATATTAAATACGATAACGGAGATTACGCAAAAATTTCATACGCACTGTAAATTGTTGGGAGCCCCCGATGAAAGGGACGTTATTATGAGAGAAATAAGAAAAATAATACCTGCCTAGCTGGTAGATAAATGGATTACGGAGGGAAGTGGAAGGAGAAGGCTTGTCGTAAAGAGCTTAGCGCCGAATCTGAGACGGGAATAAAGGGAAGAAAGAGAGACATTGGGAGATTTTCGTGAGATGTGGGTCCGGCTGGACAATAGTGAAAGTAAACTACACAAAAGATGGATGAGGAGTTGTTCGTTATAGTTTCGGAAAGGTTAAGAAGCTTAGTCGTTATTATTATAGCAAAAGCTGAATATGAAAGGAAAACATTTGCCGTTGGGTTTTAGTCGGAAAGGAAAAAGAAATGTAAGTGGAGAGGAAAACTTGCGGTCTTTTATACAGTTCTAAGAATGATGGTGACACTTGTAATATATATATATATATATGTATATGTATATATATTTTTTTTTCGAACGTAATATATATATATATATGTATATTTTTTTTCGAACGTTATATATATATATAACGTTCGAATAAAAACCTTAGAAATGTTAGTTATATCCCAGGCACGTTTGCAAAATCGAATTTTCGCGGAGAGAGATTTTATTATCTGTGTACAGTAAACTCCCGATTTACGAACATTCGGTTTACGAAATTTCGGTCTTACGGACAAGAATTTTTACGCCACAGATTTGACTTACGACCTCAAAAGGACCGCCGCAATATGATGAAATATATGAAAAAATGAAACGTCGTTCGCATCCGACTTCCTTAGATGCGCTTTTCATTCCTTTTACAGCACCACTCTTCTGAGGTAAACATTGAAAGTTCTGCATCTTATTCCACATCAGCATATCATCATCTTCCCCCACATCCGTAAGAGCTCTACCCCATACCAATGTGGAAATTGACGCCAAATTCAACGAATGACTAACTTATGGTTAAAATGCATTTGTTAAAATCTATTATAATTGTTGCGTTCCCCCTTATCTTGGAAGTGTAGGAGGAAAATTTGGTTTTCGGATACATCTCATGATGTTAACATTGCGTTAATGGGAAAACCTCTCCCGATTTACGAACTTTCGGCTTACGAACTACTTTTCAGGAACGCACGGTGTTCGTAAATCGGGAGTTTTATGTAGCATATTTATGGCTTAAGGGCTCTTCTTTTGATCACATTTTTTGACAGATTGAGTTTATTTTTCATTGCAAACGTATGAGTTGCACTTTTCCTGCGTTTGTTCTTATCAGCAATTGAGCCTCTGCTTAACTCCCCCTTTCATCAGAAGATTTGGTTCTAATATTCAAGGTGGTCTCTAGGAACGTGATCTACACGAATATGAAGGGATTATTTATTAAGGGATTATTTATTAAAAAATACGCAATAACACAGTTGAATGATCATGTTGCGAATTTTTTCTGTAGAATACTGACATTACCTGGAGATGAAGATATAGTTTCAAATAGCACGTCAATTTTTCCGAGAAAATATTGTTTTTCTGGTAGTATTGGATTGCCAGGGAATTAAATATATATAATAGGCTAGACTAATTCATGAAATTACCAGCCCGTGTTAAGGGTATTTTTCCTAATAGCGGTGTAAGCAAGAGTACAAAATTCGACAGTGGATAACGATCAAGAATAATATCAAAAATTTTGCTTCATAAATTAATATCCAATTATTTCAGTCCATCTTCTTAATGCAGTACTTGCTCCCCTTCATCTATGACGCACTCCTCCTCGGCCTTACAAACGTGTAATCATGTTCCGCGACAGGATGTTGTCTCTATAATAAACAGGTCAAATGGGCTAAAAAAGAAAAATAAAACGTTCTGGACATTTACTCTCTTACGACTACTCCCTCTCACCTCTCCCGCAATACTAAAAATATAAACAAATAAAAAATGCACCGAACCATGATACCGCACCATTCGGAATAAAAAATAACAGCAAAATGGAGGGAGGAAAAAAAACACGAAAAAATCCCCGATAACATAAATCGCAACAACAGAGGAAATATATACCTCCCGAAACCCCACCCTCTCTCTCTCTCTCTTTCTCTCCCTCTTTAAAAAAACATTAGTTTCTTTTCGACTTTTTCCCTCGGAAACAACACAAGTGAACATCCTACTCTACCCTTGTCCCCTCGTTTTCTTCCTCCTCCTCTTTCCATATCCCTCCCATTCCCTCCTCCTCTCTCTCCCTCCCTCTCCCCAACTCACTCTCCCTCACGAGGGTTTATTTCCATAGCTATCGCACATCCCATACACGGTGGACTTATTTCAAGCATCGCGAAAATAAAAAAGGGAGAAAATGGTGGCTCAAACAGAAACCCATTCAGGGAAGAGAGGCGTGACCGCAAGGCCTAAGCAGGAGGAGGAGCGCGAGGGAGGGAGGGAGAGAGGGAGGGAGAAAGGATGGATCGGAAGGGTAGGAGGAGGAGGGTAGGGAAAGAGCCAAAAACCTCGATATAAGGGATGAGGTGGAAGAGAGAGAGGGAGAGGAGGAGGAGGAGGATTTCAGAGGAGATCCCGGCGAAGGGTCATTGACGGAGAGGTTGGAATAAAAGAGGATACAGGGAGGGAAAGGATAAACTACGGGAAAACTTTTATTTTCCTTTCCTTTTCTCCTCCCTCCCGATAGAGGGGGAACACACGGAGGAGTTGGAGAGGGGGTTTAAAACGTGTAGGGAGTTGAACACAGCTGGAAAAGGGTTTAGGTATTGCTGTTCTGTTGGGTTGCGGAGGAAGAAAAAAATGGGGGACGAACGCGGCTCCCTTCGAAAGCACCGTGGAGAGGGTAAGAGGGATAGACAGATCGTCAATGTAACGTGTAGACAAAGGTGACTAGTTTACTTCCCGGTGTTAGGGTTTTTTATCGAGAGCTCGTGTTTTGTTTTTTTCCTATTTCGGGAGGATTTGGGAATGAGAATTTTAAGGCTGTAAATGGATTTCTGATAGGATTTTAGATATAACGGTACTCTAACTCGTCTACGTATTGTGATATTTAGATTTTAACTACCGTCTCAGCCGAAAATAGAAAGGAATGAATTCGATTTGGTTGAAAATTCCGACTGTTATTTCAACATTAAAGACTTTACAGTTGGCAAGTGAACGTCGGTTGCTATGCATGTATTAGACTTGCACCGTATTTAAGACAGGGCAATATGGCTGACCGTTTAGCCCTGATACGAAAGTTATTTGTCAAAACTTTAAACTATGGGAAACGTCCATCAATACATCGCATCGCATTTCGTGATACTGATTAGCTGAGTTTCGGTGATCATGAGGAACAAATGAATAAATATAGAGTTTGTATGTTAAAGTTTATGCCTGCTATGCGGAAGGTAAAAATGTCATTTAAGTAGCAATCGACAGAAAAATCATTCCACATTTTAATCGAAAAATTTGACAAAATATTTATCTAATTCAAATCATTAAAACCGAAAGAAAAATATAAAGTTTCAGGAGAAAACAGGGAAATGTAAAGGAAGTTAAGAGAACCCAAGTTTCGTTTCTTTATCTGAAGCTAACATAATGGGTAAACAGGCTTTGCTTTTGTATGACGACATCCCAACGGATATTTGCGCAAACTCATCAAACGCTAAAGCCATCTCTATTTACATTCTATACCATAGAGTTTCGCACGGGAAGATTATTTCGCGGCAATTATAGTTCGATAATAACTTGCCTGTAATGCCAGATTAAGATACGTCGTCGATTAATGCAATCAATCGCGCGGAAAAAACATTGGATTTTAAATCATTTGATTTAGGCAAAGTTAACTTGCGTACTACGTTTTCAAATAATCTGTCCCGTTGTATAACGGACGACATTCCCGAAGTGAGCGCAATTTCGATGCGAAAACATGCCGTAATTCTGAGGCTGCCAGGAAACAAAAAAAATAAACTCTCGATGACGCACGATGAAACGCATCGTCGCCCTATTCCGACAGAAAATGGCATCGAACCAGATTCCGTTAATAAATGCAAGGGAAGTCGGTTCGCTCCCGAGAATGGCAAATGAACATCGAAATTCGATTACGAGAGAGGGAGTCTGCGTTGCAGCTGTTTTGATTTATCGGGACGCATTGATTCCGGTCGTGTTTGCTGATGTTCTTAAATAGAATTCACTTGTCTTGTTAATTTCCAACGAATTAAATTCGGTTTGTGGCGAGGGATTCCGCATCTTGATTTGCCTCTAAACAGGGAGAGATGGTCGAATTTCATTACGGAAGGGAATTAATTTCGAGCATAATGGCTGGGCGTTCCGGGAACGCAAATAAATTTTAAAATAACGCCATCCCCGCGTTTAATACGCCACATCGCCCTTCACGAAACCCACCAAATGACATCGCAAAAGAATAAAATAAAATCAGAATGGCAAATACGTGTGTACGCATTATCAAACCGTCGAAAATAATCTTTTGATATCTCAGCTTCGCGTGGAAACCATAACGTTTTATTTACTTCGCGATGATTTGTTTACGAGGAAAAGTACGTTCCTTTTTTATCTCTAAACGTCACGCCGTCGCTCGCGCGCTTTTAAAAATGGAAAACCTCTGAAAACGGAGCAAAAGTCGAATGTTTCCGACGGATATCAAAACGACGAAACAATTCGCGAAATTCCATCTTTTTACGTCGTTTCTTCCATAGCGTGCGCACCTGTGCGTGTGTGTGTGTGCGCGCGCGCCCGAGAATCGGTTAGATGTAACCGTGACCGCAGAGTTAAAGAGAGAGGGAAGCTTTAGCGTGTTCTGGAAATTCGAATGCATAAAGACTGATTCGGAGAGGAATTGCTTTGGGCGCCGTGGAGGTGAACTGCGGCGAAATGTCATAACCAGAGATACGAATATAGACAAGGGCGAGGTATATAAATGCCAGCACCTCGTGATAAGTAGAGAACAGCGCAGCGAACCTTTCTCCCTCCAGTCATTCGCCTTTAAAAAGAAAAGTTTCGGGAACGTAGGCAAAGCGAGCCGAAAAATTAAGGGCGGGGGAGGAAGGATTTCCTTATATAACCAAACGCCCGTCAAACATGTGCACTTTGGGGTCACGCGGAATAACTTCGTTACTGTCAGACTCAAGTTTTTACCGACGGAATTTTGGCTTGAAAACTTAGTTGAACGTCAAACTTTTATTAACAGTATGTGTAATACAAGGAAGTTGAAAATCATCTTTCTTGAAACAACTCATGAATAAGCTTACGGGAAACATAAATATAATGTGGAAAATAATATAACCTTTAGTCATATATTTTGTTCAAAATAATGGAATTTATTGCGGAAATATTGAGATGAGGGAAAACCGAAATTTGAAGGATTAAAAATTAACTTTAAAAATAAATTATAAAACGTGAGATACAACTGAAAGGTCAATTTAATGAGAGAATTTCTTACAGAACGCGACTCGACAATAAACCATCCTGTAAACAGCTCTATCATTTTAGTCCGGACGAAGCGAGGTGAGAATCTGTCTAAATTCCTAATTTTGCAGATTATACTTTCTACTTGGTTCGTATTCTAAGGCTTCTCCGAACATGAATTTTTAATTGTGCAAAATCTCTTTTTAACATAATTCTGAGGAATGCGTAAATCATTTTCTCCTTTGCTCGATCGTTCTCTAGGATACAGCTAATATTATTTTTTAAACGAATGTTTATGATATTTACAAACAATATAGTTTTAACTTCAACTTTATTAGAGTTTAACGTAAACTTTAAACTTATAAAATTACGAATACGTAAAACAGCAACAAGCCTAGTAGTAAACGTTCGAGATTTTAGAATGTCCTGTTATGAGAAGTAGGCAGGTGCCAAAAAAAAAAAGAACGCCTTCGTTGTAACCAAATTTGTTGTAGCGAGATTTTACTCTAGCAGATTTAGAATTAATTATATATAATTACTATAATCAAACGATAGTTAACATGAAACAGCCATACTACTTTGTACTGTACAAAAAAATGAAACGGTTTTGCGCCCAGTCGATTTACACGATTCGCACTTCCGTCTTGTAAAAACTCGGTTCTGTTCGCGGTGAAATTTATAGTTCGCCCATCAGAAAGTAAAGTAACCAACTTAAGTGAACCATGATATATCTATATATCGCAGGAAATCGCAAAAAATAATCGCCATGCAGTCACTTGAGTCGCTCTCTCTCTCTCTCTCTCTCTCTCTCTCTCTCTCTCTCTCTCTTTTGGCGCAGTCCCATTGGCGGGGACAGAATAATAATAATAAAAAAAATCCCGTCTCCTGCTCAACAATGCACCCGGTGCTTCTCCCTAGAGGATTGAGCTCCACGGTATCGGGGCACCTAAGCCCAGGGGATTTTGTATATGCATTCTGACCGCGTGATTGCCGGCTCGATTCGAGCCCCGAGGCACGGATGAGATGAGTTTTTCCTCGGCGCGCCTCAACCGCTACGTCGTCTTCTTGAAGAGTTCTCTCTGAAAGCCGAAGAAAAGACTGGCAGCGTATAATCACGGCGAGAATAGCACTACATTGTTCTCTCTTCCCCGCCATATTACTTCTTTTCTCTCAATCTTCTCTCTCTCTCTCTCAACCTCTGCCGTTACTTCATTTTCTACCATTTTTATAAAGTCTACCCTCGCTGAAACTTCTGGATTTTATAGTCATTCAAATTGCGCTTTCCTTCAACAGCGGCAAAAGTTTCAGTTAGGATAATTAACCAACTTACCTACTCGTGTTACTACGCGTTTTTCTTTTTTTTTTGTTGGCAATATTGAAATTTAAGCTTCGCCAAGTGTTGTTGGTAGTGCATAAGATCAAGGATAAGAAGTTTTAAGCTGTTGCCTATTGTGCAGGATACGAAAATATCATTCGAGTGTATAGGTATTTACGGATGAGAGTTATCTTTTAGCTATGTCGTTTCGCTTTGCATGATTATAATTCTTTCTATACTAATTAGATGCATTTTTTGATGGTACTCATATACAAACGCATTCTTTGACGCAAAACATTTGAAATTCAACCATCTCCAGAGAATATTTTTGTTTTAGGCTAAAGAACGCTATTCTCATGCGGATAGCATTTCAGCAAGATGGGCATCGTTACGGTATGAAACTTTGGTCGTGTCTGAACATTCAAAAATGTGCTCTAAATGAGAAATCTAACTGCATCACTTCGCATTTCCACAACAAAAACGCTTTATATGACCCAAATTTAAACTTCGCAATATCATGTAAATTTCTGCATTGCGATGTAGCATTGTAATGCTCGTTATGAAAGGATAACGAGGTACAAAATCCCCATAGCGAATATTAATATCGTATATCGTGTTTTTATCCTAATTTATGCATTAATATTGATATTATTACAACGATTCTTCTTGTAAAATCGGAGCATACGTATCTGAAATCCATTTGTCGTAAATACTTCGTAAGGTATGAGAGTTATACAATTTTTTTATCAAAATTGTTTAGAACTTTTTCTAAATCTACTGATTTCCATCTTCGTATGTGTGTTATGACGACCGAACCACGTTTTTCCTAGACAGGATGACCATTATTACTCGCTACCCTTCTCCTCTGGGAGATACGGTCCGAATTAGATAGAGGAAGGGGAAAAGAATTCGTATCCCGCTGAGGAGGAATGGTTGGGATGAGAATCCGACGCTATAGTTGTTAGTTCTCGCATTAGCACTCTAAGGCACAGTGAAGAATAGGTGTGGGGAATAAAAGGGGACGAAACAAACAGCGCGCCGCAGTTGTGAAATACGCCGCAGGGTCCACTTAATCGTCCGTCGCCAAGGAAATGGGGAGCGCCCCCCCCCCTCCCCCCCCTCCCCCCCCACCGTCGTTAACTCCTCCTCCGAACGGCACACGAGTGGGTAGGAAATCAACCACCGCTGGGATTTGAAACCACATTCTCATGGATGAAACCATTCCAATCGCCAACTCCTCCCTTCCTTATCTAAAGTTCGATGTTAAAGGGTCACGTGGTTGCTAAAAGACTTTGATTTTACCGATTCTTATCGCTGAAATAAACAGGAATCGAATTTGTAACCGTTCAGAATTTCGTACGTCGTAATACCAATCGAATGTTGTTATCCTTTCCAACTTTGATAAAATTGGTTTCCATGGCGCAATATCCCGGCCCCATATAGCCTCTTAAGTAACCACCTCAAAAGTTTTATCGGTGGGGGAAAAAAAACAATTTCGATTTCCTCGCTAGTTTCATAAAAACTCTCCGATACCAAAATATTGCCGGCTTATTGGGTAAACCCTAAGCGCACATTTTGTTTCTCCTTCAATTTAATCTGGCGGATTTTATGGGAGGATAAGGAAGCTAGAGGAAAGCCATAGGTCCCGTCCAATAGACGAAGACATTTATCTCTCAGCATCTCTCTCTCTTCCTCTCACCCCATCTTCTCGGCCATTTTCCTTCCTCTATCCATCTCACCCTCTTAAGTAACCTCCCTTAGATTTTTCTCCGTCATTCCCCTGTCGCCATCTCTTTGATTGCACTATAAATGGGGTCCGAAGGAAGATGTTGATGATGATACTTATTTTTTTCAATCGCAACCGAATAAGGAGACGTTTATCTCTCTCTCTCTCCCTATCTCTCTCCCTATCTTTCTCTCTCTCCCTATTTCTCTCTCTCTCCCTATCTCTCTCTCTCACTCTCCCTATATCTCTCTCACTATCCCTATCTCTCTCTCTCACTCTCTACATCTCCGTCTATTACTCTCAGCCATTTGTCTCCTCCACAGTCTCATGACGTCCTATCCTCCCCATAACAACCAAAACTATCCCCCTCTGAAACTCTCTCTCTCGTATTGACCACGTAGCTTCCGTGCTCCTCTCATGATTCTTCTGCTCATCTCGATTTCTTCTCATATAACCTCCTCCCTCCCTCCCTCCCTTACCATCTCCTACGCCCCTTTCTCTTCCCTCCCCGCTTTCCAACTTCTCCTGCTTACGTCTTAATTAATTGCTCCTCTTTCCTATCAACGACCAGCTCCTAAAACCTGCCATCTCCCATTTCCATCATCCTTCCTTATAACTTTTCATCCCCAATTTCTCCATCCCTCTTCCTCCCTCTTTAGCTTTCCATTTTATTTCCATCCCTCTTCCCCCCTCCCTATTTCCCTCCTCATCTAACTCCATCTCCCACGGAACGCCCTTTCCAATTATTTGCTCTCACCCCAAGACCTGCGCCCATTTTTCTCAATTCCCTACTTCCTCCCTTTTTTCTCCCTTCCCTCCCCCTCTCTCCGCTTCCTAGTTTTTTCTTCCACCCACTTTCTCTCGATTCTTTTTCTTCTCTCTCTCTCTCTCTTATCCGTCCGCGTCCCTCCTGCCAAGCCCTTCATTTCTCTCACTCCATCCGCCTACCTCCTTTCTCTCTCTCTCGTCCATTTCGTTTGGAAAGACGGAGGAGAGTTAAGAGAACGGAGTGTGTGTGTGTGTGGAGGAGTGAGGGGTGGACCATCGAATCCTCCGCCTGTTTAGACCTCTTGGTCACGTCCCATCCCTCCTTTCTTTCCATTGTTCTTTTCTAATCGGAAATCACGCCCTTTCCCCCAAAAAAATAAACCTCCCCGCCATCCACCCTTCTCCGCTTCTCCCCCGTCCTTACCCTCTTCTTCTTCCTACCACATCAGTTTTCCTCCGCGGTCTCCCTTACCTCCTCCTCCTCTCCCCCACCCTCCCCCCCCTCCCTCGCCCACCCTCCGTCCGAACCACATTACTACTTTCTTCTTCCCAACGCTAGAGTGGGAACTAAAAAGATAAAGAATACAGAGACGGAGGGAAGGAGGGCGACAATGGTTTGCGGGGAGATTCGGAGTGAATTGCGAAATAGTTTGGGTAGGAGAGGATGGAAGAGAGGCGGAAGAGAATGGAGGGACGGGACGGGGGTATGTGGGAGGGGTGAAGAGAAAATGAAATAATAGACCGAGAGGGAAAAAGGACAATATGGGAGATTGGGTGGCAAAGAAGGGTAGAAATAGAGAGGTAGAGACGGTTTTTTGAGGAGATAGAATGAGATGCCAAATAGATTACATCCTAGTAAAACAAAGATTCAGGAATAGCATTAAGAATGCAAAAACATTAACAGGAGCAGACATTGATTCGGATCACATCCTTCTAATAGTGGATGTAACTACAAAGCTTAAACAAATAAGAAAAACGAGAAGAGAAAGACAGACGTGGGACTTAGAAAAACTGAAAGAAAAGAAAGATGCATTCAGCACGAAGTTGAAAGATCGTCTTAGAAATATGGAAAACAAATCAAAGGCCGTATATACAGAATGGGAGGTAATTAAAGCCAGTATCAATGACAACTTGAATAAAGAGATTGGAAAACAAAAGAAGAAAATCAGAAAACCATGGATCACTAAGGAAATGCTGGAGAAAATGAATGAGAGAAGAAAATGGAAAAATGTTAACAGTGAAGAAGGTAGAGCCAACTATAGACGAATAAACAATGAGTTAAAAAGGTAAAAGATGAAGCTAGGAAAAATTGGATAAAAGAAAAATGTGAGGAAATACAACAGATGGAGAAGTTAGGGCGGTACGATATGATATACGCTAGGGTACTGGAGTTGGACGATAAGAAGCCTAATGGAATTCGTGGTAAAGGAATTACAAAATACAGATGGATAAATAGTCGAAGAACCAAAGGATGTAGCACAGGTATGGGAAGAATACATTAAGGAACTATGCAACAAGCAGGCAGGATTGGTACAAATAGAACTGGAATAAGAGGATAACATTGATGAAGACAACTTGGGGTCAAGTATTATGAAAAGCGAAGTAGAAAAGGCGATACAGGAACTGAAGAAAGGGAAAGCTACAGGCAGCGATGGAATACCGGCAGAGGTACTTAAAGTCATGGGATCGGAAGGACTAAAAGTGACTACGGAATTAATTAACAAGAGTTACGACTCGAGACAGTGGCCTCAGGAATTTTTAGATGTAACAATGATTCCTCTAAAGAAGAAGCTAAAGGCAATGCAGTGTAAAGACTAAAGAACGATAAGCCTACTGTCACACACTTTGAAGATCATCATGAGGATTTTTACTAAAAGCTCTAGCCTAGAAAAGGCCGAAGAAATGTTAATGGAAGATCAATTCGGCTTCAGAAGAGGACGAGGAACCAGAGATGCTATCGGTGTAGTGATAATCATATCCGAAAGGGCTATACAATACAGCCAAGACTGCTGCGTATGTTTCGTCGACTGGCAGAAGGCCTTTGATAGAGTACATAATCAGGACATTAAAGGATATGTGTAGACTGGAAATACAGGAGACTGATCAGGAATCTATATGTGAAACAAGTTGTAAAGGTTAGGTTGGAGAATGCGGACACCGACGGAGAAAATATCGGTAGAGGAGTAAGACAGGGCTGTTGTCTATCGCCGATTCTATTCAATATATATGCAGAGAGGCTAATGCAGGAAAGGTTAGAAGGCACGGGACATTTCAAAATTGGAGGAAGGATTATAAGAACAGTGAAATACGCGGATGATCAAGTACTTCTATCAAGAAAGGAATAGGAACTCCAGAAATGATAAATGGACTAGTAATAACAGGTAGAAAATACGGTATAGAAATAAATACAGAAAAATCCAAGGACATGCGAATATCAAGTAATGAAGAAGAAAATTTGAACATAGATATTGGAGGAAAGCCATTACAACAAATTTCACATATAAATAGCTTGGAAGCATCATAAAGAAAAAAGCAAAATGTACCGATGAATTCATTACTAGAATAACGAAAGCAAAAGCCGCTTTCAGAAGAAAGAAACTCCTACTAACGGGGAATATAAAGGAGGATATCCTCAAGAAGTTGATAAAATGCTATGTATGGATTATGGCTTAGTATGGGGCAGAAACATGGACGCTAAGGAAAAATGATATAAAATACTTGGAGAGTTTCGAAATGTGGAGATGGTGAAGAATGTTGAAGATAAATGAACAGATAGGAGGAAAAACGAGGAATTATTACGAAGAATAGTAGAGAAGCGAACGATTATACAGACTATCAAAAAGAGGATGGCGAACTGGATTGGACATTGCCTGAGGAGAGAGTGCATGATTATGATTAAAGAAGTGCTAGAAGGAAAACTGGATGGAAAAAGAGAAAGAGGTAGGAAAAGTTTTCAGCTGGTGGACAACTTGAAAGGGAAAGAGAGCTATCAAGACATGAAGAAGACTGCGTAAATAGGAGAACCAAGCTTAATCATGAATAATCACGGACCAGTCTACGGAGAGACTATCTATGATGACGATGAGTTCCAAATAAATAAGTGAGAGAGAGAAGACGGAGATCTTGAGAACACGGTTACCTAGACGCGGTAGTGAAAGTAAAGGAGGAAGGAAAAATTAAAAAAATTACGATATTGCGGATATAGCAAAGAAGAGAGAGAGAGAACAGAGGCTGAAGGAGTAAGAGAGAGGGAGGAAAGATATGGAGAGGGAAGAGAGAGGAAGAGAACAGAGAGGGGGGAGAGAGGAGGGAGAGAGAAGATAAGATGAAAGGGAAGAGGAAGGAGAGAGGAGGGAGAGAGAGATATATAGAGAGAAGAGATAGAGGGAAGAGGGAGGTGAGGGATAGAGAGGGATGTGAGAGAGATAGAGGGAGGAGGTAGGGGGAAGAGAGAGAGGACGGAAATACAAAGGGACAGAACAACGATTATACATATACGTATGGTACGACCACGGGGAAGTAGGTGTGAATCATGTGGTGTGAAAGGATGTAGGCCGGTCGGTGTGTGCATCCTCGGGGAATGGAGATGTGGAGAGAGAGAGAGAGGAGGCGAAGGAATGCGGAGGAGATAGAGAGGGATAGAGAGAGGGGAGGGGGGGAGGGGGTGGGGGTTGGAAGGAGTGGGTGGCGGTGGTGGACGCAGGAGCTCTCTCTAATCGACTTTGGGACCACACGTCCTCCCCTTATAATTCTTCTTCTCCCGACTCTTGGCAAACTGTGCGCGCTTCCAAAGGAAGAGAGAGAGAGTGTGTGTGTGTTGGGGGGGAGGGGGGAGTGGAGGAGGAGGAGGGGGGAAAGGTGGGACGGAGGGTGGACCGTGGCCTGCTGTGCGGCGTGCTTACTGGCGAGGTCGGTGGGATTTGGTAAAGAGGAGACGAAGGGGGAGGGGGGGGGGGGAAAGAGGGGCCTGGGGGAGAGGAGAGGGGAGGGGCGTTGAAAGAGGAAGATGGGAAAGTACTGTGTTGATAGCGTTGTGTGGGTGCGGGATGGGAGAAATCGTGTTAGGTGGGATGGGAGCAGGAAACTAAGAATGAAAAGACGGTATACGGAGGAAGAAAAGGACTTCCTTCCCTTTATATTTAACAAACTTTCTTTCCTCTCTTTCTTTCCTCTCCCACGCAGTTTGCTCTCTCATTCACTCTCTCTCTCTCTTCGCGAGCTTTCTTTACTTCTTTCTTTATTTTTTCCACGCCCGTCACTTCCTCCTGCTCCCATTTCTTTTTTTCTTCTTCCCAGGATCCAATTTCTCAGAATCCGGTAACGAAGTCCGCGTCGTTCCTTAGGGATAGACAAACGAATCCTGAATGATAAAGGGTTATGAAGAGATGGGAAGTTGGACGGAATATTTTTGGAGGGTGAGGTTTTTTTGGGTGGCGGAAGATGGAGGTGATGCTTTGCAAGGTAAAAATATGAAAAATGTCGTGGATTTTGGGAGAGTATCGTCACGCTATTGTAGTGGATAGTGGTGAATTTTCGACAATTTTCAGCCAAGAGATCTCTTATCTCATCTACGATGCGTCGTCGCTTATAAACCGGTACCTTAAAATACCTTAAAAATAACATACTTGATAAACGCCGTTGGTGTCTATGGAATGATATAAGTTGTGCAAAGTGTGTATTTACCCCATATTTAGCTATTAATTATGTTGTATTTTAAGCTTTTACTTAATGCTTATACCATTTAAACTCTTTCCAAAGCAAAAAAGTGGCAATATTTAACATCCTATTTATGTATGAAATATACTAAATAAGATACAATAACGATTCATTTTGTAATAATTACGAGTTAAATAAACAAGTGGAGATAACTGTGTGTGTGTAAAACTAGAGAGCCAAATTGGATAGGAAATTCAAATAAAACAATGACTTGCATTACAAAATCCTTCAATAAGCACGTCTAATTTGAAAAATATTCAATTGCATTACTTCAATAACTTCTGGTGCCTATTGTAGACACAAGATGTATTAGAAATATTATTTACCAAAACAAAGGATTATTTAAGTATTCAGAATTAAGCTGCAATTGTCAAAAACAAAATAACATCTCAACAACATTCATGACTGAAAGGGTTACCTGCCATTTCAAATATGTCCGAGATTATACTGGAATCATACGAAGAACGCAGTAAAATCCGCTACATTCCAAATAGTACAACGTACTACGCAGAAGAATTTCTAGAGGACGTCCGCTTCTATTGATTTTTATATTCTGCCATAAGCACAGAAGAAAACTTGACACGATTTGTATGAAATATTGATGACTATGTGTTAGAGACGTTCCACTCACGTAGATGAAAGAAAAAACCGAGGGAAAAAATTTCCGCGAATCTTTCGCAATAACCTTTGCTTCTAAAGTGCCTCCCTTAAATCATAAGGGGGATTTAATACGTGTCCCGGAAGTCTGAGAGATGCCATCATTTGTTCCGAAACCGATCGTAACGCCTCTGTCAAAACGAAAGAAACAACGTGACATTAATTCTAAAGCAGGCGTTGAAAAGTCATCTCCACGCAGACGAGGCATCCAATTATTTTAACTCTACATTGTCTCTCCGCGCGACTTATTAAGGTAATCCTTGGGACAACGCCGATAATGAGACCGGAATACGCTCTCGTAACATAATACGGCTTCCGTTCATTAATTTTTTTAACAAGAAACGTTCGCGAATGGAATTATACTTATATAATCGGGAAAAGAGGAGAAGAGAGTCCAAAACATTAGAACAACGACTCTTAAAAAAAATATCTATAGATGAGAAAGCAATAAGACGAGACGTTTCGTCCCGTTGAAATTATAGCGAAGAAACCTTTATAAAACTTCAGGTCCTGCAGATGGCGCTATCCTTCTTATTTTTTTATGCGCACGGTGGATATGCCACCGGTTCTCTTTTTTTTATATGGGCACTTTACTTTTTTACACGAGAGAGCGGAAGAATTGCATCAATGGATTGTAATTTCAAATTAAGGTCGGGGAGGGGGGGGGGGGGGGGAGGAGAGAAAGAGAGAGAGTGAGTAGGAGGAGAAATAATATGAGAAAGAGATAAAAAAGTTATGCCTCCTTGAGAAACCATTTCCTCTCGAGGAGGAGAGGAAGACGTTACCGGGAAAAACGTAAAAATGGCAAAAAAAAAAGAGGATAAGGAAAGGGGTTGTCATGTGGGCGGCGGAGTTGTCAAGTGGTGAAAGATTGAGAAGCTCATGTCAAGGAATTCTCTCTCCTCTTTCTCTCTTTCCTCCCACTCCATCCCTCATTTCCCTCTCTCCTACCCTACCTCCCAACTCGCACTCACCAGTTTTTAAGTAGTCTTGCGCACTAAGAAAGTCGTTTTCTCTAAAAAGGCGTGGAAACGGAGCCAGAGAGAGAGAAAGAGAGAACGGAACAAAAAAATAAATACAATGTTTTTTCCTCTCTTTGCTCATTGTTTTGACGATTCCGATTCCCCTCTCATGTCTTGTTATATATATATTTTTTTAATTCCTTCTCCCCCGTCAACGTAACGTCACTTCACTCCCCCCTCCAGTTAACGGATTAAAAAGACTTCAATTGTTTTATTACAATTATTATTTCATCCTCGAGATTCTTCATAAAAAGGATTCGAAAAAACAAAAAAATAAAACTTGGCAGCCCTCCGTCGTTGTAGGCTTTTTTTTATTGTTTAAGGAACGGACGAGGAGAGAAAAAATGACGTATATAACGCGAAATCTCCAACGGTCTCGGGCTTAATGTAATTGCAGAATAAAACGTCTTCCTTCTTTTCTTTTCGTCGAAGCCCGTTAAAACAAAACAGAGAGAGAGAAAGATAGAGTGGGTTCTATTCCTACAGCAAGAACACCGAGGGAAGAAGATACACTTAAGGGTTTTTCGGACTCTCCACGGTTTATTTCGTCGTTCTGTTTTCATTTCCGAGTCCAAAAGAGATAAATAATTATTTCCATGGAGACCGAAAAGCTCTCCCGAAAACCAACCGGAGGTTTATTTTATTTTTAATTACGTGTAGCTCATTCGGAGTTCAATTACTTCCGTCTTTCGTGTTGCGGTCATTAGTCTCGGAAGGTTATTCGGGAGTTATCCATATTTGCGTATCGTAATTACTTTAGGAGTTCGTTGAATTGATACAGACCTATTTTGGCCAAATCAGATATTTGTTCAACGAAGTAAATGCCGCCACCTTTCCCCAATTTCCTTGGCATTTTATTTTAAAACATATTTCATTTATTCTCCTAAAAGATTCAAAGGCTATACCCAGCATACTTTTTATACACAAGAAGATTTAAATTTATTGCTTATCCTCATTTTTTAAAAAAATTTCGATGGATAACAAAACACAGTATAAATGACCGACGATGTTGATGTGAGTGTAAAAAAAGTAATGCATATTTACATTCTTATGAATGTATTGATCCCCGAAATACAACTTTCTAAATTTCCACTGCTATGGCTATGTAAATTTATCTATATTATTTAAGCTTATAATATACCCATTCAGTATTTACTGTATCGTTACCACCTGGCCAGTTAGGACTCCTTGTAACATTTTACGATAATAATAATAATATGCCGGTTTAAAATCGTTAATAAAGATACGGCGCTTAAATGAGTGCGACGCAGGAACAACTGTCTGCGTGAGGATTATCAATATTTATTCTGAGCCAGAATTCAATCATTATTTCACCGTAGGAAAATAATGTGCCTCCTTAGAAATAGACATAACCAAACGTACGAAAATATATCAAAGTTTACTTCCTTAAAATTAATGTGCAAAACTTGCTAATATTAAATATATATATATATATATACAAATACGTTTTAGAGCAACCCGATATTCACACACTATATAACCGTAACACATATTCTCCTGGTTGTCTCTACTGCTGTGTTTAACCCCATAAAGAACTAAATGGCGTAAACTATTCAATCTGAGGTTTTTTAAATTCATATACTAAACACATTCGCATCTTACTGCAACAGAAAAATTTTATGTAATGTACTTTTTCTCATTGAAAGTTTTCGATTCACGTTATTTTCGATTTAACGCCCTCCATAGATTTATGATGGATATGCTGTAACCTTTGAAACTGTCGCTCCATATTCCCTGTCCTCTTGTAGGTAATTAGACCGAAGTCTTGATTATAGAAAAGGGATTTTAAAAGAACCGCACGAGACCAAAACCAACGATCCCAAGGTCCATTAATCACCGACGCCGGCTGTGGGGAGGAAGTTTGAGGGATGATACGGAACTCACAGTAATTAGATAAAGTATTAATCAAAAAAACGTAACGAGCTCGCTAGAACATCGCCTTTCTTAGGAACTGAGAGGTCGAGACGAAAAATAACCTCTCCGTCGTCAAATAGATTCACAAATGTCGTTCGCGCTAATGAACAAAAGAAACGTGGCATTACCGCGGAATTAAAACTGGTTGGAATCATAAATATATATTATCCCAACGAGAGGAAAAGTTCCCATTTGTATTCATTGTCTCTTGGTTAACAGTATGAGACTGTTGTGTCACACGACAATATGAAGGATACCGCAGTATTATTAAAAAGCGAGGCATTAAGACTTCCGTAAACTTATTATCATAAGGACAAGAGGGGAATCTTCCTCCAAACTAGTACCTTATGAAGGGAAAAAAGATAAACCAGCTGTGCAAAGTGGAAGAATACAAAACAAATCTCGTCTCGTGAATGACATGGCCGTGGACATTTTAAATCGCCCCTAATATACAGTCGCATTAACGTGGCAAGAAACTGGATCGCATTTGAACGCGCGTAAATTTAATAATAAAAATTTGGGATAACAGACTGCTGATTTCCCTAATTAATCGACACATTTTGTAACACGCGTTAGGAAAGCTACGAGTTTAGCGGCACCATTAGTAATCTCAAAAATTATGATTCAACAAGTCAACATGGTAAATATATGAACTATCCTTTGATAGGCCCATTGATTATGTTGTTATATATAAAGTTAGGAAAATGGTACCAAAAATTATACACACATCGCATGCCGGCGACAACACTGGCGCAACCCAAAAAAGTAATTTTCGAGCTAATACAACTTATGGGTTTCATCCTGCAATACTGGCAGAATTGTAGTTATCGGATCACCAAATTTCAAGGCTGTTACTTCAACAGGAAAATAACCTGGTGTTCACAAGGCGCAGTTTATTTCATGATTTTCTGAAAACTTAATTTTGAGTTGTGCCAGAATTGTCGCCGGTGTGCGACATTTAAACTAGCGCCAACAAATATTTCAATTATCTCTTTCTTTCTCGGTACAATAAAATGATGGAATCGGTGGCATATGTCAACGGGGTAGCCGCGCAAATCAGGGTGCCATGTGTACGCCATAGCGACAGAGATATACAAAACTCTTCGTGTCAGGAAAATATCGTAAAATGCAAAGACGTTTACATACACACACATAACGATCAAGGCAGAAAGTAAACAGGAAGTGCTGAAGGACCCATGGAAAGATGCTCGACGCTAAGTTAATTAAAACCACATTCAGTTTCGGACTCGAGAAGTGAAACTTCGAGAAGGTCTTACAAAATAAAACATAAGAGGATAAACTGGGGCAACCGTCGCACTTAACAGGAGCAAGAAAAATATTCGCATCGACCGAAAGAGCGGTCATTTCTTCTTTTGTTTTATTTCCCCGCACGAGCGGGTTGGGGGATTTGACGTCGACCTGAGACAAGAACAATGTCGTGGAAATGTTAAAGCTGGAAACAATTCGGAGTGAAGAGAGAAAGATTACTAAGATACGGCTGACGAAAGTAGAGTTCTTCTAAGAAGGTTTGCTGGCATTTCAACGAGAAAAGTAAACGGCATCTCAGGATCGCCACGGGAGTTTTGTTTTCGGAGGAGAAAAAGACGAAATAAAAGTTCACGTGCTTTGAGAGTGATGAGGAAAGTTTACCAATATTATTCAGATTTTCATCAAGAGAGTGACTCAACGAAGAAAGAAGGCCATAAACTAAATGCAGGGCGATGCACAAGAAGCATGGTAGGGTGGGAGGATGTTTATTATTGTAATGCACTAATGTTGATGGCTTGGAATCCCGCCTTGAGCGCGGAGGTAGGTGCTTATCCTTGCTCAGTTGAAAAACTCAACGTGAAAAGGCTTCAGTTCCCGTTATACGCTAAATGAAATAAATTAGCGAATTCAAAATAAGAATAATGCACAAATTAGCGAGAATGCACATAAAATTAATTCGAAAGTGAATAAACGAGCTGACCTTATGGCTATAATTAATTTGGTTAAATATTGGAGAGACGATTTAACAATTACACAACGGCCACAAAACTGAAAAATGGAAAACGATAGACTATGAGAAAGGAGGTGAATGACATCGGACGAAAGGAGTTACTTAAGAATTAGAGATATTAATTAATTAAGGAAATGGTTTTCGGCATGAATTAAGGAAAACGTTCTCCTTTCGTTTAATGTTGACATATACCAACTTAATTTTTAAAAAGAGATTGTAAAAATATCCTTAACGTGGTAATTTTCATAACGATAATACAGCTACTAAAGAAATAACTTTGCCATCTTAGAAAAGGTAAATAATTTATTCTGTTATCAATCGTGCCTCGCCAGTTATAAGAGGGCAGGTGGAGACTACGTAAAAAAACAAAGCAATTTTTTCAAAAAGAACTAATGATCGTGAACGAGAACAAGTTCAAAGGACTCCTTACGAAAAAAAGAAGAAAATGTTTGCATCAAATTAAAAAAAAAGGAAAATGACAAGAGGAAGGAAATCTAATCTGGAGAAGAATAAGATGTTTCCGGAAGAGTATTAAACAATAAGAATGCCATATTATCTTATATAAATGTTCCCAATAAATCACCCAATTAATTCACAGAATTTGCTTCAAAATATTGACTATAAGGAAAGGAAAACAACCGAGGGTTGGCGTTATGACAGACATACTCAAAGAACACCGGCAGAGCATAAACTAGGAATACTCGAGAATATTAACGAGCCACGCGAAGAGATGGACTGTAGGAGGAATAAAATCAGAGTTATCGTCGTTATCATAAAGGCAACGAATAAACTCCGTCCATCAGACACGATGCTTTTACGCAGTTTCACACAAATCGCGTGAAAATAACCTCCATTTTGAGAATCAAACGGAGCAAACAGGATGCAAAAGTATAATAGAATACACTCGAGTTGTCAGAGACATACTATAACGCGTAAAAAGGTTGCAAAACATATTCCCCGTCTATATCAACTGGGAAAAAGTACATTAACACACGCAAGGAAGAGTCAATGGCGGAATGAAAATGTATAGGCCAAACGCAATAATAACTTCAAAAGGGATGAGTAAAATTAATAACTGATGGAAGGCGTGAAATTATACGATCGGGACCATGGAACTGTATTAATATGTACCACATGTGTTTATTATGAGCCCCCGACCTCTGCGGGGGAACTTGATACTGATATTTTCCACCACCCCCACACAGCCTAGGCCATGGTGCCGCACTCGTCCCAACCCACACGGGTTGGGAGGTGCGGTCAGCAATGAAATATAACAGAGCTATTGCTCAAATCTCGGGCTACCACAAAAGCATCAAAAGTCGAGTTTAAGATAATACAACACTGATGACATTATTTCTATTTAAAAATATATGTTGATAAGCGAAGTTTTAATATGTCTGAATATAAATTACAAAGATTTTTCTGTTTTAAAATTACGGTATCTAGTTTGAATCCAAAAATATAAAAGCATCAAAAGTCGAGTTTAAGATAATACTGATGAAATTATTTCTAATTTAAAATATATGTTGGTAAGCGAAGTTTTTATGTCTCAATATAAATTACAAAGATTTTTCTATTTTAAAATTACGGTATCTACTACAGTTTGAATCCAAAAATATAAAAGCATCAAAAGTCGAGTTTAAGATAATACTGATGAAATTATTTCTAATTTAAAATATATGTTGGTAAGCGAAGTTTTTATGTCTCAATATAAATTACAAAGATTTTTCTATTTTAAATTTACGGTATCTAGTTTGATTCCAAATATAAAACAGCTCTAAAGGTAGACCGGATATATTTTGAAAGGAACAACATGAGAAATGTCTGGCATTACAGAAAAGAAAACGCATCGTATACCCCGTTCCTGCGGCGCGTGGCTCCATCTATCTCCAGCAAAAAAAATTAACCGCTATTCAAGGAGTGGCACATCACTTCCTGAAGGGAGTCAACTGCCAATCGAGACGCGATGGAATCCCAACTCCTAATCCTCTTCCTCAAAAAGCGTCGACGCCTACGACACCGCGAGATAATAAGAGACAACTCTTCATAATGTTTATTTCGATTCGCGTTTTTTTTCTCTCTCTCCATCCCGATGCTTTTTGTTTCGAAAAATTTTTTTGTACAATGCGCCTCCGTCCGCTTCGTAAAGATTTACGCCCCGAACCTTAACACGGGCGCATCCTTTTGCGAATACAACAGACTGCTCGTTAGGCAATAAATAAACCCCATGAATAATGCAAAGAGTCCCTTTTTACCCCCACCTCCCTTCTCCCTCTTTCCATTCCTCAAACCTTCCTCTCCCCCACTCCTCACCTCGTCCAGTAATTTATTGCAACGTTGCTGGAGGACGTTCAAAATGAGCCATCATTTGGCGAACTCTTGCGGAGAAAAAGAGAGAGAGAGAAAGGAGGGAGGGAATTGATGGTGCGTTAACAGTGTTAATCTCTCTCAATCCCCCTCCCCATCCCACCCACCTTCTCCTCTCTTTCTTACTCCTCCATCCTCATCCGAGATACGTTAATCTCTCGAGATACATCTTATCGAAAATTGGTATATCATTCGGGGTCGGCAGATTTTCTATTACGAAGTTACAGAATTCGATGCGGGGTGCGGGAGTTTCGAAGGGAAGGAAGACGGTTAGGCGGGAAGGTTTGTGGCGCCTTTGTAACTGCGGAATCCGTTATGCCGGATACAAATGCCTTCAACCCGACGAAAATATTGCTCTCAAAAGTCGTGAGCCCATGAATTGCGCCTAAACGATGGCAAGTTTCCCCAATGTTTAATTAACAAACATCCGCATGCATAGTCAAACGTATATAACGAGAATTTCATATTTTCTGACGTTTTAACAAATATAGCTCACTTAACCTCAACGGATGCTCTTTAGTTTAAATATTAAATAACATTCCTCCTTTAGAGACACTCTTTACATTGGTAATGCGCGCTCATCGGTGAAGTTTAGACATAAAAGCAATGAGATATTTGAAGTTACCAGGCAAAAAAAGTGTAATTCCCAACAGATGAGAATTTTCGGATGTTTCCGAGTCTGGCTAAACGTATTAAAAGGATTCGGATTAAGTTTTGATCAAGGAACATCACCAGCCCCGAAGACGCATCAAACCCGCAACGTGTACTTTCCTAATTTCGTTAATAATTCAGAATTTAACAACGCATTAGGCGACGAAATATTCCCGGCGAATGGTTAGACGAAAAGAGACAAAATTCTTTTCTTACAAGCCGCAAGCAGTTTCGTACGGATAAACCTTGAGAGTATGGACGTATTTGAATTTTTTTGCTGTAACAATTTTACGCTAGCAATATATTTAAATCGTATTTATTACTTTTTATCAAAACTCCACCGTTGCATGGATATCCAAAATGTTTATAACGGTTACAAGCCGAGAGACAAAAGTCCTTAAAACTGTAAAAGTGCAGCCATTACGAAAAATTATAATTTTTTAATCGCGAGGACGAAAGCCTTTTACGGCAGGAGGCAAGCGGCTGTTTGGCCCAGGGTCTGCATTAAGGGACAGTAAGATTTCCGCACCTATCAGCTCCGCAGATAAATTTGATATTTATGAAGGTGATTCGTTTCCTTTTTTTTTTTTAAAGGGGATTAATGGAGGAGGATCCTACCGCTGTATCTGATCGACGAATGGGTCGTTGGCTCTGGAATTGTTTCAACTCCGCCGCGTGGAGCCGGGTCTCCAACGGTACCATTAACTTCAAAGATTATGCGCAAGCCCTCCGTAAAAAGTTCGGGGCCATTCGCCGCTTGATCCTTACTTTTTTTTTAAAGGGATCGTTCCGAAATTTTTCAGGCATGCTTAAGGGTTCAGAGTCATAAGCCCAAAATCGAACCATCTGCGGGGTTTGATTGGCGATTTGCGCAGTAAAAATTTAAATGTTATTCTTAATTTTCTCCAGACACTCTGTTGCTTTTATATTAGTACTGGAGTGTCGGTCTTGGTAGACTGGTGGTAATAATAACTGCCAAAGGATACTAAGATATCGGGTTCGAATCTCGCCTAGGACGTGGATGTTTGTGTTCGTATGAGTTATATGTAAGATTTGACATCATTGTCTAAATATCGCTCATAATAAATACGGATTGTTATTATTATTATATGCTAAGTCATCTCTCACCATATTGAATGGCAGAAGTCAAAGGTCGTTGACCTACAGCTCAGAATCTGTAAAGATTTTAATGCGGCAACTCTTTCCCACGGAAAAAGCAGCTATAACATGTTCGCCCTTGACTTAAATACCCGAAAGTACAATTTAATTTATAAGATTTTTCTCGAGTGCGAGACGACTTTTAAAAATAAATATTCTCATAGTCACCTATACCTACTGCGGCCTTTTTTTATTGTGATGAACATTACTATGAATTTGAAATAAGTCGATCTTTTTGTTGATTCTATTTCGGGGTCCTAGGCTGAGTGGACAAACATTCTCGGGAAATTTTCATGACCTTGACGTCACCAAGCGCAGCACATTCGATGTACGGAAAAATACCTGAACGCACGAACGACGAAAATCAATCACTGACGATCGAAGCTTGTGACGTTTATGAGAACACGTTTCGGAGATCGCTAATACGAAAGCAGACATGCATGAAGATTGATGGAATCGAGGCAAGAACAAATGAACGCAGCATGCAACAAAAGGAAACTCTCCATCCACACGCTTCCATTGAAATCAAATTCACGCACCGGATAAACGTGTAATTAAAAAAAGACGAAGCGATATTCTTCCAACGATCAATCACTCGGCGACCTCTCAATTAGGTTTAAAACCACTTTCGCGTAAACGCCATATTAACATGTTCCTACTTTAGGACTAAAAATTTTATCTTGAGGCCAAAAACATACTTTATCCAATATGCTACTTCAGAAAAATTGTCGCTGAATCAACAGCAAGTATGGCCGTGTATGAAAAATTTCAATAAAATAAATAAATAACACAATTAATTGTCTTTGGGTTATTATTGTTGGAGGACTTAAGTTAAAACAGACATAACTTGCCATTTGGTTCCCACGGCCGCGTAACATATTCGTCGCGCCGTAATCACACATTCTTGTCGGATAACTCCACAACAGTAAAGAATATTGATTCAGTTGGATGGCGACTCACCTGAAAATATAAAAGAAATGTATATAAACACAAATTCTAAGAGGATTATAAATATTAACAACATTACACAATAGCATCATATAATCAATTTTTCAGTAATTTACCGCGAAATATATTGTATGCAGGATAATTCTAGAAAGAAATTCTCTCTCACACATAAATGGTATTCAAATGCCAAAGGAATGTCAATCAACACACATTAACATTTCAACTGGCATTCACAGTGATAACTTTCAAGTACTTGATTATAATATCAACAATGAATCCCTTTAGAAAGGAGAATGCCACATGTGACAGCGTATAAAATGTTATGGTACGATATTGTTATTCGAGGCATAATAACAATAGTATTAGTAAGCCTTTATGGTTTACTACAATAGGCTTTTAAATCTGATGACGCAGAGCATGTATTAATAGAAATATTTACGTTAACGATTAAAAAAATACGGAATATGTTTTCTTAGCGAGGTCGGAAAAGTATCACTTTGTTATCCTATGCCCGTTAACATATTTCAAAAATATAAAATGTATATCAAAGCAGGGAACTTACATTTCCTTAATCAGGTTACAGAAGGCGCCTAAAAATAACTACAGCACTTCAAAGGAGATGACGACTATGTTTTATGATTTTAAAGTGGAATTCTCATGACAGACTATCGAGCAAAAAACTGAAGAGGAAGAGCTTGGTTTGGAATTACACAAAGGATGAGAGGATCTCTCATTACCCCAATAAGGCTTAATCGTTACATTTTGCCATTTTATTAAAATTAATTTCTTTTCAAAAACACACGCCGCCCGATTTTCGTAACACAGCTGCGATCATAGCTCACCTTCGGCCACTTACATTTTATAGTGAATATAGGTTAATTAACACTTAATCAACAAATAATAATGCTTTTTATTTTCTATATTAGGTTAAGGTATGTTACATCACCATAAATACTCGAATGATCAGTATCAGTATAAGTATAAAAATGTACAGTTACGACTATTTCTAAAAATGTACAATGAAGATTATTTCTAAAATACGTTACAGATTATTTAATTATTATGACAGGATTCAGAGATAAAAATGGCGGGCGAAGTGTAACGCGACAAGATGAGACTAAGACGTTTGAACAAAAAACAAAGAGCACGTCACAACTTATAGTCTCTTCCAAATCATATCATTCTAGCATTTAACTTCCTGAGTAAACCAAACTTCTGAGCATGTTACTAAATGTCAATTTCCACGATGTCATTACGTACCCGCCATTCCTCTTGGAGACACAGGTCGATCAAAGTAATACATATCTATTTGATTAACTGGTAAAACATTATGGTAAAAGATGAATATAAGACCGACTTACAGTACCACGTATTAAGTTGCCTTAAGAAGATCCTTATAGGCAATGTACGGGTGAAAGATCTGACGAATGAAAGAAAAAACAAAAACCAACCGTTTCAGAAAAATTTCTCTAAATTGTAAGAGGAAACAAACAAGCAGCGATACAAGATGGGAGAAGAGACATAAAGTTATAGAAAAAAATCTGATGCGGCCAACACATGACTTTCTCCATATTTAGGGTATAGATATATAAATTATTATGAATAGAATTATAAGGCAAAATTATTATTTCGTATCGTAAAAGAATACAGTCGTCCTTATTGGCGAAAATTAGTTATATTTTGAATATGTTTAAAGAATTCACCGCTAAATGGAAGTGGCGCTGTATACTAGAAAAAGCAAAATATCTTCGAGGTCCACGAAAATTTGTTTCAAACAAAACTTGGAAGAAATATTATTCTCTACACCGCGTTGGGAAGCTCTGGTGCAAAGCCTGGAAGGAGGCATTCTACTCATCCAGATTTTATCACACTTTTGTAAAACTAAGAACTCAAAACGACGCGTTTAGTAGCGTAAGCGAACATATTTTTAAGATGATCGAATATACCTTTAGGTCCATTAAATATGATTGATAGGTACCTCGAAGAAGCTTAAACCGGAACTGGTGTTTGTGGGCAATAAACTTGTATGTATAAACTAGGAATAAAAGCTACTGATAGCTTTTAATGCGCGTATCTTTTTGATCAGAATATTTGCATGAATGGGATTGCGAAGCTGAAAAACATATCGCTTAGTGGCTTCTCCCTTCCCATTGAAATGTGACACATTTAACTTCGACGAAAATATAAATTTCTACACTACATTATAATTCCCATCCATTGAATAAAGGGATATAATCCACAGCACCATGAAAAGGTTTAAAATTAAATGAAGTCATGCAACTACATAATTACACTTTAGGAGAATTTACATGAAATGACCTCTTACCTTTGATGATTCCAACGGCAACTTCGGCTCACAAACACTTTTAGTAGGCACTAAGGTCCGCTGATGAGGTCCCAGATTATGAATTTATCCTCAGTAATACAAAAATCGGTCACTTCCGAACAAGGTGTACTTTATCGGAACTATAGAGAAAGAACACGTCCTCCCGTCTAGGAAGGCAAAGTTTGACTGACTGGCTAAGATGGCGGCAAAAAAAAAAGACGCTCGCGGCGCATGTGCGAAGGTTGATTTTCAGTGACTAGATAACTATCGCTTGCTAGAACCAACCCAGGTAAACGGGCCCGAGCCATTGTGACGTACCCGATAAAATGTTCCTACACCTGTTCCATTTCATGAACGCGACGAGAGGGTCATAGGAACTATTCCACAAGCTCTGGCCAAAAAGGCTCGGAAAGTCGAGGCTCCTCGAGAAAGGCAGGTTCAACCTTTACGTAAACCAGGAGACCACCTATCGCGGCAGAATTAGGTGGGCGGAGACAATAATGTGAATTAATTTATCGCACATAAGTAAGCGACCTGTCTTCTACAGTGGGAAATGAAGGGTCTAGGGAAGGGTTTGCACAAGTGGCGTGCCAAATTCACGTCAATATATGGCCTCGCGTGCCATTAATAAATTTTAATATAACTGAATGATCATTCTTTATTAGTTGAGCACCCTGGTTTAATTAAAGAAGGATAACAATGTAAACGGTGTACATTTGTACGTATCAGTCTGAATTTCCGTATTTTGCATTGATTCAGTCATATAGGCGGCGATAGAGAACACAAGACAGATTATATAAAAACAGCGTTACAGAATTGGAATAAGTGTTCATAGATGAATAATTACTCTTACTGTAAAATATAACGTCAGTTCTAAATACTTGCAATAAATATATATAACATGACTTATTTATCTTCTTTGTCATTTCTTCTTTCGCTTGCCATTCAAAATCACCTCGCGTGTAACTTTTAGCACGCGTGCCATAGGCTACCGACCCCAGGTCTGTAGCAGTGGTGTCCAATATATTTTTCATGCTTGCCACAATTGTGACAGATGCAATACTGTTTTTGCCACATTATACAAAATGCAATGTTATATTTATAAATAGGACTTTATACGAGAGCGTTAGAATGATACAATATATTTTTTATTATTTATTATTTTAAAAAATATGATATTTTTACATTATTTTTCTGCAACTACTACATTATTACAATGTAGTACAATGTGTTTCGCTTTATGTGATCATACTGGGTTACATTTAAATGATTATAGCAAGCGGCTGATAGCATTAAACGGCAAATTTTCTAAATAGATCTGGTTTTGGAATTCCTCGTTTGATTACAATAACCGGCTGATAAGAATAACCTGTGAAAATAATAAGCGGCAACTACTTTAGTAGAGTAGGCAGAGAATCAATTCACCTCACGTCAATAGTCGATACGCCACATGTGGCAAGCGTATTGGCCACCACTGACACAGAGCCACTGATATACATAACTGTTGAATGTAGAAATTTATTCTTGCTAATGCGCTTCATTCGTTTTCGGAAGTCGGTAATGAGAGGGGGAGGGGGACGAAGGTTGGTAGTGAGAGCAGGATGAGGGGGAAGGTTGGACATTCGCCTGAGGAGGCTAATACCTTGGATCAGTCCTGTCCTCGGTTAAAGAGTCAAACGCGGACATACTACACTTGTGTAAGACTATTCCTGGGTCATTCAGAGCGATAGGAATTAAGTCGATGCTTGCTGCCTACCGATTCAGAAGCGACCAAAACATTTTAAGACTGCTAGAACTACCTTCAAATGTCTTTCGGAGCTCTCGGAACTACTTCGAGGTACAGAGGGGCCTGCATATATTAAAGAAAATCTGATGTGGCCAACACGACTTTCTCCATATTTGGGGTATAGATATTTAAATTTTTATGAATAGCATTATGAGGAAAAATTATGATTTCGTATCGTAAAAGAATAAAGTATTTCTTATTGCCGTAAATTATATTTTGAATATGTTTACAGAATTCACCGCTACAAGGTGGTGGCGCTGTATACTGCAAATTACGAAAAAGTTGAATAACTCCGAAATGAATGGTTCTACGAAAATTTGTTTCAAACAAAACCTGGAAGAAATATTATTCTCTACAACTTTGTTTCTCACGAAGATCACCAATAACAACGTTTTTAAGGAGATATTTGACGGAAACCGAAAAAACCAATTATTTATAAATAATAATTCCTAAACAATAACTGCTATGGAAAATTGTTTCAAATGAAAGTTGTGGGAAATTACATTCTCTATAACATTAGTATAGAATTGTATATACAATAATGATATTTTAACAGAGAAATATCGCAAAAACCGAATCTGGTTTCGAATAAACGTCGACTTCCGCTTAACCGTTATTGTCCAAAAACTAATCAGTTCTTTGTGCTTACGCTAAAGTTTTATATGTGAAATTTAGTAACGATTTGGCTAGTACTTTTTGAGTTAGAGCGCCCACAATCACATACACACACAGACATCATTACGAAGATAATCTAAACGTGTTGTATGGACCACAAAACGTGTATTTCCGTTGAAATCTCGAAGTCGATTTTTTCGTGATGACAATACTTTCCCATTACTACGTACGGAGAAAGTAATAAGATAGATTTTACGGTGAAAAAGGTAAAGGTAAAAGCTAAAAAAAGAAACTATTTGCAATACAGTAATTACATGTTGGAGTACATAATCCTGGCAGAAAGTGAAAGTATTGATGGAGGACGGGAAGGAGTAAGAGATAGCCGAGAGAGACAGAGAGAGATGGTGTAAGAAAGTAATAGGGAGAGAGAAGTAAAACGTTAGAGAGAGAGAGAGACGAAGGTATAGGCAAGTAGAGGAATAGATGGGAATGACTGAAGGGGAGAAAAAAAGGAAAGAGAAATTAAAGAGAGGAAGTGAGAGAGATAACGTGGAAGGGATAAATGATGGGAAACGGAAGAGGTGTGGGTAGAATTTCTACTGGAGCATTTTTTTTTCGCGGATCGAGTGTCGAAAAAAATGAGCGCCGGGTGGGTAAAAGCGGTCGACGGCGTCGTCATGAGGGGATTGAGGGCGCCCGCGTCGCCGGCGCGTCCAATCGTGAAGGCTTTTGCCCTCCCGCATTTGAAAGGAGTGTGGGATCATGGTGGTGGTGACGAATCGTGCTGGGACTAGATGGACGCTGGTGAGTACGAAGGCGTGGAGATGGATGGAGTAATAGAGTGCGAGACAGAAAAATAGAGAGAGAAATATACAGAGGAACAGCAGAAGAGAGGAGACAAAAAATGGAAGGAAAGAGGGATTTTAACTTTCTCCATACGTATAAATGGGAAAGTATTGTGATCATGAAAAAAATCGACTTCGAGATTTCAACGGAAATACACGTTTTGAGGTGAATAGAACACGTTTAGACTATTTTCGGAATGATATGTGTGTGTGCATGTGTGAGCGTGCGTATATGATTGTGGGCGCTCTAACTCAAAAAGTACTAGCCATATCGTTACCAAACTTCATATATAACACTTTAGCACGAGCACAAAGAACTAATTAGTTTTTGGACAATAACGGTTAAGCGGAAGTCGACGTTTATTCGAAACCAGATTCGGTTTTTGCGATATTTCTCTGTTAAAACATCATCATTGTATATACAATTCTATACTAATGTTATAGAGAATGTAATTTCCCACAACTTTCATTTGAAACAATTTTCCATAGCAGTTACTGCTTAGGAATTTATAAATAATCGGTTTTTTCGGTTTCCGTCAAATATCTCCTTAAAAACGTCGTAATTGGTAATCTTCGTGAGGACCAAATTTGTAGAGAATAATATTTCTTCCAGGTTTTGTTTGTAGCAAATTTTCGTAGAACCATCCATTTCGGAGATATTCAACTTTTTCGTAATTTGCAGTATACAGCGTCACCACCATGTAGCGGTGAATTCTGTAAACATATTCTAAATATAATTTACGGCAATAAGGACGACTTTATTCTTTTACGATACGAAATAATAATTTTGCCTTATAATGCTATTCATAATAATTTAAATATCTATACCCCAAATATGGAGAAAGTTATGTGTTGACCACATCAAATTTTGTTCCTTTTTTCCTCTCTCCCTCTTTTCTTATTCTTTCACTTATTAAGCTATTGATTTTAATCTATAAGCAGGAATTTTATAACTAAAATATATTTTATATTTCTCCATTTTTATTTACTTTAAACTAATTGCTTTCGTAATATTTATCTATTTATGTGTATGCACTTGCATGTACACATACGTTTATAAAGATATACGTATATTTCTCTGGTTGTTATAATTATTTTTCTATTATTATTGTGAATTTTGAATAAAATTTTGTTAATAATGCGTATCTCAAATGTCTCTATCCTTGTTTTTAAAAAGTGTTTTCAATTTATGATTTGTAAATCAAACTATGTAATTATCGAATCTAGATTATCTAAATGTAAATAAATTGTAAATGATTAGGTGGAAGAGGGAGCTACTTAGCCTCAACCTCGCCAATAAAGACACTTTTCTCTCTTTTTCTCTGTCTTCCTATCCGTTTATTCCATTCTGTTTCTCCTTACTCCTCTTTGTCACATACAAGTCGTTTATCTCTCCTCTTTCCCTCCCGCTATCCCCTATATACCTCTCTCTTCCTTTTCGTGAAGCGTTTCTTTTTCCGCATCTCTCCGCAAAAAAACTCGTCGTTGTCGACATCCCTATTTCCCTGTATATAATGACGTCAGTCCGTCGTTGCATGCCACGTCATCCGCCAAACCCCTCAGTCTCCCTCTGTTCACAACTTTGCTCTTATTTCTCTCTTTCCCCTCTCCTCTCGCTAAAAAGCGGAAGCGCGTACACACACACACACACGCACACACGGACACGCTAGCACACAGTCACGCCGCCAACGCCGCCATCCTGCTCCCTCTCTCGCGAAACTCCCTTGACCGCACTTGCTCCGGCACGCCGGAAAAACCGCAGGTATAGAGAGGGAGGAAGGTGGATGGGTGAAAGGGAGGGGAAAAGTGGAGAAGGGTGGAGGGGGATAAAGGAAAGGGATGGATAGGGAAAAGGAATGGAGGGTATAGATGAGGGAGGGAGGAAAGAGAGCTGAAGAGAGAGAGAGAACGATAGAGGTAGAAAAAATCAGTACAAACTTTCTCATATATGGGTACTAAGGCGTCGTTTATTTATCTTTAGAAAATGAAAATCGTATGAGCCTGTTTTTAGAAAATCCAACTTTTGTTAAAGTTGCCCTAGAATAAACTAGCCTTATATTCATTCATTGAGAGAAATGAAATACGTAGTATTATTGTAGATGTATACTCAAGTAACTGTACGAAATTTGATCAAAATCGTTAGAGCCGTTTTTGAGAAAATCGGATTGTTGTTGAAAATGCGAAGAATAAACTACTCTTAATTATTGAGCAATGTCATCCATTTCTATGTATACTCTGCTCAGTATAATAAAATGCCTAAGTACGAGATTTCATTCATTTTCGCTCTACCGTCTAGGCTCCAGAGCCCGTAACAGACAGACGGCATTGCGAAAACCAATTTTTCGGATTCCGCGACACCTAAAACGTATATTTCCGTAAAAATCTCGAGGTCGAATTTTTTCGCAATAACAATACTTTCTCGATACTTCGTATGAGAAAGTAAAAAGAACGAGTGAAAGAGATAAAGGGATAATAGAGAAGAGGAAAAGATGTAGGAAGAAATATGCGTGAAGAATTACAAGTTATAGGTAAAACGGTAATAGGAATGAACTGTGGGAAAGAGCATCGTGAAAAAGAAACTAGCTGAAGAGTACAGGTGGCTGTGTTTATACGAAAACTTCTCACTGGTACTCGTTTCTGGAAAGCAGGAGAAAAATTCCGTCTTGACCGGGAATCGAGTCTGACAATGAGACTTCCACTTGCCTGAAGGATATTCAAGCTTGGTAGTTTATTGGTATTATATTGGCTAGTGGAAGACAGGGGTTCGATTGCCAGAAATTCTTACAGCCCAGCATATGACTATATGCATATAATTTAAGATCAACGCTTCCCATTCACTTTACATGTATTTTTGCTATGAGGTAAAATATAAATCAGGAACGAAAGATATGGTAATTAGTTTCTGTAACGATTTTTTTCACGTGCGAGTTTTTTATCAAGCATCATAATGTAACATTACAACACACCGTACGTCTGGTTATGACACAGCAACATCAAAATCTGGGTCATGTAAAAATTTTTGTTGCTGAAGAGAAGATTTTTCACAATTTTCTTTTTATCGTTCATCTATTTAGGTATGATTGACTTTTTCTATCGATAGTCACTCTTTACGAATATTAAACATTTGTGACCCAAGAACATAACACCATTAAATTCATTTCATCACAAGGATTGCGAAATGTTACTTTTTCATATAAGGCATCCTGGGTACAATGTGCTAAAGTTACAGGGTCGGTTATAACTTTTAAAATATTAAAATCCTTTTAAAATAAATATATTTCGTAATTTTTCACTGAATTAGCTCGCCGAGTAAAATCTCATACATTACTGACGAGCTTTTAGACCCGGGTTGTGCCCTACTATTACCATATCCGCGTCATAATCACGCTAAACACGTATGCATACATTTCTACGGAGTATGTTTACACAGCATTAGTTATAAACGCTTGAAGCATTTTTGGAGCACATTTTTAACAAGGTTTGAGGCAAACTGTTACCCGTACTATCAACTTATGCAATGTTTGTACGTGTTTCGTCACATGTTTTACATCAAATGTTCAGTTAAAAGCAATTTCGATAACCGCATCATTTTACAAGTCCGCGTGGAGTAATGGAGGGAAACCTTTACTACTGGAAAAACGGAAAAAAACAGTATAGAGGCAATAAAGTGGGAGCAATTGTCTAAGAGCGACAAAAGAGAGGGAAATAGTGATGAAGAAAGATAGAGAAAGTAGAATGGAAAGAAAATGGGAAAAGAGACGGGAAGCAGGAGAAATGGAGGAGACGAGAGATGGAAAGTTAGATACAGGCGCAGAAATACAGAATTCGAAAGAGGTACGATAGGAGGGTTAGGAGGGAGGCAGGAAGGGGAAAAAATGGATTCGGGGAAAAAAGGGATTCCGAAAAAAAAGAGGGATACATACGAGAGGAAACAGCATGCATTTTTCAAACACCGTTCCCGCGCTACCAGCCGGACATCCCCCTCCCCTCCCCGTCTTCCTCCCCCCCTCCCATCCGCACCGTTCACACACCCCCCCCTCCACCTTTCTGCCCCGTTTTACCGCTAGGGTGCGTGCGTGCAACCGAATGGACTCGGATCGTTTTCGGGGGATCAGAGATCGCGGTTTTTATTCGAAATCGCTGGAAAGGAAGAACGTGGTGGTTGGGTACGAGGGGAAAGGATCGCTGGGCAGCACTCTAGCCACGGTTCAGTTTTTGATCTCCGTGTTTTTTTAATTTTTTTTATTTTTAGACATCATCCCACGGACGCGGGACGTTTCTCTTTACGTTCTCTCTAACGCCGTTCAAAGCGTATTTGAGATGTAACTGGAAGGAAGGCTTCCAGTTAAAATGTCATCGCTTTTGAATGGATTATTTTTCGGTTTCGTTTACAGGGTAAAGGAATTCCCCTCAACGAAATTGGGTATTAAATTCCACCTGGGAATTGAATTGGAACCCTGCGACTTGAAACAACGACCAGCGCTAGTAGGCCTCTCAGTCAAAATCACAAAGCAAGTGAGGAGAGAAACCCGTTGCCGGCATTAGCCTACTCGTAACTAGAAGCACCAAGGGGGCCAACGGATTTAGGTCCCTACCGAAGGACGGAGCGCTGATTCGCGTGCTCTTCTCTGAACACGCAAAAAGGGGGCCGCAAGATCTCTTTCACCTGGTAAATACTGGAGATTACGGAGACGCTACAGTACGCGATTGAATGGATGTCACCGTTTAAAATTCGATAGGATTTAAAAAGACTGGTTCATAGAATCGGAGTCTTAAGGAACAACCGTGTTCGGTAATAGAATTCCGCTTCTAGGAAAAAATCTGATGTGGCCAACACATGACTTTCACCATATTTGTGGTATAGATATTTAAATTATTATGAATAGCATTATAAGAAAAAATTATTATTTCGTATCGTAAAAGAATACAGTCGTCCTTATTGCCGTAAATAATATTTTGAATATGTTTACAGAATTCACCGCTACATGGTGGTGGCGCTGTATATTGAAAATTACGAAGAAGTTGAATATCTCCGAAATGGGTGGTTCTACTAAAATTCGTTTCAAACAAAACTTGGAAGAAATATTATTCTCTACAACTTCGATCCTCACGAAGATTACCAATAACAAAATTTTAAAGATGTTTGACGAAAACCGATAATTTTTTATAAATAATTCCTAAACAATAACTGCTATGGAAAATTGTTTGAAATAAAAGATTTAGGAAATTGTATTTTTTACATTTTTTCTAATGGTCAATGTATGCAATAATGATATATTATCGGAGAAATATAGCAAAAACAGAATCGGGTTTAGAATAAACCTCGACTTCCGGCTAACCGTTATTGTCCAAAAACTAATGTTCTTTGTGCTCATGCTAAAGTGTTATATATGAAATTTGGTATTAGTATGACAAGTAGTTTTTGAGTTAGAGCGCCCATAATCACATACATGCTATTGCACCTCCTGCCACACACCATTGCGGTGGCTTGCAGGGTGAACTATAGATATAGATACATCCATCCATCCATCCACACACACACACACACACACACACACATACATACATCATTCCGAAAATAGTCTAAACGTGTTCTAGGGACCTCAAAACGTGTATTTCCGTTGAAATCTCGAAGTCGATTTTTTTCCTGATTACAATACTTTCCCCATACTATGTATGAAGAAAGTAAAAACGGGAAACAGCTCGCCAATTTCTAACATTAGAGACTACTTATGCGACAAAATACAGCGCGTCAAGCTCTTAAAATAAATCATATAGAATTATTTGGAATGAAGTTAAAGGAATAATTTTCGAAGAATTGAAATATTAATCCAATATTAAAGATTCCAAATAAATATTAATATCCGTATCATTTTCACCAAGTGCCGCGTCCCCGAATAGGACATCATGATAGTTTCCTTTGAAATTATATTCCTTGCAAGTTTAAATGAACAATTCACTTTCAATTTCATATGTCCAAAACCAATACTGAAATGAAATTGTTGCAAAAACATCCTCATTCACGGCATAATTTCCTCGAGGAAATTGCAACAACCGAGCCACTTCTGCGAACGTATAAAGGCAACTCTCCATAAACTACTCAATTATTCTGGTCTATCTGAACTGGCCAACTATTATGAAAAGCGAAGTAGAAAAGGCGATACTGAAACTGAAGAAAAGGGAAAATTACTGGCAGCGACGGAATAACGGCAGAGGTACTTAAAGTTGTGGGATCGGAAGGACTAAACGTGATTACGAAATTAATTAACAAGAGTTACGACTCGAGAGAGTGGCCACAGAATTTATTAGATGTACCAAGAAGCCAAAGGCAAACGATAGACCTACTGTCACACACTTCGAAGATCATCACGAGGATTTTTAATAAAAGCTCTAGCCTAGAAAAAGTCCGAAGAAATGTTAAGGAAAGATCAGTTCGACTTCAGAAAAGGACGAGGAACCAGAGATGCTTTCGGTGTAGTGAGAATCATATCCGAAAGAGCAATACACTACAGACAAAATTGCTGCGTATGTTTCGTCGACTGGCAGAAGGACTTTGATAGAGTAAATTGGGTACTGCTGACGATGATATTAAAGGATATAGGTGTAGACTGGAAACACAGGAGACTGATCAGGAATCTATATGTGAAACAAGCTGTAAAGGTTAGGTTGGAGAATGCGGACACCGACGGAGAAAATATCGGTAGAGGAGTTAGACAGGGCTGTTGTCTATCGCCGATTCTATTCAATATATATGGAGAGAGGCTAATGCAGGAAGCGTTAGAAGGCACGGGACATTTCAAAATTGGAGGAAGGATTATAAGAACAGTGAAATAGGCGAATATCAAGTGCTTCCATCAAGAAAGTAATAGGAACTCCAGAAAGTGATAAATAAACTAGTGATAACAGTCAGAAAAAACGGTATGGAAATAAATGCAGAAAAATCCAAGATCATGCAAATATCAAGTAAAGAAGATGAAAATTTGAACATAGATAATGGAGGAAAGCCATTACAACAAATTTCACATATAAATACCTTGGAAGCATCATAAAGAAAGAAGCAAAAGGTACCTACCGATGAATCAGGACTAGAATAACGAAAGCAAAAGCCGCTTTCAGAAGAAAGAAACTCCTACTAACGGGGAATATAAAGGAGGATATCCTCAAGAAGTTGATAAAATGCTATGTATGGATTATGGCTTAGTATGGGGCAGAAACATGGACGCTAAGGAAAAATGATATAAAATACTTGGAGAGTTTCGAAATGTGGAGATGGTGAAGAATGTTGAAGATAAATGAACAGATAGGAGGAAAAACGAGGAATTATTACGAAGAATAGTAGAGAAGCGAACGATTATACAGACTATCAAAAAGAGAATGGCGAACTGGATTGGACATTGCCTGAGGAGAGAGAGCAGGATTATGATTAAAGAAGTGCTAGAAGGAAAACTGGATGGAAAAAGAGAAAGAGGTAGGAAAACGTTTCAGCTGGTAGACGACTTGAAAGGGAAAGAGAGCTCTCAAGACATGAAGAAGACTGCGAAAAATAGGAGTATGTGGTGAACCAGGTTTAACCATAAATAATCACGGACCTGTCTACGGACAGACTACCTGTGGTGATGATGATCTGACCTACAATTATGAGAACCGTGAGAGAGAGAGAGAGAGAGAGAGACAGAGAGAGAGAGACAGAGAGAGAGAGACAGAGAGAGAGAGAGAGACAGAGAGAGAGAATCTTTGCCATCCACCTCCAAAGGGACTTAAGAAGTGAGAAATTATTTCGAAGGCTATCTTAGAAACTCAACATCGATCACTTAGGCGCTCCCGAAATCGTCACAATAAGGACGTAATCACGCCCACCTGGCACATGAAATGAAGAGCGCCATAAACTGCTTCCTAGAGACTTTGAATCCCTCCCTTTCCAAAATCCGCGGCGGTTAAGAAGTTCGGATCCACTCAAGCTCATTCGTCATACGGGTTGTCTTACCTTTTCCTCCGCCTCTTCCCTTTCCTACCGCCTCCTTCCTTCCATGTTCACTTCCTTCGCTTTCTCCGCCTCAGAGAGAGAGAGAGAGAGAGAGGGGCGTCCCGTGAGATACGGCTAGCTCCCTCCTAATCGCCCGAAATGTGACCCAATTACGTCTCTCAAGATATCGTCCGTAGTCTTGCAAGTTGGAGGCGCAGTCGCGGAGGAGATGGAGTTTAATTTACAGTTCGCATTTAAAGGGCGCGGGAGAAACAGTTTTCCGAATCCAAAACCCTACACCGCAACGCTTAAAAGTTTTATACTTGTTGGAAATTCCGTAGACCTTAAGACGGAGGAGGTCGCTCCTCTCTCTTTCTCAACCGCTGCCAATTTGCAATCAAAAGCAGTATGTCTCTCTTTCCTCGGTGGTTCTCAGTTTTTCCCTTCCAAATTTAGGGTAATTCAATGCTAAACTCGCTTTTCCGGCGAAAATTTAAGTTTTTCTTGTTGTTTTTTCCGTTATCGTATTCTCAAATATGCATCTTGGTACGTTCAAGGCGACTCCTGCTTTGCTTTGCGGCAATTGTGCAGTTGTTGTTGCATACGGTGAAGGATACAAAAATGTTGCCTTCACTCGCGGAAATAAAAAGTTTGGGTCCCAGCGTGAAAATAATTTTTGGATCCCTTCGTGAATCTTTGTTTTATATATATATGTATATATATATATGAACCTGCAGAGTCTTCTAAATCTATCGTCACCTCCCGCGGTCGCGGACACTGCGGTATTATAGTTCCCGATTAATTGTATATCGAACGAATTTTTTGCTTTTAACTTGAAAATTGTTAGATATGTACAATGTTTACCTGTTAGATACCTAATAAATGTTTAAATACCTAGCATAACTCGAATTAATTTGCTTTTCTCTATGTGCCAATTTACTGTCTTAATAATTCATTATTTAAAAAAATTTTTGCGCTAATGAATATGAAAATAGGATATAGAGTCACCTGGATATCCGATGAACCAGAATGGGCAAGCTACAGAGGCATCCGGTACATGTGGAATTTACTGTATTTCAAAAGAATGAATAAAATCAAGAAACGAGAAATCGAGTTCAATTTAAAAGTTGAATACGATAGATTACTTAAATAATGCTCTTGAACCATTAGTAAACCAACTAAAACAGTTTCAAGACAAAAGGAGCTATCGAGTTCATAATTTCTGGCCTTGGTTAGGGAGGAGGGGGTGGTTTTCGTGTCTAGTTCTAAAGGTTCGTGGGATCGAACTCTGCCTACTGTATGTTCGCAGGTGTTAGGCATCTTTAATGTTACAGCGTCTATTGCAAACGGTCGTTGAGTCATGCTAAAGAGCTAGTTAAGAAAAACAATTAATGAAAAATGAAATCGGTACTTACCATACGAATACTCTTAAATAACTATTGCCAATCTTTAAGGAAAAAAACTCGATAGTCGGAAAGCTTTGCTGAAAATTCTATGCTTCTTAGCTATGGAAATACAGTGGTTTCCGCTTATTAGATTCAAGTCGGGAAACCGTTATTTGATTCAATTAAACGGCTGATTCAATAATCCGGAAGCTGTGTATTTTAGGTATGGTAAACAATAAAATGTTAAAATAAAGGTCACATCTATTTCATATATTATAATTTCACGGTTATGTTAATTTTTGAGATATATAATATAAACAATTTTATAACAAATAAAATTTTAAACACGAATTTCACTTTTCTTGTTATTTTTAAAATAGTCATCCAAAGTCATTTGAGTCATGCTCTAACATAAGACGAGGAATCGAGTCATATACCACCGAGCTTCTCCCCCGTCCTACTCTCAATTCAAGGTTTTCTAAGGACAGTCAAAGCACATCTGGCTTCTTCAGCAGTAAACACTATATTTCATGGTAATCATCCACTATTTGTTCGTCAACAATTGAATTGTAATTTCGAATGTCAATTACAATGTCATCTTCTGTCAATAGGAGCTACAACCATGTCGTAATCTATCGAATTCAATCCTCTGAACTCAACTTCCTCCTCTTCAGGTTTCATTTCTGCTAGATATGAAGAAAATCCACTTTTCTGTAGCATTTAGCAACCTTAGGTATACAACCTTACATCAATTCATTTCCACGTGATTCAATAAACCGAAATAAGTGATTCCGATAAGGGGAGATTTCTGAAAACGTTAAATACAAAATGGTTTTGGTTTTCCGGTTTTGATTCAATAAAGCGGCTGAAAGCGGAACCCACTGTATTTATTCAGGCCAATCTTCCCGATTCAATCTTGGAGGGAATCTATTGAAAAAGTTCCTTTCCTCTCATTCACATGCGATCGGGGAGCGTGGTAGGCTCACGGAAAACGAGGCAAATTACCGAAGAGGAAGGGAAAAAAAGAATAAAATCATGCAAATCTTCTCGGCTAAAAATTAAAAAAAAAAAGAAGCGCTCGTCAAAAAACCATCGCGAAGCATCGATTAGGAAAGAAATCTTGACCGATAAAAACGCAGGACGAATAGAGAGTTCCTCTTCGCTTAAAACGAAAACAATGCAGAGCCCCATTACGGCGAAAACGATCTCGGTTCAGTGGCGCCCTTGCCTTTCTCCCCACCCCACCCTCCCAACCCCCCTTCAGTCTCACAAGCCTTCCTTCCCCCCCCCTCGATCTTTCCCCCTCCTACGTCACATCCCTCTCCTCCATCCGCCCTTGTACTTTTTTAATGATTTTTACGATCCCCTTACCGTATCAAACTCTCCGAAAACCTTCCCTCCCTTTTAAACCCGACTCTCCCCTCTTTTTTATTTGGCAAAATCCCCTTTTGTAGTTAGTTCTTCGACACACCTTCCACCCCCTCTCTTCCTATCTCTCTCTCTCTTTCTCTCTGTGCCTCAACCCTTTTATAGCAAGGGAAGCACTGCCGTGCGAGGCAGTTACGTAGTAGTCTCTCTCTCTTTTTACCTCGTTCTATATCTCTCTTGATGCCGGCTCCTTTGCCTTATCTCGCTCGAGTCTTAATTCAAAAACCCCTTGATTCGTTTCCTTTATCACCTTACTATCCCATTCTCTCTCTCACTCTCTCTCTCTCTCTCTAGACCTCCGGAACATCTTTCTCTCTCTCATTTCCCTTCTCTCTCTCTCAGGCACTAAGCTCGACCGAATTTAACCCTTAATCTCTTCTTCTCTCTCAGGAAAATCCCTTCTACCTCTCCCACTACTTCTTTCCCATGCTCCCTTTCTTTCTCTCTCTCTCCTTACCTCTTTCAACCCCATCTCAACCCTGCTTAATTCACTCCCGTACACTATATCCACCCCATACTCCTCTCGCCCTTTCCTCCCTTCCGTTTCCACCGCTTTTCCGTCTCTTTTCGTTTCCGTCTTTATCGCCGATCGCCCTCCTCGCATTTTCCCTCCATTTCGTCCTAACCCTTTCGTCTTTTTTATCGAGTTTTTGCTTATCTACCCCTATATTATACTTCTTCTCGTGAGTATGGTGGTTACTATTTATGGAACTGCTTCCCTCCTCTTAATTTCTTCCGCTCCCCGCAAAAGCAGATGAAAGGAATGAAAGAACGGTGTGCATAATTAGATTGTCTTCTTTTTGTTACAGTGGGATAAGGATGAAGACAAAAGTGGAAATTTCTCTCTCTCTCTCTCTCGCTTTTTCCTACGCAGTTTTGGTTTCTGAACATTCCTATTCTATCCCCATGGTAGCGATCGGATTTATAAACGAAAGTGGTATTAGAAAACGATCGCGCAGGACATAAAGAAAACGAAATACCGGTGGGATGGAGAAATTACATATTTTTTAAAAATTCTAAGTCGGAAGTAGGAAAGCGACAAGGAATTCTATGGGCGATTGTGGATGCTTGCGCGTGATTATCATTATCATAAATACGTAGTGTGTCAGTAGATAGGTCTGTGATTGTTCATGGTTATATCTGTTTCCCCACAAACTCCCATTTTCCACGGTCTTCTTCATGTCTTGATAGCTCTCTTTCCCTTTCAAGTCGTTTATCAGCTGAAACCTTTTCCTATCTCTTTCTCTTTTTCCATCCAGTTTTCCTTCTAGAACGTCTTTAATCGTGCTCTCTCTTTCTCCTCAGGTAATTTCCAATCCAGTTTGTCTTCCTCCTTCTTATCGTCCGTATAATCATTCGCTTCTTTCCTATTCTTCTTAGTACTTCCTCGTTTTTCATCCTGTCTGTTCATTTTATCTTCAGCATTCTTCTCCACTCCCACATTTCGAAGATTTTCAAGTATTTTACGTCATTTTTCCTTGGCGCCCATGATTCTGCCCCATACAAAGCTATACTATACGTAGCATTTTATCACCTTCTTGCGTAAATCGTCCTTTATAGTCGCCGTTAATAGGAGTATCGTTCTCCCGAAAGCGGCTTTCGTTATTCCCGTCCTTATTTCATCGGCATATTATGCTTCTCACGTGATTATACTATATATTAATCCATTGATTGAAATGCTATTTTTCTTCTAAATTAATAAGGAAGACTCTTTTTTATTTGGATTTAATGTGTACATTTCCCAACGTTTCTAAGCCTTCGGTTATATCACATTTATAAATTTTAAAGGATAAAAAATGACATGTAGGCAATCACAAATCAGGATTAGAATAATGAATTAATTCAATCACCGTTTTATGTACAAGTAAATTAAGAGATATATACGTTTGCGGTGAAGAATAATCGTCAATTCGCACGCAGGTCCCGGAATTTTTTTATCGGAAAATGTTCGAACAACTGTAGAAGCGTCTTTATTGTCTTGCACTAAATTCGTCGAAACCAAGTTAAGACTAGGAGAAATGAATGCTTTCCTCCTTCGAGGAGGTGAGTCGCACGATTACGACAAAGTAATTTACCTCTCGAGATCCACCTCTCTCTCTCTCTCTCTTTCTCCCCTTCCAAGAGCTTCGCACAACGATGCATCTCCGTCCCTTAATGACTAGCGCTTTAATAAAAGGGTTTGCGCGGGCGCCCCCTATGTTGCACACGAACTACAAGACGTAATTGAAATGTAACGCTGGGCACGATTAAGAAAAAATTGAATAGACGTACTATATAAACGTCAAGAACTTTTGAATTTTCTACTTCCTTCCCCTCACTCCCTTTCCTTTTCCTCTCCAATCCTAAAAAAAAATCTTCCTTCCCCTTTTCATATCCCTGTTGCTTCCCGCTTTTCAATAAAAGACGCGGCGAGAACGTTTTTATGGGATGCGAAGCCCTCACAATCGGGTTTAATGTCGTTATGAGAGACAAACACATCCACGTAATAGAATGTAAGCAATTAGGTTATCTCCCTCCCCTTTCTCCTGTAGGCTGCGCAAATTCTTCCGTATTATTTTGCGAGCAAAATTCGAAACGATCGCGCTATTAGGCATTTTAGTCCCTCTCCGAGGCGTGGAGGAGGGAGCCGAAAAAGAACTTTTCCCGGCGCTCTCGAAGAAAGATAAAGCGATTCAACTCGTTAACTTTGAAAACGTAAAGCATTTATGCCGGTTTTATTTTCTAGCGTTAACTGTAGCATAATTAAAGGAGCTTTTGGCCATTTGGCGAAATCATTTTAGAAGCAGGACTTATTCGCCACGCGAGAGAAACCTTCACGCTCGTAACCTTTATCCTGATTGCCCGAGACGGATAAAAATGCTGACAAGTTTGGATCCCCTTATATTCCGAACTGATTTTTATCTTCCTTTGCAAGTAAATCCTATTAAGGCTTACGGTTAAAAAAAACTCTAATCGGACGAATCTCTTCCTCTTCCTTTCCTTTCCCTATGTTCTCGGATGTTTATAATTAACAAAGATATTTTTAATCCTTCCACGCAATTCTTTAACGCGAATTCTCGACTGGATTTCACTTCGACTCCGTAAGCACGGATATGGAGCAAAAAAACTCAATTTATTCTCTGTTTATCTGATTATTTTCTTCTCCACACTTCTTTTCTCTTGCATGGCTCTTAAAGTTTCTCTTTTTTAATTTTTGCGGTTTCAGAATGGGCAAATTGGAAGGAATGCCGCCATCTTTACATTCATGCGTACATGGACAGTAAACTCCCGATTTACAGAATTCCACGCGAATTGATCATATTCCCTGTATCGCATATTCCGGTTGATCGATACGCCCAATAACCACGCACGCACACGATTGAAAAACATCAAATAAATATTTAGAAAAAAGAGGATACAGAATCTAATATAATGTTAATGAATTAAGTAAATCAACAAGTCAAGAGGTAACGCATCACACATTAATACCTTCATTAAGTATAGCACGCAGTGCAGTATAAAAAATTTCAAGTTAACAGGTTTGAACAAATTCCGGTTAACCGATATCGCCGTCATTGGGTAACCGGTTATTCGGCACTCCTATCGTCTCTCTCTCTCTCCCTTCTCTTTCCTTTCGCTATCGTTCTCCAATCCTTTCTGCTACCCTAATCTCCGAGTGCTTCGAACTTGGTCTGAGCAGGAATACGCAAAAATTAAGCGGGTACTGTGAGAATAAGATGGGAAAGAGGTGTAAAAAATGACCGGTCGCGTGTGTTCGCGAGAGAGAGAGAGCATTTTCTACCGGCGTCTCCCCAAACTATCTCTTCTCTCTCTCTCTCTCTCTCTTTTCCCAACACGCTCCCGCCAAACTCGCCAACTTCCCCTCTCATCCCACTCATTTTGTCCTCTCTCTCTCTCTCTCTTCTCTCCCTCTCTCTCTCTCCCACTCACCCCACCTCTCTGGCGCCATCTCTCCACCGTTCCGTAACTTTAGCGGTCCCCTAGCCGTCATTAAGGCCTCTCCGTTGCCTGCCTGCTCCGTTTTAATTGGTGAGGAGGTCGGGCATGCACACGTTTTCTTCCCTAACCCTCTCTCACCCTCCAAACCCTTCTCTTCCCTCACACCATTCCCCTTTCCCTATAACCCTTTATCGCCCTTCACCCCCTCCATTCCCCCACTCCCCTCCTCCACACGCCCTCTCTTCCCTGCACCTTCTCCACTCTCTCTCTTGCCGCGCTCCTCATCTCACCCCTATTATATATTCCTCTCTCTCTTCCATTCTCTCTCGCTCACTAACTCACCGCTAAAAACCTTTTCGCCAGACCCTTTCTCTCACGGATGTACACACGCACGCATGCACTGCGCCTAACTCTGTAATATATATATATATATATATATATTCCTCGTACCCTTCACTTCGCTCCGGCTACCCCTACCCCTTATTCTCACCGAACGGTTTCTACCATTCTCCTTCCGTACCCTTCAAAAACCACCCTCTTCCCCCCCTCCCCCCCAATACAATCCCTCCCTCACCTCTCTCTCTCTCTCTACACCCGGAGACAACCTCGTTTGCGACCTCTGGGCTTTAATTCTCCGTGCCCAAGTGGTAGCCTCCGGGGTCAGAGGTTTTCGGGACGCTCAAACAGGGATCCTCTCTTCCTCTCTCTCTACTTCTTTCTCTCTATCTCCTTCTCTCCCTCTCTTTTACTCTCTCCATCCCTTTCTCACCATAAAATGTTTGTATTTCTTTCGACGAAAATGAAAATACGAAATTTATGGGGCGTGGGAGGACAAAGAGTGAGTGAGAAAAACAAAGGAGGTCGCGGTCACTGGTATGAGACCTTACTGACCCGGCTAAAATAATAATAATAATGCCCTCCTACTCGGTTTCTCGCTCAATTTGACCTGTCCTCCCCTCTTACCCTCTCTCTCTTTCTCTCTTTTTCACTCCAACTTGGTATCCTACATTCGCAGAACAATCCTCACCGGCTACTCCCACGCTTTCTCTCTCTCTTCACTGCGCAGCGCAAACGCGTGTACCGAAGGTCAACCCTCCGCCACCTCATTTCCTGTCAGCATTACCGAGTTTAAATCACGATAAAAAGAATGAAAGGAGGGAGGACGTGCGCCCGGTAGGTATAACTCTTCCACGCCCTGGCGAGAAATCAAACAATACGTTTACATTGGATTTTTTTCCTTCGCGTTTATTCCTAAGGCCATTAAGCCTCTCGAACTATTACTGCGAGAGGAGGAAGATGGCAAGAAAAATATCAGCTAGAGGATTGTTAATTGACATCGTTCACTTGGGGATACTTTACGGATTATAATCCGGCCTATGACGAGGAGATGTTAGAAATGAGCAAGATATGCAGAATGAAATGGATATTATTAAAGTATTATTCGGAAAGGATTGCGAGCGCTGTATACATGCATTCACACGAATAAGAATGGACCCGTTAAGATTTGCGGGTAACGTAATTAAATTCCTCCCTCTAACCTTTCCCTACGTATCTAGGGTTTAACGATAATTCCCTAAAAGACCGCTATACAGTTATCACGACAGCAGGAACAAAAGGTGGCTCTGTCAACAATACAAAACAACCTTTTAATAAAACCATCTCTTGGTAATTCTGCTGTGACAATTAAAAATTTACGCATTACGAATTATTTATTATATGTATAAAGGAAACTTTTTTCTTTTTACAATTGCCACTGAAGCAATGAACGGGGGGAAATCCGCTTAGATTATAAACGTTTTTATCTTGGAAGATTACATTTCATGCTAAGTTCGTTGAAATGTAATATGAAAGTCAAAAGATATCCTCTTTGGTAAAAATTAAAATCCAATGAAAGGTCTCAATAGCGATTATACGTATTATGCCCCTTCTAGCGCATAATAATCTTTTAAACCCCATTCAGCGACTTTTTCACGTTTATAATCCGCCCTTTGACCCATCCGGCCGCCCTTTATGAGTAAAAAATTTTAAATCAATTCTCCACTGTACATATATTTATACTTCTCATTTTAACATGAATATTTATCAAATTTTCATGAAACTCTTCATTTTTTTTAAATGGTACAGCTAAACCTTTTCTCCTCGTTCAACATTTCCACCTCGGTTTACGCTTGCGTATTGAATTTTCAGTTCTCCAGAAAAGGCGATGAGAAGCGATAACTTGAATCAATTACAAGCATAACAAGCGAATCTACGGCATTATTTCTTTACCTTTTTCCGCTCCACACACTCGTCCGCCATCAAATTCGAGTATCAAACACGAACTCTCGGAAATTCGAATACTAAAAATATTATGGGTTAAGATGTCAAAACGCGAGGGAGATTTTTTTTTTTTTTACAGCGCCGAGAAACACAATTCCGATACAAACGATTTGCGCGATATTTTTTATCGCCCAATCTTCTTATTCAGACCTGGAAATGTAAGGAACAACACTTGGAGGCCCTTATTTCGCTTTCTAACATTTCGCAATGTATAAACATTGGCGAATGACATAAGAATGAAATAAAAGGGAAGTGTACAAATACAAAAAAGTAATTTGCCGCCTTAGCTGTTCCGTACGAAAATAAAATAAACAAGTAACGGTTATGAAAAAACAATTTTTTTATAAATAACTTTCGTGCTACGTAAAATATTTGCTCATTTTCCCGTAGAATAGTACATATCTACAGTTGTCGGTTCAAAATGAAAAAAAATAGCTTGCAAGCAAAATTTCCGCTTTACTAAAATAAATGGCTAAGTTTATTCTTGTTCTGTCAAGAAGCAATTTGGCGCAGGGGGTAAGGCGGCAGAATCTGAACCCAAGGTAGCAGAGTACGTTCTGATTGAATTATGCTTCTTTTTTAATGCGAAGTTATAGGAAAGATGAAAACATCCATATATATATATATATATATATATACAAATACAGTAGACATGTTAGTATAAAATTTGCTAAAAAAAATACAAGATAAACGAATTCGAAGATTATTTCCCTCCCGACCTTCAATTTCAGCGCGTTCTGTGGAGAAACAGACGAAATGAATTCGCTGACTCTCTAGCGTACGAAATATGTCGCTTAACCCATTAGTTATCGAAACAGGACCGCATCGTTCTCGTTTTAATTCTTGGAGCAAGAGAACGCGCGTTTTCGTCCCGTGAGCAACGAAGAACGACATGAAACAAAAGAGGGCATCCGTTCATTCCGCTTGGGGTTTAATTAAAACGTCGTCTCGTGCGACCATTCGCGAGATGTAGTTGTTAAGGGTTTTAAGGGAGCGGGCACGTGGTGCTTTTTTTAATACTTAAGCATACTCTCCCCCCTTCGTACAACGAAGGAACCATTTGGCGCACATTCACTAGCGGGCTGAAGGTTATGGAGGAAGAGGAAAGGACGCAGTCAGGGTTTTGGGGGGGGGGGGAGGTTGAAAGTTTTATGAAACCTCAAGCATCCTCAACCCGAGAGGCGGAGAACTCGTAGTATTAGAAGAAATCGCAATCAAGACGAGCCTCGGTATGAGTTACGCCCAAGAACGGACTTGTGTGTGTGTGCGCGCGCTTGGGTATTGCTTGTTTTTATCGCTAGAAAAAATGAGGCACATGTCTCCTATCAACGACCTTCTTTTCAAAGGAAAGGTCATTTTAAGGGAATGACAGATTCGGCTTTTCTTAATGAAAAAACGATAATGTATACGCGAGAGAAACAGAAAAGTGATCTGAAGTAATGAATAATCAGAATTCTATCCCGTTACCAAGCATAAATCTGAAAGAGTAGGATGAAATCAGGAGGGTACTTTAACATGAGCGAAAATATGAAGAAGTTTGTGCAAGCGAAATCAAACTATGCAAAAGACCGCTTAAGTTAAAGTGGAATTTTACAAAATGAGTTTGATTTCATTTGTATAATGTCGTTCTGTGTCGTCCCTCGATAATAATATGTTTATAATGAATGTTTTACATTTCAAGGCGATGTCTCTTCAATCATAATGATTATTCTCGCGTATGTTACAACAACTGCATTATTTTTTCGGAAAAGTGATGTAATGACTTAAAGAAAGTTACATCTTTGCTCCTGTGTAATGTAACAATACATTGAAATTAAAAATAAAATTTTCCGTATTTTTGTGGCATTTAACAATTACAAATGATTATTGTTACATTAGTACGATATACGTTTCAAAGGAAAAGATGCATAAAACTCGGTTTAAAATCGATTTAAAATTATACAGATTTAAAGCCAACAATGATTCAAGCATAAAAGAACCATTCCATTTAAGTTCATAAAATATTTTGCATACATTGCAAACAAATAGAAAAGTCCACAAGAGTTTTGAGATATATTTTAAACCTCGGCTTAAAATATAATTAAAATTGTACAGTACTGTTTCTAACAGGGAAGGACCGCTTCATTTAAGTCAATAATTCTTTCATAGGGCAAACAGATGAAAAATCAAACAAGAGTGTTGAAATATTTTTCAGAAATGTTATTACCGATTCCAAAAACATGATTTATAAAACTAATTTTCATCCGCTGAGGGGCAGCACAATAAATAAAGAGTAAAGTATGAATTGTTTATCGATATTTATGTTTGCTTAAGAAATCAAATAAAACGAATTTTTATTCTGTCACATTTCATTTGAAATGGTGTTTTTTTTTTTAAAAATGTGTACTATCAGGGCATTTGATGCATCTCATATTTTATGACATAAAAGTTTGCCCGTATCCTAAAGATTTTTGACCACCGCTCGTCATATAATAATTTAACCGGAAAGTTCACGCGAGAAAACAATGTTGTTGATCATGACACTTATAACTACACGACTAGACTTACGATTTACTAAACATAAGAAATGTCTCTAGTAAACTACTCGTCGCTAGTAACTCGCGTTTGTGGCATTCCCGAGCAACATTTAATTCACACGCATTACTCTCACGACGTAATTCGTTGCTGCCCTAAAACATTTCCCAGATGAAGGTTTTAAACGACTTCTGTCCGTTGTTCTTAACAGTGCTTTTACTCAGCTGCAATGTTCGATGATCCTTTTTATCCTTCCATACTTCAATAAAGATGTTATCGGATTTCAAAGGTTCTGTTTTTATCGTTTCCTTGAAATTGACTTTACTATATCATTTAGTTCCAAAACTGTTTAGCAAAATAAAATCCTCAGTTGCTTCTCTATTCTCACCGCCCTAACATCAACCACTAAAATAATCAAGTTTTCATGTTTACGTATAAGTACACGTACGAAATAATATCTCATTCAATATATCCCACAATTTTCGGGTGATGCATTCGTAAAAGTCACCGAGAATATCAAACCTACGAATTTTACAAGTCAATTGGTAAATAATGGCAGCAACTCTGACGCCGCGGGTTAAATCCGCAAATATTCAAGTTTATATGCCGCGAGTGCCGAGTCTGTCAATATAGAATCCCCCACGAGTAGTTAAAACCTTGTGAGTCTATTACATTTAGTTATAATCGCAAAGTAATAATAAGAAATATTACACAATTTCATACGACAGTTAATTGTAACCGAATTCTAATTCAAATACAAAATCACTTTTATTTTCTAATTTAAAAAATAATTTTCGTGGTACAACGTCTTACGCCGTTTATTTAAACAACTTATTAGACCAAGCATTTTGAAGCCACGGAACCCTTACGAGTATATTCAAATATTTTTTGTTGCGGAACTCTAACTAAGAGGTTATAAGTCAATCGATATAAAATTAACTTTAAAATCATTGCAATGTTTATTTACATAGATTATGTATTTTACAGTATACAGTTTACTAGAGAGGCTGATGTTTCCTGCCGTAAGTAAGAGAAGGAAGACCGTTTTGTCTGTCACGGAACCCCATTTAGCTTCTGCTGAACCCTTTGATTCCGCGTAACACAGTTTGGGAAACCCTGCATTAGACCATAGGCCGACTATTGTTTTTTTTCTTATGTTTCGTTACATAAATATTTCCCCTTACAGGTAACATTTTAATATTGTTAAGGAAGGTTTTCCATAGGTAAACTTATTAATGAATTCTATATTTTCTGTTTCTTAATTCTTGTCCTTTTCGAAGAAAATTGAATATCTCTTGAAATATTCCTCATATGAAAATTTATTTCAAACAAGAGTTGTAGAAAAAAATAATATCTACAACTTATATATATATATATATATATATATATATATATATATATATATATATATATATATATATCGCCTAAAACTGAATTTTTGTTTAAAACACACACACATACGCACGCACATATATATGTTAACAAAAATTCAGTTTTAGGCGAAATATTTAAGAAAAACGAAAATTTGACAGGGGTAAACCGCTACTTCCGGTTGACCGATTGTTATCAAAATCTTTTCAAAACTTAAGAATATACATAAAATCACAAATATAGATTTTATGCTGATCTGATGAGTTGTTTTTGAGTTAGAGCGCCCACAAAATTTCTGTCACACACATACGGACATACAGACACACAGACATCATCGAGAAAACGGTCAAAAAGTGTTCATGGGATCTCAAAACGTGTATTTCCGTTTAACTCTCGAATTCTTTCATGAAAACAATACTTTCTCTATACTACGTATATGGAGAAAGTAAAAACGTATACACCGTATATCGAATCCAACAAATTCTGTTTTCGCTAGTTTATCCTGAAGAGATAGACGTATTAATATGACGATATCTGCAATCTAAAGTGACGCGCAAAACGCATGCTGAAAAAAATCAAGATTTTCTGCAAGGTTAATAATTCTTCCTCGATGCCGATAACATTTTAATCTTTAAAAGGACTCCCAATAAATAATCTCGAAATTATTTCCACAGCTGCATCGAAAAACGGACCTTCCCCGAAATAAAGAACCGAATATCCGATAACGGCAATTAAAATTCTTTCCGCAAGCGCCATTTTGCCGAAGTTAAAGGAAAAATGTCCCCCTTTCTTCTTAATTTCTACGACGAAACTTTCGAGAGCGAATTAAAATATGTAACTAGCTTAGCTTTAAAATTACGAGCGAATCCGGATTGACTCCGGAAGGAGGAAAAAAGAAACTTCCTTTGTCTCGTTCTTTTTGTTAGTTATTTATTCTCTCCGAAAGGGAAAAAAATAAATAAATATATAAGGAGGTCGTTATCTCTTTCGGCCATTATGCGAAACAGATTCTGTTTCTTTTCTTTAAAAAAAGGAATTTTTCTCCTTTCTTCTACGCAGGTCTTCTTCCGTCTCATCTGTAGTCAATCTTACGGCCATCATTTCGGTGTTATTGATGAGATAGAGGGGGGGAGGGAAAGAGGGGGAAGGAGAGGTGGGAGGAGGGACGGAAACACCGAAAGAGATGGAGGGAGAGAGAGGTAAAGAGAGAGAGAGAAGAGACAGACTCTCCTTCTCACTCATTCTTACATTTTTATTTATTTTTGTTGTTTAAAGAGTCTCATCTCCTTATTGGAGCGCCTCTTCCTATACAGTTAGTTTCCATAAATTTTCCGCCGGCCCGAACCCTGCAGAGGGGAATGGGGTTTAAGAAAGGATGGTGGGGTGAGGTGAAAGGGACCATGACGCTTCTTTTATGCGCTTTTTATCATCTCATTTCCGTTTCTCTCTTTCTCTCCCTCCCTCGAAATTTTCCTTTCCAATTATTGTTACGGAGATATATAAGTATTGGAAGAATGAAGGAAGAGGACCTCCTTTACCCCCATTTTCCCTCCTCTTTTTCGTCAGATATACGCTCTCTCTCGCTCTCTCTACCTCCCTCATTCGGAATTTTATCAATCGAATTCCTTTGATCTTTCGGAATAAAAAAATAATGCGCCGAAACTAGGAAAAACCGAACTCGTACGTATATAAACATCTTTTTTCTCTTCCTCGAAAAGACGTCTGTATTTCAAATTATAAGAATGGTAATTGATGCTCCTAGAAGAACAACCCGAGGGTGCTATTTATCGCTTTCTTTTGCATAAGGTCTTCTTTTAACGAAATATGTATTCACTTCACGTTACCTAGTACGATCTTTGGTCACGTACAATAAGTTACGTCTTAATAACGCCTTAAATATACTTTCCGTGATGCAAGCATGATCCGCGTAACGTTCTATGTAAGAAAGGCGAACAATCTTAAAAAATGGGCGATTTTCTTCCTTTACTTTTAAATACAGACCATCTATTGGGAAATTTTCGTCATTTGATAAGTGCTGCCCTTGGCCTAAGAACGGACCTTACATAAGCTCAAAATATAAATCTCGTCTTTTGGCGGAAAATAAGTCGAACGACCATAAAATGATTGATAAACTAGATACACGTTTTCAGCAATATCAGTAGAGATTGACCTAGGGATAATTATATCCGATTTAAGAATCCAATGAATCAAGTGTATTTAATTTAGCTTTATTATGAAGTACTTTCGCTTATTTCGTTCAATAGGTGAACTTTTTACGTGAGGAATCCTTTTAATGAAAATGTTTGATAATAGGGGTCAATACTCGTAATGAACTGAGGCGCCATACTCTTGAAAAAGGCTAATAGAAAAATCCGTACAGTGGTTAAGCTAAATTACATAAAAGAAGACGCTCAATAAAGACCTGTAACGGAATTAAAGGAATGGCGTCCTGAGTTAGCCAAAATCAGAACCTTGTTGCTTATTAATCAATTTAGCAAGATTTACGAAAAGCGATAAGGCAAAACCTCATCGGTATTAAGAGTAAATGGTTAAGAAGCCACAGTGTACCCCATTCCAATTAAAAATAAATCACAATCACAGGCTCGGATACCTAATTGGTCAATTCGGCGAAAATAATGTCTTGGCTTCCCGGTAAATAAATGGAAATTTATCTACAAAGAATCCCAGGGAAATGTTTATTAAAACCAATTTTGCGTCGAAATAAAAGCGCGAAATTAAAAAAAATCGACATTTTTGCAATTATTTGCGCAAATTAATCCGTCTGACAAAGATACCATCGGCCGTCCTGCGCATAAAGAAACTTCATAAGCGCAACGAAACCCAGAAATGAAATTAAACTCGCGATACGATCCCTACACTTTCCTCGGGTTCAATTATTTTTGAGGATATGCGTTCCCTCGATGAGAGGACGGATAAAAACGAAAATAAATTCCCAGAAAACGGCAACGCCTCCCGCATCCCGTCAAGCTCCTAATTCCCTCTCTTTCCCCCACCCTCTCTCTCCCTCCCCACCCTCTCTCTCTCGCTCTCTTCAGATCTGGAGAGGAAACCCAGCGCCTGCTCTGAACGAAAAACCCACACCGCTGCCCATGAGAACCCTCTCCTTCTCTTTTCAATCTCCTTTCTCCCCCTTCCCCTCTTCCCGGTAAGCCACCCACCAGAGCCGACAAGGCAATTCGAGAAAATCACGGGAGAGCACAAATTAATTAGTGCCTCGATGTCGTAAAGCGACTCCTCCCTCTCCGCCCCCCCCTCCCCCCAAATCCTCTCCTCCCACCCCTCCCCCCCTTCTTCCCCGCTTCCCTCAGGGTCGTCCTCATTCCCTCAGAGCAAGAAAGACCAACCAAACCCACCCTCCCATTTTCCCCCCCTCGTACCCAACCCTCTTCCTCCTCCTCCCCCCATTTCCCATCCTACAGTGAAACACATCACACAGTCCACGGAATTGCCGCTAGCCGGAAGGTCTTAAGCTCGTAACGACTGAATTGGTCGACTCGGTCGGCCGAGAAAGGTGGAGAGAGGGAGAGGAAGTGGATAGTGTTGCAGGAGAGGGAAAAATCCACCCCTTAATACGTAAAACCCATATCCACCCTCCCGCTTTCTCGGGCTTTCTTTTAATTATCCGAGACTCCCTAGAATCCCTCCCCCAATCACCTCATCCATCCCTTACTACCTCCTTCCCGATCCAATCTGGTGCACTTTTTTGGATCCGATACAGGAATGAAAAGAAGGGAAAGGATGGACGGCAGGGGGTAGAGGAAGGGAGTAGAAGGATGCTTGGGGGAGAGAGAAGAGGGGGGAAAACGCAAGGAGATTGCGGCGACCAGGCATAACCAATCCCCAAAAACAAGTAGCTCCGCCTCTACTTGTCGCTCCGTGAAGGACGGACAACAAAACTCTCTTCGCGCTCTTTCTCTCTCTCTCTCTCTTTCTCTCCAATTCTCTACGTATCTTCTGCATGTCATCCCCTCGTCCTCTCTCTCTCTCTCCATCCTCGCAGTTTTTGCAGGTTTTTCCACCTCCCCTTCCCTTCGTGGGTGTTTTCCTGCGTGGTTTTTTTTTACTAAAATGGCCAAGTCAGGTCTTTCCTAGGTTTTTTACCACAAATACTTCGTCTTTTTTTAATAGAAGTTTTCCGAATTTATAATTAGATATATTGCTTCTATATTCTCATATTTATTTACTTTCAGGTTATTTATTTTCTGTCAAATTATTATTATTATGTGAGGTAATTAATACAAATAGTAATGTATAGTAATGATCTGTTTGATGTTTTTCATATGATGATGTAATGTAAAGTTGTGAGATGACTAAGCAGTGTGATGACTGTTGTACAATTGTAAAATTATTATTCAGAAGGTAGATAGATGTTTTAAGTAATTCTTTCAATAGATTCTGCTTGATTTCGGTGTGGTTGATTCCTGCATGAAACCTAAATATTTGTAGTTGTCTTCATTTGTAAGGTCTTCAATGTATTTTTCATCAACAATTTGGATTCCATAAGATTTAATCAATTTTCCTCTTTCTAGCTCTATTGCTTTGCATTTATCTAGTCCAAATTCCATGCAGATTGATTTGCTAAATTTTGAAGTGATATATATTAGTTTTTGCAGTTGTGTTTTTGAACTAGCGTATATCTTCAGGTCATCCATATATAAAAGATGGCTAAAGGTATGGCTCTCCGTTTTTTCCCGTTCTATTTTGTATCCTATTTTCGTTGTGTTTAGCATCTGGCTTCGGGGATTAAGACACACAAAACCATAATGTACTTAAGGAATCTCTTTGAAAGATTCCTATTTTGATCATAATTTTCCAGGATGTAAGTGTCTCGGTGCCATCTGTTATGTGCAGCTCAGTTGACCATTCATTTATTGCGTGTTTTAAAAAAATTATTATACGGGGGTTAATTTTGTAGATGTTTAGAATTTCTACTAACAATAAGTATGTATGCGGTACAGAGTCGAATGCTTTTCTGTAGTCAATAAATGCCATATTTAGATTTCTTTGTTTTTTATTGCTTGTTTCACTATTATCTATGATGATTTGGTCTTTGCATCCTTTTGAGTTCTTGAAGCCCCCTTTTTTTCCTCAGTCATTATTTTATTTGCCTTGGGGTGATGATGGATCTTATTAGTGATAACTGATGTCAGTAATTTGCATTATTATTATTATTTTAGTCTCCTTTGTAACTGTAGGATTAAATGTAAGAAGGGATTATATAGTATCAATTTCGCTTTTAATAAAGTCCTTTGTCTGTCAGCCCTTCCTTTCTCCCTCCTCCGTCCCTCCCCCTTTCCTCTCTCCCTCCTACCTCTCTCTCTCCTTTTTCTCCCCTCCTTGCGATTGAGACGGAAGAATAAACTGCCTAGTCTCAATTTCTCCTAAACAAAGGCGATTAATTACCTATCCCTCAACTTACTTATCCCAACTTGACTCTCAACGTAGTCCACCAGCGTGGAGATTCTTCTCCGTTCTCCATATCTTCCGTATCTTCTCCCAATCCCCCAATAATATACTATTTTAAGTATCCCATGCATACGTCCCGTAACGATCAACGCACAGCCGAGACAGCTAGAGATAAGCATAAGTCTGAAGACCTAGGTTGACGAGATTTGTTAGTAGCTACGTCGGTGGTAAAATGCGTAAGTATGACTTCAAGACGGAGCGCTATCGAGGTACGATTACCTAGGAAGATAACGGAACATGATACAAATCTCAATCCTACCTCAAAATTGATAGGGACAGGTGCATTGCAACTTCTGCCACCCACCGATCTAGTGAATTGCGGGAAGTGCAGATATAGATGACATGCCACTGTCACTTAGAACCCCTTCCTAAACACTCGCGCTTGCCTCTATAAACACGCACGAACGCATGGATGTTTTTCTGTGCGCGTCACGGAGACGTTATCCTTCTATGTTTCCCTCGCAAACATATTCCGGGTCTCTAATGGATTAACCATGGGGACACAAAGTGATTCTATGCGCGCAATCGATGCAGCGTCCCTCCATTTAATCGCAGATCTCTTTTCATCTTTCTCCTCTGCTTCCTCCCACTCTATTGCTTGGTAATGTCGACAGAGTCGGAGAAGTATCGTGGTACTTAGGGGATGTGTGTGTGTGTGTGTTAAATCTCGTGGCAAGAAGAGTGGGAGCATTCATGCGCGACGGGACAGGCAATTTTGAATGACAGCTGAAACTCACGGAGCTAAGATCGCAGAACGAGTGTGTGTGTGCATAAATAAATGAAAATCAATAACACCTTGAGCGCAATGAAATACCCGGCAAGTGCTAGACCCAGTCAAGTTCAGAATTCTTTTCCTTCTCTATCTTCACATTTGTGATCAGTCTTATGCACTCACGCATATAAGTTAAATTTCCATACTTTCACTCTCGAATTGAATTGACTTAAGGTGAAAAGATTTTATTTAAAAATATTAACGAAATGTTATTCCGATCGATTCAACTCCAAAAACTCCTAATTTTTTTATAAAACGTTGAAAATTATATGCAAAATAACAAAAGTGCCAAAATCAGATTTAGCATTCTAATTAGCGTAATTTTGATGATTTCAAAATACTCCAGAGCTTAATGTGTTACACATATCAATTGGGAGTTTTCAACGGCAAAAGACAAAAAAGTAATAATTAGTTTTCCCAATGGATAGTAACAATATATTTCAATATTTTTAGATTTATATTTAGAAATAAACATTAAAATTTCATCACTAAATTATAATAAGCAGTTGCAACATAAATAACGCATTCTTACATCCTGCCATTCATCGGTTTTTACGTTACTGTCTTATGCATTCAAAAGAAAAAATGTCCCCTCAAACAACGACGACGTTATTTCTGAAAATGGAAAACTGTGAATTGTTTTACACTATTATTTAATTATAAAGACTGTACAAGCCAAATATGTTTAAATGTTCCATTCTACCGAATGTAATCAAATTGCAAATAGAGTGTTCGAATGCAATTTATCCGCTATCGATTTTTCTTCCCTATTTTCAACTAGATTATTTTTGCAGGAATGGATAATCTATCAATATTTCTACTTTTTATTGTTTTTTTGTCGATAGTTCGTCTATGCTGCATCTTTCGAGGTTCAATCTCTCGAAAATTGTGCTTTCGAGTATGCAAGTACCTCTTGTTTGTTCTCGGAAAATCAAACAAACAAAGGAGTGATTGAAAACTGAAACAGAACCGTTATAAACAGCCTTGAGTCAGCTGCATTCGTCACCCGAAATGAATTCAACATGATAATTAAATATAAATTAATAATTAAATATAAAAATGAAATAACTGCTGCTGAAGTGTGTGTCCGCTCTCTACGACAACAACACCCTTTTTCGGAGGTGCACGAATTTTCCCCCTACAATAAATCATCGCAATCCTCGCCCGTAAGGCACCAACGCCCGAATGCGTAGGACCTCATCGCCGTGGCGCGCATCACATTCTTCTTAGGAGCGTTTTCAATGCAGAGCCAAGATATACTATACATACGTGCCGTTTCAAGGTTTTTCAAGTTCAAGCGCTTGGCAACCGTGAAGGATACGGCAAACTCACGCGCACACTCGACTCGCTGCAGCGACGCTAATCCCAGCACGATACGCGCTAACTCGGCCTCCGTGACCGCTTCTTTCGTCGTCATGGTGATTAGCCAAGCGCGACTGTTTCTTTTTACATCCATTCCGTGACACTAGACGTTTCTTTTTGTCTCTCGCGTCCCAAGAGAGAGAGAGAGAGAGATGGCGAGAAAAAGTGTGAAGATAAGCAGGAAGGAGTGATACAGAGGAACTACGAATGCTCGTCTCCATCCCCTTTCATGTCAGAATTTCTCTGCAGTTATTCAACAGCTCAAATCAAGTGAAACTTCGTTTTCGCTCTATAGAGAGAGTGAGAGAGAGACGCCGAAGAATCCCTGTGAATATTGAAACAAGGAAAAGTTAGTTAAAGTTTATTATTTTTCCACTAGAGCTGCGCCACTTGAAACACTTTTTAAACTCGCCACCCACTCTGATCTTGTCTCCTTTGTTATCGGGCGTAGCCCTTCCGTCCGTCCCATGTGTGGAATTTTTTAGCCCGAAAAATCTAAGAATAAGAGGACCGTGGAGAGAGCAGAAGAAAGACAAATGAACGTCAAGCATCCCGCCGCGACCCTCTACCCCCCCCCCCACCCCCACCCTCTCTCTCCTCCTCTCTCCCATTCTCTCCTTTAACCCCAGCGTGGTAGTTGTTGAAAGAGGAAGAGTTGAAGCGAGAGAGAGAGAGAGACAGAGAGAGAGAGGAGAGAAGCGTGGTAAGACAAAAAGAGGAGAGCGGGCGAGTGGGTCCTTCTCAGGCACAAATTAAACAATTGGAGGAGCTTTCGACATTTTTTCCGCTCCCTTATTCACTTCAGCGCTCCGAGGAATGGAGAAAAATGTGCTGCAAAGAGCAGAGAGCGGGAGATATAAAAAAATCTTTTTACAGTCTTGCGGGGAGTGAAGTGGCCTCGGGAAATCCACTTCCTACTCTTTTCAGTCGGGAGAAGAGGTCGAGCTTGTGTGTAGGCATATGGAGGGTCAAGTGAAGAGCTGCACATTCGTATTGTTGGTTTGGATAGCAACGGCGAAGGAGAGAGGAAGAGGAGGGAGGTGTAGAAAGGAAGAGAGCGCGATAGAGAGAGAGAGCGATAGAGTGAGAGAGAGAGTTGTAGGAGAGCTCTGAAGGGCATCGGGCAAAGGTAAACTACAGGACGAAATTCTCAGGTGGAGGAAGAGTTGAGGAAGGGAAAAGAGAGAAGGTTTGCCACAGTGTAAACACGAGAGATAAGATAGCTGTAGAATAAAAGGGAAGGGCAATCTCGCGATGATATTCGACGTAATAAAAAAAAAGAATAACCGCCCTTATTTTTTAAAAATAAAACAAGCACGTCGCTCCGCCTCTAACGTAGAGCTTTCGGTAGTGCTCGAGTACGGCAACGCAGCTATGAATTACCCAAAACGCAACTCGGCATTTCTGGTCAAGTCTTTTAGGGCGATCGGCCATCTGCGGTTGTTTTCAAGTATGCATATCTCTCGATTTGCGGTAGGAATCCGATTGGTAAAGCGAATCGACGCACTCCCTGGTATATGCGGTTTCCATAAATAGAAACAATCCGGCAAAGGCTATCGGTATGGAATACGGAGTTTTAATAATTGAGAGGTTGCGAAATTTCCCGCTATTTCGGTATGGGAAAAATAATAGAAAAATTATGGAAAAAATGTTAATACTGATCATAATAATGCATCGAAAAACATCAGATCGATCTCAGTTATTCCTAATAACTAAAAAATTAAACAGCAATAGAAATTACTTTAATTTGTTGCAGAAAAATACAAAAAAAAATGGAGAGAACGAAAGCACGAATCTTCGTCTTTCTCGATTTTTGGAACTTAGGGATGGCTTGAAAAGGTTAGCCTTGAAGTAACCTTTCTTCACGGGATTTTTCCTCCCACAGGTATGAATAAAAACAAAGAAGTGAGATGATTAGTCTATTAAGATGGAGAGTTAAATTAATATGCTAGGGGAAGCATAATAATCTGCACAATTACGTAACCTTTCCGCATAGAAAATTAAACGGAGGACGCTGAGCGAGGGCGTTTACCTCTGTTTACGCTGCGGCGAAAGAAAATCAACGACCCAAAATATAGAGACAATGCGATTTGTCTGTTTTTATACACGAGAGAGAACGGTGACAAAATCGAGGACGGAAAAAATCTCCAATATGGCCGTGATATATACGACGAATTCCGCAGAACGACCTCCGCCGACGAAAATTCGACGCGAAAACAACGAGAACTTTCATTCCACGCGTTAAAAACGGCGCCATAGGCATAAAAGTCCGAAGATCGTAAGAGAGAAAACCCTCGCGTTCCCTTAACGTAGCCTCATTTGTATTAAAGCGCTTCGTTCCCCTCGATCCAGGCTCTCTCTCTTTCCTTCCTTCTTTGCTTAAAACCCAATGAACAAGAGATCGTTAATGACCACGCAATTCGATACAACTCGCCTCTTTTACTTCCTCGAGAGGAATGGAGGCCGTAGGATGGAAATGGAGGAAGGAAAAAAAAACAAACGAAACAAGGACCGCGTCCCTTTTCTTCCGCGGAAATCCTCGATTGTTCCATAAACCCTCTCGAGGACGGATGAGAACCGTAAAGGCGGAAGAAAGGGGGAGCGGAAAAAACGGAATATTCCGAAGAAAAGGGCTCGGGCGTAAAAATAAGACGAGGAAAAGGGGAGTCCGTATGGGCCAAACACTGCCGACAATCACATCTGATTGGGAGATGGAGAGAGGGGAGAAAGAGAGTGAGAAGGAGAGAGAGAGATGAAGGGCAGAAAGAGAGAAAGAGGTGGATGGTGAGAGAGAGAAGCAGAGAGATGGAGAGAGAGGGGGAGAGACAGAGAGGTAGAGAGAAGATGGGAGAAGTAGAGAGAGGTATAGAGAGGCAGAGGAAGGCATAGAGGGATTAAAAGAGAGGCAAGAAAGACTTAGAGAGGGATGCAGAGATGGAGAGAGGCAGAAATATGTAGAGAGAATCAGAGAGAGGTAGAGTAAGGTAGAGGAAGGCAGAAAGAGAGATGAAGGGATAGGCAGAATGACGTAGAGAGAGATATATAGAGGCTGGTAGATGCAGAGAGAGAAAGAGAGAGAGAGATAAAGGCAGGGAGGTAGAGAAAGCTGGAGAGAGGTAAAGGGAGATAGAGTGAGAGAGTGGACCCCAAGCGGGTATCGATCAACATTTCTCAGATTTCCGCATTAAGGCAGCTCCGACGTTGACGGTGTTTGATTGCTCTCCCCCTTCCGTCCCTCGCGATGTGTTTTTTATGTACAAACACGCGCCGTTGCCGTAATAAATGATTTTTTTACGTCGCCAATGAGCTAAACCAATCCCTCTTTTTTTCCTCCCCCCTCTCTCTTACTCCATCCTCCCATGTGTGTGTGTGTGTGTGTAGACTCTGCGTCGCCAGCGAGACGAACTCGAAGCAGCAACATATACACCTAGGGCGTCGGGAAAACATTCTTCCTCCGGTATAAAAAAAGGGTCGTGAAATAGAAGAGTGAGAAAGAGAGGAGGGGAAAAAGAAAGGGGTTTTGGGACAGAGGTGGGAGGAGGGAGTTGGAATGGAAGAGAGGCGACGAGAAAGAGGGTGACAGGAGGGACACCCTAAAAGTCCCTTTTCTGTACCCTCGTTTTTTATTCCGACTCGAACGCCGGGGCAAGAAAGAGAGGCACTCTGAAAATTCACCTTTTCGTCGCTAGTCCTTCCTCTCTCCCTCCCTTCCATTCCTCCACCCTCAGTCCCTGCTACTCTCTTACACTCGGGTATTACTACCTATCTCTGCTCTGTCTTTTTCTTTCCTCATATATATATATATATATATATATATATATATATATATATATATATATATATATATATATATATATCGTTATATATATATATCGTTTCTTTTCAATTCTTGTTTTTGCTTCGATTCCCAAAGCGTCAGTCTCCTTCATCTGAGATCTCTATGCTTCGGGTCTCTCTCTCTCTCTCTCTCTCTCTCTCTCTCTCTCTCTCTCTCTCTCTCTCTCTCTCTCTCTCTCTCTCTCTCTCTCTCTCTCTCTCTCTCTTCCTTCTCCTTCTTCGCTTCTGTCGCATCAATATCCTTACCCCTCTCTCTCTCTTTCCTCCCACTTTCTGTTTCTTGTTTTAGCTCTCCTCTTCAAACTCCCTCTACTACCACTTACTCTTTCTACATTTTTCTCTTTAAAAAAAATCTCGTCTGTTTATTCTGCGTGTATTACTCTCCCCTTTTCCTTCTCCCTCATCCCCCTTCTCCCCGACCACTTTGCCTCCTTTCTCCCTCTTTCCCTCCAAGATCCTATACTTGTGGTGCAGCATTTTCTTCCCGTTTCGCTCCCTCTCTTCTTGTATTTTTAAAAGGACCCCGCGACGACTTTTTGAGCGACTTTTTGCGAGTGTCTTCGTTCCTTTTTCGTCTGTGTGTGTGGGGGGGGGGGGGGGGGGGGACGTAGAGAGTGTGAGCGTCTACGCAGTACAAAAAAGGAACTTTACGGGTAAGCTGGATAGTTATTGAGAATAAAAAATCGACATCCGTTCTAGAGACAAGTATTGGGAATCGATATATATATATTTCTATGAATTTATTTTCGGAAATTAGTAAATCTTTCCCAATGGAAGCTGGATAAAACTAGAATCCAAAATTCATCTTTTGCTCCAAGAAGGAATTATCGAGATCACCTTACGGTTGAAATCATATTGAAAAACGGTTTCTCCAATAGGTATGGATAAACCGGATACGAAATTTGGCTATAAACAGCCGTCATCATCAATTTTAGAATATACGGACACCGATGATGCTGCTACTTGAGGATTTTTATTATCTACTATCGGTGAATCACCACTGATCAAGGTTTATTTTATATATCTGTTTCTTCCAACTTATTGGATAGAAATATTTTGGCAGCTTAACCACTGATGTCAGTAGTCTCCAATTCAAGAGTGAAAAATCGTATCCTAGGTAACGACAACAGAAATGGATTTTTGCACATTATAACACGAGTCCCAATATTTCCATTAGCCCCTCTCATTCAAAGATAAACAGAATTTTTACGTACCGCAACGTTTGGACGCTTTTCATTCCTTGGTTCTACATCACCGCCAATTTTACAAGGGAAAGATAATAGCCCTAATGAACTACCAACATTTACATATCCTCGATTTATTTATTTAACCACGTTTTTCGCGCAACCCGCAAGAACCAGACACGGAACCCAAGGAACCTATACACTAGTAATCGAACGTAAAATTCATCGCGACTTCTTTTTTATTTGCAGAAACGTCAGCCAAGCAAAATAAAAATGTGAATTAAATTCCTTCGCATTATTTACCTTTCAGTTTCCATCTACCTCCACCCTACCGTACAAGAACCCCTTTTTTTCCTTCTGCCAGTATCCTTTCCATTCTCTTTCTCCTTTATGCATGCCTTCCGTCTTCCGCGTCTCCATCCACCTCCACCTCCTCCTCCTCTCCTTTCATCTTCCCCGTACACTTCAAAACGACTCGGGTTTCTTCTGCCATTCCAGACCCTCTCCTTCCTCCCCTCTTCATTCCTCCGTTCCCATTCCTTCAGACCTTCTCCTATTTCTCTATATTCCTCCATATCTTTCTCTGCCTCTCTTATCCTGTCATCGGTTCCCTTCTTCTCTCTCTCTCTCTCTCCATCTCTCTCCGCCTTATTATGATTTATTGCCTCTTCCCTTTTTCTCCCCGTCCTTCCATCCGCCATTCCTTCCCTTCCCCGCATTCCTCTTTCCTCTGTAATTCGATTTCATTTTCTCTTCGCCCCTCTCGAGTCACCCGCCCTCCTACCACTTCCTAGCCTTACTCTTACTCTCTCTCTCTCTCTCGACTGCATTTGTCTTATCCCGCCCTGTTATTCCCCCCAACCCGCTGCTTTTCTGCCCGCTCTTTTCAGTCCATCCGCTTGTTTAGCCTTCTCGCTTCTCCTTTATTCCACCGGTTTATTCCACACCTCTGCAATAAGACCTCAGGTACTAAGCTCGCCTCCCTTTGAATGGGTTTCCGCGTCAGTTGGGTTCTTTCCGTCCCTGTGCTAGACAGTGCTGAATGCTGCCACTTCTATCTGTTATGCGTTAATCGGCCGGAGCCTTTTTCTCTTCGTCGGTGAGAATTAGTTCTACGCGGTTCGCTTTCATTACCATTGGCTTCCTTGCAAATTGCTACCTCATTTTGCTAAAACTCCTTCTGTGACGCCAAACGTCAAATACAGAATTTATAACGATTTATAATCTGATCAACAGCCTAATTTTATTCATATTAATAACCATTCACACAAAATAATAGTTTTTTAATTAGTCAAAAAACCTTATTTCAAATTATAAAGGAAATGTGATTTTGATTCTTTTTTCAAGGGTAACTCACAACGGATGATATTTCCATTTTCGTTCAGTTATTTACTGAATTGATAAGAATTTTCCCTCAAAAGACCAATATATATTCTTTGATATTCATTTATGCAGGAATTTTTCATACATGGTTTAATATTTTCCCGTCACTTTTGACCGTCGTTTTACTGGCAAATGAATAAATATTTCAGCGTGTCATCTATCGACTCTCATATATTTTCCCTCGGTTTCTCATACATCTTGTCTTTTGGGGGGTTTCGTCTCATTTTCGTCGACCTATTCATCTCCCGCTCGCCGCATTCCGTTTCTACCATTTCGCCTCCTGTTTTTAGGTCCTCTTATCATCTTCGTCCCCCTCTTCCAATCTCCACGTCCTTCCTCGCCATCCTCTTCGATTTCGTTAAAACGGCTCCTCATTATCCTTCTCCGCCTCCCTCCCTCCCCCCCTCTCTCTCTCTCTACCTCCTCCCCGTTCTCTCCTCCTTCATTCTATTTTCCTTCTCCGACGCACTTTATTATATCCATTATCCTCGTTCCATCCCAGTACCGCATTCTCCTATTCTTAACTCACCTCTCCTTCCCACCTCCGTTCCCTCTCTCCACCCTCCCTCCCGCTTCGTCTCTCTCTCTCCCTCTTCCTCCTCCCTTTCTCGTCCGTTCCTCCTCGCAGTCCCCCCCCCCCCCCCCCCCTCACCTCCCATCACATAAAGCCTTGGCGTTTTCAGCTTCCCAATCTACCACACATATCATCTCTCTCCAGCCCTAGTTATCCCCATACACACACACACACACATTCACCTTCAGCCGCCGCCTATACAGGCAGCAGCAGTCGCCACATTCCCCGCCCCCTCCCTCTTTCGCGCAAGTCCTACTAACAACCCCTCTATCTCCACGCTTCCTCTCCCTCCCTCCCTCCCTCCCTTTTCATTCCCCCTGACTCGACCTCCTTCCATTCCACATGGCTGACCACGGACCACCTCAGCCGCCCACCTCCACCCCTTCTTCCCCTCAGGAGGCTTTTCCATATAGTCTGCATTCCCTAGCACACACACACACGCTGCTCTCTCCCTCCCTCTTCCCTCTCGCAATCCTCCATACCATGATCCTGCCTCGTCAACCTCCCTACCCCCCTCCCCCCCCCCCCCTCCCACTCCCTCTCGCTTCGTCGCCTATAACCCTACCTTGTCTTCTAACCACTCCCCTCCCTTTATCTCTCTCTCTCTCTCTTCCTCTCCCTCTCCTCTGTCTTACTCAACCTTCCCCCGCCCCCTCTCCTCGACCCCGCACGCACACTCCCGTTACCATGGGGACGACATTCATCCGACCATTCCCCTACCCCTCCTTACCAACGCTATTACTCCCACACACACATCTCCCCAACCCCCAACCTCTCCGCTGCTAGGGTACCTGCCTCAATTTTCTCACCATCCCTCAACTCTCCCCCCCCCTCTTCTTTTCTCTCCATCCGTCCTGTCTTGTCTTTTCCTCTCTCTCTCTCTCTCTCTCCCTCTCCTCCTCCTACGCTTCCCGTTTCCGCTCGCTACGGGAAGTTGGGATGGGTTAGCTTTACCGGAGGCACAGACACACACACATAACTCGCACACATACACACAGACATAACTCGCACACACACACACAGACAACGACCGACCAAACCCACGCTCTCTCTCTCTCTCTTTCTCTCTTGTCTGTTTGCTGGACCCTTAGTGTAAGCCTTACACTCTCTCCTCCACGCCTCCCGTGTTTTCTCCCCCACCCTGGAACCGCGGTGTTTCGGAGACTTTGATCCTTGTTAAGTTAGGTGTTTGTTGTGTGTGCTCATGTAAGGTGTGTGTGTGCGCGGGGGGGGGGGGGGGGGGTAAGAGGTGGGGTTGGGTTGGGGGAGATGTAGGAAACGGTCCTCACGAGTCCAAAAGGAGTTTTCGGGGTAAAGTGTTAAAAGCTCGTTCTTCGCGACCATTCGGGTTATAATGTATTCCGTTTAATGGTACTTCGGCGTATAATTAGGCTAATTCAATAAGGTCCTGGAATTTGGGGAGTTTCTTTTATCTCTGATGTTTTTTTCCCACGGAGGAGAGGTTGGAATACTCAAAACTTCCAGACTAAAAGATCTATTTTTAAACAGAAAATAAATCAAAATTAAATAGTAAAATTAAATATTATGCCACTTTAACTATTTTCTGTGGCGTAATCGGATTAGGCCATTTAATATCCAAATGCTAGTTCGTTAAACAGTTGCCAATTTATAGTTCAACCATGGACACTAAAGGCCTAGTGCAGGAGTCGGCAACGCGGCTCCTTGTGTACATATTTGTGGCTCTTTAGAGTAGTAGTAGTAATTAAGTTTTTAGGTGCGTCAACAGCTAAGGTCATTTTCCACCGTCAAATTCTGTTAGAGAAAATCAACATACATCACAACATCCATGCCCGAAGCGGGATTCGAACCCGCGACCTTTGGGTTAGAAGGCAGGCGCAGTCTAACCCGGCCGGCATTGCTCTTTAGAAGTTAGCTAAACTGCCTAACCTTTATCAGTCATGAAAACATGCTTATTGCAATCGTCTTTCGAAAACTCTCCCTCTCGATTCAAAAATTCGTTTATCTTCCGTCAAGTACATATATCGGGAATCCCCTCATTCGAATCTCTAAAAAAAAAAGGGTCATACAGATTTTCACTGTGCGACTCCCAAGTATATTGGAATGAGACGAAAACAAAAAAAATTGCTCTTTTACTTTGAAAGGTTGCCGACCCCTGGCCCAATGAGTCTTTCCTTCAGTCAGGAATGGACGAGTGGACGTGCGGCGAATTAACGCTTCTCATCAGTTATAACTTTTATTCCAATTTTGGAACAACATTCGAAATTTGCGTTGTTTTACACAATAAACAATTATGATTCTAATATTAATTACCCGTGTAGGATCTATGAAGACTGAAAAAATATTTTTGTCAACATTTCAAAATTTATAAGTTGCTGTGGCGTAATGTGCAAAGTATCGGTCTTAATTGATTGACAACCTCAAACTCACTTTCAAAATATTGCACATCTTTTCGTTAACACTGCTTGTACCGGGTTTTCCTAAAAGATTTATACAGATTTCATCCACCTGCATGTTCACTTTCATAGCATAAAGACAGTGTTACAGCAGTTAGTTTAAGAGCGCAAATGTTCGATATCACGATTTTATCATTGCATAGTTGACAACGCACTACAAAGAGAAACGCTTGTGCACAGGTTTCTATTGAAATGGCAGTTCAAATTAGTTTAATCTCAAGCATTAACTCAATTGTTGTTTTCGAATTTCTAGCGACATGTGTTTCAAACATTGGGACTCGAAGTATCGACAAAAATTATTGTAAAACTATTTATCAACAAAATTGTTACAGTATTTGATTCACTTAAAAATTTTCTATAGGTAATGATTACCATACCGGCAAAACGCATTTGGCGTAAAAACACACTTCTGGACAAAGGTGGAGTTTTGCTTTTAATATGGTATGACCCGAATGATTGATGGGATATAAAATGTACAGAATCGATCTGCGTTCTTCAATGCGCCCCACAAGTAAAAGTAAAAATTAATTGTTACTACCCATCTGTAAAAACTATTCATAAAATTCAACATGACGATCTGAGTCCTCTTCACTCATATCATTCACTGTGCTCGGTTTGCACACGGCAGCTTACAGAATACTGGTTTTGCAGGCTCTGGTCTCACTAATACACTTACAGACATTCCGCAAATTCAAGTGAATATCTACAACACATTCGCAGAACTATCTCCATGAGTGGAAGTGCGAGTTCTTCCAGAATGCTCGTTGTGCACATCTTGCGCATTGCATCTACCTCAAACTTATCATTTAACCTTGAAATTGTTAAAAATGTTGGTGGTGCAACTTAAAATATAACCAATACCTTTCATGTTATCCGATAATACTTCAAAATCTAATTGCGTAGCTCAAATGTATCCATTTTAATCTGTACTGATAACTCGTGAAGTAATGCATGCGATCACGTGGTATAATAGCTCCGTCTATTTGCAGCACTCTTGCTAATGGGCATAAATCGTCACCCTTCTATCTGTATTTTAATATGTTTTAGCTACGTTTAAACTGTGCATACATTTTTAGGGCCACACTGTATTTTGTGCCATAAGGCGAATATAATGGCCTGGTTGCCAAAAGTTCGGTGAGCATCGAAGTTCTTTTGGACACCCTTTGAAAAGAAGCTACTGAGCTTACGGAAAAGCCTTGTGTCGCTAATTCTTCGATTGAGTGTACGTAAGAAAACACGGATATAAATGACATACTACTATTGTGAATGTATGTATGCCGCAATGAAATGTTTGAATAATCGTGGTCATAAACCCTATACCAAAAGTCAGAAAGGAGCCCGCATAAAGAGTATTAAGTGCCCGTACAATTTTTAAAACGACCCTAATCCCTACAAAAAAATCACCTTTAAACTAGATACCGTGTTGCACTCTAAAAACCGTGAATAGGATTCATTACAAAGCAGTATAACAGCCACAACTTTGTAGACAGAGGATTTTGCCTTCTTCTGTTATTCGCCACTTCATTCTCTTCATCCAATATAGGTTAACATGGCGTCCGCCGAGTAATAAAACTCTCCCATCATTCTTTCACAAGGTAAAGGTCAAAAATCCTTGTTCTATAAGGGATCGTCAATCTTCCCGTTACCGAAATATTTCAGCGACCTAAAAAACTAAACAATTCGATCGCAGAAACAAACGATGTTTCCGGCATCGAACGAGTTTCCCTTCTTTTAAAAAAAAAGCATTCCAAAGACGCTATAGAAAAGAGAGAAAGGTAACAAGTGTTCTTTTGGGTTCGACCCTCGCCCGAGGACGCGACGCCCTTTGGTAATGCGTTTCCCATCGATCATCTCGTATCCGTAAACACGGCCACGAACGTCCGGCAGAGGGAGAAAAAAATATGCAACGTCGGGCGGAGAATAGACAATCAATCAAAAACGCTTCGCACAAAAGGAAAAAAAATATGGCGCATCTCGCGGCACGTTGCCGCCCTCGGAAATATGCGCATATCGGAGCGATATTACGAGATGGGGAAAAGGGTCGTAGGAGCGCAAAACGCAGTCGCAAAACGGACCGCGACTTGAAAAAAAAAGAAGAAAACATCGGACGGGCAAAAGAGAACGGACGATAGGAGTAAGAGAGAGAGAGGCGAGCGGAGGAGAAGCAAAAACATATCGGACCGTACGAGCGTATCGGTGGGAAAGGAGGTGGGGGAGGGGGCGGATGGGATGGAGGCAGAGGATGGGGGGGAGGGGGAGAAGGGGGGAGGGGGAGAAGGGGGGGGGGGAGAAAGAAAAATACGGCTATCTCCAGAGAACATCGACCAAGTGGACCGCCAAAAATCGACCCATTGTCGAAAAGGAACGAGACGAGCGTGTTATCTTTCGGTCTCCCGGAACGGTATAATGAGGGAATCTTTCGTTGCCGATGGGAAGAGTTAACGCCGTCATTTTTTTCCCTTTCTTCGTGCGCGAACTCGAATCAAAACAAGCCCACGATAAAATCGGAGGGCCGACGATTTTCGAAGGGAATTCCGCGGGGGAAAACGCATCGAAAGGAAAGTTAACGTTCTATTCATTTCGGAAAACACGCAAGAAATATCTTCGCATTCTCGTGTTATACTTTTTAGCGTTTTTTTTTAATATCCGCTAATTTAATCAATTTTTCCCTCAGTCCGTCCGTCACAACTCAGTGTCCGATGAACTACTTCCGTACCGGTCAAGTTAGAGCAACCAAATTTTGAAGGATTGTTTATGGCCATATGTTCTTCTCGCGGTTTTAACTTGCAATTAGAGACACCAGGAGCAACCTAAGGAGTGTATTTTTTACTTAAAAATCCCGCTTTCAATATCTGATTTGTCAGTTCTTATATTGTTTTACCTATAATCATTCTCCAGATGGTGGAATGATCCCAAAGACCGGATGGGGGAAAACAGCTCCATTCAACGGACGGAGAATGATAAGGAATTAACACTCGACCGTCTCCGGGATGGCGAGTAGATTCTGGAGAAGAGAGTCGGGCAGCAGTGTGTTTGGGTTGGAAAGGGAGGGTGTTGGTTGTTAGGCAGACTCGGTGATAGTTAGGTGTGGGTGTTAAGAGGGAGAGAGGCGTGGAAAAGGGAGGTCTTCTTCCGTAAAACCCTGGGAATCAAGGTTTCATCAAGCGTGTTAGGAGGCTTTGCGGAGAGGGGCAATTCAGAGGACCTAGGCAAGCGAAAACGCTGGGACCGCGGGATTGTCTGGATGACGATTTAGTCCCGTGTCGGTCCCTTCTGCCTCTCACCTAGCAACCTCTCTCTCTCACCGTCCCGTCCTCCGCCGCGCTTACCCTTAAGCGACAGTATGATCCCTCCCCAGTGAGTTAACAAGAATTTAATTAAGCAATTATTTCGAAAAAAAATATAGAATTCCTTAAGAGCGTGAAGCGTTCTTCGAAATTGTAATTAACTGACGTCGAGTGATTGATTTCGTCCGTCCGTTTGGGTTTTCCGTAGTGCAACTTTTGTTCGCTCCGGTTGGTTGACTTCGAGTAACATTTTCGGGAAAAGGCATATTGGAAGCAATGTTGGAGGATGGAGTTTCCAAAACCACGCATACAACGACGAACGCAGCTTACCTATTCGCTTCGTTATCATTTTCTGAGGATCTCGAGCGCGTAACTATTTTCGGTTAATATGTTTTTATTCTGTATATAGGTATTAGGCGACTTGTCAACTTGTAAACACATGCTATCTAGAATGAATTCGCTGACGTTAAAAAAGATTTTATCGAGAATATATTAATGTTGATTTGTTGTTAAATTTTGCAAAGAGATTTTAGAAAACGTAAAAATGGTGGAAAGTTATAAAGATGAAAGGAACGGCGTAATAATTTGAAAGGGATAACCTTCTTCGCCATTAAGCTTTGTACGCGTTGTAAATTCAACTTTTAAAAGCTTTGAAAGATGTATCCCTGTTGTGACTACTTATTTCATAAGGTAAAATTAAATAATGAAACTGGAGAATGTGTATACGTTTATACAGCACTCTTATCGTATAAAACTAACTCGCTGCTGTAAAGCTACGCTTGTTTAGAAATTAAGCCTAACCAAAACACATTTATTCATCAGAAAACATGTAACTGGAAGAACCGTAAGAAATTTACTTCAGACAACGATTAAAATGAATATCGTTTTCATAAAATCTTAAGTAAAATAATATCATTCAAACATAATATTGGAACTTTCTATAACTGGCAACTTCTCTGAAAGTTCTGTATCAACGTGTAAATGAATGAGGAAAATTAGTAAAAAATTTAGCTTAAGTTAAAAACAACTTCACAAAATCCAGATTTAAATATCACCATTCAATCAATATTGAATTTAAATGTTTCACCTAGATGTCCGGCATTAAATAGACATAAGGCAAAGAACTTTTTATAACAATATACACTTATTAATTTATTTTTGCACATAACGTAATAACGAAATTTATTATGTATATTGAAAAATTTTCGAATGAAAAGGAATTTCAACAAATGCGAGAGGGTGTTTATACGATGTCCATCTCTCTTAGTGCCATTTATAAACTCTGTTAATCCAACAGTTATCTCGGCCAATACGTTACACATCTCAAAGCGAGTTTTGCACAAGAATAACTATAAGAAACACGAAAAAACTAGTGAGGAAGGAATTGTAGGGAAATTAGTATAAGGCGTTTTTTTTCGAAAATTTAATTCTTTCGCTTTAAAAAAATCTGATGTGGCCAACACATGACTTTCTCTATACAGAGCAATGAACATGATTGCTCTCGACATCAGCGTTCTCAGAAATATTTATCAACGAGAGTAATTTTAAAACATTTTCAATAATCTTTACTTAAAAAAGAAAATTGTTAACTTTTTCTATGGATAACAAAACTTCAATGCGCAATTAAAATGATACTTTGCAGCATACAATTAGAAACAATTAGAAAATTTTAATATAGCAAAGGAAACAATGGCATCACTTAGCGACGTATTTAAAATAAATCTCTCATGTACAGTAGTTTTCCAATTCTTTCTTTCTGTGTACATATAACGCTCTTAGAATCTTTCAATATCTCAGCGCTGGAAGCAGCTAGAGATATGAAATTTGGCGTGTTCTTAGATGACCACATTTACTACTAGAAAATGTTATTACTTGTACATAAAGTGTCCTACGTTCGACTCCAGATTTGCCATTTAAAAGCACAATAAAAAACGATTTTGACCGAGCAGACATTTTATATTTTGCTCATTTAAAATACCTAAATATTAACTTCGAAACTTCAAACAAAAACTAAAAAACGAACGAAACTCTATTTTATTGTAGCGGTCTTATATTGTATCTTCTCCTTTAAATTTAAAAAATATGTAAAAGTGCGTATTTTTTGTGATTTTAACGCTTAATCTAGCATGAGTTGCTATGCAACCTGTATTGTTTTGTTATTAATTAATCAAGTGACTACAATCTTCCAAAGCTTATTTTTCTTGAAAGAAGCAAGCAAGCAAGAAGAAGTGTATTCAGTGTTATCAATAAGAATAACCTAATTAAAGCATTTAACGAAAGGTAAAATGCACAAAGTGCCATCTATTATTACGATATTAACATAAATATTATATAAAAATTAATTTTAATGTTTTCATTGTTATAATTTGTAATGTTACCAGCCATATGACGGGTTATTATTCTAGTTTAGAATAAAAATCAAGATCTCTTTAACTGTTTTATGAAAAATTGTTTCAAACAAAACTTGTAGACAATTACATTATATATATATATATATATATATATATATATATATATATATATATATATATATATATATATATATATATATATATATATAATAACAAATATTTACAAAAATTGAGTTTTAAATGAGATATTTGAAATAAAACGGAAAAAATGACTAGAATAAACACTCACTTCCTGTAAACTAGTTTCAACCAAAACCTTAGCCAATCTTCATTTGCTAATAAAAATCTTAAATACGTATAAAGTTTTGCACAAATCAGATTTAAAGTTTTTGAGTTAGAGCGCTCACAAAATTCCTGTCACATACACACACAAACAGACATCATCGAGAAAATAGTCAGAACGTGTTCTAGGTACCTCAAAACGTGTATTTCCGTTAAAATCTCGAAATCGATATTTTTCATGTAAACGATACTTTCTCTATATGCACTACGTATATGGAGAAAGTAAAAAAGTACGTATCTACGATTTCTTAATTTAATGCAATTAATGTACGCCGTAAGAATGAAATTTTATGAAAAGTGCATCAATTGTGGTATGGAGATCGGTAGGTTTTTTCTCTTGGAGATAATAAATAGGATTCAATTAAAGAATTATTCCAACTCATGCTCTTCAGTTTGCTCTAATTTGCAGCAACAATAACATCATATACGTATATCGAGATCACTCCAACCCTATGTTCTACACGTCAAAAAACATCTTGCTAGAACGAATACTTTTCGAGTTATTAGCAATTGAATCCACCATAGTTTTAGCATATATCGTATAGCTCTAACATAGAATCTATCCTGGAATTATGTTGTTAGTATCTTACGTCATTTTTGAGTTATTATGCACACGGACAGACGGACAGATGAATCGAATACATAAGCTATATTTTTATAGAAAAAAGCGCTTAACACAAAAATCGACTCAATTAGGCTAATCGAATTATTATTTCTCAAGTAATCACCGATTTTCATGTCTTGCTCACGGAGCGATTTGTTAATTTTATACAAGTGATTTCATGACATTCGGATTGCTTACGTCATCGCTCCAGTCTTCGCAACATTACAGATCCGAGGACTTTTTAACCCTTGCAAATCCTTTGAACGCGAAATTTGAGTAGGATTGCGTCCTATATACCCAGGAATTGACGCTAAATCCTCTCTCATGACCTCTTGCCCAGTCAATAAATTGTCCAGAGCTGGGATAATGTCCGCGTCGAATTCTGCTCCGCTCGTCAGGTTCGAAAGGATGAGTAAACAGCTGACTGCCGTTATTATTAAGGGTTGCGTCATCAGAACGTGCATTGCAGTCCCGTAAATGTGCGCGTACGTAAGCGAGTCCGTGCTTATGTTTGCGTACGTGCGTGTACGCAAGCGTGGCAATACGTCACTTATTACGCTCCATAAAACAGTGTTAAGTGTTAAGGATAGTCCCTCAAAGTTTGTTTAGACGAAAATTAGCAAGTTACATCCTATATCAATGAGTATGGTTATTTATTTTGTGGTTTTAAATATTTTTATAGATAATTTGTCGTCAAGGGGAACAATTACTTTCATGATATTCAAGGATGGATTCTCTTTGGAATCAACAGAAAGGGGTTTAGGTGGAAACTTTATTTCTAACATTTGTAAGATCTCAAATAGTTTTAATTATTCATTCAGAAACAGAAACTGTTCGTTTATCTTATTCAAACTAATGATAATAATAATATAGACGAAAATAAAAAGGAAAGATAAAAATATGCCTAAAACATGTTATTAGTTTTAGCAACTTTTATATTTCTCACTAAGTGACAAGAACGAGACTTGACGGCAATTTTGTAAAATTTCTCATAAAAGACCTGAGGTACTTTTCACAGCTGAAGTTATTAATGAGATTTTTAACTAAAATAACTCCGCTTTTTCTCATCAAAAAGCACATTTCTGTATTTTTTAGAGCATGATATAAAAGTTTTAAACATTAAAAAAATATTTTCGAGAGAATTTTACTTTCACTTTTCAATATACGTAGAAATGACATTTTCAGAAATATAGCTGCGGATATTAGGATTCTGATTGAAGTAAAAAAATTAATTTTTTCCGTACCTTGGAATTTTCTAAAGTACGGAAAACCCGAAGGAGAGAAGGGGATATATTAAGGTCTCGATCGACGATCGAAGGTAAAATTTGCCTAATTAATAGGAGCTCCACAATCTGGAGTTCCAGTTACTGTCTCGGCCGCTTCACGTCGCCCCTCTCGCACGTCACGCCCAGAAATCACGACTTGCGGGGCATATTGGCGTCCATAACCTTGCGAATGATACCGACGCATCTGGAATTTGCAATGCGGTGGAATAATAAAAAAAAATAAATAGCAAAACCCGAATACCGTATGGAGTGAGAGAGAGAGAGAGGAAAGGAGGAAATTCCCTTTTTCCCACCGCGACTCCGCACTTCAAACAAAACGCTAGTTTAACAAAGACCAACACATAAAATGGCGAAGATCTCGGCGGAGCAGAGGCGGAACGGAAATGGAAAGGGGAAGGTCGTCAAAGGGTCGAGGGAGAGAAAAAAATAAAACAATATGAAAGGGGTCGTGGCTCTGAAGGGGCCCTTTATTTTTAGTGGACGAGACAACCGGCGAGATTTCTGACCGTTAAAAAAAAAAAAAACCTCAACGTTTACGTCACGCCGAAAATATAAAAACGAAGATGGCAAAATTCTTTCTTCGCCGCGAAAAGAAGGGAGGGAAAACCGGTGTCGTCCGGCGTGGTTGGCTGCCTCTTTTGATGAGGGCGAGTCGTGACAGTTACCATAACTGCCGCATCTACCGCTCTGGACATCTTTCTCCAGAAAAAAAAGTTTTTAATAACGTTCGCTACAAGGGAGAAAGTGGTCGAAAATTTTATACGTTTTTTTATTCCCCGACATTGCGGCGAAATACCTTTGCTCCTCCAGCTGCTGACGCCGTGTCAACTTTACGAATCCGAAAGAGCATATAAGTTGGTACGTATGTATACGCGCACACAAACACTGCCTCCTACATGTTTGAATAGAATGCAACTAGTTAAAATAAAAATGAATGGATTTATCCTTGATCGTTTCGAATATATTGAAACATGGAAATGACAGACCTTGAAACTTTTTGTTTTATCTTACCATCCATAAAGTAAAACTCAAATTGACAACCTAAGCACGACCACGTTGATGACATTTCGATATGTGTAAACTATGCAAATCGACGTCACAACTACCAACCTTTACGAATATATGATTAGAGTTAACTGAGTTGAGATTATAAATACTCTATAAACAGTATTCCTGATTGTCCATATTTTTACATATTTATTATATATATTTTCTTCCAAATGACCAAAGCCATGTGCTTTTGAGAATACCAAATACAATAGTCCGTGGGAAAACATTAGCTTCATTAAGATGAGCCTAATTTTGTTTAGTGCCTGACCCCGTGATTTCTTTATTGTTAATGCAAATGCCAGTCTTATTGGAAATCGCCTTTTTTCTTGTGGAATGGTAAACCACAGTCGGACGGCAAGATCGTTCCACGTGATATCATATCTCTTTTGCCATTAGTAGTGAGTGACTGTAAGATATTCGTATTTAGTGACTTTACTATAATCCGTTCCCATGACGTAGTCTCATATTTGGTGTGAGAATTATTAATAGAAATACTCCAACGTTTAAAGTTAATTCATGTAGACTTAGTCCAGATGGATTTAAACTACAGTACTGCCGGTTAGAGTTCAGCATGATGTGAACCTTCAACGCTACTACTACTTGTATCAGAAAATTTTCCCATTACCGTGTCACTTATCGCATAACTTTTTTCACTACATGGTGTCACTATTTCATGACCAGATTGGAGATATCGGTGTCATTGACTCGAAGTATAAATTAGTAAACACAAAATGTCGAGAAGTTTACACGTTTGTATGGCACACAGGTCGGGATTTTCAGTGGTCTTTGTATCCATCTTTTTCTACATAAAATTTTATTGGAAAAAAGTGGTAAAGGCGCAAAAGGATCTTTCATGTGTGAGATCCAAGTCACGAGTTTGTACCGCGATTATTAAAGTAGGTACTTTAAAATACAGATGAAAAAAATCATACACTCGCTCCAATAATAGCCAAAGTAGTAAACAAGTTAGGAAAGTGTACAACTTATCACAAATGGGCGCGTTTCGTGCAATGGAGTATTAGAAATAAATTATATACCTGTACGTGAGGGTAATAGCGTCTTAAAGTTCTTTTCTTCTTCATAAACAATCCATATTCTTCCTATTTAAAAACAGTGCATGCACACGTAAGTAAATTAAATGTTTCTTTGTGAGACTGCTTATGTTAGCAAAAATGAAGAAGTAACCATGCAATACATTTTCTAATTGTAAGTTCAACTCGATTTAAGACATTCTTGTTCGGTTTTATAGATAACGGCAACTCCTACGATAAAAATGTATAGGAACGAAAATACTCTTCTTTAGTAGTTCTCCAACTTTTATTTGAAAAATATTTTGATATAAGCAATACTTAACGAGATATGACGAAAATTTACTTTTTTGTCCCCAGTAAAGTAGTACCCATGATTGGAGTACGTGATTCATTTGTGCGATTTTCTTATTATATTTTATTGTAAGTCCTTAATATCAAATTTGATGAAAATCCGTTGGGTAGAAGCCGAGAACGAACATGCGGACGGACGGACCGACGATAATAGGCGCTCACGCTAGAAGCGAAACGCGCCTAAAAAAAGGTCCCTGGAACCGAGTACTGGACTCTTTACTGAGAATTTAGATTCTTCTTGGCCAAAACACAGGATAACCTATGCGCGCACAAAATTTCAGAATTTAATTCCAAATGAGAGGGCATAAAAATGGTGACAGACGGACGGAAGTGCCGGAGAGAGGGTCACCAGGACAAAAACTATATTTTCTAATGTACAGTGTGATTAAAATACGCGTCACTGTGGGAACGGTAATCCACGAAACAAATGTCACCCTGTGGCTCGTTCTTTACCGCCCTCCTACGTCGAATAATTAATTACATCTTCCTAAAGAGTTTAATGTCAAAAAGCACTCGAGATTGGGACACATTTTTTTGCACAAAGGTCAGTTAATGTGCCAGCGGGGAACGAAAAAACGACTCAAAAGAGTTAAAGAGAGAGGACGTCACGTTTTCCATCTCGCCGATACATAAAATGGAGCGAGCGGGTTACATAAACAAATTATCTCGCGACCGAACTTTATGTGGGAGACTTCAATCGAGGTCAAGGGTTCAATTATGTAAGCGAACAATGGTCGGCGAGCAAAAAACCCTCTTCTTTCGAAGAGGGAGGGAAAAAAAGAATTAAGCAACTCAAATCCGTTCTTCATCTTCGTGACCTTGTCCGATCTCGTTATTTTTCCCCGAAGAGTCTTCCATCCATTGAACACTTTTTATACGCTCCCATTTTTAGCGCGAGGGAGAAAGGTGCGCGAATAAAATCCGGAAAGTTCCACGGTGGAATGAGGGAAAGAGGTATCAGAGGAGAGAGGGAGAGTAGTGGGAGAGGGAGGAGGGAAAGAGAGGGAGGGAGAGAGAGAGAGGGAGGGAGGGAGAGAGAGGGAAGGAGAGAGGCTTGAGGGAAGATAGGTGAAATAGGCGAGGGTAGAGAGGGAGAGAAGGGGAAAGGGAGGGGAGGGGAGATAGGGAAAGAGAATGAGAGAGAGAGGCGGGGAAAGAGGAGAGGAGGTAGGCGGAGGGAGAGGAGTAGGAGGAAGAAAAGAGAGAATAACGGATAGACAGACAAACTATTGAGACTGCAAAGCCCCTTCTTACATGTAACCCTTTCGTCAGGTTTGATATTATGTGTATACGAATTAATTATAAACTTTCACTTAAATATTGATTACAAATTTGGTTGGTTGAACATAAAAAATTATCATAGAAAAATATTAGTTTTGTGGATTGAATAAAAAAAACTGCGTAATAACTTTGTTTAGCACGGAAAAATGTCCAACTGAGGGAAAAAACCTACGAAGAGGAGGGGGGTGTAAAACAAAACCGCGAAAAATTCCTAAATATATACAGAAGAGAGAGGGAAGGGAAGATGGGGAGGGGGAGAGAGAGAGACAGGAGGGGAGAGAGGTAAAGTAGGCGGAGGTAGAGAGGGAGAGAGGAAGAGAGAGAGAGAGAGAGATAGACAGACAAAACGCCTTTATATAGGGCGAAATTGAGACTGTAAAGTCCCTTCTTACATTTAAGAGTGGGATAAAGGGGCGAGGGAGGGAGGTAGATAGAGAGAGGAGTGAGGAATGTCAGGAGAAAATAGGTGGACAGAAAGATGAAATTGTGAAAGAAATGGAAATGGAGAGAGGAAAACGGAGATGGGACTTTTTTTTTGAGCGACGAAGAAGAGAGGTGAATGAGAAAGAGATGGATGAGAGAGATATGACGAAACAGAGGTGAGTAGAGACAGTGAGGAGAAAGGCAGGAAGAGAATAGCGAGGAGAGGGAAAATAAGAAAGATTGAAAGAGGATAATTTGGATGGGAAAAGCTGTGAGGAGATAATAAAAATGAGGTTTGTAAGTCAAAAGGGCAAGGAATAGGAAAGAAGACGGGTAAGAGTGGATGGAAGAGAGAATGGGGTTAAGAAGGAGAGGGAAAATGGTTTTAGAGGGGAAGGAAGGGCGGATGAATGAGGTGAGGAGAACAAGCAGGATGTAGTAGAGGTTCTGTGTGGAGAGATAGAGAGAGAGAGGCAGAGAGAGAGAGAGGTGGACAAGTTGAAAAATACCAAAGCGGTGAGAGAGGATCGATAATGCATAAATATTACTCTCCACTTCCTCCCCTTCCAAGCGCCATTTCCCCCTCCTCCTCCCCCCAAACCCAACCCCTTTTTCGCGGTTAAAGGCTGAGCGTGCTGGATGCCCTTCCATATAGCCGTAGATAGAGGGGCCCTCTCACTCGCTAGGTGGTTAGATCGCCAGATAAGGTCGGAAGACATGCTAAAGAGAAATCCGAATCTCGTGGAAATATCTGTGTGCTTTACTGCCCTCCGTCCGGCTCGAGTGGGAGATGGCGTCGGATACGGCCTGTAAGGGCGCGAGAGGGGCTGGATAGAGAAAGACGAAAAAAACGCACTTCTGAAAGCCCTCTCTTCGCGGCGGCATCCGGGACGCGTATTTTACGTCCGACCCCCGGGCCTTTATCGTTCCGCCTCCCTCCCATCCCGTTTCCCTTTACCTGCAAAACCCCCCTCCCTCCCGCCTCCCCCCCCCCTCACCCAATCCTCAACATCCGTGCCGAATTATGCAGTCGGAAAGAGGCGGATTTTTCGCAATGCCGCGTCATATTTTTAGGGCGTCTCCCGCCAACCCCTCCTTTTACTTTCTCCATATACGTAGTATAGAGAAAGTATTGTTTTCATAAAAAGAATCGACTTCGAGATTTCAACGGAAATACATGTTATGAGGTCCCTAGAACACGTTTAGACAATTTTCGGAATGATGTCTGTGTGTGTGTATGTGATTGTGGGCGCTCTAACTCGAGAAGTACTTGCCATATCCTTACCAAATTTCACATATAACACTTTGGTATGAGCACGAAGAGCTGATTAGTTTTTGGACAATACCGGTTAACCAGAAGTCGAGGTTTATTCGAAACCCGATTCGGTTTTGGCGAAATATCTCCGCTAAAACATCATTATTGTATATACAATTCGATACCAAAGTTGAATTATATTTCCTATTCCAAGAATAATTTGTTTGTCAGTTGAATTTAAGACTTTAGCGTTAACTGTTAGATTAATTGGTGCTTGAATAGGATATCAAATATCTTTATTATATTATGATTTATTAATTAGTATAAAGAATATTTTCTTTCTCCGTTTCCGTTAAAACATCATTGTATATACAATTCTATGCAAAGGTTATAGATAATGTAATTTCCTATCACTTTCATTTGAAACAATTTTCCATAGCAGTTACTGTTTAGGAATTATTTATAAATAATCGGTTGTTTCGGTTTCCGTCAAATATCTCCTTAAAAACGTCGTTATCGGTAATTTTCGTGAGGACCAAAGTTATAGAGAATAATATTTCTTCCATGTTTTGTTTGGAATAAATTTTCATAGAACCTTCCATTTAGTAGATAATTAATTTATTCGTAAATTTCCTGTATACAACGCCACCATCTAGCGGTGAATTCTGTAAAAGATTCAAAATATACCTAATTTACGGCAATTAGGACGACTGTATTCTTTTACGATACGAAATAATAATTTTGCCTTATAATGCTATTCATAATAATTTAAATATCTATACCCCAAATATAGAGAAAGTCATGTGTTGGCCACATCAGATATTTTTGCCTGCGATGAAGACCTGTGCGGACGTCGGCGGTAAATCGCGGCGCTATAGTTCGTGCGTTTGTGCGTCTGTTTGCGTGTCCGACCGGCTTCTTCGATCGCCGCTCGTACGCCCTCTTAGCCGTTGAATGTAAAAGAGATTACGCTTCTGGTACCGATTCCGTGCGAACGCGATATACGTAGGTACTCGTTGTTCGTGCATGCACTGCCGAATTCGACGACCGTAAATACAAGATTGTTTCGCTAGTATGAAGCCGTTCCGATAAAATCCCACCTCTTCGTCATATGAAGAGGTAAAGTCATCATCGAGTATATTCAAGAACATTTGAGTTTAGGTGAAGTCAAAACCGTTTTTGAAACTGAGGTGACGTAAAACCACTGCATCAACAATCTCTCGTATTTTTTCAACATTATTTAGACTAGTCGAATAAGTCGTTTTTCCAATAAATGTGGGTGAGTTTTTAACCTCAAATTAAAAATATTCCAAATAAGAACGTGTATAAATTGAAGCACAATGACATCTAATGACTTCAGTCATATTCCCAGATTATTAATGTAATTAAATTGAAAACAATACCTTGGTAATGGCAATGGGAATTTTTTAATGCTTCTCGTTTAAAACATATAGTTGAAATCCACGAACGATTCAATGATATATTCTTACTTAATGGAGTCTTTAGCATATAATTATTCCAATCTAATAAAATGAAATTTACCTGTCAAAGCACACGTTACAAACTAATTTCACCATTTTTTTTAAAACTTACGTGAGAAATTTCAAAGCATAGACTAATGCCGAGTAATAAACACATTGAGAATTACTGACAAACAAGAACATCACTTGCAACTACGTAAGAATGTACGTATATGTTTATTTTCGAATTATATTGAAAGGTAATAAGACATTTTAAAACGGGTAAAACGCACCTGGAAAAACTCAAATACAAGGAATTCGTGTCATAAGATTTTAATGTTAATTAAGAAAAGTAGCCATACTATCAATTAATAATTCACAACTAGATACGAGTGTGATTTTAATATTCAGGTCCTTGGAGAGAAATAACCGTCCCGTAAACCTGTAGGTTTGAGTTTTCATTTTTTTAATGTTTTGATTTTTGTGAAGACTTCTTTGTACCCTTTGTTTGCGTGTTTTATATGTATTAACATCTTACTATTTCTTCCTACACGTTGCCAATCTATAAATATTGTAATTTATAGCTAAGGAGGAATTCCTTCCACACGTAGTATAGTATCCGCGTTGTGAGGCAGTCAACCGTATCTATTTAACCTAAATAAACCGAGCGGTAAAGTGCCATATATATGTTTAGGTAAGGTTTGACAGAACGATTACAATATATGTGCGCTTCATCACCGAAAAAATGCATCCTGCGCCGACATCGTGACCTAAGTATGCCGAAATGCCGAAAGGGACAGTTGGCGTAAGGCAGATAATGCTGAGAGACGATATCCGACGAACGCCACGGCGTCCGTTTCCTAAGCTGATTTCGATCGCCCTAATTCATAGAGGAGATTCAGGCGTCCCACACCACCCTCCCCCTCACAAAACGCTCCCTACCCCCCCCCCCCCCCCTCCCCCTCCCCCACCTCGCAAAACGCCCCCTTCCCCCTTTGGGTTCCGAGCACATGGCCCGTTTGGATATTCCGCCAGATTAATGGGATCGCCCACGATACTGCACCTTCACGTCGAAGCGTTCGTCAAAAGCTCTAATTCATGCAGGATTCGGGTAAACTTTATTCCACACGGCCGAGGGATCGAGAGGGTGAATTTCATGAGGTCGGCAACGATCGTGCGGGAAATGCGATCATAATGGGAAAAACATGAGCTTAATGCGAGAAAATTTATGCTTCGAGGTAAAATTGTTGTAAATCAGCTTCCCTTCGAAACTGCCGAGGAATCTGCGCTCACGCAAACGCGAACGTGAAATATTCATTCGTTTCTATGCGTTCGAACCTCTGCGAATATAAAAACGACGGACGTCAAGCTGAAAATTACGCTTTCACTTTCAAAGTGGTTTATGGAATAAATATGAGGAGACTAAAATCAAAGAAAATTGAGAGAATAATGTAAAATGAATATGAAATATAAAAAATAAGAGCTTTATATATGTATATAAAACCCTTGTTGAACAAGGATTTACTTTGTGTGTGTGAATATCAGCTGTAACTATAAATTATCGCTAACAAAGGATTACTATATTTACAGCGTATTCTGCTTCTCAGTTTTGAAGTACTAGGCTCTTGGTGTCTATTTCGAACATAATATTCGTATCATATAGTTATTGCTCTAATAATAGGCAGTATTGTTCGCCTGAATGGACTAAAGCGAATGAGTGAGGCTAGTCTTCCCAAGTCGGGAACAGCGAGCGTAGTGTGACCCAAGGGAAGAGAGCTGACATAGGAGTACTTGCAGATTAGCGACCGCCAAGGGCCAGTGCCTTCGCGACCTCCGCCCCACTCTCTCCCCATTCTCCGTGCTGCGAGAGCGGGTATAAATAAGGCTTAAATGCGTATAAACTACTACTAAGCCCAGTTAAATTAAAAATTATTTAATAAAATCAAGATAGAGGTGAAAGGAGTTTTTGATGAAATTGCGTAGAGATGAAAGTCACGTAGGTATATATCTATACATACGTACATACATCTATCTATAAAGAAAAGTGTTTGTATGTATGTATGTTTTTTTATAGCGCAGCAACTACAGCAGTAGAAACAAGAGGAAGGTGTCATTTTAACCGGAATAAGGTGTTAAGTGGTGCAGTCAGCTTTTTATACCGATTTAATTGACCTTTATAATTTTAAAAATATTTTCTTTTTCATTTTCTCCATTTGAATAACATAGGGATGAGTGCTGTTTATTTTTCATTTGATTTTTAAAATTACTTAGAAACATGGTACGAACTTGAGACTTGAATGGTTCTATGAAGAAAAGAACAAAGTTTATTTTTATTGAAGACAGAATCCGAATCCTGATCGAATTAGAGTAAAAATGCGTGTAGAATAAAAAAAATAAGTGGTTTTATCAGTTTTATGACAGTGCCATTTATAAGCTACCATGACTTCTATTGTCGCCGAAGTTGAGAGTCCAATGCATTTACATATATTGGAAAAAATTTAACGTAATATCGTTTTTAGGCGCGTTTCGCTTCCGGCGTGAGCGCCTATTATCTTCGGTCTGTCCGTCCGTCTGTCTGTCCGTCTGTCTGTCCGTCCGCGCGCATGATCGTTCTCGGCTTCTACGGAACGGATTTTCATGAAATTTGATATGGGGACCTACAATCAAATGTAATAAGAAAATCGCAAAAATGAATCACGTACACCAATCAGGGGTACCACTTTACTGTTAACAAAAAGTTAAATTTTCATCATATCTCGTAAAGTATTGCTCATATCAAAATATTCTTCAAATAAAAGTTATAGAACTAGTAAAGAAGAGTATTTCCGTTCCTATACATTTTTATCGTAGAGTAGCGGTTATCGATAAAATCAAACAAGAATGTCTTAATTCGAGTTGAACAAAATTTCTTGCATGGTTGCTCCTTCATTGTTACTATAATAAACAATCTCACAAACAAACGTTTAATTTCCTTGTGTGCATGCGCTATTTTTAAATAGGAAGAAAATGGATTATTTATTATGAAGAAAAGAACTTTAAAACGCTATTTCCCTTACGTACATGTATATCATTTCTTTCTAATACTCCATTGCACGAAACGCGCCCATTTGTGATACGTTGTACACTTTCCTAACTTGTTCAATTTCTGTGGGCGATTTTGCTTTGTTTACATGACAACCTAATACTATTTGTTGATTTTAATTGAAATATTACTAATAAATAGTTTTTAATGATATTTTCGTGTGGCGTAGAGTTCTCCAAATCAAACTGTTTTTAAAACTATGTAAGTAGTTTAAATAATTAGACGTAGATATTTCACAAATTGTGATTGGATAAAGAGTTTCCTTGTTTCCAAAGTATTGTTGACATTAACAATTTTTTCGTAATAGAACTCATGTATGAGAGAGTCAGAGAGAATCGAGCTAATGGTAGGAGGGTAATATTCACTGTTATTCTCAAACGATCTCTAGTTACTTTTTTGTCTTTCGTTAAATGAATTAATTTCATTTGTTCCTTTGTTCATCTATTTTCTGTTTTATTGTGATCTTGCTGGTTATGCTTAGGTACAGCTTTCGTTTTGAATATATCGTCAGGTAACTTCGCATAGGTATATAATTTTATCCTGCTGGCAACATAGGTTATATGACGATAAAAAATCTGAGGGAGGGATAGCTTAATTCAATAAATATTTTCCCATAATTTACAAGTAAATTTCGATTTTTCACAGTGCATGATTTTCTTCCTTCAATCATCTAATTCTTCATTTTTGCTTTATTGGACGGTTAAAACTGTGGGCTTAGGTCTGTTATTAATCACTCACAACTAATTGTTTACTGATCATGTTTTTAATTTGACTGGTAACCAAGGATATGTAGTCTACAGAGGAATTATATCTCGCTTGACTTGAGTTAATTTAAAGCTTGCTAACCCATGACTGATCGGCCCGTCGCAACATTTACAAATCCTATCACCGGACAATGGGGAGGGATAGTTTCGTTCCAGCCGAGGCGAAGGTTCGTCAATATATCCTCTCAATGTTATATATTTTATATTCCTCCAATACTTCTGAAATGGGTTTCATTTTTATCTTTCTATATCCCTCGTTTTTACTTTTTTTTCTATGGGTAAATAAAAACGGTTTTCTAGTGGAAACGGTGTGTTTTAATGATGGGTGACTAATAACAGACCTGTTCCAAACTGTGTACTATGTTATTCTTGCGATGTTTATATGTTACACGTTCGAAGTTTTATAATCAGTAAATCCGTTGAAATTCAACGGACACTTCTAGTACCTACGTATATAAAAAGGATTTCTTTTCAACATGCATTAGAGTTAAAATGACTAATAATATAGATTACTGAAAAAATGCGGATTCTAAATTCCACAGGCTCTTCTGATGTGGAAGAGTTAGATCCAAAGTATCAATTTTTTGACGAACAATAAGCTAAATATATAAAAAATCTGGTAGTAAATTCTAAGTTTATAAAGGGAAAAACATAACTTAACACTGACTTGAAATTAGCATTGTAATTTAGGTGTTGGACAGTAAAGAAATAATAATATTATGTTTTTTCCATTTAACAGAAATTCTAGACCTAAACATTTCAGTTAGATTCGTTGAAGCATGAATTAGGTAATGTAACCTCCGAAACTTACGAAGAATTTTATTTTTAATTTAGACTGATAGTTTACTTGGCCTCGCATCGATTTCACTAAAGGCCACAAGAGGCTTATATCCTATTGTGCGAGCCTCATATGACCCTTCAAATGGCAGATCTATATCTATATCTATAGTTCACCCTGCAAGCCACCGCAATGGTGTGTGGCAGGGGGTGCAATAGCACCGGGACGTGTGTTAATTTTAAAGAGTTAGTTTTTAATTTTTTATTGTGTAATTAGTATCATACGTCTATGTACGACGTATATAAGGTATAATATACCCACGAACGCTAAAAAAATCATTTAGATTTCATAAATGATATCTAATGACAATTTCGCCGGAAAAAACACGAATAGGCATGTCTTGAAAAATTTTATGAGGTAATGAAATCATTACCAGCGGACCATATTTTGGGGACCATTGCTGTAGAAACTACAGTAATCTACAGTGAATCTAAAGTTTAGATGATCTTTTTTAAAAAATTACACCACGCAATGTTTCAATTCCTTTCACTGATGGGTAAAATATGCCCAAACAAATATCCCCCAAGAAACTACATCAAGAAACTAATTTCCCAAAAATAAACTCTTACGATGAAAACGTTCGACAATCGGCAGAAAAATAAGACAATCTGAAGTTAAAAAACATAACATTGACCAACCCAACCTGTCCAAACAATGTCGACTTCTAAGCGAAAACTTCTGACGTAAAACAAAAAATGATGACGCGCGCGCGTGACACGTGCACTCAAAACTCGTCCACATCCCGACATCTTTTCCCCACAAAAAAAGTGACGCGTCGCGTATATATAAACCGCAGGCAAGACGTCCTGTCAATAGAAAAGCTATAAAAAATATATATAGGATGGGAAAGAAAGGAGATTCACGGTTTTCTGGAGATGAGGCGGAGAGAAGAGGGTCGTGATAGGCGGAGAAATAGTAATATAGAACCTGCAAGATGCCTTCAAAAACATCCGGTTAAGGATAAACCTGCCAGGCGTAAAACGTAAGAAAAGAAGAGAGACGGCAAGAAATTGGAGGAAGCGATGCAACAGAGAGGAGAGAGAATAGTTGGAGAGCATTGTGGGAAAGTAGGGGGAGGAGAGAGGAAGGCCACAGCCGTCCCTTATCCCTTGGCAGGCCCCATCACGCCCAGCTACGGCATGCGGGAGCGTGAATGCATGTGTGGCGTGTGTTTCTGTGTACGCATATATATATATGTGCTTGTGTGTGTATATATATGTGTGTATGTATATATACATACATACACACACACACATATACACATATAGGTACATTATATATATATATATATATATATATATATATATATATATATATATATATATATATATATATATACTAAGGAAGAGAAAAGGTAAGTAAGGATATTTGTGTCTCTCTTGTGCTGATGAAGGGATCATCCCGAAAGCTCTAACCTCTACAAATGTGTCTCTCCAACACCCCAGCGGCTCTACTTCCGGTAAGTGTTCACTGGGTTTCCTTCAACACCTAGTTGCCCAAAATATATATATATATATATATATAGTTGCCCTAAATATCCTTACTTACCTTTCCTCTTCCGTAGTATATATATATATATATATACTACGGAAGAGGAAAGGTAAGTAAGGATATTTAGGGCAACTAGGTGTTGAAGGAAACCCAGTGAACACTTACCGGAAGTAGAGCCGCTGGGGTGTTGGAGAGACACATTTGTAGAGGTTAGAGCTTTCGGGATGATCCCTTCGTCAGCACAAGAGAGACACAACTCCTTCAACACCTAGTTGCCCTAAATATATATATATATATATATATATATATATATATATATATATGTTTGCGATCCTCCATCTCTCCGGCTACGCACCATCAACTCCTTTTTCATCCCTCTTGAAATCCTCCTCCCTTCCCCTTCCCCTTCTCTCCAGCGACACATCAAAAACTTCCCCCTCCCTCTTACCATCCCACGACTCTCCCCAACACATCCCAACCCTTCAACACCCCCCGAGGGCATTTCGCACAGACCGAACGTCAAACCTACAAGGGCTCTGTTACACAGCCCTAGTGGCCTGCCCTTTCTACCGGCACCCTCACCTCACCCCTTTACCATTCCTAACCTTCTATTCCCTCGACGACCTCCTTCTCCCCCTCCCCTCCCCTCCCCCACACACACAACCTCCCCCTGAACGCCAGAGAGTAATATACTGCTCTCCTACCAACCTCCCCTCTCTCTTCTTCTCCTCTCTCCCTCTCTCACGGAAAACCGCGATACACCAGTGGAAACCTCAAGTGGAAGAAAGGAAAGGATGGAATGAAAAAAAAGGAAGGAGGAAGGGGGCATTCCCTTGCAACTGTTCTCTTTCTCTCTCTCTCCCTCTTTTCTCGGGAGACTTGTCACACTCCCTAGCGGCCGAAAAAAATAAACGGGATCGTGTCCCAATTCCTTCTCTCCTCCTCCCTTCGCTCCATTTCTCGGTGTACTTTTTTCCGACGGGACTGGAGAAATTTTAATTTGAAAATTCCTTCGCGTATTTTTTTCTTCCTTCCACTCGGGGTTGGGAAACGTCCAAGAGTGTTCCGTTTTTTTCCTCGCGGTTTTTTCTCTCTATTTCACTCATCCTGTCTCTCTCTCTCGATTCCATTTTTTTGCCATACTTATCGGAATCAACGGGGGACATTTTTTGTTTCATTTTCCGGCATTGCGGTGCATAATAATTCTCGCAGGAATTATATATCGTACAGCGTTTTCAGGAGAAAAAATGAAAGGAGATCGGCTTAGGGACAACAAAATATGATAGGAGAAATATGAAAGGAGAAATCTTTCGTTCCACGGGTAGGTACTGTGAAATAGCCCCGGCGGAGCGCTTGCGTATCGGTATTACACTTCGAACCAATAACCCATTTGTCAATTGAATATTTTTGAAGGGTTGTTTTTGAGACAATCCCCCCGTTTCGTAGAGAAAGCTTATGGGGGAAATATGAAAGAATGTTTTAGAATTACTTAACCGTTCGTATATCAACAATAAAATAGTATATGTGCATTAACAGCAACCTTAATTATGTTAAACCTCTTTAGGAAAGAAAAGAAAAGGTAATTATAAAGGTGGGTGGCAACAAGGTGTTGGAGGAAGCCCAGTGGACACTGACCAAAACTGGAGAGCCGCTGAGGATACTGAAGACACGGGAAACAGAAACACCCGAAAAACAACACAAATTTGAAAGGTTTTCGGGCCGAAGCCCTTCGTCGGCAACGGATAGAGAGTATGTACTTCTCTATCCGTTGCTGATGAAGGGCTTCGGCCCGAAAAACTTTCAAATTTGTGTTGTTTTTCGGGTGTTTCTGTTTCCCGTGTCTTCAGTATCCTCAGCGGCTCTCCAGTTTTGGTCAGTGTCCACTGGGCTTCCTCCAACACCTTGTTGCCACCCACCTTTATTACTTTCTCCAAACGTAGTATAGGGAAAGTATAGCGATCAAGAAAAAATCGACTTCGAGATTTCAACGGAAATACACGTTTTGAGGTCCCTAGAACACGTTTAGACTATTTTCGGAATGATGTATGTGTGTGAGTGTGTGGGGATGGATGCATGTGATTGTGGACGCTCTAACTCAAAAAGTACTTATATTAATACCAAATTTAATATATAACACATTAGCATAAGCACAAAGAACTGATTAGTTTTTGGACAATATCGGTTAACCGGAAGTCGAGATTTATTCGAAACCCGATTCGGTTTTTGCGATATTTCTCCGATAATATGTCATTATTGTAGAAAAATGTAAATAACATAATTTCCTACATCTTTCATTTCAAACAATTTTCCATAGAAGTTATTGTTTAGGAATTATTTATAAATAATCGGTTTATCCGGTTTCCGTCAAATATCTCCTTCAAAAAGTCGTTATTGGTAATCTTCGTGAGGACCTAAGTTGTAGAGAATAATATTTCTTCCAAGTTTTGTTTGAAACAAATTTTCGTAGAACCATCCATTTCGGAGATATTTTTCTTTTTCTTAATATCCAGTATACAGCGCCACTACCATGTAGCGGTGAATTCTGTAAACATTCAAAATATACCTAATTTACGGCAATAAGGACGACTGTATTCTTTTACGATACGAAATAATAATTTTTCCTTATAATGCTATTCATAATAATTTAAATATCTATATTCCAAATATGGAGAAGTCATGTGTTGGCCACATCAGATTATATATATATATATATATATATATATATACACACAGTTGAACACGTTTAATACGTATTTGAGGGGAACGACTCATTGCTTCGTTATAAGCGTGACTACGTTATATACGAGAAACATGGTTTTTGGCCTATACATCCCATATAACACGTATACACATACAGTAAAAGCTGTGCTATCCGGCTATTTAGAACTGGCCAGCCTTAGATACGGCCAATTACACAGATACAATTCATTTTGTATTTCTTTTTCTTTTTTTTATGAATTTTTGTGTGAATTGTATATGTGTAATACCACAATTCCACTTTCAAATTTCTTAAAATATAAGATGTATATATTACGTATTTACTCCGTATACTTCTGTGGCTGCCGAGTAAGCATGGCGTTTTTGGTTACGTAAGCAACTTGCATTGTCTAGATGTTTTGGTGTACTTCTACAATTTCCAGATTTATCACTTTTTATTATTTACAAAATTACCTATCCATTGAATATGGCATCAAAATAAATACCTAAAAGCAAGGAACAGGAGAGAAACGCTAACACAAAAGCTGGAGCTGATCAAACGAATTGAAAAACGAAAAAATAGAGCAGCCATAGCAACAGAATTCAACATCGGATCTTCCACGCTCTACGATATCAAGAGTCGTAAGGCTAAATTAATGAAATTTGTGTCATCTTCTGAGACGAGTAAATCAATTAATAAACATCATACGCTTCATAAGCCAAAAATTGAGGAACTGGATAAAATATTATATGACTGGTTTTCACAGAAATGTTCAGAAGAATTAAATAATTTCGTCCTTTTCTAATAGAGTAAATAAAGATAAATAATAAAGATAAATAAGAAAGATATAATCCAATAAATTCAATTTTGGGAACAGGTTCACTGCCGTAATCCCCAAACTTCCTGGACTCCCTAAACTTTTCAATAGTCTTTTTGTGTTGCATGTAAGCGTAGCAACGTATTAAATAAGAATGGGTAAATAGTGTCTATATCTAACTACGTGTGGAAGAATAAAAATGGAAAATGCAAACCCCATGCATAGTTATGTTTGGGGAGTACGATAGTGAACCTAAGCCCAATTTTGTTTGGTTATTGCTAAATTTGCGATGTCAAAATCGAAAATCGCTCCCCTAACCGGATATTTCTCCTAATCGGCTTTCCACAATCCCCAAGATAGCCGGATAACACAGCTTTTACTGTATTTGCAGTGAGTCGACTTCAATGCCGTACTTACATATGCAAAGAGATGCTATTCAACTTCGCGGCATGTAAAATGTTCGACTGCTATTACGTACGATTTTTTAAATGGTCAATTAATATTATTATTATGGTCATTAATTTACATAAACATTTCACATTTTTAATATTAATTTCAAAACAAAGGGAGCGTGGAATTTAGTATAGAAGGAGTAGATGGAGGAAGGGGACCTCTACGAACAAGTGCTTGGTAAACGGGCGGATACTATTCATTACTTATCGCTCTGCTCGCCAAAATTATGGGGCATTTTTTGCCACGGGACCAAACATTTGTTCGTTACAGCCGAGAATTCGTAAAATGCGTGTTCGTTACATCCGTTATAGCCGAGATTTCGTTTTAGGCGTGATCGTTATAAACGAGTTTTACTGTGTTTCTATATATATATATATATATATATATATATATATATAATCAGTCCTTTTCAATTCATTCATAGATGAAGACCTCCGCCGGATTCTTACAGTTTTCCCTTTTACCTGCCTTGGTCCTCCAAATTGGCTCTAGGAACTTCACAATCTCTCAGTCTTATCTGTCTTCTGGTCTTATTTTCGGTCTCTTGATATTTCTTGGAATCCATTTAATGATCCTAGACTCTTTAAAGCATTTCATCATTTCTTGAAATTCGAAACCTCCCACTTCCACTTTAGATATGAATAATTTAGGAGACTTTGTCTTAATCCCTTTTCAAACTTAAAGGCACTTGTTTTCTCGCCCCGCTGAAAACATGATGGCGTATTTTTGCAGATATCCTTGATCAAAGTTATGTATATATTTCTTCCACCCCTTATTTCTTCAGTGCTTTTAAAAGAGAAGAAATTCGGTTAAAGTCTAATGTTTTCTGTATTCGATGAAGCATGTGCAGAGTAAGTGCTCATTAGCCCGACTATTTATCTCCCTGTTGGCTTGAATGCGGCCCATCGCATTCTAACTACTGCGAAATCCACCTTGTTCTATGGGTCGGGCGGAATCAAGTTGGTTTCGAAGCCGCATATTAACTATTTTGTGAATATTTTGTAAGTTGACTGTACGTTATCTATTAAAATATTCCGTGCAAAAGGATGATACTTGCTTGGCTCCACAACTCTGGCATGTTCTTATCTCATAGGCAAGATGTAAAAATCTTGGTGAGGATCTTTCTCATACATTTCCCAGTTGTGTTGAATACATGTATAATTCTACACGGTTATGAACACACACGTACACAAACGTGAGGGCTGCTTAACCCTCCGTGGGAAAGATAATTAGATAGGCCCTTCATGTATGTTTGAATTCACACTTTAATAAAAATACTTCACTCCGGCTACAACGTTCTCTTTTCCGCGACGTAAAAAATACGCGAAAATGTGGTTATGTGAAACGAGAGGAGAGGGAGAGGGAGAGAGAGAGAGAGAAACCTTTTCCCGCGGATTGAGATCATTTTTCCATTTAAACCCTCGTCCGCCCCACTCACTCCCCCAACCTCACTCTCCTCTTGATCCTGACGAAATTGCCAGGAATAATAAAATACCGTCTAGCGAAAGAGAAGGATGGAAAGAGAGAGGGAAAGGAGGAAATAATAAAAAAACAGGCGGGAGAAAGTCATGAACGTAATAGGTAGACGGAGGAAGTAATAGGTTGGAAAAATAAAAGAAGACAGATATAGCGGGGTTTTAAATCTCGATGGATTTTCATTTCCCTTCCCGAAGTCGTTCTGCTGAAAAATCAATCGAGGAGTGACGCATGGTTTATCTTTCGTCCCTCCGTTCTCTCTTCAAACCTCCATCCTCCCTCCCTCCCCCCACGTCCTCCCATCGCGCCTCCCCCTCCCCTTCCCCACCCCCATTCTACATGCCGCCCTCCAATTTTCATCCAATCCAAGCTCCGCTCATCCGAAACCATGTGATCCTCCTTTCACTCTTTCCTCCCTCCTCCTTCCCCCCTCCAAAAACTCCCTTCTCTCCCATTTCTAACACCTTACTCACTCACTCTCCCCATCCTCCCCAACCACGCCCCCCCCCCCTCCTCCTTCCCTCCCCCAAACTGCCGCCCCGCGGCTTTTTTGGCAGCCTATACACCCGACCCCATCAACTCCCCCTCCCTCAAATACACACACACTCACAAACACGATATCCTGTACTGCCGAGGCGCACCCTTCAATCACGTTCTCACCCTCCCCCTCCCTTGCCACCTCCCCCCACCCTCACGCCAACCTTTAACTCTGACCCTATCTATCCAACTCCGACGCCAGGCACCGGCGACCAAAAAGACCCCTTTTTTTCTTCGAATCAATTTTTTCCCATCAAACCTCCCATCTACTCCTTTTTATCACGTGCATTACCGATCTCGCATTTCAAGAGGGGCCGCGAGAATACGTTTAATCACCATGCTTCGCTATTGTCTTCTACATCTTCTTTCCCATCTGAATAGGACTTGGATTTCCATGCATGCATACATACGTGTATGCGCGTTCAAGATGAATATAGATACGGATGAATGTCTAGTAATTATCCCAGCATGGCCTCCAGTTACTCACATCTTTGATAAGTTAATATCTTTAAAACACAATAGTATACATAGTTTGTTTTTCAATTTTATATATCGTTATGAAAGCAGTGTAAGCGTGTGTACGTGAATTCCTGTGTATTCGATACTGAGCAGGTGTTCTTGAAATTAACAATGCAGCATAAAATTCTAGCTAAAATTTTCTCATTTCGTTTCGTTCAATATATATTAACTAGTGTAACGCCCGTTGAAATATCAACGGAAGAATTATACTAGATAGATAGATTATTAATATTTGCATTTAAAATAATTAATAGCACAATTTTACATATGAAATATTTCGTCATATACAACATTTCTGGTGAATATTCTGTTGTCGTTTAGTAAATGCCTTTGGTTTTTATTTTCTGCTATAAAATTCTGTTCTTCTTCTCCCACCTTGTTCTCGTCAATGCTACATATAATTGTCGATGTGCCAAGACAGGGAAATAATTATATGTATATAATATATAACGTAGGGAAAATAATTAAATTTCGTGCGCTTACGTAATGATTGTTTTAAAATTGTACTCTGTACTGCTCTGTAATTACGAAGAAAGAAAGCTTACTCGAATCTTCAACAATGTTCTCCGTCGTTATGTAAATAAAACCCTTTAAAAGATTTAAATTAAAAACTAACTAATTAATCAATCAGCGAAATAATTTCTTTAAAAACTTGTTCTCCGTCGTTATGTAAATAAAACTCTTTAAAGGATTTAAATTAAAAACTAACTAATTGATCAGTCAGCGGAATAATTTCTTTAAAAACTCTCTGAATAAAAACAAATCACAAATTTATTTCAACACTGTAAAGTGTTAACACACCAGACTTACCTAAATATTTTCTTTAAAATGATTTAATTTGCTTAAAAAAGTAATTTTCAGTGAAGAATTTATACAAGAAAAATTGATTTGAAATCTATTCTGAATAAAGTAGACTTTGCGTAATAATACAGACGACATATGAAAGTGAGGATTACAAAACAATTATCATAAAATATTACTACTTTTATTCTACACAAATCAAAATAAAATATTAGACTTACTGATACCTAAATTAAATTCCGATGAAATGTTATAACAATGAAACTCGGTCGTAATCAGTCGCAATGGAAACAAAAAAGTACCGATTTAGGCCACTCTGGGCCATTCCTAATTAATTAATCAGCGGAATAATTTCTAGACGATATATTAAAGTGAGGATTACAAAGCAATTATCACAAAATATTACAATTTGTATTATAAACAAATCAAAATAAAATATCAGACTTACCGATATCTAAAGTAGTCCCATTTATGGGTTACTATGTAAACAAAGCGTTTGCTGGACCGAAATATCTGGCCTTTTATATGTATAATTAGCGAAATTTCCCATCAAAAATTACGGGAGGTTATTAAATCGATTCAATAATTTACAATTAGTTACATACAGAGTTATCTGCGTTTGCAAGCAGCACCATTAAAAATTATTTCAGAGCCAAATACGCATCATTAGCATTAATTCTGGATTTACAGATACCCAGTGTAACAGATTTTATTTAATTATCATAATTTTTTAAATATTCCATTTAATCCTATCGTAATGTCCTAGTAATTATTTCACTCATTTCCCGCTATAAATCGATGACGCCGCAGACGATCCTTTCGGGAATAACAGCTTAGGTAAATATTTTTTTGGCTTCTGATACACATATACACCGGTCGGTGCTTTCCGGAAAATTCCCGCCTTAAAAGATATCAATCAAAGCGAAAATCAATTTTCCATAATAATGCATGTGGAGGCGTAAAAATACTGTTTACTTAAGAGCATACGAGGATAACATAATAAATAGTAATAAAAATAATAAACAGAAGCTGACAGACTAAAGAAAATGTTTTTTTTTTGTTTTTTTTGGAGCAAGTCGTCGTAGGGAAACCCTTCCCTTCGTTTTCTTGTCACGTATAATTCGATTTTATCCAACTTTCTCCGGCCCTCTTTTCAATATCTCCCAGGAATACGGGTGGACGTGGTTCCTTTTAACTCAGCATTTCATCGCTCACGCGGGACGATTCATCCACTGCCAATATCACTCTCCGCTGTCTATTTCGCGAACTAATTGAAAACCTCTTTTGGCGTGAGAAATGCTTTAAATTTCTTTTTCTACTTTCTGTATGGGAAAGTATTGTGATCACGAAAAAAATCGACTTCGAGATTTCAACGGAAATACACGTTTTGAGGTCCCTAGAACACGTTTAGACTATTTTCGGAATGATGTCTGTGTGTGTGTGCGTGTCTGTGTGGATGTATGTGATTGTTGGCGCTCTAACTCAAAAAGTACTTGCCATATCGTTACCAAACTTCAAATATAACACTTTGGTATGGGCACAAAGAACTGATTAGTTTTTGGACAATACCGGTTAACCAGAAGTCGAGGTTTATTCGAAACCCGATTCGGTTTTTGCGATATTTCTCCGATAATACATCATTATTGTATATACAATTCTATACTAAGGTTATAGAGAATATAATTTCCTACAACTTTCATTTGAAACAATTTTCCATAGCAGTTACTGTTTAGGAATTATTTATAAATAATCGGTTTTTTCGGTTTCCGTCAAATATCTCCTGAAAACGTCGTAGTCATCTTCGTGAGGACCAAAGTTGTAGAGAATAATATTTCTTCCAAGTTTTGTTTGAAACAAATTTTCGTAGAACCATCCATTTCGGAGATATTTTTCTTTTTCTTAATTTCCAGTATACAGCGCCACCACCATGTAGCGGTGAATTCTGTAAACATTCAAAATATACCTAATTTACGGCAATAAGGACGACTGTATTCTTTTACGATACGAAATAATAATTTTGCCTTATAATGCTATTCATAATAATTTAAATATCTATACCCCAAATATGGAGAAAGTCATGTGTTGGCCACATCAGATTTTTTTAGTTTTTGTTTCAGCTATGCATTTTATATATCCGTTCTGGCCGTCTCTATCTCTCTTTATCCCTTATCATTCATTCCTTGAATTTAGTATTAGGGTTCGCATTATTTGCGCTCAAATACAATAAGCAATATGTAGACGTATATATACAAAATTAACTTATGCCGTCATTTGTTTTTTTTGTTTCGGTGAAAGTCGATGTTTTTGTAAATTCCCATTCGTCGATTTTTTTTTTTCGGTTCCTCATTCATATTTTTCTGCCGAACGCTCTGTTTCATTTTTGGATATAAATTTTTTCCAAACTGAAGAGTGTATGATTTCCGTTTTGCTCGAAAGTGTCACTGAGCATAAGGTACAACAAGTTAGGAAAGTCTACAACGTATCACAAATGGGCGCGTTTCGTGCAGTGGATTATTAGAAAGAAATGATATACCTATACGTAAGGGTAGTAGCGTTTTAAAGTTCATTTCTTCATCATAAATAATCCATTTTCTTCCTATTTTAAAATATTTCCCGCCAAAATTACCGCCAATATCTGGGAGGTATATAGTGACTATATTTCGCCAGCTTGTTTATCCTCTCTTCTTGCAGTTTGCCTAGGTATTCTCTCCAGCGCATGCTCGCAATGAATGCGTTAAGGTAAAAAGCTTGCCTCCTCTCTCGTCGCCTTCCTATTCTCTCTTCTTCTCGCACTTCACCAATGGCGATGAAGCACTCCCAATTTCTACTTTCTCATACGAAGTATCGAGAAAGTATTGTTATTGCGAAAAAATTCGACCTCGAGATTTTTACGGAAATATACGTTTTAGGTGTCGCTTAATCCCAAAAAGTGGTTTTCGCAATGCCGTCTGACTGTCTGTCTGTTAATGGCTCTGGAGCCTAGACGGTAAAGCGAAAATGAATGAAATCTCGTACTTAGGCATTTTATCACACTGAGCAGAGTATACATAGAAATAGTTGACACTGCTCAATAATGAAGAGTAGTTTATTCTACGCATTTTTAACAACAATCCGTATATCTCAAAAACGGCTATAACGATTTTGATCAAATTTCGTACAGTTACTTGAGTTTACGTCTTCAATAATAATATATAGTTCGTATTTCTCAACAAGTTAGGAAAGTGTACAACCTATCACAAATGGGCGCGTTTCGTGCAATGGAGTGTTAGAAAGAAATCATATACATATACGTAAGGGAAATAGCGTTTTAAAGTTATTTTCTTCATCATAAATAATCTATTTTCTTCCTATTTAAAAATATTGTATGCACACGTAAGGAAGTTAAACGTTTGTTTGTGAGATTGTTTATGTTAGCAACAATGAAGAAGTAACCATGCAAGAAATTTTCAACTCGATTTAACACTTTCTTGTTCGATTTTCTTTATAACAGCTACTCCTACAATAAAAATGTATAAGCAAAGAAATACTCTACTTTACCAGTTCTACAAGTTTTTTTTAAAAAATATTTTGATATGTGCAATACTTTACGAGAAATGACGGCAAGTTCATTTTTGTTACCAATAAAGTGGTACCCCTGATTGGCGTATGTGATTCATTTTTGCGATTATCTTATTATATTTGATTGTAAGTCCTTAATGTCAAATTTCATGAAAATCCGTTCAGTAGAAGCCGAGAACGAACATACGGACGGACGGACAGACCGACGATAATATGCGCTCACGCTGTAAGCGAAACGTGCCTAAAAAAACGCACAAAAGTTTAGTGTCATAATATTGACAATTTTCATATTTCGCAACTTTATCACCGTCGCATATACCTTATGGATGTAAATATTCAATTGGTAAAATGCATAGCAAGTCCAAAATGTTTCGTCCACTTCGAAAAAAATTTCATTTTTCGCAGGAATTTTCAAAAAGACTAGCACGTCGTTTCTTATAAACAAATTCGTAACAGACCTCTTATGTGTGTTAGTCCGAGGAGGCCTTTATTTTCGTTTTCGTTTTCCTTACCTACATGACCTGCACGACAAAAAACACCCTTACTTCCGCGAGGAAAGCTTACTCTTGTAGTTAATCTCTCAGTTCTAATCCCGAGTGCGTTATACTCCTCCCCCATACTCTAACCACTCGGCCGTTGGGTTAAATATTCATCCGCCCGGGAGAAGGGGGTTAAAAAAAAAGAAAGCAAAACAAAACTAACTCTCCAAGCGCTCCTGCAGGATGATTGCTTGCTTTAATTTGGCCACGCGAAATAATTAGGTCCTCATTCATGACGTCGAGCTAAGAAATAAAAAACCGCTACCGTTCCCTTTTGGGATAAAGAGAGAGAGGGGGGGGAGCGGGGGAGAGACTAGAAAATCATGATTGTCTCTCCGACGAAGGCGAAATATAAACCGATGAATAAATGAAGGATAGGATAGGATGAATGTGACGACGAATAAAATCCGGAAAAGCTGACTCGAAGGAAAAAAAACAGGTAAAATTCGTCCCTAAAGCTGTAAATAAACGAATTTCTTGGACATCCTGGAGTGTAACGGGAGCTAAATGCAGAGACTACCAGCTGACTTTTCTCGTTCTTTTTTTTCTTCTTGCGACAGAGAGGGAATTGGTCAAAGGAAAAAAAATTAGGGAGAAAAAGGTCGTATCGACGATATACACACCGAGCCGCTTTGTGCATGCCTAACAATGAATCCATTATTAACCATCGGGTAGATAACCGTGGAGACGGGGAATGGAAATGCAGACGCGCCAACGTTTTCTGCCCTTTTACGTGCTATCTCACATCACGCGTATTCGTCCATCGTAAATAATTCCGATCTAAATATTTACGGACACTTTAGCGCCATTTCCTCTCGTTAGATGATACGCGTCATGGACGAAAAGCACCTTCCATGGAGGAAAAACATTTCCGCGTGTCAAGTTCTCTTAAGTTGTTAAGGTTATCTTCAGGAGTTCATTCAACCCGGAAAAAATCCTATCGCTTTAAATTTATTCAAATATATGCACGCATACTAAGATCATCATGATTGGCACTAATTGTATGATAATTCACAGCAATTAAGATTCGTTTTACACCTTTATTTTTATCGCCTAGACCAGCGATGGGCAACCTATGGCACGCCGGCCGCATGCGGCCCACAAAACTTTGATTAAAAAGAAACTACACAAATTCGTATTATACCTATACGTACATTCAAATTACGGCAATAAAACACAATTGAAATGTCAACCCTGGAAAATTAATTTAGATTTGATTTTCACGGATTAAGTTTAGATGAAATAAAAAGTATTTTATTCAATAATTTCTCATATTTTCCAAGGAAAAATATGAACCAGGGTCAAACTTCTAGATTCAAGAGTGAATCCTTGGTTTTGTGCTGTAACCTTCCAATAAAGCCGACATTTTAAATGAGAAATTTCCAAACAAGGAAAGCTACACAATAATAGTTAATATTAAGATTTTTTAATAAAAATTTTTGAAGCTCATACGAAAATATATTTCATTATAGTTGCATACGTGCGACCTTTACAGTCCTTGTTACTTTCTCATACGAAGTATCGAGAAAGTATTGTTTTCGCGAAAAAATTCGACCTCGAGATTTTTACGGAAATACGCGTTTTAGGTGTCGCTGAATTCGAAAAAGTGGTTTTCGCAATGCCGTCTGTCTGTCTGTTACTGGCGCTGGAGCCTAAACGGTAGAACGAAAATGAATGAAATCTCGTACTTAGGCTTTTTATCATACTGGGCAGAGTATATATAGAAATGGTTGACATTGATCAATAATTAAGAGAAGTTTATTCTACGCATTTTTAACAACAATCCGATTTTCTCGAAAACGGCTCGAACGATTTTGATCAAATTTCGTACAGTTACTTAAGTTTACATCCTCAATAATACTGTATAGTTCATATTTCTCAAAAAATGAATATAAGGCTAGTTTATTCTAGGCAACTTTAACAATAATTCCATTTTCTCAGAAACGGCTCTAACGATTTTGATCAAATTTCGTACAGTTACTTGAGTATACGTCTTCAATAATACTATGTATTTCATTTTTCCCAATGAATGAATATAAGGCTAGTTTATTCTTGGGAAACTTTAACAAAAATTGGATTTTCTAAAAACAGACATATGATTTTCATTTTCTAAAGATAACTAAACGACGCATTAGTACGTATATGAGAAAGTTTGTACAATGTATGTTGTACCGATTTTGTTTATAAGGAAATCATGTTTATTTAAAAAGCGTTAGCATTGTTTTAAAAAGTACTATAGAGCTTTTTTATACTTTTATTTAATTATTCCTTCCAAAAAAACATACTTGACTCAGACAATTTCTTTCGTTCAAAAAATTTCTGCGTTTAAAAAGTTAAAATGAACGACTTCTTCCTGACCATATATTTGCTGGAGAACATGCACCATTATCTATGGCTCTCTCATTTCCAACAATTTTAACGACAAATTTAAAATATTTCTGCTTGGTTTTGATAAGGTGGAAAACATCAGACAATCCAACCATGGCGAGGCAAATCCACGCATATGACGAAAAAAATTCCGTATTTGAAGAATTATAGCACATATGCGCAGTATCGATAAAGAATTAGTTTCAGAGACGATCGCGCCTTTTCTTAACTCTTCGGCGGATTTTTCTCCTTCCTTCGATTCCAACGGAGCACTTCACACCAGTTAACACTTAAAAAAAAAAAAGAACGATGGACAATCCTCCGCATCCCCACGATGGAAAATTCCAGACCGAAGGCCTCGAATGCTACAGAAGAAAGTTTGGAAGGAAAGGAAGAAAGTGGAGTGGCAGGAAGAGAGGAAAAAAACGACTCGCACGCAACACGCGACGAGCAGTAAGGGAATAAAACAAACTATGCACTTTCTTCGCATTCCTCTAACACATAACGAATCGACAAAGTGATAGTGTTTTTATTCCATCTGCATTCCGCCGTTTAAATTGGAATTCTCTCTTTAAAAAAAAAATAACTCTACAGGCGGAAACGATTGGTGGGATAAAATAGTTTTGCCGTCCATCCATCCAACGGCATAAAAAATAACTGCCTCCAACGCTGGTAAAACATGTGAGGGATGAAGTCTATACACTCAAATACTCTTCTCTAAACTTTTTCCTCGTCTCTCTTACTCTCGACCTTTCACCTTTCCTCCTACTACCATTTATTTCATTTCATTATCTTGTTTATTACTTTCTCATACGAAGTATCGAGAAAGTATTGTTTTCGCGAAAAAATTCGACTTCGAGATTTTTACGGAAATACACGTTTTAGGTGTCGCTGAATCCGAAAAAGTGGTTTTCTCAATGACGTCTGTCTGTCTGTTACTGGCTCTGGAGCCTAGACGGAAGAACGAAAATGAATGAAATCTCGTACTTAGGCATTTTATCATACTGAGCAGAGTATATATAGAAATGGTTGACACTGATCAGTAATTAAGAATAGTTTATTCTACGCGTTTTTAACAACAATCCGATTTTCTCGAAAACGGCTATAACGATTTTGATCAAATTTCGTACAGTTATTTGATTTAACGTCTTCAATAATACTGTATAGTTCATATTTCTCAAAAAATGAATATAAGGCTAGTTTATTCTAGGCAACTTTAACAATAATTCAATTTTCTCAAAAACGGCTATAACGATTTTGATCAAATTTCGTACAGTTAATTGAGTATACATCTACAATAATACTACGTATTTTATTTTTCTCAATGAATGAATATAAGGCTAGTTTATCCTGGGGCAACTTAACAAAAATTGGATTTTCTAAAAACAGGCTCATACGATTTTCATTTTCTAAAGATAACTAAACGACGCATTAGTAAGTATATGATAAAGTTTGAAAAAATGTATGTTGTACCGATTTTTTTCCTCTACTTTCTCTTCCTCTCCCTCTCTCAATCTCTCCCGGCTCTCAATCACTCATCTCTCAAGTCTCCTTCTCCCTCGATGCATTGTAATTTCTTCCATCACTCGTTTCTCTCTCTCTCTCTTTCTGTTTCACTTTCTCCTACTCTCCCGACCTCTCCACACACACGAAATCTTCCGCCTCCTAATATATTTCACCCTTTCCTCTTTTTACCCTTTCACTGACCTAGAAAGATCCTTAAACTCCCACCACCTCTTCATGCATGGAACTCTTAAGAGATGGATAGAGAAAGAGAGACCATCCTATCTCTCTCTCTCTCCCTACCTCCCTCCGCTCTCTCCCACTCCCCTTTCTCTTCTCTTCCTACTCCATTCCATCCTTTTAGCACCCTCTTCCATCTTCTCCCCCATTCTCATCCCTCCTAAACCCATTTCTCCCTCAATCCTCCCACCAAGTAATAAGTTTTCTCTCTTCCAGAGTAAACTGAGCTGCACACGCAACCAGCCTCTTAAGTCGAGAGAGAAAGGGAGAGAGAGAGAGAGCTTTTGTGTGTGTGCGAATGCATGTGTGTGTGTGTGTGGGTGTGTGCAGATAGTGCGTGTGTGTGTGTGTGTGTTGTGTGGCTTGCCTAAGGCTACGAGGCTGTGGGTGAGATGAAGGGTGAGGGGGAAAGGGAGAGATGGGGGTTAGGAGGAGGGGTTTGGAGGTATTTCTGCGGGCGCAGTACAGGAGGGGTTGGAAGAGGAAAAGGAAGGAGAAATTAGGGTTGGAGGCGAAGTGGGAGAATGGATGGATGTGAGAGAGTGTGGAGGTATGTAGTAAGTCTCTCTCTCTCTCTCCCCCTCACTCCTTATCCCCTTCTTTCTCCCTCTTCTCGACTCCATCCATCCTCCTCCCCTATCTCTCTCTCTCCTCCTCTTCCACCTATCTGCCCTTTACTATATTACTTCCTTGTCCCACATACCTTCTTCCCTTACTCTTTCCCTTTTATCGTTCCTTCCCCTGCGTTATTATCTCTCTCTCCCTCTCTCTCTCTCTCCCTCCCTCTCTCTCTCCCTCCCTCTCTCTCTCCCTCTCTCTCTCTCTCCCTCTCCCTCTCTCTCCCTCTCCCTCTCTCTCTCTTTTTCTTCTCATTCTCACATATCTCTATCGATTTTCACTAGCAGCGTACACTTTGTCCTAAACAACTACACGTGCCTTTGCCTCTCCCATAATTTTCCTCTTATTTACCGTCGCCTCTCTATATTTGCGCTACGATAGACTCTCTCTCTCTAGCTACTCCTACTAAAAAATCTTGCTTCGTCCAACCTAACCAATATTAAAACCTATAGAAAGGCAAAAGTTAAGTCTAATAAGAAAGTCAACATACTAGAACGTTAACGAAGAAAATGATCTCCTTCAAATCATCAAAAATGCTAATTGCACAAGTTCAATTCATGGAGAGTTTCGACTCTACTTTAATCCTCTTTCCATCACTCCATCCGTTATTCAAATGCCCATTCCCGTGTAAAGAATAATTCCGATGTGCCTATAAACCTCAGCTTGTGGCGTTAATGAAGTACTTTAGCCTGGTATTGATTCAATTCCTCAAAAATTAAATTTAAAATATCATTTTTTACTAAAAAAATAATCGTTGCTTTTGTAAACTGCAATTTATTACAGCTTAAAAATATTTGCGTAATAAGCCTAGAAACTCGCATCTATTTCCTAACTGGTACAAGGGTTCATAAATGCTGCAAGTGTACCAATATGGCCAATGTCATTAACAACGATTTACAATCGATCTACTTTTTTTAACAGTCGGGCTATTTATAAACGCCGAATTTAAGAGGTTTTTGATAATTTTATAGCATAACAAAAACCCATGCAAATGTAGGATATCAGTAACCAAACGCACGCACACGCACATAAATAATTACATAAGACTCATGTCACAAATTCTTACACTGAATCTCTTAATCTCTCTCCTTCACTCTCCTCATCTCCCTCCCTCTTTCTTTGCCCTTCGTCCCAACTTTCTCGATCTGCTTTACCGCCAACCATTTTCATCTCCACCCTTTCTCCAACTTTCTCTCTGTCCCTCTTTTACCCCGCACATTCTCTCCTAACCCTTCCACTTTCTTCCCCCATCCCTTTCCTCCCTCTCTCTCCCTTTCTTTCCCTCCGGTATTCCTTCCCTCCATCTCCCCATGGGGATACGGGCCACCCGCGGAGACGGGCCAACATCCAGGTCTTAAAGGCCCTATTCCGTCCATCTCACTCCCTTCCCTCTCGCCTTTTAACTCGCCGCTCAAGAGTGGATTAGAGCACTTCCAAAGGAGAGACCGTGGGAGGAAAGAAGGGTTTCTGTCATTATCTCTCAGCCGAGGATGCAGTCACTAATCCCGCTCGGATTACTCTTGCGGTCTTGTTTCATTTTTTTTGCTCCTCCCCTTTATCCCACCCTTTCATCGTGGAGGGACCCAAAAAGGGATGAATGCAGAAGTTAAACCCTTTAACTTGCTTGTAACGTACGTCTGGTGCGGTTGGTTTTTGGTCCTTTCCTTCCTCAGCCAAGACCTTGCAAAGTGCTTTAGCACCTCCTCGACGGCACATAACGCGTACTCGGGAATGTGTCCGCGCGGTATTTTAGAAGGGGTTTAAAACTTGATATTATTTTTTCTCTCGCGGTCTCGTCCATGACGAGAGAAAAAAGAAACAAAAGAAGTGGGTGTCGCCTTGTTCACCCGACCGATACCTTATTGTGGGGACGCGGGCTATTTTACGAGGCAGATCGAGGTTCATCTTTTTTTTCGAAACCGGAACGGATCGCTCCGATCCACCCGCTATTTTCGCGCAAACGAGACAGTGGCGATCAAATTTATCAAAGCGCGGCGCCGTCTATGTTCGCGATAAATTTCTCTCTCCGGACGAGCGGGCGCGAAAATAAACAAAAAAACGACGTTGCGAAGTCGATCGAGTTGCGAAAATGGATGGGCGATTACGTATCAACAACAGTGCCAGACGTCGATGTCGCATCGGGGTTAACTGGTTGCTGCTCTAGTTAGTTCCGAGAATCGAATGTGAGAATGGCGAATGGAGGTAAAGTAATCGATTGCACTACTCCACTCCCCCGTCGAAAAAGTAATTAAAAGAACTTACCGAAACGAGAAATGTCATGGGATGAAAAATAAACGTGCTGAACTACTCCTCCGAGACAGCCTCTTCAAATTGATGACGATAAATCTTTTAATGAGAAAAAAGTATGCCAATGAATGCTTTCCCGGGCTCCCAGCAGGTATATAAAGTAGATTAGCGAGAAACGGCTTATGAATCTCATTCGTGTTTAAAGAAATGAAATGAGGAGACCCATACCGAAGGATATTAGATTTCCTTCCTCCCACCCCCATATCTCCCTCCCCGTCTCTCTCCCCTTCACCATCTCCCTCTTTAATACCTCATTACATCCGTACTCGAAACTTCGGTAATGATTTCATCGAGAAAAGCAAACGAAGATAAGTGGATCGTTTTTAAAAATTTTTTTCCGATATCGCACTGCGAAAAACTCAGAAATTGGATCTCGTAGATATGCTACTTCTTTTTTCCTCTCTCACCCTCTGAGAATCGCGAATATGTTTCGAAACCTCGTGCATTTAACTGGTAGACCGTGAAACGAAGATGTTGCCTCATATCTAGGTCTGCGAATCTGGATATCGTGGCAATTCTTTCATTTCTATATCTTTCTGACTATGGGAATATTTTCTTTTCAAAAGTTAATTTCCCACAATTAAGGAGGTCGTAGTATCGCTACTTATTTTTCCCCTTTCCGCGCAAGGTTCAAATAGTAATAGCACCATTTAAATTTATACAGTGATCCGTATTAAGGATTAGAACTCGGAAAAATGCATAAAAATTTATACAGAGGACTTAGACGTAGGTTTTTTATAATTTCGTTCAAGCGTGTTAATGATCCTTAGTACCCTAAAATAATTTGCTAATTTTAGACAATTATCATGCTTGAATTCGGGCTTCAAACCATTGAGTTCTTCCATTATTATCGGTGATCATTATTTTCATCGCCAATTATAGAATTGGATATCAAAGTAAGGGTTCGAGGAACAATCGTCTCGATGATAGTCGCAGGACTTAAACACTTACAAAAGTATGAATGTAATAAATTAATAGTACCTAAATACAGTCAAACCTCAAGGTTTCTAGTTAATGTAACTTCGAATTATCGAAATTTCGATCTATCGACACCGATCTATCAAACATGGATCTGTCGAGGCTTTGACCTATCGATTCTTCTAGAGATTGAAACTGCAAGATTCAAAACTTTAAGATTTAAGCGTTTAAAGTGCCTGGATTTGAAAGTATGTGCGGTAATAAGAGGTATAAATTATTCCGTTAAATTACATAGCCATTTAATTTAAGGTTCCAAGACTATTTCATTTGAAAATCCAACAGAACCCTTTCTTTGACTTCAAAAATATCCAGTTTCACCGAAAATAATTTTCGACCTTTCCTTTCCGTGACGTATTTGTTCAGTTTTCTAGCATTTCTTCTTCTCCATCTATTTTAAAGAGGTAATCTTTTAGGAAAAAATACTGAATTATTAACAAAATTAACGAAAACTTTCTCCACAGGCGCCGCGGTAATTACTGCGAAAGGATAATCGACTCAAAGATGGTTTCTTTGCTCGGTTAAAACGTTAACCAAGTTAAAAGTAAACTACCTTGGAATTATATGTGGATTAAGAACGGGAAAAAGTAACTTTACCAATTTTCCTCGGCAGTCTAGTAAGAACATGGAACATGTCTTTGCATAACAATGTCCCAAAAGTTGGAGAATGATAAAAACCATCGTTCATAGGTCCTTTCCCTCCTTTCTCCTTATTCCCTCTCTCATTTCCTACATTCCGCACTAAAAACTTCACCGCTAAATTAACATTTCTCATCCTACGCGATAACGCACGCTCGCGCGCACACACGCACGCACGTGCGAGCAAACACACACACTCCCTCTGTGCAGGCAGATTTTCCTCAGCGCCGGATTGACTGGTTAATCCGAGACTCTGGTACCATCCCGGAGCATTAGTTTAATTAACCAGGCCGCATTGTAATTCACGTGGAGGAGGTAGAGAGAGAGAGACAGAGAGAGAGAGAGAGCGAGAGAGAGAGATGGGCGAGACAGACATAAGCTCCCCCGTCTTTACCTCCATATTCCGAGAAGAGAACAGGACTTGGGAGGGAGGAAAGATTGAGGGAAGAGGGAAAATAGGGTGATAGCGTTCGGGAGGGAAAGAGTCCTTGTCATCGCCATCATCATGAACATCATCATCATAATCATCACGATGCGTGGCTGTGCCCCGGAGCTCGCTCCGGGGCACAGCCAGCATCCTACCCGAAACCACGGGAAGGCTTGCTTGCCCTTACGTCAAGCCATGCGGAAGAACGCAGCGGATGATTGCCCGTGGCCGTGTACATAAGCAAAGAGTGGATGTTTGCGCCACTAATCGCCAAAGTACGGTGGGGCGCGCGAATGGAGGGAGGGAGAGAGGGAGGGGGAGGGTGTGTGGAGGGGGAAGAAAGGAGGAAGAGGTGGAGAGAAAGAGAGAGAGGGAGAAAAGAGGACTGTGGGAAGGAGACTGCGCAAGTACGAGGAACACGAGGAGAGAAGGTCTTGTTTGAACGGCGCTAAGACAACACAGCCCTCTCTCCGAGTCATCGGCGAAGTGTGGGAGGAAATAAGAATGCGACGATATTAATAAAAAAAAACCTCGCCGCGGTGAAAGGGATTCGAAGGGCGACCTAGAGGCGTCGACAGAAACGGTAAAAATAAAATAAAACGAAGAACAAGCCTTACGGAATGAAACCGACAGCGATCTTGCGCGCGTTCCCGTCGCGGCGCGGAACGGGTCAGGGGAAAATAAAATAATCGCTCGTCGCTTGTTTCACGGCCGGTTGTTTCACGTCATGCTCCCAATACGAGTATGCGCGCATCGGACGTTTGTTTTCGGTTTCACGCCGTTCCGAGGAGGAGAAGTTGGTTAATCTCGTTATGTACCTTGTGGTGACGCAAGACTTCGTCCTGACGGATTGCGACGCCGTCTCCCGGAAAATATAACAGATGCCGAAGAGGCGTGGGAAACGGAAGAAGGGATAAAGGGAATGAGGGGGAAAGAGGGAGTTTCCTACGTGAGGAAGAGAATTCAAGGCGTGTGCAACCGGTAAGGAAAAGAGGATGGGGTTGAGAGACAGGAAGACAGTAGATGGGGATAAAGAAGCGGGAGATGGAGGGAAATAGAGAGAGAAATAGAGGGAAGACGCGATGGAGGAAAAAGACGGGAAGACAGAGGAAGAGAAGGGTGGTAGACGAGAGAGGGGGAGAAAGAGGGAGTGAGGGGGGGGGAGAGAAATAGGGAGGGAGGGAGAGAGAAGGAGGAGGGAGGGGGAGAGTGGGAGAGGTTGGGGGAGTGGGAGAATGTGGGGGGAGGGAGAATTTGGAGGGAGGGAGAGAGAGTAATATAGGTTTGGAGAGTGAATGAACGAGGAGGGTTGAAAAGAGGGTCCCTGCGTGAAATTGGTATGTCGATAAATGGAATTTTAATTCATGCAAATGGAATAATGAAGAAGTTTAAACGGCCGTAAATCTCGCAATCGCTCCGAAAAAAACCTCCCAGACGAGAAATTCGGTTAATTTCGTGTAGCGTTCGTTATTTCTCTTTTTATTATTTAGGGGATGATCGCTCGGGATATTTCGAAATCAGATGAAGACCGCCACGATTCGATGATAAATTCGACCTTTTTTTTAAAAAAAAATTGAATCCGCGGGGGAAAGCTTTCCGTAATTTGCCTAATTGAATGCACGGAAGAATAAAACTACCAACAAATCGAATAAAAAATCACGGAGTTTTGGTTCCGAGAGAATTTTAAAAAATATTATTTTTCAGCGAATGAGTTGGATAATCCGTCCGACAAACCGACAATTGCTCCCTCACCCAGAAAAATGCGTCACACACAAAAAAGCCGATTCGCGTAATTAAACTGTCCTTTTATGTCACGTTACGCATCACGTAGGCCTAAAAATGCCGAAAAAATGGGAGGAATGAAGCGGAATTAAATCAAATCAAACATTTCAAAATAACTGTCACGATTCCAGTCCGGGGAAGGTAATCTGGGTCCTGGGGGCAGGAATAACAATTAGGACCCGCTTTGTTTCCGCGCGGAACATTCGCCAGTGAAAGTACATACCTCCGCAAAGTTAAAAGGGTAAAGCTCCTCCGCTTTTCTGGATGGAGGCTTTATTGAGCCAACCAGACGAAATATGAGGAGGGGGGCGGGGGGGGGGGGGGGAGAGAGAATCTCCCCAGGAAATTTTACGCCGACCCTAACGCCACACTTATTATTCCGACCGGTCCCATTCCAACCGTATCGAGCCCCTCGAAACTCCTCTTACAAAACTTTTCCCATTCGCTCGCAAGGTCTGATGCTAGGAATAAAAAAAATGTACATGTATAACTAACTCTTTAGGCGAAGAAAGAGCGAGGACAATCAGTTTAAAACCGAGCCGAGAGGTAAGCGGAAAGGTTTTTTTTTTCTTAACAAGACGCGTTCTGCCGCAGGCTAAGAGCCGCGGGATGAAATTTCGGCGTGCGACTACGACGGGAATAAAATAAAAACACTCGAAATATGGTAATTCTCGTTAGGAAGGATTAGCGGAAATGTGTTGCTACCCTTTGTGGAACTCGAAATGTGCCAGACATCCCTTTACGCCCCTCTCAAAACCCCGCCCCGCCCCACTTTCCCTCTACACCCCCTTCCTGCTCCTTTTCCACCCTACTGACCCCCTCTTTTCCGCTCCTCACATCCCTCGTACTACCTTGAAAACCTCAAAAGCACTCCGACTTTCTATTTCCCCATACACATCCACGCTACAAGATGAGAGATGAGGGTGGGAAGTCATAAATGTGATAACTCCAAAAAAATAAAATATATCCACACCCCTTTACAAAAATATTAATTTGTTTAACATACATCTCCGCCGTTAACTTACGCGCGAGTTTTTTTTAAAGCATGATGTAAGACCGAAATTGTGTACCGTAAAATAAAATTACTACTGAGCTCGAAAGGTTTGTTTAATGTCACCGCACGGTGTTACGACCATAACAGTTGCCTCGCTCAGCCAGAGGAAGGGAGAGGGAGGGAAGAGAGTGAAAGAGGACGCGTAAAGGGGTTTCAGGAGCCATTTCCATTTAAATTAAAAAAAGGAGGTCGCGACTTTTCCATGGAAAATTGACCTTTATTTTTCTAGGGAGAAAATTCCGTATATTTTTTTCTTATTTTAAACTGGCTAACCCGACTTCCCCAGTTACGACTGCCACGTATCCCCCTCATCTACTGTTCTCCCCACCCTCTTCCATCTTGTCCCTTGCGAAAACGTGTCTCTATTCGACACGAAAAAAATTAACCTCTTCTTACTAAAACTTCCCAACCCTACCAATCCCATCGATTAAAAAAAAATTCGGACTCATCATGCATGCTTGAACCGAGTGGAATTTGTATGCATTTATGAGGGAGGGAATCCCCGTAACCCTATTTCCAGCGAATGAATAAAACAAGTTAGGAACGTACAACGTATCATAAATGGGCGCGTTTCGTGCAATGGAGTATTAGAAAGAAATGATATATCTGTACGTAAGGGAAATAGCGTTTTAAAGTTTTATTCATCATAAATAATCTATTTTCTTCCTATTTAAAAATATTGCATGCACACGTAAGGAAATTAAACATTTGTCTGTGAGATTGTTTACGTTCGTAACAATGAAGAAGTAACCATGCAATACATTTTCTAAGTTTAACTCGATTTAAACTTTATTGTTCCATTTTATTGATAACGGCTACTCCTACGATAAAAATGTATGGAAAAAGAATTACTCTTCTTTATTATTAGTTGTACAAGTTTTATTTGAAAAATATCTCGATATGACTAATACTTTGCGAGATATGACGAAAATTTCATTTTTTGTCACCAGTAAAGTGATACCCCTGATGGGCTTACGTGTTTCATTTTTGCGATTTTCTTATTAACTTTGATTGTAAGTTCTTAATATAAAATTTCGTGAAAATACGTTTGATAGAAGCTGAGAACGAAGACGCGGACGGACGGACGGGCAGACGGACGTACAGGCCGACAACAATAGTCACTCACGCTGGAGGCGAAAGGCGCCTAAAAATGAAGGGAATGAAAAAATTTTAAAAACCTAAAATTAAAATTTTGAGACATTTAGGACGCCTCGCAATTTCGTGACTCTTGAAATGAAAAGCACTTCACACGTGATCGCTTCGCTCCGTTTCTGGCATTTGTCACGCGGAGAGAAGAGTGAATTATGTTTCAGGGTTTCGGTGGCCAGAATGCCGAGCGCCGCGAAATTTAGCGTCGTTATTCATCAACTAGAGCAAGTGTCAGGGAGAAAATAGAGGAAAATGGAAATAAGTGGGTAAAATCGATCTTTTTCTATTTCGATCGACAAAAACGTTACATTAGCAAGCGGGAGGATGCGTTCATTTGTTTTGTGTCTCCGAGACGAAGCGCATACGTTAGAGCACGAGAAAAAGGGTACACAGAAACACCTAGCGAGTTCAGAGCAAAAAAGAAACGTGAAATTCCATGAATAATTCATACGCAAGCGCGAATTATTCGTACGTTTTCCTAAAGGATTTCAATATTTAGGAGAGTCTCTATTTCAGATTCTTGGAATACGACGCTTGGATTCGCTGCCGGAGTAGGCGGCCGCGGAGCTTTTCGTGGAATTTCTAAAATCATCCCATGAACTGACGCTTCGCTCTGCCTCGGAAAGCTTTAAACTCAACTTGTGATAATGTAAGAATATTAGGACTGCTCCCGAACTGTATAAAAGTAACATTGACTGAGTTCCTCATTGCACTACATCGAATTCGGTGTCGGCACTGAGGACTGCGCTAACATGATACTGTAATTACTAAAAAAAAGTGCGATTTAAAAATTTGAAAATCGATTGAAATATTAAGAGTTACTCGAGTTCCCTTTGGATCATAGAGAAAGGATTTTGTATTAAAATTCCAACATAACGTATATTTTATCAGGTGCGTGTGAAACTGGTGCAAATGTATACCGTATTTTGCAAACTAAATTGTCGCGATTAGGCCGACATACCTACAAGCGGCAAAAAAAGAAAATTTAGTAAAGAGACACTCAAACACAATTCAGGAACATGCGTCCAAATTAAAAACTGACGCACGCGTTAAATACAATAATAGTTTACAAGGTTCACTGTCATCGTGGCAAACAGTCGTCTCCCTAGGTTCCCAGCTTACATCGCGTTCACCAAGTAATAAAGTAATTCCTTCTACTTCGTCATTATAATCTATTCGGAATAGGAGATGTCATCTAAGTTATACATTTGATCACGAATTAAAAATTTTCAAGCGTGTCTTATGGAAATGTGAGTGAATTTGCGGATCTCCCATCGGTATGCATACACGATTCGTAGAAATTAAAAATTAGCGTAATAATTCATACAGGCAGTCAGCTGAATTCCGTCAGGGCAGACAAATGACTGTATTGGTTCTTTACACTCGGAAAATAATTTTTTCCTACATCGAAACAAAGTAATGAACTGTGGTAATGATATTTCATCTAGTGTACAAAAAATATAGGGCAGATGAGCTTCCTTCTTACTACAATTACCATTGCCAATTATATTGGTTTTACTGCCAGTCAAAATGCTCATTTGCGTTAATGGGAGTTCTTATCCAGTTTATCTTTCTAGTATAGGTAATTTTTGTTAATTACATAGATATCTAATCTCATTCGCATTGCACAAATAAGTGCCCTACATTATCTCTTTTACTACGTGAGGTGAAGCAATGGACGCACACTGCATTAAGTCCACCTAAGAGAATTATATTTCTCATTTTCCATTTCATACAGTTGTCTTTCTCGTTTTCATCACGAGTTGATTATTTTTTCTAAAACTCAACTTCATTCAAGTGAGATATGCTTTAAATAACTTTCTATTGCTTCAAGGCAGAGCGTTTTGCTTAAAATCACATTACATAAAATAAGAAATTAACTGCAGAAACGGATCCATTATATGGTAGAGCTTTGTTAGGTTTACGTTTCTACAAAAATAATAGCGAAACATAAATACGTTTAATATTCTTTATATCAAAAACGACGTTCTGTGAGTAAAAGGAAGTGGATTGTTTCAAGGCTTTGCTCAAAATATTTTTCTTAAATAATTGCCTTCCGAAAAAGTGTAATATAAAAATTATTTATCCAGTGTTGTGTCATCAATTGACGGATCAGTTATAGGAAGAAGTCAGCCAGCAGCAAAAGCAGAATATTAACCAAACTGTATGTGAAAAAATAATAATAAAGGTTTTTGTAATGAGTAGTCACTTTCAATAAAATACCTTATGGAATAGCCCCCGCAAGAAGAGCGGCATGAACCCACAGTATGGCATTTTGCAATTAGTGAAAATTTTCGAATTTTTGGAATATTTCGATTCTTTCCCATTTCTGGAGTTGTTGGATTTTTTTAAATTTTCGAATCTTTAAAATTTTGTATCTTTGTAATTTTTGAAATTTTAAAATTTCGAAAAATTACAATACTCCAAAATATTTTTAAAAAATTGAAAAATAAAAAATTAAACAAAATTTAAAAATTCCAAAATCAAAAGTTTCATATATTAAAAAATGTCAAATAATTCGAAATATTTGAAAAATTGCAAAAATCTGAAGAACTCGAAAAATTCAAATGTTCAAAAATTTCAAAAATTATTTGGCGCTACATTATATCATAGGGTATAATTATGTTAAAATTGAGTCAACCTTTTATGAAACCATTCGAAATTTTTCGATTCCACAGTTATCGCCTATGACAAAATTTAACGACACCCGCGATTTATATTATCCTCGCCAGTTAACTTTTCGGTCGCTGCCTTTCAAAATTTCCCCGGTGGATCTTCAGACGAATAATCGGCGACTCGAACGCGAAAAATAAAAACAGGCCCCCGCGCAGAGCGGGACATTTCGAAAAACTCACGCTCTAAAAATAAAAAAGAGGACCCTCATCTTCTCAACTGTTAAGCAATCGATGGGTGCGTCATGATAACCGGATATAACGATGAGAAAAAAACACATTCACGAAATATATGGCGGAACAGTATCCGCCATGAAAAACAAGTGAAACAAACCACGCATCCTTCCACCGCCTTCATGAGAGAGAAAGAGATGGAGCGAGAGAGAGAGAGATGGAGAGAGAGAGAGATGGAGAGAGAGAGAGAGAGAGAGAAAGAGAGATGGAGAGAGAGAGAAAGAGATGGAGAAAAAGAGAGAGAAAATAGGGAGCGGGCGGGAGTAATCGAGAGACAGGATATTCAAGAGGGCCGGAAGTGCGTGCCGAAGAGTGGATATCTGGGACTCGAAACTGTATTCGGTGGGAGAGGGTCGCAAGCCCTCTCAATATAGGCAGAATGAGAAAGAGAGAGCGAGAGGAAGAGGAAGGAACCAGTGGATGAGGGTTTTTGGGAGAAAGGAGTAAGAAGGAAGGGGGTGAGGAGAGAAAGAGAGGGGGAGAAAGGGATGCGGAGGCGGTAAAAACGTACCTATCCTCCTTAAGAAGGAAGCCAATGGCAATTATGCAGATTCGAGAGAGGGCGGATGCCTTAAAACGCAGGGTGGAGCGAAGGAAGGAAGGAAGGTGGTATGAGGGTAACAGGAGGCGTAGGAGGAAAAGGAGAGAGAGAGAGAGAGAGGCAGATTGCCGGGAGCACCCGATATGGAACACCTCAGAAAGCACCATCTCTCTCTCTCAGTCACTATCTCTACCACGTTTGTTCATCGCGAATGGGGCCGAGAGGGGGTGTGTGGGAAGAGGGGAGGAGGGAGGGTGAGGAGTGGGGGGGAGGGAAGGAGTTGAGAAGTTTTCGCGCGCCTTCCGGGGCAAAACTTCTCCAACACGGTTTGAGGAGGATAGATCGCTCTGGATGGCTTTCAGGCACGGACTGCCACGACTTTAATTCCTAATGTATACGGAAAAGGCACAGCAAAGTGAGGAAGCATTTTCATCGGAGAGGAGAGAGAGAGGGGGGGGGGGAGTAAGCTGGCTTGTAAGAACGAAAGGGTTTTTTGTGGAGGAGGCCGCGTAAGAGGTGGAATCTTAAAGCCTCCACCCGCAGCCTCGAGCTATTTTGTAATTTGATAGTTTCTTAAGGGAACAAAAACGCTCCTTTAAAAGGAAGAGTAATCCAGTTGGTTGCCGTCAGGGAAGATCTCGAGAAAGGGGAAGATAGAGAGAGAGAGAGGAACTGCCGTAAATTTTTACCTTCCTATAATTATAAGTGTTAACATGTACCTTTCGCGATCACGAACCGAACGCAAGAGGCGGATTACTTTTCGGGAGGCCTACGCAAAAGCTTTTTTTTTGTATCGATATTTCAATAAGCCAAACGTCACGGATTACCGTTAAAATTTAAGCCGGGAAAATGACGAAAGCCAGGGCACTGTTCACCGTCGATGAACAGTAGGGTAGGGATTATGGAAAATTGATCTGATGAGGCTTCTGATTTGAATGAAGAAGCTCGATTTCATTCGCAAAATAATTTTAAAATTTTCACATCATTTCCTGCTCGAAAAATGAAACTTTTAGTATTTAAAAATTTTCAATTCATTCATTGCTAAAAGAATGCAACCTTTAATATTTATTCATAATATATATCATGATATGGAAAAATGTCACAACATAGTCAACATAATTTAGATAATTTATACACGAGTCGGTTGTCTTCGAATATGGTAGAAGACACGACAATCTTTAAACCGGAATAAAGCTTAATTTTTGACATAAGAAGGGCAGAGATAGGCGGTTAAACTGAAAGCAAGTAATGAATTCATTTCGCCACACAATGGTTTACAAAGAGCTAAAATATTTCAATTTATTTACACCAGGATAAGGAACACTTTCGAATGGATTTTCGTGAAAAAAAATAAAGGAAAATTAAAACCAGCTCCCAATAACACGATCAGCGAAATTTAAACTCAATTAGCTCCACGAAGAACAATTTCCATTTCACGGCCTCGAATAAAATGCGTTTAATTTATTCCGTCTACCAAAGAATAATTAAATATAACGCCTCCCCCCTGTAGGGTAACATTTTGCGCGATGCGGGAATCTAAAAAAACATTTATTTTTTTCGCAAAGTAATTCTAGATTACTTTAAAAAATACAAACAGCCTAATTTCTATTCGTTTCGACGTATAATTCGCCTGTTCGAGCATGGGAAAAATTTAAAAAATCTGATTTGGCCAACACATGAGTTTCTCCATATTTGGGGTATAGATACTTAAATTATTATGAATAGCATTATAAGGCAAAATTATTATTTCGGTACTTACATATTATAGCCAGGATCCTTCGTAGTAAACAAATAGTCAATTATATTCAATAATTCAACAATGATAATATTCAATCCCGACAACTCATTTTTATTTAGTAAACAAAATAGAAATTCGTACCTAAAAAAGAATATGAAGATTTGGGATTTGTCAGGAACCGAGAGTGAAGCTGTACAATTTCTTCAAAAGCGCGGAATCCTACCAAGTGAGCGGGAATGTATAAGAGGACATAAGATGAAGCTATACTTTGCGGCGCAACAGTCAAGAGGATATAACATTGAAAGGATATATTGACGAGCATTCGACTCGCTTTGTTTTAATGGGTAGTCGTCTCCGGGCGCTACAGCGCCCTTCGCATCGCCCGGAACCAAAGAAACCCTCTCCGTTGTCCGGTGATTGGGTTTGTAAATGTCGAGACCGGCCAAACAGCTTCTTGTCCGGTGATTGGGTTTGTAAATGTCAAGACAGGCCAATCAGTTTCTGTTAATGTTGTTATTAAAGAACATTGGAAGCCGAAAATAAATTCTTAATACTTCCATTCATTATTTAAAATGTTAACTTTTCATAATTAATAAATTTTTCAAACCTTAACATTTTCTGTATTGTAAACCTTGCATTATACTCTTTCTTCTTTGTGGGGACTCAGCCTCCGAACCCCCGTGTTTTTTTTAAAAGGGTGGTTAATATAACATAATAAATTAAAAAATTCGTAGTAAAACAAATAATCAATTATATTCAATAATTCAACAATGATAATATTCAACCCTGACAACTCCTGCAGAAAATACGTAACCTGCGAAGGGTCCTGGCTATAATACCTAAGTACCATTATTTCGTATCGTAAAAGAATACAGTCGTTCTTATTGCCGTAAATTATATTTTGAATATGTTTACAGAATTCACCGCTACATGGTGGTGGCGCTGTATACAGAAAATTAAGAAAAAGAAAAATATCTCCGAAATGGATGGTTCTACGAAAAATTGTTTCAAACAAAACTTGGAAGAAATATATTCTCTACAAATTTGGTTCTCAAGAAGATTACCAATAACGACGTTTTTAAGGAGATATTTGACGAAAACCGAAAAAACCGATTATTTATAAATAATTCCTAAACAATAACTTCTATGGAAAATTGTTTGAAACAAAAGATGTAGGAAATTATATTGTTCACATTATTTGTTCAATGTATACAATAATGACGTATTATCGAGGAAACATCGCTAAAACCGAATCGGGTTTCGAATAAACCTCGACTTCCGGTTAACCGTTATTGTCCAAAAACTAATCAGTTCTTTGTGCACATGCTAAAGTGTTATATATTCAAAATATAATGTACGGCAATAAGGACGACTGTATTCTTTTACGATATGAAATAATAATTTTGCCTTATAATGCTATTCATAATAATTTAAATATCTATACCCCAAATATGGAGAAAGTCATGTGCTGGCCACATCAGATTTTTTAAATCATTCTCAATGCAATGTAATGTAAATTAGTACAAACTATTTCATCACAAACACACAAATAAATCACACTAGCATGGTTTCGCATCTAATTGTATCATAATCAGGTCATCATTTCTACGCGTTCCATTGCGCTAAATTAAGTTAAATTTATGAGAGTTAAAATTTAACAATGGGAATTGGCTATTTTTCACGACATTCGAAACCATTCCATGCCGTATGCGAATCAAATTGTGAGGTTGATTTTCAAAATTCACGTCGAAAGGCTTCCGTTACGAATTGAAAAGCAAAGGATTTTATGTGAGTCGCATCGAGGAAAACAGTATCGTATTTCGGTCAAAAAACTAACATTCCATTTTTAATTTTTTACCGCCAAGTGTTGAATTAATCTCGTATTTCGCGAGACTAGAAAAATATACTCCGGTGGAACGAATCGGTTGAATTCATCCGGCCATGATATAGGTATCTCGATCCAGTTTTCCACGGTGCTTAACTAATTGGCTGATTTAACTGAATGTAGGGAAACATTTTCATATATTCGCGATAAACTTAATCAATTTATCAATAAGCCAAGGTTTTACCACAAATCAAAATTAATTCTGACTTAAAAACCATAACCGCAGTATGCTAACAAATGAACTAAGTATTCTATATTAGAATAATTTTTAAATTCGACCATTTTTTTGCTTCGATTCGCCTGAATGCTGAAATTTACACAATATTAGCAATTTAATCACGCATCCATAAGCTCGTACACGCGTATAAGATACCAGTTTTAATTTCAACGATAATGACGCATTCACTTACATGAAATTCACGTCTAGCTCATGAGTTGTTTAATGAATTTCGCCTCGTACAACGGCTTCCTAGATTTTGTAAAAAATAATGTAATTAAAATTAAGCCGGTCTCCAATATGGCCACAGGGCAATATCAGTTCACCCAATTCCGCTGATATTTTACGTAATACCTTGGCAATGAAGCCGGTAAAATACCTCCCAGTTTTCAGAAAAGAGATAAATGAATATATTTAAAGAATGATTTTAATGATTTATAATTTTATGATGCGAATTGAAAGAAAATTCATTATATAAAGAAATAAGGTATTATCGCTAAAAATTAATAGTGTTACCTTTGTTGTCAATTGGAAAAATAGTAATACAGAAGCTATTTTAGGATTTGAAAAATCATATTCATCTTTCATAACATTTTTAACGTAATTTATATGAAATGTTATCGAATAAATAAAAAAAGAAATACAAATGAAACTCATAACCATCCGCAATTTTTACACTACCTCCGAAGATCAATAACAGCAACATTATAATCATGCTTAAGCTTTAACTGGTTTCTAAATGCAGAAATCATTATTATCACAATTCCATTTTCATTAGGGAGCTGCGGTTTAAAACGGAGTTTATACCCTTTTTCGGAAGGCAACAATTTAAAATTCAAACTCATTTACTCACAATGATTAATTTAACAGCACGTGTCCTACATAATTTATTTACAATTTCGTTTAAAATAAAAAAACTCGTATTTCATTATCAGAGATTATTATCGATAATAGGAAAATCGAGTCCAAAAAGCGAGCCATATCGAAGAGAATATCTACGATCGGTCAGAAAATACGATCGATACGAATCCTGAAAACCGCCTCGAAAATTCTACCGCCGTAGAATAAAATCAATCAAAATACATAGACAACTGAGCAAGCGACCCGGATCGTCGAGGTCGTCACCCCTCACCCCTGACCCTTTACTCACTGCAACCCCGACACCGCCTCTATTCCCCTCATAACCGGCCAAGCGGCTCTCATTCGTCGGATTTTTTTAACGTATTCCTCGGAGCGACCCCGTTTTTTTTACGGTCCCGCGACCGTGTATCGAGAACGGAAAACCGCCGGTCCAACAATAGCGGTCGCCGTGCGACCGAATCGTAACATTGTTACGTGCTCTCCGGAAAAAATGCCGTTTCATTTAGACGAAGGGCCGAGAGAGAAAGAGGATATACATATAAAAGACTTTTATTCAATATCCTCTCACTCCCTCGCTCAATCACAAGGTGGCCAATTTTCCGGTACCTACTGTTTCGAAACGATTTCGTCCACAGAAACGCTCGCCGTGTTTTATTTTTCGCTGCGCTTTTTTCTCTCTCTCACGCATAAACGATGTGCATCCGAGGTTTTGGAAGGGGTGTTGTTGGTTTACGCCACGAACGAAACGAGACTGACAATGACCGCTCGACGACCCGCGAAAAGCTGCGATTCTCTCTCCCCCCCCCCCTCCCCCTCTCTCTCCCCCTTCGTGGGTGTTTTCCTGCATGGTCTTTTACTAGGATGGCCAAGTCTGGTCTTTCCTAGGTTTTTACCGCAATTACTCGGTCTTTTTATAGAAATTTTCCGAATTCGTAATTTGGTGTTTTGCTTGTGTTTTTCTATTTATTTATTTTATTTTCTGGTTCTTTTCTGTGAAATCATTATTACTATTTTATTATCATTGGTAATTGTTGACGCAGGGTTAAATGTAAGAAGGGTCTCAATTTCGCTCTAAATGAAGTCGTTTGTCTGTCTGTCTGTCTCTCACACTCTCTCTCTCTTTCCCGCCATTTTTCATTCCTTTTCACCGCCCCTCCCTAATATCCGTACCTCGCTTTGTGCCTCGTCCTGTTTCCCACACTTTTAACTTTCCCTCTTCTTCCTGCCGTCCTAAGCGTTTTTCCCCTCCTCTTTCTCTTCTATCTCTCACGCGACATATAAACTGACGCAGGAACCATGTTATTGAAAATTTTCTTCTGAAAACAGAGCGAGATATTCATAAACATATTTATACAAGCCCTTTCTCTCTGTGGGTGTTTCTCTACAGCGATATTTTCTTTCGTTTTCTAGTGTTTTCCCTAAATATTTAGAACATTCGATATCACTTTTGTTCTTTTTCTGCATTTACGTGCCTATTTATCATAAATATACTCACTTTTTTAATTTTTTAATTTCCCTCTATTTCTCAATATCCGTAGGATGAAAGTATTACATCCGTAAATCCAATAATACGACGATAGTGTCAGTTTCGGTGTCAATTTTTCCTTTTACTCAACCTCTAATCTTTTCCATATCTTTCATTGATGTGAACTTATAGAAGGAGACACATTCTTTATTTTATCGGGAATCAAACCCCGGTCTCCCACTGGTCGGGTAAGCGCTCAACCAACTTTCAAGCTAATCTGATTCTCAATTCTCGAATCGGGGTATTTACTGGTGAGGAAAACCTCCTCCTCACCGAGGAACAGCGTAAAATACCCATACTATAAATCTCAAGAAAGTAAGATAACTTTCACTGCCAATTTCTAACCCTCCCTCTTTCTTTTCCCCCTTTCTCTTTGTAAGAAGAGACAATATAGTCTCAATTTCGCCCTTAATAAAATCGCGTGTCTATTTTTTCTCTCCCTCGTCCTCATTCTCCTTTCACTTCTGCAAATCCTCCCTGTACCTCTCCTCATCATTTATCTACCTCTCTCCTCTACCATTTCCTTCTCCTCTCTCTTCCCCGTCCTTTTTTCATTCTTCAATCTCGCTCTTATTTTTCTAACATCTTATTCTCCCTCTCTCTCTTTAACCTTCTTCATCTCTCCTCCCTCAAACGTTTCGCAGGAGGAATGAGAAATCCGCTGGGTTTTTGCCATCTCGTTCGAATTCCATTGATCCGTCCGTTTCGGTCAACTTACCCTCTACCTCCTGTTTCAACCAATCTTCCCCTTTCCTTCCCTCCACCCCCCACCCCTCCACCCCACTGTGCCTCAATCACACAATGCGCAGCGATTTAAAATCAAAATTGTCTCCGGCTATATTGGCCCCGTCGGTAAAATCAAGTTTTGTCAGTAAAACCGGGGCGGGAGGTGTGTGGAAGCAATTTCGTCCCCGACTCCCCCCTCCCCCCCCACCCACCCACCTCGCCCTTCCTCTCTCCACGTCGCGGCACCTCATACGCCTCGCCCCGCCCCTCCTTCTCTTTTTGCCACACCTCCGCGCGAGCAATTTAAACAGATTCGGACCGAGCCGGTTTTGGTAGGTGTTGGAAATCCGAGCGTATTGAAAGGCTAACGAAAATTCCAATGGCAAATATGCTCAAATGTGCTATCACTACGTTTTTCAATTTTCTTTTTGTCGGCATCCGGCGAATGTGGGCAGGAACTTTGATATGCAGCCGATAGAGGCAGAAAAGGGTTTGATTTTTAACATTAGGCTTGACAGTTTTCAGATGAAATATTTTTTTACCGTTTTCACGCGGTAGCTATGCAAATTAAAAGTCGGGGGATTTTCGTGCAAGTGGAACACTGAAATAAAAAACTCGGATAAATATTAAGTACTTTTCTAAATTTTTGGTGAATACTCTGGCGGCTGTTAGGTAAGTTAAATTTATTTCGTTGAAGTCTGTGTCGAAGTTGCTACGCTGGAAGCCACAGCAAACTAACGACATGTTCATTTAAATGTCGATGATCATTTGTTTTGTAAATACAAATAAAATATTCGGCTGTTGTATACCTATAACATTATCTGTTTTTGTGCGCTGATTATTTTTCTTGTATTAAGTAATTTTAAAACAAGTGCGAATCAAGCTAATTCCTCTATAGACGAACCTATTTGATATGTGACAACAATAGTTCCATGGAGGCGCATTTTCAATTTTGTTTTTGAGCAAGAAGGCTTAAAAAAAAGAATAACGTCTTGAAGCATTCATTTCAAGGCGTCGCAGAAACCTGCAAATTACTTCAAAAAAATTATTCCATTTCAAGGCTAAAGAAATAACGTGAAAGTAAAAGAGTTGTGCGATTCTACTGCATGCGCAAGAGTGAAAAATAAAAGTTCTTTCCGTAATATTATCGCAGGAGTTAAAAAAAAAAACTCGGAAATCTTTGAAAAGCCATAAGTGCCGCAAAAGAAATTTTTCATGCGTCGAAAAAGAAGAGTTGGCATTACGGGAGAAAAACGCTTCAACTTTCGCGATAGTAATTTGCTCGCATACGCTTACATGCTTCTCCATCAGAACACTAGAGAGTGTCGTTTTAGTCGAATTCCGCCGTTTCCTCCTCTGTCAACATTCCATCTTGCGCTTCTCTTGTTTCACTCACACTTTAACCTTCTCTCTTAAAAAAATTACCCGCTCATTCTTCGCGATGCTTTTTTTCGGAGCCCTTCATTTACATTGACACTTTAACCTTCTCTCTTAAAAAATTACTCGCTCATTCCTAGCGATGCTTTTTTTCGGAGCTCTTCATTTACATTCAGAGCCCTTTTACCGCCGGTCTTTTTATCTTTAGTCCCGTTTTCCCTCCTCTCTCTCTCTCCTCTCCTTACTCTATATTCATAAACTCTCGTCCTCAGCACACCACTCCACTCTCACAGCCTCTCCGCCATACCGCCAACCACTTCTGGCATCCTTCATATTTTTATTTAAGTCTCCTTAAAGATATTCCCTCCTTTCTCTCTCTCTACTTTCTCTCTCTCCTCTTCCCTCTCACTTCTCACAAAACACCCGACCCACACCTCCCGCCGTGCTCAAAGAGGAATGAATTTATGCGCCTCTTCCTACAAGGTTATCCTTCTTCTCGAAACACACAAAACGCATCTCCTTTATTTTTCGCGGCCGAAAGCCGTTAGGTGGCGCGAGAGGCGGAGGCGGATGTCCTCTTAGGAAAAGGAGGGGGAGGGGGGGGTTTATTTTTCCGAATCCTTCGTTTTTGAAGTCGCTCAGATTTGTGAGCGTGAAGAAATAGGGGGGGTTTATGGGAGTGGGGGGAGGGTGACGGAAGGGAGAAAGGGGGAGAGAGGGGAAGAGGGGGGGAGGGGACAGAAGCCGTTTACGGTGTGATGAGAGCGATGAAACAAAAGAATGTGTTCGAGGCGCGAATTGAGACGTGCGATCTTTAATGCTTAATGCGTAAATTAAAGTAAACTTGAGAGCACAGCGGTCTTTGTAACCTTATGGAGAGAGAGAGAGAGAGAAGCATGTTAACATTTTCACGCCGATAAAGTGAGAATGGAATGAAAACACCTCGAGGCGACGCATTTAACAGCGTTGCGTTTAAGCAATATGGAGATGCTGGCGAAAAAAGTCAGGATTTAAAAATAAAAACAGCCGCCGAAGGATGAAAGTGATGCGACTGTGACGACGGTTGCGCAAAAAAATAATAAATAGCAAACATCCTACTACAAATAAAATCTCTCTTCGAATGAGTTTTCATTAATTCTGTTAAAGATTGACGAACAATTGTAAAAAATTAGGTTTAACTCTGAGGCAGTTAGGCAACGCATTGGTGTAACATTAAAGAGCTAGTAATAAAAAGAACGAAAAACTGTTTATTATTAGTGGATGACTCAACGTTTTTCAATCTTATAATTGTGAGTAAATTCCTGGTTTCATTAACGTGATTATAGAGCAAGATTTCTACGATCTGTCAACTACCGAAATTGGGAGTTTATTGTATCACAAGTAGGACGGAAAAGTGGAAGAGTATGGGTTCAATTCGAAATCAAATAAAATTCATGCGATTTTACAAAAATTTCACTGTCTCCACAAATTTACGTTACACGACTGGTTTCCACGATTAAACGCCATCACATCTTTTATTATAGGACCCATTCCCATATAATGGTTTCCCGTCAGATATCGGCCTCTCCAGTGAATCGTTGGTTCTGTGGTAACCAGGAAATAATTAATAAAATCCCGTTGAAGCCGCTAAGGCAAAGGCCATATAAATGAGACTGACATGCTCTCTACATCTGGAATCGAAATCAGTTTACCGTCAGCACGCAATATCCCAATTCGGCCGAAAAATCCGACTTCTGATGAAGAGATCATTTATAAAAATCCGCTTATTTACTTGATTTTGACAAGTCCGAGAACAAACAGAATACAAAATTAACGATCAATTTTGCTGAAATACCTCAGTTAGAGGAAATAAAGCTCTAAAAAGTAATTAAACCAGCCAAAACAATTCGCGGAATTTATCCCTCTGCATTTACAAAATATCTGGTTTTATTAAAGAGCAAAAAACACGATGGACTAGTGCACTTACTATTCTGAACGACCTTAAAATAATATTATAAAATCCTTTTTCGTATCCTTAAATTTGAACGTCAGTAGATAAATGCCACAGGTTTGAAACAATGCCAGTTTATGGCGACCAAAACCGTGTGACTAATTCACCTTTTACTTTACCGAACCGGAACGAGTCTCGATTTATTTCGAAGTAATTACTCAAATGGCGACTCAAAAAGGCAGCCTTTTACCATTCCGTTTCAATGACTGCAACCAAAAGAGAAAGAGGGATATCACATGGAAAGAGAGAAGGAGATAAAACAAGAGAGCCATGATGGATGTCACCAACTAATAGGAGAATGGAAAGGAAGGCAGGAGTGAGGTGAACGATCATTAAAGAAATTTTCAAAATCCTTTTTTGAAAACGAATGAAGGAGCTCTCCTTACGGTGGCGCATTAAATAATTTTATGTGGCCCACCGCCAGTGTTTCATAGTTTTCGAAACTTTTTCATTTTGATTTTGATTTAACCACCAAACATTATTTTTTATCAAACAATATCTGATATATTTCTATCGATGAATTGGTACCCCTTAATAAATATTTCTAAGTTTAAAGAAGTTATTTTTAATGTTGTTTGTTATCTCTTCTCATGGGTATTTCTAAGGACGAATTTCATAACGTTGAAATTTTAACCCTGAAAACCTTATTTTAACTTGAGTTTTGCTCATACGGTGCCTAAGAATCTTTAGGTAACTTCCGATTTAACTTCCACCGAAGCAATGGCAATATCCAATACAGCCCACCGAAGGATTCACTACTCCCGATGCGGATGAAAAAGGTTGCCCACCCCCTGCGCTAGATGATTCAGGCTAACTTCCATAGAGATAAAGTAGTCGAGTAAACAAGATGCGCGTTTAAAGCTACTGTGAACAACCGATCGCGTTATGACGACAGGAGTTACATCCATCTATTTATCGACATATTGATCAATGGTTGACGGCACGGCGGGAAGAGTTTTTCTCAGTAGGTATCTAAAATTATTCGCAACTAAAGCGACCTCGTTCGCAAATTCGTTGAATCCTATTCAATTCAGTTTCAAAATCGGGAATAATTTGAACGATTTGGACCACGGGAGGGGATGGAGAGATAAAAATTCAAAGGAAAATTTGAAATTCGCAAAGGAAAGTTGTTTTTTTTTTTGATTTTCTGGTACGTCGCCCTACGAGAAAACCGAAATGATTCACGTGAAAAATAAAATTGTCTAATCCCACTAGCGATATAATGCATAAAATAACCAAATATATTAAAAAATGATAAAAAGATGTTCCAAAAGTCTCTCCCACGTGTTAAGAATATGTAACAAAAAATAAACCAACAGTCAAAAAACAAGAACAAAAAAATAACACGCCAAATCGCTATTTCATCTCATTACACCCATATTAACTTTCCTGATTATTATGAATAATTATTCAGACGAACATAACCATAAATATAAAAGATAAATATGAAAACTGATGCAAAAGAAATATAACTATGATTATAAGAAACATTTCATTTTCTGTTACTCAACCTTAACATAAAGGGATAAAGGGACTTCTGGGACGTCCTGCAGGTACTCTAATTATGTGCTAATATCAACTTTTAGTGATGTATTGCTAAATACACACGATCCGTAACGAAATATTTTGCATTTTATAAGCCTATTAAGCGTGAATTGGTAAAACCGGAGTGCAGAGAAGGAATTTTCACTACAACCTAAATATACAATATGCGAGGAAATGGTTTTAAAGGTAATTTTTTTTATGTTCTTTATCGTGAAATTACGAATCAGTCAGAGATCGCAATAAAGAGCTTCGACGAAATGAGACAAATCCAAAAAAAACATTTACGAGCACTAGCAGTTCATTTTTTTTTTAACAAATAAAAATTAGGTGCACGGACATGAAGGGCAGTCCGCTGACTCGCAATGGTCTTCGCGAATGATTTTTTACAAAAAGACCGAAATGTTCCAAAAAATATTTTTTTCAAAATCGCCAAAATAAAAAAAAATTCTTTTTCCGGTCACCAACTATTTTAACGGGTAGCCGCCATAGATTTCGAAATGCCAGCGCTTGTTCGTAACAAGTCGAAAGTCGAGATGTCTGGATTGGCCGATACCGATGTCCCCGTTGATCTATAATGCACGTTCAGCGAGTTGCAAGCCGGGAAAACATCTGAATAAATTCATCGCCGCTTGCCGAATCTCGTTCCTATCGTTCCCATATTTTTTTTATTTTCCGATTCACCGACGATCGTCTTTTTTTTTAAACCGTCTACGGGAATTATCGGCCAGCACGTATAGAACTCGAAGGGGGAGGAGGGGGAGGAGGGGGGGGAGGGGGAGGGACGGAAGAGGAAGTAACAAACGAACGCGAGAACTAAAATACCGCTAATCCTTTAAATAACCAACAAATTAAACTCCGATTTATATCAACGGCCTCGGATCCGTTCGTTTTGCGAGATAAAGTAGATCGCACGTCCAAAAGTCAATTCCGTTTCGGTCCGCTTGACTTAACCTACAGGAACACGGTTTTTCTACTTTTATTTTTGCGGGCATATAAAAGATTTTTTCGGCGAATTGTAACAAGGGGGAATAGAATTTAACGTTTTATTTTTTTTATTAGAATAATCAAAACATTTGAAAAGAATTGTCGGGAGTGTTTTGCTACTTGAATAATGCAAACAACTGCATCCGTTAGATTTAAAAAAAAACCGATTAATCTCCAACGAATAATTCTGTTTTATTTTCGTGCGTGGCGTCCGCTCCTTTTCGGACATAGTCCACGCGAAATCTGTCTCGTCCCTTGACCACGTCTAGTTGACCTACATCACCGTCATTTGTATGGCCGCGTCGAGCTTGTCGAAGGGCTCGAGGCTGAAATTAAAATTGTCCGGGTTTTTATCACACGGATTTGTTTTTAATTAAATAACCGCCCCAGTAATTTCACGAAAAGTATGTTTATCGGTGACCACGAACGAATTAAGTGTTTTTGGCGACGGATACGTTGAAGTACTGCGGCATTAAACTCAGTTGTGCATAATGTAAAACCCCGTCATTATCGCAGAAAAGTAATTTTATACAACGCTACACGCTTGCTATGGATAGAATTACGACGATAAGGGTGCAACACTTTATATAACGAAGGCAATTCTTTAGAAGCGTACGTAACTTGACCGACTGCGAAAGAAATGACTGAAATTATGAGTAAAAATGCTATTTATTTTTAATTATTTATTCTAATCCTTAAGCAGCGTTAAAACCTTTACTATGAATAAGTAACATAACAAGTTATAAAAAATAACAATAAAAACAATTGCAAACATTTAATGCAATAACAAATGGGCAAAAAAATTTCAAAGAATAAAAGGGAAAAATCTGATGTGGCCAACACATGACTTTCTCCATATTTGGGGTATAGATATTTAAATTATTATGAATAGCATTATAAGGCAAAATTATTATTTCGTATTGTAAAATAATACAGTCGTCCTTATTGCCGTAAATTAGGTATATTTTGAATATGTTTACAGAATTCACCGCTACATGGTGGTGGCGCTCTATACTGGAAATTAAGAAAAAGAAAAATATCTCCGAAATGGATGGTTCTACGAAAATTTGTTTCAAACAAAACTTGGAAGAAATATTATTCTCTACAACTTTGGTCCTCACGAAGATGACCAATTACGACGTTTTTAAGGAGATTTTTAACGGAAACCGAAAAACCGGTTATTTATAAATAACTCCTATAGAAAATTGTTTCAAATGAAAGTTGTAGGAAATTACATTCTCTATAACTTTTGTATAGAATTGTAAATACAAAAATGATATTTTAACCAAGAAATATCGCAAAAACCGAATCGGGTTTCGAATAAACCTCGACTTCCGGTTATCCGTTATTGTCCAAAAACTAATCAGTTCTTTGTGCTCATGTTAAAGTGTTATATATGAAGTTTGGTAACGATATGGCACGTACTTTTTGAGTTAGAGCGCCCACACTAACATACACACACACATACACACACACAGACATCATTCCGAAAATAGTCTAAACGTGTTCTAGGGACCTCAAAACATGTATTTCCGTTGAAATCTCGAAGTCGATTTTTTTCATGAATACAATACTTTCCCATTACTACGTATGGAGAAAGTAAAAAGGGACAAATAAACTATGATTTGGACAGTAAGACACTAAAATTCGACGTGAAAATGTTTTTGATGAGGTTCTTAATTGTTAGGGCGTTATAGGAAGAAGGAATTCGAAAGAAGAATGAGTGTTGATACCACCGGCAGAATCACTGTTTTAGATTAATTAACGATAGAATTTATTGAGGTCCTATATTTTTCAGAATGCTTTCACAAGTTGGAAGAGGCAGTAGCTTTTTCACACTTTTTTTGATCCTGGCTATTTTAATTTCATTTCGAAAATGTGCGCTATTAAACAATATAAACTTCTGTATTAAAAGTCATATATGCATTCCAATCGGGAAATCACCAGTCCTATGTACAAAAATATGTTCTACTGTATAGCAGTGAGAATAAATGATAAGTTTTCTACAAGGAATATAAACTCGAAAATGTTTAAACGCGATAATTTCGTAAAAATACAGTTATTGTCCCGCAGTTGTTTCCTGGAAGCCCGTCAAAGGAACGACCTATGATCAGAATTGCGTCCAAACGTCCACCAAAACGTGTATTAGCATGCAAATTCCTCAAATTCAAACAGTAGAAATCATCGAGGACAACACGTGCCGAGCAGAATTTGTCGCTGGGTTAGGAAAAAAAAGCATCGATGGCAACGAACAGCTAGTGAAGCCACCTTGCCATACAAGAGGAAAATGTTTACACGCGGACGTATATATTCCCTTTGAAAGAGCCACTAGACCCATGACAAAAACAATTTGTTGAATGTAAGCGAATAGGTAACGAAATTTCAAGGCACCACACGTACAAGGGTACTCAAATACTCGACATTGATTTATTTTTTGTTTTATTTTTTTTAAACCAGAAGGAGAGATCGAATCTATTCGCGAACCATGTCGGCGATCGGAAACGTCGGTACGATGATGAAGGATATGAAGAGGGACTTTCCCAGGAGCTAGGAGAGGAATGAGAACGAGAAAGCAGAGCAAAACACGTCCATGGGTTAAAAAAATTCTCGGATGAGATATAAGTATTCTCTGCCTCGCTATAAAACTTGCTCGGTTGAACACGGAAACAATGTCGATGCGTGTAAAGTAAACTTCCGAATAAAAACTATCCGTCGGCAGCGAATAAACACAAGCAAAGAAAAAATTATACGGGAAATACAAATACGTACATTTAGAACACGTTGTGCATAAAACTTGCGAATTTCAAATACAGAGAATAGGTCCTCTGTGAAAATTACATCAACCACTCTGAATATACAAGTTTAATTATCGTTGATGTTTAATGAGCTGACTCTAAATGCATAGAGATTGTAGCTGAATTCGCATTTGATTGAACCTTAAACTTTAATGACTGTGATAGTGCACAGATTATTCGACACAATTTGCACTAACTTTTTAAATATCAATTATTTGTGGCAAATATGAGCGATTAATTCGAAATCGTACACAAGAACACACCAATGTGTGAATGAAAACAGTAGAACGCCGCCCCGAAAAAAATTAAAGTAAGCGAACGTATTCTCGGCCAAAAAGAGAAAAAGAACGAAATACTGGAGAGAGAGATGGAGAATATTTTGGAAGAGGAACAGAGAGTGGGGAGACGCGAAAGAAATATGGAGAGTTTAAGCGAAGATCCCCTCGCAGCAAATGAAACAAATGACGACCGCCATACTTCTTCTCCCACTCACAAAACCTTCCCATGCGCGCCTGCTACTCCTCACGTGGTCCGCAGCATGTTTCCCGTCTCATCTTCTATCCTAGTCCATCTCTCTCCGTCCTCCTTTTGCTAGCCCACCCAAGGAGTAAAAAACCTCTTTCGAGGAGGAAGAGATTCGTTGCCAGCCCTCGTCCCAACTAAACCTCTTTCCACCCCACCACTAACTCTCTTTTACTTCCCTCTTTAAACACAGTCTTTTGATCCTCCCTACTCATCTCTGACCATCAAAAAAACGGCACCAAACCTCCCTTGTCCCACCTCACTCTTCTTTCCTCTCTCTCTCTTTCTCCCTACATTTTCCTCCATTTCTCCTTCTCCCTCCATCTCCGTCTTCCACTGCATATCACCCCCTTCCACCGTCTCTCTCTTTCTTTCTCCCTCTATTTCCCTCCCCCCATGCCTCAATCCCTATCCGTACCTCCCTCTATATCTCTCCCTCCCTCTATCTCTCCCACTCCATCTCTCACCCTCTCCATCTCTCTCCTCTCCATTTGTCTACCTCTAACCTCTCTTCCTCCATCTCTCTCTTCCTCCCTATATCTCTCTTTCTTCCTCCCTCCATCTCTCTTTCTTCATCTCTCTCTCTCTGTCTAACTCCCTCTATCTCTCCCCATTCCTCTCTCTCTTCCTCTCCTAAATCCCTCTAGCTCTCTCAATATCCCCCTCCTTTCCTCTCTCTCCCTAACTCCCTCCATCTCTCTCCCTATCTCTTTCCATCCTTATCCGTACCTCCCTCCATATTTCTCCGTTACTATCTCTTCCCTCCATCATTGTGTGTAGGTGTATATATATAATCATTATTTTTTCTATTCTCCTTTGTAATTCCTTTGTAATTATTTTATTATTATATAGCCTCAATTTCGCCCTTAATAAAGTCGTTTGTCTGTCTCTCCTTTCCCTCCACCTCTCCCTCACTCCATCTCCCTCCTTTTCTCTCTCGCCATCTCTTTCCACCATCTTTCTCTTCTTCCTCCCCCCTTCTCTCTTCCTCCCCTCTCTTTCTCAGTCTCTCTCGGGGTCATCCAGCTATACTGAAAAACACCTCTCTCTCCTTTCCTCTCTCTCTCTCTCTATCTTTCGGTTTATTCTCGGTCGTCGGACGCAGGACTCCACGCCATGTGGTCAGTAGAATGGAAGGACGAAACGATCCCACACTACGACGGCAATTGCCGGACGGAATGACGCGAGCAGACCTCTCAGAAAGCAGTGAGAGACGAGATCTTGGAAAGAATCGCTGAGTTGGAAGCGTTAAAGGAGGAAGCGCGGACATCGGATACGACTTTAAAAACTTCACTGTCCGAGATTCGGGCAGATTTAATTTTCGCCGAAAATTTTCCCGTGTACGCATATACGCATTTGAGAGATTAGTATTTTAGGAAGATGGTGTTTCTCATTAACCGGAAAGATGTATCATATTTCATAGAACTCTTTCTATTCCTCAATTTTAGCCTTTGGTTTATATCCACAAGTTTGCGAACGAAGAATATATCCTAAGGTATAAGGAAGATCTTCGACAAGGATTTCCTGTCATTTTAATGACGCAAACATTCAAATAGCCTTTAAACTCCATGTTACAACCACCCTTTATTTTACAGGGATAACGACCGTAAGGAGCCGAAGCAAATATTTATAGCCATCGAAAAGTTTTTTTAATGTCCTTTGATGCTTTTTTAATGTACATAGCAAATTGCGTGCATAAATATCGTGATAGCCTCGACAAGAACGTCCGAAAAAGCTCCTCCATGACTCTGTGATTAATCGCTATGATTCATAATTCTATCCTAACGATATTTACCACCGCGTAACCCTGGGATGAGACTTAGTTGAGGTGACTATGAGGGATGGTAGCACAACAGAAAACACGCATTAATTCCTCGTCTGTATTTTAATTCATTGTCACGGAAGATTAAAGAATAATGCAAATCCTTTGCATCTTTATGGGAGCGCGTAATGTTTAAATGAAAAACTCATTGTTTTATAATAATTTTGAGAATATGTACGTATGGATTTTTCGCGCAGTATAAAATGTCATGAAACATTAACTGAAGATGCGTCCCTGAGATGACGTCCACCACGAATATGAGACTGACAATGGATAGTTTTAATATTCTTTTTACTGGTTACTTACAGAAAAAAGCGTTTTCGTCCCTTTGTACCGTATATCATTTCCCTGGAATCCGTCACTAAGAATCTCATGCATTATACCCTTATTCTTCACTGCTAAGTTTCAAATGGATGGGCCAGAATAGCAAACCCAGTTCTATTGCGATACGTCTCTCGGTGCATAATGACAGTTCATCAATCACACAAAACCGCGGCGTAAAACCAAGAATTTCTCCCATTTCGGCGAGGTGGTCCGCGCGATCCGGCCCTTTACGGATAGAACCCGTCGAGCAATCAAAACTTTCGGGAATTAATAATCGCAGAACGGAACCGGATACGTTCACGTCACGAGGAGACTATTTGTTTACACCAAATTACGCAGCGAGGCTGTCCTTTCTGAAGGCTGAGGCAATACTCCTCCCCTCCCCCCAAATGCTAAACGAATACTGCATGCATTCTCGTATACTCTCCTCCAGCTAACGTTCCGTGAGAATACATATAAGCCGAGCAAGCCTTATGTCATCTCCATGACAACTTTTGCAAGACGTTTTCTCCCGACTCCAGACAACCAGACCCTTTCACTCACAGCCCGGCATTTTTTTCCCCTCCGCAAACCAAACGCACTCACAAAACCAGAGAAAGGGTGTGCTAGAGAAAGAGAGAAAAGGAGAAAGGCGGAGGGAGAGGTAGAGAGAGAGAGAGGGAAGGAGAGAGGGGTTAGGGAGAGGGATATAAGGGGGAGGGAGATATGGAGAAGGAAGGTAAGGGAAGGAGAGAGGAGAAAGGGAGAGAGAAAAAGAGATTAGGAGAGGGTAAAAGAGAGAGAGAGAGAGAGAGAGAGAGAGAGAGAGAGAGAGAGAGAGAGAGAGAGAGAGAGAGAGAGAGAGAGAGAGTGGAGGGGTAGAAACAATAATACCTCGAGTTCTCGAGGCACTTTTGGGGTGGACTATTTGTCACATTTCATTATTCCCGCCATCTCTCAAGGGGAGGAGGGGGAGAGAAGGGGTTGCATGTAAAATTGAGCGTCTCCTCTCTCCACCGCTAGCAGCCGTAGTAGACGACGTTTTTCCCAAACCATGAGATTCCTCATTTCCTTCGACCTCGTCCCCTTTCCCCTCCTCTCTCTCTTTGCCCTTCCGCTCTTTTCCTTTCCATAACCCTCTCCTACTCTCACTCTCTCTCTCTCATTCTCTTACCCTCCACTGCCATTTCCATTTCAGATTCCCTCCATCTTCCTCTCTCCGCTCATCATCCTTATCCGGACCTTTATAATAGCTAACGTGAAAAGGGAATAACACAAGGAGACGGGAAAGAGATGGATTGAAAGCAAAAGGAGAACGAGAGAGAAATATCGGAAAGCGAGAGAGAGAGAGAGGACGTGGTTAAGAACGAGGGAAAGCAGGGGGAATGCAGGTAAACTTACAAAAAACCGATAACAGCAAAAAAAAAAAAGACCAAGAGTAAAGGAAGATAAAATAGACGGAAAAGCCAGAAATCGGATATGTTAGTCTATGGAGAAACGCAGAGGATACACTCTCGAAAAAAATGCCGCGTTACGCAAAATGAAATTCACCAGTTTTAGCATAGGCTAAGACCGTTCTCGCGTGTCACGCCTAGGCGAAATGTGCTTGCTGCGCGTTCAATTTATACGCGTTGGGCGTGCCGCATTTATTTAACCGCGTATAATCAAATCCGATTGGAGGAAATCCAGGTTGGGTAAGGATTATACCGCAAAGAAAAATTGTCAAAACAGATGAGAGATAGAGGAAGGCATTAACGAAACGAGCAGAAGGAGGGGAGAGAATGTTAAAGATAGGGAATAGATAGGAAGGAAATAAAGATGAAAATCACAAACGAAAGTCGAGCAGGGGTGAGGAAAGGAAAGGACACATGAAAAAAAGGGAAAGGAAAGGCAAGAGTGTAGAAAATGGGAAGGTCGGTAGATAATTGGTTGAACTAAAAGTGGAACGGAGATAGGATAAAGAAGGACGAAGGGAGAAACGGTAAAAGATATGGAAATTTTGCAGAAGTAACCGGAGACGGAGAAAGCAAAGAACACGATAGACTCCAGTAGAGAAAGAAAGAGAGGGAGATAGAAAATGATTGACCTGAGGAGAGAAAGAGAGAGATAAAAGGAGAAGACGCCTTCCTCTCTCTCTCTCTCTACTTCCCTCTCCTTCTTCCGCTTTGCCGAGCTCTTTCCCTCTTTCCAAACCTCCCATTTCTGTCGTACGGACTCCAGCAATTTGTCACACGCGTTCCAACAGATCGTCTATTTACTCTCTCTCTCTCCCCCCTCTCTCCCCCTCTGCTCCCTCCTTCCTCCGTCCCCTTCTCTCTTTCGCCCTCCCCACCAGCCCTTTCTTCTCTTGTTTTTGCTTACTCTCCTCCCTCCCCCTCCCCCCCCCTCTTCCCTCAAGGAAAAAAAATAATGTTCAACGAACCCTTCACTCCGTTCTTCCTCGGCAACCCATGCCCATCCCCCTTTCCCATCATCCCCTGCGCTCCGGTGTCCGAGGCACAGCATGGAACTTATTCGTAAGGTCTAGAGGAGGAGAATAAAAATCCTTTTTATTTCGGGTAAGAGTTTTGGAGGAGGAAAAAAAAACATGGAGCGAGAGGAATGGCCGGACGTCTCAATCGCGCGGTTGGGGGGAGGAGGAGGAAAAGAGGATGGGGGAGGTCGAGATTAAGTCATGACGTCATCGAGGAGGACCGCTTACTTTTGCTTTTCGGCTAAATTCGCCGTTTTTTTGCCTGAAACGCTAAGGTGGAATAATTTTTTTGCTTCCGTCGTCATTGGCATTTTAGCCTCTATTTTAATCCAAGTTTATACGTTTTTTTATTAACAGCGTGTGGATAACCTTGAAAAATAGTTCTTTCGCGAAGTTCCGCTAAAGATGACAGTGGAGATAATATACCTAACTGATACTTCGTTTAATCGTGGTTTGCGCAAGAATTTTATCAACGTGCGGAGTTCCAGAATAACCGCCTAATTATCGAAAATTAAAAAAGATAGGTATTTTTCTTGAGTACCTCCGACATCCATAACAACGTTAAAAGATAAGTACATACTTATTTTTTCATTTTTTTATAAACACATAATTGCTTATCTTAAGATATGTTTTCGAACAAAAGACGAGCTCGATCATTAATTTAAAAGTTTTTCTAATAAACTCAAATTAGTCGACGGAGAGACTAGGTAAATATTAATAGCTGAAGTATCTTCTTACTGATTACCTTTCCATGGAATATTATTAGCATTAGGTAAGTTGAAACATTTCTTGTGAGGTCTTGTTAGAAGATTTATATATTTTAACCCCGAATTAATATCATTATGTTGAATAGTGTAATGCATGCGACGACAAATCTTCCGCAAAGACAAAACTCGACACCGTCAACATCTGACTGTTTTTTTTTACAAACGAATCTCGCTCATTCAGAAAACCAAAAATCCTGCGGAAGACAATGAGCTAGAACCGAAAAAAATTGCAACGCCATGACAATTTCGCAAAAAAATAACCCTTAGCAGAAGAACGACGAGGAGGGAAAAACTCGACGACATTTTCGTCGTCATAACCTCGCGGCGTCTAGCTCGCGTTTTTTATAATATTTTCCGAGACGACGACCTTTTTTTCCATATAAATAAAGGAATCCCTTTCATTTTTTGCGCGGAGAGAAAGGAAAAGAGAGAGAGAGAGTAGACAAAATTCCTTCAACGCCACATCAAAGGACGAGAGAGAAAGAGAAGGAATGAGAAGCATGGAAGTGTAAACAAAGCAAAAGAGACAGAGCGAGAGGAAAAATGAGATTTCACTCTCTCTCCCTCTCTCCGTCGTAATACTACCAAAATTACGACGTTGTGCAAAGTTCAGAGGGCGACACACCATATTGAATTCCGACTCGACGTGGAGGAGTCGCAGTTATGGAGAAAAAATATATATACACGAGGATGAGACGGGTAAAGGGAACGTTATTTTTTAACAAAAAATAAGAGATTTCCTCCGAGCAAAGTCGAGCTCTGAATAAAAAATAATATAATCTCTTTGACGAACGTGGATATAAGTCGCTGTTAAAGCAACCTCGCGCGCGCTGGCTGAGCGGGAATGTTTTCGGAAAAGAAAAAGGAATCTATCTTGTCATATTAACGTTGCTAGGAGAACCGTTCCTGTTGCCGGGGCATCCGTCTGATTCCGCGCGTTTTCATCGGATTTCCAAGATTTCTCGGAAGTTATATTATTATCACGATTCATTCGTTCTTCCTGAGAAGGATAAAGGATTTCGCGGAACAACACCCAGTACCTGCTAATATTATTCTATTTATATATTCATAAAAGCATTATACTTCTACGCAAAAGGTAAAAATTATTCACTGGGTTTCAAAAGTATTCGTTTGCAAGTGTTTCAATACCATATAAAACCACCCTGTTGCGCAATTTCATTAAAGTATGTAAACTCTTTAGTACAATACAATACAGTATTTTCTAAAAATAAAACGTGCTTCACACAAAGGTATACATAATTTTCCAATTGATATATGCATATTATATTTGGGAAAGAAACCTAGGTGGAAAAAACTGATAGAATTCTCTATTAATAACGGTCTAGTAATAACTAATACATGATTCAAAAATTATAAACTAAAGCTGTACACATGGAAAAACCCAGGAGATAGAATAAGATGCCAAATAGATTATAACATAGTAAAACAAAGATTCATGAACAGCATAAAGAATGCTAAGAAATTACTGGGAGCAGACATTGATTCAGATCTCATCCTTCTAATAGTCGATTTAACTACAAATCTTAAGGAAAAGGATAAGATAAAAACAGACTTGGGACCTAGAAAACTGAAAGAAAGGCAAGATGCATTCAGCACGAAGCTGAAAGATAGCCTTAGAAGTTTGAAAAACGAACCGAAGACCGTGGATACAGAGTGGGAGGAAATTAAAGCCAGTATCAATGATATCTTGAATAAATAGATTGGAAAACAAGAGAAGAAAATCAGAAAACCATGTATCACTAAGAAAATGCTGGAGAAAATGGATGAAAGAAGTAAATGGAAAAGAGTTAACAGTGACGTAGGCAGAGCCAACTATAGACGCATAAACAATGAGTTGAGAAGGGTAATAGGTAAAGCTAGAGAAAATTGGATAAAAGAAAAATGTGAGGAAATACAACAGATGGAGAGGTTAGAACGGTATGATGTGATGTACGCTAGGACACTGGAATTAGAGGATAAGAAGTCTAATAGAATTCGTGGTAAAGGAATTATTACTACAGATGGGAAAATAGTCGCAGGACAAAAGGATATAGCACAGGTATGGGAAGAATACATTAAGGAACTATACAGTAAGCAGGCAGCCTAATGGAATTCGCGGTAACAATGATCCCTCTAAAGAAGTCAAAGGCAATGCAGTGTAAAGACTGCAGAACGATAAGCCTACTGCCACACTTCGAAGATCATCACGAGGATTCTTAATAAAAGGATAGATAAAAAGGCCGAAGAAATGCTAGGGGAAGATCATTTCGGAAGCCACGTTAGTAACGTTAATCGTATGATATCAATTATACACAATCACAGTCCTCTTAATTATTTCGCGATGTGGAATGATATCCACATATGATGAGTCACGTGAATTCCTATTTCAAATAACATCGAATAACTTGAGAACGGGTGCATCAATTTTAAATATTCTTTGATTTTTATTATATTTACACCGCATGACTTGTTTTAAAATTCTAGGTGCAAAACAAAGAACCGATTTATATTCCACAGGCTTACTGTTACTCCATTTGATTAATATGCAATGGGCAGGAATCTGATGTACAGAACTATGCTTTTTACTTTCTCCATACGTAGTATAGGGAGAGTATTGTTTACATTAATAAATATCTAGTAATTAAGATTTCGACGCACAATTTCACAGAGAAAAGAATGGAAATTCTTATCGTTGATTCTGTTATCTATTTCGTGTTTTTCATATTTATATTCTAGTTTTTTCCGAATTTTTAACTTTTCAAATAAAAGTTGCAATGGTAACTGGCATTGTTGGTCTCCTGTGTTCAGTACGTAGCACTTAAATCAACATTTGTATGAAGGAAAAATAGATTGAACATTTTCGTGAAAGCTGTCGTATAAACATTAAACAACTTAACTATCGCGCTAAGAAATTTACAATGAAAGTTAGTAACGATTGCAGCAACTTATATAATATCTATTGGCGATAAAATTAGCATTTATAGTATCTTCATCAATAGCGTCTAACGACTTTAAACGGGTAATAATTACATTTTAATACGTGAAGTTTGAATGAATATAACTTTTACATTTCAAAAGTTCAATAAAATGATTTTAAATCAGCTTGAAAATTATAGGCGAGTGTGACGAACTTATTACGAGAATAGCTTCGAGTTCGTAAACTTTCATTATAAAATATTTTTCGCGCAAAAAAAATATGATTTCGAAATAATTAGAATATATATAACTCACGGAGAGCAACAATTCACAGCATGCCTGCGGTCGATTCAGGTGTTCCATGGTGTCGAACTTGTTTGACAGGTGGGCAATAAATGATCCATATAACTCCATAAAAATGTCAGATATAACCTAAATCATGTCTTGGATTCAAGCCAAAGGTGATCGTGACGGTTCGTTCTTTTTTTTAATCCATATATTTTGGTATATTAACTTGCATAAAAATAACCCAGCGTTGCTAGAATTTCATGACATTTAATAGCCGTGATTTATCCTCGTATGTATGGCTATAAAAATGCATGTAATTTCACCATCTAAAGATGATTCTAGTCGACTTTGACTAACGACGGCATTTTCCAACGCGGATGCAGCTCCGATGGGATTCAAGGCAAAACCAATAGTGTTATTTGATATGAAGAATCCTGATATCCGTAAAAGGTTTGGGAATTTCAGACACTTCGTCTGAGCAGTAGTCCGCTGAATTTTGAACCCTGGAAGGCCATTTTCATCCAAAAATTGATTTTTCTATCCTTAATCCTACGCTTCTTGCGTCGCAAACGAATTATGGAGCTCATCTCATGGTCGAAATTAAATATAAAAACGATGCATTTCCAACAGATATAAATAAGGCTCGAAAAGATACCTATCTCGGCCACAGCGCAGCCGTAAAAATCAACGGTCACTCAGATTTAGTTTTTCAACTTTTACGATGTAAAAATATATATTTATTTGTGCGCCACGACACGAAATCGACCGTAAAAAAATAGAGGAAAAACCGTGCGATCGGATTTACGAGTCATCTACCTCATAACCTTTTAGTTTTTTCCTAATCCCTCTCTATAATATCCGAGCGGTTTGGATGCTAAAGGGGCGGATGCGATCTCCGGAGCGTAACTCTCGAGTTAGGAGGAAGTATTAAGTTCGAAACCGAGGCTGCGTCTTCGCTTCGCGGAGAAACTCATCCGAGCCGATCCGAGCAGAACGTGAGCGTAAAAGGGGTCTAGGCGATGGCGAAGGGAATGACTGGGAAGGAGTGATGGAGGGAATAAAGGGGGGGAGTGGAAAAGGGGGGGAGGGGGTGGCGACGACTCCTGTGGCAAATGAAGCGAGGAGAGAGAGAGAGAGAGAGAGAGAGAGAGAGAGAGAGAGAGACAGGAAGTGGGGGGAAGAAGGAAAGGAGCCTCTTGCCTAATCTCCGGGAGAATCGACCGAAAACAAGAAAAAAAAAGAAGACGGCGGCGCAGCGGTGGATTAAGGCGTGACATTTGGAATATTGGTTCGTCGCACTTTTCACCGACGCCCAAAATAAAGGACCACATAAAAAATATATATAACCATCCGTCACTTTTGTTTTTTTTTTTGTTTGTGCCACGTGACGTGCTATCAACAAAATGATACATGCGCTAACATTAAGAAATGATTTTGCGGGAAAGACGGAAACCTATTTAAATTTGTACATGAGCTACAAAGTATTATCGATATTCGTTATAAAAAATTCCTATTGAGATGAAATTAACATAATAATAAATTAACCAAAACGTTTTTTTTTCCAGAAGTGGACTAATGAAACGAATTTTAACTTGAAATATCCAATTGATACAGAAGAAGGTTCAATCTGGTTGAAAATATCATTCACGGGTCGCTGTTGTTCACTTTTACAGAGAAGAAACTAATAGATGGGTAACAGTCGCCAAGGAAGAGAGATTTTCCGTTGGCTGTCCAGTCCAATAAAAGAGCAGACAGACATCCCAAAGAAGGAATCATGGAGGAAAATATGAAATTTAGTGCATCAAAATGGGCATATGTACTGACTAATAGTTTATATCAGGAGTCCTCAACCCGCGGACCACATGCGGCACTTCGAAGATTCCTATGCGGCACTTTAAATTGTTTTCATGCAGTCTCTTCCTTTAGAGGAATGTATCAACCATTCCTTTTTCGTTGTTTTCTTTAGTCAGTAACTTGAATAAAAATCTTGAAATAACTTTTGCACCAATCATTCAACCTTTTAAATTAAATCTTAAGTGAAGTTCATCTGAACGGATTTTCTCCATTTGAAATGCGGCCCACTAGAGGGAAAGGATTGGGGACACATGGTGTGTGTGTGTATATATATATATATATATATAGTTTCAATAGCCAGGAAAATAAATTATGGGTCTATATACCTAAATTATCATTTGAATTGATAAATTCTTGCCTCGGTGCAACTTGATTGCGAGATTTTTTCTTATACGCTGAAAAATTGGACATAACATTCAACTTAAGGGGATATAAAATTGGGCATTAAGAAAACGTGCATTGTCTGAATAAAATGTGAAGACTAATAGTCAAAGAATCGTGGCTCGGACAAAGGACGACGGAAGGATATGGGGGAAAATTCCAATTAAAAAAAACTCGACCGAATAAAAAAAAGAAAATCGGTAAAGCGTCACAGGCAAAAAGAAAACGACGGAGGAGAGGAAACAGAACGTGCGAAGAAATGAGCGGAAAGAACATTCCGTTCATCCCCCGAGGTTAGGCTATCGCGATTTGATTTTTCTTTACGTGCGATCCTTTCTTCGACCTCCGCATAGCAACTCACAAAAAAAAATCCAAACGGCGCTCACGAAACTATGAACTATTCCATATAGTAATCGTATATAATTTGCTTTTCTTAACAATTAATCATATTTGCTTGGAACAATCCGTTTCCGAACGTATTGCATTCAAATATAACGATAATTTTATTTCCTATAATATTACTTTCGCCAAATCCAGCTTCATTTCTTGTGTAACTATGCCTCGCTAAAATATTTACTTTTATGTCTTGTAAGCAAGAAACCCGTGAAAACGCAACGTACTGTTGTCCATGATTGAACACTGACTCCGGTAAATGTACACCAGATATGTGAGCTTATTTACGTTAATAAACATTATAATGTAGAATATAATGATTTTACTTACAAAAAATCTAAGATTCCAGTATTCAATAGACGAAAGAAGGTTCAATTACTTTCATCAATAAACGCTTCCTGAATAATAATCAGTATTTATTTAAGTTGCTATCAATAAACATCGATCGTTTCGTTGCTTAAACAAGAGTGCGAATCGAATAACGCTAAACTTTCGTCTATTTGTAAGCTTCATTGAAGCTAACTGAATCGGAGGTAACAATGACGGCCGCCTTGGCAACGCCCGGAAACAGTACGAAAAATCCACAAAATTTCGAAACAAATTGCGTCTTTCTGAAAACTTCGACGGTGTAACATGTAAACTTCGCAGGAATAAGATAGTATAGAGTTTTATTCGTCGAATAAAGTAAAAACGAAATAAATCGGTTCATATTTACATATTTTAATGCTTGAAGGAAGAATACCTTGCAAGTCAAGAAATAGATTCATACGTGTTATCTTATAGAAAAATGTTAATCCCCTATATTGGCAGCACTGATTAATCCCGGTTGACCAAACCTTGACAGTTCGCTAAGTTAGGATGTAAGGAAGAATCGTACCAAATTTGGTTATTATAGCTTTTATCGTTTAGGAGGAGTTCCATGAACAAACACACAAAAACACGCTTCAAAATATATTATAGATGTAGTACCCAGGGTTGCCTGAGTCAATTTGTCTAAGGATTGGGGAACTTTAAATCAAAATTATGGGAGAACGGGGAGACATAGGCCCCCCCTCCAAATTTTGTATTCACGTTGTAGAAGGAATAATGTAGGACTTAAGTAAAAAAATTGAAAAAATATCAACATTTAAAAAAATTTCCAAGAGAGTGGGGGGTTATAGGGGGAAGGTGGGGGGAAACAAACTTCTCTAAAATATTTTTAGGGATGATATAAAATCATGTGCAAAGTTTGAAAGTTGCGAAACTGTTGGTTCTTAAGTTATAAACGGACATACATACAAACACACTAAATTATATATTAAGATTAGGTATGCGATTCTCAAACGTTGATGCAGCGACGCCAAATGAGGCAAAATGTGGGAAAGAGGATGAGTAACCGCCATGCGTTTAAATTTGGAATTCATCACATTTGCGAGACACCTGTCTAGACGTGGCGCGTCTTGGCAACGGGCTTGGACGGCATAAAAGGAGTCAATATAATTATAGACGATGGATATGAATTTAAGCGCAGCGTGCTTACATCATTTTGAATGCATCGTTATGGAGGAAGAGTAAGTGAAACGACTTTATACGCTAATGGAGCTTTTTCATCCAACTACTAATGAAGTTGACAATGGAGAAATTGTTTTGCTCGGTGGAATGCAATTTTGTGCAGGAAATATCAACACTTCAACAGCAGACGTTTTTTATAAATGCATAATAATTATCGGCATGACTCATAATAAAATCACATTTATTAAAGAATTTTGACAACGTGAATATGCTGCTACATCATGCGCCATATTTACTGCCTTCTGTGAGTCTCTCTTTGTAATAAAAAAAGTACGAATATAGAAACATTGATTTTTTTATTCAAAGCCTTTTCGCGCATTTTTAATCAATTCGTCGACCACATCTAATTTGAATTCCTGTCAACGCGGAAGTGCTATGCGTTTGTTAAGCCGCAACGAATAATTATCACGTAAAACAGCGAAATAAATGTGTACAAAATTTCGTCATCGTTTATTCTGTGAATGGAACCGTTCTAGATGTGATAAATAAAAAGAAGTTTACCATAGTTGAGAGACTGTATGTGCTAATCCCACACGCTGTAATCAAACAGTCGGAAGGGCTGATAACTCACCTGCAAAAAAAGAAAAACACACACGTTAATAACGAATATATAAATTAAACTCATTAAAATCAATTTACTTTATGATATTGTGTTTGACGCATAATTCAACACAATGAAATTTCACTTATCAACTGTTAATAAAAATAAATATATGTAATTTATCGAATTATATATTACCGGGTTAATATATTTATTACAGTATCATATACGTATATTTATTATTTTTTAATATATACTGAATTACTAAGACTACTTTTATATTATTTTATAAATATTTTCGATCGTTTTCATTGCATTATTCATTTAAATACTGACAATTAAATAGTAATTCGACCATTCCGCACCCAAGCCGCAACAGTCTCCGTTCATTGTTGACGGAGGAACATCGCCCACGTAACGCATAACATTACAAAACACCTCCACGGAATATCCTATAGTAAGTCTATACTGAATAAATTGAATTTCTACTTACACCGAAACGAATAACTCCAAGTTAATCAAAGCTATACGGCAACTGCGATTTAGCTTCGTTGATCGCTATCAGTTTCCGACCTATTTGCACAGCACCCTACGGCAGTCAGCTAAGCTCGAGTGATTACCAACAGCGCTCAAACAGTGAATGTAGCGTGCACGTACACAGATAAACAAACAAACAAACTGACGCATGCGCCAATAAGAACCAACGCGTATTTCCCGCAAAACGAAAGGCGCGATCTCAAAACTTTTTTAACGATACGCGAACAGTGTTTTTTAGGTGCGTTTCGCCTCCAGCGTGAGCGCCTATTATCTGTCAGTCCGTCCGCATGTTCGTTCTCGGCTTCTATTGAACGGATTTTCATGAAATTTGATATTAAGGACTTACGATCAAAGGTAATGAGAAAATCGCAATAATGAATCACATACGCCAATCAGGGGTACCACTTTACTGGTGACAAAAAATGAACTTTCCTTCATATCTCATATAAAAATATTTTTTAAATTAAACTTTTAGAAGTAGTAATTTCTTTTCTTACACATTTTTATTGTAGGAGTAGCCGTTATAAAAAAAATCAAACAAGAATGTCTTAATTCGAGTTGAACTTTAAAATTTTATTGCATGGTCACTTCTTCATTGTTGCTAACAAACAATTTCACAAACAAACGCTTAATTTTCTTACGTGTGCATGCAATATTATTAAATAGGGAGAAAATGGATTATTTATGATGAAGAAAAGAACTTAAAAATGCTATTTCCCTTACATACAGGTATATGATTTCTTTCTAATACTCCATTGCACGAAACGCGCCCATTTTTGATACGCTGTACACTTTCCTAAATTGTTTTTTAAATTCTCCTAGGGCGTTATTACCCTCAACTTGCTCACTTGATAAAAAAAATTCTTGAGAGAGTGTAAAATTGGTCCGTCGCATTCCGCTTCACTTTTTCGCCTACGATCACCCCCCCCGTCCCCCTTCTGCCCCCCTCCTGCCCCCCCCCCCCCCCCCCCCCCCCCTGCCCCCTCTCCTATACCCCGCCCCAATCTCCTCAACACACTTCTTGACTCGACTCGAAAGATCGAGAGAGCTCTCCGGTTCGCGTCACTCGAAAAATTTTCGCGTGCGTGTCAGAAAGCAGAACATACCCACATACGAGTATACACAGGCAAACACACGCGACACCATCGCCAAAAATCGTGCTGACACAACACGAAACTCGCGTTCGATCGCGAGGTCCGAGCACCACTCGGGGCAAGTGAGTGAGTGAGAGAGATAGATAGAGAGAGAGATGTATATCGGGCAGAGGAATTATAAAAAAACGAGAAGAAAAAAAAGAAATCCGGCACCCGCCCACGCAAACACAAGAGACGCGGAGGAGTGAGAGGGAGTAAAATAACAAAAGAAAAAAAACATCTTAAAACGGGATTTCAACCTCGTTGACCCTCGTTTTAAATTCCTAAGGAATGGGAACAAGGAGGTAGTGGAAGATGAAGGTGTACACGCGGAAAAAATAAAATGGCGATGCAGTTATTCCTCATAATAATGCGACCCCGAGAGCCACGTAAACGCGGGAACATCCGGAAAACGAGAGAGCTGCCCTTTGAGAAACACGAAAAACGCTTTTTTTTATAATAACATATATATAAATCACGCAAAAAAGTAGAAGACTTGCGCCTTTCACCTTCCGCCTGTTACCCAGCTTTTCCGTTAAAAGAATTAAGGTGGGAAAGGCGTGTTATCCACGCACGGAGTAAAAGGAAGCGAAATTGAAAATTTTTAAAACGGAAACTTTATTGCTGCGAGAGGGAGATTTTTTTGCATTAACTGCCTTTTTATTTAAGTCTTGTCAGGAGAAACGTATCGTGTAACGCGGCCATTCTTTTGAAACCCGTTACTCGTTATTTTCGAGAATTTTCCGTGCCGTTTTTCGAAGTTCACACGAGAAGGAGAGAGAGAGAGAGAGAGATGGAGATAGGAGGAGAGAGGGAAAACACTCCCTTCTTACCGAGCGGATAAACACTCCGGATGTATATCGCCGCACGAATTGAAAAAGGATGCCAAAAAATTTGCATGCAAATCTCTCAGCGCCACACTGCTAAGACGCCGTTGCGGTTAAATGTTTTTTTTTTCTTTCCATTCCTCCCGCCTAACCGCCATTTTTAATGATAAAAATAAACTGTAAAGGCGCTTAAAAGAAAATAAAAGAGGATGGAAGATTCTCGTCGCAGGCAGAGGTCGAAATGAGCGGAAGTTTTACGCTACAGAATGCGATTGTCACGGCAGGGAACCCGAAAAAAAATTTCCCTCCCAGTTCTCTCTCTCTCTCTCTCACTCCCTCTCTTTCTCTCTCTCTTTGACCTATCACCTTTTATCCTTCCGTTTATTCCCTCTTGCAACTACTTCCATCATTTAGGCGAGGATGGAGGGGGAAAAGTGAGAGTGTGGGCGCGCGAATGTGTGCCTGTGTGCGATGGCCCGTTCCGGACAGAGAGTGAGTGAGGAGGGAGAGGGAGAGAGAGAGGACATTTCCAAAGCGGGCATAAATGTCAGGATCGATTAGTACGCTTCACGCGGCGGAAACGTCTCCTAGGAGATGTGGGTGGAGGGGATAAGGGAGGAGTAGAGGGAGTGGAGGTCGAAGGGGGGAGGGCGGTTGGAATGGGGGAGAAAAGAAAGGAGGGGGAAAGAGCCTTAAGGCTATGTGTGTCCTTAAGTCGCGGCAGGAGGAGACGTCTTTTGACAGAGGGGAGGGGAGGAACGGAATAAAAGGGAGAGGTATGAACGCAGGAAATAATCTTTCGACTTGTGGAGCGGTCGATTTGTCCCATCGATTCTCCGGATCGCGAAACCGAAGAGGAAACAATGAGACGGAGATAGAGAAACGCAGACTCGGCTTCGACAATTAGTCCCGGACGTTCAAGTGGGTAAAGGTTGTTGGAAAGGCAATCTCCGAGATGAATAGCAGTACCGTTTTGTATCGCGGAAACCCATTGTGCGGAAAACCTTTGTTGATTTCCGGAGAAGAAAGAAAAGCGTAGGCGTTTCCACAGAAGCGCATATTGTCATCTTCGAGTATTAAGTTTTGTAACAGTGCGAACAATGTTGGCAAGTTTTGCGACCCTTTAGAAAACATCAGTCACTGTTTCCGACTCGTGGACTATTGTAATATATTTAAATACGTTTGCGGTGTCTTTAAACAATTTGTACGAAAAAAGCCGAAAATTTTTATCGATTAAAAATATACATTTCAAAACTCGAGTATAGTTTCGCATTTAGATATGGTATGTAGATTACGTGAAAATGGATGATCTTCTGTGTTAGTATGGCGAAGTTATCCTACTACATGACAAAATTAAATCACGATACACTGGCTATATTAGTTGTAAACAAAAGCAAAGAATATTGACTAAAATGTTCCTCAATTATCCATAAAAATATCAAGTACTGGATAAGAGACATTTTGTCTATATAATTTTAGATATAATGCGAACTCGAAATTTCTCTTTTGGATGAAAAATAGCTTGCAACTGGCGACGCTACGTCAAGTGAAACGAAGAGTTGAAGAACCACAAACCGCATGTAATGAATCAACAGAAATTTACGCATAATACTCACATCAAGCAGCAAAAGTGACAAAACAATAAGAGAAGCCATATCAATGTTCCTATAACAATTTCTAGCATTGTTAAACTCAAGGAGAGGTAAAAAATAACTAAATTACGCTTTTTCATGAACAATTGTAACGAGAATGAGAGAGGCGAGCGTTCATACTTTCGTTACCACCAACGCAAGACATAAAATTCGTATTCCCGAGGAATAACAATCATTTTACTTTCTCCGACGGTTCTCGATCTATATTAATTCACTTTTTTTTTACCGATTTCTGAACGGTTGTAACTTTCATTACTTTTTCACCAGCAGCCCTCGTACGCGCTTGCAGTCCTCGTTTCAAACGGACCACGACCTCCTTATCAATTAAACGAAGATCTCGACATGAATACCACGCTCTTCAACCCTTCCGACAGACATCTCTAGAGCGCGAACGGAATCACCAAAAAAAAAATGCGTATGAATATTTAAAGACGTCCCTTTAAAAAAATGCCCGGAATAAGGACCGACTCATGAATGCGGAAGACGTCCTGAAAAACTTACGAATCCGGGAAAAACTTTCGACCAGGCACTACGTGAATACTGATGGGTTTTATCGGAACCGGAATAAAATAAAAAGAAGTCGAACTCGAGATCCTCCATCCGTAAGGCGTAATCCTCGATACTTAAAACATCACCGGAAATCACGTTCCGATCGGGTTTCTCTTTGGTGTTTGTCTCCTAGGTGACCGACGCGTCGGTCACCTAGGAGACCGTCGCGACGGTTGGCGAAATTAGATTCCGAGGAAATACGTATTACGTATTTTTACGGAGGCGTTGCGACGTTTCGGAACTCCGTCGGATGCAACTCGAATTCGCTGAAACTTGTTAAATGCAATTTCGCACCTGTCACCGCGTAGTTCATTTTAAAAATTTGTCCTAGAAAAAAAAAGTCACTTCTCTTCTGTTTCATCAATATACTAGTCGCCTTCACGCAGCGTACCCCAGGCGGTACACGATTTCGCCAACGATTTATGGGTCTACATCACGATCTTATCACGTGTCGAGTAAGGACACCATTGCCTGATAGCGATAAAAGCGAAGCTATTTCTAGTAGCAACACAAAAGGAGATGATGTCAACAAACAGGAATGGTTAAAAGGAGTCGGTGCAACATTCGCTGCACAAACTTTCTCATATCCGAACGTTTCTGATCCACAATATAATTACACTTGTTACACAGACAGGTATATATACGAAGTATGTCTCGTAGTAAGCAACAATGCTGCTCCAGTTAGTGGGGTGAATTTGGCAGTAACTAGATGTCAAACTCTATGTTATGGTGCCATTTGATGCAATATGCTTCTTTTATTGGAAATGTAGCTATGTATTATTACTTACGATAATAATTTCAATATTTGAAAGAATTTTAATCGATATCTTTTCAACCATTTTTCAGAAAATCGACATTTTGTTAAGCTGTACAAGATTTAAGTACCGTCTATAGTTGCGAGAGGTTTCATTTGGAGTAGCATTTTCCATAATCCATTCCAAGAGATCATCTTCAATTTTAATTAGCTAAAATCGGAAGATTCAAGTCGTGAGGTGATAAAAGATTATAACGCCCTTTCAAATACGCGTCGAATCGGTCCACAATTTAGTTTTTTAAGCGAAAATTTTAAGCATTTTATGTGAAAATATTTCGTCCTGAAGGTGATTTGAATTGTTGCTGATTTCGTGAAATTTCTCTAGATCGACTGAGATAAAAAAATTCGCGAAGCATTTGTCCACATATTGGCAAAATTTCAAGCCTTCGAGACATTGGGAACTATAAACAATACGAGGACTATAAGATAAATAAACATTCCATTATTCATTTAATGCTAAAGTTTTTGAATGATTTTGACTACATTTTCCGCGAAAGCTGAGTAGGATTTAATCATTGACTAACAACATAAAAAATAAATTTATAAATTCGTTTAAATGAAACGTTTCACATTCATTAAAAAGTAAAAAATATAGAAATCACATAATCGTATGTTCCAGAAAGTGAAAATAATTTTGGGAACATAAAAGTCGTCTAGCGTAATGACTAACAAATAACTATTCATTAATATATCTTTTCCGCATAACTTTTACATTCTCAAAACTATTTTCACTTTCCTAAACATTTGATTATGTAAATTTAATATTTACTCGTTCCTTTTTCGTGCACGTAAAGGTTTGGTTCATTGTTTTTATTTAACATTTAAGTCATGCATATCCGTAACATTTCACTAATACTTTATATAATTCCTATGTGACAGAATGGAAATCGATATTTGATCACCGATTCCCTACGCTCGATGTCAGTGATCAATTATCTGTTATTTTTATCCGGAGAAAATCATTGCTTTAGCTCCGCATTATTCCTGTAAATGGAAAAAAACGTTGCGAACGAATGGCTTCATCATATGCATTAAATAATGTCCTTTGAAACCTCTCTGTAACAGCGTTCAAACTTCATATCTCGAGATCCCTTCTCTCTCACCCCACGGAGAAAACTGCTCTTCCAAAATGCATCATTCGTACCTACTCCGAACGTACTGTTCAATGCCTAAAGCGCTTCCAGTTACCATGGCATTTACGTGTTTGCATCTCTCGCGAATTCGGGACTTTATTTTTCATTTCCTCCCGGCAACGAATGGCTTTACTCCCGCCTCGCCGATGCCGCCGCCTGAATTGGACCGAAGAAGGCCCAATTAAACAAACAATGGGGCCCTTTGAGCTGGAGCAAAGCACCGCGGAGGCAGTCTTCCGCCCCATTCAACAGTAATGCGCCTGTTATGAGGACGAAATCCTTGGCGAGGAGCGCCGACTCGAAGGAGATAGGGATTAACACGCGAAATGGATACAATGAAAACGAGATGGAAGTTGAAGGGAATCATTTCGGCATCTGCAGGAAACCGGTTGGATTTATTATGGCACCACTCGGTTGAAGTTAGTCGCTCTGACGAAACAAACGAAGGATGAAAATTTTAAAACAGAACTGCCTCGCGTTTGCCGAGGAAAATAAGCGGTTTATCTCAGATCCTAACGCTTTTAACTCATCGGCATTAATTGAAATTGTTATTTAGAGTGTTAAAATAATAAACACCGGAACGGTTTGATTAATTCACGAGTCGCATAAAAGGAATGTACCATATTGAAGCATTACTGCTTCGGAATCCGTTCGCCCGCTGCGAATCGCTGTCTTCGTTAAGAGATTAACAGCAGATTTATAAAGCTTACACGATTAATAAAACTATTCTATGCTGAAGCGATTCCTTGGAATGGTCATAAACGCGGCTTTATCGGCCATTACAAATTTACTCCCACATCTACAAACTATACGAAAACGAAATTTGCTAATGAGAAGTGTCTCGTGCAATGCACGCAGCCTAAATAAGTGGATATCTCCCTATTATAATAAAATTCAGCCTCACTCTGTCATTATATGTCTAAGTTGATTGGAATTAATGCAAATAGCTTAAGAATATTTCGATGAATCGCTTGTCTGATACAAAGCGCCCTTGCATGTTTGAAACGGGTCATGGTGAATTCCAGAAAATTATTTTTCCTTTATGATTAACCTTTGAATGGATGTAGGATGTTCTTCGCTTGCATTGTACAGATTTTTAAAGCGAGATAAGGGCTCCGGGCTTTAACGTGTTTAAAGTTTAAAAGGATGAAATTTGATTTTTCCTGTCAAGAAAAGTTCCGAGTTATCTTAAAACGGATATCAAATGTGAAAAACACGAAACATTTCAAACGATTTAACAATGAAAAATTACTCTTTTCATGACTTCACGAATTATGGCCGCGTTCGAGCTCGCCAAATAACTGCTCTTACCCACCATCTATAGGCCAACTAACAAATATAACTGTTGATAGATAATATAAATTTGTATATTACCCAACAAAAATAAAATATGCAAAGAAAGGAGTGAAATCTGTTTAATTATAAAGGTGAGTAATGGAACTACGTCAGCAGAGGTCAATTCGATCTCAATAGGTTTTAGCAATACGGTCTAGTCTGCAAGAGTGACTTCCCTCCTTTTTGTAGAAAAATGAAATGTTTTTATTTGAATTTTAAGGTCAGACGTAAACTGACTGAGGGTTGGAGATTATTTTATTTTGGTCTTCAAAAGGGATTATTTACTTCTCCCTTCGTCTGGAAATTAATGTTTCAGGAAATTTTAAAATGAAAATCTTTGGATATTAATAAATAAATAAAAGAAAATAAAAATAAAATAAAACTAAAATATAAATAAAATAAAACAAATATAAATAAAATAAAACTAAAATAAAAATAAAATATAAATAAAATAAAATATTGTAAAATAAAATAAAATAAAATAAAAATAAAATAAAATAAAAATAAAATAAAATAAAATAAAAATACAATACAACAGAAACGGAGCAGTAATTTATATAAGAAAACGTAGCAGATGTAAGTTTATAATATGAAGATAATCATTAGCGGAATTATAATATCAAAATATACATATTATACCGATGATTAGGTATATTTTAATTACTACCATAAGGCATAGTCCAATCCTACCCGTCATTTCTGATAGTCATTAATTAACAATAATGACATAGAGCATTCTTTATTTAAGTAGATATTTTGGATTATTACTCAGCTAAGATCTACATTTTCAAGTCTTTCCAAGTTAATTTATAACTTCACTCATGTCAATTATTCATATTTGACGGGCAGTTAATTAAAAGATAGGAATAAGCCGTATATTTACCAAAAATAGTGTTTCACAGATTACAGCATACGATGAAATGAAATGATCACATCCATTGTATTGCAGCTGCTCAGATATCGATACTAAGATACATTTGAACGTATGTAAGACGACCTGTCATTTTTAACCCTTTAAAAAAGTAGGATCACCATATAATAGAAACCGAACATACTGCCGCTGTTAAACTGCGTTATAGTGGAAGCTCCCGGGAGTTGACATAACCCTTTTCGCTATTAAAGTTCCCCAAGGCACCTCCGGCGTCTACTGTCCGTTCATACGGGCATATCGCTATAGACGTATCCTGTTGGCGGGTTGTTGCGGCATTGAGAGCTGTCCAGGTAGACATTACTGTGAAGTCGTCAAAAAAATGTGTTCTATTTAAAATACGCTTGATGACAATGACAAAGACGCCCTATGGCGGGAAGAGAGTAACAATGAAGACGGCAGTGCAAGTGACATTGATGGGGACGGTGAAAATTCATGAACAATGGAATTACATAAAACTAAAGTTAGTATATTTTATGGCTTCAAAACAAGTATGTCTCGTTGCTGGAGAGTTAATCAGGAATTTGAACAATATCGACAAGAAGTGATTATTTTTTTATTCTTTTTCTTCACATGAATCAGAGGTTATCACAAATTCGTGCAAATCCGGTATGTTGCATATCATGCGCCGCATAATCAGGGAACGTACACAAGCACGACATTTCTCTTTTTACACCCGGACCACCGAACCGTAGTAATTAATAAATTTAATCGTGCCCTAAAAATATAGCTGGGAAAATATCTTCCAACCCGCCTTAGATCAGCTAACCCTGGATATTTTCCGTCGACGTGAACTTCCCGTCCCTTTTCTTTTACGACCTCCATCACCTCGAAGAGAATCTCTTACCGAGGAGAGTAGAGGGAGCCCTCCGGAGATTCCGCGTTCTTTTTACAACGCGACGCCGCTTTAAAACGACGCAGATTCATCTCCCGCGATCATCAAAACCATCTCTCCTTGAATGAACCTTGGGGGTGACGTGAAACGGAACTGAAAGCCGTCGCTTAATCAATCAACCCTTATCCCACCCATTCCTTCTCCTACCTCCCCCCTCTTTATTTCCCCTTTCCACCTTTTAAAGCTCCCCCCCCCTCTTGCACCGACTCCTTCACGAGTAGATGTTTAAGTTTTACGTCATCCATTTCACCATCAAACTCTTTCGCGTCAGGCTCCCGCTTTTCTGAAGGTAATTCCAATTTCATTTCCGAGAAGCATTTCCTTCCCCTTATAGAGTATACCCCTCTCCCTCCCCCTCCTATCTCTTCCTCCCCCTTCCTTCCCCTCTTATCTTCTACTCCCCCTCCCATTCCTCCTATTCCCTTCCCGCCCCAGCATTTAGCTTGATTGATTGATTCGCCGTCGGTTAAGAAAGGACCTCTCTTATGTCATAATCAGTTCGTAGGAATCGGTGAAGAGGGGTTCGAATCGAGGAGGTGGATATTAGCCCGCGAATAGAATTCCGGATCTCTTCCGCCTTCTCTTTTTTTTTCTTAAACGGCGACGCGATGCTAAGAAAATCCTCGTTCGGAAACGAAAGAGACGGGAATTTCGTTTCGCTTCTTTTTTCCTATTTGGCGTGAATAAAGAGTAAAGAGAGGGATTTTAAAAAATGGCGATCGGCGGAATCGTCGCCGCAGATCTTACTTACTTCCTAATCCTGATTTGTGAGCGTTTATTAACCGTGGGACTCCTTGAAACTAAGGCGATTCAGAACTTTGCCGGAATGGAATAGAAAGGATCTGGGACGGTAGCAAGTTTAGCCACCTTCCATTGTCTTGTTTTGGGACGACTTAATTGCGCCCGGTTGTCTTCTCGGCGATGATGCCAATTTGCATAAATGGACGCGCAGATTCTTCACGGATAGAGCGGGTGCGTGTGTGTGTGTGTGTGCGCGCGTAGCAATTTACATTCTGGAGATAAGCATCCGAGCTTTCTGAAATTTCTATAAGACCTCAAAGTAGATATGGGACGACTTAATTGACAAAAGCTGGAAAGCTGGGATCGGTGCCGTGCCAGTGAGGTTTGCACGCATCCCACGGCGTGGAAATGAACAAATCCCACATCCTGCTTAAATGTGCGCCGATACGTTCCTTGGAATTGTATTCCAAATGGATAATTAAGGTCGGTATTTGAAAAGCTCCATCTTTTAATCCTTTCGCGTGAGAGAAATTACCGTGCGTGGCTGCAGCGCTAGTCACTCGTGAATAATGAGAGACTTTTTCGAAACACAACGAAAAGTAATTGCAAAACAAACGCTTATACTTAGCATAATTACAGCCATTTCGTTACATAGGTAACAAAATACATCAAAGTACACAACAAAATCTGTATGATGAAAGCCCTCACACCCTAATCGTTTGGTGGAATCAATTCTCCCCGATGTACAATGTTGCTTAACAGTCTATGGAAAATAAAATAAATAACAGGGCCGTTGAAATTAAGATAAATAAAAATCGAATTATCACCGAGCAGCGCCACATAATAGGGCGGGCTCATCAAAAAATATAATTGAATATGAGATTTCGTGGACGTTACCGACTGCGCTATAAGCTTGCCAAAACACAGCAATTACGAAAAAATAAACGCAAAGGAAATAAATTTATTTAATATCGCTGAAATTCATGCGCCCGCTGCCCGGCTTCATACACACGAAATGTCGGCTGGTGTCGTTAATAATAAGTCCTGCAGTAATCCATGTCTTGTATTGCAGGACTTTAACTTTATAGTGGTGCCCTTCAATTTTCCTTCATAGGTTATTTTTTAGTATGCATAAACAACCAAGTTGAAGGTTTTAAATCGAGTTCACCTTTACTGAAAGGAATAAAAAAAAGTCAAAGAAAACATATTTACCAAAAAAAATGACACCTTTCACGTTATCAATGATACCTATATCCAGGGGCGGATTGGGCTGTCGGGACACCGGGCAAAGTCCCGGTGGGCCGATGCTGCTCCTGGGCCGGGGCTGTCTTTGTGGGGCACGTGCTCTGGGCGCCAAATAGTTGGGGGGGGGGCGCAAAAATATCAAATTTGCACCCGTCGGGTCGAGGTGCGATTTGCACACCCCCTCTCCCCCCCCGTAAATCGCTTTGCTACTGAGGGCGCAAAATTATTCTTTGCCCCGGGCGCCAGAAACCCTCAATACGCCACTGGGTTGATGCCTCGGCCAGGAGCTGGTGCTTTTCCGTATTCTAACATAATGTTTCGCAAAATATGGGCCGCGACTTCCTAGGGGGGCCGCAACATTATTTTAGTTGTTAGGCGGGCCGATATCCGAGTATTTGCCCGGGCCAATTTTTGCTCCCAATCCGCCCCTGCCTATATCTTCGACAATCATTTCTAAAAGTCACAAAGACTATAATCTTCTCCCTACTAAATTAACTTTATATGATTAGGTACTTATTCAAACAATTTTCAAGGTAGCCTTTTAAACACACAATTAAATCGTTGTAAATCCAAACAATTTTTTTATACGTTCATATAATTTTTATCACCCGACACTAAAAGAGTATCTCCACTGAGAATTTATTTTCAATAAATACAGCTTCGAAACTTTGCTCGTTTCAACATCGCTGAAACTAATTAAACGAAGCGAGCCGGATAAAAAGTTGAAGAACGCCCAACCAAGTTCTCCATATTTCCCTACGCATACAGACGCACGAGAGAGAGATAGCGAGAGGGGGGGGGGGGGGGGGGGAAGAGAGAAGAGAGAACCGAGCTTCATACTTGTGTGCGCGTCCTTAAACAATTTTTAAAAATCCAACCCACCCCCTCAACTCCACACATAGAGCATGCAAGAAACGTAAAAAAAGAGGACTCGTTTTTTTTGTTTACCGTCTCTGCCATTTTTAATAAGTTTTACGGACTGCCGTGTCCGCCTCTGCGCATTTTATTTTCCTCCACTTCCTCAAAACTCCCACTCTCAACGCCTGCTACTCTCCCCTCCCTCGACATACTCCCTCCAACTCCGTGCCTCCTCCTCCTCTACACATATCCTTCCCATCTCCGCCTCCCGATATATCCCTCCCACTCCCCCTTTTCCCTTTCTACACCGCCGCCCAAAAAGCTTTCCCTGCTACACAAAGTGATCCGGGAAAGGGATTGCACTCCTCCGAAAAACTCGAGAAGATCTCCCGTCCCATCCACCTCCTCCTCCTCCCTCGCAACTTTCAAGACGAGGGAGGTTGGGGGATGGGGTGGGGTGGGTGGGAATGTGAGGGGTGGGGCGGGGGGAGGTAGAGGGAGAGGGAGTGAAGCAGCAGGGGAGGTTAGAATAGATCCCCTTGGCCCTTCTTTTATTCTCCGTCGAGTCGTTCCATCCCTTTCTCTACCACCTCCCACTGCGGGAGAAGAACGTATGGGCTGAGGAGGAGCAAAGAAGAGTAAGATGGCTCGAAAAAGAGAGAGATGTGTGGCGGAGAAAGAAGAGGAAGATAAAAGGGCAGAATAAGGGAGTGATGTGGAGAGAGAGAGAGAGACGGGAGGGAGAGAGTGAGAGAGAGAGAGAGAGATGGGAAGGAGAGATGGAGGAGGATTTCTCCTGTTGAGCTGAGACTCTTGAACCATGGTAACCAAAAAGGGGTAACTTGGGCAGAAAGAGATATGAGGGAGTTGAGGAGGAAAAGAATCGTTTCGCATTTATTTATTTTTATATTTTATATAAAGAGAGCAAGATAGGAGATGAGATTGGGAGGGTTGGGAGAAATGATAGGAAGAAGAAGAGACTTTGACCAGAGAGACGAGAAGAAGAGAAGGAAAAAGGGGGGGGGGGGAAGTGAGAGAAAGGTAGAGGAATAAGAGAGAAGTAGGAAGGACTCAGAAATAACAGAGCAGGTGGGAAGACAAGGAAAAAGACAACGAAGAACGGAACAGAAGAATAGCGACTGAGGAGAAAGGACAGGAGGAAGACGGGGAGAAGAAAGGAGAGGTAGGGAGAAAGGAGAGATAGGGAGAAAGGAGAGGAAGAGAGAAAGTAGAGAAAGAGAGAAAGTGGAGAAAGAGAGAAAGTGGAGAATGAAAGTGGAGGAAGAGAGAAAGGAGAGGAGGAGAGAAATGAGAGAACGAGAGAAAGGAGAGGAAGAGAGAAAGGAGAGGAAGAGAGACATGAGAGAAAGAGAGAAAGGAGAGGAAGAGTGAAAGTGGAAGAAGAGAGAAATGAGATGAAGACGGAAAGGAGAGATAGAGAGAAATGAGAGGAAGAAATGAGAGGAAGAGAGAAATGAGAGGAAGAGAGAAATGAGAGGAAGAGAGAAATGAGAGGAAGGGAAAAAGGAGAGACGAAGAGGAATGGTAAAAAGGAATATCAGAAGATGGGAAGAGAGAGAGAGAACAGATAAATAGGGAGAGAAATAGAGGGAGTGTGAAAGGATGAACTGGAGCTATATATGGTAATGGGATAGAAAGTAAGGAAAAGAGAAAGTTAAAAGAGGAAAAAAGTGTTGAAAGAGAAAACGGAGAGAAAAGAGAGTGAGAGAAAATGAGAGAGAGAGAGAGAGAGACATGAGTGATGGGAAGAGAAAAAATACGTGTACGGAAAAAGAGTGTGAGAGAGAGAGAGAGTAATAGCGCGTGGTGAGAGAAATAAAAAGATAAGAGATTGAAAGTGAAAGGAAGTGTGACTGAAGAGAGGGAGAGAGAGAGAATCACAAGAAGAAGAAAATAACAAACAATGATTCGGGGTGGTATATAGGCCGGAAAAATTATTTTCTGTTAGGAGAGAGGAAAAGAGTCCCACTTCCTCCCACTCCACTTCCGTAACACTCCCACATCGGAGAAAATATGAAGATAATCATTTCTGAGAGAGTGATATTCCCATCTCCCTCTCTCCCACTGTCTCTCTCTCTCTCTCTCTCTCCCTCTCCCTCTCTCTCTCTCTCTCCCACTCTCTCTCTCTCTCAATCACTCCGCTGCCTTCTTTTTTCATGTTTTTCCGCTTCCCTTAAGCGAGAGGAAAAAGTCGAAGAGAAATAGCGAATGGGAGAGAGAGAGAGAGAGAGAGGTAAGAAGAAAATGGTTCCGCGAGTCGGAGATGATGATTTTTCTTCTCGGGTTGCGTGTGAGAGCGGGTGGAGAGGAGATGCGAAAGAGGGAAGGCTACTTTGGACGACGACACTTTCGTAGAAAAAAAAGAAGAGAGTCGGCGAAGGCGTTATCGAATGCGAATTACGCGCGGATAAGGAAGTACGTATATATATATATATATATATATATATATATATATATATATATATATATAGTGGCCGCATTCACTCCTTTTTCATTCGGGTGAGAGCTCGCTGGGGCACTAACTTCCGAGGGACCGGGTGAGAAGAGGAGATGGCGGGAGAGGGGAGGCGGAGAGGCTCGGAGGGCGGGCGAGAGTGGGAGGGAGGGAGGCAGGAGGTGTCGAGGGGGAAGAAAAGAGAGACGTGAAGGAGACGGAAGCTTTTCAGACGCCGAATTGTACGCGATAGAAAGAGAAAACATCCGGAGGAGGAAAAGCATTCATGGCCGAATCTTCCCCCACCCCCCCCATCTTCCCATTCTTCATCGTCGCCATTCTGATCAGTCGAGGAGTGGGCGAGGGCGATGAATTGATAAAGGGTCGCACACCTCCCTGAGTCACAATTAATGCGCGAGGAGAAAATAAGTAATAATAGAAAAATAAATGAAACTCCCGGAAGAAAAAAGGGACGGAGGGAAAATGGCATCAGGTGTTCCGGGCGAAGGATATCCCTTAATTAGGTGCAGATTTACTTTTATACGTTCCGGCGGATTGAATCATCGCCTACGCGAATAACCGTAGGCCAGTTGGAAAATAGAACGTACTAGGTGGGAGATTTTAAATTTTGTGGGCTCAGGAAATATCTCATGAAAGTTCCCACGAAGCAGCGCAGTGCGATTAGAAGGGATTTTTTTTCCTACCCAAAAACTTGTCGAGAGGAAAAGTCTATTTAATTAACGAAATTTATGCCAACGGAATAGACAGAATATATTAAATCGGGCGGCTTTCACCTTGTGTTTAATAATATAAAATGTTTATATAAGCGACTCTCATATTTTATCTTGTTAAATGTACGACTTCCAGGACAATATTATAATAACACAATTAAAATCCACAATAACAGTGCAACAAAAAACGAAAATTCCTTCTAATTTACGACGTTTGATGTGATATCTTCCATGACATATTATTCGTAAGGGCTGAAACTTAGTCAATCCCGGTCCTCCTTAGGTCGGAATGTATGGACTCAAGCTCATATGGCATATATAAAAATCCACTCCTAACCAAAATGACAAAATGCCGTGGAATAAACAAATTACAGAAGGCAATGCAACATTCATAGCGATAAAAAGTCTAGTAAATCAGAAGCAATTGAGTATACAAGACGCGGAAATTGTTCTGATTATAAACGTTAAATTTAGCGGAGAAGGAAAAAATCGAAACCAATGCACTTGACTCCATTCCATTGAGAACACTGCGAATTACAATCAGAGGTGTTTCGTTCCTCAGGATCAACTGGTGCGGATCGAGATAGTTTTATTTTTAGCTTCGAGTTCATTTACGGGTTTTAAAAATAACAGTCATGCACGTAAAAACATAAAGGGTATACCTTTTCTGTTAATATTTGAAGAAGAAATGAACACATATCGTTGCATTTATACGTATTCAAAATAAAGAAAAAAAAACAAGTTTATTGCTGGTTTCAATCACGACGAGTGTATATCCTCGATACATAGCATTCAAAATTAAAACAAATACGTATCAAAATTCGTCTAAAAAAAACAAAATACAGAGGCCTAAAAAGTATTTTCTGCTTTCCTCGACTGTTGACGCGTCAAGGGAAAGGATTCATATCGCCTTAAAACGACAAAAAAGAAATGGAAAAGGGACAAGTGTTTGCGTGTCAACGGACGAGAATTTTATTGCTTCTCGGAGAGAGGCAGAGCTTTCATTTTTTTATTTTTTTTAAGGATTATAGCAATGAACCTAAACAACCGGATCGTTAAAAAGGAAAACTCGAATCATTTGTAATCCGAACACTTGGGACAAAGTTAATTTTAATGGCGTGATTAAGGACGGCGGCAATAGAAGAACTTTTATCACGGGATCAAAAAAAACTTTCATAAAGCGTTTGGCCGTCACGGAATGTCCTCAAGAAATAATTTAATTCCTATCGCGTAAAACGAACGATTTTCGAAGCGGCATTCGTGCTTTTTTAAAAATGGTGCAGGGGATGTTTTATCGGCTGAGCGATCTCAGAGGGCCAATCGGGAGCGATAGCTGGAAGGTTCTCGTGTTTTTTTATGCCTCCTTTTCTTATCGCCAAGTGGATAGGCGGTTTTTTTTAAGAAAGGAGGCGGAGGAGTAAGAGAATAAATATTTAAGGAGTGCCCCCAAAACAGCTCCGACGAAAAAAGTTTATTTTGGGGTGTTCGAAGAAGAAAAAAAAGAATAAGGAGTCCATCAACGGAAAATTCGGAAGGAAATCGCTAATCCTTGGGAGGAATTTAATTCAATAAAAGGGGAAGTGCATTCCTTTTTTCTCAAATCTCGGCTCTTCAAACGCCTTGGCAAACTTTTTCGAGAGGCATTTTTAATTCACTTAGCGACAGAGAGAAAACAAACTAGAGTGCTTTTATCAATCTGTTCACTCTAAGCTATCCGTTCAAAAAATACACATTTACCAATGTTTCTTCCAAGAATAAGTTTCTTGCCGAGAAAAGATTTTTCCGGGTTTTATGTTTCTGATTGGGGTATAACGGATGTGGATTTCTCGGTTTTTTTAGATAAAGAAAAAAATGGCCCGTTTAGAGATTAAAAATAAGCTAATTGCTTAATTTCTTGAAGAAATCTAAACAACAACCCGAAATCGATAATTCAAACGGAAGTTATCCATCAAAAAGACAGATTTTATTTAAAACGTTATTCGCATGCTGCCAAAGCCATCTCGATCGAAACGCGATTTTTTCGAAGTTTTTAAAAAAAACAATCAGCAGATTCGCATAAATTAAGCGAACATTTGTTAACATATTTAGGATTGTATTTTAGAGATACCCAATTCCATACGCAGGCTTCATAATTATTTCCATGCCCATCTAAAATCATTACATATTTTTTTGAAACGGTGAAAATAAGCTGTGACGAAAAATATGAAATTCCGCTCTCGTGAGAAAATCAGAAAACCATTTTTTTAAAAGAAGAACAGAACAGTGCTCTTGGATATGGCAACGCTTTTAAGTGATTTTCAAAGAACAACTCATGATTTAAACCTGTGTTTAACCATATTTCCGTAGGCGCGGAAAATTTTCAAAAAATAAGCAATTTCTCGTTACCCCCATCTTTATATTTATAGACAAACATATCACAATGTTTGAGCGCATTAATCTGCCCCTACTACATCATTATCAATGCACCCAAGAAAAGATAATTTGACTTGAAAACATTTTCAAATCATTAATTTAAAAAATTCCCGGCTCCCCTAATAATCGAATGCGACACCCTAGCGTTTCGCGGAACCTAGTTTTTGAACAACTGCGTTTACTAACAAGCTGAAAAGTCGACTATTTCCGTCACAGCAACTTAAAATGCTAAAGTACATCCTATAGCAGAAATCTAAAAACGATCATTAATTTATTAAATTTTAAAATATATCTTTACGATCTGAAAATTAGTCTAGCCAAGTATTTAAAAAAAGAGTTTGACCGATACCATCACCCTTCGTCTTTGGTTGTCATAAATTTATTTGAGGTTCAATATTACAACATTTTATTGGTTTTAAAACTTTGAGATTTTATGTATACACGTATAAAGGAAAAGAGCCCCACTGATGTGAGACACTCCTGACGGTGGGACTAATAACTACACGTCGTACTGTAATAATGTCCAAATTAAAAAAAAATTATTGTCAAGAATAAAGACCGAAAGGATTATAAAGAAAGCATTCGAGAAATTAGGAAGATGATTACCATTTTCTCACAAAATTACTCCATTAAAGAGAGTAGTATTGTTTACCGACAGCAATCCAGTTAGAATGATAGAATTAAAATTGGCTGGGGATTTCTCTCAGAGTTCGATTTTATTTCCCCGACTAAACGCAAACGACCTTCCTTTCCTTCCTTGAGACCTTGGGATTTCGGAGGTGAACAAGGGACGAGGAACTACCCCATCCCAAATCCTCTCAAAGAATTAATCCATTCAAAGATCTTTCTATTTCGAAAGACACACGGAGTCTCTCCCATCGTTTCCTTGGAAAATAAGAGAGATTTACAAAATCAATCGTACATATATAAATATATGTGTAGGTGTGTGTCTGTGTTTAGTAAGGGTTCCATTAACTCGCTTTCATTGCCAAGAATGCTCAAGTTATTCACGGTAATTGAAAATTCCCATTTTAAAAATTTGCATTTTTTTCTGTTTCAAAATCAATTATCGGCCTTAAAACTCGCGCCAACTATGGAATATTTTCTTCTTTTTGCCGCACAAAGGTCCAAGTCCTGGGTCACAACGCTAGCTTATTTAAATTCGACGATTTTAAATATCCTGCACTACTTTCCAGATTAATCAGTTAGAAAAATAGAAACGCTTTCGGAATCTAACTCGCGTTCTTCCTAATTGTGAGACTATATACTTACAAAGTTTGATACAAAAATTCTGCAAACATCACCTTCCAGCTAGGCGTGCCTCTGGAGATATTTCGCCTCGCTGTAAGCGTTACGCGTTTCATTTGTCATGAGAAGATTATTTTAATAACAGAGTTACACGAACACGAGATGAGGAGAAGATTGAGGACGGAAAAGGAAATAGGGATGGAGAAGAGTATGAAGATGTCATAATGGATCTCTTGGGGCGAATCTGCGAAATCCATTGCGGAATTGGGGTCAGAGAAATAGAGAGACGGCGCGGAGGGGAAAATACGAGGAAGTTAGGTAATAGATATATGGAGCTTCCCAGACGGAGGAGTGAGATAGACGAAGAGAGATGGACAAGCCCAAGAGAGAGAGGGGGGGGGGAGGGAGGGGGAGGGATACATCTAGATGGATATACGGATAAACGCCTTTATTAAAGAGAGAGATTGAAAGAGGCAGAGCGCGCGCGCGGACGGAGAGCGAGTCGGGGAGTACAAAGAGGGGGAGACTTGTGGATAAAAGGGAAATATGAGGAGGAGAAAGAGAGAAAAATAAGAAGAGAAGTGAGGGAGGGAGTGTGTGTGGTAAGGGGTAGGAGAGAGAGAGAGAGAGGGAAAGTAGTAGACCCGGAGGAAGGATCCTCATCTCTTCAACTCCCTCCCTCCTGCCTCTCCATCCCTCTTCCTCTCTCTCTCTCCAATCCCTTAAGCCTATTTTGCAATGCAATGGTGTGGCAGCGAGAAAAAGAAGAGCGAAAAGGGAGGAAGGGAGGGAGGAAGGGAGGGAGGGAGAGAGAGAGATGGGTGGAGGAGTGGGTCTGGAAGAGTTCCTGCTTCACTCTTCCATCACTATTACGATCCCAAGAGAGGCGGGTGTAGAGAGGCTGTGGAGGTGGAAGAGGGGAGGTGGGAGGAAGGGAGAGAGAGAGGAACGGCGCTGAAATCGGGTACCAACGATCCGTCGAGGGGTGGAAAGTGTGGGCGGGTAGGAGGGGGCAAAATAGGGGGAGGGGGGAGGAGAGGGGAGGGGAGAGAAAAGTAAGAGGCAGAATGGAAGTTGGGAATTTGTCAGAGAGATATAAAAAGAGAGAGGGAGAGAGAGAGGAGAGACGAGAAAGACCTGCAGAGTTGATGGGGTGGGAGTAGAGAGGGCGAAAAAAAGGGGGGAGAGGAAGGAAACGGAGAAAGAGAGATGGGATGAGGAAGAAGTTTTGCGAGCGTATAAAAACTCAAGGTGATGATGGGGCGGAGAGAGGGAAAGTGGAAATAGAAACAGAGAGCGAAGGAATAGATGGAAAAAATGAAAGATGCATAAATAAGGAGGACTAGATCGGGATTCCCGCAAATGAAGGTTGAAAAACGATACGCGAATTCAGGTGGGAGTAGGAGTGGGAAAGAAAATGGAAGGTTCGAAGGCTCGCTATGCGGTGGGAAGGAAGGAAGATGAATATCAAGATACAGGAGGAGGAAAATTTTCGTACAGAAATAAGTCCGTAAAATTCTGAGGCTGGATTGTTCACGCGAGACGATGCGTGCATATTTAACACGTCTTTGAATGAATAATACTTCGGAACAATACATTTGCTTTCTTGATATGCGTGACCGACGCAATCAACTACTTCCTTTCTCTATTATAAGTTAAAAGGCTTTAAACTGATACTATTTCTATGGTAGTAGGTAACTTTGAATTTAGTTTATAATCGAGTCAAACCATTATGAATTACTGAAAATAAGGGTTTGTTTAAACAAAATCGGCATTTTTGATCACTATGGATTTTTAATGGGCTTCATCTAGTCATTAAAGAGCGATATAATTTTCAAAAAAGGCCTACAACTTCATTTCAAGTACATAATAATGTTTAAAGGCATGAAAAGATAAAACTATACCGGTGTATAGTGAAACCTTTTATTTAAATGCGAGTTTGGTTCGTTTTACGATGTTCGTCAACAGATATTCATAAAATTAAAAGAGTGGCAGAAAAACAAATGCCGCCTTCAAAACTTTAGAATAACACAATTAAAATTACTTTTCAAATTTTCTTAAAAACGATAACAACGTGATTATAATATTTTTATATGCAAATTACATATGTAAATATTACATCTGTAAATATTAGCTTTTTGGCGAATAATTTTTAAGAAAATTCGACAGGATAATAGGCCGCCAAGAGAAAGAGACGGTGTGAGAAACTGAGAGCGTATGCAAAGGGTAATAGATGGAGGGAAGGACCAAAAAAATCCTAAAAAGAGGGCTCGATACGGCGTGGGTGGGACGAAAAGGAGCACGAAGGAAACGCAGGAGAGTTAACTAACAATTGGCGATTTATTTTTACTCTCATCCATTTTCAACTCGTTTTGCGTGAAAATTTAAAAGTAACGCGATGAATAAAACATTGCACTGCATCCGCAGGGATTCCAACCGGCGACCCCACATCTTTAAGGGCGGCATTACAGCCTTCCGGGGTCACGGGGAGGAAGGGAGGTTTGTAGCGAGGTGTAGATAAGAGGAGAGGAGGCAGCGAGAAGGCGTAGAGGTAGAAGAGAAGGTAGGATGGAGAGGAGGAGGGAGGGGATTGGGAGAGAAGGAAAAGGAACCACAAAGAAGGCGAGAAGAGATAGGAAATGAAGGGATAGCAAGAGAAACGAGGAAGGAGAGGAAAGGACAGACACACGAATGCCTTTATTTTTGGAGAAGTTGAAGCTTGTTTGCCCCCCTCTTACACCTAAACCCAACTGTTAAATATTTGCAATTTTACATGCAGAATATTAATACATATTTTCAGATTACATTGGGTATTTAAATGGTATTAAAGGTAAGTACACAGGTAGTATAATCAGAATATAACATTTAAAATACATAGAAAGATTTAGTGAAATTTAAGCGGGAAAAATTAAGGAAGGAAAGAAAGAGAGAGAGAGGAAGTAGGAAAAGATGAAGACCTTTGTAGATGAGTTATTAACCCGTTAAGTTCTCAATACTAGGGGTTCGGGATTGAATCCTGCAGAGGGCATCACTGTATGTGATCGTCAATGTTGTTATTTATTACTGTAAAAGGGCGTTAACGACCGTTTATGATCTATTGAAAAATAATTTGAAAGATACAGAGTAAGGAGGGGTGGAAGGAGGATAACGGAAAGAAGGAAATAGTGGGAGGGGATAGGGGAGGAGAGGAGAGACGGGAAAGAGAGGTGGGGGAAGGGAGAGTGAGAGGGAGGAGGGAGTTCGATGGAGTGAGAAACTCATGAGTTTCTCTACGGGAGATTGAGCAGGAGGCATGGATGGAGTAGGGGAGAAAAAGAAGTGGGAACGAAGAGATGTGGATGGAGAGAAAAAATTTTGGAGGAAAGAGGCGGGGGCGGAGGAGTGAGAGGGAGAGAGAGACGGGCGGAGAAGGAATTTCGGGCGATATATACTATAGGGAGCGGAGCTAGGTTTTATGATGCGGCAAACGTATCAAGACGTAATTAAGAGAGGAGAAAGTGAAAACGGGGATGAGAGAGGGAGAGAAAAGGCGAGAAGGTGTGAGAGAGTAATATAAAGAGCAGGAAGAAGGAGTTTTTTTTTTCGAGCAATTCAAGTTCTCAACTTCTGGGCCGAAAGTTTGAATGCACATTTCAGGCAGAGCATAAGAGGTCAGATTAATGCCGAAAAATTAAGGTTCCAGCTCCGGCATTTTCCGGGCTTTAAATTCAAGTAAATCTACCGGCGGAGTGAGTGTTTTTACATCCACTTGAAAATAATTAAAATGCAGCCGACAAAGTTATTGGAGCGGCATGAAAAATACTTCATTAAACGTAACACGCTACTGTTACGAAATAAAATGAGAAACACCCACTGAATAAGTACTTCTTTAACAGAAGTACTTTATTATCTGCATTTAAATTCGATTTTAAAAACCAATTCTTCAATAAATAAATCTTTCTAAAGCGTATTAAAAACAATAAATTACCGCACAGATAGCTGCTGGCTGGCGATTATTCTTGGGGGAATTTTTTCAACACAAATAAATAGAATTTACTTCACCTACTTTTCCCGTACACTCTCAAATATAAATTAAACGGATTAAAAATCTCGAATTCGCCGCAGTTTCTCCTCTCCTGTATTCATCCAACGATATAAAGTAGATGTTATCAATCCTAATAACAAAATAAATGCGAACGAATAAAACAAACAAGAAGGTGGAGCGCGATGCTTTTTAAATGCGACGCTCAATTTTTCTGCGGGGCTGGATAAGCTGGGAACCGCTTTAAAAATATTATTTATGGAGAGCTTTTCCTTTTACAGGCCGTTAAAATTAATTTTATTGGCTGAAAATTCAATAAATTTGCAAAATTTTTATATTAAGTTTCAATTAGTTAATCGCCTTTGTTATTTTTAAAAAATCAAGCGAGACCCAACCAGATAGTGCTTGAACAAAAAAAACGCAATAAAATAAAAAACCATTAAGAAATAATGCCTGGATAAAAATGATGACGTGAATAATACAAATCCACATACCGCTATGGTGCTTACACAGAGGCGCGGGTAATTAAATACGAGTGAAATTAGCCTCTCTTTATTAAGGAATTCTGAAGTGTAGGAGGTATATAAAACGAGTAGGGAAGGTATAAATTGAATTAACGTATAATGACGGCAATGGTGTGCCGCTGTTCCGGGAATCGTACGCATCGACTGCGCGGTATTCTCGGAAACAAGAATGAATCGATAGGTCGATGGATTAAAAGGCCCAATTTATCACAATGCTTCAAAAGCATTCGAGAGAAAACGCATATGCATTTTTAAAAAAGCGATTAAACTATTTCATTATATCGATAAATATCCTGGCTTCAATTACGTTTAGGACAGATAGGCATCCGAGTAAATGACTCGAAGAAAGTTTATTCAAACCAAATTATATCCCGAAATAAACTGAGCTAAAAAAAATCTCGTTTCCACTGAAAGAGTCGCACGAAAATATCCAACGACGACAAATTTGAAACTGAGATTGATCATTTATGCCCATTTATATTTTTCCACAGAAAACGGGCGGATGAAAACGGATTTATAGGTATTTAATAATTAACTCAAACGATTAATACGGTTCGACTGAAAACAGTACGTGCACACTTGTACTAAAACTTTAATCCAGATCGAACATCACTGAGTATTTGAAGTTTTCTGAAAAAAATCTGATGTGGCCAACACATAACTTTCTCCAATATATGGTTCCACTTACTTTTCTCAATCGTGCTGATCTTTCCCTAACATTTATTCGACCTTTCTCTCTAGCCTTTCACTAGTAATAATTCTTATGATGATCTTCGACATGTGCGACAGAAGGCTTATAGTTCCGCAGTCATTACATCGCCTTACTTCCAGCTTCTTCTTTTGAGGTATCATTGTTACTTCCAGGAAATTTAGGATATCCTGGAAGTAAATATTTATCTATAAAAAAACCATCTTACATTCGAATATGTCAAGAGAAAGAGTGACATTAAAGCGAGCTGTCACCTCGAGCTTTCAGTGCACTTATTCAAAGGAATACAACGGGAGAACTTCAATTCACGTGGAAAACGAGTTAGGGATGAAGTCAATGTCGAACTTCGAAAGGAAAAGAAAAAAAAATTTATTCGAACGAATTTCTTTGGAGGTCATATTTCCGATCCCACGACAAAGGAGACGAATTCACGTGTTGGGTTCTGTTTTTGTACCTGAGAAATGATGCGCGGTCGAATACGTTTGAAATACGTCCAGAACAGAAATGTCAAAACCAGAGATAGGCAAAAAAAAATCATCACTTTTGGCGAACGTTGCGCCAGAGCTCTTTCGAAACAAAATACAAACAAGGCGGTAATGCAATCGAAGTGTAGACGCATAAAAAATAAGGAGAGGCGAATGCGTAGTATAATTTCTCCCTAGGTGAAGAGTCCTGTTATAAAGTGAAGGAGACAGACAGGCAGACAAACGACTTTATTCGAGCGAAATCGAGACTGTAGAGGTCCTTCTTACATTTAAACCCTTCTACGTATAATACGATTTACGTGATACAATTTAAATGTTTACATCAGATGTTGTTTAAGGGAATGGCACGATTTCAATGTACGACAAACGTATATAAAAATCTAGGTGAATTAATGACAAAAAATTTTAAATAATGAATATTAATTTTGTGTGCGTAAGAGAGAGAGAGGAGGGGGGGGAGGGGCGGAAAGAGAAATGGAAAGGAGGGAGAGAGGGATGAAAGAGAGCTTGGAAAACCAGACGCGAATTTCGGCTTCAAAGCAACCGCCGTAAGCGGCGAATCGGCGATAATAGATTATAAGAAAACTATTTTTTCCCTACCATAGCTACCGAATGTATCCGTTGCAACGGTAGTCAAAATAACGATAGACGTTTTGATTTAGGTGAGGATGGATCATCAACATACAATTCAATGATACATACAATAAGAATCAACATATAAAATAATTAAGATATTTAGACTGAAATGGAAGCGAGAGAGAGAGAGAGAAAGAGAGAACGTAATGCTGAAAAAATCTGTGTGGCAAACACTTGACTTTCTCCATATTTGGGGTATAGATATTTAAATTATTATGAATAGCATTATAAGGCAAAATTATTATTTCGTATGGTAAAAGAATACAGTTGTCCTTATTGTCGTAATTTATATTTTGAATATGTTTACAGAATTCACCGCTACATGGTGGTGGCGCTGTATACTGGGTATTACGAAAAAGTTAAATATCTCCGAAATGGATGGTTCTACTAACATTTGTTTCAAACAAAATTTGGAAGAAATATTATTCTCTACAACTTTGCTCCTTACGAAGATTACTAATGACGTTTTTAAGGAGATATTTGAAGGAAACCGAAAAAACATTATTTTTTATAATTCCTAAACAATAACTGCTACGGAAAATTGTTTCAAATGAAAGTTGTAGGAAATTATATTCTCTATAACATTTGTATAGAATTGTATATACAACAATTATGTTTTAACGGAGAAATATCGCATAAACCGAATCTGGTTTCGAATAAACCTCGACTTCCGTTTAACCGGTATTGTCCAAAAACTAATCCTTTCTTTTTGCTCATGTTAAAGTGTTATATATGAAGTTTGGTAACGATATGGCAAGTACTTTTTGAGTTAGAGCGCCCACAATCACATACAGACATCATTCCGAAAATAGTCTAAACGTGTTCTAGGGATCAAAATATCTAACAAACTATCGGTTTTTCGAAACATTCCTATCACATACACACAGACAACATCGAGAAAATAGTCTAAACCTGTTCTAGGGACCTCAAAACGTGTATTTCCGTTGAAATCTCGAAGTCGAATTTTTTTCGTGATCACAATACTTTCCCATACTACGTATGGAGAAAGTAAAAAGAATCGACAGAGGACGTTGGAAGCAGCCTAGAGAGAGAGAGAGAGACAGAGAGAGAGAGAGAGACGCATTAATACATAAAGAATAAAGTACAGCAATACCCCGCTATTCGTCGGAGATGCGTTCCTGAAAAATACGACTTATAACGAAATAACGTATAGCGAAACAAAGATTCCCATAAGAACTATGATAAAAGTAGGGATTACGTTACTGGCGGATATTTTGTGACACATTTGTGTCCCAAAAAATACATATCAATACAGTACATTAGACATACTATGTTACCACTATGTGTTTACCACTCATTGCTACTAGAGTTTAATATATATTTAATCTTAACAACGAGTAACCAATTGCAATCATAAATTGATAAATCACCGAAAATAATTCTCTATAGCGTGATGGAAGAAAAAATTTTCTTTACTTACACGTACACTGATACGCACTTTAGAGTACTTTTCATGCAGATGCCGCAATCCAAAGTATATCCTATATCTCATGAGATCTCAACGCAAACGTAAACCGGGATGAAAGGACACACAAAATGTTAGACAAAACTGTTCACAAAGCTTCCTTATAACTAACTGTCGCTCAGAAATGTTTTTACAAATCGTCATTAAAATTGGGATAGCCCCTTTTATCCCGTGTGACTAGTGAACCACCCAACCCACTGTGATCTCTCAAACACATGGCCAGCAAATAGTTATTCTGACTATGATTTTACACGAATTGATAAACATAAAATTAAATTAATTCAAATAAATAATGATAAACATGAAATTAAAAGCCGAATTGATGGTTTTTGTTGTTATAGTTATAATTTACGCACCGCAGTTGGAATTTCTGAAATTTTGCTTTTAGACTTTCACAAACGACGTACATGCGAATCGACACAACTTATAACGAAATATTTTCCTTAATTGATTGGCAACGTATATGCAAAACAACGTATAGCGGGGTTTTACTGTACATGGGTCCGCTTTAGGGATAGACAGCAAGGCAACGTAAAGGTTTTAAGAGGGGGAGGGAGGGGGGGGGAGGAAGAGAGAGAGAGGGAGAGGAAGAGGGAGAGGAAGAGGGAGAGGAAGAGGGAGAGAAAGGAGAGAGAGAATGGAGGGATAATAGGAATTGGCAAGGACGCAGAAACTTTCATGTTAAAAAAATAATGCAGAATTTGGTGCGCGGGTCACTGGGAGTTTTCGGACCGAGGGAGTTGAGCAAACAAAGGAACAGCCGAGAAGAAGATGGAAGAGGCAAGGAGTGGGAAATTTTAGCGAGAAGGAGAATGGGAGTTGGGACGGGATGAGAAGAGGCGGAGGACGAGATACGGTAAAGCTCAAGAGAGAGACTTGCAAAATTGTGGGAGAGAGGAATAAAATGGGCAACACACACTGCGCAAGCACTTTCATATCCGTATGCTTCTAGTCCTCGCAATAATGCCACTGGTGTTATTATGAGTAGCTTGGCGGTACCTGGACAAAGCATTCGATACGCGTAATATAACGTCACTGGAGGCATTACTGTTGTTTTTTGGATGCATGGCATATGCACTATTGTTTATGGCAACAGGATCTACAGCTGGATGTAGTTTTCTCAATAATCATCGAAGCCGTTTTTGAATAAGGCGAAGTTTTGTGAAAATCGTTAACAAGAAATCAACCTCCATTTTTGCGCGATGTTGCTCATTTCGACAAGCTTTTCATCTCGCGTGATGCGCTCCATAAATACGACATCCCTTCAAATTCTGTTAGCTCCATTTGTCACTCAGAGAGACCACAGACAGACAAAATCGCAAAAACAATTATTTATCAGATTCGGGAGCATCTCAAAACGTGCATGATGACTGTCAGAAATCTAGTTTTCAGAAACACAGCAGTATTGTTATCTAAGCCTATTTATAAAGAAGAACAAAATGGAGGTGAAGACGAATGGAAGGAAAAGAGAAGATGAAGTAGGGAGAGGAGAGGGATATGAAGAGAAAAGACCTTCGGGACATGACGCGAAACGAATGCTGGAGAAAAATGACAGAGAGAGAGAGAGAGATAGAGAGAGAGAGAACCGAACGCGTGAGAAGAATCGACAATTCGAAGAGGAGACAGGAAGAAAAAGGAATAGGAGATAAAAAGAAGCGGATAAAAAAGAGTAGGAATAACAGAGAGAGAGAGGCAAAGTATAAAGTAAAGGAAAGAGCGGAACACCTGCCCGTATTAAAAATAGCGCCGCTAATGTACGTGTGTGTGTGTATAGAAAGAGAATGCGGAAAGAGAAAGGCAAAGAAAAGAGTGGAGAGTGGGAAAGTGCGAAAAAAAAAAATATATATATATGGGGTGGTTTGTGGACAGAGAAGGAGGTGGACGGCGGCGGTGGGCAGCTGCTTTCTCTGGAAAAGAAGGAAAAAGCTCTAGGGAAAAAAGAGAGAGGAAGGAAGGAAGGAAGGAAAGGGGGAAGAGAGAGAGACACGAGGGAGAAAGAGAGGAAGGAGTGAGGGGTCAAGGTTGGCCTGCCACAAGGAGAAATGGTAAGGGAAAAAGGGGGAGGGAGAGAGAGAGGGCGGATGATGGGAAAGCGTGCGTGGGAGGTGCGCGGGGGAGGGGGGGGGGGTAGGAGGAGGAGAAAGGGTCAAGCATAGAACGAGAGGGAGGAGAAGAAGCGGCTGGTCAGCTATAAGGGAAGGGTATGAGGCAGGCAAGGTCGAAAGAGGGGAGAGAGAGAGAGAGAGGGAGGAGGGAAGATAGAGGGAGGGAGAGAGATATATATATATATAGGACGTTGACTCCTGAGCGTTACGCTTCACTGCACTCCGAGAGGTACGCTATGTAGAAAGTGGAAGAGAGGCGGTGATAGAAGAGACAGATATACCCTCAGGAAAGGGAAAGGGCAGGAACGGAGATCGAAAAGAGCGTTATACGCTCTCAGCCGCGAGAGATAGAGAGAGAGGGAGCAAAAAGGAAAAAATGGAGAGAAAAAAAGGTGGGAAAAGATGGGGAAATGAGATTTCGACCACGGAACGGACCTAGACAAATGTCCTCGCTATGGGAAATAAATATGACAACCTATCACAACGGAGCGCGCGTCTACAGGTTCGCCGACACGGACGCGCTCGCTATCCGACCGTAAAGATACGAGATGGTTGTATCCGTCTCAATTTTCAGGAATCGGGGGCGTAAGGACACGTTATCCGTGAAATACAACAAGGGTTCTACTACGTCGCGCGCTACGTAACAGATGTTCGATGTCCGATGCGTCAGAAATGAAACAAAAACTTCTTTCGGGGAAATTTTTTTTAAATAGGAGTAAAAATTAATTTTTATTCATCAAACATTCATGAACTCGCCTGTAGTAAGGTATTAAAAATGACTCTGCAAAAAGGTGTTCTTTACTGTGTAATTCCGCAAAAAAAGCTAAACATTCCGACGCATTTTTTATCCTCCTTGGAAGCTTGCGTCATCCATTTCTTTTACTCGAAAATTAACGTAAAAGTAATCCTCCGCAGCTATTCTCCCAAGGAGAGATTCCATTCCGAGTAATTTTTTAATCGCTTCGCACAGAGCGATTTCGCAAGTACGTGGCGACGAGACCTGGGAACTGAAATTCGTTTGACATGTGCTCCCTTCGTGTCACATCCCGTTCCTCTTGAAGCGGAAACCTTTTCGGTGCTGCCTTACGTTGAAAATAGGCCGAGGTTAATTCGTTTAGCGCGAAATTTGCCCAACACCGTGTTTTTTACCCTCGCCGCCCTGTTCAGAAGGGGTCTCGCCGTATTCTCGTCAAACGATGCAAGTTAGTTAGCCCGGAGCAGAACTTTCCGAGAACGTAATTACCGTGCCAGGCACATCGCACGGGATATTTATTTTCGAATTTTTGTCATCCCAAAAACAAGCGAATAAAGAACGGTCTGATGTCCTTTTTACTTGTAAAAACATTGATTAAAAAGTTCAATTATGACGGAGAGGACGGTAATTGTTAATTAGTGGTTTAAGTCACGCCCTTACTCAAAAAGGTATTTGTATTAATAATACGTTCAATTTTAATTGTGCGTATTGCGCAAAATGTATTTACATCAAAAGGTCAAGCTTTAGAGTGGGAAGGTTTAAATAATATAATAATATCGAATAAAATTTATTTCGAATAAATATATAAATGCACTCGTTGAAGACGTACGCGGAATCGTTGCATCCATCGGTGTTAGTGAGCGTAATGTTAGATCAGAGAGTACTAGAAAATACGTCGAAATAGTCGATAGAACTGAGAAATAATACAGATATTTTTCCCAACAGGCCAACAGAGGCATTAGAGTTAATTTGGTGCAGTGACCCCCCCTGCCTAACGCTTTTGGTGGCTTGCAGGTTATTCATGTAAATTTAAAATTTCCGTTATGAAGGGACACGGTTTTATTTAAGTTAATATAGGTTAATCATGTGCACTATTATCATAAGTGTTTTTTCTAAAAAGATATTAAAGTACCGTATTCATCCTAGCGTGGCACTAGTCTGTTGAACACTACTTCAAAGAAACCGGTGCCAAAACGTGAAAGTCAACACAACGGGAGCAAACCTTCTTGTATCCAATTTGCTTAGGAACATCATGGTGGACTGTAACAAGTGAAATGTTCAGTTCATTTGCAATTCCAGCAAATTATTTGTGCATGGTTCTTTCTTGAACACGGCTTCAATACAGAAAGCGTTGTCATCTGCAGAGACAATGCTGAGTTAGACTGGGTCGTTCCATATATGGAACATCTGCCCTGCCGTTGTTTAAGGCTGTACACAAACACCATATCTGTATTTAGGTGTATCATTTTGTCCGTACATACAGTGAAATCAATTCTCGGTCGAGTTCCATTTGCACTCAAATACCGAATCACAATAAGAATTTATACTTGACAGAACAGTTGCATACGTTCAGCGACTTTCGAACAGGAAATGAAGCTTATTCGTTATCAATGGAAGAGCAACAGACGTTCAAATGTGAAACGTGTTATTTTACGACTTTGAGCATGTAGTTACACTACTTATTGAAACTCCCTCGCAGGTTTGTATTATTCTAATAGTAGAGCATATTATATTAATGCAATGCACGTATATCGCTTTATCTACTCAATCATACACATTTATTAAGAAAGATTTTTTAAATCAACAATACTTAGCAATTTCACCGATAACGAATAATGTGTTCGTATTCACTACGGATTCCGTGACGCAAATGCTTCATCGTCGTCGCAAGTAATCTGTCCGCAGAAAGGTTATACGATAAACCGGGTTCTCCACGCTATCCTATTCTCCAATTCTTAGTAACTTTCCGTTTCCTATCACACATCAGTTGAAAGCTTTTTCTTTACTCTTCCTCTCTCGCCTTGGAGTTTTCCTCAAACCACATCTTTAATAAATAGATCTCTCTTCGGAAAACGTCCCATCCAGTTTTCCTTCCCCTTTCCAATCATTTGCACCATCAATATCTTTCATCCTAAAGCAAAACACGACAACATTAAAAAAGTATCATTCCAATTAAAAAGCCAAGCACCACAGATGGACCTTACTAAAAATAAATTGATGTGTCCAACACATTACTTTCTCCATACGTAAGTTGTCAACTAAAATAAATACGACGATAGGAACAGTTCAATTTACACGATTCAGCGCTAGCGATTCAATTGTTGTCACCATCACGCGTGCGAGTTGCTCACTAAGCGTCAGTTTCGAAGAAAATTGAATAACTCTTGAAATATTCCTCATATGAAAATTTAGTTCAAACAAAAGTTGTAGAAAAAATAATATCTACAACTTTTATATATATATATATATATATATATATTTTTTTTTTGGGATAGGGAATGAGTGGTCGGAGAAGCCTCTGTTATGCGCCAGAGGGCATTGAAGTGAACGCGTTGAGGTGATCGTCCACAATGCCAACCCAGATGTTCACAGAGAACTGTTGTTGATGGTGGTGGGTGGAAGTCACGTGTGGATTATCATGGCTGTTTCTGCAGTTGTAGACTCCATCCCTGGTAAAACAGGCTTCGTCAGTAAACAAAACATACTACCTGAGAAAACCAGGGACTTCTGCACAACGATGTAATATCCAGCGGGAAAATTCCTGTCTGGGTCCAAAATCATGAGGGCACAAACCCTGAACTCGCTGTGGGTGATAAGGATGAAGCTGCTGTTCATGAACGACCCTCCACACAGCATGTGCAATAGCACGGGTACTTGTTGATGGCTCTTCTCTTACGCGCTCCAACACCTCTTCCTCAAACAAGGGGGTTCGGACTGACCTCTTTTCACCGCAGTCTTGTTTTGATGGCTTCACCGATCCTGTCTCCCGCAACCATTGGAACATCGCTGTGAATGTGGTGTGATGGGGATGTGTTTTATTTTGGAAATCTTTCCCTGTAAAGCTGTGCAGATCTCCATGCACTCCCTTTAACTTCGCTCTACACAAAAACAATGACAGCAAGTTCCGCAGTTGTGTACTGAGCCATGCTAACCACTTCAGCTGTAAACGTCAAATGTCGAGTAAGCAACATCAGCTGACTCGGACAACGTCATAGTAGCTACGACGCCTGAAAGGGGAAGAGGGGTGGAATGTTTGAGAGAGTGTTTGCCTAGAGATATACTTGAGGGTTGGTCTATCTTCCAAGCGCAACCTCGACGTTTGGTGTTCTGTTGTGCATAACGGAGGCATTGCCGACCTCTCATTTCCTATCTCAAAATGTTTTTTTAGGTCTCTTCTATAACCCTACAAAATATTTCGGGATTATTCTGATACACCCTGTATATATATGTATATGTGTTAACAAAAATTCAGTTTTAAGCGAAATATTTAAGAAAATGTATAATTTTACAAGAGTAAACCGCTACTTCCGGTTGAAGATTGTCATGAAAATCTTTTCAGATCTTAGAATATATATATATATATAATTATAAATATAGAACTTCATGCTGATACGATGAATAGTTTTTGAGTTAGAGCGCACACAAAATTTGTCACACACATACAGACACACACAGACATAATCGAGAAAAAGGTAAAAACGTGTTAAAAGAACCTCAAAACGTGTACTCCGTTGAAATCTCGAAATCGAATTTTTTAATGAAAACAATACTTCTCTATACTACGTCTACTACGGAGAAAGTAAAAATGTGCCTGGGACTAAAGAAATTAGAACTGAAACACACATCCTTTTCTTCATTGCCAACTCCCAGATATACCGCTTCTACAAAAACCCATGTATTTCACACGGGACGATAGCACACTTTCTGCGCGGGGAAACACGAAGGGATGTTCTTCAAATCGCTTCGCTGCACACGTATCGAAAGAAGGGAAAAAGAAGGGAGCGTTCCTAATGGTTAGATAAAGGGAAAGAGGTTCGGAGAGAGGAAAGGGAGAGAGTGGATGGGGACGATGAAATAGAGAGATTGCGTCGGAGGAGAGGTAAAAAAAAGAACACGCTTCAGGACACAAAGAGCGTAGCCTTCGGTTGTGTCAAGGTGGTGACTGATGAGGGATTCCTTTCTCCATCTATCCGCTTCTCCATCTCCTAATTCAATATATATATTTTTATGTACATTACACACACACACATACACACATATATATACACACAGACACGTAACATATATACAGCTGGCTTGTTCATCGACTGACCCATCAAATATTTAAGGTACTTCTATAGGGAATATAGACATGAAATTTGGCATGGTGACAGGTCATAGAAGTATTTCTGGAGCCTGTATACTCGTCGATGCAAGATATTATAACGTTGCATTAATAAAATGCCTTAAGAGAGATATGATCTGGAGATTTGAATTAGCGTACAGCTGAAATAATGAAGTTAATTTGACGAGAGAAATCAAAATTATGCCTTAATAGAGAAAATGAATTCGATAAACATAATAACTTTAATTACCGCGATTACCTCTCACTTTACTTCCGCATTAGATCTGGTGTAATACATAAATTATTTTCAGAGATTTATAAACGAATCAGTTTCAATATATGCCAAACACATAAGTCATTGCAGTTCCGATGATTTACGCGGAATTATATGAACTATTCAGCATTAAAATTAAATTAAAGTACGGATTTTATAGCAACTTTTCATATAAAGCTTTTTAAAAATATTAAGAAGTGATTAATAATTCAGATTAACTTGAATTGTGATATAAATTAATTGTCCTCATACTTTATTTTAGTAGAATCCCACACCATAATGAAGGTGGTAAGAATGCTGTCATGAATCATATTCACAATAACGTTAATTTAGCATGAGGAAATTCACACGTATAAATAAATATATTATTATTATATTTTTATAACGATTAAAGGGATACATTTTACCGCACTATTTTTTCGGGATCATGCTTATCTCTTAATATGGGATTTAAACGGTTGAGCACACTTTTACCCTATACGCACGTAACAATTACCTTTTATTGGACAATTAAGGTCAAATGACAAGATACCGTTAAGAAAACAACATTTACTTGCGGTGGAGAAAATACTTGGACGAGAGGAAATTCCAAACCACTGACATCTGTTCGACCAATCGATCTTTATTATGTGCTCAAATGTGCGAGTGTGCACAAACACGCACATGCATCCGTCCACACTTCACCCATTAAACCTTCCTCGCGTTTGCAGGACAAGATTGGAATATAAACTAAAAGGAAGCAATATTGGGGGAAAATGGCCGGGCAAGAAATCAACAGTAACGTATATAGCGCCACAGCAAGTAGTTGCCTCAAAGAAAGCAACGCACGCACGCAAACGCACCTACAGACTGCAGTCGCAGGTTTCTAATCCATTAAAAGGGCGCCGAGAGGAAGGAAGAGGCGAAGAAAACAAAGGGAGTGTGACACGGAGTGTGAACTTCAATCTTCCGAGCTTTGGTGGAGAGGGTTCGTGGAGAGGAAGAGGGCGTAGGAGGTTAGGTCCATGCGTGACGTTCCCAAAGGAGAACTTTCAACCCTCTCGCTTTCCTCTCTTATCCACGCCCTTTTAAAATTGCCACTCGAAGCTCATTTTTTTTACTTCGCAGCGCGGAAAGAATTGTTTGTTTTTCCGAGTCATCGGGGAATCGTTTTTTCCCCCAAAAAATGCCTACTGGGGAGTTTTCTGATATGTTTTTCTTTCGGTGCATTTTTGCTAGTGCTTTTCGTCGGATGCCGCTCAATCTTGGCGACTTCCTCAATGGATCTTATTCACACGTCGCGGTAATCTCTGAATGAGCGATGACTGAAAACTATGGAAATATTTTCTCGCCACGGGCGACGATCCAAGTTTCGACAAGATTGCAAAAAAAAGAACATATATGGTGTTCCATAAAGTAACGCGACAGTTTTAATTTCGATTTAAATTCAGTTTGATACATTAATTTCACAAACATCTAGCTGATTCGAAATTCTTCGAGTACACATAGCAACTCCTTGTGCAATCATTCACGAATTTTGAAACTTCTCTCTCTTAAAATGTCACAATCGCTAGGGCAGTATTTCATGTAAATGCGCTGATTTTTTAAACGTTTTCTCTCGTCATATATAATTTTAGAGTTTGTTATAGCTTGCTTTATAAATTTCAACTCGATACTTCTTACTGCATAAAGAGAATTTTCTGCACTAATATAATTAAGTTTTACAACAATAATTCAGCCTCCCTTTGTAAGTAACATTTGGATCTAAAATAATACTAATATTTCTATAATGTAAATTGATTTTGAAATTAATGTTGAAGACCCTTCCATATGAATATTTGTTATACTGCCAATAACCAATAACTGTAAAGCAAATGGGGCCAACCAATCTTTAAGAGTGTGCATTAAAAATAAAATTTATAAATTGAAGCTGTTGCGTTACTTTTATTGTAATTGAGTCTTTTCAATGTCAAGAAAACTACAATGATCAGTTTCCTTTGGTCGTTCGATTATTATTCGTGCAACATAAATTCAATAATTTCTGACGTGGTAAAAGTCTAAAAAATCGTATTTGGTCTATTTTATAACATACATACTAGTTCTGTATTCTTCCTGCGAATTATTTATCGAATTATATTCGGCAACAATTTTTTTATTTGCGATCATATTGCGGTCGACAAAACAAGAAGATTGCTTTACTTGAATTTATGCAAAGATAAAAACTTTCTCTTTAACCGCAGCCCAAAGAACATAAAAATTATTCTTCCCTCCGCAGATCGGTAAAGTTGACATTGGGTAGGATACAAATATTAGCCGAAACGTGAAAAATATTTCAGATCTTCCGAGAGCATAAATATTGACAAACAAAAGGAAAGTTTTGGCGAACGTACTCAGTGTTTATTTTGTAACAAAATTTATGGTTTCGAAAACTCTTTCTTTATAAATACAAGAAGAATGGCAATCAAAATTTTCCGCTCTTACGGAACGACGAAAACTAAGAAAATCGCAACTTTCACTTGATGCAAGAATTGAAAATGAACGATGATTTCCCTAGAGTTGAGATAGAAGCATTAACGTAGTATTTACGTAGGATTCAGGACTTAATGTACATTTAATAACCTAATAAAAGACTTTAGAACTGCATATATGTCATTTTACCCTTCGAAAGCAGAATAATTCGGATCTACCGCGAATAATATCCACACCGTGCTTTATCAATTCGGCGCGAGTATCGGATAATTACTTTGCGAAAAAAATTGCCATCCGCGTAAATAATTCCAGATAATTATGCGGATTCCAGATGGAGAAGGTGGAATGGATACTCCGTATTTTCTCTCTGTCTCCTCCACTCCCCTTCCCACCCAAAGTGCTGCATTGTTACGGGAAAGAAATAAAGTGTGAGAGAGAGAGAGTTTGTACGGCAAGATTAAAAACAAGACTTTATTTGCCAGGAACTAATTTCCGAAACGCTCAACTACTCAAAACACTTAACGGATAAAAGAGAGAGAGAAGGAGAGAGAGGAGAGAGAGAGAGAAAGAGAACATCGAAGCGAAGTAGACTGAGAAAAACAGAATTCTTAATGGCTCTCCAACCCGCAAGACAATGAGGAAAGAGAGAGAGAGAAACCGTCATCCTAATACGTAGGAGAATTCACAATCAAAGTACCATTTGGCATTTTTTCCGTCCGATGTCTGCGATTTTACGACCGTCGGACATATTTTTGAGTTACATTTGGAGAGAAATGCGGGGGAAAAGGACATGCCCTCGCCATTAAGACGTGTCAACCTCGACTAAGAATCCATCAATTACCCTCTCTCTCTCTCTCTCTCTTTCTGTCCTTTCTCACAATCTCTTCTCATGCCTCAGCGTAGTTGGAAACCTGAAGTGTTCTCCTTTGGAAGCTTTCACGGGGACTTGATTGAAATTTCAATATTTGTTTACTTTTCGAGTGAGTGTTTGTGTGTGTGAATGTGTGTGTGTGTGTGTGTAGGTGGAAGGTGAGCGAGACAGCAAAGGCAGACAAGTCGGACAGGCGGATGGGCGGGCGGTGGAGATAAATCCGCACTCCTTTCTCCGGATACGTAGGTTCAGCCTTCTTTTATTTATTTTTTCGAAGTGATTTTCCCCGGAAACTCACTGCTACCATGCGAACTCGTGGCGAATAGAGGCGTTAGATAATTGAGAGGTAAAAATTCGTCCTTAATTTTACGATATTTTCCTGCGTTAAACACGAAAGAAAATGAATTAAATGTGCGCAATGCCTTCGTAACTTATCGTTTCGTGTCCAAAAATCAGCTGATGTGATAAATTTAAACAAATGATAATTTAACGGCATTAAATAAGCACTTACTTTAAATCTAATAGAGACGAAAACCCATATGCACACTTCGGTTAGCAGTTTAGAACTGTTTCTTTAACTTCTTTTGGCCGCGTACACCTTTGACCTCTATCAATCAATTGAAGTACCCCTTATAAAATATTTAATACTACATGTATTACACAAACACATTTTTTTAAACATACCTAATTACCGGCTTTATGCCTGCATTCAATATTTTTAGGGACAAAATATACTGTATTGTTTATGTGCAAACACAATGAAGGAATTTATTGTGAAATATATTTTATAATAACACCATAATCAAAAAAGCTGATTTGGAGTGTCAAGTGTCATAATGTAAGCAATTACGTAATTTTTTTTAACCCCATAGCGTCTTTAAAAGTACCCCCAGGGGTACGCGTACCCCACTTTGAGAAACCCCGGTTTAGAACACTGTTTCTCAAGCTGATCATTATGGTTGGCGCGAAAAATTACGTTTAATAAATAAAACAACGATTTGGAATTGCTAAAATGTTATTAGAGCAAAACCTTACCTATAACAAATCGATAGTGACGTAGTAACAACAACTGAATGCATTGTTATACTTCTATGCATAAATATACAACCTTGTTTGAAGGTGGGGGTTGCGGCCAAATTTTGTTTTACTCTGATTGTGAGAGGGTGCCCCGCCGATAAAAACATCGGGAACCTAGAATCTAGTTTCGATAAACACTGCTGAGGAGGGCTGATTGGAAGCCAAAATGCGCATATGGTTTCACATAACATTTTTATGCGTGTTGGAGAAACCTGAGCGAGTACTTATTTTATCAATTTGACTTTCATGAGCTTATTTATCTATAGTTCTATATCTATATCTATAGTTCACCCTGCAAGCCACCGCAATGGTGTGTGGCAGGGGGTGCAATAGCACCAAGGTAAAGCGCATAATAATGTATAGTATCATTCTACGTCGGCTGATTTCTTTTCGTAACTTCTGTTCTGCTCAGCTATCGTTCTAGGGAAAAACGAGCCTTTATACCTCTCAGTCCTACAGGCTATCTCTCTTATTTTACGAGGATGGTCCGTTCTACCAATATAAGTTGGCGCTCTTATTATTTCTTCGACATCGCTGGAGAATATATGCGTTCTAAATCTTTCGAGAAGTTTTAACCTAGAGCGTGATCGGCGCTCAGCTAGTGATTCCCATCCTAAGTCCTGTATCAAGGCTGTAACACTATTGTTTCTATCGTAACAATTTTTGACGAATCTAGCGGCTTTTCGCTGCACTCTTTCTAACTCTGAGATTGATCCTTTCACGTACGGATCCCATATGCTCGACGCGTACTCTAATAGCGGTCTTACTAACGAGAAGTAACATGTCTCTTTGACTTTTTCCTCACTTTTACCTACTATGCGTTTGATGAATCCTAGTTTCTGTTTAGCCTTCCCGCATATATTTCGTATGTGCATATCCCACGAGAGGTTGCTTGTTAAAGTAACGCCTAAGTATTTGACGGAATCGGCTAGTTTTAGCTGGACGCCTTCAACAGTGTAATTTCACGAATATCTTTTTTTAGCAATTAAACAAGGCCCAAAATTCTCAATTGAATTAAGAGATAATTCGCTCATTAATCTACTGGTCCAAATGGATCGACGGATTCGAAGCGCTGACAGCATTTTCTCGAACCTTTCCCTGCGCGAACTCTAGCTTCACCCGCCAAGGGTTTCGACTCGAGTTTATCCACTCCGCCGCTCTGGCAATATATAACGGGCCTTCGCTCGCAAGCTTCGACGTGCAAACAACGATGGGCAACGACCCTCACTCTTTCTCTCTTCGCCCAATGTATTTGCTCTGCTGTTTGACGTCAGCTTTTTTTTTCCATGAGGTTCACTTTGAGACCATATACACTCGATAGAGAATTATTACGAGAATCACTTTTAGCGCGGCGATACACTATTAACAGAGCTAACACGTGTAAATAAAAATATCGTCAATTTCCATTAGAATCACTATTAATTTATTCAAAATGGACGATCTATGAATTAAATTCATTGAAGGTATCGAATTTCCATACGTTAATGAATGGTCGATGCATTATGCTCGTTACACCCACGTGCGAATTTTACGCAAATTGGTGCACGGTTTTAGCCCTCACTACTCTGATGAATAAATAAATAATTAATTTAACACGAAGCGAGCGAAACTTATCTCCGCTAATTGAATCGTACGCTGCTTAGAGAATAATAAACCTTAGGCTATCAAATTTAAGGGAAATGAGTGCAAAATATGAAGAAAAAAAGATTGCACAAAGAGACTAGGCGGATTCAGGCTTCATCGTTGGGGAGATCAATTAAAGATGAAAAAATAAACTATTTGAAATTATCTTCAAAAGGATAGAGATTCTAATAAGTATGTTAAAAGGAAATGGATAAAGTTTTGCACAAAAAAGAAATACAGTAAAAAAGTAACATCTCTTCCATGTGCTGTTTTTCTATTATTTTAATTATTTTTTTCGTGTTCTGAATAGTGTGGAGGTGAGATCCGCCCCTGTAAAGTAAATTGCTCAAAAAAAATAGCAAAGGAAAATAGTTACAAACCCTAATTAGTTAACTTTAGAACAATATAAGAAAAGGACGAAGAGAGGAAGCTTAGAAATGGGAAAACAAATCCCTTAAATCGTTAATAAAGCATCGCGCCGGGACAGAACTAATCCTATTCCCGCATGAATCGATATTTACGAAATGTCCCGACCCCTACCTACCGCTGCTGCTGGTAACCTTTCGCTTCCTCGGGCCAAAAAGGGAATCGCGGCGGAAAAGGAAAAATACCGAAAGAGGAAAAAAAACCTTGTTCATCTCCCTCTGTCCCTTGCCATTACGCTCGCCTCGACAGGAGAAAAAGGGGGTGGGAAGGAAGAAGAGAAAAACCAAACCCAAAATCCTCGCAATCAAATCCCCTGAGGGAGAGCAATGGAGGGAGAGAGGGGGAAAAACACAACGACACAGCATTAATCCTGAGAGACATAGAGAGGGAGAGAGAGAGAGAGGTTGTACGGAGAAAGATGAGCTTCTCTCTCCCTCTCTCACTACCTCCCTCTCCTCCTCTCCCTCCCCAGACGTTATGGATACACACACACAGCACATAATCTGGTTCTCTCTTTTTCTACCTCTCTCTTTCTCCCTCTCTACCTCTCTCTTTCTCTCTCTACATCCCTGGAGCGCGACCTGTCACGTGCAATTCGTGGCGAGGGAATCGGAGCGACTGCGCAAGCGCGAGTTTTTCGCTACGACAATGACGCGGACGTAAAAAATGAATAAACGAGAGCGGACGGACGATGGGGAAGGGTTTTCGCTGTTTTTGTGTGTGTGTGCTTTTCCCTACGCGGGGACGATGCACGTTTATGAGAATATCGCTAATTAACGGATACGAAGATTCCTTCTTTTTGCACGTACGCGCGAAAAAAATGACGGGAGGGTTAAATAAAAAAGTGACACGGAAAAAGTATCCGCGTTAATTTTTTTCGGGAGAGGGATGTAAAGGATAGAAAAGGAAGTTCATTCATTGATCAAATGTAAAATCTTCGGAGAAGGCTTATCGAGAATAAAAACACGAGGAAATCCAATTAAAATGAAAGTAAACTACGAAATTAAGGTATTCCAGCTTTTAAAAATTGAATGTAATTAGTATTTTTCGCATTTGGAATAAAAATATTCCACAACCGTGATAAATATTTTGTTAGGAAGCTAACGTTGAAATGGCTAAAATTATTAAATTTAGTTCTAGTCGATTAGTAATTACGATTTACCCTTTGACCGTATAAATTTATTAAAATAATAATTGTATACTCTTTATTGAATGCATAGTTTAAAAGAGCCAACTCATTTTTGAGCAGGAACTGTCCTTTAATTATTGAAATCTCTACCCTTTATATAGAGGAAAACCAATTATGAATAAGCACTAAACAACAGGTTTTTTAAACTTCGTTTATGGACAGTGTCACGGCATCCGCTGTGAAACCAAAGATTATTTTCTTTTCTGCGACCAATCACACGTCAACATTTGTTTTGAACGATTCCGCTGTAAAAGCTTTTGCATACATAAACTATCCATATGCGCAGGCAAAACAGTATAACGCAAAGATAAATAGTAAAAGGAAAATATAACAATTACCACTCAAGGTAATAGACAAAGGCTTATTATGAGCAGTTACATGACTAAGAATTGCAATGCTCAACAATAACGGATCTAACGATTGTGATAAAATTCTCAGGCAACAATTCATGGAAACTTTCCATGCTGAAATAACATTCAGTATCGACGACCTCAATTTCTACCTTTATCACAAAGAATGTGCTTTTGCTAAAACGAAACCCGAAACGTATTATACTTTTTATTTGTAATGTTAATTTAAAATGGTAACATAAACACTGCCTATTATTTCAATAATGTACCGATTTCACAAATATCAAAACAGATGAAACCAAACAAGGAAGAGGATGCTATGTTTAGACGAATGGATTCCGTTCGGGATGTGTTTACAAGTGTGTGAAACCATATTCTGAGGAGACCTCATTTTAGGAGAGATAGGCAGGCCTTTTTTTCCTGTCCGACAGGTAAATATGGAAATGTTTTGTCGAAGACTGCCCCAAAGAAACCGCAAACATCATTATATTAACCAAGGCCGGCGAAAATAATAAAGGGAAAACGCAACCCACAATTTCGTAATTCAATTCCCGGTAATTTAAACGGCTTTGTTGAGTACGCCGACCGACAACTCCCAAATCAATAAAACACGACCATTTGCAGCGGAAAGATATTATTCAAAATAGATGCAAAATTAAACGAGAGAAGAAAATGAGAAACCAGCGGCAAAAACCGCGCGGATGCATGCATACGTCCAGTATTTTGGAACTGGAGGTCGTCAGTTGTTGGAATATCGTGTGTATGCGTGTGTTTGGAGAGGGATTATCACATCGACTACGCACGGAAATGAGATTTCAGATTCGAAGCCCGTCATTCCAGTGTCCCGCTCAGTGCCCTCTGATGGCCGAAATCATTCCGAATCATCCTATTCGCCGTCCGAATCGCACCTTTCATTGATCCCCGACATGATTCTATCGTCTCTTGGAGGGAGGGGAAAAAAACAGGAAGGTCGCCGCGAAATGAACTGGCTCGGTGCTGCGACATCAACATACAGATTATCTCTTTCCTTCCTCTTCCATTATCCAGTCGCGCTTTTTCGAAATAAAAAATACAATGAAATGTACACTCTCGCGCACGTATGACCTAAAAATAAAATTAAGTAAAATATGTATTTAGTGTAAACACGCTTTTGCTTAAAATTGCACTCAAAGTCAGAAAATAAGTTTTTCCTGGACACAAAATATTATTCAAAAATTTATATGTTGCGTAAAAGTGGGTGGCATTAATATGAGTACATGTTAAGTAAGTGGCCAACAATAAGAACTAAGTTAGGAGGATGATAAGATATAAGAATTAGAAGAAAAAATGTCACCCACTTTTACGAAACAAATTTTTGAATGATAATTTTTGTGCAGAAAAAATTATTTTCTACCTTTGAGTGCAATTTTAAGTAAAAGTGTATATACACTAAAAACATTTTTTACTTAATTTTATTTTTATCTTTTTCGCCTTATAACTTTCATTATTAACTCGTTTATTTATACGCATGAGAAATATCTATGGAATATTGAATTAAATAGATTTGGAATAATTGTTGCTATGTTGGACAAATGCGTAACGAAATCGTCCTTAGAACACAAATCCGAAATAGTCTTTATTAAATAATACAATGGGAAACCTATTTAAATGGCTAATTATAATTTGCACAGTTAAATAAACAGTATTCTACGTCATAGTTAGTAATGTAAATACCTAATAGTTTAATATTCAAATGAAATTTATACACTTCAAGAAAGTTCCCACGTGGTTAATATAAATAGCCAATTTTTTCCCCCAAAGGTAACTAACTGGTCGGATGGTCGAGGGGGAAGGCGTCTAACTCAAAACTCAAAGTTAGATGGATTATATCCCCATGAGTGGCAAAACGTTTTTCTAAGTGAATTTTAGTCGAACTGCTGATGTGTGATAAATAAATAAAGTCGACGCGAAGTTAAGTAAAAGTATGTAAAAACAGTATAAATTAAGGTGGAAAATGACAGCTCCGAGAATACCCTTTTTTCGTATGGTAGCGATTAGTTGAAATGTTGTCGCCGTGACAGCAAATCATCTATTATTATTGGTATTTTTATCAATTTTCCATCTTCATAGGTAATAGACGCGTTCCTGAAAAGTTTATGGCAATCGCGCACATAGAAACCTGTTTTCTATGAACAAGCATATTACACTATAGATATAGGTAACAAATAACGATGGGCAAACTGCTAAAGAGGCGTGCCGTGTAATTAGTTTCCATTGCTTCACATCAAAGACCACTCGAGAATAAGCTGTTCTAATGAAAATTAATTATAAATAAATTTCAGCGTGAAATTATATTCCGACCATAATTTTATAAAACGATTATTAAATTTCCCTTTAAAAGTGACTTTGTGATAGTCATGCGGCCCGCGGGTCGTAGTTTTTTCATCCTTGCAGCGCAAAACTTTTACCTGTACATGATGAAAATAAATTACAGGAAATCGCGCTTATTGTATACTTACTTACTTGTTAGTTCCTACTAGAAGCATTACAAATAAACCAAGTCGCGTGCGAAGTTTTCGTATGAATTGAAACACCTGAAATTATCGTTTGTGTCATAATCAATGAACACCTACACGTAGCATTCCAAGAAATTTGCTGATTTTCCCAACACAGAAAGACATTTTTCCCTCAGTTTACCGCGAAGGGGTAAAGTGAATAGCGGCATTAAAGCTGAAGGCGATTTCACTAACAAAGTTCTTGATGATTCAGTTCCGTAGCTATTCAATCACCCGTGTTATTTCCCTATTGTATTAAAATGAAAGAGGAAGCTGAGGCAGTGGAATGGTTGGATAGAGGGGGGCATGGAAGGGAGAGCACGTCGCTATCATTTGGCGTAGGGTACCACCCTGGGGTGATGCAAACACACGTCTCTGTCGGGTTTATTTAAGGGACTTATAGCGTCGGTAAACACGCGCTATGAGCAGCGTTGCCTGTCATAAAGGTATTTGGCGTCGACGATCGAACGAGTTGAATTTTTTCGCGTGCTCTCCGCCGCCAACGGTTTCCTGCGACGAACAAAGACAGGGACCGTTTGGATTTCTCTTTCTACTTTGCCGATGTACTTATATGTGGTATGAAGATTCAGCAGAAATGTCAGAAAAAATATAACACATCAAACTGATTTCCCATTTTGAAATTTGCGAGACCAATGTTATAAGAATATAATGCAATATATTTTTAAAAGAATGTTATCCTCCTGTTATACTAATATTACTATGTTAGTAATATATGCTAAGTAGGGTTGGCGCCGATAAAATCAGTACATTCGAATAGATCTGGAATAAGATATTTTTGTCCCCTAGGCAAAGTTTTAAAATTACGCTCCCTCCTAATGAAAAAGTATGCAGAACACAATTTTGCCTCTCAAAAAAAAATGTATTAACATTTTAGAAGTAAAACGAAATACATTTTATAATATAAAAAGTCCAAAATGTCAATCGTTGCGCCCTTAAGATAGACGAGTGCCTCGCTCGACTAGCCCTTCATGGAAAATGCAACGACAGTGAAATAAAGAAAATCCAGGAAATTTTCACGCTATCATTCTTAAATGTCGAAATGTTTCGAAATATAAAATTTCCCGTGGAAATTCGTACCGAAAGTTGTGATAAAATACCATCATAGTATCTAATTTGGCGAAGTTATCTTGCACTGAAACAACCAGTTCTAGAATGTTGAGCAGGTGAAGAGAGAGAGAGAGAGAGAGAAAGGAATGAGAGAGACAAAAGAGAAGTATAGATGGAGAGAGGAGAGGGACAAAGGTGAGACACAAGCGGGAAAAGGGAATGAGAGACATTTATTTGAGAGAGAGAGAGATGAGAAGAGAGAGGCAGACAAAGGACAGGATAGGAGAAGAGAGTGGCTTCATTTCCCTTCTTCTACCATACAACTCCCTTCGCCCTTTCTCTTATTCCAGACAAACACATCCGCACCCACACATACCCCTCTCACTCCTCCTTCTCACGCCCCCTCTTTCCTCTTTGCCCTTGGCCGGTGCCGTGCCACAAGCAGAGGGGAGGGCGTGGTAGGTAATGAGGGGTGGTCATGTGGAGTGCAGAATGCATGCTGCAAATGGCGTAGAGATGGCTGGGATAAGGCAGGGGATCAACTGCACGTCTATCAGCTCCGCTAGCGACGGGAGTACGTATGCGTAATGACCGGGGATGCGACGGACTTAAACCTCTTACACTTAAATTGCGCAGCGCCCCGCGTACGGACGCAATTACCATCCTAAAACCTAAATTATGTTGATGTTATTGGTCATATGTTTGCGGTAATAATAAAGCGACCGTCGATCGGCATTTTTTTTAATGATTCCGACGAATCGGTCCTTCTCTTTTTTAATTTAAATAACGATGGAGACATCGTTTCCAAGCGTGCGCGCGCGTGGTTGCGGTAATTAAATTCCGTTAACTGAGGCTCGGTATGCGTCTGCGGTTTCCGCACCGATTTTCGATTCCTCGCAGGCGATTAAAAAAATAAAAATCGTGAGTTTTTTTTAACAAAAGAGCGTCGAAAATTTTGCGGGCAGAGAGAGAGAGAGGATTTTTTTTCTAAAGGGCGTCGCCGTGCGATATAAGTCGGTTACGCGTGGATATCCAATCGGTCGGACATTCCCGCGTGCGTCGTCCTCCATGATTTCGCGCCATAGGATAACTGATAATTATTTTTTTATCGCGTAATTTCTCGAGTGCCTTCGGCGCACGAAAGAAGTTACGATCCCGACGGTTTTCGATGCGTGTGCCTTGAATTTATCTAAATACCTTTTGGAAATATCGCCCGCGCGTGGTCGGCGTTCGTGGATCCGTAGTTTCCGCGTGGAATTTATTATGACCGGAATGTCGAGGCGCGGTTGGGCGCGCGAATAGGTGACGTGAAAAAAAAACGAAAATTCGGTTATTTTCACTTTCGTTCAATTAAATCCTTTGAATTTCAAGAGGTATATCCAACGTGTTTCCAATTATTAACCGGCATTTTCATTTGATCGTTTGAGATGTTTTTGCGTAAAGCGCGATCAAAAATTATGCATCATAACTTAATAGATGATTGGTTTTAAAGCTGAGGAAATTTTTCACACGCATTTGTAATATCCTATACTAAATAAACACTCTTAGATTACAATAAAAGAATAAGCAGTTAAATCCCAAAAATAAATTTAAAAATGACCTATCCCAGATATCTCCAATAGCCACAATAAGGTTACGATTTTGACTACAAGACGGTTTCTTTGTAGCTGAAATGCGAATATGGTTTTTCATATCCCTGTTGTGTCTATCGAGAAGATACCTGAGATAATTACTTTTTAATCCTTTGATTTTTAATCTCTTTTTCTTGAAGCAAAATCAAGGAAGGGATAAAGACAGAGTGAGTAGCGGAGCGAAAAACAGATTATTGTATGAGTTTGCATCATCATTATTATGCCAAATAGATGAGATAAATCGTAGGAAGACGCGATATAGATCTTTTCCCCCCAGGGGAATCATATGCGCATTTCGGCCGCAATGCAACAATCTTCAGTGGTAATGCATCGAAAGTAGATTTTAAAAGAACACATGTGTCGGTATGTTTGAAAAAAATTATCTGTGTGCCGAAGAGGAAGGGTGTTGTGGGTGGGTTTCCATTGACGGTGCGTGTGGGGAGGGGTTTGGGGTATGTTGAATTTGAAACGGAAGGTATTTGCATCTTAGGAAGCGGGTGGATTATTGCCGGACGAAAGGGTAGACAGGGTTATACCTCGAAGATTATTTTCTTTGAAATCGACGTCGTGTTTTGCCAGAAAATAGAAGAGAACGTGGAATCAGGCCAAGATCACTGTTAATGGAGATTGTTCCAGTTTTGAAGATGTGTTAGCTCTCAAATGCGTTTAGTTTACTATTTGCGGGTTTTATTAATTTCGAATCGTTTGTAGTTATCGAGTGCCCAGTTTCATGAACGTGTTTTGCAAGGACTATTAAATTAATCACTGACTAATTAAAATAAGAGCAATAGCTTCCGACTCGATGGTTTGTTTGATTTTCATCTGTAAAATATTTACTCCATTTCGCCTTAAGACGGAAACGATTCACTTGACATTAATGTTTCAACCATTCAGACCAACAAGCACAACTTCACACGGATTATTTTTTTATAGGTTAGATTAATATTTCGTTCGTTGCCTAGAGGACAAAATTATGTACTTATATCTGGGTTAATAAACGAAACATTTACAGACATTTAAACAGATGAATTGCTGCTAATTCACTCTATTTGATTAATGGTATCTCAACTGAGATAAATATTAATACCCATTGAAAGAGATATATCTCTTCATCGGGCATATTTCTTCAATATAACTTTCTATGGCAGAAGTCGGCAACCTTTTTTATATGACGGGACAACATTTGTAGTTGGGAAAGCTTCAAGGGGACGCATTGAACGTCATGAGAGCTCCGGCGGGCCGGCTAATTGTGTTTACATCAGAAGGTACCTAGAGACGCAATCGTCTCATATTAGCGATAATCAAGCCTATGTAATTTACTAGCGTTAAAACTTCACCTGAAGAAGTTTTGAGACCATAATTTTACTGAAAAAATATGAAATTGTCTATGTTAAATTTAACCGATCAATTTTTAATCGTAATTTTGCTGGTAGCCTGAAGAGGTCTCAAGGGCCGCGTACGGCCCGCGGGTACTAGGCTGCCGACTCCTGCTATATGGTATTGGGAAAAACTTTACTATGCAGTGAGAGAAAAGTAATAACTGAATATTCGCCAACCCGTCAAAGGACGAGGTTTATTTAGGGATCACTTAACAACCCATTCGTCCTCTGCCTTCCAAGAGGTGTCCAGCAGTCACCTGCCCCAACCACTTAACGAGCGCTCCTTTGATTTACAGCAGCTCTCATTTCCTATCAGGTGCTCCAACACGTTCTTCCACTCCCTTTATCTAACATAAGCATTAAAATTCGTCCACTCCCAAGGACTTCATTTCCTACCATAAAAAAAACTCTAAATCACTCCCCTCTCCTTATCACGCAACATACGGCTCTCCTCAATTCCGCTGAGGCATCCAACCACTCTTTACGTGACAGCTTTATCACATTTGTTCTCTCCCGCAAACCCTTATCGATATTACGTCAAGCTCTTTCGATCGACTCAATTGCTTCAATCGCTTTCCCTTTCCGGAAAATATACGACGCTTCCCAAAACTGTTTTTGTCAACTTATCAAAATACACTTGTAAAAATACCTTCTGAATAACCGGTCTGTTCAGGAAAAATCAAAATAATCGTTATCAAAGAAAATAAACATTTTAAGGTCATCTTATAGAAAACCACGCCACTCCAGAAAACTCACTCCAGAAAACTATCGCCTGTGTTAAAATCTCTGCATAATAGAGGGCATAAAAAACAGATTGTATCATATAGAAACGCAAAAGTTTATTTTTACAGTGGAAAGTGACGTCGGAGGTCTCACAGGAGAGCTAGATAGAACAGATAGGGAATGAAACATGCCTGATAGCGAGCAGGAGGCACAATAATCTGATCTCATAAGGAATCTTGATAATAAGGTTATATATCAGTGTTATGAACTGATTCATTAACACGTTGTTTGCGGGCGAGATTTGAAATCGGAATCGCCATAACCAGGAATCGAACTCGCGTCTTCCACATACCTAGCGAATATTCTACCACTGAACTATCGTGACAAACTAATTTTCCTATTTCATAATGTGGATGTTTTCGTTGTCGGGGACGAGCTAGTCAAACTAGTATCTACCTTCAGCTAAGGATGTCATCCATGATGTACACGAAATAAAAATCCAATATCCTCTCACTATTAAGATTAACATTCGCGCAGACTTTCAGGCAACATGAGCAAATATCATATCGAGCCAAATGTAAGGCAGGAAAAGAACAAGTATTCTTCTGGTGCTTGGAAATAAAGTTCCACTGCGCAAAGGAAAATGCTTCTTGCGATCAACGCCATGACGAAATATTAACACCTTTGGAGTGTATTCATTCAAAAATAGTAAACATTTAAAAAGTCTACATTTTATAAAGTACGACTGTCTTTTATATGACGCATGTCTGCATTGTGCGGGAAACGAGGGGCGTGAGATATTTATACGCAGCGTGATAAGACGTGGAGACGCTACGAACAGGGGCGACCCGGGGAATTTTGGCGCCCCGGGCGAGATAGTACTCTAGCGTTCCCTCCGTAAATATAAATAGATATTTTCGAAGTACGTGTTAATTTATTCATCACTGTGTAAACATTATTGTTAATGAAAAAATAAAAGGGATAAGATAAATTTTATAGCCTGTTACAGGATGTAAATTGTTATCCAACATTTATTCAGTTGCAAATAATGCATAGATAGATGATCGGTATAGCGCGCCCAAGACTTGGTGCCCTGCTCGCCCGTACCTCGGGCCGACACTGGTTACGAAGGTCTCTTTTTCCGAAAGAGAACGCTACAGGACAAAAGAGGAAGTGCAAGGATTCCATCAGCGTCCAAAATCCCCATTCGCAAGCCAATTTCAGAATGGCGTCGATGTAAATTTGCATAGGGCCAGAGTGAGTCCTAGATGTTTGGCCGAGCGACAAATTACAATCGTAAAGGGACTGGAGTAGAACTAGCTCGAATTATTAAATAAGCTAGGATGAGGGGTGACGCTTTCCAATCGTCTAATAAAAAATTTTGCTTTTGTTTGGAAATTACATTTTATTAATTAAACTGACCCTCGCCCGTGATAAAAATTAATTCCTTTTCTTTTCGATGCTGTATTTTTCCATTATCGATGAAATTAAAAAGCATTTGTCGTTCAAAATAAATCGTAGAATTCAACTAATATGGAATAAGTAATGTTGATAAATTCAGCGCTTTTAACTTTCAATGCGATTCTCGCCTCACTCGCTGACATTCATTATCCTAGCACAACCCCGTCTATTTTCTGGTAATAAAATCCGAGTGACTCGATTTTATATTGGTCAACTCCGAGACGCCATGGATAGTTCGGTTCGTAGAACATTACACAGGTGCAGGGCACCACGACACTCTAGTGTGACTCAGGGGTAAAGGGGAAAGGAGGAGGGAGGGGAAGCCCTCTTTCACTCTTTTCATCGGCTGATCCTGTCAATATTTTCAGTGAACACCCTCCATTGTTTCTTCGTCTGCGTGTTGGGGAAGCGGTGGGAGGGCGGTGCGCGACCCGCATAAATATGGAGGTTGCAAAACAAACAATAACAGAACGCGCACGCACAATGCGGAAATCGGGTGTGATATAACGAGGACCCTTTTATTTGTGATGAAGGGGGCGGAAATAGGGGGGAAGGAGGAATCGTGGCAAGCAGGGATGCGGAAGGAAAGGGTTATAAAATCGCCGGGATGTGGTAGAAATAAATGTTGATGCATTGAGCGTACTTTTTTTTTAAAGCATCCAAATAATAGAAGAGAGGGTTTTTTTTTCTCTCTCCAATATATCGCAAGTTAAATAAACGCTCGGTACTTTTTTTTTCCTGATAAAATAAAAATCTTCGTTGGAGATCCCTAGTGGCTCATACCTCCGCCTCTCCAATCTCTCGCCATGGATATCAGTGCGATGGGAGCGAATCGGAAATAAAACTCGGAAATTACGTCGAAATACCGAGATATCTTGTACTCTACTCGCTCCGTTACATTTTCCGATAAACTCGTCTGGAGATATTTTTTTAAAAAAGTAATATTTTCTTGAGAGGGAATCGAACCCGAGCCTCCCTTCAGCAAGAAGGACGCTTTCAGCTAGTCGTAGATATTGGCCTTTATTATTTCTGGGCACTCGTTGCATAAGCAACTGAAATATCAAATCATATTAGAAACTAAATGCTATGATTCGGTATTTTTTACAGCATCTTGTTGCCTGTTGTAACTCATTCGAGAAAGTCTTTCGCAAAATATTGTTTTCTTTTCCAGGAAAAACACTGGCCCAGTTTTCCTAGAGAGAAATTACTTCGTAACTCGAGGAATTTACGACGACAATAAAAAGCGTAGAAATGTTCTCCTAGATTAATTTTTAGTATCTCATGTTTGTTTTTATTTACATTCTCATATACGTATGAAATACGTACATATAAAGAGAAGGTAATGCAATCATGAAAAAAATCGACTTCGATATTTTGAGGAATATGTACGTCTTAGGTGCCCTCGAGTCAGAAGCAATGGCGTAACAATAGTGGACAAATGCCTCGGGACTTCTAATTGTTCCGAATATAGAGAAAATAAGGATTTTTAACGATTTCTTTTTCATTCAAATTTCTGAATGACTATCCAGTCTGAAGAAAATAATTGAAAAAGTCTAACTTTTTAAGCATGTTCCTGAAGATTGATTAATAAGTGCAACTTGTTATTTTTACAATGGGCTTCAGTTTTAGTTTAAAATATGTATGTTTTAGGAGAGAATTGAGGAGATGGACCATCGATAATTATTTGCCGAGGGCCCTTCCGCTCCTAGTTACGTCACTGGTCAGAAGTATTTTTTGCGATTCCGTCTGCATTCACAGGGCTCTTAAGATCACAAAGGTTATACGTCATCCAAAGAACTTTCGTATTTGTGTTGGGTGCTAGTGCAATTTTTCAATAAAAAAGATGGGTTAGCATGAATGAAGTGTTAAATTTAAATTAACATAGTTCAAGACGTAGGCGTTAGGTAAGTGTTAATTCAAAATAACAACTTAAATAAACAAATACAAAATATTTTTAATTCAGATGCGAATACGTCAATTTTTTCGTAACAACATACACAAATGAGACTATTCTGATGACGCGCGTATAAAAAACATCCATACACACTCGTTACTACGTACTTGACATTAACTTTCACAACTCAAGATATATCTTTCTGCACCACACATTAATTATTTAGGTAAACACGTAATGCTGTCTCTTACCTACATCCAATTTGGCAGACACAATCTTTTTTTTTAACATTTCACATCCCATCCAGATTCATGCAGAATTCCTTTTTACGTACATTTTCAACCACCGTTGATGGACTGTCCTTCAAGGTATACATTTTTTTTAATGCGCGGTCAACTCCACGCGGTGTGTTTTAAACCACAACTCGGTGAGGAAATTTATTTAAAAATACGTACAAATATGCATAACAAATGTCCGCGAAGAACGTCGGGCGAGTACGGAGCGAAATAAAACCGCCATAGACGATTTATACTGCGGGAGTTTCCCCCTAATATACAATGCATCGTGAATATGGAGTCCAAAAATAATAGAAATAATAATAAAAGATGGGCGAGAGGATGCAGAAATAAGTTCTGGTCCGCTGGGCAAGGCGGGTCATTGGAAGAACGAAATACCAATGGACGTTCGGTTGTGGAGAAAAAAAACATTTAAAAAATATTTTTCCAAATGTAGCGCCGCTCCGAACGGTCGATCCACTCACCGGAACCGTCCATCCGTTAAAAAGAATACCACCATAAAACACTGCGAGGATCGGGTCATTCGCGTGAAAATGTGGCGGTTTTCGCCACGGTAACTACGGCTACAGGAGGGCGGGGGGAAGGGAGGTAGGTGATGCACCGGCGAATTGCATACGAGTGCATTAAAAACACGGGGAAAATATTCACGCCAACGAACAACCAATGAATGATGTATGTACAATGATCGGTTTCAAAAGAAAAATCAAATAAGAAATGATTCTTTTTACATAATAATGTTTTCTTGCACCCATCGTTGATATAACTTTGACTAAATGCAGGTGTGCCCAAATTACGACCCGCGAAGCTATGTTGAGAAAGCAATCCGAAATATTTAACACAAAAACTCGTACATTTTATGAAAATCTCTATAATATAAATTTTAATATTGTAATGATAACTACAAAAACCTTATTTAGACTTGTATGACACATCAGAATATATAGGTAACTTTAAACTAGTCCACCAAAGAATTCGCAACTTTCAATGCTGCACGCCGAAATATTATCAACCACAGATGCGGACCGCCATGCAGAAAAGATTGGGCACCATTGCACTAACTGATTGATCCCCATCCCTCACCACTCCCCTTGGCTACCAAAAAACACTCGAAAAAATCTCCAAAACTTGCCACTCGTGCGCACCACGTGTTTGACTTAGCTAAGCCTCGCCACAGAGTAAATATAAAGTCAAGAGTTAAGTAACGTCGTATGTACCATTTTCCTCCATCTCCCGCAGTCCGATGTCTTTCCCTTCTGGAAACGTTAACACTCTGCGGCTATTTCTGGAGAGTGAGTGAGAGAGAAGATCAAACAAGGCGTCGCCACCACCTCTTTATTATTCATGCAATTTAGTGGGGTCTTGAAAAGGGAGGCGGGACGCAGCAGCCATTCCAGAGTTCCGTACAAAAACATTCGGGGGTAGAAGTGAAATGTGAAAGCTCTCCATGCTGTATTCAATTATGTTAGACATTTACACACAATAACACACTGCGTAATATTTACTAAAAGTGTACGTATGAATGGAGTATGCAGTACATATACGGACAATTTGTGTTTACGTTAGAATGTTGAAATGAACACTGAAATCGGCTGTGGTTGTCTATTTTCCAGCTGTCTAACCGTAATAGACGAGGCGATTTTATAGTCGAGCTCCGTGTAGCGCGTGCAGTAAATCTTCGAAGGATTATCGTCAAAAATCACGAGAAAACGACACCGAAAATCATCGTTTCAAAAATGCCAAAATTAAATTTTCAAGCGCGGAATCGGATACGCGCCTCGTGGGCACAACACAGCTCACCTTACGTACGCTTAACGCTCACGTCAAGCCGAAGAATTTGAGAGCGTAGGCAACTTCCGCAAACATTTTTATTTTTCGGAGGTGAACATGACGCATATCTCCGCACGAGATACCAGCTGAAAATTTAATAAACTGTCTATTTTTAATCGCTCGCAAGGCGATGAAAAAATTTGCTAATTTTCATTCAGGTGTTTCCGGAGAGGCGCCAGGTGAAATATTTCACGAAAACGAAAAAGATAAATCTCGGAAAGGGGGACGGAGATGCGAGGTGGGAGGAACAACAATGGCATTGTTTCGGATTTCCGTTTACGTTTCCCTAAAACGCAGTTTCCGGAGGATTTTCGCGTTTCCAAGACCAGAAAAAACATTTTTTCTGACGGTCATGCATGCTCCTGCTGAAAGGAGAGGGATGTTAAAAGTCGTCGCATATCTTTTCCCTCGCGTTATGTTGACCGAGTAAATGTGCCACGCATCGAAACATAGCGACTTACTAAATATAAAATTAAACCATGCGGAGTAATTTTTAATCATTTTAAAATAGGTCGAAAATAATTCTCCAGGCCCAAGCATATCCTAATTAATTGTAGAGATTATAGAGAACGAATTTCATTTTCCACAATGCCGAGCGTGTTTTTATTTTTGTTCACTGACTGAAAATCTATACAGACTGAAACGTTACCAGTTATATCAGAGAGAGATTTTCAGGGGCAATTTTTACAGCACGTGACGTGAAACAAATATGATTAGCCGACAAGGCACTTTTTAGATGAAAAATAAATTAAGCAAGCCGAGGAAAGCGATTAAAATCGGCTGGTAACGTGTTGGTGAAAATATGCACAGAAAAATTAATCAACGCAATTGAGCATTCACAGCTCATTACTAACGATAACAACAAGTTGGACCCATTTCGATTAACTGCGAGGCGTTTTTAATAAATGGATTACGGAATGTTAATATTTCGATCGATCGAAATTGAAATTGATCAGAGAGAAACTCTCTTGACTAATCTCACGCATATCATTTAAGGACTACCGTTAAAATTTACATCTTATCAACATTTAATTGATAAATCCCTTTTTAGCTTTTTGTCTTGTTACAATGCAGAATACGTAATTTTGGACATTTTTAGTAAAAGCTGTAAAATATTAGCAACAAGATTTTGAGGATTTTAAGGACTATAATAATAATTCAGACTAATTTCGTCTATCTTCGAAGTGAATTTAGAATGAGTGCTTTGAATTGTCCCTTGACGCACTTGCGGAAATAATGTTTTTTTATACACATGTCGCTGATAGGCTTCAAATCCGTCCCCAATCCGCCGAAAAAATTTCCTTGGTTGTATAACTAATGGCCGATTTTGGTTTACGCATAATCACGTGAGTAGAAGTTCCTTTTCCGTGAGCGCCATCTACCTTGTAATACAGCAGCAGAACGAACACCATTGTTGAATATTGTGCGGTTGCACAGCCTCGTCACAATGGCTACTTCGTTTTCCGTTTGATAGTCTCTAATAGCACAACCGCTAAAGAACAGTTTCAAAATGCAACGGCCTAGAGCAACTCAAATGGAAATCCTGGACGATCAGTTTCCAAGGAAAATTTCCATTTCATCTGCATTACAAGGTAGAACATGCAACGCATACATTCAATGCTACATGTTTTACAACTGCCACGTAAAAAGAATTGAAGAGGTTACCCATCACGAATAACCAAATTCACGAACAAACCACTACGAGTCAACTTCAAGATGTTCATTATGGACTCAACTGATTCCTTAGACACAAGTCGCTTTCACTATTTTATTTCGTAATGCCATCGCCCGAATCGCTCGTTCCCCCTATTTAAGTCTATCTTTCCACTGCCTCCCCCTTACCGCCCTTCTCCGGCTCCTTCTATAACGTTCTCTTTTTAAGTAAAGGCAATCCCACGTACCTATTCACCATCGTAAACGCTAACCCTGTGTTGACTCACGGAGAGTTCCTTCGCTTTACATGCGTAACAGTATCTTACAAACAAATTCATCATCTTCCCAATCCATTCAACCAAATAAAAAACCGTCTATGTGCATTACATATATACTCGTATGTATATAACCATAAACGTAAGTACGTATATTCTTCGTGCCAGCTTGTAAATTATAACCCGCACGGGCGCAAGAGACAAGATCACGCCCACGCAAGAGAAAGGAGCGGAATCAAAATACAATCGCCCCATCTGAAAACAAAACACGAAATACTAATTTTTCACGCCCACATCTCCGGCAAAAATCTCCCCGCACCCACACACACCCATTCCAACCGTGATTCCCGCTCAACCTTTTTACCTTTTCACCCTCCCCCACAAAAAACTTCCTTCCCCCCCCCCCCCCCCTCAACCTCTCCTCCATATTCCATCCTCCTCAACATAAGGACAAGACGGTAAACGCGAAAGAAAGATAGGAGGAAAAAAATGGCCGTCGTCTCTTGACTAACATAAGGAAAAGAGAGAGAGCTAGCTCCCTTCTTCTCTCCTAACCGACGAACTGCCCTTGTTGGTATGAGCGAAGTCCTCCATTAGAGACAATTAAGAGAGAGAGGTTATCTCTCTCCTCCGTCTTCGGCAAAAGGAGCGCGCTAGATAAGTCGAATGTAGTGAGAAGGAGGAGGAAGAGGCTGGAGGGGAGGCTGGAAGGGAGGGGGAGGATGGAAGGGAGGGGGAGGATGGAGGGGTGGAGGAAGGGGGTGGAGTGAGAGGGAGAGAGGTAGAAGGATGGGACAGAGAGGAAGAAATATAAAGAAAGGAGGAAGGAGAGAGGAGAGAAAGGAAAAGCTCTCTTAAAGGGAAAGAGAAGTGGGTCCCCGTTGATCGCATTACCTTACGCAACGCGAATGACCGCAATCTGTCTGACAGATGGAACGTATTTTTAGTGCCTCTTCAGTTCAATTTGTTCTCAACCAATTCTTTCATTTACTTTTGTTTCGTTTGCATCACCTTGTCCAAAACTAGAGAGGAAAATGAACGCTCAAAACGAAAGTAATGTATCTAATCACACATTTCAATACGGATCTATTTATATAAAGCGACGAAAATAAAAGTTATAGCAAAACAAATGATAAGACATATGGCGAGATTAGTCAGACTCCGCATATACAGATTTTTTTGTAAAACATTTCTTCCCGACCATTAGGTATTGGGACATAAAATTAATATAGCCTATTAATTTTATATCCCAATTCCTAATGTCTGAGACTTCGTGGAAATCCAAAATATGGACGAAATGCGGCGTTGTTATAATTAACACAAAATGAAAGCAACACAGCTTTAAAAACGCTTCGACGGATCCCACGTAACACTATATAACAACGATCGGTGCGTTATGAAAGCTTTGTTTTGTTTTAATTGTAACAACGCCGCATTGCCTCTATTGTGGGTTATAGTTTGCACATTTTGTGGTGATACTTTTGTACTCCATTTACTAATCAGATTCGTAACTAGAAAATCGTCTTTTCTAATGTTAACTTTGCTGTTATCATCACTGTATTGTCCAAATTCGCTGGTGTCCTGCTGCGTTGTGTCAAGAGTACTCACGTTCCTCTATATGACGCTCTTCATCAGTAGATACTTGTTTTATCTCTATAATCTTCGTTGCATTCTTCACTGTTAATTACACTATGAAATCTTTATATATTTTCATTATCATTAGTAATATCAGTAACATAACCATGCATAATTTTAAAATGTTACGCCAATGGTTGCAATATATCTGTTGAATAAAGAGCAAAATTGAAACACCTATAATGATTTTTCATATCAGACTGAAGCTCACTTTTCTTTAGTAACGTTTGGATTAAGTATAGAAAGAATGGTAATGGGACCACCAAAGTCGAAAACCTCTCCACTTCTAGGCAAGTGAAAAATTTCTGACGCCATGCATCCAATAGATACATTCCGACCAACGGGAGGGTTAATAATAGCAGAGAAGAAGTGAAGTAGAGACAACGCCCGTATCTCCAAGGTGATTTTCTCTCTCTCTCTCTCTCTCTCTCTGGAGGGGCGACCTCCAAAAACGACCGACACACACACAAAGTCGATCCGGAGAACCACGTAGCCTTATGTATACCTCTCCATTCTTCTTTTTTTATTCTCGACCTTTGGAGCCCACTTGATCGTACACCGGTGGTTTTGTACGGCTGCGAAATATTGTACTGTACGAGTTCTTTCTCTCTCCCTCCCTCTCATGTACGACTCGGCTCCCCTTTGGGGCGTAATTTATTGTGAGACTACGGGATGTTCGGTCGAACGCCAGTGGCGCCGTTCGCCTTTCCTCTTTCTTTTCTTTTATTTTTTCCACGCATCGAGCATTTCGTGCGGTCGTTTTGGGACGGGGAAGGTAAATAAGTGAAAACAAGGATACATATTCGTGAGCTTAAAGCAGCTCTAGAGTATATATATGTATACACTAACTCTCTCTCTAAACTTAGAAAAAAGCATCATCTACGCTACGAAGATTTGATCGGTATTGCGAAGATATAATTAAAAACTCACGAATATTTATTTTGGAACTTTAACGATCGGATAATTCAATTTTTATTTTATCCAGGGGTTAGGTGGAATATGGGACTCCCAAGTCTCAATCTCGCCCCAAATAAAGAAGATATCTAATCTAATCTAATCTTTCATGAATTTTCCGCAAATTTATTGCATGTACAAAATAACCATTACGATAGTTTATGATGAGATTCCGACCTATCACTAATACCAACACTCAATAAATTACAAAAAAAAGCTGTGAGATAGAGAAACCATGTCAGGGGTTTTAAACCTTTCTTTGCTATATAAATCCATTCTTTTGCTTAGCTACCCTTTGGAGATAAAAAAAGATCGTGTGCCCTAAGTGAATTTGAAAGTTATAATGAAATAATAATATGTACTTGTATTAAGAGAGATAACTCACTATTATAACGTTTAACTTCATACTTTTCGGTTTTATAACGTTATTCTTTGCCGTAACATCAAAACTTATGATTCTAATGTTGTGCATGAAACACGAAGAAGAAAAATTATAATCTTTAACACTTTCGCGTAGCCCTTCAAAACTCTTGAAGTACCCCTAAGGGTACGCGTAACGCCGGTTGAAAACGATCTATGTGATGTTCATGTGACTATTCACGGGTTCACACGGTAATTTCTAATTTCTACCTCTATTCTGACGAAAACCACTATTCGCTTTTAATGTGAATCTCTTAAAAAAAGATGTATGGTAAGTTGATTAAAGAAGAATTTTTCAGACTATTTATAATGTAGTTAATAATTAAATCAGCATGTGCCAAACATCTTTTAAAGAGAGTCATGATCATATATAATGAAAATTTTCCTTAAAATCCAGCTATTTTCTTAACCCAAAAATTTATTTTATACTTTTCAGTGCGCCTTATAAAAAAAAAGTATAAATGAAAAGTTTTTTATATATTTTTATTTTATTTTCAATGCGTACTGCTACAGCGTTAGGAACATACCAAGGGGTTTTTCTTCATATCGCTAAGTTTGCCGAGCGAAAAACATGACAAAAAACACCAAATAGGCAGCGAGGTGCGAATGCACCCTTTCACTTGTGTATGAGCTTTAAAAAAAATCCGTGGCATTTACGATGGCACGAGAAAAAACGGACGAAACGGATATTATTACTTCGAGCTTGACGGCGCGATGCAAAAATGTTATGGGTTAGAAAGAGAGAGTCTGTGTGTTTGTTCCCCTGCTGGCTATAAAGAGACTATTGCTTCACGCAATATACGCCACCTCCCCCTCCCCTTTTCCCTCCCTCCCCCCTCCCTCCCCCCCCCATTTCACAGCTCTCAACCTCCGATTTCCCTATCTCTATCTTCCGTTCCATAGCGGAACGCAGAGCTTTCGCAATTGCTTCGCCGTCCCGAATGCGTCGCGGGGCGTGCGTGTTGGGGGGCGTGTGCGTGTTAAGAGAGAGAGAGAGAGCGATTGGTGAATGGGAGAGGGGGGTAATAGGAGGAGGAGGAGGAGGAGATAAACACCGCGGATCTCCTCTCCCTAGCGAGGGTGCGGATATTGCGGATGAATGCGACAGCACCCGACCGTGAGATATCAAAAGAGAAGAGAATGTATTTCGCGCAGAGTCGATTCAGGATGAAGGGAGGGCGAGCGTTAAGAGAGGGAGGAGGGGAGAAAGGGTAGGAAGGGGGAATAAAGGGGTAAAATGGGGAGGAAGTGTAGGAAGGGGGGGGAGGGGGGGGGGGAATGGAGAGGAAAGGCGATGGCAGTTCATCGTTGACGAGATAGGAAGCTCCTTTAAAAAAAATGGTAAAACCGCGAATAAAACGAATGCCGTTTACGTTTCTACCCGTGCGTGCCTCGTTTCGCTGCATTACGACGATCAGCTGTCGTTCCTGCACCTGTTAAATTGATTTTATGGCGTCATAAGCTGTTTAGATAGATTCGGAAGAGGTGAAAAAAAATATGTCACGCGCGCTGTGATCATATGAGAGGTTTATACGTACGTCCGAGTTAAATTGGTACTTTCTTTGTTTTTAAGGAATTTATTGTTCAAACGAATAATATACGAGTTAATTAATAAGATCGTGCTATTGGCCGTTTCATTGGGCATTCATTTCAATTACAGTGAATAGAGACGACAGTGGGAAAATGCTTCGCATATTGAAACGTCTATTGACCAGTAAATACGTGTGGCGCAAACAAAAATTTGATTCGAACCCTCGACCTTAGCAACTGAGAGACCGATGTCATTACCCACTCCGCCACTGATGCGACAAGATTATCTGGCATACTTAGTTTTACAACACTTCTGAGAATACACTCCTAGGCCGAGCGAGGTATTATTCTTTTCTTCTTTTAACGGCTTTCCTAGTAGAAAAACGGTCATCGCCTATTCCATCCAATAAAAACAACCGGAGAGCAGAAGGTGGCCAACTGCTGGAGTGCTGAGAAATTTCTATTTCCTTATTTTCAATATTGCGAGGCAATACCATTTGCAATAGTCTTGCATATGGAATGAACATTTTAAGATATAGGGCAACTCTCGTGATTTACCAAAGGTATTTTTAGGTTATAAAATCAGCGTCTTCAGAAAGGTATGAAATCACGAATATTAATTATAGTGCAAATGTGAAAATTTTTAATTCGTTGATTCAAAATATCCGGCGAAAAATGCATTAGTGATTTCAGGTTATATTGTATATTTAAAATATAATTATCAATGCAAATGCTGATAAGCGAAAAATCGTATTTGGATATAAAACGCCTTAGGCCAAGAATGTTACACATCAGGAAATCATTTATACGCCTTTTTAACCGATATTCCGCCAAACTATCGATTTAAGCTCTAATCCATGCATGTATTCCGTGGGACAGGTCAAGATATGCGTACATTCCATCAGATTCGCTCGAATGAAAACAAAACAAATGTAAATACACGCGATCGCGTCGAAAGTACACGCGTACTAATCTGTGGGACGACATTCCACAAAAAGCACTCCATGAATAACCCGGACGACGGATGACTCCCATTAAAGAGGTGACAGAAAAACAAGGAATTCGAAGAGATTGAGCGTGCGCAGCGAATACTTCCTTGTAAAACCCTTTTTTCGCTCACTTTGAACGACACGTCCCATAACCCTTTGCCCTTCAATTAATACAGGATAAATCTTTTCGCAAACTTTTTTTTAGCAAAGAGACCAACAACATCGTACAAGAAAACGTTGTAAATTTTAGTCTGAAATGTGAAACCTAGAATGATCGCTGGGACTTTGTAATACAATGAACCATTCCCAAACGCGGGTTTTCCCTACCCGGATTTCATTATACGCGGTGAAATAAATGGCGACGTACATTTACTCAACGAGCATAAAATTTAATTAAACGCTATCCTGAATGGGATGCGCACTCTATGTTTGCATATTGCGTGAGAAAACTTGCAGCCTATACGTACATGCGACATTTTCCAAGAATGTAAACCAAAAGATCAGCGATGGACTACTGTATATGTATAGGAATTTACCGAAAAACGTTACAAACGTATTTATCTACATAAGATCGAACGATTACACGGAAGATTTTCAAGAATGATCAAAAATTACGGAAAATAATTTGTTGATTTTACAAAATCGTGCACAAGGCGCAATTCTATGGATGATGAAAGATGGCTCTCATTGTTACCAACTGGCCCCACGAGCCTTTCACACTAACGTATAATCAATTAAACGATTCATAATATACTAAATCGAGTGCCTTGAAAAGCTTCATCCCCGTAATACAATACTACTAGTATAAGTGCCCGTCAAAAATGACGGGGATGATCGATTATTCTGAAATAAAATTGAGGCAGTCGTCTTTGACCTACAATCATACCTTCTGCTGAGAGGGTTGCCTTCGATCCGAGAGAAGGTTCGAAACCCTCGCCGCGAGTATCTATTGTGCTTCAAAAGCTGACCTTGGTCCCCTATTGCAGGTATATTTCTGTTTCAGAGTGTGACAGAGGGAATGGCAAAAGGACAAAGGGACATAATAAGGCTTTTCTATATACATGAAAATGTTTTGTTATTATATAATAATGCTATCCTGAAAATTTCATCAAATTCGGTTCAGTCGTTTGCGGGATATTAAGCTTCAAAAAGCATTACATGACAAAGGGACAAAGTGACACTGTCTTTTATATATGTTTTGTGATTTATGATAACAAGTTAGGAAAGTATTGTGATAGCAGATTTTACAAGGTGATTGTTTTCCAAGCCCAATCCATCCCTATCAGCTGATCCCGGATGCACCAAATTCATGTCAAATGTAGCTCTCATATGTAGTAACTTATTCTGAAAATCTGGTTTCTCTGATTTTAACCGTTTAATAGGTATCGCCTGCACAGACGGACGGACTGACAGACAAATTGAATACCTAAGCGGATTTTGTTGTAAAAAAATCGCTAATGAAATAGCAAAAAAGCCATGAAGTCAGCGTAATTCCAAGTGGCACCACTGGTTTCAAAGGGGGCGACGAAACCTTAGGAGAGAGACAGAGAGAGCACACTATCTACGGTTGCAAACCCATGGATCGCTTGTTCCCTGGACTGAGACTAATGCAAATATGAGCCTTTTGCCTTCTCCTGCGACGATAATGGGTAGGCGCGCGAGGGAGATGACTGGCTTTCTCACGGCCTGGGCGAGAGATACCCAGACATGGTTTCCGCCTCGTTTCGTCCGAACCGATCGACGTGCGCTTTAATAGGCAAAGCAGGTGAATTCCAGAGAGCTCCGGAGTTCATCGACGCGCGTATCGCGGAGGGCGCGCGGTTCGAAAGCGAGGATGGATTGCGAGCGGGATGTATGGGATGCGATGATGAAGGAAATGGAGGCGAGAGGACGGAGGGGCGCGGAGGGGGACAGGAAGAATCGTTTGATGCGCGCCTCCCGACCTAGATACGCAGGGTTCGATTACCGTTCCGGGTCATCCCGTTTATTATTTACTCATTCGCGCAAAACGGATGGTTTCCCGAAAACGTTCGTCCATGCTGAAATGGCACGGATCTAAATCTATTTTTTACTGTAGAATTGTTCAGGAACGTTTCTGTTTCGTACTAATAGACTTCGTGCCTGTCGATAAACTTATTGAAAAAATCCTGTGAATTACTTTTTTGTTATTCGGTTACGGGTCTATATAATCTAATCTTATCAACTGAATATTCGACAGCTCGAAAACATAATCTTCATTATTTGTATGTGTAGACAAAGATTTCGTGTAAGAATCTCAATTATTTTGTCTTATACCGTAGACATCCAACTAACCGGTTGCCTCGAGACCGAACCTATTCCGGTTTATCTGATTTTTCGATTGATCGATATGCCATAAGCGTATTAGAGTACGCAAATTAAAAAATTAAGCAAATACTAAAAATATACAAGAAAAAAAGAAAATGTTAAAGTGTTATTGTAAAAAGTAAGCTTACAGGTCAAGTAATACCGTCCTGCGTGTTAAATTTATTGGATATTTGACAAATGAATATTCTGCACATGTATTTACGTTAAGCTTCACGAAAAAGTTATAATTTAAAGGTTTTTAATATTCCGGTTAATCAAAATTCCGGTTATTCGATATCCAACTCCTCGGGAATTCACTGTACTAAGGTTCGTGTAACAAAAGGTACACAATTTAAAAAGGAACAATTGCGGCCACGTCCAGAAACCGTTTAACATCTTAATCGCAGCCTCGTTTCCGTTAAACATCTCTCATCTTAACGAATAATTTAGCGTCATGAGAAATTCCGAAGGCGAATATGATAATTTTTACTCTTCGAACGATGTATTTGAGACGAACGTCGCCCGCTAATCCCTTCTTGTTAACAGATGTCCGTGAGTCAGCGACTGTCACTCATTGCCAGTAATCGTCGGCGAATCGTCAAAAAAAAAAAAAACCCGAGTCGACACGTCGTCTCTCTATTCCTCTCTCCTTCTCTTCGCCTGTCGGGCAGAGAGCCAAAGAAAACAAACGGGAGCTCTTCCTCCCGTGGCGGGAAAAAAGAAAACGTAAAAAATAAATTTTATTTTATCATTTTGTTATTTTAAAAAAAAGTGGTACCCGTGTTGAATCGTGAGACTGCGGAGCGGTCCGCTGTATTTAGCTACGGTGACGGTAAGGAATGCTGGGCATGTATAACAACGACGCGAGGGACGGAGAGCCCTCGCGGCATTTTTTAAACCCTCCTAAACATTCTTTAAAAATACGAGTCGCTTTTGTTTTTTTTTCAAGGGCGTTTCCTCGCGAACCTGCCAGACGGATTCCGACGACGTTTTTTTATTTGTTTATTTTTTTTATTAATTGTCGGAGCTGCATCGCGCAAATAAGCTCTCGGGGCGAAAGAATGTTTATTGGGGGGGGGGGGGGGGAGAGGGGGGAAGAAACAATTCAAAAGCAAAGGAATTAACGGAGGGAAAAAATAGTACGAATTCCCTTTCTCGGAGTCGAGTCCCCGAAATTCGTCGCGGGCAAAAAGAAAGAAACCACGCTCGATTATGTTTAACGAAGCCGTAAATTACTTCGCAAAACTGCCGAAATTGGTTCGGATTCGGCCTTAATTGTTAGCAAATTACTTCGTAATTGGACCCGAAGAGTTGTGGCAGCAGGAAAGAGAGGGGAGAAGTGGTTCTTTAAAAAAAAAAACTACCGTTTCCATCCCGAGTTTTGTCGTTTGATTTGGAATTGCTTCTTGGGGGGGTTAGCAAAGAAGTCTACGGGCGTACCGAGAAATGTATTTGGCCTCGTTAATTCTTTCGTTGAATATTAATCCATTATTTTAACTTGCGTAAAACGGTCGAATTTCATTTCCACTAGAACACCGGGGGATAAGACTTGCACGATGAAATTGAAGCATTCAAATTTCGGTTAATTTTTCTTTTTCGTATTTTCCCCCAAAAGTGACTATTTTTAGTCACCGCGAGAAATAAAAAAAACGGATCCGGTCCATCGCATTATACGACAAAGGTGGACCGTGTGGGCAAAAATAAAATGGCTCGCATCAGCAAGTAGACGATAGGTTTAGTCAGAAATGGGAAATAAATACCAGATTAATTTAAATAGTACAGCGCCACCTTTCGCAGCATTACCAAAATAAACGAAAACACTGTGTTTACTTGAGCAATTGCCCTTCTTTTTCATAAGATTTTTTTAAACACTAAAACAAGGTTACACGCGGGTTTTCCTTTTATGGTAATAAGGTGTTTTTTTTCAGAATGAAGTACGCATATCGATGATGCAATTTAAAACATTTACTGGAGTTTTTGTCCCCGCACAAACAGGTTTATAATAACATTGTTTATTTTATCGAAACTGAGACAATGTCTCCAAGCGAGTAAACAATGATAATCATCGTGTCAGAATAAAGGAGGGCAAAATTGTTACAGAGTGATTTAACTGTTTTTTTCTGCGAGGTAAGATTGAGGTTATCGTTTTTAAATTTGTTTAAAATGAGAAACAAGCTCGACATTTGGACGTTTTTGCAGACAAAAGAAATACTTTTTTAAAGTATAAGAGAGGAAATTAGTTATGGGGGCAAAAAAATAATGCTTTATTTCCACCTCATAATTCGAAGGAGTCAATTACTCTCTGATTAATCTGTTGATTGAAATTTAACCAATTTCCTTAAAACTAAAGTCTTCGAAAAACCGATAAAACTTCCATCCACGACACGCATGTAAAGATTTAGTCCACCAACAAATTATACTTCTCGGAAGATTACTAGTGGGTGTTCACTATTGTGAATGTTCTTCTAATGATGAACGCAGGGACCGCTCGTGTGCCGGTCTTTCATTTTCTGCCCTTTTTAGGAGGTATTTACAAATATAAAAAACGCCTTAAAGTTTGATGAATTTTCGTAGCCAATAAATATGAGAGAATACACGGCATATTATAATACAAACCGTATTACTGTTAAAAAATACTGTACGTGTCTGACGATAAATAGGCCGCCCCCGTTGTTTGGCCGTCCGTGTGCGTCGCACACATCACACATATGGACATAGCCCCTGGATGAACGTAATTCAGCGAATTCAGCAACCCCTTCCGTAACGACTTTTCGCATAAAGGCGTTTCGTGTTTACGACGCTCTTCCATAACGATCTCTCTTCGCACTTACGACTCGGATAATTTACGGTTACTAAATGTCTCCAGTGTAGGTTAATCACCATAAACAAATGAAAAAATACTGAGTATTAGGTTTTAAGGGTTGCGTACCGTCTGACGTCAGACTTCGGCTTCTGGTCTTCCGCCTTTTGTGCAGTGCAAATCGTGGATCATTAGCTATGTTTTTATTTTTGCACTATTCGCTACGTTTTAGAAAAGATTCGGTGAATTCTTTTGCTTCAAAATGAATGACTAGAAGACGTTCTGTTAGGTAATAATACAACAATTTTTTTTGAGTTTTAAAACTCGCACAACGACGTATTTCCAAATGACATGATTTCACGAAAAGTACTATAGACGCAATGCGATGAATTGCTGTAATTCTCCTGAATCGAGAGCATTATAATAATTTCGAAGAAACGAGATAAAACCACCAGTCCCGATTTTAAAATTTCCAATATTTCTTCGAACTTTATTGCAAAGAATACAGTGCCGTCAATTTATTCAAACCCAAAACATTATTATTATAAACCTTATTTCATAAATTATTTTTAGCGCCTGATAAAGGGTAACACACCGTTCTTTGTAATAATTCACTTCGGATAAGACAGGGGCTAGCTTTAAACCGACCTACTCCACAACTCCGATTTTTAATGCACCATTTCGAAATTTCCACGCTCCGCGCCAGATTCACCCGCTCGGTCTTCACACATATTTATAGCGCAAGTGGCAAAATCAAAGCAGGGAGACAGAGGCGCACTTTACCTGAAACTCGAACTTCTTGAACTGCTCCACCGTGTCGACATCCGCCTTGGCCGCAGTCAAAGGACTTCCAGTAGGACAGGATCTGGCGCCCCCCAACACTAGGTCCTCCTCCACCCAGTCACCCACACCTCCGTCTTCCTCCTCCTCCACCGCCACGCCCCCGCCACCCCCTACACCTCCCTCCTCGTTCCTCTCCTCCCTCGAGGCGTCATCCTTGGCGTCTTTCCGGTCTCTTCCGCCCGCCGCCTCGTCCTGCCCCCCTCCGACCCCCTCCTGGACCGCCGCCCCCGCTTGCTGCTGTTGTTGTCCACCCACTTCGCCGGCGGTCTTCAAAGGAGAAGGGGGGGCGTGACTCTCCACCACCCCTCCGCCCTCCAAGTTCGTGCCCCTGAAGTTGGCGTAGTAGAGGAAGAGGAGGGCGCTCAGGAGGAGGGCTCCTAGCGCCAAGTACCTCGCGGATCCTCGTCGAAGGACGGCTCTTAGCATCTCGACTCTCTTTTGTCTCTCACTCGCTTTCTCCTCTCTCAGAGAGTCATGCAGCGGCAGGGGAGCGATGTTGTTACCGGCACCTGTAAAAGAGGTGAAAGAGAGGATGAGTTATTGCATACAAAGAGTAACTATAAAAAAAATTACCGTTTTATTTATACACGTTAAGGTTAGTCTCTTTACACGAAACGGGTGCGTTACTAAAAAGATCTACGGGTATCAAAACTAGAAATAAACTTGTTTGTCCATACGTTAACATTATATAACCATAGATACGTTCCCATCGGATAATTTTAGCCCAGGAGATGACAGGAATAAACTAAAAAGTAAACCAATCGTTCCCATTTTATATAACTTTTATTTCATACTGCGGAGAATAACTAACGTGCGGCTGGCGCAGCGGAAACGCGGTGATTGGTATGGTATGAAATTCATGCCTTCTCTTACAGTTCCACGATACGCTCAGCGAGAAAAATAATTCTAGGAATTTTTTTCGGAAAAATGTCATGAAGGCGCCTTCGAAAGGAAAATCTCGCAAAATAAAAATAACTTATTAGTGGCGCGTGTGTCTATATATGAAGTAAATAAATGTTTGGAATCTTTAGTTGCACATACCCTTTTGGTGCCGTCTCTCTTTTAAATACGCTCGTGAGCACGTTATGTTTTTTTTAGTTCAGTTCAAATTTTGCACTTTAGTTTTATCGCTGATGACCTACTTGCTTTGCCCTTTCATCGAGTCTCACAGTCGCCCGGGAGCAACATTCACTTCAAATACACACACACACACATTCACGTACGCACACGTTCTCTCTAACTCTCTGAGGGAGAGGAAGGAAACCCAGGCATCGCCGCTGTCCTAATATGTACTCAGGCGATGTACGCGAGAAGAACCGGGGCTTTCAAAGACCCCCTTAGCGACCAAGACTCCTTTGGCCGTAACCATGGAGCGCCCTCCTGAACATACGGAAGAACGAGAATCGGTCACTGTCGTGTCTGCGTTTAAATCACGAAAATTGGCACTTTTAAACACGACTCGACACTCTTGAGCATGTAAGCATCCTTTTACGCCCGTTGGTCATTTCCAGCAACCCAAAAAACATATACCTATTAAACGACACCGCTTTCATCTCATCTCCTCATTCATATCTTTTGATCCCAACTTAATTCGGCGCTCCAAACACAAGTTTCACTTTCAAAAAGTTTGTGCATTATAAAAGGGCGCAAAAACGTAAAACGTTCATCTAGACACAAATAATTTCAACATAAAGCCGTTCCCTTACAAGTAATGAGACATTTTAGGATCCCACAAGCAATCTAATTTTTAAAGCATAAATATTTTTATTTACAATACTTTTGCGTGATATTTTATATCTTAAATTTAATTCGTATATGACAGTACGAAAAATCCCAAAGGTAAGGTAATTAGTTTCTCAGATGTGCGGCAACACCAATGGAAGGGGCGGCCCGAGGTACTTTGGCGCCCCGGTCGAGAAACCGCCCAGCGCTCCCCTACCTAAATATTTGTTAAGACATTTTTAAAAGAGCTTGTTCATTAATTCATTTCCCCGTTAAGTGATTGCTAATGAGAAGTAAAAGAGAGTTTTATATAGATTCCCGCCTATCCCACGTTATAAATTGGTATCCGGTATTTATTCACTTGCTAGTAATGTAGTGATAGATGGTATGGTTAGGGCCTTGATCAATGGTGTGCTTTATATAGATTCCCGCCTATCCCACGTTATAAATTGGTATCCGGTATTTATTCACTTGCTAGTAATGTAGTGATAGATGGTATGGTTAGGGCCTTGATCAATGGTGTGCTTGAATCCGTAATGAGAAGAAATTTATGGTAATTATTATGACGCAAGGATCCGCACAAAATAAACGGCATCCTAAATCAGGAATGCTTCATTTTTTCCTCCCGTGTAAAACTCGCCTGCGAGACGCCATATATAAGACGAGGCTTTAAATAGAGTTCCCATAGCGATATCCCGATACGCCTGCAATACGAGGAGAAGCAGCTGATGATATATAAACCGATCACCGTGCACCCTTGGCTCACTGCTCGGGGGTGAAGGGAAATGGCCGGACGCACGAGGGTATCGGATTTAATCCCGCTCTAGAATAGTTTGAAGGCTGGCAATTGGCAGGGATGAAGGAAACCGTTTTATTCGCTGCCAAAGATTACCTAATACTGCGGTTTTACTGGAATTGCTGTAATTCTCTAAATTTTACCTCGACAAGAATTGTTCGTATTACGTAATGAAAATGGATGATAACTTAAGGCTAGTTTCTTTTTAAGTATTTTGAGGAAAAATTGTGGCATTTCATCACTTTATCAAACTGCGAAAATAAATATAAAAGGTACACTGGTTCTCACTAAACTACACGTGGTTTAACAACGAGTACCTATTAGAATTTTAAATATAGTCAATAACAAAATTTTATGGTGAAATGTAGAGTTCGTAAAATTGGGAAAATTGATTCGGCGTAACATCTTGAATAGAGAAACCTATATCAGTTCCATATTACCGACTCTCCAGCATGTTTACTAAACTAGGTTTATTAAACTGCTCTTATGATGACAAATTCATGGCAGCCACTCATCAGATTAGAGGAGCTCATGAGAAAAAAATAGTAGTACAGTACTCGGATGTAGAGAAAATTTTATTTCATAACGGATACGTATTTAGAAAAGAACACGTCGGGGTGGAAAATTTATTTATTCTATTCAATGAAACCAAATTAGGCAGGTTAAAAAACTAAGCATGCACAACGAACCGGATGCTTAAGGTAATAACGCAAGGGATTTCTCGAATTATTCTATGGAAACCAGCCGTCAAAAACCGAGCGAATAAAAAAAAACCTCCACTTCAAACTCACAAGAAGAGAAAAAAAGATGGCGACGAAATGGGAGTAGATTTTTGAAGTCCATCGGAATTCCGAGACGGAGATTAGTCGTGTTCAACATCCACGAACCACCCCTCGGCAACAAAAGTTTCCGCCCGAGGGAGGGAAAAGGGGGAGATAATTTTTTTTCATTCTTTCTCACCTATTTTTTCACGCGGGTCGAATCCACTATCCTCGAGGATGAAGGAGAAACAAGGGAGGAGGGGAGGGGGGGTAAGGATAGTAGAGATGGGGTTCGGTGGGAGGGAAGGAGATAGAAGGAGGAGGTAGAAGGGAGGGAGGAAGGAAGGGAGAGGGGAGAAAAAGAGGGGAAAAGAGAGTTAACAAGCTGCTTGGATGTGAAGGGGTTGGAGGAGCCCAGGGAAGAGTTGAAGGGGGCGCTCTTGAAGGAAGATTTTTTTCTTTTTAAAGGAAGGGAGGAAACTGAAGGGTGGAAGCAGGAGGATAAGGGAGAAGGAGGCGAAGAACGTAGGGGAAAGGGAGGAAGAAAAAGAGACGCGGAAGGGAGAGGTAAAGAAGACAAGCTGTCGTCTTCCAAGAGTGGAGGAAGAACAGCTTTTTAAAACGCGATAAGGATTAAGGGAGATAATTGGTTTCCTACTTTCTTCCTCCCTCCCTCTCTCTCTCCCTTTACTACTCCTCCTCATTCCCTGCCTGCGTCATTTTGATGAACGGAAAAAAAAGAAGGGGTCGTGTGACTGACACGTGATTGAATTATAAAAAAGGGGTAGGAGGGAGGAAGGGAGGGGATGGAGATAGACAAGGAAGTGGCATGAAATGTTGAACAGGAAGCACCCTAGGGGGAGGATGGGAGGGGAGGGGGGGGGACTCGTCTCGAATGGGGAGGCGGAGTGGGTGGAAGGGTTGGAGGGAGGATGGAATTGGCGAGGAGCCGGAATCGAATTTAAGGAAGGCGTCGAGATCAATGTCGCCAATGGAGAGAGGGAACGTAAGAGAGAGAGAGAGGTACGGGGGGAGCGTCTAATTTATCTTCGTCTTAACGCGTGTCTGAATCTTCTCGAAGAATGAGAAAAAGGTGGGAGTAATTAGAAGCCGGATGTCATTATTTTTTTCAATTTCCGCCCTTCAAGCCTGGTAGTGTTCGGGGTTTTATAAATCCTGAGAGTTTGTTTTCCGAAGGCTTCAAGGAATGCTTATTTTTAGCACATCGAGAAGACAATTATTCACGCGAAAAAACGCCGAGATCGGTTTGGTGGTTTTTTTTTTATTTCGAGTTTCATTTAAGAAAGCTGCCCGTACAGGATGTATATTCAAGAGTTTATTCTGTCTTTTCATTTTTCCTCTTCACGTCCTTTTTCGACATAACTACCTCTTCGCGGCAGCTTACGAGGAGATTTGCCGATTTTCATACTACACGAAACGTGAATACTCGAAATAAATTCCTTACATGGAAGAACGTGCAGTGCAATCCCGATTTAACGTTAGTCTCGTGGACAATCAGTCCGCAACTCAAATGGAGGAAAAACTTATATTTGGCTTGTATAAAATAAAAAAGACAAAATAACATATACTGCCTTAAATATCAAACTCCTAATAATACGAAAATATAAGACGGCACAAGTTGTTGTATTTTATTATCCATGAGAAAGAGGTTTGCTGCCATTATTATTTTTATATTAAATTTCAAATCCGCGCTTTTAATTTAATACCGGCTAATAATATATTTAGGAAATGTGTTGTATTTTTTGGTCGAATCTGGAGAAAAAATAAGAGATAAAAGAATAAACTATTCGCCGCGAACGCTAAATCTAGGTCCGTATGGACCAGTAATATACAACTTAAATCAGGGCATCGAAGCGTAATTTTTTTCTCTCCGGTTTTCGTTCCGGTTCACTCAAAACACAAAATTTTGGTTCGATTCCGGTTTCGCTCCAGCAATCATCAGTGAACCGGTTCAAACCTGTTTTTTTCGCTACGACCTTATAATATTTTTAGAAAACATTGAAGAACTGATTTATTAATTTACGTAATTTTCTAATTAAATAAAATAAATTTTCACTGTAACAATAGTGATATTAAAAAAACTAATACGTATTAAAACACGAAAATAAATTATTCAAATGTAAATATTTAGTATGTACTTTATTTAAGATTTGTGTGGAATTGAATAACTACAAACCATACATGCATCGCAAATGATTTCAACAGGTTAGGAAAGTGTAAGTTGGATTACAAATAAGCACGTTTCCTGCGATAGAGTATTATAAACTTATTATGTTATGCAAACCATATAATTTTCTAATTTACTGTGCTTAGTCTTTAGTACTAAATTTCGATAAAATCCACTCAATAGCTACGAAGAAAATAATTGTATCCGGAGAGAAGAACGGACAGAACGAAGCTAATATACTCTAAAGCTGGAATGCCTAATAATGAATTACTAATATTTTTATTCACAAATCGTGCTGCAATATGAGTCCGCGTTGTCTCAATAGTGTCAATAAGTTGAATAAGACATTGCGTTATTTTTATTAACAATTTGTAGATCACATGCACTGCTCATATTTATTTTTTCATTCAAAGATCACGTACATGCATGAAAACATTTATAAAGTTTTTATGAGGAAGAAGGCCGCGGAAATTGAAGGACCGAGAATCCAGAAAAGCTGAGAAATGTTTATTAATACAAATTTACTATGACGGAATTTTCCAAACACACAAAGAAAACGTTCATTGACACTAAATTAAAAGCAACAGGATAAATGGAAGATTCTTGAAAATAGAATTTAAAACAGAAATTTGAAGCTTGAAACTTTGATTTGATTTCAATGATATCATTATCAAATACGCAAGTAGAGTAAAACTCGTTTATAACGATCACGCCTAAAACGAAATCGCGGCTATAACGAAGAAATGTCTAGGTCCCTTGAACTTCTCCATAAGGGCATTGGTTAAATTTCTCGGATGTAACGAACACGTATTTTACGAATTCTCGGCTGTAACGAACAAATGTTTGGTCCCGTGGCAAAAAATGCCCCATATATAACGAATTTTGGCGAGCAGAGCGTTAAGTAATGAATTGTATCCGCCCGTTTACCGCGCACTTGTTCGTAGAGGTCCCCTTCCTCCATCTACCCCTTCTATACGAAATTCCACGCTCCCTTTGTTTTGAAATTGATATTAAAAATGTGAAATGTTTATGTAAATTAATGACCATAATAATAATATTAATTGACCATTTAAAAAATCGTATGTAATAGCAGTCGAACATTTTACATGCCGCGAAGTTGATAAGCATCTCTTTGCATATGTAAGTACGGCATTGAAGTCGACTCACTGCAAATACAGTAAAATCTGTGTTATCCGGCTATCTTGGGGAATGTGGAAAGCCGATTAGGAGAAATATCCGGTTAGGGGAGCGATTTGCGATTCTGACATTGCAAATTTAGCAATAACCAAACAAAATTGGGCTTAGGTTCACTATCGTACTCCCCAAACATAACTATGCATGGGGTTTGCATTTTCCATTTTAATTCTTCCACACGTAGTTAGATATAGACACTATTTACCCATTCTTATTTAATACGTTGCTACGCTTACATGCAAAACAAAAAGACTATTGAAAAGTTTAGGGCGTCCGGGAAGTTTGGGGATTACGGCAGTGAACCTGTTCCCAAAATTGAATTTATTGGATTATATCTTTCTTATTTATCTTTATTTACTCTATTAGAAAAGAACGAAATTATTTAATTCTTCTGAACATTTCTGTGAAAACCAGTCATATAATATTTTATCCAGTTCCTCCATTTTTGACTTGTGAAGCGTACGATGTTTATTAATTGATTCATTCGTCTCAGAAGATGACAGAAATTTCATTAATTTAGCCTAATGAGCCTTGATATCGTAGAGCGTGGAAGATCCGATGTTGAATTCTTTTGCTATGGCTGCTCTATGTTTTCCTTTTTCAATTCGTTTGATCAGCTCCAGCTTTTTTGTTAGCGTTAAACCAACCTTTTCTCTCCTGTTCCTTGCTTTTAGGTATTTATTATGATGCCATATTCAATGGATGGGTAATTTTTTAAATAATAAAAAGCGATAAAACTGGAAATTGTAGAAGTACACTAAAATATCTAGACAATGCAAATGGCTTACGTAACCAAAAACGCCATGCTTACTCGGCAGCCACAGAATTATACGGAGTAAACACATAATATATACATCTTATATTTTAAGAAATTTTAAAGTGGAAGTTGTGGTATTACACATATACTATTCACATAAAAATTCATAAAAAAAGAAAAAGAAATACAAAATGAACTGTATTTGTGTAATTGCCAGTATCTAAGGCCGGCCGGTTCTAAATAGCCGGATAGCACAGCTTTTACTGTGTGTATACGTGTTATATGGGATGTATAGGCCAAAAACCATGTTTCTCGTATATAACGTAGTCACGCTTATAACGAAGCAATGAGTCGGTCCCCTCAAATACGTATTAAACGAGTTTTACTGTAGTTGAATCAAAGTCACAGCAATGAATTACTTGGAATTAATTTCCAACTATACCAAATATTCTCTTGAAATTAAAGTACATACATATATAGAAAATGAGACTTACTTATTCCGCGCTGGATGATTTATCATTTCCTTAATACTGGAAACATTTCGTTATTCACACCGATAAGCTAAATATTTTGGAGGATATAACATATACATAAAATTTTTATTCCTATTTTCAGGAACGATTAACAATATAAAATTGAATTTTTCGAGTTTACATTATATACCCATTTAAAATTATTAACCTGTAACAAAGGGCAACTAATGCAGAAATACGCACAAGGAACAAAAGTGGAACGATCCTTCTTCAATAATTAGCAAGGCCAGAAAGATGGATACTAGGACAACAAAATATGAATCCTCGATTCGGGAAAACATTAAATGCGGGAACCTCAAATCGGGACTCCACCGAACAATGTACAAAAATTTAATTTCATTCAGCCGCTCGAGTGATAACGTCCACAAATGATCGTGTGATTCCCAAAACCCCTTTTTCCGTTTCAATTTTACAACCTTTTAGGATTCACCGATACCTTTATGGATTGATAAAGGGTGGTCGCGACCCAATGGTTCAGAAACTCCGCTCTATTGGTCTTAAAAACGTGCGTTCGTTCAGACACGCAAAGGGCGATTACATCAAAGGTATGTTAGGTTAAAACACGACCTTTGTCGATTCGGCTGCATAAGAGACACGAGGTTTTAAATTTCGGCTATATATATATATATATATATTTCCTAATGAAGACCAAATCAAGAGTTTCACTTTCCGATCCGGATTTTGCTCGAAGGCTGCTGTCGGTGTCACCGCGTTTCAGTGTAAGTTCCTACTTAGTACTCTGAGGAAAATGCAAGAGTTTGGAAAATTGAAGCAATTAAGAATAATTAGGTTTTTAAGAAATCGGTGTTTAGTTTAATTTCGCTGGAATATGTTTGAGAATATTACCTAGGCCTTTTCCGAACATCTCTATGAAAATAGCATAAGTAGCTTTCGATGATATTTGGCCTTTGTGTCCCTCGATTGAATTTATCGAAAAATTGAGAAATTCGCAGATATTGTTCGATTTAAGACAATACTATCAATCAGAATTTCAACTTAACTCGAAAGAATTATCATCGAAAAATAGATACCCAACGGTGATAAATTTAAGTACCGCGACTGTCATGCAGGTGTTGCATTTGATCCTGATGATTAATCCAGAATGAAATTGGTAGATTTTACAAATTTCAATCTCTAATCAACGTCACTGAGTGAATTGGCAATAAAAGAAAATCAATTAAATGTCAAATACTGAAAATAAACATAAAGCGACCATTTGTAACGCGCAGTCCTTATTGATATTTCTTTTTATCTTCAAATTGTGAAAGGTAATATGTTTATCGATAAATCTCTTAATAACCAGTAGATTTATTAATATGATCAGCGAGAGTGGAAGAAGGCGATGATCAGGATTATCATACAAAAGTTTTAGTATCTTATTCGTAAAGTATTGAAGCATTGCATCATAAGGAGAACAGTAGGTACACACACCATCACCACACTAACCACCTTATCTCCGTATCTTTTCACATACAGATTTTGAACCGTAAAGTCAAATAATTAAAATAAAGAAAATATTTCATTTGATATCAAAAGCTCGTAGTTATAAAAATTGCTTGGCGAAAATAATAGAAACAAAATGAAATGTTTTTCAGAAGAGGAAGTGTAATTAAATTATATTAACTAGAAATAAATTGAGTTTAATTATGAGTGAATATGCCTTTGTAAGTTATACGACGTGGTAAATTTAAAACGAGTCTCATCTGAGTAGAATAAAATTTAAAACATCTCCTTCGTTTTTAATATAGGTGCTCAAAAAAGTCTTCCTCACAAAAATAAAAGGTCGATTTTATAAAGAACTTCCTTTTGGCATATTTTAATTGTTCCTTTATCTTTCGGGAGTTAGTATATGATAAAAACGATCATATATTCCCTAGCAGTTGAAAATATTACAATCAAAAGATTAGATAAGCATGAACACAAATTTAACTTCATACACGGGAGCGGGATGGAATGAAAAAGCCTGGTAAAAATCCGGTCGAAAAATCGGAAGGACGCCATACCGATGCAACCTCTGCGCAAGGGCTCCTCCTCCACTTGCTGTTCACGTTCCAAGAGTCTACGGAGTCGCATCGAAGGGAGTGCCTTATACGTGGCTTATGAAAAGCGAACGGACGAGATACAGCGGAGGAAGAGAAGATAGAGAGAGAGAGGGAGAAAGATCAGCGCCCCCACCTATCCATCCCCCCCCCCCCCCACTACCCCCCCCACTACCCCTCCCCACCCACTCCATCTCCTCCACCGATATTACAGCAAGTATGCGGAGCGCCTAAGGGCCCGATACCCAGACCGGTTTCCCAGGCGACCGAAAGATCTCCGAGCAGCGATATCGCCCGAGTTTTTCATACCGAAAAACGCAATTAAAATTTTCTCTGTCGTCGTCTAGACTTACGTAAATACGAGGGAGAGAGAGAGAGAAATGTATGTAAAGACAGAAAATGCTTATTGAGGAATTTCGTAAAGCTTTTGACGTTGCCGTCGCCGGGCGCTCGGGTTACCACGACCTTGGTCCCTTTCTCGTAATCGTTTCTCTTTCACTTGCGCCCTTCGATCATCGTTCGTCTCTCATTGTTGCGGGGGCAGAACGGGAGAAGGTAAGAGCGCTCCCATAAAAACTGACAGGTGGCCGCCGAGTACGGCAAAAAAATTAGATTTCTCGGGCTGTCGACTGGTCCATCTTCCTTCCGCTCTGTTTCCGACCGCGATCGTCAATGGCCTTTATGAGGTACGCCTAAGTAACATTAACAGAAATGAGAGTGGTGCCTTCCTTTTATTCCTGGTCGGCCATTACCCGTTCAAAAAATTCGGGGATACGACCGTCGTAAATTATTAAAAAGACTTTAATCGTTCATCAAAATTTTCTCCGAAAAGTTATATCCGACGTATTGAGGATTGGCGAATCGGCCGAATTTTTTTTTTAATACGGGTTACTCAAATGAACGCTGGCGAAGCGAAACGTCAGGGGTCGTAAAAAAAATCAATCGGCAAATTACAAAGTAAATTAGTCCTTTTCCTCTTTTGCATAATCGTAAAACTTTTTGACGCAGGAATGTAAGTTCTTTCGAGAAAAGGCCTGAACTATAGAAAAACAAAAATTAAAATTAATGGAAAGTTTAACACGAAAAACTGTAAACGCCAGTGTTTTTGTGAATGGCCATTTCGTAATTGATTTAAACTATCGTTTAGGATCCAATGATAACATAATTTATATAATTATATAATTAATTAATTAATTAATTAATTAATATTAATATAATTACTCGATGCAAAGCGAATAAATAGGTCGCTACAGCTCGAAAAAAATTATATCTAAAACAAAGGCTCTTCCAAGTACTGGACGCACCCCATCCGAGGACAATGACACGATGAAATCGAGTCTAAAGGCTGGTTTTAAAATGTTGGAATAAAATAACGTCAAATTATTGTAAACTAAAATTAAAGATTTTCAAGTTCCGGGCTATACTTTATTTTAAAGAAATTTAAATAAAATATCAAGGTGTATGTCATAGTATGAATTTATATTTTACTATGTCGAAAAAAACACTCTCTTTTGGAAGAAACCAAGAAAAACTTGAAAATCTGCAACAGAACAATGATGATCATACGGCTACAAAATTAAAGGTCATATTTGTATAAACCTAAAAACCAAAGCGTTTAAGAACTCAGATCGCTAGAAGAAGAAGAAAGGAGCTGCCTAAAGTTACATTCACTTTTTCTAGAAAGCGTACCTGAAGAAGGCGCAAAAGACCCAAAGGCACTCAACAAATTACCCATTAGAACATCCACCCTCCTCCATTACATAATCCCCTCTCTTATTAAGTGGGACAGCCAAGGGATTCAGAGGAAGGGTGAGGTGATGTGGTCTCTTTGGACCCAGAAATTGTGGATTCCAGGGCCCTCTCCTCTTCACAAATTCGTGGAAGGTCTTTGAGAGGTTTCGCCCGAGACCCTTTAAGGTATTTATCGTCCGTAAAGACATAATCCCATCCACTCAGAAGGATAATTTCGTCTTGGTTCGTTCTCTTCAAAAGGAACGCGTATGTGAAAGATTTAAAAATAATCCTAAATTTGGACGAACTAGAAGCAAAATTGATCGGTAGTTGTAATAGACAGGTGATCAGACGAGGCAGAGAACCTTGTGGGACTAAATAAGGTTGAGAAACTTTTACATTAATGCTTTCCAGCGTCCTTGGGCTAATTTCATCGTCCACCGAAACCATTTAATCGATGACATCAGAAAAACTCTATACGATGAGGTTATTAAATACGTCGCATCCTATATAAATGGTTCATACTATATAGATGAAGGCAACCTAAGAACGCGGCGCTCCACCCTGTTGCGCTCCAAGATATTTTTACATGGAATTCTAACTCAAAGAAAACGTATTAATTATCTTAAAACTAAAAATATTTTCGCTTTTCTTCAGTCGTACACCTTATTGTATACCTCATTGTATTTCACAATTCACTACGTTTTATATTAAAAGAATCATCTTTCATGAATGCTACGGATTTAACGGTAGCATGAGTGGAAATAAACTAATTTTGGATATAGAATAAGATTGGACCACGAGAGAGAAACGTAGCCGATCCCAGTTATAGGTGTAAATTTTTTCCATAGAAATTCTCCTTTTCATAATTACAAGCCGATAATAAAACTTTCCTGATTTAATCGCAGAATAACATCGATTCTGTCATTGGCAGATCGGCATACTGACCTTAAAAACAATCCAATTTCCACAAAATTTTAGGACATGTTACCTCAGTTCCCAACGCGCTGAAGAACAAATCGATACGAAATCCGGTAGAATATTTCAGCGACAAACGCGCTTCAGCTTTGAAAGAATTACGTGCTTGCATTCCACTCGTCTAGAAGTACGCGAGTTTCGACGAGTCGAAACTCGTCCACGCAACATCATTTCAGCCGCCCAATTCAGAGAGAAAAAGTACATATCGGACAGGGTCAACACACAAAAAAAGAAAAGAAACAATCCGAGAGCCATTGACATAGTTTACGAGAAATTCAATCCAACCCGCAATGTACACACACTCGTGGGAGTGAATTTTTCAGAGTGAAAAATAACACTAGGAAATGTTTACCTCGCGAACCGTACACTCCGAAAGAGAGAGAGAGAGAGAGATCGATCGTCAGAGATTTCCACATAATCGACCACCACCAAGCTTCGCCGGCGCCATGTTTCTCCTAGGTTACACGAGGAAATTTCAATATCTCAGGTGTTTAGAACAGATAAAGACGCTTACTCCCTACCGACGCGTCGGTCCGTCGAATTCCGTGTCCGACTATAGGGAAAGGGACGGAATAAGGCAGAGAGGAAAGGTTTGGAGTGGGAGGAAGAGGTAAAAACGGGAGGTTACGCTCCGAAGATATAAGAGGAAGAAAAACTCGGGTAAGGGCGGGATGGTACTCGGAAAAGCGGTAGATGAGAGAATCGGTTCCGTCCCAATGGCCGCCGCCTGGCAACCCAATGATCAACCATCATCCTCTCATCCATCGCATCACACACACACAATTCTCTCCACCCACACGCAAAACACACAGGCACACTTGAAGAGCAGAGAGAGAGAGAAGCATATTACCGTGGCAACCTCGCCGGCACCGCCTAAAACCCATCTCTTCCTTCTATCTCCATCCGTTCATCTCCCCCTCTCTCCTCTCTGTTAACCCGCTCCACTTGACTCTAAATCATCAAGGGGCGAACACGCACACACCCACACACACACGAACTGTGCTTGGCAGATGGACGCGCGATTCTAGCCCGGCACAGGTGTTACCTCCCTTTTACGCCTCTCCCGTTCCAATTTCTGCGCACCCCTGTCAAGGACCCTCTTTCGCCAATTCCCGCAGACCGAAAGTTCTTCCTTACCATCTCTCGCTCTCTCTCTCTATCCTCCTCTCTCTCTCCCTCTCCCTCTATCTCTCCAAGGTTTACCCTCATATCCACGTCACTCTCTTTCACTTTCCAATATATATATTTTTTATTTCTTCCTAATCAAATATATCCGTCATTTTGACTCCGATACCAGATTGTTGTTTCCTCGGTGATTTGCCGGTATTTATGCTCGGATGAGGTAACCTATGACAAAAAGGAAAGGTCGTAATTGTTCCTATCTCCTTCTCTCCGACTCGTTCGCTCTCTCTCTTTCTCTCTGTCACAAAGAGAAATTCCTTTCCTCTTGATACAACCAGTCCCCTTTTTTACTGCGATAAAAAAATTAAAAAAACCCTTTTGTCTTCTTTCCGCCGTTTTCACTCCACTATTTTTTATTTCCGCTGTTCCACTTCGTTATGGCGGTGCTGCGACACGGTCTTTTGCGAGAGTGGGTTTTTCGCATGCACTTTGTAACGCTAACGTGTCTTGAGAGCGTGCAAAAAAAAAACCTCTAGCCGAATGGGCATTTATCAAAAGATATCCACGGCGTGTTCCCAGAGAGAAAAGTGACTGTTTCCGTTAATGTATTTCTTTTTTTATCGAAAGAAGTCGTGCGGTGAATTGCTAATTGAAAACAACAAAAGAAGGCGGTTTAGCAATGCGATTTCTTCAAGCGGGACTAGAACCTAGACATGTCTAAGCCACAAAGCAATATTCGTTACATTAACTCATTGGTTCACTTAAATAGGTTTTATTGAATATATTCAAACGTTCCTAACAACGTGAGCGAACAAGATAAAATTCCATGTGTGTATACATACACACACATATATATATATATATATATATATATATATATATATATATATATATATATATATATATATATATATATATATATATATATATATATAGTAAAATCAATTAGATTATATTAAATAGGATTTAGTTATTCTCTATCGCTGAAGACGAAAAAGCTTCCTCGACTCAACTTTTCAACATCACACAGAATGTGTATGTCCAACATGTAAAACAGTCTCCCAGTTTCTGAAGAGATTGTCGAAATTATTTAATATTAATATCCGCTAGAGAAACTTATCGCAAGTAATAGGCGAATTTCATACGAAAGTAAGTGATAAACGCCGGAGATGCTTCCACTAAGAAGCCTTCACAGGTGAGACAACGGTGGCACAAGGAAATTCCCCAATAAGACATTCCCAGATGAAAAAGAAGAAAAAACAACTCATATTCGCGCATTCCCCTTTCGTTTCCATACTTTTCGAGAAACAGAGAGAGAGAGATAGAATAATGGAAGTGCATTCCACACGTCCTTCCCGTGTCCCGTTTAGTTCCACATTTTTCCACTATAAGTCGCGCACTGATTCGTGAAATTAAGGACTCGTGATTCGGTTATCTCAAAATCAGAGAGAAAGATAGGGAAACAGAAATGGGGGTTGGGTAGCAGTTATTAAATGCCGTTCGTACCTATCACCTCAAAACCTCTTCCTCGTAAAAAATAAAAAGAAATCGACACACTCGTACTGGTCCATTTGCGGTAATGAGTATATGTATTTTTTTCGTTTCTCTCTCTCTCCCTCCCCTCCTCTTCTTTCTCCCTTCCCCTCCTCCCTCCCTCCCCCCCCCCCTCCCCGTCCGTTTCACTTTTAATTTGGGCACCGCTGGGAATTGCGGCAAAAAATGATTTCGTAGCAGCCAGTCGATATTCTTATTTTATCGGGAGCGAGTTGAAACGGGGCGGGAAGGGGGGGGAGGCGGGAAATGGGGAGGCGCGAGGACGAGGGAAACCGATCGAACGAAATTGGACCCTCACGCGCCTTCGACGTCGTCTACTCGTCGAGTGTTCGCCCCTCCTCTTTCCTCTTTTTTTAAAAAATTATTCCTCTCAGACTAGATCGGCGAAGAGCAGCACGGAGCGTCGCTTGCGATTTTTTAAATAAATATTCGCGTATTTCTCAGACTGAAACTTAAGGTTCGCAGGAAACATTGATTCGTTAACCAATCACGGAGCAAGTGGAAGGAAATGCATGAACTGTAGCCATCACAGGCTAAGCCGATGCATAGCATATTGTCTTATTCAAGGATAAATAAACAATAACATAATTTAACGACCTAATAACCGTATCATTCAATGCTTAATACTTTGATAATATGAAAAATACCTATATACCGCAATCAAAGACTATTAATATAAATAAAATCTGAGCAATGAAGAAGATAATATCTGTTAGTTCAACCTATTCTTCGAATTTACTTTAATTTTTTTGTCAATTAAGAATGGCAAAAGGTTCTCTTAATATTACAGATAACTAAACTAGCCATGTTAAGTTGACAGAATGTTAGTAGCCATGATACAGTTAACAGATTGACAATTTCAGCAACATCCTTAGCGGTAAATCGCTGCTAGTTGATCTACAGTAGAACACAAAGAGATACAAAGGACCAGTGGCGAAATCAAGGTAAAGGGAATTTGCCCCTCCCAAAATCGCAAATAATTTGAGCTGCGTCTGCTTTCGCATTAATTTTAACTTTATTTTGATTAGAAATGCAATGATGAAATTAATTTTAAGATTGTTTTAATTAAAAAGTGATGTTTATGAGCAATTATTGAAAATTATTAAAGAAAAATAAGGTTAATTAATTAATTAATGCCAAAATAAATTCCTGGCTGCGACATCTACTTTGTAGCTGAAATGCGAAAGCGATTTTCTAAAACCTTATGCCGATATATCTGTTACCTTGGCAACTGAACGGATTAAAACCATAAGGTGAGCTAAATATTTCATTCCTGCAGTAGTGATTTTTGAGGTAAATGAAATATTCCGCGGAAACTTACTACCACAGTTGCCTCTATTATCGAAATAATAAGTACAAACATATAATTATAAATATATAATTGGTGCTATCACTACTGTATTGGCGAGAAGAAGACCAATGACTCAAGCAATAAAAGATATCTTGGCAGGTAGTTAGGTTAAGAGACGCGGAGAATATGTTCCACTGATCGGTTTTACTGTGACACGGGATGGATATGTCCAGCTTAAAAAAAACTCTTTTGCAATCGAACTCTGTCTTTAAAAGACTCATAGTTAAGAAGAAAAGCAGAAAAATCTCACAGCACTTTTCAAACGGGTTTCATAGACAGCCGCTCAATTTTTTAAGTTCATAAACGTTAACAATGACTACGGGATGCAATTTCATTCCCATATAAATGATAAAGTTAAATAACTGTAGCAACCAAAAGTTATAAGAACGAAAGGTCGGTAAAAATCCAGCTACGTTGAATGTGTTTCGGGAGGAATGTGCATCTGATTTAATTAAGTTTCTCGGCCAGTTTTTAAAAAATACTTAATGCCTAAAAAATCCACATCATAAAGAGAATCGCCATTCAAGACCATTTTTAAATCTGAGCCTATTTGTCACAATGTATGCCAAACATTTTGTAGTTCGAAGATGGCATCTACATTAATTTCTCCCAAACTTGCTTGATTCCTTAGAAATAAATTAATACAGCGTTAGTTGAGAGCAAAGATTTCTCCCAGTGGCTCTTCCCCAAAGAAATTGAGACAAAAGATTTAACCGTTCCATGAATATTACAAGTGCCTCCGCCAACTATTTCGAAGTATCATTCCGAATCTAATTAATTTCCTCCATCACAAAGAGGGCATCGGTAAATTCATGTCATATTCGGAATTGCTCTCGGGGCGCAAATAATCGAAACTTACAAAATAAACGGTATTCTGAGCATAAACTACAAATTCCACTCATAGAGAAACGCACAGCATGGAAGCGATATTAATCCTTTCTGTATTCCGGGATCGACGTGGGAAATCTCGTCCTTCCTCCCCGAGTCCTACGCATTGAATCGTGTAATCCCTTCCTCGCCATCGAAGCGTTCGTCCTAGGACGACACTCCCATCGCTGATAGCAAGAAAAAAAACTGCGTCGCTTCCGGGAGATTCGTCCGTCCGACATATCGGAAGTGACTGAGACAAATGGACGGAATGAAGGTGCATCACGCACCTCGCTTTTTTTATATATATCTCGTCTCGATTCGCGGAACCGATACTTAATTCAGGATTAGACCGTGAAAATGGGAAGAAGGAGAGGAAGGAGAAGGGGAGGAGGAGGAAAATGGAGATGGGGAGAGGGAGAATAGGAGGAGAGAAGTAAGAGGGGAAGAAAGGTAGGAATGATAGAAGGAAAAAGGGGTAGGATGGAGGGAGGGGTTGAGAGGGAGGGAGGAGTAGAAGGGTAGGAAGGATGGGATAGGAGTATAGGGGTAGGAAGGATGGGATAGGAGTATAGGGGTAGGAGGGATGGGATAGGATGGAAGTAAGTAAGCAATCGCCTTAATTTTGGCTAAGATTGAGACTATACAGTCTCTTCTACCATATAACCAATGGTAGGAAGAAAGAAATAGGAGGGAGGGAATAGGAAGGAAGGGGTAGGAGGGAAGGGGTAGGAGAAAAGGGTAGGAGGGAGAGGGGTATGAGTGGGAGAGGGTGGAATGGGGAGAGGGTAGGAAGAGGAGATGGGTAGAACGGGAAGGATAGTAGAGGGGTAGAAGGGGAAAAGGTAGGGGAGAGAGTAGGTTGTTGGCGATAGGGGGGAGGGAGGGAGGCAGGGAAGCGTAAGAAATCCCGGTTTTCCTCACTGGAAAATGGAACGTTAAGGGCTGTGCGAGGACGTCATACCGCAAAAGCCGGATCAATTATTCATCCCTCCCCTTCCCTTCCTCTTTTCACACCGAGACCTCAACGAACCCAAAAGAGAGATCGAGAGAGAGAGAGAGAGAAGGAGAGAGGAAGTGAGAGACACTATCTGCCACACGCCTTCTACTCTCCCGCTCTTCCACGCCCCAGACTCGAAATCATTCATCATTGCACCAAAAAATCGTGAAAATGAAGGGGAGGGGGGAGGAACACTCTCGTCGGGACTGGATGGATAGATGCGGGGTTCCTTCTCCTCCTTCCGCTCCACTTCCCACTCCTCCAGCTCCTAGCGTACAAAAAGGACGGAGTGCAGAAGGAGGTAGATGCAAAAAATATATATACACACATCTAAACGCTCTAAGGGAGTCGATCCGCGAAACGACGCAAAAAGCATATTCTCTTTCCCAGAAGACTGTAGAAAAAAATTATCGTGGAAGATAGGACAGCTTTTAGCGCTTGGCACGATATAAAAAGGGATAGACTCGGAAGAGATCGACTCTGGAGTCTTCCTCGGATATTTTTTTACGATGATAAAAAGTACACACAATGGGAAAGTCAAGGCAACAAAAAATCCGACAGAAGTTGTTTTGCCTTCGGTATTTAAGTAAATGCACTGCGCGACCCCCTCGGGCATTTCCCCTCTCTTTCGCTCTCTTTCTCTCTCTCTGCCCTCCTGTCTACTCCCGAAGGATTCTGAATGCATTTTTGGAACCGTCAAAATGTACAACTTTTTTAACCGGAGACTTTCCAGTTTACAAAGATACCACCACTTACGGGATCCGGTCTAGATTCCTCTTTACTCTTTATCTCTTAATATTTACGTAATTTTCTGAAATTTAAAAAATGTTGTATAGCTTTCAACCGAGATTTAATTTTTGTTCGTTTAAGAGGTGTTAACGCTTCGTGATGCAATAGTTTCGTCACATTTTACACCCCTTTTGGTTTCCATTTCCAAATTATTTGAAAATGTGGCAATGTAAGGCATCCAGTTGGCCGTATTCAGCACGGTATTTAGTTAGATTGTACGATAAGTCCAGATGACAATTTTTAATTTTTTATCGCTAAGCAATTGCAATATACATTGATTTTTTATTAGGATTTTACCAATATTAGAGAAATTTTTGTTTTAACTCAATTTTTAAGATTAGTATTCTTACATGCGATCTGCCATTACTTCGATGTAATACATTACTTCACCGCACCGACGTTGATAATTTCTAATTGGAATGGCAGAAAAATCTGAAACAGTACATAAAAATCCAAGTTGTGTAAAAAATCCTGGTTTAAAATATTTTTTGCCGTTTAATAAAATTCCAACCGATGCCGAAATCTATCTGCGAACTGATAAAAATCAAAAATATGCGTTTCACTCACAAGTCAATAAAAAGGTCGTTAAAATTTAATGCGTCTCGAGTTTAAAACGTCCAGGACGTCCGCTTAACTTTCCAGCTACAGATTTCCTTCATCCGCGTATGTAATTAAAACACCATCTACATGCAGCATACAATTTAACCACCCAACCCATCGACCTCGAGTAATAATTTTATCACGTGGTCGGTAGAAATCGATCCGAAAGGCATTGCTGCGGTGAAAAAAGTCTACCGTCACGGCGTGGGCTGAGGACTGAGCTGGACAGAGATCAGAGATGCAGAAGCGAATTCTTAAGACACCGACGGTATCCATGGTGAGTTGCCGGGGTGGGAAATGTGTATTTCTCGACTCTGTTTCCCCCCGCGCTCCTCATCACAACTTTAAACCCCCCACTCCCTCTCAGAATGATTAAGTTATGCGGTAGGTAATGTAAATTGTTTAGTTTAGCCGAGTTAACGGCTAAACTGCTCCGGGGAAAGGAATGATATATATAGAGGAGGAGGAGCCTCATGGATCTTCCAACACGTTGCCATGGTGTGCTTCATGGTTAATCGCCTCTAACGAGAGAGACACAGCATGTTTGCACGTGCCTTTTCGTGTGTAACATATATATATATATACACACACACACACAGTAACTACCCGCTATGAGTAGCCTTGTTATACGTCGTTTCGCATTTACATCCTCAATGAATTAAGGAACATGTTTCGCTATAAGTCGCATCGCTTAGCGTATTCGTCATTTGTGGAGAGTCGAAGGCGCAAATTCGGAAATTCGAATATCAATACATAAATTGTTACTATAATTTTTAATCACTTTCTTTTTTTAATTCCATGGTCATGACTATTCATGTAATTTTATTTTATTTTGTGTTTCATGACATTCTGTCACACCATAAGGGGTCACAAAATTTATTCGTTCACTGCAGAATGACCCTATCTGTGGTCGAAGCGTCGTGCAATAATTTCAGTATCGGATTCGTCCCAGGTGAGTGTATTGATTGTACATATTTCATTTGTTAGCTTAGTGTTAAAATAGTATATCTTATGTACTTAATGTATTGGCATGTAACATTTGGGACAAAAATGCGTCATGAAATGTACGCCAGGAACGTAACCCCTATTTTCATCATTATGAATATGGAATAATATATTTCACTATATAAGTCGTTTCGTTATATGCTGTAGTTTCCAGGAACGCATCTCCGATGTATAGCGGTGACTTATTGTGTTTGCAAAAGCGTATTTATTAAGCTATATTAATGAAACTTCCCATTTCGCTCAATAGATTTTCCTTTCGACCATACACTGGGTTGACCTCACTGACAAGATTCGAGAAATCGATTGTAAGATTGATAGACACAAGGGATCCTTCTTCCCTAAGGCGATAAGAGAGCACAATAAAAGAATAATATGATAGGTCGGAGATAATCTCCCCCTGCCACATACCAATTGCGGTGGCTTGCAAGGTATTTATTCATATTCAGATCATCTCTGTTTTCCACTTCGTTAACCGATTAACAAATTTACATTTCCCTACATCTTATGACCTATGATTAAATTTTGCACCTCTCTTTAAGTTGCCATATTTATCACCAAATAAATAATAGAACTCTTGACAATTGTTGCCCCAAACGAGAATAATAATTATGAGACCGTTCCAGATGAATTAGAGTCTTGAAATTTGGCACCATTGTTGGGTTTTTTGCAACATCCAAGGAAAAACTCCGAAATTCTAAAAATTTCAATTTTTCTGTGCTGTCTCGCCCCATCATTACCCCTTACGAGGATAAAAATTATAAGGCACTTTCAGATGAGTTTGAAATTTGGCAATTATATGTTTTTTGGACAAAGCCGATAGGAAAAATACGATTTTTTTCATTTTTATTTATACATAAACATTACGTGGGTACAGCTCCAGCCGGAATGTCTCCTCATGAACTGAAGGTTAAAGCCGTTATCATGCTCCTTAGAAACAAAATGCCATTGAGAGGACTATATAATGGTACAAGACTTACTGCTACTCGAATATAAACACGCATAATCAAAGCAAAAGTGATCGGTGCAGCAAACTCAGACACGGTACTTATTCCAAGAATCTCACTCTTTCCATAACACACAAATTTACCATTCAGTTTCAAATGAAAACAATTCCCCATACGATTGGCTTTTTCAATGACAATCAATAAGTCACAAGGCCAAACATTTGATAAAATTCCTTTACCTACCTAAGCCTGTTTTTAGTCATATGTTGCTCTATCAAGAGTCAGTTCGTCTGATTCACTTACTGTAGTGTCAGGAAAGAACCCAGAAATTGACAATTACTTCTTTAGAGAAATCTTTGATTAAAAAATATGTTCAAAAAATAAATAAATGTCTGAATGTTTAATTAATAACCTTTAAGATCCGCTAGATTGGCGTATGTTACGCGGGGTACAGCTAGTATCATTAAATTCGTGAGATAATTTGCAATAGGCCGTTTCAACGTGAACTTCCCAGTTCATGAAGTTGACTGCATAAAGAACCAGACCACGGAGTGGATAAAATGGGTAATTACAGTAATATATCATTGCACACTTACACACACATGTGTATGTATGTGTGTGTACGCACTCAAACAAAAATACTAACCCCCACACAATTATCATAATAACGCCCAATTTCCATCATTCCATTCCACTTTCGCTTTACTCTTTGCAAACTGCCCGAGAGGAAACAACTTAACATGAAAGGCCTTCTCTCTCTCTCTCTCTCACTATTTCTCTCTCTCTCTCCTGTCTCTGCGTATTTATCTACTCTATGCTTTTACGTCCGCACTTCATCCGCGCAGCTTCGCGACGCAGCGATGGACCTGGCGGCAGAAAATGATTTTTTTCTTTATTTTTTGGTAAGGAGAGTAGAATGATGCACGAGACGCCTCTGAAACCCGAGAGATAATGCACCTATATGTGTGCGTGTGGCTTTGGCAGGCCTAATCAAATAGAAAGCCGCATATCCTCGTTTCGCCTACGGGGAGTAAGGAAACTCCAATCGAAACTGAAGATACGACATCGAATGAACAAGAAAAATGCGAATGGTCGTGAATTGCTGGTCTCAATCGTCATAAAGGACTTTCATCAATTTGTATCGAGTATTCCTATAACTTTTCAAAACAAATTTTGCTGTAATTGTAAATTCCATATAATACGCACGTGTCCCATTATGTCAGTTTCACTTGCACATTAATTAATTCGCGCAAAAATTCTGCAATTTTTTCTATCACCAATCTAAACTTAAACGCGACTCACGAAGTTTTATACTAAACTATATAACGTTCGATTTATTATTATAATTACCATTGATTAACACTTAAGTTTTTATGGCGCCTACCCATACGCAGGATTTCTTGGAAATGTTAGCTACTATTCATTTATTTTTTTTTAAAAAGGGAGAACAAAAGTAATACTGCATTTGAATGATATATCTGCCGTTTCTCTGGAGTGATGCTGTTTTTTTTTACCTCTTCTTCGTCTGTAAAACCAATGACTACTCGTAATTGCAAACATCGAGCAGGCAGTACATATAGAGAGTGTGTTTCAAATTACTCTTTCCGGAAATAGCGAAGGAAAAAAAATAACAGAGCGCAAGTGGTTATGTCGGACGCAACGTTTTTCAATTGTTCAAGGCGTGACCTCAAAATATCTCGACGTCTCCTCGCAGACGAGTATTACCGCTATCGAGGATAATCGAATCATGCGATTCAACGAACGAGCAGAATCCATTTACGTCATTAACCGGCGATAACGAACCAAGCAGGGCAGTTCTCAACGATATACGCAGCAGATACGAATGTCAATAATCAGCATGAAATGGAATTCAAAATCTGAATTCGAAAATCGTTACTCATTTTTTTACCAAATTAAAAATGACGAGTGGAACGATGTCGAGTCAGATTCATTGCAATCACTTGCTTTCATCAACAGTTAAGAGGTATTTATTGATGAATTTCATAGACACTACCGACGGAAATTTACCCGTAGTAAACCACATCGTATCCATCTCTAAGCTACCGTTGCTATGGCATTTTCCTCTCCGGTCACGTGCATTTTTAGAAATGCCGACGACACCGTACACCGGATTTCGTTAAACTTTTCTTCTGAGGTTTTCGCTCGCGTGCGGCTCCGAATTTAGAAGCCTGATGTCGCGTAACAATTATCCCCGGGTCATTTTCGTCCGTCTATGCTTTGCTCTCAGCGTAATGCAGCTTAAAGGCTACGGTGGAAGGATTACTCGGCTATATCGAGTTGACGTGTATAATTAAATGCACGACAAACTACATTTCCTCGTCGGGAATTCGATTCCTGCATCTCGCTTTACGTCCAGACCCTGGTGCGGCTCACCGAGGCTCGACAGAGCGGGAGATGGATAAAGTGGCCACATCAAATAAACCGAGACTTATAACCGACCCCATAGCAAATTAAATTTATGCGTTCCATTCCGATTATATCCGTTATATAACATTATCGTTTAGGAGAAAGTATCGTGACCGTGAACGAAAATTCGAATTCGAGATTTTAATGAATATGCATGTTTAAAGGTGTCTCCAAGTCCGAAAAAGTAATTTTAGAGACTTCGTCTGTGCACGGATTCATGTTCCAAAATGTTCAACACGGTCTGATGAAATCTCGAATTTATAAACGATATCAGAAAGAATATAAAAATTGTTCAAATTAACCATATCATAGTTTATCCTTATCTGATTTACACGAAGTGCTAAGGTTATGAATAAATCCGTTCAATCATGGTGGTTGATACAAATGATACTGAGCAAGTTATATTTTTCAAAAAACGCAATATAGTACGCATATGCATTGTAATATATAGTAGAGCTTTACGCCCAGCTACCGAGTTCTCCCATTCCCTAGCAACAGCATCATTGTTGCCACGAGAAAATATTTTCCACGCGTAAACAGGTACTAATGTTACCGTTTGCTTTGCTCTATGGAAAAGAAAGTCAAGGATATGATAAAGTTAGTGCAATATACGTCGCGACCATTTTTTTACTCCGCCCTCCATTTCGACACCGCAGGAAAGCACGGCCAGGAATAAAATAAAACTACAACGTAGACGGGTTTAAAGCAGAGTTATGAAATTCATGCTATCGATCCTTAACTTTCCGGTCGCAATTTCAATTTATTTTTTCCATTATTTGAGCTCTGCACAGGGTCTAAACCCGTCGCTCCCACGAAACGGAATGGCTTTATTCCATTCGGCTGCAAGATGAGAAATGGAACAAAAGAGGGGAACTTCAGCTCTTTGGACCTCGTTTCGCGGCAGAGAATTAGTCCAGCAGAAATGTGGACCCGGAGGTAAAATGTTCGCTGAAATACTAATAGAGGATTCGGAAGAATGCGAAATAAGACAAAAAATTCAGAGCTCGTAACACAGTAATATATATGTGGGTAAAAAAGACAACTTTCCGTATATCAAATACGGCCACTGCATCGGAGATATTGTTAGGAATTTCCACGAATTCCGTAATTACCCGGTATAGCTACTGGAACGACAAACTCGGTTTACCGACGTTCCCGAAATTTGAACTGCCTACTAAAACTATAATGCGAAATTCAATACACCAAGTTCATTAAATGGTTCTTAAAATTTCAATAAATTGAGCGACTGATGTAAAAAGAATGGCACATATTGGTGATCAATAAGACTGAACGCGAATACGAGATAGTAAATAAAAATTTTGTTTTTGATAAAAGTTATAATTCGGATGATACACTAATACCAAATTGAGTCATGCTGATATGTGAACGAATTCCAGAAGAGCATATATCTCTACAGATGAGTAACTCGATAACCATACAAAGGAAAAGAATTATCGATTTCACCTTCGTGATAAATTAAAGTTGAAAAAGAATCTTCTATCGGAGGATATTGATTTATGGCAGCTAGTTTGTAGCTGAAATACGCGTCTGGTTTTCACAATATTTTTGCGGCCATTGGATAAATGTGGTTTTTAATTTTTCATATACTACCTAATGAAAATATTTTCAAAAATTTTCCCGGTTAAAATATATAATTATTTCAAGCTATAATTTTCAGTTAACTCAGAGAGATCTTAATCCTTCTTTATAGCCTAAAAATTCACAGTAATCAAATATACTATGTACTCTCTTTCGCCGATTTAAAATTGATGCTTATAACATAAATTAATATGATGCTATTATTCCAACCAGATCCGGCCAGAAGCACCAGCGAGCCGGGTGGCTAAGTATTGGGGGCAGAATCGACCTTCGACCTTCTATCAATGCATTACTTCCAAGTGAATAAAACTTGAATACAAATTTACGCCCTGGAAAACGCAATTATCTAGATAAAGTTACTTTTTCTTTTCATTGTCAATTATTTTACGCAGTAACGAATAAGTTAACAAGTTCTTATACAAATATCTTAACAAAAATTTACGGAAGTGGGTGCTGGAGGGGTTTCTTGCCAGTGGCGCCAAAATATCTCGGACTGCCTAAGCGCGAAATGACGCAAATCAGTTCGTCAGTTTGAATAACGTGTAACCAAAACGCGAGCAACTTCTAAGTGCAACGGATTACAAACGAAACGCCTTAAATAACCCAATTAATGATTTTTAAACTTGTGGTATCTAATACGCGGCTGTCAACTATTCGCCGTCATTCCACAATGCGCATTTCGGTTTAAATTTTGGCTTTAGAGTTTTCTGAGGGTTACGATCCAATCCATTACGTATGATAGGGGTGAGAAGTGAGGGAGAGGGAAATCCTTGGGCCACGCAACTGATGAGACCGTTCCATTGCAGGAAAACGCCTTTCTCTTCCCACAAGACTGAGGAGGAGGCAATATATCACGTCTGACTGATGATGCGTCGGCTGTTGCTGTCCCTTACACGTGACTGGCGCCAATTCGTTCGACGGGATTTTTTCCCTTAATATAATACGATTCCGTCCCATTAAAAATAGGACGGGCATCTTCTTAACTATTAGATCAACGTAATAACGAATCGATTCTCGCGAGAAAAAAAATTATCGACGCTGGGACTGTCAAAGCGTGGTATCAAAGGTAGGAATAATTGCTCTCGTTCCGGAGCCAAATTTTATCTCGGGATAACATCCGGTTTAGATTAAAAATGGAATTAAAAAAACATTCGAAATAGCATCTGACGTGACTCTTTTTAATCATTTTAATAAATCCTTTTCCCTTCAATTTTCGGAACACGGGAGACACCCCTTGAGACCATGATTAACGATTCCTAATCGCGTAAACATATGAATCCCAGAGGTGCTTAACTAGGAGCAAAAGCAATAAAAAACAGCGAAAAATGTGGAGCGGACTTTTCGGTTGGCGTGACGGCCTTTCCATTTTCTTTCATTTTTTCCAACTCGGGGGGTCACGGGCCTTTCCCCAACCCCACACCAACCCAACCCTAATCCAATCCACCCTCTATTTCTGCTGCCCTATCTAACTCACCCCTAACCACTCCCCCCCCCCCCCCCCCCCCTACCTAACCCTCCTCTTGCTTGTAATAAACCCCAGCAGATTCGCGTGAGTCCCTCTTTAGCTCGCCCCGCCGCCGTGCGCCACCAAACAATCACTTTACCGGATCGTGCCGCCTTATCTGAGGGGCAGATCATGTGAGAATGTAGGCTCTGGTGGGGAGAGAGAAGTGAATAAAATTAGTGGAACCCCCGCCTCACTTTCGCCTGTTAAAGATGCGTTAATTGTACAAATCACTTTTAAAGATATCGTGTTGGCCAGGCAGCAGGGGTTAAGGTCTTTAGAGAGGGCGAGAGAAAAATTGTAGGTAAGAGAGAGAAGGAAGAGGGAGAGAGGTTGAGAGGAAGAGTTATAATGCACAGGGAGGAAGAGGCAGAGAGAGAGGGAAAACGAAAGGCTGCAAAGAAAGAGGGGAGAGAAAAGAGAAATGGAGGAGAAATTGGATGGAGAAAGAAAACGGGAAGAAATGAGGCAAAAATTTAGAGATTATGATAGATAGATAGATAGATAGATAAGTGGCTTTATTTTCAGGGCGAAATTGAGACCATAAGGTCCCCTCTTCCATTTAACCATTGAGGGAAATGGAGAAGGGATAGAAGTAAAATGTAACGAAACAGTAAAAACTACACCATTTAGGATGCCCATGGGATCTTCAAATTTCAACCGCGGGAAGAAATTAATGGCCATGATTAATCCTTGAAAATTCGGTTGCTCTGATTTGAACGGTGTAGAAGTACTTCACAGGACACGAAAGAGTGACGAACGGACGGACAGAACGATTACATTACCGGTTTTAAAAAAGTGCTATAAAGATGGATAAAGCGAGAGCTAGGTGAATTGAAGTGGCTTGTCTAGACGGAGATGAGGTTTGGATGTTAAACCTTCCCCATGAGCCAAAATTACGTTAACGTTCCAGGATTTAATGTCTTCGTTTATTTTAATCATCGATCAAGAATTTGTTATTTTTAATACGTAATTGCATTTTTACCATTTTAATCATCCGTGCGTCAATTTTTTTTCCGAAAAGGCTAAAGGTACGTTCCCATGTAGGTGGTGAGCGCGGAGAGGACGCCTCGGTAAACCTTGACAGTTTTCCACTTTTAATTTGTTTCAGTCTCTATGGTCTTCCATTTTATTATAAATCGATTTATGAATTTTAAACCTCCCTCACTTTACTAATTTCTAGATGAACCTAGAAAGAGAGATTACCTGAAGTACATCATGCAATTTTTTTAATGGTATAAAAGTAAAACAAAAAACCGAAAACCGAGAGTTTAAAGACAAGAAAAAAACATTCGTCGAAAGAATTCGAAATTCATCGAAAGCCTCGCTTTTTTCATTCCAGCATGGTGTAAGCGATGATTCACTTTTTAACGCCCAAATCCTTTCGATTCTAGCACGGACGACGATATGCGGGAAGTCAATATATTTAATTCTTCCCTACCTCTACCTATCTTTTAACGCCTTCCTCCCTCCCCCTCCTCCTCTTCACTCCATCTCTTATCCTTCCTCCACTCCCCCTTTTTTTTACTAGGTTGGCCATGTCAGGTCCTTCCTCGGTTTTTTTTGAAGTTTCCGAATTTGTAATTCAATCTCTTAATTGTGTTTTTTGTTTTTTGTTCTTTTTTCATTTGTTTAGTTTCAGGTATTTGTCTTCCGTTTGTTTGTTTATATGTTTATATGTTATTATTTTTATTGTCATTTGTAATTCATAACGTAGGGTTAAATGTAAGAAGGGACTATGTAGTCTCAATTTCTCCCTAAATAAAGTCGTTTGTCTGTCTGTCTGTCTTTCTTTCTTTCTCTTCCCCACTCTTTCCTCCACTCTTTGCTTCAAACTTCTTTTTCCCCTCATCACCTTCTCCTTCCCCTCCCATTCCACTTCCCCTCCCAATCGACTTCCCCTCCCCCTCCCCCCTCTCCTCCCACTCCACTTCCCCTCATTCTCCTCCCTCTCATCTCCGGTTATAGAAGTGCGGAGGCGTGATTCACTAGAAGTGTGCCTCGATTCGGTTCCAGACTTGTAGTAAAGAGTGGCGACGAAAAAAAACCCAAGTGCCAGAATAAAAGAGAGAGAGAGAGAGGGGGAAACCATCTAGTCAGAATAATACGCCGGGAAAACTTTTAACAGCCTTTAGCACTCCAGTTCGATTAGAAGTTATACGGATCGGGGATATTGTTTTTTTTTTCCTCGAGTTTTTCCCTCTCTCGCGCGGAACACAACTTGCGATTAGATTTTTTTGTCAAAGGAGGAGGGTTTTGTCGGAGCTTATTTTTAATTTGCAAATTTAATGCGCCAGCAAAAGCGAATAACTGCCTCCGCTTTACTGAGCCACAGAGGAAAAAGGTGCGAGGGAAGCGCTGTGGTTAAATGTGCCTTTAACCATTTCATAAACAGAAATTTGCGATTAAAAAAAATTATTTATAAAAAATGGCACCGAAGGGCACATGCCTACGAAAAGATTCTAAGCGCAGACGCAAGCTTCGGATTAAGACTGAGAATCAATCTTCTACAGAGGAATACGATATTAAATTAGGTCAAATCAATGTCTTAAATTCCATTCCCTTAAATCGTAATTTATTTATTGCAGCAAGACAAATAAAATTCAAAGATAGCGACGATGCAATTGAACATCCATTAGACAAATTAGTGACGCCATAAATCGAGTCGTGATTAAGAAAAATCAAGCATAACTATCGGTTTTAATGATGCTTTTTCTAATAAAGCGCATCGCATCGTCAAACATTATTATGCTGATGAATAATAAGTAATATTCGATGGATTATAACATATAAAAATAAGGTCAAATAGCGATGTGCTCTCAGAATATTTTTAGAAGGGGGTTTGCGGCAAAAATATCGAGCAAGGAGTTCGCGATGTGAAAAGATTTTGGAACCGTTGATCTAGCACCCGTGGAAAAGATTTAGAAGTAGGTCTAACCTACTTCTAAATCTTTTCCACGGGTGCTGAGTCATTTCCCGCAGTCTAATAAGATGTCACGCCCGTCATAGGACCGAATTATTCACTGTCTTGTAAATGTTAAAAATAACTATATGTTATCTTAAATAAATCGTCGGCAGAACTCACTTTGTGCGTTCATTACAAATGAAAACGTGAATTTCACCACTGTTGAGAGATGTTTCTTTAATGCCGTATGAAGACATTTTAGCTTAGCGCTTGAAACCTTTATTTTGGCAAACTGCCACAATTCCGCAAACTATGCCAACGCCGTAACTATCCTGCTAGCAATCTTGCGCTTAACAACGCTAATTTACCAAAACAAAGATACATATTCTCTGGCAAAATTGTCGCTGCAATCATTTCACTTCTAATCGCATTAAAAGAACGAATTCAATAATCTGATTTAGGCACGTTGATCTTGCCTTCAATTGTGGCTTTTATAAATTAATAATATATCTCTTTAAATAACTGAAATTTGGAGCAGTAAACTATAACAATTAAAGCCACTTTTATTACACATAAAAAGGGAGCCAGTCGAACTAGATCAATGAAGTAATCGTTTAGGATCCATTTCAAAGCATTTAACCTCGAAATTACAAACACAAATTAATAAAGCGGAGAAAATTATATATATATATTATATTATATTATATATATATATATTATATATATATATATATATATTATATTATATATAGAAGTGACGCGCGCAAGATGAAAATAATTTTGCTGCATTTTTGAGGCGTATGCTTCGACTGAAACTCGAAAACTATTACACTCACGCTAAACTCGTACGATTAATCACTCTCCGTAATAACACTGATAGGTATGACGTAACACATTTAATGGTGTGATAAAGTTAGTTCTCCGTCGTTACCATATGTTTGACCGTCTCTATTCCAATCGGGAGCAGAGAGAGGAAATCCGCATGGCTCGATATGTTGGCCTTGCAAACAAATCCGAGAGAGATTAATGCGGCTAGGCGTATCCTCCGACATTTTAATGGCTGTACGCGAGTTCGGTCCTCGATGGACCCCCCTACGATGATATATCCAACAGGCCCGCACGTATTTCTTCGGAAGTCTACATCTTGTGCGACCGTATCGCGCCCGTTCCGTTTCGACATCCGCAAAAGATCGATCTTTGCGTTCGACGCGTTGCAGCTGTCGTGCAGTTGTTGCACTCGGCAAGGACTCGAGACGTAATCTCCTCCTATCGAATCCACCCAACTCACGCTGAGAGATCAGAAGACGACGGCCAATTTCATTCGCCGCGGGGGAGATTGAATGAGAGCTGACTACCTGGGCGATTCTTCATGCCGATCCTTTTTTCCCCGATCCTTCCTTGCTCTAAAATCGGAGAGAGGACAGCAAAAAATGCCTTGTTGAAAATTATATATATATGTATATATGTATATGTATAAACACATATACACACACACTGGGGAATGACAAAGTATAGATCGGCGAGTGTCAGGCCACAGTCCTGCAGGATGTTAGCGCAGGTAAGGTGAAGTTATCGCTGGAATCAATAGTTCATAATCCAAGGCAATGACTGGTTTATGTTACTGATTCATTTCCTTCGTTATAATAATAAAGTGAGCTACTATGGCATTTAATTCGAATTGATTAGTGTTGATAAATTTGGTCAAAAAACAGGTTTATCTAACGCATATTTAGCAATCGCTATGACGTCCAACTCAAAATGAATGACGAACTTCTAGTGTCTTTAGTCAAACTTCACCGAAGTTCAACCTTTATTTCAAACAACTTCAGCGATGTGAGAAGCAAAGAAAATAGAGTTTTTATTATAAATTCTGCCAGATTTTCTTTTACGTGTAGGGACAATCTTGGGTAAATGATTAATACGACACGTTCTTCATTTCGTCATCACTTGAGTCCATTATCTTTAATCTGATATCAATATTGACTGACATTTCTAATGCATTTAAGATACTATACAATTAAGATTACTGAAAACCGCATTTATCACTTAAATTCAATGGTTACCTAGAAAAAACGATTAAAGGACACGAAAACGAACACTAACTCATTATGTATTATCTCATCATGCGTGTGTACTTCATAGATATCTTCAGGTGGACACCTACTTACCCTACCGACGGTAGCAGAAAGAAAATACACGCCTTTATCAGTGGTAAGATTCGGAAAGTAGAGAAATACACGGTTAAATTTCCAGCGTCAGTCGCTATCTCATTTTTAGATTTTATAGAGATTTTCTTTCGACTTCGAACGCTTATTATAAACGACAAGATTGATAGCAAACATTTATACTGTTAAGAATTTGACGCCATTTGATCCTCTTCTGAAGATGCACGTACAATAAAGAACTGTAAAGGATTCCTCCTGAATCTTACACGCGCACACGAACGTACCGGAAAGAGTTGCCGCAATGACAAAATAAATAAATATCTCTTTCGGTTGGCTTACGTTGAAAAATTCAAACTGGATTACATTCGCTTCCACTTCGCTTGGAAAGCCGTAATTACAAAAATAAATTTAGGACAAGAACCACGAAAAGGCGTCGTAAACATGCACTTGCAAATGCGGTGCGTAATTTGAGGAAGGTTTCAAAAAAATTATGGGATACATTAAAAAATCTGGGTCAAACGATGGATTTGGCGCTTATTTTTGGTTTTATTTTTCATCCTTCACTATCTCAGCGCGCACAAAATCCATTAGTGGATAACTGTTTTCGCGTTTCGCCACATTTTTTTTTTTACCCCCTGCTCCTTATGTTTCCCTCTATACATCTCGCGGGCCCACCATTATCACGGCTGTTCTGTTTTTCGCATTTTTTTATCGCTTTCGCTAAAAACATCCCACTCAATCGTAACCGCATCTCCCATTTTCCTGTACGTTACTTTTCTCTCCGCAGCATTCTAAAGCCGCTGTTGTTTTTTACGTCGCATCATAAATGACAAATACATATTCAAAAGTGCGGGAAGTTTATACGATATTTTTGTAATATAATGGACACAAACGTATAGTATATATGTTGTATATATGTATTTATCAACGGCAACTATGTGTTTAAGGAAGGAAGTCCAGTGAACACTTACCAATAGGGGAGCCGCTGGGATGTCGGAGAGATATTTATGCACGTAAATAGGAGATTTCGAGGTAATCCCTTCGTCAGCTCAAGAGAGAGACTTAAACATAATCACCTGGAGTCATATTCCAGTTTTGTTATTGAAAACAATAATTTCTTTAAAATTAAGCTATTTTTTTGGACATGTTTATCGTGGTCCGACCTTAAGCACGTAATTGATTCACAAGGCGTGACTGTTATTATCGAATCGAACAAAATATTCTGGGATAGACTGTTCAGATAAGGAAAACGTTTGATAAGCCTTATCGATCGGTCTTTTTCCCTCCTTTCTCTCAGGTGAAAAATCGAAACACTTCGCGCGTCCAGTGACCTCAACTCAAGGTTAGGATAGGATTCGATATTTTTTTTTCTAATTTCAGTTCGTATTCCATCAAACGTGGGATCGTGGAAAATTTTCCAGCTATCGTAAAATATCTTACGTAATACAAGTTGGAATCGATTCGCCGCTAATAAATCAAACCATCGTCAGTTCAATAAATTTCGACGAAATGAAGGCGATTTTTCCCGCCTGGTGGGAGAAACGAGTCCTGAAAAAAATTGCGATAACGCAATCGTTCACGCTGAGAATGGCAAAAATACACAAATCAGACACAGCTATCACCTCAACAACCAAACTAATCCAAAATCACTTCTCGCCTTGTTTTGGCATGTTAAAAATAAATAAAGAGAGGTAGCAGAAACGTTATCGTTGTCGTAAACGCTAAGACGTTTTTTTTCATATTTATGCCTTTAAATAAGAGTATGAAAGCCAATCGTTGGTATGCACGATCGCAAATATTTTTCACCCACAGAATACACTTAACAGAGGCATGAATAGAGTAAAACGTCGTATGAATCAGTTTCAGTTGCCACGAATTCGCACATACGGTTCGTTATTTTCAGCACAAAAAATCCGATAGCTTGATGGTTTTATAGTGATACGTCACGCGTCTTGTTGATCTGATGTTTTGCATCTCTCTCCATCGTTCAATCATTCGTCCATTTGCATTGAGAAATGGTAAAGTTCTGGTGACGATTGATGTGATTGCACACACGCAAATTTCCCGGGTTCGAATCCTTTGCGGAGGCCAATTTTCGACAAGAGGTAGCCTTTTTCTTTGAGAATTTCATATTTTGGAATAGCCTCTGATAAGAATGGGCACTGGGTTCTGAGTGAATGCGTGGTGGAGGCGAGTCACAAAACGGGGTTGTACGACATCCCTGCGATATGTCTTCGTAAACACAGCAGCTGAATATTTCAATGGAGAATTATAGAGCTAGTCTTATTGCTGAAAAAATTCACTTAAAAATTACGTAATTTTCTGGGCTATTCTCAATTCTATAAGAATCTATTTTCGGTAAAAGTGGCTGCTTTGTGGCTGAAATCCGCAACTGTTTTTTACAACCTTGTTGTGGCTATTGTAGATACCTGAGGAAAGTACATTTTTAAGTTCTTGTTCTGGAACAGCAGCTAAATATCGAAGACTTCATTCCTAACCTTCAATCTAATTCGATCTGATAGTGAATATGCTAGTTATATGACTAAACTTTATGAACACACCTATTACCCATTCATTAGGTGAGTTAAGTACAAAAAATCCCGATGACATATGAATAAGACGAAAGAATAATTACTGTTAGAAATCGAAGCGTTTTAAAATTTCTTATTTGTTGAAAAATTGTTTGTACAAGAATAAAAAAAAAGGAAGACTTTCAAAACTAGATGCGTATTTTAGCCACAAATAGTCATCAATGGAGATTCGCCGTTTGTAAATTCTAAAAAATTCTTTATTTTTAAGAATCTACTTTCTACGAATCACCACTGATGACGACATCTCTGCAACCGAAATGCGCATCTGTTATTCCCACTTTTTTACGGTTATTAAGAGAAACTTATATTGCTATTTTATTTCGGCCATAAAGTGGACATGATAATATTATTGAATTACGTATTATATTAATGAGGGATGAAAAACAATGCCTCCGTTGTACACAACATCCCAGCTCCTTTTATCAGCTCACACTTCGAGACAAGTCTCTCCTAGTTGCGTGCATTTTTCATTTTATAATTATAATTATTATAATCTGGATCCTTGAAAACAATAAAATAACCATGAAATCTCCACGATTTAAATCACCTAGATTGTTTGCGAAACATTCGTCTTCATGAACAAGACGAACTGTCATTTGTTTCCGATGTTTACTTCCACGGGCTACATCTCCCCATCTGAAGTCATCTCGCAAAATACAATCGCAAGGTAAATAAAAGAAATGTTTTCCGAACGAATCAAATATGCATTAACGTCAGCTAACGAAACGCCTTTATCTCGAGGTATCCCATTATTAATCTTTCTTCGTGGCTGGGCGAGGCTACTCTCGGGAGAACACCTCATTAGGTCTCTTTAGAGCGCAGAAAAGGCCATCCATTAAAAGCGGCCTTCTTCAGACAGACACTGGGAAACACGCATTGGAGACGTGAAATCCACGGGAAGCCGTAGCCTACTTTTTTAGCAAAGAAAGAAATGGGAAAGTCAGAAGAGGAATGATAGAAGGGGAGGAAAGAAAGAGGGAGGAGGGAGACAGAAAGAGGGGGAGAGAGGGAAAGAGGGAGTGAAATGGATGGCGATGGGGGGGGGGAGAAATGGAGGGAGGGACCGATTTCATTTTCACCGAATTGGAGGCTGTCACGAGTCGATTTTTTTGCATGGCGCGGAAAAAGATTATCGTTTTGTTCATTTGAAATTAAACCTGTTAGCCTTCGAAGTTGGTTAACTGAAGAAGTGTGCACGATTTCGATTTCATATCATAAATATAACTGTCAGACGATATAAACAATAGTAGGAAAGGAAATTGGTGTTAAAATGTGTTAGAAAATTTTAACCGCATAATTAGAAGCGAGTTTCCGTGAAATCATTCTCGAAGAGAAAATTCAAAGTATGATGGATACGTAGAATACTTTTATAGAGGTCAAGAGCAAAAAGAAAACATTTTCTCCTAAACATATACAAAAATGTAGCTGAAATAAAATTTACATACCAGTCTTAATTAGAGGAAATTTACAAATACATGTGCTATATTCTTATAAAAAATCTACGGTCTGTCCACATGGATTCGCTCAAAACCGCCAATCTTGTACTTTAACCGTCATTAAACATGGTACGACGTAATCCACTAGAGAATTAATCGAGTTCGTCTTATGGCTTTAAAAAAATATACCCTAAATATAATGAAATTGATACGTAAGCGCTCATTCTTGAATCTGTTAACATGCAACGCATTACAAATTGTCGGAGTAATGTTCCGCAATTAATTTTTATAACAATCGTTTATCAACCATTGACTCAACCTGCCATGTATCACTCGCGTTGGTTTATTTATGCGTAGATCCGATGAATGAGATTTGTTGATTAATAGTGGCTGCGAAGCACTTGTCGGCACACTCGACCTGCGCTGGTTGTAAGCGGCTGGCAAAGGCTTCAACTGCGTTGATTGCCAAGCGCTCACTGAGTAGATGTCAACAGCTTCTAACAACGGGCAGCAATCAACAATACTGAAGTGTTGGATAAGAACCGAATCTGTAACCGCTATGTCGCTGTTTATGGGAATCCGTCTGGCTCGAAAAGGCGCCATATAGATACACTTTGAAAGTATGTATGTACGTCCATTCCATTCCCTTTTCCAGAGAATAAATCTAATCATCTCGACTTATAACGGCTAGTAAATTTCTTAAGCGAACACGCTTCTTCTATTTATTCCACTTATCATTAATACTCTGTCAGCAGACAGGTCCCTGAATACTACACTATAAACCGAGTTCTGGAAATGGTATCGTATTGTTAGCGTACGTGCAATTAGCGTACAGTGTAATTAGCGTACAGCAGAAAATATATCGTGTACTTAGTGTACAGCGTACAGCCTGTACAGCGTACATCTCAAATTACCCTAGATAGAAGAATCAACCAAATTTTAGAAAAGTTTGAGAAAAACAAAGATTTAAAAAAGTGTTTAAGTGCCTTAGCCTATGCTCAGAAATTTGAATAAGATAAGGGCACAAGGTTAACCCGCAAGAAAGAAAATATGTAATAAATAGGTTAGTTACGACAAAGGATAGAACCTGCAAAACCACAACAAATAAGAGTAAAATATCTTCTGACAAGGGATAAGACCTGCGAAAAAGCAAAAATTGAGGACGTTTTCTGACAAGAGATGGCGTAAATGACAAGGAGTAAATGCTCTACCCACAAAAAAACTGTTAAACACGCCTATGTTCTTCTGAAGAACATAGCCAGTCCTAAACCTGGATAAAGTGTGAAGGGAAGTTAAAAAAATACTTTTAAACACGCCTATGTTCTTCCGATATAAGAATTGTGAAGGGAAGTTTTTGACCTTGAAGAGAGTAAAACCGTTGTACGCTATATACATTCCCGAAAAACTCCTGTACGCTAATTACACGATACAAGCCTGTACGCTAAGTACACGTACGCTACGCACACGGCGCCCTGGAAATATATCCTTTTCTCCCCAACCTTCTTCGATTATTGGTAAATTTCTTTACCTTTAAAATAATTTATTAGACCCAGAGCCGGCCCGAGGTACGGGCGAGCAGGGCGGCTGCCCGGGGCGCCAAAGTCTTAGGGGCGCTATACCGATTATATATTTATGCATTACTTGCAAGTTAATAAATATTGGATACCAATTTATATCGCGGAACAGGATATAATAGTGATGTGATCACTTATATTTTATCATTATCAATAATTTTTACACAGCGATGAATAAATGAAAATATACTTCGAAAACATCTCAACAAACATTTCCGGGGAGGGGGGAGGGGAGGCAGCGCTGGAGTTTAATCTCGCCCGGGGCGTCAAAATTCCTCGGCCCGCCCCAGATTACACCAAACCTTTTTTCCTTAGTTTCAAGTTTTTCGCCCAACACACTTTCTCCGGATATGCTCTTTCCATTTCGGCGTATTTGCGTCATCTACGAGGGTCACTCCAAAAGTCATGGCAACTATTTTTTTCTGGCCAAACATGTGGCAATGCGGGAAATCCAATACATACGTTTGAAAGCACGCGAAATGTACTTCTGAATGTTACTGTCAGATGGGGGGGGGTATATGTGCAGCGGTGCACATGCAGTTCGCGCGTAAACATCATCACTCTGGCAACCTTGGCCGAAAATGGAAGTCAGTAAAGTGGAACAGCGTTCTTACGTGAAAATAGCAGTTCGCGGCAGAAATGCACGGGAGTGCCATGCAGAGCTATATGAAGCATTAGGTGATCGTGCCCTACCCTATCGAACAGTTGCAAGATGGGTACAGGCATTCAAAAGTGGAAGACTGTCGACTGCATGATAATGCTACAGCCCACACAGCAGACACTGTTAAGAACATTCTCCGGCGTTGGGGATGGGAAGTGTTACCACACCCTCCCTATTCTTCCGACCTCAGTCCATGTGACTAAGATCTGATCCCCAAAGTGAAGCAGCCATTGCGTGGGAAACGTTTTGCAAACAGAGAGGACATTTTGACAGCAGTTCGGCGCGAGGTGGCACACATTAGAACGTCAGGTGCTGCTGACGGTGTTCGCCGCCTTCCCTATCGTTGGCAACGAACCGTAGACAATCTCGGGGACTAATTTGAAGGTTGCTAACAGTGTGTAGGCCTACGAGATGTAGTATTCTTTGTACTTTATTTTCTTGTGTACGTATACTTGTTCCCAAATACTCATACTGTTGTTCCATGTTCACTCTGTATGTCAGAATAAAACCATGATTTAAAACGCGGTATTTTGCTTTCCTCCTATCACTGGGTCCTGTACATTATACCCCATCTGATGGTTACATTTAGAAGTACATTTCACGTGCTTTCAAACGTATTAGATTTCCTGCATTGCCACATGTTTGGCCAGAAAAAAATAGTTGCCATGACTTTTGTAGTGACCCTCGTAATAATTCATTTTAAAAATCCGGTCGCAGTTAACGGGGTGGTCAGCGTGTCTGACTCCGAATGTTAGGGAGGCGAGTTCGAATACTGCCCAGGGCATGGTTGTTTGCGATCGTCTTCGTTATCGTTATTACACTCGATGCAAAAGGCGGTTTATGAGGTAATCAAAATAAACAAATAAACAAAAAATGCATCATTGATAAACACCTACAGTTAAATACTTTCATTCTTATACTGTACAACTGAAGTTTTCGACCACGAGGACGTCACTGTGCAGTCCAGCGAATCTTTTACTCACTCCATAATTAACGCCTGTACACGTCATAAACGTTAATGCGTTCTTATTTTGGTAGCTCCAATTGCAACTACCGCTGCGCTCTTGTCATCGACTCCGTAAATAACATACAAACCACAAAGGGAGTAAATAACCGCGCGAACCCAATAAAGACGTAATCCGGTACGAGCTTGAAAAGCAGCGAGGCAATCCGTCTCTCTGAGGAAACTGCGAATACGACACACAAGAGAAAGAGATGCGAATTCCGCCGCCGACAATATTTATGCTCCTATTCAGCGCAGGGAGGCAAACACAAAAGCAGTAATAGTGGGAGGAAAAGAGAGTGGGAGGAGATAGTGTGAGAGAGAGAGAGGGTGGAAGGACGGGGTATTCCAACAGGTCTCCCCGGGAGTAAAATGGTTCGATCCATTTCGAGAACATTACAGAAAATGACCGCCTTGTCTCCACATGGGTCCTTGGCCTTCGATGGAAGACGAAGAGTGAGAGAGAGAGAGAAGACCCAGACGTCTCCTGCGAGAGGCGACGGAATCTTCGACGATTCTGGTTCGCCTGCATTTTCTTCCTCCTCGAAAGACAAGGTCGGATGCCATCTGCCGCTATGTAACCCTTCCACCTTTCCTCTCTCTTTACCTCTTTCTCTTTCCTGCCATCCATGACCCCATCCATATCTCTGTCTCTCTCTGTCTCTGTCTCTCTGTCTGTCTGTCTCTCTCTCTGTCTCTCTCCCCCCTCTCTCCCTCCCCCCTCCCTCCCTCTCTCTCTCCCTCCCTCCCTCACTCTCTCTCCCCCCTCTCTCCCTCCCTCCCTCCCTCTACTCCTCCATTTTCTCTTTGACGGCATACCGAAAGGCGATTTTATTTCTCTCTCTCTCTCTCAGGGAATGTGACCATCTCACAAAAAAAGGATATGGCGTTTTTTCTTTAAAAGGTGTCTTATCTCCCGGAACGACGACGACTCCGCGTCGACTGTAAATGACGCGAGATTTCGTACGCGCGCGAATGACAAAGCACGTCTGCGCCCTCGTCGGGTTGTCACGCACGCATGCGCGTTTGAAAGTTCCCACTTTCGAACGTTATTTTTTAAAGATATATTTTCCGCTTTCCGACTTTTGTTTTCGGCTTCACCGTAGTCGCGAAAGCAGCAGCGTGCAGAAATGTACCTACTACAAGTTTAAGACCTTTTCTGATGTCGGTCCTTGAAGGGAAAAGACGGCTGAAAAGCACCACCGGATTTCGAAAGAGGTCGTGTTAAAAAAACAATTATATTCGACTGATATTTTTTCAACTCCTAACAACGAGTTCTCATCGTAGTACGTTCGTGAAATTCATAGAATAGGTGTGAAAATAGCCTTCGAATCAAGGAAGGAAAATGATGGATCAAAAAAATGGTGCGCTCAGTGACCGAATTTAGAAATTAATGAACTCGTGAAACGGGTAGAAATTACTGAAATTTGTAAAAAATAATGATAATGAGCACAACATGATAATATCAGTACATCAGTGCTGAATCAATCAGTACGGTTGATCATTTATCTTATCTATACACCAATATCATTTACTTGATAAACTATCGATTGATGAAGCGGTGTTATCGTCAAATACCAACAAAAAAGCAAATTCCATCAAAATACGGTACTGTATAAAATTCCATTACGTCTTTAAAATATACATAGACCTACATCTGACATAATATTGCATCCACCCATTCAATATTAAAGAAGAATCCAAAACAATCCCAAGACGTAAAAATATCGACTCGAATACGTTCAACAGAACCGATAAATTGCGAACGAAGGACCAGAAGCGTCGCAACTTTCGACGTTCATAAGAAAGAGTTGTTAAAAAAATCAGATTGGCACAACAACTTCGAGTGGCAACCAGTACTCCAATTCCAGCATGGGTGAAGAGAGAAGGGAGGACGAGAGGGGAAAAGCCATAAACGCTAACGACCCACAAAAGCCCTTTCGACCCGACCGGCCGTTAAAACGAAAAGCTGGCCATCCTAGCGCGGGACGGATTGGTAACAGGACAAACACGCTTCTGCGACCGGACAAGCCGAGAGGAGGAAGAAAGGATTGCATCCCTCAGCCCACGTCCAACAATCCAATAGATATCCAATAAACCGGTCACGGGACGCTTAACGAAAGACACGTTTCCCGAACCGCGAAAACTTAACTCAACTGAGCGCGATAGGAAAATCGCGGTCTATTTTATAAATTCCGTCGTATTAACGTTCATCTCTCATTTGTTTTTGCAGCTTACGCCCTTATCTCTTATCTCGTATTACCCTCCAACCTCTCGCCCCCTCTTGCGAAGAAAATATAAAGCAGCGGTGACGTCATTTTTTTTCGAAGCAAGTCTCCGCGCTCCATCGCGCGAACACCAGATTGGAAACCTTCCAAAGGGCAGCCGAACGGACGGGTCGGCCGGCTGGCACCATTGCCGCGCGAGATAACGGTGCGCGAAGTAGATAATTTCCGGGGATGCATTATCCAGGCGGGTCCTGTCCTCGCAACAATGACCGCGGCGATTGTAGCGTCGTCAACGGAGACGCGCCTCTCATCAATAACTGATCAGATTATGCGGCGTGCGAGCGGTCCAGGGGAGTGATAGCGGGGATTATTTTGGGCCTCGTGTCACCGCCTGGGTTTTAGGGCTATTTCGCGCCGGAGATTTAAAGGAGCTAACTCCGAACGGTAAGGGGTTGCCTAGCTGACCTACTGGAGCTTTATCCTTTCTCCGGGCATCATAACGTAGATCCAACAATGCTGCAATCTAGCTACTATATTAATTAGATATATAAACTGTCAGAGCCTCATAAATTGATTATCAGGAGAAGACAGAAATAGAGTCGTAGAAACTTCTCTGCGCCTTAACGCTAGTGAATATGGAGTAGAAAATATTCATTATGGCCAATCTAAAATTCGATTTATAGACTTTCTAGTTATCTAGGATCGAATGTAGTATTTGCAAAATTCTTCTATTTCTACAAAACGTACATTTAGTCGTTATAAGAAGCTAATAATATATAAGGCTACGAATCGAGTTTTCATTCTCCCATTTGATAACACCTAAACAGTGGCAACGGTCGTCTAAGGGTATTTTTTTAATAAACTGCTTTGTGAAGGAAAATTTGTAGATTTATAAAAAGAAACAACTAAATTATCAAGGAGATTAATAGATCGGTGCAGGCTGTGAACATCTTTGCTCGTAAAACCCCACTAATACCTTTCATCTTCTTTTTCGCAAGTTAAAAATAAAATTGCGATAATCTGCTCCAACCCTCTTATATATTTTTTTAAAAAAAGCTCTCAAAAATAGCTTAAAGTCACAGTTGTTATTCTATATTATAATTCTATCCAGATATCGTGCAAGGACCAAAAGTCATTTTGAGAAACAAAGGATCAAAAGAACAAACTTAACTGAGGAATGAAGCTTTTTTTATCAGCGAGTTTAGAAAGAGAAAATAACAAGATAAAGCAGGCTTAAATAACTTGAAAGATCTCTTTAGATAAATTCACAGCAACTGCATGCATAATGAACGCCTTTAAACCTGGAGAGAAACGAAACTATTTGCAGCCTTTTAAGGAAAACTACCTTGGAAAGACTCTTAAGGGCACGGCGTCGCGACGGAATAGAATATCAAGGGGTTCAGAAAGTTCACCCTCACTGTCCCAGAGAAAATTTAAAAAGTCGAACGTTCTTGACTTGCTTCAAGGCGTGGATTTAACCCAGTGAGCCGTATGGATGCATATACTATTAGAGCAAGGATTCCCTTCATTTATTTTCACAATAATACGTTCAAATTTAAAAGAAGAAAGCAGCTGGCTCCAGCATGTTTATAAGGTCAAGATGCTGTTTCCATTTTCTTACAAACTTTTTCTATTCTTGAAGAAAACATAACTTGGAGAACTTAAAATAACACAAATATGACTAATATATATATAAATTCTGAGGTGTTCGTTGATTTATTCGAGTCTACACTGATGTCAGTGCCGATAATGCATTTCATCCAGTGTGTCAGTGTGGGAGCGTTAGATGATATCCTTAATTGTAAACAATTGCCCCATATTGAGGGTCGGTAAGGCGAGATCTGCGTTTGTTTTTATTGTTTGCATTTCTGAAAACAGCAAATCACAATGATAACTCGAGCTAAAATAAGATTTTATCTCAGCAAAAACTACCACTTTGGATCAAACAGGTTCCAAAAATGTGTAAAACCTCAAGTTTCAGTTCTGCTACTCCTCTTCTTCTAAGGCAGGGGTTCCCAACCTGGTGCTCGCGAGCACCGCTGTGCTCTTTGGAAGTCACATGGTGCTCTTTGACAGCTTGACTGTGCTCTTCTACGGTGCTTTATGTCCCATATCCTAGAGCCAATAATTTAATTTGTTCGGTTGATTTCTTCCCAACCGTACTCAACATCATTAAGGTAACTTTCATGTTGGTTTGATTTTATTTATTATCATTACTACTCTTGTGGAAGCGTAGTTGTGCTTTTTCGTTATTCTAGGATACAACTTTGTGCTCGCCACATCTAAAAGTTTGGGAACTCCTGTTCTAAGGCAACCTCTATTGCTGTGCTTCTCAACCGCGCGCGCATTCCTCCCATTGATGCAATTTTCATAATTTTTACTTAAAAATGAACAATTCCTACATAGTAACGTCATGTATGTACTATAAATCACAGAAGGATACTGTTTCGGAATTAAATTGATCCGAAGTAAAACCCACGCAGCACTGTAAAATTGAAGGAATATTCAATTAACTAGTGGTGACATCTGTTTTGCGCACCTTTCAAGCGACGGGGAGACTTGGCAAACTTTGACTAAAGAGGCTTAATATTACGACAGATTTAAACTCAATTTTAAAGACCTAGTTTTAATAAAAAGCCGGGTGATACTCGTAAGTAGATTCTCGACGATGCAATTAAGCAAATCAAAGCCTCTTGATACTTTTTTTATAAAATGTAAAATTCAAATGAGATCGGTGAAAAAGTTAGAGAAAAGTTTAATTAATATAATTGGAATTTGAATTTAGTCTATTGTTCTAATAGCATCAGCGTTCTTATTCAATATTATTAACAATTTATATTTAAATTTTAAACTCCAATAGAGAACCTTGCGTCTATTGGCTCCAAATTTTCATTTTAACATTTTCTCTTGCTGTTTTAGCTCAAAAATTTCTATTTCCTTAAAATTTGCCGATTTCAATTCAGTACGGTTCATTTTTTTATGCATACAAAGAATGTGGACTCTCATTAGAAAAATCGGTACAACATACATTGTACAAACTTTCTCATATACGTACTAATGCGTCGTTTAGTTAACTTCAGAAAATGAAAATCGTATCAGCCTGTTTTTAGAAAATCCAATTTTTGTTAAAGTTGCCCAAGAATAAACTAGCCTTATATTCATTCGTTGGGAAAAATGAAATACGTAGTATTATTGAAGACGTATACTCATGTAACTGTACGAAATTTGATCAAAATCGTTGGAGCCGTTTCTGAGAAAATGGAATTATTGTTAAAGTTTCCTAGAATAAACTAGCCTAATATTCATTTTTTGAGAAATATAAACTATACAGTATTATTGAAGACGTAAACTCACGTGACTGTGCGAAATTTGATCAAAATCGTTAGAGCCGTTTTCGACAAAATCGGATTGTTGTTAAAAATGCGTAGAATAAACTACTCTTAATTATTGATCAATGTCAACCATTTCTATGTATACTCTGCTCACAATCAGTATGATAAAAAGCCTAAGTACGAGATTTCATTCATTTTCGTTCGACCGTCTAGGCTCCAGCGCCAGTAACAGACAGACAGACGGACAGACGGACAGACAGACAAACAGACGGCATTGCGAAAACCACTTTTTCGGATTCAGCGACACCTAAAACGTGTATTCCCGTAAAAATCTCGAGGTCGAATTTTTTCGCGAAAACAATACTTTCTCGATACTTCGTCTGAGAAAGTAAAAAATGGAATATAAAAGAGAACGCCCCTATTCCCATTTATAAAAGCATAACCGTAATTGGCACTGATATTTTTAAGTATAATATTTAAAATGACTTTTTAACTGTGACCAATTTATATTTATACTGTTTCAATCTCAGAATGTGATACAATTTATTAATCATAGATATAGAAAAGAGTACACTTCTTAAACTTAACAATCGGCGTTATGGTTTTTACTCATTTTTCTTTTGCGTCATGTTTTACCTATAACAGGTATAACTCAGAAGCGATTGCTGGAAAATGAAATTATTTATTTTTCCATCGCAAAATTTTCCTGGCGACAATGCAATCGTTAAGGGATGACATAATGTTTAGCTTTATAATCTACCAACTTGGAAGTAAAACAAATCTTGTCACAAAAAAGGACCTCACAGGCCACTGATACTGCAAACCACTTTCTCTCATCCGCCAGTAGCAATAAATTCCCCCTTTCCCTCGACTTTTCTCTAAGGAATAAAAAGAGCATCACGAGGCGACAGAGGAATGGGGGGAGTGAGACAGAGAGAGCTCGTGCGAATGAATTATGGGAGGAAGCCGCAAAGGGATTAATAGAAGACATTTTTTCATAACTTTCACGGATATTTTTTTCTCGTAGGCTTTAATTGAAAAGAGAGGGGAGAGAGAGAGGGGGGAGGAGCGAGGATCCCAATCAGAGAAAGAGAGCTCGGCGTTTAATTACCCCTTTCATAATAACCATTCCATTCCGGTGGCGGAAATAAACGGGGTTATCGCCACGTCACTCGGTCGGCCTTCGTTTTTTATTTTTGACCGTGTCATTCGCGAATGTAGAGTGGATGAAGATAGAAAGGGAAATCTTTAGCTAGATCAAAGTCTCTACAGCACGTGGGCTCAAATGCGTAATTGGCTGCAATTACTTTTAAACGAGAAATCGTTTTAGAATAAAAAATAATTCGATTAAAAAGGCACGAGGCAAATATCAAAGCAAAATTGGAAGATTCTTTTACGGTCAAAACTATAAAAATACGCTCGTCTCACCTTCAATCATTTACACGCGTACAGTGAATACATGCATACATTGTTTTTTTACTCTGCCTTCCGGTAGGTTTTAGACACATCCAATACAATTCGTGCTATCCAAAACCTTTCTTGTCAAGTTATCTTACACACTTCCTTCCTTCAATTCCTCTAATATACCTTTCCCTACCTCTTTGACTATTTCCTAACATTCTTCACTCATTTTTAGCAAGGCACAATAAAATTCTAACGGAGTTATAAAAATGAAAATATGATAACAATTTTCTAAACTATTAAAATAAAACTCGATTCACATCTATCACAGTTAGCTTCACAACATCCATTTATTACAATTCAACTTCATGCAAGTGATATTAATACACCTATTACTGAAACGAGCACTGACAAGTGTTTTAAAGACGTACCAACATGTCTCGTAAATATTCATAATGATTCGCTTGCAGCAATTTCTTTTTTTTTAATTTGATCAAAACTAACCGTATCTAACTTCATATCTTACGACGATTACTTTGCTACGAACTCTTGAGAGTTCGCTGCGGATGGATAAAACATAACGCATGTTCAAGGATTGAAATTAATTTTACAGGAAAATTAAATAATGTGCTCGGCCGCAATGTTATTATTCGAGAGAGAATAACATCAAGAATTGAAGCGGGCGCGAGCATAAAAGGGAAGGGAGAAAAAATGGCAGAAAAGGACGGCATTAAATATATACGCCAAGGAGTAGCTGGGCTCTGAGGGCTGAGAGAGACCTCATTTCTTCTTTTATTTCCTCTCTCCGAAGAGGTTAATATCAAAGGAGCAGGAAGTCGCCAAGAGGAGCAGGAAGGGAAGCGGCAAGATGAGGCGAAATACGTGTAACCCGCACACACACATTTAGGTCATCTCATCAGATCAGGAGGAGTTACCGTCCGTGACTCAGAAAAGATCCCCTTTAGAGCAAGGGTCCACGAGATAGACACATTCGAAGGAGCCCATCGGGACGAAACGAGAGAAGAACGTATTTTCTTTTTGGGGAAAAAATTATATCCTTTCCTTCGACTCGGGAATAATAATAAAAAAAATAAAATCTGACGGGAATTTTTTTAGGAGACAAGTAGCTTTCCTCCCACTTCCTTTTCACACACGCTAGGATCATACAGGGCATTCGAATAGAGAAGACTACTAGCATCTCGAATGGCGCGGAGCACAGGGAAGAGGAGATGGAACGGAATGTATGTGTATATCTATGTATGTATAAATATTATATACACACACATATATATGTATATAAACAGAAAAAATCATAAAAGTTTAAGACTGTCCAGCTAAAATTATTTTCTTCTCTTTTCATCTCTGGAATGATATCAGTAGGCATGGCAACAGGCCGGAAAAGGCGATGCGAGAGAGACGAAGTGGACGACGACGTTGGACGCGAGAGATAATCGAATGGACCTCGTGGGATGTCGAGAGACCAAGGGAGAGACAGAGGGAGGGGGGGAGGAGTTCCCAGAGGGCAGATGGGACGGAGATTCGAGGAAATTCATCGCAGGCGTTCGGTGGGGAGCGGGAGGCGGATTTAAGGGAGAGAGCGCACGAGCGTGAAAATTGGAAGTTTCTAGAGCCCCCTTCTCTCTCTCTCTCTCTATCGCTCTTTCAGTAGGTGGATATTAGATAGGTTTAGCTGCTGATGACGTCAGGCATTATAATACAGTATGCAAATAAAATAATCTATTTAGATATGCAAATTAGGATGATATATCTTTTTAAAAATGTAATAGCGGTGAATAAATTATAGATGCTTATTTCCAGCAAAATATCGTACGATAAGACCTTTTTTTATACTCCTGAAAATTATCGCCTTACTGTTAAAACGTGAATAAACAGACAGCATTTATAGTTTTGATGGAATAAACCCAACCTTACATACATATTTTAATCAGCTAAAGCTTTAGTAGAATCACAACTGACGCACTTTAATGTGAGAAAAATTTACAGTGAAAATATAACGAAATTAATGTTCCATCGTCTTCATCTTTAGTGAAGTAGGTGTATATGCTATCGTTACAAGCGCCAACTAAACGTACGAAATTATTAAATTTCTATTATTGAATTATTTCGTTAAGAATTGACTTTCTTAATATAGATAACCTAACGTATATCAGAATATATACTCCCCTTCCATCAACATTTCCTAAAGTAGAATTACCGAACGTTCAGAGGAACTCAAAAGTTTAAAAAATCTCCACGGGAATAGTCTTCGACGTTTGACATGCGATCGCGACCTTCCGAAAAAATCAAAAGGCGAAAAAGGAGACGGTGAGAAAAGAGCCTTAGAAGATTAACCGTCGCCCCCTTTCGGAAGATTAAGAAATGATACATGCCCGCAATCCTCCACCCTGTAACAACTCCATTCCTCCCATTCCACGCTTTTTAAATCCCCTCTCGGAAGAAAACAACAAAAAAAACACAAGATCCGACCCGAACCCATTAAAAACTCTTCCGACCGACCGAAAAAAAAACAAAAAACACGCGAAAAGGCAATCTCCGAACCGTCTCCGCGCAGGATGGCGGACTTGAGCGAGGAGGAGTAAAGAGAGAACAAACATAGCAAAGAGAGAGAGAAAGGAACGAGAAAGAGAGGAAGAGAATCAGAGACATCTCGCGGGAAGTTAACCCGCAATCAGTTTCGGGGATTCGCACGTAAGCGGTAAAGGTCGCGAGAGAAAGAAAGAAAGAGAGCGAGAGAGAGAGAGCGTAGGGAAAATGAGGATGGGTGAAGTACGGTAATGATCTTTTTTTTACGAAGCAAAGGGGTTGAGTTATATTGCCGGAAGGGAAGGAGAGAAAAGGGGTGATGCTTCAAAAAAAAAGAGGGTCGAGAGAGGGGCGGGGATGAAAGGGAGGGAGGGAGGCGAGGCGGTTTGGGTCGAGAGGGAAAGAAACTTTAATTACTCCCATCCAAAGAGGAGGAAACCCGGGGCTTAAGAGGGAAAACAAAAGGAAGAGAATTCCCCACGAATCGCGAACATAAACGCGCCCCTTCTGAGAGAGAGAGAAAAAGGGGGGAGAAAAGAGGCGACCTACTTGTTTTCCCGCCCCCTCTCCCCCCCTCTTCTCCCTATTCCTGTATCGGTTCCGAATCCTTTTTCCGTTAATCCACGGGACGTCGGGGAGAAATTCGAAAGCGTAATCCCCTGCCGACTCCGCGCGTCCGCTTGATGCCTTCCTATCCCTCCTACCCACCTCCCAACCCCCCTCTTAAACAACCTCGCCCACCCCTATTTTATCTGTAACCCCGTGGAACGCATTCCTTCGAGACCCCATAAACGTCCTCTCGAAGAGCACTCCCAAAAAGCTTTAAAAGCATCGCGCGCCACCTGGTGCGATTAACGCCGCAACGAGAGGACCAAGTTGCGCGGGGATTATGCGATGGATGGCCTAGGCGCCTCCCTCTACGTCATTCCCTCCCTCTTCTACCCTCTCTCTCTCTCTCCGGCAAAAACAACCTCCATCCACCCTATTTCTCTATCTCCCTGTCCGCCCCTTGCATCTCTATCCCTTTCGCTTATTTATTCTTCTCTTACCCGATTACATGTCCTCTAACCCTTTCCGATTCTCGTCGACTTCCTTCCTTCCGTCCTTTCGCCCAATTTGTCTCTATTCCATCATCGTTAACTATTACTCTATCCCTTTTTCTCACCATCTAACGCCTGTAATTTCCAATCCTCGTTCTTCCAACCTTCCCTCCATTTACTTTTCAGCAACTTAATCTACTCTTTCTCTCGGAGTTTCTCTTTCTTTCTTTTTTATTCAGACTTAGTGGTTAGAGCAGCGGTTTCCAAAGTTATTGCAGGCGCCGAAACCTTTCGAAGTTGAACACGATTTCGTGGCACCTTGGAACAAGGCATTATACATATTTAAGCATATTAAGATAATTCAACATTTGGACTAATGCGTTTGTTGGCAATTCACCTTAAATTACTTATTTAGATCAAAAGTTATTTTCTTCCTAATGGAAAATTAACTTTTCCAAATGGTTGATTTACATGAACACCCTCAAAACATCATCTGCGGCATCTCAAAACGTTTAGGCGTACAGCTTGGAAAACGCTGGGTTTGAGTTTAAGCCGTAGGATACCAAACTCGCGGGTTCAAATCCCGCCGATGCACAGTGGGACAAATTACGGAAAAGCTGGTCATAAATGAAAAAATCAAAATGTCAGATATTTCCTGTTTATTATTCTAAATGTAGTCTAAAACGACCTACGCACAAAGTATCGGTAATAAAACACTCCTTTTGTGCAATCTCTTGACATTGTATCATTTCAAAATTGGTGGCCTACAGTAACGTTTGCTTGGCGTCTAGTAGCGTGTGAGTCACATCGTTGTGGTTTGCCTTCGTTAATTTCTTTTAACACTTATATTGTGACATAACTTTAATATGGATTCTGTTGCTGGGGTATGTTAAAACTTCATTATACATTTTAAAACTTTAATCCCGTTCATTTGTATTTTTTTAAGGTTTTTTCTTTGACTAAGCATAAAATTTAAAATACGTATGTAAATATTTTGTTCATAAGGACTTTTAGTATAGTATTAAGCTTTATTAAACAAACTTTTATACTGGGTAATAAAGCTTAGGCATTCTATTTTCTGAAAATGTAAAAACATTTTGCGCATATTTGCGCCAGTAAAAATTTTACTTGTTTATATACGTTGGTGCGACACTATAAATTTGAGCTGATATTTATCATACAATATTAGTTGACAGTATGATAATTAACAAATTAAAACTATGAACTATATTCATTATAAATAAACTTCTATGTAATGCGGCGTACTGCAAACATGCTGAAATTAATACAATTCTACGGTAAAATCTTCATTTTCTATTATTAACAAATAATTTTTTACAGTACAAGAAAAGGCGCTAATATATTCCCGCTGCAACAGTAACAATGCTTTTAACGCTTTAGAAATGTTCAAAATTCATTTTAGCAATGAGAAATTAATATGTTTTAAACTACTTTAGTACTGAGAAATTGTTCGTTTTTTTGAAGCTTTGCTTAATTTGTCATACAAGCTGCCTATTAAAAAATGGCAGGCGCGAACTGACAATGAGACTAAAAAAATCAGTGGCGGTAAACGAAGAAAGAATTCAAATGGAATTTAAAAAACAATTGGCCCTTCTTGTTGATCGGGCAAAACCGGGCTATGGAAGTACTAATGATGGTAATACTGCCCGCACATTTTTCGCAAATCCCGAAATATCTTCATCGATTACAGGAGTTGATTTTCAAATAATCAAGAGATTTGGAACCATACTTCAGTCTTTGTCATTCGGGTATGACATAAATATAACTGCTTTTAAAGACTATGCAGCATCAACAGCAAGACTATTCGTGGAAAAGTACTCTTGGTACAACATGCCGACTACTATACACAAAATTTTAATTCATAGCGCTCAGGTCATATCTGCGAGCATATTACCTATAGGGCAGTTATCGGAGGAGGCGCAGGAAGCCAGAAATAAGGACATTAAAATTTTCCGTGAGGGATTTTCACGTAAGATGTCTAGAAGGAAGACAATCGAGGATCTCATCAAGAGACTTCTCATATCTTCTGATCCTCTCATTTCTAGCATAAAGAAATTATCTCAAAAGAAAAAAGCGCCATTCCCTAAAGAAGTTTTGTTATTGTTGACATCTCCTAAGATCGAATTATCTGAAACTGAAAAGGAGGAAACAGATTCGTATGATTCCGAAAAGAGTGATAGCAATTAATTTTGTATATTATGTAAATAATTTTATCTTTGTAAAAACGATTTCAGTAATTAATTTCCTGCGTTTCTGAATACATTTTATCTTTGTGAACACGATGACAGTAATTAAGTTTGTACATTTTGTAAGTAACGATCTAGTTCTTTAAGAACAATGTCCTCTTAATTAATACATATTATCTTTGTGAACACCATGACAATAATTATGTCTGTACATTTTGTAAATAATGATCTAGTTCTATAAGATCAATGTCCTCTTAAGTAATCTTCTGTGGTTTGTAAACCTCATGATTTTTTTAAATGTTGCAAATACAATTTGAATATACCAAGTAAATTAGATTAATTTTTTTACTATTAGCATAATTCACATTCGTAATTGTTATGCATTTTGTTTTTAGTATATTTTAGATCATTACTGGTAAATAATAAGAAGCTAAAATATTGCTACATGTACCGACTGAATACAATTGCATTTTAGTTTTCAATTTAATATCAATGCGATTGGATAAATTTAAGTATATTGCGTTTCTTGAAATTTGACGTATGAAATGCGCTTCAAAGCGTTAAAATTTCGCCAAATTTTGTTATTTACATTATTTCCTCTCAATAGTGTCTCATTATTTGACTTTAGGTGAGAATATATGCCTTCCCTATTTATGACCATCTTTTTGGTAATCCGTCCCACTGTGCGATGGCTTGAATGTTCGTGTTTCCAGGTTAGATATAAGAATGGAATTTGTAGTCTAAAACTGGCTTCAAATAAAGACAAGTAATTATTATTATTATTATTGACTTTTTCTCCATCACTCTTCTCCGTATTCGCCTTTCTCCGTATTCTTTTATTTCCCTTTCTTCCTATATCGAACATTTCTCGATGCTTACTGATTTTTCAGCGATGCAGTTTCGCTTCCTCCACCCTCCCCTTCCTCCACCCTCCCCTTCCTCCCGCCTCCCCCTTCATCCCACCTCCCCTTCATCCCACCTACCCCTTCACCCCACCTCCCCCTTCATCCCATCTCCCCCTTCCTCCCACCTCCCCCTTACTACCGCCTCCTCCTTCCTACCGCCTCCCCCTTCCAACTGCCTCCCCTTTCCTCCCGCCTTCCCCTTCCTCCCGCCTCCCCCTTCATCCCATCTCCACCTTCCTACCGCCTCCCCCTTCCAACTGCCTCCCCCTTCCTCCCGCCTCTCCCTTCCTCCCACCTCCCCTTTCATTCCACCTCCCCCTTCCTCCCTCCTCTTTCTTCATCCCACCCCCATGAGCCACGGGGTTCAAATAAATGGCATGGAGCCAAATAAATAATAGATGTCGAGCTGCACGTGCTAATTTGGCTTAATAATTTTTATGAAAATTAAAAGCACACGACTAAAAATGGTATGTGTTTCAATTTAATGCCAATTGTCATAAAAATGCTAATTATTAAACACTGCTGTATCAATTATAATCAGTGAAAACTACCCTAATAACCAAAAATTTATTAAAAAAGGAAAGTACACATATACACACTGGTTTAGGGGAATTTACTCCATGCCAGGGACCAAACACACAATCTCACGCACTAGGTGTTTATGAGGAATTACTCCAACTCATTTTTGATGAGTTTTTAGTCGTGACTGGGAAGTTAATTAATAATTTTGTTTTTCATGTTGTTTTCCAGTTGCATTTTGCAAGCGACTTTTATGTGATTTTTTGTGGTGTCATTCAAATTTCTAATGGAAGAATCAATACATATGGCAGAAGTTCCCAAACTGGTGCTCGCGAGAACCGGTGTGCTCTTTGAAACCCTGACTGTGTTCTGCTGCAGTGCTTATAATCCTGTTTCTTTTAACCAATAATTTAATTTGCTCTGTGGCTTTCTTTCTAAACGTATCCAAGTACATACATTACGAATAACTTTAACGCTGGTTTGATTTTACCCACGAACATTCCTATTCCTGCAAAAGTATAGTGGTGCTCGATTTATATTCTAGCATACAACTTGGTGCTCGCCACATCAAAAAGGTTGTGAACCTATAATGATATCATCCAGAGGAGGTTCTTTTTGTGGAAGACAATAGTTAAGACCTTTATTGAGTTCTCGTTTTGTAAATGTTTCCTGTGACAAGTTATGCACGATATCAATGTCATCAAAGCCTACTGACGGTGAAATCGTTGATTCCGAAATGCGTATTTAGGCATTTTTAGAAAGGAAGTACTCGTGCGTGGTTTTTGGCTTGCGTGTATTTGTGCGTGTGTCAGCAAAAAAACGGTCCCTGGCGTTGGAGTAATTGCTCCTAAAACAGTGTGCACGTGAGTACTTTCCCTTTTAAGTAATTTTATGATTATTAGGAGGGGCTTTCACAGGTTACAGTTAATTAACCATAGGGCTTTATTTATATTTTCACCTTAATACTGCTATATTAGCTCGTATTCCTTTATTACTCCGATATTAAGTATCTCGTCCACGTTTACTCATTCACCTTCTGTCAACAGAATCAAAATTACGATGGAACCGCAATATTTAAACTGGTGGGCCGCATTCGGTCCGAATGCCAACCATTTTGAGAGCCCTGCTATAAACTGTTCCCTTCTCAATTTCCTTGCTCGTTCTCTTTGAGCCCAATTTCATAGACCTCCCTCTACCCCATCTTTTACAATGGTTCCTTCAAACCTATTCTCCCTGTCTCTTTCATCTCCTTCATCCTTTCACCTCCTCCCATTCCCTCACTCCATCTTCTTCCCCTTTCGCTCTCATCCACTCTCCCACACACACACACACACACTCCCCACCACTCCGCGCTCCGCATCGCCGCCGCCTCCGAATATCCCTCGCATTAGCCTAATTCCTAAAATAAGACGAGCCGACACAGACAAGAGAGCTGTTAGACGCGCCATTTTCGCCCGCTTTTGCCTCTGGATTGGTCGTTCGAACGTGGCACGAAAGGTTTTTAAAAGTAGACGTGGGAAGGGCCAAAAGCAGACGAGTGAAACGGAAGGCGAACAAAAAATATTAATTCCACCCGATAGGGACGAGAGGGAGAGAGAGAGAGCCTCTTTAGAGCCTATATTTATGACAGGACACGCTCGATTCGGGATGAAAATAAGAGAAGGAGAGGAACATCGATCGCTCGCTTCGCGTTAATTTCGCCCCGGGGAGGAATAATCGGTAACCCCGCGCCGTCGAAGAAATCGCGGAATCCGTTGCTATTAGCAATAACGACTCGGCGTTTGAGAATCTCGATCGCTTTTCCGATCCTTCCTCGCCGTACACGCGCGCTTTAGACGGATTAAATACCATCAAACTTCGGTTTATAGCCCGTCCAAACGAAGGAATCGACATCAATCGGTAAGGTGTGGCGATTTAAGTTGAAGGAAGAACTGGTACCACTAATGAACGAAGGAACGTCAGATAGTAACTAGTATCCTACAACTAAACGTTTGGAGGAACTTTTTTCTACCAAGCCGATAAATTGAACTAAAATTGAACACGAACGCGCGCGTACACACAGTTCTCCCGAAAAAAGTAAGCTATTGATTTTCAGCTATCGTCTATCATTTTAATAGGATACCTGTCTTTATGGTGACTTAAATATAAATAATTTTCTTTATATTTAGGAGTTATGTACAATATATATATTGTATTTCCGTCTAATATGCTGTGTTTTTCTATTTCGTGCGGGTTATTAAAAAACAGTAAAACACCCATTACAATAACTTACTTTTTCCAGGCAACCCTGTACACATGCAATTTCCAACTGAACGATACGTTTTTTCAATGAAAAAATCAATAACTCCATACTCTATTACAGATCACACGTTTATCGCAAATTCAAGTCAACTTATTCACGCAACATGAGAAAAAATATCTCTCTGGTGTATGCGTTTCACGTTTTTCTCCAGATCGATACGGAGCTTGGCACGCTATCCCACCTTTCCCTCATTCCATCTCTCATTCTTTAAATAGCTCAACTTGCGACATCTTCCTATGCCACGTCGATAACGTAATGAATGCCAAAAAATAAACATCGATCGACAACTGCTCCAGCGCTTGGAAAAAGCACCAATAATCAAAACAAAAACGTACACCGAGGCATTAAAAATGCTGCGAAAAATTTACCGGGCCTCGTGTGACACTGCAAATCCCCAGCGGGATGGCGTCGAGCACGTTGATATGGCACAAAATATCGTGACAAATTGAAAAAAGTCATTAAATTCCACAACGCGCGCGGACGCGCTGAATCGATATTTACATATCCGCCGCGTGCGCGCGCGTAATTTCAACGTATGATCGTCATCCTCGTTTCCATTTAGGGACCGAGGGACGGTCCGTGGAGGATTTGCCCCGCAATTACGCTGGAGTGACGCGTTATAAACACCCGCGCGCTCGCCGTCCGCTCTCTCCCAATCAACTCGGCGAGGCCCGCCTCCGTATGAATATCTCTCCTTCCGCCTGCCGAAACCCCAATGCCCAGGCCAACGACACTAGCTAACCCGTGACGTGAACAGGAAGGATCTATAAAAGGGTATGGGAAGAACCAACCAAGTCCACGGTTGAACAATAGGAATTTCTCGGAAGATATAGAAATGATTTTTGAAAGATATTTGTAGAGGCAAGGTGACATACGTATGAACCAAGTTACAGTAGGATCATAAAGTAATACTTTTCCTAAAACTAAGACTATTTGCTTGTTTTCTTTCTAGAATTTTAATTTAAGCACAGAAGCAAGTCGCATATTTTATGCAAAACTACTTAAAGCATACTAACAATAAGTTCAAGAAGCTTATAATCAGTCTCTTATCGAAAGAGATATTGTAACAGATGCGAGCGATTTTCACGTGGCATCCGCTAAAAGAAATTGCAAGATACGCCGCACAGGACCAGCGTCCGTATGTGAGATGTGTGCGACACACACGGGCGGCCAAACAGCGGGGGCGGCCGATTTATCGTCAGACACGTACAGTATTTTTAACAGTAATGCGGATTGTATTATAATATGCCGTACATTCATTCATATTAATTGGCTAAGGAAATTTATCAAACCGTTAGGTGTTTTTTTTTAACTTTTGTAAAGAACACCTAAAAAGGGCGGCCAAAGAGAGACTTGCAGAGGGGCGGCCGTGAGGCACCGGCAACGACAAACATTAAAAGCGAGAAAACGCGAAAATTTGAAAATCGATGAGATATTCATAAGAATTTTGCAAAACGAAACAAACAGCCGATAAGCCAAAAGACTCGGATTCCCTTTTACGGACGTCGAACCTTATTATTGGTCCGAGGGTGCGACTCATAGCCTTTATGCCACCGACCGACACATACCGAACACCTATACGCTTGCAACGACTTCCGCTGACCTTTGTCAAAACGGAAGAGGAAACCACGCGTGAAAAATTCGATCGCACGTACACGAATGCATCACAGAGGCGGCGCTGGTGATGCTGGTCGCACTAAATCAGCGCTTCCGCTCTCTCTCTCTCTCTCTCCCTCCATCTCTGCGTTGACTCACGTGTCGTGAGTATTAACTCTGCTCGCAACGGACACCACCGTCACATCTTTTTTACTGCCTGTGCATCTGTCACCCGCATAGAGAGGGAGAAGAGAGAGAGATGAGGAGAGAGAGAAGAGAGATGAAGAGAGAGAAAGGAAGAAGAGAGGAGGGAGATTGAGAGAAGGGAGAGATGAAAGAGAGAGAGAGAGAGATAGGAAAGAGAGAGAGGGAAGATAGTAGAGAGAGGAGACAAGGAGAAATATGAAGTAAAGAGAGAGGGAAAGATGGGAAAGGGAATGGGAGAGAAATAGAGGGGGGGAGGGTGAGAAGGAGAAGAGAGTAGAGAGAGATAAAGGGAGGAGAAAGGGAGTAGAAAGATAGAGAGAAGAAAGACAGGGAGAAGATATGGAATAAAGAGAGAGAGCGATGCATACAGTGTAAGAGACAGATTGTGGAGAGAGAGAGAGAAAGAGAGAGATGGAAAAGAACAGGGGAGATGGGGAAAGAAAAAATAAAAAGGCAGCGAGAACCAGAGAGAGAGAGGAAATAATAATGTAGTGACTGAAAGAGAGAAAGGCAGTGGTAAGAGAGAGGGGGGGGGGGAATGATTGAGATAGAGAAAGTGTATCACACGGTCCGTGACGTAATTCGCCCTAGGAAGGAAGCGGACTGCTACACACACGGTGATATTAAAAGAGAAAAAGGGATGCGCGCAGAAGGTGATAGGGGAAGGGAAAGAGGGAGTGAAAAAAGTCCGATAAAAAAGATTGCAGGGAACAAACAGAACACGGAAAAACGTACAGGCTCGGAAAAGGGAGAATATAAAAGAGATTAAAATATACACGTAAAAATAGTAGAAAATTTAAAAAAAGAAAGCGAAGAACGACATATAACGGCACTTATTAGAGCAGGAATAAAACTAGGAAATATCTTGTACCTACAAAAGATGAGAAGATACGGAGAGAACGAAGAGGGAGAGAGAGAGGGGAAAGAGTAAAACAGGGAGATTAATGGAAGGTGCAGAATAAAAAAAGAAAGATGTTGAGAGAAAGAGAGATATGAAAAGGACAGAGAGGGGGGGGGGGGGAAACGAGAAGAGGAGGAAGGCTACACACACGCAGAGAGAGAAAGGGGTGATTTTGGAAGAGATGTTGGGTGGATGCTTTTTAAAAAACTTACTCTGAATGGTAAGTCGTGTGCGCACGTATGTGTGAGGGAGAGGAATAGAGAGAGAGAGGGAGTGACAGAGAGAGAGAGGGAAGAGGAGTATTAGAGAAAAAGAGATGAGAAACTCAACGCAACGAGGCTTTCAGAGTTTTAGAACGCTCTCTGTGTACGTATGTGTGAACGCCCCCCTGCCGTCTCCTCGCGCGCGCACACACACACACCCCGCTACCTTTCCCAGAATCCCTTCCCCCCCTCTCTTCCCCACACTCGTCCATCCTTCCTACTCTCGTTCTCTCCGCCTCCTGCATAACGCCCGGCGTAACCGGCAGTCCGAACCACACACACAACACAAAGCGAATCTATTCCTGCGGGGCGTTAATGCGGAATTTAGCATTCCGCGATTACGTTTTCTCCCTCCCCCCTTTCCTCCCTCTCACGTTTTATCTCAATCTCTTCTCCATTCACCCCCTCTCTCTCTCACACATACTCACCCATTCTCTCCTGTTTTATTTTTGCGTCATGGGGCGCTTCCAGAGAAGATTTTTAAAAAAATTTTCCCAAGTCCGTATAGCCCGCGAAGGGCTTTTATGCGGCCAGCGAAGTCATTATGAAAAAGCAATCCGAAAATTTTAACACACAAATTAATACATTTTTATGAAAATAAAACTCTTGACATTGGAATGTTTACAATAAAACCTCATTTAGATTTGATTTGCATTGAAATGACACCTCAGAATAACTTCCGATTAAAACTCTCATCCGGCCCACCGAATAATTGGCAACTTCCAATGCGGCCCGCCGAAGGATTCGCAACCACCGATGTGGCTCGCCATGTAGAAAAATTTGGGCACCACTGCCGTATAGTATGCCGAACTTCCTTTCTTTCTTTCTCTCTCTCTCTCTCTCCCATCCTCTCTTCCTCTCTTTCTATCCTTCTGGGAAGGATTCGTGGGAAAAATAACTGTCGAAGGTTGGAGAGGTGAGCGCCCACCTCTCTCACCCTTTCTCTCCATACCGTCTTCCTCTCTCCCTCCGCGTTCCCTCCCACCCCTTCCACTCTCCCTCCCTCCCTCCCAACTCCCCCTCGCAGTCTGCGATGTCGTTACCGCTGTTCCTTTCGCATTAAAAAACACGTTAGCTAGCTCCCTCTCTTTAGAATGTACGCATAACGTCCGTGCGATGTGTTATGAATGCGGTAACGATCTTTTATTTTTCAACGCGTCTGTTTTTTTTTTTTTTGCATTCCCGACCTTTGACGTTTGCGACATTTTTTACGAAATCCCGAACGCTTTTTCACCTCGCGGGTAGTACTCCCATTTATGCATGCACTCGACGCCTTGAACTTAAGATGTCACGCTTCGTTCGAACGCCGTTGATGGTTATCGCATGCTAACTAAGCAGGTGTTGTAATGAAACGGCTTAGCAACCGGTTGAAAGCAACAACACTGAGGAACGAATGCTTATCCCTTTGCCAATGGATATCGTAAACATTTTGTCGTACATGAATTTGCTTTTCAGTTTAGAGGCGCTCATCTGTAAAGTACATCATTATGTGGTAAGCTCTCAACATTCGCAAAAGTTACGTTTCCAAAAATCGTCGCAAATGTCAGATCATGGTAAAGATTTACGGCTAATTAACTTATTACAAATACAATTAGCTTTGTAGTTACGTATAATAAATATTACGAGGGAATAGTGAAATAATTAAATAATTAAAAGAAAAAATAATAAGATAAAAACTATATCAAATCGCAGCTTCGATTCTTCCTATGCTATACATGGAGATATATCTGACAGGTTCACAGATAACAATTGTGAAAAACATATGCTTGAAGCCACTCAGCATAAATAGCTGAGAAAAGCGATCTCCGTGGTAATCAAAATATGCTTAAGGGCAGATGATAGACAAAAAAAGCCATTCTAAATATATTCATGAAAGAAAAAGAAAAAATTTCCTAAAAATACCATAACTTGCATGTAACAACTTACGCCGTGCCAAAGATATATATACACACAGATATCGCGAGATATAAAATGTAACTCTTCGCACACTGGAAGTAACAACATAAGCATGATTCAGCGGTTTATCCTTTGGCATGCCGATTTTTTTTTAGGTCGTAAAAACTGATCTGTATCGAGCTATTTCCAGTAGTCATTGAATTCAAATGCCAGCCAGATCTACAGCTAATACAGCGCGTTGAAATTTTAACGGCAGACTAGAGACAAAGTACGGCAGTAGCACTAACAATAAGAGCACTCCATGCTGACTTACACTGTACAACGATAGAGTTAAAACCCGAGGATATCCAATTTATATTCCATTCATACTAAAAGGTTTACGGAATAATCCGAGAATTTTGAGGGTTTATCATATTGTAACGTATTGCCAATATTTTTCTAGGCTACACAGATTATCGATACATAAAAAGGTATTATGAACCTTGGGTAGTTTACTCATGGCGAAATCGTTCGGTTCGAATGCACACCGACACACTGAGTTCCGATTGCGAGGCAGGAATCGCGAAAGCAACTAAATGCACATCCATCGCGCGAAGATTAAGACCAGAAAAATCACACACACGAAAAGAAGAGCAAAGGAAATCGATACGACCCAGATTTCAAGATAGGTAAACCTGCGAAAACGATAGTGGGCTGCAAATAAAAACGAGCGAAACACAAGAAAAAAATCTATGTTTACGTTTTTCAAATTATCATCCTCGACTTGGCCTGAAAAAGATCAGCGACCCGTGACTTTCTTTTTTTTTTATCTCCCCACCGGGCAGTAGCTTCCGGTCGAGCATCAACAGTTCATCCGTCCGAAGGCGCTCCTCGATCCGGGCTCTTGGGCCCTACGCAGTCAGGAGTGGAACGGAAAAAAGAAATCTCCGGATTGAGAGGAGAGAGGGAATCACGGCGAAAGTAAGGGGAAATTGGAAAAGGGAAGAGGGAGAGAGAGAGAAAGATAAATGGAGGGAGTGATAGATCGGTGTACCAGAGAGAGAGAGAGACGTAATGGAGCATGCGTATACAAGAAAAATAGTGCAACAGAGAGTTATCGAACTCGTGTTATTGCTGAAAAAATTCAAGAACAAGCACCTAAAAATCAAAAGTACTTATCTCAGATAACCTCAACAGCCACAACAAGGTTATGAAAAAAAAACACGCATTACAGCTAAAAGACGGCTCTTATTTTAATCTTATGATTTTTAAGTACTTGTTCTCGAGACAAAGTAGTAGCAGGCATAAGGAAAGAGTAACATCACAAAGTAATTCTACATTTCGGTAGGTTTTAGGCACACACCACTAAACCCTGGCTATCCGAAGCCTTTCTCTTAAAATTCTCATATCCCCTTCCTTCTTTTAATGTATCTAATATACCTCTTCCTACCTCTTTGCCTCTTTCCTAACATTCTTCCTTCTATGACATCTTTCAGTAAACAGTTTTCTTTCAAATTTTGACTCACCCCTTTCTTCTGTACATTCCTTATTACTCTAATTAAGTTCCTCACTTCTCCTGCTATATTCAAAACATCCTCATTCGTTTTCCTCTCTGTCCAACTGATTTTCTCTAATCTACGCCATACCCACTTCTCAAACGCCTCTAATCTCCTTACATCTTCTTTTCTCATTGTCCATGACTCGCACCCATATAATACAACATTCCATAAGAGTAGCAGAGCGAAAAACAGATAATTATTACGCCAAATAGATAAGATACATAGTAGGACGATGCGATATAAATGTTTGTTTCCTCCCCTGGGATTGGCACGGAAGACAACGATAGACTGAAGACCGCTAATGACGATTGCTGAGGATAGTTTGGTGCGTTTCATCCCATACCAACCATGGTGAATGGTGGAGATGTGTATGGAGATGCGCTATTAAAAGATTTAAATAGGGAATCGCCTCAAGAACGCAGACAGAATGCTACATAAAAATATCTATAGTGGAGGTCGGACGAGATTTTTAAGAATTCCATAATGAAAGAAACAAGACAACACAATACGCAATACCTATGTGTCATCGATTGCATGACGGAGTGACAAAGAGGTTCGTTTTTATCTCGGACTAAAAAAACACCGCAATAGGATAAAAGAGGTACTAAAGAAATATTATTTTGCTGCATCGCATACCCTCTCATCTACCAATTGCAAGGTTAATCGCAGATGAATTAAGGAAGAGGCTGCGGCCCTCCTTATCGTACACCTAAGCCAGTCGTATGGCAATCGGAAGCTACGAAGTCAATGAATGCGAAAAATGCATTGTAAAACGCGCTATTTCAGATAAACAAAAGAAAAGTTTGAGGTATAAATTTTCAAGTTTTTAATGTTTAAAAAGGAAAAGTGGAATACTTAAGCCAGCATTATGGCCGAAATCAAACCACCAAAAATACTTTTTATGGCTGTTGGAGAGACATAGTTTGTCAAAAAGTTAAGGTCCATCTCGTCGTAGTCTCCACCCCCTTTTTAACTAAATAATGATAACAAAGCATTTAATACTGAAATGTTAATCCAAAATACTCTTAATTTAGAATTGATTTCTGCTTATATGATAACTTAAAATCTCTCAGTAACTTCAATTTAAACTCTAATGAGGCCCGCCAAAAGCATTGGCAACTTCCAACGCGGCCCCACGAAGGATTCGCCACCATTCATAGGGCCCGCCATGTGGAAATGGTTCCTCACCCTTGCCATAGAGGAAGGAATTTAATAGAAGAGGAAAATGAGGGACTAGAAGAGTTTTATAAGAAAAGGAGAAAGAGACGAGAATGAGAAAAGAAGAGAGGAGAGAGAGAGAGCGAAAACGAGGATCGAGAGGGAGTTCAACATGGAGAAGTTCAATAAGTTTCCCTATGGATGACGACATCATTTGTGTCGAAATGCGTTGCAAATTCGGTGAATTTTTAAAGGAGTAACTTTTTTGTGAATATAAAAACGTTCGAACGAATATCCCTAGGATGGAATAATATCCCATAAAACGGAGGTCGGCGACAGAATAAATAAGAAGAGTCGCCTTTTTCTTCATCATCAATATAAAAACCAACATGGGAGGAGCCTAATTACTTTTGCATAGGGTGGTTCTTCTAAAAACATTCATCATATTTCAGAATAATTATTAAAAATTAACATGAACTTTCGGTAAATGAATTTGCGAACAATTTTTTTGTTCCAGGTCAGAGGTCGGCAACCTGAGGCTCTCGACAGCAACTCTCACTGGCAAAACACATAAAACCTCCACGGACGAAATTGGCATCGTAAGTTATCTTGATTTAAATCAAAGAAAAATAAAAAGTATGGACGTATTATTAGAATAAATGTTTCTTTTGAAGAGGTAATCTAAAGAAAAAAAGTAAAAGAACGGAAATGTTAAGTGGTGGACGATTGCTCCAATAACCCACGTGAATCCGCCGATGACTACGGCTGTCCTCATGTTGCTTATTCACATAATTTGAATAAATTGATGTGTCCAACACATGACTTTCTCCATACGTAAGTTGCCAACTAAAGTCAAATAAATACGGCGATAGGAACAGTTCAACTTACACGCTTCAGCGCTAGAGATTCAAATGTTTTCACTACCACGCGCGCGAGCTGCCCACTAACCTTCAATTTCGAAGTAAATTGAATCACTCTTGAAATATTCCTCATATGAAAATTTATTTCAAACAAGAGTTGTATAAAAATATAATATCTACAACTTATATATATATATATATATATATATATATATATATATATATATATATATATATATATATATATATATAAATCAGTTTTAAGCGAAATATTTAAGAAAAACTAAAATTTGACAGGAGTAAACCGTTACTTCCGGTTGACCGATTGTTATCAAAAGCTTTTCAAATCTTAAGAATACATATACGTACATAAAATCACAAATATAGAACTTCATGCTGATCTGATGAATAGTTTTTGAGTTAGAGCGTCCACAAAAGTTGTCACACACACATGGACACACAGACATCATCGAGAAAACGGTCAAAACGTGCTCGGGGGACCTCAAAACGTGTATTTCCGATGAATTCTCTAATTCGATTTTTTTCATGAAAACAATATTTTCTCTAAACTACGTATATATTGTGAAAAAGGATTGCCGACCCCTGTTCGAGAAGGGGTTGTTTTAGGGAGATCCTTAAAGAGTCGCGTGCGGCTCACGAGCCCTTAGCGTGAAGTGGTCCCCTTGAGCGGTGTTATTAACCGTAGTAAAGCAGATTACACGCACGCGTTTCGAGCATTTGGCGATATTAATTTTTTTTACTTTCATTCTCTACAGCCCTTTTATTGTGCGCAGTTATTTTATCACTTTAATATAGACACCACGGGATCGCTGAATTAATTCCCTTTTATGATGGAAGCGGTTGAAGTGATGGAGATGGACTTGAGAAAGGGGTGAAGTGGCAGAGACGGAGGAAGAGAGAGAAAATAGATGGCGGTGGAGTGAGACAAAGGCAGAGACGAGGAAAGAAAACTGACGAATAATGGAGAAAGTTAGACGGTAAAGAAAGAAAAAGTGAAAAATGGAGTTGGATCAAGAAGAGGTGTACAGACACTAAATCGCACTCACTAATGCATACATTCTCTTTCCCTTCGCCAACCCTTAAAAGCCTTCTTTTTCTTCAGAATAATGAGGTACTCGTGTGCAAACTCCGACTCACTTCATCCTCCTAGTGGCCCAGAAAACGACGAACACGTTTAGAACGGTAACTTAAATACATTAGGTTAGTATTTCTGAAAGAATCGGAGATGGACCATTGAATTCATACATACATACAGGTATGTATTCATTCGGTTGTCCATGTTCATATACATACATATATGTATTTATATGTGTATATCTCTCTTTATTATAAAATCGTAATGGTCATCATGATGCGTAACACTCCAATTTTGTGAACAACTCGATTAGAAATACACTTAGAAGCCTGAAATTTCTTATGATTTCAGTGTTGATGAATCTTTACGTTACGCCAAAAAAAATTCGAAAAAGGTCACGAGTTCGACTCCAGAGGATGAATGTCGTTTCCCATAAGATAACACGTAAAAATCACCTTCTTGGTTTTACCGTCGAATACTCAGTCTCATTCAAATTCGCTCATATTTATACTCGAGTTTTGGTAATTTTTTTAACATTTCAATAATAAGATTCCATGGTTACCGGTATTGTTGTCCTCGGTAATTTCCGTGCATATGAACTTAAATAAAATCTTAAAGATTGAAAATAAGATTGAAACTTGCTCGAAATGACCGAAGATATGAATTGAATGCAAATAAATCGAACGCAGTATTCATGTTATATATATTTTTTAAATCTATATTACTAAAAATCCTATTTCTGGTTCTCTTTCTCTCTCTTTAACGCTCTAAACCTCAGCCATTTTTAGTCTCCGGGAATTTCAGCCCCCTAAGTTTTTTTTATCGAGTTATTCAACTAATGTTTTAAAATTTGTTATTAAAAACCAAATATACATCCCTTATAAAATATATTCATTAAACTCATATTCAAAACATATTCCCCTTAAACTAATCTAAATCCAAAAGATACATGGTACGAACGAAGAAACAGCGAGGAAAGGGGGGGGGGGGTTGGCGAGCGTCAGCTTGCCCCCTAGTATATAAATAATCAAAAACACACGGATAATTAGGGGAGGGCAAAGCATGATTAAAGACGTGATAGAAGAAAAAGAGAAAGTGAAAGGAAACAGCTTCAGATCCTAGATTTATTGAAGAGTAAAGCTATGAAGAAACGAAGAATGCAGAAAACAGGAGTATGTTGAGAATCAGGTTTAAGCGATAATAATCATACACCTGTCAACTGATAGACTATATTTACACAAATGTACATAAAAAATATATGTGTGTGTATAAATATATATGTGTGTGTGTGTGTGTATAAATATATATGTATATGTGTGTGTGTGTGTATATATATATATGTATGTGTGTATATATGTATGTATGTATATGTATATATACATATACATACATACATATGTACGTACATATACATAGATACAATTTCAACGGATCGGATACTCTATTGCTCGTTGGATTAGGAAGGATGGAAAAACGCGCATTCCTTATGAACATGACAACACATGAAGGATTCACCGTTTACTCTCCGAGTTAACGACGCCAATTCCCCTAATGTTTTACGAGTCCCAGCTTGATATTTAACGCGCAACGATCGAAATAAAATACACCGTCGCGTAAAGGAAAAAATCACCCCGACACTTTATGATGGATTTAAAAAAGAAACCTTTCTCGCCGTTTTCTCTGCTCGCCACCTTTTACACACGCACGCCTTAGGTGAAATTAACAAACATCCCCTTTTTCTCCTTTCACTCCTTTTTAAAGGAACGAATCCGTCTGCAAATAAAACCCTTTTTTTCTCTCTCTCTTTCTCTCTCTCCTTCTTTCCACACCTTTTCCCTAGAGTCTAGACGGTCTGCCGGTCACGACCGAGACAAAAAAAGATGAGGACAAAAAAAAACGCTTTCGTCGCCATCAGTCACACGAGAAGAAATGGAGGGTAAAACGGAGAATAGTATTTCCCACACTTTCGTCCCACCTCCTCACCACCCCCCTCTCTCCTCCGCCCCACTCCACTCCTTAAACTTTCTTTTCCCCTCCCCCTTCTCGTCTTTCTCCCTCTTCTACTGACGACACATTCTCTTCACCTCCAACCTCCTCCTTCGCCCCTTTCCATTTTCTCGGCCACCCCTTAGATCCATCTGGCGAATTGCCGCACCGGTTCCGCATCGAGATATATATATATATATATATATATATATATATATATATATATATATGAATGAAAGCCGTCGTCTTTTTTGTACGTCACGTTACCTTATTTTTTATTGGATATATATTTATTTTTTTCGTCAAAATCTCCGTCTCCCGATTTATATCCTTTTTCTCAATCCAGATGCCATTAGCCAAATCCGCAGTGGAGAAAAAACCGAGAAAATCGCTTTATGGTATCGATGGATTTAGTTTATTCTTCGTAACGCTGCAGAACTTTTAGCCTGGTGTTGATTTTTTCTATCTGAGGAAAAATCGCGAGGGAATTACCCTAACGATCTAGAGAACGATCATTTTTTTCCTTTTGGTGGCTCGTGAGGAAAAATGCAAAATAACTACAAAGGAAATTTAAATAATAAAGGATTTTCCATGCTACCAGCTACTCAATTACAAATAACTATGGTGGAGAAACGGTTTAAACGACGTAATGGCTATAGAATATCATCGACCATTATTATCATCATCTATTAAAAACAAAATAAATCCAACGCTCAAAATCACTAAAACTCTAGAAAAAAATTTATAAAAACCGAAATGTTTTCGAGTTTATTCGATAAACCTCAATCATTACTCAAGTACACAAAATAGCCGGGAATATGATGGCTAATGAAATTTTCTTTAAATGGAATATGAAAGTTCAATAATATTATTCCTCGTCGCCAAGATTAACGTTTTTTAATGTAAATTAATTGAACCGACCTTGCTATTTCTCCAGATTTTAATTATACGCTTCTGAATTGAAATTGGAAAATTTTTATTTGTGGACTAGACTAATAAGCTAATCAGTCTAAAATTATTTCTCACTATTTTTTTAATCAACCTAAATTTGTATTACCAAGAATTAAATACAGCAGTATACAACACCGAATTGCAGATCGTTATGTTGCAATTAACTGGAATATCAAAGAAATCAAGTTTCAGTTAAATACTTGGAACTATTCTTCAGTTATCCTTGCCGCAAAACAATACAACGTCGATTTCTTTGAATTCTGAAGATTCATTCAAATCCATGGGTTTCATTGAAGAGCTTCTAAAAAAAACGCACTTAATCCATCATTTAATCAACCAACCAGTCCAAAAACAAAGCTCTCAATCACTTAAAGTAGAGGCATTCCTCTCACTAGTAGGCGGGATTGCAGAAAGCGAAAGAGAGGCAGGCAGGGAAGGGGAGGTGGTACATCTCGTCCATTGAATACTAAAAACCCTTTCTTCATTTGCCTCGACCAAAGTACCGCTGCCTCCAGATATATAGTTGGAAATTCGCCACCTATCGCCTAATGAAACGACCGGCGACAAAGATAGGCAGAGCAAAAAATAAAATAAAACAAAAACAAAAGACGGCGACCGATAACCCCGCGACACCGACGCGAAATCAAGAGCCGCCGGCGCCGTTTCGTCACAATAAAAAAAAAACGAAACATAAAAGGACGAACGCGTGACAAAAATATAAAGGGATACAAAAGAGCGCGTGTTATCGAACTCCCTTTCTTCCTCTCTTTCTCGCAGTCGTAATATACCAGATGAAGCGAGAATGGAAAGAAAAATAACAACATTTATGCGAAAGTGTCACGAAAGACCCGGAGAGAGAGAAAGAGGTTAATTTTCCGACCAAGGGAAAGGGAGTCAAAACGAATCCGTTACGTACCTGTCGCCAAAAATTGAGTGCAAACAACAAGAGGGAGGAAGAGAAATGGGGAGGAGGAAAGAGTGAGAGATACGGGGGGGGGTTGGAGGGCGTTAGTTATCGCGTCAGACGACAGGGGCGCTTTTATCCCCACTCCAAAATAAGACGAGCGGGCGACAAATGAATCGACGTAGAGGGACTCAAATCGCATCAAAATCTTTCTTTTTTCTCCCTTCCTTTTTGCGTCTGTATTTTTCTTTTTTTTATCCCTATGACAGCGGACGTCGGGACTCGGAGATACAAATTAAACGGGTATTCGATTAATCAAATGCTTTTAAAAAGGGTTTCGTTTTTTTTTATTTCCGAGGAAAGAGAGAGAGAGAGATAGGTCTGTTAAAACTGCGCAAAATAATTTTACCGTTAACTCGAATGCTACTTTGAAATAGAGGAGTAGGGATGGAAGGGTTAATGGGAAGAGGATGGGGAAGAGGGTGAGATCTGAAGAGGGAAAATTGTAGAAGGGATTGTAGGAGGAATTGTAGTAATGAATTGTTAGGGAGAAATTGCAGGGTGGACTGCATTTTGATTTTGAGGGGGTCTTTGTATGTGGACCTGCAGTGAGGATGGTAGTTAGTATTGTAGGGAGAATCTTAGGGGAAGGAATTTAATTGGAGAATTGTAAGAGGGAATTGTAGGGGAAGGGAACTGTAGGAGAAAATTGTATGAGAAAATTGTAGGGGGAACTGTAGGGGGATTACAGGTGGAAATTGTAGGGGAAGGTGTTACGTGGTGGAATTATAGTGAGGAATTGTAGGTTAGAATTATATGAGAGAATTTTAAGGTAGGAATTACGGGGGAGAAATTGAAGGGGGGAATTGTAGGTGAAATTGTAGGGGAAGATGTAACATAGTGGATTTGTAGTGGGGAATTGTAGGGAAGAATTAAACGGGGGGAATTTTAGGGGAGAATTTTGGAGTAGGAATTACAGGGGAGAAATTGTGTGGGGGAAATTGTAGGGTGGAAATACAGAGGGAAAATGTAGCGGAGGAATTATAGGGAGAAAATAAAAAGATTGTAGAGTAGATTGCATGAGGCATTGTAATGGTGTTTTAGGGAAGACTAGGGTCGAGGGAGGATGGAGGTAGCGGGAGGAGAGGGGAGCAGAGGGAGGGAGAAAGGGTCTGGTGGTATCTTGGAGAACGAGAGGGTCATCCTCATCTGGTCATGACGAGATTAGGGACGGCAGAGGTTCGAGACGAGCCCAAACAGGAATAAGACCTATTTGTCAAGACGTCAATGTTTCGACCTCAACCTTAAAGGGATAGACGTGGTTCTTTGTGGACACTTAACCTTAACTGTTGCAGGGGTGTGCGAGGATAGTCATACACGTGTGCTCGTCTGTTTGCGTAGGAGTTTATAATTATGCATGTTCCCGTATTTACGTCGTTATATTTATGGGTGTTTGTACGTGCACGCCCACGGAGTTCCTATTGTTTACTACGGCCGTGTGAAGTTTAGAGGGAGAATAGTTATAATTGGATCGCGTTATTCACAGGGCCTAGAGACGTAAAGGCGGCGATATTGATAACTAAATGCGATTACCAAAAAAAATAAAGTACAGGTGAAAAACATGTAATTTTGCATCTTCCTAATATGAAGAAGGATAAATGTTTAACGATAAAATTAAGCGATTCATAGTTAAATTTCACTCATAACCATGAAAGTAGGGAGAACATCAAAATATGAGAATTTTCATGATTAGAAAAAATTAAATCGAACGAAAAGATCGTGCGAAGAAATGAAATCTTTATAACCTCTGTAAACTTTCGCACTTCTTACAATCCCGGATTGCCCTTTTGTATGGAACTATGAGAGATTTTCCGTAATGTTTTCCAGGGAATGTAGAAACACAGAACTGATTTAATGAAGTGGCGGATGTAATGGGGCCGTGCCAGGGGCCACATGAAGGGGCCCCGAAAAAAATGTTCGTACATTTATTCTCAGAAATATTAAATATCATAGATAGGTCCGTGATTATTCTTCGTAGTACTTCCTCGTTTTTCACCCGATCTGTTCATTTTATCTCATATACTCCATACATAGCATTCTATCAACTTCTTGCAGATATACTCCTTTATATTCTTCGTTAGTGGGAGTTTCTTTCTTCTGAAAGAGGTGTTTGCTTTTGATTTCATCGGTACATTTTGCTTCTCTCGTTATGATGCTTGCAAGGTATTTATAGACTGAAACTTGTTCTAAAGGCTTTCATCTAATACCAATGCTCAAATTTTCTTCTTTATTAAATATGAAATATATTAAATTTAAAAATCATTGAAATATCTTTATGATTCCATAGAAAAACGATTGTTAAGAGGTGTCACATAATATGGTAGTCGTTAGGAGAGGTTTCACTATATACTTAAATTGCAGGGTCCCTAATTGTTTAGCGCCAGTGGCTCCATAAGGCTTAAAACCTCCACTGATTTAACAAGTCATTAATTTCGATGCACACACTTGCTGTCAGGGAAATTCGGAATCAACGTCCAGTTACGACACGTCACTCGAAGTTCCGTCTACACTACCGACGCCGCCTCTCTTAACTACATATATGCAAATTTCTCGAAATCCTATTGTTTAAAATTGCATCGTTCGAATCTTTCCCCTCCACGACCATTACTCCCACGGCAACGGCTCTGTTTCGTTCAAAAATTCCATTCGGCAGACGCAACGCGCACGAACTACTACACAATCAGGCGACGTGTACATACACGGAAAAGCGGTGACCGACTCGTAGTTTAAGCTTATTGTGAACACAAAGCAACACGGCGTCCCTAATTAATGAAAATGATGCTGTGTTCCAGATCAACATTTGTGAGTATGGACGGCTTTAAAACCGCAGTCGGTGGACTTTTTCGGGATCGAACCGAGGACCTCAACACGAAGGCGCAGCTAGTTCACAGTCGGCGTTCGATTCTCTCGCGGGATGATTTATGAATGGCTCTGCTTCCAAGCGCAGAAGGCAAACAGATAACTCCTCAACCCTCATTCTGTTACTATGACACCCGCATACGTCTATCCGGTACCATTCGGCAGTCTGAGTTGTGCGTGTGAGTGTGCATTGGTTCAAGGTAATGAATGGCGATTGATCGAACGCTAGACACAATCTTTCACGATCTTCGCTAATGACGGAGGACCTTTTAAGCTCCCGGCGGAGATTTCTTTATCCGCGGAACAATCCAAAAGAATATTCCTGAGGCGATTATGCATCAAAATTAAAGCAAATTTACAGAGTGGGATTCCATAATAAGTGTTTCTCTCTATTCATTTCTATGGGTTTGGATTCAAGAACAAGCATTTTAAAAAAGTACTGATCTCAGGTATTTCCAATAGCCACGACAAGGTTATGAAAAAGAGAGATAGCATTATGAGCTAAGTATTTTCTTTTAAATGCTCGTTCTTTTATTTTTCAGCCATAAGTAGAGCGCGATAATTCTCTATTGAATGGAATACTTATGTTCCGAAATAAAGGTTCGCTAAAATCCGGTGGCGTATCGGACATCATCGGGTGGTGGAAGGCCCATGACCAAAGGGGGGACAATATCCATTTTATAGGAATATGATTCCGTGGCGGAAGGCCATTGTGTTTCCGAAACGCTTTTCCTATGCTTCAAAGAAGCGTTGTGAATAATTTATCCGCGGCCCTTGCAATTCTTTGGTACAAGAAAACAACGACTATGTTCGAGACATAACGCCAATTATTATTATGCTTGAAGTGAAATTCTCTACCTGGCAGTAGAAGAGAACGGACGTGCCTTTCATTTCCTCCAGCGGAGTCCTGCGGATTTACGAGCGGCCATTGCAGCGGTAGCATTAGAGTAGAAGTAGCTGTACTGTTAAGTAGAACAGTTTCTTTTTTTCATTACTTGTTAACCTTTCGTATAGTTTATTTACTTATAGTAGTAGTTATCTTAACTTATAACCTACTTGTCTTTTTTAAATCGTAATAGTTAGTAGTCGTATACCGTAGTGTAGTAATTTTTCTAAAACTCCATTTGCGTATTGCTTTTTTACGCCGATATTTATATTGCAATTGTTATTAATTTCTTTCCTCTCTATACACGTAAGTTCTTCCTTTCATTAGAATTGTACGCCATTTGTGTGCTAACCTGTGTTGTATTAACGTTGTTTGTGTAGTGAATGACCCTTTCCCTTTCACTTTTTACCTGTGTTAACCTTGCATTACAGCCTTTAAGTTAAGTAAGTTAACCACTAGTAAGTTAGCCGAGTACTTCGTTATATTTTAATATATTTTAGCTAGTACAGATTAGTTTAGAGTTTAGGATGTCTTCTCTAAGGACTCTCGTTTCCTCCATTTTGCGCGACGCAGGTTTGGAGGCCATGAGGTCTCGAATCATGGAGCTTGAGAGGGTGGTTGCTGACCTTCTTCAGAGGGTGGAAAAGACCGAGGCGGTTTTGGTGCGTGTGAGGAGTGCGGGGTCTTCCCTGAAAGGGAACCGCGCCAAATTGGCGGCTCGGGTTCGCCCGGGTGCGGAAGTCGGTAGAGCGATCAGGGTTGTCCGTGACTTCACATCGCGGGCTGAGGGTGCTTGGGTCGGGAAACCCGACGAGTGGAGAGTGGTGTCCACTCGGGGGGATCGTGGGTGGTGCTGCGGAGGCAGGGAGCTGGGAACGTTTCGGTGGGCCCTCTTCCTGTCAGTAACAGGTTTGCCACGGCCGGAAGCCATACCTGCGTTCATTATAAACTCGCTAGCGAACGAATTAGCTCCGTACCATAATATCGTATTCACAAAATCTTTAGATGAGGGAGTAGTTACTTTGATACGGAAAACAGCCCACGTTACACCTATAGGTACACTAAACGGGAAGTAATTAAAAGTGGAGAACTATCGCCCTATATATCATGGTTTCCGGAGAGGCAGGTCATGCAAGACACAGCTAGCTCTACTCACACATAATATTGTGAAAGCGGCGGACATAGGAATAGGGGTAGATGCAGTATTTTTAAACTTTAGGAAAGCCTTCGACATCTTTTCACACGCATAAATAGTGCAAAAATTAAAGGCATATTCAATTGTAAATTGGATCGCTTCGTTCCTTTCGGATAGAACCCAGAGAGTAGTTCTCGATGGAGTTGCATCAGACGTCGTCAAAGTGACTTCCGACGTGCCTCAGGGAAGTGTAATCGGACCGCTGTTATTCTTAATATAGGTATATATAAATGATTTAGCGGATAATATAAAGTGTAAAGTCAGACTTTTCGCGGATGATACACTTGTGTATGGTGAAATCAACACAATATACGACCAGGAGACTTTGCAAAGGGACCTTCAGGCTATTACGAAGTGGTGTAAAGATTGACAACTCGACCTGAATATAGAGAAAAGCGCCGCAATGAATTTCATCCGTTACCCGTACGAAATATCTGGATTGAAGCTAAAATACGTCAATAGCTACAAATACCTAGGAGTCACACTCAGTAGCAACATGTCTAGTAGGGAGCATATCAAAACCGTCATAGAATCGACAAACAGGGTTTAAGGACTTTCCTCAAGAGTCCTGCGGGATGCCACTAGAATGTGAAGAAAATCGCATACTTTTCCCTAATACGACCTGTCGTGGAATGCTGTTGCGCCGTCTGGGACCCTTTCGAGGAGGGCCTAACTAGAGAGCTCGAAATGGTTCGGCGTAGAGCGGTTATATTTGTAAAGGGAGAATATCGGAATGATGCGAGTGTATCAGAGATCTTTAGGGACCTGAAATGGCAGACGTTGAAGAGTAGAAGAATTGAATACAAAAGGAAACTATTTGAAAAGTTTAAAAGCTCCGAATTCGTTGAAGACGTACGCGGCATAGTTGTACCCATCGGTGTTAGTGAACGTAATGTTAGATCAGAGCGTACGGGAAAATATGTCGAAACAATCGCTAGAACTGAGAAATATATACTACAGATCCTTTTTCCCAGACACGATAAGACAGTCCAACAGAGGCATTAGTTAGAGTTCATTTGGTGCTGTGATACCCCCTGCCAAACGCTTCTGGTGGCTTGCAGGGTATTAATGCAAATGTAAAATGTAAAAATCGCCTATCTGTGAATGTACGCCTTTGTTTAAATAATAATTAATACTTTTCTGCGGCAAAGTTTCGGTTTCGGCTATTTCGTTCAACACGTCACAATTGCATAAGTGTGCAATTACTGGCAGGTCATATCACAGTCCGCTCCAAATTCAGATAATTTTAACGATTAGGTCCAACGCTTCGGATAGCAGAACATGACTTAATGCTCAAATACTCGAATTTATATGCTTCATTTTTAGTCATAAAATACCTTTCGGAAAAGGTGTTTGAAGAACAGAATGTCTCTTTCGATCAACTTGACCAGAAGATGCTGAATTAATTCACACCTCAAATAAATTTCGTTTGGCAGCAAAATATAAGCTGAATCATGAAGGCTTTTGTTTGATATAATAATCTAATGTTCCAAAACATAGATAATCTCTAGACAAAAGCAATTGTGCCATGTTTTTCGTAGATTCATCCGTCGGGATGTAACGTTTTAGGTAAGTCAACAAACGATATGCAAACTTCAACTGGATGGAAAGAGCATTGTATTTACGCGCAATCTAATATTCTCCAATTACCCTATATGTACCAAACCGACAACTTTTGAGCGCTGCAAATCGGATCGCATATGATTAATTATTTTTATTTAGGAGAACAGAGTGCGGTGATGAGATTCAAAAGAGATTAATCGAGGAAAAACCTTGTATTCGCCAATATTCCGAATTCCCACGCACTCCGTGTTCATTAAAAAAATGCTTTCGCAAATTCGATGTATGTATTCCGTTACATTAACATTCAGCGAAGTCCCGCGGACATAAACAATTGATTCAGAATATTAATTATTCACCCCCAAAACCCTAACTTCGATGGAATATTTCGTGAATCACTTGAGCATCAAACCAATTTCAAAAGGAAGCGACGAATCGAAGGTTAATGTTTGCTGATATCTGCGAATGACAAATGACGGCGAAACAGCTAAGCGGCAAACGAGAAATAGTTTCCATTGCTACCACAAAGGATGCACACAATATGAGGAATTAAAAATCATTTTATTACACGAGAAGCATCACTGTATGTAGCAGTGGCGTGCGCAGGAGGAGGGGGGGGGGGGTCCATGGGGGCTGGAATCCCACCCCCCTCTTCAGAAGTAAGACAAACGTCAATAAATTAATTAACCGATCGCTATTAGTTCTGCCACTTTAAAATTCACCTATGTAATTCCCATTTATAATCACTCGCTCTTTAATTACTAAGTATTAATAATTATATAAAAATTATTTCAGTTTTTTAACATCGAGTTTCATTTTTGTTCCTTAAGAATAGGTACTATAATTTAGATCTCACCTTAGGTATGTAGTTACATATTCACATATAGAACTAGTAAAAAAAGCTACCATAACACGGTGATATCTAAGATGAAATGGGGATTTAAAAATTACCTTCCTATTTAAAATATGCCCATACATCAAAACATCGCATTTGGAAATGTTAATGAAGCAAGCGGTTTTACTTTTATAGGGTTCGGGAAAAGACAGAACAACTGAATCACGTATACAGTTTTCTGTTCTCCGTGCACATGCCATTTTAACGCAACGACCATAAGGGCGGAGATATCGTGGCCCAGACGAAACGTGATTGATTTTAATTTAAAACGTGCCATACCATTACGGCGCAATATCCGAACCCACGCCGCCCCAAACAGCCTTTCCCACTTACTATTCGTTGCAGAGAACGCACGTTCGTTAAGGATACGGGAATGTTTTGCATTGAGCCTCCACATCCACGGCATGGTTATTGGAAAACTTCTGAAACCAATGACTATTAATTTTCTCCTTTAATTGTGGTGTTACGGCGAAGCAGAGAAAGGGTTGTGACACTCGACAAAAAAATGAAGAAAAGTTTACCACAGAATAAAAAGTACTTCGATTGAATAAACTTCTGAAAAAAACTTGGGGGAAGATTCAGTGCTTGAATCAGAACGGATGGCGAATTTCTTTATGAATTCTTTGTTAAGATGTTCGCGATTCTAACTAGAATTATTATTATTATTATGCTGCTCTTTTCTGTTTTAATTTTCAATCTATCGAGATGTTATTTTATTTTTCCAATCACGAAAGGACCACTAATCCAATACCGAATTAATAGTGAGATGAAAAAGGAATGAATTTTTGGAAGGAGAAAGTACTATGGAAATGAGTACCTAAAACAAATTCAGAGTAGCCATTATTCGCACGCTGAACTGTGGAAATAACCATTTCGCTTTATATGTTTCTAATTGCAGTGCGCGTGAAAACCTCTCCTTACGTTTAAAAGGTCTGTAACGTTATCCCCCGAACATTAAAGAGAAGAAGTTTTTAGGCTATGTCTCTCGAGGGTTTTAGTTTACTTGAGATTCACTTCTTTGCGGTTTATAAGCAATTAGTATAGGTATGCGTCTATACGGGAGACGCATTCTTTTTACAGAAAAAAGTTCTTCGGACGAAAGTAATGCATTAACTGCCTCGCATTTTATAACGTCTACCTACCCAATTTCCCAACCGGTTCAGTTCTCGATAAAAAAGACGCCGGTTTTATCGTTGCCATGGCTTCTGCTACGGATAAACAAAGAGATTCTATTCGAAAAAAATACAACTTCGCTCAAATATTATTCATTCGATACAATTCTATTAATTACGTTACGCGCTGCGAACAGGCTGCAGCAGCGAGCAAAGTTGCACGATACAAGCAAAAATATCAAAGAGCCTCGTGATGTATTATTTACTGAACAAGCTTATGCATAATAATAAAGGGCAGCGCCAGAACACTCGGGGTTAATGGTTTTAGGCCTTCTCGGGTTACCGAGGCGGTGGCACGGGTCCCTTGGGTCCACACCGTGAATCACACTACAAAAGCATCTCCCCTCCACAATTCCAACATCCCCTCAATGCGAGAGAGAAACACAAATGCATCACAAACACACACACACACACTCTACGGTCATTTTAAACTGCGTCATTTGAATAAAGGTTATGCACAAATATTAGTTAGCTTACCAAAGTAGACATGCAGAAATTTAATAAAGAGTTAATCAAGAACCACGAAAAAAAACAATGGAGAATATAAAATAAAAAAGGAAGCTAAAGCCTATCGATCGGCAGAAGCCTCTTGCTGCCATTAAAGACGAGAGGATGTTAGATTTTTCAAAGTGGAAAATAAAAACGGAAGAATAATTCTAGGTCAAGTTTCAGAGAAAATCTGTATGAGTGGAAGGGGAGAACGAGGAAAGAATTTCACTCAATTAGAAGTACGTAATTATATCCCAGAATAGGTTCAAACGAACAATAAGAATGAAATATACGCTATATCTGATAAAATATCAACTTAATCGTACGTAAAAGATTTTTTCACATGTGCAAGAAAAGGGAACATTCCCAAAATCAGATAATCATGCCAAATTCTTCCATTTCGCAAAAAATATTACGTAAAAAAACATTTAAATAATTACCGTCCAATCAGACTCTCCCAGAAAACTCCCAAACAATTTTTAAAAAATACCATTCGCATTCAACGCTAATATTAATAAGCCCGAACTGGAGAAAAAGCCAGAATTATTGGTGGATGTGTGGAATCTTCATCGGAGAGATTATCAGCTGCACAAAATAGTATGAATGTACCTCTGTGATCGAGCATCATCGATAACGAAAAGTATTTCGACTTCGTTGGTATTTCATCTATATTAAATATATCGCAGAAACAAAGAGTATAAGATAACTGCATTGATGCAATAAAGAATATTTACAAGAATTCAACATCTCTCGTCCACGTGCAAGGAGAAACGGGGGCTTTTAAAGGTTGAAGAGGAAGTGAGCAAGGACGTATCACGTCTCTTAAATTGTTCAAATCGGTTCCACAGAAAACTGCACGCCCGAGAAAAAGTTATAAAGATAAACGAAGAGCATTTGAACCATATGCGCTTTGCTGATGGAACTGCACCGTTTGCGTGAATCCCAGAAGGGCTCCAATGAATTGGAACTAGAAAGCAAATGAATCCTAACAAAACCAAGGTCACGCGCAAACTCTTTTACTAACCCTCGGAAGAAAAAAATCAATGGATCTGAACTCGTCAAAGTCGCTAAGTACGTTTATGTAGGTCAACTCATCGCTACAGACGGATCGCTTTTTGGGAAAACCAAGAGATAGACGAATATCATATGAAATGCATACGTCGCTAGATCAAACATCTCTGATTTTCTGAAAAGGAAACCGTATGACCAGAACGTTCAGCCCCTTTCAACCAACGTGTGCGAAACTGTCTGCTAGAATAGTCCAGCGCCTGCGAATCACACAGACAGCCATGAATAGATGCATGCTAGTTGTCACATGAACGTGAAAGGAGAGCACGGGTGCGAAAGCAAACTAAAGAGAACCGCATAATTAAAAGAGTGAGAGCGTTAAATGTCGATGAAAAGGGTCACCACGCAAGATGGAATGGCCAACATATAACTTCTAAAATAACGGAATAGTTTCCGAAAGAAATCAAAGGACCGAAAATGGGGGGACTGAAGGGACAGAAAAATTATTACGTCTAACTTGTATGAGAAACAAGAGGCAGGAATATTCAAAGAATAATCTTGAGGAAAAATTCCTCTGGAAAATGATAAAGGAGAATTGGTGACAACTGTTTTTTATGCGTAATACGCGGCTCTTTTCATCTTATTTAAATAGCATTTATATCTGTCTCTGTTTAAATTTTTTGCATATATCTACAAACATTCATCTGTACACATTATTCTGCAGCAAAATTTGTTTTCTTAAGATGGCCAATCTTCAGCTCATTCACAGATAAACTACCTCCTTCCAATGGCCATACCAAGATTAGGAAAAATAGATAAGTTCGTTCGTTTACGAAGCGGACGCCGTGAGTGGTAGAATTACAGTCTACTGCTTTGTAATCGAAATGCATCTCTAGTTTCCCCAACCTTTTAAAACCTGTTGGAGAGTTCATCAATTTTATCTCAGCGATAAGGTCCGCTCGATAATTATATTTATAACTAGAATAAGTGCCCGTCGAAAATGACGGGGAGTGATTTGATTTATTGGCACGGTACATTTTAAATAAAAATGTATTGAGTGGGCATTAATTCGAACAATGCACATACAGAGTTGGTTAGCCGCTTCCTTTTATAGTCTTCCGCACTATGACAATCCTTCCTGGACTCTGAAATTGTTTTGATGCTCACCATTTAAATGACGCGCTATGCAAACGGCGGTTTTCACGTTTTTTTATATTTTATAATTAATTGAACATTTCTTTGAAAACAAAGGTGTTGTGAAATCTCTCTTATAGCAATTGCATGCCTTTCAGCATCCAATCTTCGTCATTCATCGGTTGCTTGCTGACTTGCATTTGCACGGTGCAGCGTTCTTTCTTCTGATTCTTTCTCCAGACTTTGCCTTGCAACCCAAAGTTGTCCCCTTTCTCTAGCTAATCTTCGTTTTCTATCTGCTTGTGTCTCATCATTTCCATCCATTGCTATAAATGATTAAAGCTTATTTTTTGGAGACATTGAAATAAAAATTGAGCTTACTAATTAATCAATCAATCAGCGGAATAATTTCTTTGAAAACTATCTGAACGAAAATAAATCAACAATTTATTTCAAAATTGTAAACTGTTAACACGCCAAACTTACCTAAATATTTTCTTTCAAATGCTTTAATTTGCTTAAAAATGTAAATTTCAGTGAAGAATTTATCGAAGAAAAATTGATTTGAAATCTATTCTGAATAAAGTTGGCTTTGCGTAATAATACAGACGATATATTAACGTGAGGAATACAAAGCAATTATCACAAAATATTACTACTTTTATTCTAAACAAATCAAAATAAAATATTAGACTTAACGATATCTAAATCAAACTTCTATGAATACTGCAAGTTATAACAATGAAACTAGGTCGCTATGTAAAAAAAGTACCGATTTAGGCCACAGACTGGCACAAGTAGTCCCATTTCTGCGTTATTGTGTAAACAAAGCGTTTAATACAGATACACAAACCAGGCCTTTTATATAAGAGTAATTAGATCATCCTCAATTATTTTCAAAACGTTTAGCAAAAGATAATTTCTCGCTGTTGTCACACGCTCATGATTGCCCTTTTCTATTATTTCATTAATTATTAGAAAGATAAAATACCTTTTCAGAATGTAAAGACATTAGTTCCAAATTGTACCATTAAAACATCCGTTTCCACGGTACTTCAAAACGTTCCCTCGTAATCTATTACGTCCGTGAAGGAAACAAAGAGACGTTACTGGAAAGAAATAGCGAACAAAGGCCAGCGTCAGCCAAGATAAATTTACAAGCGACACCCGCGATTTTTTCTCGAACACGTCGATTATTACCACTTTCAAAATAAGACCGATAAGTAGACCGACTAGACCACGAAACCTTTCAGTCGGAGTGGATTCAGTCAATATCGCGCAGAAGAACAGGAAGAAGACGAATTTAAAATGCCGACGGAAGAGGCGACACCATTAGAGCCACGACGGGAACACAGCATTCATAAAATTCGCGACACAAAAAAAGAAGAAACGAACCGCTACGAACGTCTCGACTCGTTCAGACAGCCTCGAACCAGTCCTTAACGACGTTCTCTCTCTTTTTTATTAAACTCGCCGTCTGCATTACTCACTCGTACCGTAAGGTTAACGCTCCTTATAACAAGAGTTCAGGAGTAGAAAAATATGAAAAATTAATCTCCCTCTTTCTGGCTAAACCCCACGCCGATTTTAATGCATAAGCTGGGAAAGGAGGAATGGGTTTTGGAGTGGGAATTTGAGTGGTAGGAGGGCGCGCATAATTTGCTCTGGAACCGATGACTGGCTGGCTGGGAATATATGCTATTCACGCATATAAAAGATCTTGAACAATTTCACGGTGGGTGAACACGCTCGCGTGCCAACGTAAACACGTCCCTTATGCAAAGTCGAAAGAGGGCAAATCTTCCCCGGGGACAGTTAAGGCACCGGCGTGTCGAATCCGTCCGTTGCAAAGCGACGCGGGCAACAATACTCTCCCACTCCCCCCCTTTCCCTCAAGTCTACCTCCCTTCTTCCACTTCCTCCACTCTCCCTCCGTGCACCTCCAACACGAGCCCTCTGGTGACCTAAATGGCAAGTGTTTAAATATTCCAGAGCGGAATGGGAAGGTGGTATTAGAATGGATGAACGGCGGTCGGAAGGAGAAGGGGCCAAGAGATGAGGTGTGTGTGTGTGCGTGCGTGCGAGGTAGGGGAGCGATGTTAAATACAAAACGATCCCATCCATTCCGTCGACGCCTCTTCGACAGCTTCTCTCTCTCTCTCCTCCTATAAACGATAGCATGATGGTATTGCAGGGAATCCTCTCAGGAGTAGAGCCTTTTTTTCTCATTGCAATAATTCACCCCATTTCTCTCTCTCCTTTTCACCTCCTCTCCCTCTCCTTTCTTCGAACCCTTTTTGACGCGCAATAATGGAACGTGAGAAAATCCGCAAAGAGGCAAGAATTCTCGCCTTCTTTATTTTATATATATATATATATATATATATATATATATATATATATATATATATATATATATATATATATATATATATATATATATATATCATCAGCCTTGTTCAGTCCACTGACGGATGAAGGCCTCCCCCAGACTTTTCCAGTTTTCCCTGTCAACTGCCTCCCTCCTTCAAGTTTGCCCCAAGAACTTAACAAGCTCTCTGTCCCACCTGTCTTTCGGTCTTCTTTTCAGTCTCTTGGTGTTTCTTGGGATCCACTGCTACAAGGCCCACTGCCATTTTAGTGCCTTCAATCTTCTAATCATGTCACAGACTCCCGTCTTCTTTCTTACCCAGTCGTTCCTCTTGAAGTCTCTACGGGTGATCCCTAACATGCATCTCTCCATGCTCCTCTGTGTTGTTTGCAGGCGCTGTATCATTCTGGCGTTCGTGGTCCATGTTTCACATCCATAGGTTAGAACAGGCAGAACACATTGGTCATACAGTTTCCTCTTTAGGAAGACTGAAATATATGATTTAAAGATGTTTGCATTCTTGCCAAAAGCATTCCATGACATCTTCACTCTCCAGTTTATTTCTCCAAGAAGCGAACCAACAGTAGTGATGAGTTGACCCAAGTGAACATAGCTGGTTACTTCATCTAGTTCTGCTCCGTTGATATGTATCTTCTCAGAATTTGTGAAGAAATTTTACATAACCTTTGTTTTATTAAGATTCATCTTAAGTCCAGCTTCTCGGCTTGCTTGCTCAAGTTCTTCGGTTCTTCTACGGAGCTCTCCTGGGCTACCTGCAAACAGTATGATGTCATCTGCAAAGCGCAGGTGATGTTCTCCATCTACCTTTATGCCTTTTTCTTCCCAGTCTAGCGTTTTGAATACTTCCTCTAGAGCTGCTGTAAATAACATATGGGACATACATAGTATCTCCTTGTGTCACTCCGTTTTCGGTCTTAAAGGCATTCGTTTCTTCATGCAATTGTTGTCGCATTTTCGTAGATATTCTTGATCAAGGTGATGTACGTTTCTTCTACTCCTTGTTTTTTTAGTGCACGTAACACCGACGAAGTTAGTCGATGAAACACATACATAGCGGTAATTCGTACTCATTAGTCCGACTGATTATCTCTCTCACGACTTGGATGTGGTCCATCGTGTTATACCCACTGCGAAATCCAGCTTGCTCTCTGGGTTGGGCAGAATCAAGATGGTTTTGAAGGCGCATAATAAGTATTCTGGTGAATATTTTGTAGACTGTTGGGAGTAGGCTGATCGGTCCGTAGCTATTCAAATCTTCTTGGGAACCTTTCTTGTACAGAAGGATAATACATGCGTGGTTCCATGTTTCTGGTATCTTTTTCTTCCTCATACACAAAGTAAAAATCTTAGCGAGAATCGTTTCCATATGATTACCCGTTGCTTTGAATACTTCCGCTGTAATACCATCCACTCCAGAATCTTTTCCATTCTTCACACTTCTGATTGCGTCTCACCTCTTCCGGAAGGATATCTGGGACCTCTTCGGTGAGCATATTTCCATCATCATTTGCTAGAGGATCCTCATGCAACTTGATGTAAAATTCTTGTACCCGTTTTAGGATTAATATCCTACTATGGGTTATGGATCCGTCGACTAGCATCAAGGCCACCAGCTGTCTCTTTCCGATCGAGAGATATTGCTTCATTTTCTTGTTTTCTATCGTTTTCTCGATTAGCTCATAGTTATATTTCTTCACATCTTCCTTGATGCACTTCCATATAGTTTTGTTTAGTTCTGCAAGATGGATCATTTCTGTAGGATCATTAGTAATTTTCATTTTCCTTCTTTTTTACATCAGCAGTCTTGTTTTTTCGGCAAACTTTTTCTCTGGCTTTGTTTTAACTGTTCCACCTATTTCTTGAGTTGTTTCCTTGAGTATCTCTATTAACTGTGATTCAACTCCTTGGTCTTCCAGCGCACTAAATCGATTTTTCAGTTGGAGCTAAAATTCTTCTTTTCGTTCTTGACGGTTGTAGGAAAGTTGAAAAATAACTTTAAGTGCTTATCGGTCGACGTTATGTAATAAAAACTAGACTGAGGCGCTAAATCAAACAGGTATTATTAGCCCTTTTAAATATTGACTTTATTGTATTCAATATACACGCTTTATTTTATGAAATTGACTTCATCTGTAATAATTATTCCTATAGATTAGGGGTGTCCAACCTATGGCCCGCAAAGGGTATATTTGTGCGACCCGCAAAGCCACGATAAAAAACCAATCCGAAATTTTTAACACAAATGCATACAGTTTTATGAAAATGTTTATAATAAAACTTTTAATATTGGAATGTCAACCAAAAAAACCTCATTTAGATTTAATTTTCACTTAAATGACACATCATAATATATGTATATAACTTTCGATTTAAACTCTAATCCTGCCGGAAGAAGAATTGACAATTTCCAATGCTGCCCGCCGAGGGATTCGTAACCATCGATCTGGCCTGCCATGTAAAAAAATGTTGGGCACCACTTCTATAGTGATTAAGGGAGCTTGTCTTACGGATGAAATCAAATAGGCACAATACCTATCTCCAATTAAATCTCCATAAAAAGATTACGAAAACCTGATTCCAGTCGCGGCTAAAAAGTAGCAATTTATCACCGCTGAATCATCATAATTTTTGTAGCCGAAATGCGAATTTGATTTTCATATAATGTTTATGCCTATCGGAGATACCTTTTGTGTCATTATAATTAAATCCCTAATTAAGCTCCACCATAGGTGAGTGCATTTATATGCGCATAAAATGAACTGGCAGAGGTCAGAGCGTGCATTCCCATTTCTATGCAATGCCACAAGACCGCTAATGTAAAGGTACCGAACGCTAACGCTTGTAAGCTTCGGACTGTGATCAATACGAATTCAAAGGTCTACGTAATTTTACTCACATTCCCTGAAATTAAATCATCTCACCAGCACCTATGTCGAAGCTTCAAATCCCGAATGATTCTATTTGCGTTGGCGAATCCTTTTCAAGGGCACATATTGTTTTTCAGGTGGAACCATGCGCAGGGTTGGCCAAAGAGGGGATGCGGCAGATGAGAAGGAACCGAGTCCCCGAATAATGGGAGCCCCAGAAGTATCAAGTGTAAATTCTGCAAAAACGTTTACTAAAAATCCCTTTCAAACTTATTTCCAATAAATAAACACTCCGTAAAAGCTTTAACATTAAACTGGTGCTCCATAAATCGTTCGTTATTACTATAAATATTAATATCGTGAGGCCCCCATTGATATTCTCATGCATGGCAGACTCTGCCCATACGCAAACAGGGAAAATTGTATTCGACAACTAGCAGAAGTCCCCGTTGAATTTCAAATGATTTAGGGAATCTGAAACTTCGATCGTGTAACATGTAAACATCGCAAGAATAACGTAGTACGCAGTTTTAACCGTCGAATAAAGCAAAAATGAAGAAAACCGGTCCGAATTTACCTATTTAGATGAATGAAGGAATAAAATCTTGCACTGTGAAAAATCGAAAATTACGTGTAAATTTATGGGAAAATAATTACTGAATTAAGCTCTCCCTCCCCACAAAATTTTTATCGCAATATAGCCTATGTTACCCGCAGGGTAATATTATATACCTAAGCGAAGTTTCGTGACGATATCTTCAAAACAAAAACTGTAAGCATAACCAGCAACATCACAATAATCAACAGAAGATGGACGAACAAAGAAACAAACGAAATTAATTTAACGAAAGACAAAAAAGTTAATAGAGAACGTTCAAGAATCACAGAGTGAATATAACCCTCCGACTAGCAGCTCGATTCTCTCATCCATGAGTTCTGTTACGAGAAAATTGTTTATATCAACAATACTTTGGAAACAATAAAATGATTTACCCAATCACAACTTGTGGAAAATCTATGTCTAATTAAGTTACGTATATTTAAAAACAGCTTTGGAGAACTGTACGCCACACGAAAATATCATTAAAAACTATTTGTTAGTAATATTTCTATTAGAATCAACAAATATTTGGTCGCCATCTAAATCAAGCAAAATCGCACACAGAAATTGAAAAACGATTTTACGTTAAAATCTTTCCCATATAAATGCATTGGACTCTCAACTTCGGCAACAATGGGAGTTGTCATGGTAGCTTATAATTGGTATTGTCATTAAATTGATAAAAATCACGCATTTTCTGAGTCTAAATGCATTTTTACGCTAATTCGATCCAGATTCTGTCTTCAGTAAAAAATAAACAGCGTTCTTTCCTTCATAGAACCATCCAAGTCTCGAGTTTGTGCCATGTTTCTAAGTAATTTTAAAATTAAAATGAAAAATAAGCTGCACTCATCCCTATGTTATTCAAATGGAGAAAGTGAAAAACGAAAATACTTTTTTTAAATTAGACAGGTCAATCAAATCGGTACAAAAACCTGAGAACACCACAACACTTTATTCGGGTTAAAATGACACCTTCCTCTTGTTTCTACGTGCAGTAGTTGCTGCGCTATAAAAAACATACATACATAAAAACACTTTTCCTTATAGATATGTATAGATGTACGTATAGATAGATTTATAGATTATAGGATTATTTCTTACAATATTTCTTCAAAAGCGATAGTAGTATCTAACAGTAAAGTTCGATATTAAACGCGTACTCGAAGAATAAGTGACACAACCTTCAGTATCCCGGTTCGACCTTTCGGATTAGAGGATTCCACAAGGTGTCCTCACACTTTCCCTTAAAATATACATCGCAGAGTTTCGGTTGACAGTAGCCACTTGTGTCCTTCCCCATCGGAAGCTCTCTCCATCTCTACAGCAAGGAAATAAATAAATTTCCCCTTCAACGGATCCTTTTCCCTATGACTTCTCGCCCTAGAAAAATCAACACAGGGAAAGGTAGCGCACGACAAGAAGGAAAAAATGCGAAATTTTTCGCGCAAACCGCTTGGAATATTCGGGTGGAAAAAACACACACTCTCGAGCGACTCGCATCGTAAATCCTTGGGCGGTTGAGGCTGCAGGAACACTAGCATCCATTTGCCGCCAAAGGAGAGGGGGGGGGGGAAGAGGGAGATGGTGGGAGGGGAGAGAAAGCCAGAGGGAGAGAGCAGGAGTGGAGAGAGAGGGAGAGAGAGTGAGAAAGGAGGAGGCCAAAATCAAACATAACCTCATCCGAGTTGATTTGCATACACTCGCTCTACCCCTCGCCCCTCTCTCTCTCCTACGCCGACCTCTCCCCTTTTCCTCCTCCCCTCCCCCATTCCCTTTCCTCCCTCTTATGCTCCCTCGACACATACACACACACACACGTCTTTTCTCGCTCCCTCGTGTTCAACTCTCTCGATCAATATTTCCTCCTCACCACCCCTTTCCCTCCTCACTTCTCCCTTTCTCTCCTTCCCTCCCCCTCCCTCCCCCCCCCTCTAACGCATACAACACCTCGTTCACTGGGTCCGGCAAAAGTTTTCCTTGGGTCGACAGCTAACCTACCCGAACCATCCCCTAAGGGCAGACAATCTCTCCCTCTCCCCTTTCTCTCTCTCTCCCTCTGTCTCTCTCTCCCCCTATCTTTCATTGTCCCTCCCCCCACCCCCCCCTCTCTCTCTCTTTCTCCCTTCCCCTTCGCACTCTTCCTCTCCGAGCAACCTCTCCGTCTTTTCCCTCTTTTCTCTCGCACCAACAACTAACCTCTCGGTGCGAATATTAATATTTTAGCGCCCCCCTGACTTTTACAGTCAGCACTCGACAAAAGGTTCAAGGAAAATCAAGTGGACGCCTACCCCTCCTCTTATGTATCTCTCTCCCTCTCCCTCCCTCTCTTTTCCTTCCCACTTGCGACTTTCCTGCCATTCCTTCCACACACACACCCTCTGCATCCTCCTCCTTTCGTCCCCTCTTTCTCTCCCGCTCTTTGGCGCTCTGCGTCGCGCGCCGGAGACAATTTCACCAAGTCGTCACGGAATATTTAACGGCGCCACCGTAAGTGAAATTAAACGAGAGAAAACGTGTTCCCCCCCCCCTCCTTGCACTCGCGTGCATGCGGAAGAAAAATTAAGAAAAAAATGAAGCCACTAACGTGCTCGACCGCTGGAGTGCGATATTTGCTTCGAAGATAAGTTGGAAAATATAAAAAAAATTGCGGTGAATAATTACAGGATTACATAATTTTGAACTATTCGTGCAATTAAAGCACCTCTATTTTTTTAAAAAATGAAAAGTACCGTATTTACCAGAATACGAGACTTTTCCTCTCCAATGTGCTTGAAAATTGTACCTCGGCCTAAAATCGCATACTAAGAAAATAGGTGTAGTTTGATGCGATACTTGTAACCATAGGTACCCGAATTTTTTTTCTAAAAAAGCGTATAAAAATTCATATTTAAAGTAGAATCGATATTGGCCTCTATATCGGTAAGCACGATACTTATCTTAGACATCTTCAATCGCCGTAACAAGGTTTGAAAAACCTGCAGCGCATTTTGGCTACTGTGGTGATTCTAAATTTTTAATAACCTTGATATGGAAAGTTACCTAAGTACTTACGTTATCAGTTTTTTTACGAGTATATTGAAGAGTTTATTCATGAACCTGTTTTCAGCCATAATTCGAGCTTGATAATTCTCCATTGTATTCGTGTAATAAGCACCTACTTTTATCATAACAGATTTTTACGGTAAACCTTTATATAGTGCGAATTGATTAGACACGATTAATGTGACATTTTTCTACCCGACATGTACAAAATTTAGGTCCACGTACATGTACGAAGTGAGAAAGTTCGTTAGAAAGAAAGATCATTGCTTTTACCATAAGGTGTTAGGTTTGCGGAACGCGGTTTTGCCCAGCGCGACCTTTTCCAAGAATGCATTGCGCAATTAGATTGTGCATTCGAAGTTATCAAATCGAAATTGTTCGAGCCGAGTCCTTTTCAACTATAAAGTATGTGCAAATAAACACATCCCAATTTATATAGGTAAATATACGAATGCATGAATATTCGCCACTAAGATGTTTGGAAGCTAAATAATCGTCCTTTGATAACTTAAGAACTATTTAACTATTTATCTGGCATATTGAAAATGAAATCAAAGCCTCCCGGACAATGAAGTTTACGGTGTCTAATAGGTCAAGAGGAAACATATTCTTAGAAAAGATTGCCTCGCAGAGCGCCGTTATATTGACGAGAGCCCACGACAGCGGCATTATGATTAATATACCATCTCTCTGTTACTTCGCTACCGAATATTTACATTTTCCTGTCCGTTAGTTCTTTAGGTCAGATTTTGAAAGAAAAAATACTGGTTTCCGAGATACCGACAAAGATAGCGTCGCGCTTGTAAATTACGCGCCCACGATTTGTGACTGCTCATCACACAATCCCAGAAACGCCTTTCATTATCTCCGTTGTTATATTTTATCGAAAACATTTGTGAAATAAAATAAATCGTGATGCTAACCCATTTTGCTACGATTGCCGCGGCGCACGAGGTGAATTATTCAGAATACCATTATAATAAGCTCTCTAATAAATGCAGCGATTCTTTTATAACATACTGAATACGGAATAAATTACGTTCGTAGAAAATCCAGCTTTAATGAAGCATTCTCTCCGAATGACGCTGTTTCTGTATTGCTTCATTTAAAAATCGCTTTAAATTACCATTTAAATTGGACTGTTTCTATTCGTACATTCTATATTTCGAAAAAAAGAGTAAATCACAATATCAAAACCGCATTTCCATTACTTTCTACGTCGAAAATCGTTCGTATTGAGAAATTTGTGACAAATTAACCTCAGAAAATTTTATATTCCATGAAATGTCAATGGGTCAGGGAGTTAAATCCTTTTACCACTCTAAACTGCAACTTTATGGCGGGACCGAGCCTGTTAGGGGTTACATAATACTGTACTGCGTATTAACACCTTTATTAGATATGGGATAAGTAAATATCCTACATATTAAGTTATGTAATGCAGTACAAAATCAAAAAGTTTAAAAAGTTCCTGCAATTCGACTTCCAGTCAATCGGAAGTTTACCGTATGCATTCGCTCTAAAATACGAGCAATTACATTTTACGAATGATTAAAATATACTTGCAAGAATTCACCGTAATTTGGTGCGACTGATTTATTATCGCCGCAGGAAGAAATCATTCCCGGAGACCAACGAATCAGTCCTTTGGGAATCCCGACTCATTTTCTCCGATAAACAAACAGCAACAAAATGAAAAATCTTCGCGGATAGCTTGCATTCGAAAGCGCACACACTCGCACACCGTCGCAAACATCTCCTGGGATACGTTAAGCCCATACGCGAAATATTGAAACCGCCGCGTTTCCCAAAGTCTTAAAAATAAAAATAAAGAATCCAACATAAAAACACAACCGTCTCGAGAAAGAAGAAAGGTTTCTTTTGGGGGGAAAAAACCCTTTCGCAGTGGCTGGGCGGCGACGGGAGAGAAGAAATATTTATCCGAAACCAGTACACGGAGTAGGAGCGCACGTATGACCTCGGCAAACACGTAAACCTCGCCAGCTAATGCGGGATGCGACTTTGCAGAGGTGTAACATTAGACGGCACATACGAGACATAAAGAAGGAACTCCAATCTTGCCTCCCACTCCTCCTCCGTCCCCCGCTCCCTCTGGATTTGCCGTGATCTGCACAACAAGGCTTTCCGTTCCCCCGAACCGATGCAAGGAGCATTCTACTGCTACTACCACTTTTTTTTTCTTCCCGACTCCCACTCCACCCGACTTCAACACCCAGACGGCTCCAATCCACTCCAGGTTTCAATATCCCACGAAAAAAGATTTTCTTTTTCTTTATTCCCTCCTCTACGTGGAGCAAGGGAACTCTTTTGCGCCTCCACAGAGGTTTCTCGAGGACATCCATTCCCAGGACTGCAAGGACGGGATAATTCCAATAATTCTTTCCGAGGTTAAGACCGCGAATGTGTGCGAGAGAGGCCGAGATGGGGTGAAGAGCTAAGAAGACGTAAAAAAAGGAAGGATTTCGCCGACATTTTAAAGCAATTTTTCTAGTTTTTGGTACCACGCTCGGGTGCCTATATCGACTTCCGAAGCTGAAACTTGCCCTCCTTCGACTATTTCGGCCGTAACTTTCTTTTCGCTGGTCCGATCTTCATGAATTTGGGCTTGCTGTATTCGCGAAGAGTTGCTCTTTCATAAGACAAAACATTTTGGTCAACCCGCCAAAAATTGTTTTCTAAAAAATGACGTCGTTGTCTGAAATGGCGAAGTGAAGCTTTGTGAAGCTTTTCAACTGGCGGCCTATAACTTGTCGAAAAGTCCGATTTTTTAGATTATGCTTTTGTTAGATAGATCTCGCCAAGCCCGATCCTATGCCACCAAGAAAAGCCACATCGGACGTAGGGAAGGTTTTGAAAATCGAGCCAGAAATTTTCAGAATTTTTTTTCGGCAGAATATTTTCCATCACTACTCCGAAAGTATAAGTCATATATAGTTGAATGATATGTCGTTGGATTCATCAATTTATTTATAATAAGAATCAAAAATAATCATCGAGATCGGTTGAACGAGTCAAAAGTTATTGCGGATAAACTAAATGTCCAACGCCATACGCGCTCTGTTACGTCATCGACTCGCGTTACTCCAACACTAGATATACACTGCGTCGGCTCCCGTGCCTTTAGTCACTGGCGAAGACAAGTGCTGAATATAAACGAAATTTCAGCTTACATATAGCTCCGTTTACGAGTCCATCCTCTCCAGAAATATTTTGTGAACTCAAATCGCTCATTTTCGAGAAGAGTGACACAAGTTAAAAATCGTCATTTTTGAGATTACAGGAAAAACTTCCTCGAAAAACGGTATATTTTTATCGAAAAGGGTGACACATGCGTAACTCTACTATTAGACGCAGGAGAGCAGAAGTGTCGTCGTCTCATTCCCCACCCCTACACTAAAGCGAAATTTTCAAACTCTTCTCCTGCAAAAAGACGATTTTTGACTTGTGTCACTCTTCTCGCAAACGAGCGATATATGGACTGTCAACCCTAAGTGTAATTGACATTGGTAATCCTTTCGTCTCAAAGACGTTCTTAGATGAAACACTCTTCAACAGTTTCGCGCGCATCTCATCCGTCACTTCGCCGATAATTTCGTCGACAGCAGACATTAATTGTACAATTTTGAATTTAAAAAGAACTCTACTCTATTGAGACTTTGTTTCGTTTTAATTTCCTATACCCTCTCAAGCACCCACCCAAGTGTGATGCCGCCGAAGGCGTCTCAACGTGAAACGAAGTTCACGTTCCTGTAAGACTTTTTTTACTTGAGAGCCAATCTTCCGCTTAAGTGGCTAACAAATAGGAGTTGCGGTGGTCCCTTTGCAGAGTAAAAAAAATCATTGCTTACCAGGCGACTAGCTGTAAAGAGCAGCTACGACGATATATAGCTTTTCCCTCGTGATATTCCGTCTATAATAGTTCCGATTACTATCTGTATGAAGAAACCAAAATGAAAAATGCCAGAATTAATTCTTATACTTAATCCTCAAATTTTAATCTCATAATTTTCACAATCACCCTAATAACTAACTTAATAAGTATTAAAATGCCTATATTGAATCTAACCGACTAATGTATAAAAATTAGTCAATTTTTTAAAATTATTTTTAAAACAATACAAATTACTTATTCTTAATTACAAATAAATTCCTCAAAAACTTAATAACAAAATTTTCATTTGATCCAGGGATAAACGGGGTCGACAAATTTATATTATATAATTCATCAACGGTTAAAAATTGAACATTTTTCTTATAGAATATCAAAATTTTAACACAAATGTAATTAATAGTTTACCACGCATACTAATAAATTTAACTTTGGTGTATAATTTTAATATTTACGAACCGAAACGCGAGTGAAAAACAAATTTTCCTGATAATAAACTCAATGAATTAATCAGTTCTAATCCTTCTAGCACCCATAAAATTTTTAACTGACGTCATATCGAGTAAGAGGCGACACAATGTCTTCGTAACGAAACCATTCGCATTCTGCTCCACGCTAAGGAAAGGGCCTACATTCTTACGGATGGGGACAAGAAAATAATGAATGTCGATGCTTATGGGAATAGGAGTCGGGGAAATGGGCGAAGGTTCGGCAGTTTAAAACTCAAAAGAGCAACTCAAAGAGTCGTGGAAATTTTTATAGAGGGTTATAAGGCCTACGATAATGAAACATGCCTTTTGCCTAGATACGCCCTTAACGGCCGCCCTCACGCCCCATTTACGAGACAGAGGTTACTCGAAGGACGAGGTAATGCGGATTGAGGAGCCCTCTCACCTAAGGGAGTTTTCTTCCTGCTAATACCCTTTGCTTTCGATTTAGGTCGAGCGTGTAGAGCACGTGTTGAATTCGGGAAGACTCATTGGATGGAAATGGGATGGAGAGGGGAGGGGGGGGGGTGAGAGAGAAAGATGAGAAAGAGGAATAGGAGAGATGGAGGAGGAATAAGAGGGAGGAGAGTAAGATGCATAGGGGAGGGAGAGGAAGAGAGAGAGAGAGAAGATAAGAGAGGTAGAGAGAGAAGAGGAGGGAGAGGGCGAAAGAGAGAGGGGTAGAAAGAGAGATAATGAGAAACGCATGAAGAGAGGGTGAAAGAGAAAGGGAGAGAGGGAGAAAGGAGAAAGAGAGAGATATACATAGAGGGGGGGGGAAGAGGTAAGCCGTAGGAAGTAACGATTCCTAGTTCTTTTGTGGGTAAGGGAAAGGGAGTAGAGTGGGAGATGAAGTGCTTCGTATAAAAAACATTTTCTCATGTGTGTGGTTGGGAACAAGAAAGGTGATCCGGGGAAAGGCACTTTCAAGGAAGGGAGGCGAACTGAATTTCCATTGCTGTTCTCAAACTGAAACGGTTCGTTTTTATTTTAATCTTTTTACTGAAATGAGAGAAATGGTGTTGAGCATAGAATGTTTAATTATCTAAGGTTGGTAGAGGGTTATTTTTTTGCAACTTTGCTCAGGAACAATATCCATAGTTATGTGAGTGGCAGTTCACACAAAACTTCTTACTTCGATTTCCTTCATGTGTGATCTACTAAGTTTTTACAGAACAAGAGCATGTTTTTTTATATTTGTACAACATCTTTCTTATGAATACTTAGAAAAAAACTAGCTAATAACAGACAAAGGATAACAATGTTATGCTTAAGGTTTCCGGTGACATAATACAAGCTATTTTAACTTAGAGATTGCTAGAAATACATTTGTGAAACTCTCGTGCAGTCTTTAAGAATGGTAATCGTGGCTTATTTTTTCAATTGTCAAGTATTTCGTCTCATTTGTTAAAAAAAAAACAAAATGTAAAAATTCCTATTCGAAACCCGAGCATTTTTTCGGTCCCCTTGCAAAAATAATTTGAAGAGATTTACTTTCTTTACGGCGTGCTAGGAATATAAAACAAAGAAATAATTCCTTTTTAATTGTTTCTTTTTTAAATTCAGTTAGTGATATTTTACGCTGATTGCTAAGAATCACTCGCTCTCCTTATGGACGGTTGTTTCCACGACGGTACAATAAAGAGGGATATATCTTTTCGTCTAAAACTAGTCTTTCTTCACATATTATTTTTCTCCATAACTCCCCTCCGACCAATTAAAACCTTAATGTTTCCATTAAAAAATGAGAAAAGCCTCGTAAAACTCGCCGTATACATCATCCATTTATCGGAAGACCGTCTCGACGACCGGAAAAAGCTAAACAGGACCCCGTTGTCATTAAGGTCATGGAATCCGCAGAATGCAGACATGGCGTCCACACTTGCTCCTTTTACTGCCTCTAATGCTTCCATGCAATCCGATATCACTTTATGAGGGCCATATTCAGTGATGAGGAGAGCTCAGACTTAAAGAAAAAAATTGTAGGAATTTTTGTTGAAGGACTTTGTCCGTAAGCAGAAGAGTTGAAAAAATTATTTTTAACAATTATCACATCATATAGAATTCCTGTCTATTTTATGATATTTCTTGTTTTCTATAGAAACTCAACTATTACTACCTTATTTATTAATAAGACAAACTACCTGTTGACAAACAGTGATTTGCCAACTTGACTGAAATTTTACCTATGTACCTATATAATTTGCAGCACTTGTACTTTCCGGATTTCTTCAAACAGCATTTTCATACTGAAGAATCAATTTATAATTTTTGCAAGTCATTAAAAAGTTCACTGTCCTCGCCACGTCTCGTCGAGTTATCAAACGGTTCGTTTCCACTACGGCTTCTCTTCCACTTCCTTTAACTCATTAGGAGAGAGACATTCCATTTAACAGTTACTTCGGCAGATATCTAACTGTATTAAATTACTAGTGCTATTAATTCAGTAAACTCTCGTTACTACAAAATCGACTAACACAGACACTAGGTTTACGCGAACAAATATTTTCCCCAGAACTGAATGAATGGATTAACGTACGTGAGATGGTTGGTTAACACGAAATTCGCTAAAGACGAAATCCGAGAGAAATTCGGAAACCAATAACTCGAGTAATAGGTTAACACGAACACATGTTTTCGTCAAACGTATTTGAGAGTCATGAGACTTTGTTTACGGCGTGTAGAAAGGCCGTTTGTTCAAGCAGTTCAATGTGAGGATGCAGTGAGGTTCTAAGAAAGTTGATTCAGCTGTCTCCATTTCTAACTCTACCCACCCTGACCCATGAGTCGTGTTTTATCATTCATGAGTGCCTCAAACACGGGAAGACAAGGCAAACGCGGACGGTTTCATTGCGCCAACATAGGTATTTGAATTCCTTGCGGTAAATTTGTTCTGTCGAACAGATAGCAGAGGAAGAAAGAAAGGAATTTATTTTGTCCGGCATCATCAATCACGATGAACAGCGGTGCGCTTTGCTGTGATAGCAATTCTTATGAGGACAAACGAATGCTTAATATTCAAATTTGCAAGGTAATTAAAGTTTACTGCCCTTCTACACAGTTTACCGCGCCTGCGAGAACGTGGTTATTCAGAGACATATGTGTTTTACTCTCACTCCAAGGAGTAGAAATTCGGGTGGGCTCTTGCGAGTCATAGAACGAAATTGACATTTTTACATTTGATGTTCGACCTGTCGAGAAGTTTTCGTAAATCGTCTGAAAGCGGTAAAGACGAGGAATTACATCGACATTAAAAGGATGAAGCGATCTCTGCATCGTCTGTAATACAGCACTGTGCATATACAACGGAAGTGAACCCCCCTATTCATTTATATAAATTACACGCGACTACGTGAAATGAACTCGACAAAAAATAAGGCAACAAATAATGTCTCTTTTAAACAGCCTTTAGGGACTAGAAAACGTTTATTTCTATTCATTCTTGTAATAGTATAATCCTACCAAGAATAGATGTTGTTTTTTTACGGAAATCAATTTAATGAAAGTAGTTAACTATTTACATATTACATATATTAAAGCTCTTTTTGATTTGTATTCTGTTGAGCAATGAACGTTTACAAGAATTTATTTCGTTTCATTTTTCCTTGAATTTTGCATTTGTCGTCCAGTTAAAAACTAAGTTATATACATATTTACATCATTTAACTTCACTGTGGACGTTTTAAACATGCACATAACTGAGATCTATCATTTACATAAAATTAAATGCCACGTTCCAAATCGCGCATTTATAGTGTTTTATAGCAATAATTTATTTAACAAAAACATGTTGCCCCAATTACATTGTATTAGGTTTATGCACATATACTATCTGAGCAGAAACTTGAAATATTTTTACTGTTTTTCCTCCATAATTCGCTGTTCGGTTAACACGAACACATGATTTTATTCTCCCTTGGAATTCGTGTTAAAGAGGGTTTGCCGAAAAATAATTGGGCGCCGAATTTTTCCATCGCCTAAGCCAATCCGTCGCCCGTTGAAGAAAATACGCTCGTTTAATTCTGTTGACGGAGCGTTTCGATCCCAACCACGTCAATAAAAGGCGGAGTCCAGCGGTCTGCGAGATCGATCACCTTTCCTTCCATCCGTCCTTGTCTAGAAGGACGTAAGGAGAAGTATCGGAACGATTCTGGCAAAGTTTCTTCGAAACCAGATGGCTAACTGAGTGCCAGAGGGCCGCACGCGTCTCGCTCGTTACCGATGGGAAACCAGGAAAAACTTCATTCTTATGTGAAGTGACGTAAATATTCCAAAAGTGGCGCGTTGGGATAAATCCCGTGTTACTTTACATTTGCTTTCTCGCCCCATGAAAGCAATGCTTGGCGTGATATTTTCTGTATTTAAAAAGTTACTTGAATTTTGACCTTAAACTATTACTGGTTTCGACGTTTTCGAAAGATAGATTGGAATAGCTACGGAAATTGTATCTAAAGCATCATGCTGTCAGAGTAGTATGGGGTGAGAAAAACTACGGCCTGCAAGCCGCATGATACACGAAAAGCCATTACGTAAGTGAAACGTGAAATTTAACAAGGATAGTTTCAAACTTTTCACTCAAAAGTATCGCCTGAAAAACTTTTAGGATAAGGAAGCTAATACGCTTTTTAAAAAAGCCTTATTTTCTCTTAGAAGATTTCTGGAAGTCTTTCGAGTAACTTGCTGTGTAAACTCTAATGTGGCCATCTGCAGCACCCGCAACCGATATTGCGGCCCTTATACCATAATAATACACAATTCTCGAAAAACTAAACTCATAGGAAGAGTTTGACACGACCGCCCCGAAAAAAACGTGAAAATTTTATCAGTAACTAAAAATTACCTTTTTCCAAGATCAAAGGCAAATACAAAAGACGCCGAGATCAAAAGCTTCTAAAATATTTTTTTCGGCGCTGAGAAAAACAAACCAAAACAGGTTCCAGCGCGGGACTTGAGAAAAAGCTCATGGTTGTAAAGAGAATTAGACCGCTCGGGATTATTTTCCGGTTGAAGTCACTCAGTCGTCATTATGCGAGAGCACCTTGGAGTCACGGTGACGCCGTAACGCTCTCAATGCACGAACCACCCGTCCTTTCAAACAACTATCCATTTCCTGATCTCGACTCTCCCTAATGGAATGCCTGCCTCTCTCTTTCTTGACGTGGAAGCGTCTCTTGGTGACGAGATTATCTCTTACTTTTCACTTCAAACGCGATAAAAACAGACACCGCGGAAATGGTATTCGCGTGTGATAATGGTTGTATGCATGTGTTAGATATTTGTATGCGTGTTTTCCCCCATATGTCTCCGAAATGCGAACATATTGCGAAAATTCCTATGACTTGACACATTTTTGAGTGAATAGAGAAACAATATTTGTTACCTTTTCAAACCTAATTCTTGGTCCCAGAGCGAAAACGATCAATATTCACTTTCCTTAAAAAGGATGAACGTTTAGCACATGAAATGAGTAAATATTGCCTCTATTTAGCAGCGGAACTATCTAAATACCGCAGTGGAGGGAACCGCGGGTTAGGGGTGGGGGGAGGAGCGATAGATTTAGGGGCCACGGCCATGACGATCCATCTATATATTACGATAAACAACGAATTAATAAGAGACTCAATTATTTTCTTGGGGGAGTGAGGTGGCGAAATTTTATAGTTCCACAACTGCCTCTATCAATTCGTTCGTATTTTCTGTAGTTTTCAGTCATAATACAAGGGCAGGATTGTTAATATACACGATAACTCAAAAATAACAAATAATGATTCAAATATAAATAAAAATTACGAATATTAGGAATTTTGATTCGATCTAATATATATTATGCAAATTGAAGACGGCGTTAGGTATATCCTAAACGCACAAGGTCGAAAAGTATACGTCATTTAAGGATATAGAGATATCAAGACATTACAAACTTAAAATGCGTGTTTGAGAGTTGCAAATAAAAAAGATATTAAATGCAAATACAGTCAAAGAAATTATCAAAGAAAGACGAAAGGGCAATGACAGACCGAAGGAAGAAAGCGAACAGTCATCGAAGATAAGATGCGAGTTAGACACAATCATGAAGGAAAATAGGGTAAGGAACTGACGACGTAGGACTTTGGATACAAGCAACATGCAAGGAATGCAACGATAAAGTTTTGAGAAAATCTTCCTCAAGTAGAGAGACAAAAAGAGATGGGGTTAGAAGCAAAATATACTAGAATTGCATCCGAACAAGTTCTGCTAAATTCTACAATGTCGTTAGAGTGCCAGAAAACCTTGGCAAAGAAAATGCTCGGTAAGTCATCTCAAACGACCTTCTTAAACGGCTTCTGTTCTTTCGCCGCCTGAGTCTTGGCCTCCAGCACCTTTTTTATCAATAAGCATAATAAGTGCTCATAAGGAACGACCGCCAAGTTCACGAGGGAAGCGGAAAAAATGCATACGAGCTCATTAGCAGATAAGACTCCAAGGTCACTGTCTCACGACTTAAGCTCCGCTCTGATTCCTTCGAAAAGAATACCATTCAAAATTCGAAGAAATCGACTAGATCAGTGGTCGGCAACCTGCGGATCCGGAGCCGCATGTGGCTCCTTGAGTACATATTTGTGGCTCTTTAGAAGTTAGCTAAACTTTCTAACCTCTTACTTTCCTCTTTCAAAAACTCTCCCTCTCGATTCAAAATTCAAAAATTATTTTCTCCTGCGCCCAGTACATCGGGAATCTCTAAAAATAAATAAATAATAATAATAAAGGTCTCTCAAGTATTTTGGAATGAGACAAAAAAATAAAAAATGGCTCTTTTACTTTGAAAGGTTGACGACCCCTGGACTAGATAATAGTATTCAAATAAAATTTTTATGCTATGTTTAAAAATCCTAACATATTAATACAACCGAAAATTCTCTGATTAATGCTGGGGTCCCAAATATTACCTTAAATATGACCTAATTTATAAATGAAATTTATTTCACGAAAGAGTGGGAAGAGAATCTTCCGAGTATTGAGCTCGAGTCTTCTGTTTATCAGGCTAACGCTTCACTACCGATCTATCGAGGCAGACTAATTCTTATAGGACAACATAAAAGTTACTTGACCACGTATCGGCCGATTTAACTAATTTTACTTTGCGCGAAATTTATCAAGGTTTTCAAATGAAATCATATTTAAAATTCCATTTCGTTGCGGAATCATCATTTTGTATTTCCGCGCGGATATATGTAAATTCATTGCAATTTTCTAATAAAATGGTATTTATAAAAGGCTACGCTATTATCTTCCATTGTTTTTTACTTAATACATGAGATAAAAACCCGGAAAAAACCGTTATTACTGCAAGAAAAAGAACTTTTATTCATAAGCTGTTCGAGATATCGAATACGTCATTGCTTCTATGGTATCACGATCTTTTCGCTCTGCTTGGATAATCGTTTAATCTAAAGACGTGCAATCACGCTATCCCCAGGAATAACAGGTTTCCACACAATAATCTCCACATAATAACCGCATTTCCTCCGTAACAAAAGATAGCAATCCAATTTGCTTCCACTTCCTATTTCTTGGAATACGTATGTACCTCAATGCAGAATGGAAATAAGGTTGCGAAAAAACAACCAGATGAGATCGACGCATTCTTTCATTTCACTCAACTCTGCGGTCACCTCGTAATGAATTCCACTTGCCTAAATTAACGTTCATTCTGTTTTCATTTTCACAAACAAACAGCATACACCCCGAGCTGATATTTAGCGCGAATAAAAGTGGATAATATTATGCTTTCCTTTTAAATTATGAACGACTTCGATTACCCAATGTCACTTTTCTGACAAGGTAGAGATTTCTTTCAAGCCTTGTCCAAACAAAAGACTAACTCTGGCACTCAGCTAGCTGGGTAAAGCGAATAATTTAACTCATTGAAGGGGAAGTAGGAAATGAAATGCGCTGTGCTCATTAAGTATACACTGTAAAATTTCGTACACGTTTTTTAATGTGTTGTAGATAATGTGGCGTTAACTCAAAAAAGAAGTTCTACGTAAAAGTTAAACAGGCGTAAAGGAGGGACCAGGCCGACACTTTAACAATGCTTTTAAAACTTACTGTATTTTATGAATCATCCCATGTACTGTTTAAATTATGATAACAAAATTGTTTGACTGGCGTTTTCTAGCCAATTACAATGCTCTAACACAGGAATATCCAACTTGCTGACCGCTAACCAATTTTTAGTCCCACTGCCAATGATTCATAGTTTTCAAAGCTTATTTTATTTCTATTTTTATTTATGTAGGCACCAAATATTATTTTTAATCTAGCAAAATATATCAAGATATCAATTGTTAGGGTTGAGCCCAATATTAAACATTTCTCAAGCAAATAAGTTCTTTTAAATGATGTTTTTGATTTATTTCTCCAAGGTATTTCTAACATTGAAGTACATCATGATTTTTAACATTGAGATGTTAACCCTTAAAACCTAATTTAACTCGTTTTTCACTCATACGGTGCCTAAGGACCTCTAGATAACTTCCATTCCGCAGAAGCAATGGCAATTTCCGATGCGGCCCGCCATGCAAAGGTTGTCCACCCCTGCTCTAAAGCCTCGGTTTCCAAACATTATAAAGCCTCACCTAAGGTCTTCGCCCCCTCCCCCCTTATGTACCATTTTCAATCACAGCTCATAAAAAATCTGTGGCCAACACATGACTTTCTCCATATTTAGGGTATATATATTTAAATTATTCTGAATGGCATTATAAGGCAAAATTAACATTTCGTATCGTAAAAGAATACAGTCGTCCTTATTGTCGTAAATTATATTTTGAATATGTTTACAGAATTCACCGGTACATGGTGGTGGCGTTGCATACCGGAAATTACGAAAAAGTTAAATAACTCCGAAATGGATGGCTCTACGAAAATTTTTTCAAACAAAAGTTGGAAGAAATATTATTCTCTACAACTTTGATCCTCACGAATATTACCAATGACGTTTTTAAGGAGATATTTGACGGAAACCGAAAAACCGATTATTTATGAATAATTGTTTCAAATGAAAGTTATAGGAAATTATATTCTGTATAACCTTTGCATAGAATTGTATATACAATAATGATGTTTTAAAGGAGAAATATCGCAAAAACCGAAACGGGTTTCGAATAATCTCAACTTCCGGTTAACCGGTATTATCCAAAAACTATTCAGTTCTTTGCGCTCCTGATAAAGTGTTATATATGAAATTTGGTATCAACATGACAAGTGCTTTTTGAGTTAGAGCGCCCACAATCACATACATTCATCCATCCATCCACACACACACACACATCATTCCGAAAATAGTCTAAACGTGTTCTAGGGACCTCAAAACGTGCATTTCCGTTGAAATCTCGAAGTCGATTTTTTCGTGATCACAATACTTTCCCTATACTACGTATGGAGAAAGTAAAAACATGGACGCAAACGATAGGTCCTATACCACTTCGGGGCTATAATTTGAGGGATGCGTATTGTGGGTCTCAAATTACGATTGCTAAACAGACATTAATTATACGTCAAATCTTTGCGCCCCTCCCCCTTTCCCCCAGTTTGGAAACCATTGCACTCAGGGATATGTTACAACATGTGTAAGATCCACACACATTTTCACATCACCGTATAGATTTCAACGCAACCCCATATAGAATTAATATATGCCTACGTTTAAACCCAGATACATAAAAACGTGCAATGAAATGTACATTCTCTTCGAACGCGAGCTCCGCTCCTTGCGTTTTCCCATGATAACTTTTCAGAGTGGAGAAACGGGAATGTCCGCGATCCTCGCGCCCCGTGCAACGAGGCTCTCTCTTATACTCCACGATAAATGGCACAATTTAAGCGAACCGGTCTCGTGAACCAGAAACACAGAAATCGCAAAGAATAGAGGAGTGAAAGCAATTGCCGGACTCGTTAAACAGCAACATGCCCGCCCGATTGCAGGTTTTCGCCATGTTTTCTTCGTTTTATTCTTCCACCGCCCCCTCGTATAACGGGTGAGGCGCTTCACTTCTACCCACCACCTCGTTCCTTGACCCGTCGATAACTTTTTCTTCCTGCAGTGGTATTTTTAGCCTCAAAATTACTGGAACGCATGGAACGAGTCGTGTTCATTCGAGATAAACCTATATAAATTCTGTTGATGGGAGACGACGCTGCTGCTGAGTTCGTCGAAATTGCAACGCTACACAATTCATTTATTTATTCGAATGTTCGCAGCTTTCGTTAGTTGCATAGTCTTTAAAAAAGACCCAATTCCAGACTCGCTTGCAAACTGAATTCATCGGATTTCTACATTTCTCTGTTAAGTATTTACATCCTCGATAAATATTAGAGGGATGGCAAACTTTTTTGCTCGCGCGCCAAAGCTGCAAAACTTGGATTTGCTTTTTTTAAAAATACGTGCCAATTTAAAATTCATCTAATTATATGGTTTAACTATAATCGTTTATCCTCAGACCTCGAGCTCATAAAACGAAAAATTGGTCATAATTGATGGAATTGGTGATCCTAAGATCCTTATGCGACAGTCATAAGCTGGAAATGTTGGTAAATGTGGAAACAGGAAAAAAATCTGATAAAAGCGGGAATCGAACCCGGATCTTCCATTTGCAGGTTGGATATTCCTACTACAGAACTACCGTGTCAGACAAATTCTTGTTTCAGAACGGGAAAATTGGTTGTATGAAATTCAATTTATCACCTAGAAAGACTTGCTATCCAAGGTAATTTATGGCCGAACAACAGTTAAGGAGTAACAGGCCACCTCGTTCTCGAATAAAAAGTCACAATTAGTCAGTTATTTTATAAAAATAACCGCAACCTCGCTAAAAATACCTTTTTATGTTGTGTCAAAGTGGAAAAATGTTAGGGAACCAGGGAATAAAGAATACTTTTCTGTTACATGCCAATCAAGACCGCCTCGCGCGCCAATGGTTTAATATCCCTAAAGTAATTATAGCAACAAATTCTTAATAAAATATTTTCAAGCAGCATTCCACATAGGTATAAGAAAATTTTTCTGTCATAAAAATTTGCTAAATGCATGTTACGGCAACGAAAATCCATATTTCCACATTTTGTATGCATCATATATGTAAGTGGTTGGAGAAATCCATGCATACATTCTAGAAATCGAAACATAAAACAAATTGTGCGTAACATTTCTTATAGAATAAACTGCTGAGGACTGTAAGATGCGCAGAAAATACAGTTTAATGATTTATGTCTAAATTACTCGTCGAAAAAATCGAGAAATTCACCCGACTATATCAGTATAAAATCAACACCATATCGTTCCGCTGCGAAACTTTGCCCTTCGGATGCGAACGAACAGGTAGGAGATTATGTCAATCCAGTTTGCGACGGCGTCTTTTTATTTTTTATTCCACCAGGATAATATCGTTGATCCGTACATGCTAACTCACGTGCGACACTAAGCAAATGACAATGACACCCGTGTTTATCTCCCGTGCCCCAAGTTATGCTCCGACCCGCCTAATAACCAGGGGCTATGACAACGTTAACAAACTCTCTCGTAAATTAAGGGACGTCGCTCCCTTTATCCGAGCCGGAATTGGAGCGATTGTGAATATTATGGAGATGAAGCGAAGGGCTTTAGGAAAAGAGGAGAGCGATGGGGGATGAGCCAAAATGATTAGAATCGAGGTTTTAAAGGGCGAATTTAATCTTTGCGCTATTAAAATTACTGCGCCTATTCTCCGCCTACGTTAGAAGCTGTTTTACGAATGGTTAAAAATAAAACCCATTTCCTATTGTTACTTTCTCATGTATAGTAAATATATTTAGAAAGCAATTTAATCGTTAAAAAAATTCGAATTCGAGATTTTTGTGAATAAAAAGGTTTTAGTTTTACCCGAGTAAAAAAAATGGTTTTGGGTTTCCGTCTGCCTGTTGTCTATAGTCTTGTCTTGTCTTGCTAAACGACTCAACAGAATCTAAATAAATCTCTTATTTATATGCGTATCAACCGGAATCGAAACTTTGTTGAAATGAATAGCATCTCGCGAAAATATAGGGTGGTTTATTCGTGCTGATTTAACAAAACATCGATTTATTCAAATTTAAGAATATTATTAAATTAGTCCAATTATGTTGCTTGCTGTCATAAATAACATTGTGTGAGTCATATGCCTCAAAAAATAACTATGCAACGTCCAGTGAAATTATAATGTATCGACAAAATAGATGTTGCAAGGCAATACTTGGTGGAACTCCGCTATCAATGCATTTGTATAGAAAAAAATCACAATTTCCAAAGTAGCACTACGTGGAAATGGTTCAAAAAAATTCCTTAGGCTATGAAAACTTTGTATCCTTTTATAAAAATAAATTTTTAACATATCGAGTTTTACACCCAGCTACCACAGATTCGTCCATTCGATAATTTAACCGATGTCATTATTGGACGGAAACGTACGGATACGAGAAGGTTTAGGCAGTGTACATGGCGCCGATTTTTTTCGTCCAATATCCGCCTATCCTTTACGACCTTTATAAACCCTCTCTGCATTCGCAACATCACTTATAAACCTTTAGTCGAAATGCGCTCGCGAGCGCTCTGTGTGTGCACTGCATCGCGTTTAATCCCGGGAGTATATTCTCCGATTGGTTCGACCGGAAATCCGTCAACACGTCAGCCGGACGAATTGTCAGAATTTCAAACGAAAGGCCGTCAATTCTTAGCGGCTCCGAACGACACGTTTCCATAGACCAGGGGAAAAAACGTCTACTCCCTCTCTCTTCCCCTCTCTCCCACTGGTTCCTCTCCCTCCTGCCTCCTCCTCTTTCACGCCCCCTCCCCCCCCCCCGACCCACCCACTCCTACATCCCTCGACGGTTCGACGCGAGCGGTTTCAATCCGCCGTAGCAAACGCCGAGACGGCGGGCGCTCCTCGTTTGTCATTCCGCGCCCCAAAATCCCCGTCGGCGAATTCGTCCGTCGGATTATGAAACGGAACACGAAAGAGAGCCAATTGCGCATTAAACGCGAAAGATTTTCTCGCAACCCCCCTCGGTAGTTTTTTTCACGTGCACGACGTGAAAAATCACCGCGGCATCTGCGCTTTGAAATATCCCCGGAGGAAAAAAACACCCTCGACTGAAAAAAATCCGCAGCGAGTCTCGCCATTGTTTTCTCGTTTTTCTATTCATCAACCCAGCTGTTTTGTGTTTCGACAATTCGAGAGGGAGTCATCAGCAAGTTAGAACGCGAAAAAAATCTCTCTCTGCTACTGCGGGTACACGTAACATATAAATCCCACGACAGGAGTCAAAAGGCGACCCTAATTGGCTAGTTGTCACCTACCAAAGGCGGTCGTTACAAAATCTCTCTCTGCCCTCTCTCACAATCTCGTCATATTTCCCTCTACTCTCTATCCCTATTGCACGACAGTACTGCCGCCAAATTTCCATCAACTTACCACCCCTATTCCCGTTGGAATATTCCAGCGATCCCGGAGTACATTAAGCCGAGCGTAAGTTTGAAACCCCAGCGTTCGAAAGAATTTGACAGTTAAATTGGCCGCCGCCGATGCCAGGCGGTAATTGCGGCTTTGCGAATTGCGTTCAGAGCTCAAAGGCGCGTATGGAAATTCCATGAAGAGAGAGGGGAGGGGGACGGGGGGTTTTGCTTTTGCCCCGGCATGAGTCGGAGTATGTTTGTCGGCGAACCACCGATGGGAGAGAATAAAGACGAAACTAGGACCTATGAGCATTAAATTTGTAAATATGGCTCAAAAGAGCACTTACCTCTTTCGACACGGACAAATAATCAGGTAAATGGAAAACAAAGATAATATCGTTAACTAGCAATAAAAATAAGTGAATCAGTTTTAGTTTAGGTTACTGGGTTGGCCTTCCACGCAGAGGCCTCGTATTCGAAATCTCGTAAAGGATCGTTCCGAAGAAAAGGTTTCAAAATTGTATGCTTGTCACTGACGCAAAACAGTAGTTCCCTATCACGACATGGATACAAATGTTAATAAAATTAAATAATTGATATCACAGGCTAGTAAGTAATAATAAAGTATGACGTATCCGTTACTGTATAACCCTTCCATGTAACGTGCCTCTCTCATGCCCACATTTCGAAAATTTCCAAATACCAAGTATCACTTTTCCTAAGCATGAAGTATGTCCATGCAAGGACATACTTCCTGCCAATATCCCTTAAACCTTTCAGGACGTGTGATGCCAAATGGCATAACTGTTTTGATGATGCCCTCAGAATAATCTAGCGAGGGAAAGTTGAACAATTCTGTAATCTAAAGATAGTGCTTAAAGTGTTCTTTCGAATGTGCAGGTGTATTTAAGTTATTGAGTAGTTGAGATAACACACACAACCTTGAAAGTTTTTTATGGTAACGAAGATTAGACAAAGCCAGGCGCCCGGTCGTCATTGGCGACTAAAACTGGACTTTAGCCAATATATTTTTGTTATATTTATCAGTTAAATAGAGTAGGCACTATTTGTTACGTCGTATATATTATATGCAATCTACATATATGGATTTAAATAACGCTGATTCTAATCACATCCATATGGATTCATGTCAAAATTTTAGAAAATAATAAATTAATTTGGTATATTATTTTAACATCTCATTATGTGAATCTTGACTACTCTGTTTTCAATATAATTGTTTTTCAGGGTATTTCATAATTCAGCCCTTAACTTCAAGCTATTCTATCAAAGGTCTTATGTCAGTCAACGAAACGCACGGCAATACTGTCCGTATTGAATTTCCCTTTCTGACATGATTCTCATCACACCGATGGCATTTCTCATCCCTCTGCCTTTTTCCGAATCCAAATTGATCTTCTTTTCGATCCATTCTATTAATAAGGATTCGCGTAACAATTTTTGACGTGTGCGGCAGAAGACTTACCGATGTAATCTTTAAAATTCGCTGCCTCAGATTTATTCTTAAGAAGGATCATTGTTACAACTAATAAATATATGAAGCCATTCTCTAGTATCGCAAATCTCGTTAATGAAAATTTCCATTATTTTTATCCCCTTGGCGAAGGATCTTTTATTTTTTGCGCGCTAACAGTTTTAAAATACTACATACCATATTTACCCGACTATAAGACGAGGGTTTTTCTATCAATCAAAGTTTAAGGGTCGTCCTTAAGAGTTAAGTAGTAGAAGTGATTACGGCTAGCCCAGCACAGATTAAATGAACTTGGTAGAGGTTTGGTTAGCGTGTCTAGCTCCCAATGCAAGGATCGCGGGATCGAATTCTGCCGAGGGCATGATCGTTTGTGCTTGTCTTAAAGCTATTGCAATACATGTAATTGGCGAAACCTGTCTCTGTCAAATAAACTATTATTATTATTATATATATCTTTGCACTGCAAATGATAATGACATATTTAAATAAGAAAAAATAACCCCAATAATCTTGTTTAATGCATTTACTTCCGAATGCCTTATAAAACACTTTTTCGTCAAAATTAATTTCATATAATTCGTCTTATAGTAGGGTAAATACGGCATTTATTACGATTTTCTGCGATTTTTACTATATCAATGCATTTCATAATAATTAATACACTTCGGAAGCGCTTTTTCATTTGTGTGCTATTTGAACCCTAGGGTTTGGTACTCTGATTTAAACCATCCCTATTCCAGTTCATCTCTCTCTCTCTCTCTCTGCCTTTCGCCTTATCATCTTAGGGCGAACTCCTTTGATATCTTGTTCCCGCTCTGAATCTAACCCAAACGTTTCTTCCGGCTTCTTCCAAGCAAGTTGATTAAACCTCTCTCTCTTCTAACATTCACATGGCTTTACGTTTTCTTTCATCTCCGATCGTATTTTCTCCTCTGTACTAAACTCCATCTCCGTGGCTCTTGGGTCGCGACCCATCCATTGTGAGTGAATCGTATACGTCTTCCTCATCTGTATGAACCCAAATATACCGTTCTTACTGCCAGCCTGTTAAATTCTAATGGATTGTAAGCTTTAAAAAATCATTTACTCATTTAATTTATTTTATCGTTTATAAAAAGTGAACTCTTTGAAGACAGGGACCATCGCGATGGGATTTTGGATCGCGGCCAAAATAGCTTAAGAACCATTGATCCATCTGCTAGGATCATTCCTTGTCGTGCCCCGAGTCTAAAATCCTTTTCCATAACAAAGATTTACAAGGAGTGACCAAGTGGATAAGGTTTCGGAAAAGAGAGAAAAAGAGAGAGGAACCATGGAAACGGAAAAGAAAATAAAAAACGATCGTTAATACACCGCACCGATGGCCATTCGGCACGGAGAACATAAAAGCGAGGATGATAATTTTTCCGCAGCGGGATGAGAAGAGATGTAACCGTAAGAAACGGGAGGGCGATTTAACCTCGAGGAGAAAAACGGCCCTGGAGTGTGGGAATTGGATTACGTGCGAGAAGGGAGGGGGGAAGAAATATAGAAGGTGAAGGAAACGATAGGCGATTGGCAGGGACTGCAGGGAATCATGCGATGGGAAACGCTACATTCAAGAATGGTTAAGAGCACGAACAGGAAAATAAAATTGTTTTCATAAGACATGTTATTTCGGCGAATCCTACAAAGAAACTAACAATAAGTCCATTAGAACTGATAATGAAACGAATTTCACCTAACAATTTTTTTTTAAATTTTAGTCCCGCATGCAGGTTTGAAGTCTAATAAATATGCATCGCGAAAGCGAAGAAAAATTTAGAATCTCGGACTTGTATAGTCTATAAGACTTGCAACTGTCACAAAATAAATGCAGTATTTAATTATGCATGGCATCCTTATTGAATAGAATTCGTATCAAACCACCTAAATATTCTCCAACGACCAATTATTCAATGAAATATAAAGTTACGGAGAGCATGCATAAAAATCTACTGAGAAAGTATAATATTTTGGCACTTACAGTAAGATTTCATAGATCTCGATTAATATACGTAGCAATCTTTCCAAGCATACTGTGAGTTAATCGGCAAACTATCATTCGCCAAAAGCCATAACGTTTTGGAAAAACATCTCGGATGAATCACCAATGATGAACGGCTGCTTTGTAGTCTAGGCGCGCATCTGGTTTTCCTAACCCATTATTGATAAAAGTTTTAAAATTAATACCATAATAAATAATAATTAAAATATTTTGTTTTTATTTCTTAGATTATCAAAATTGTATTGGAATGTAATTTGTGTAAATATTAAAATTTATTCTTTAACTCTAGGTGATGTGACGAAATATAAATAATAATAATGCAACCATCACAATATTTCAGCTATTTTTATATTTATTCTAAATTTAGGATAAAAATTAACACGATTTGTAAATTATATCAATAACAATATATGTATTTAAAAATAATAAGAATTATGATATCGCTATTCTAGCATCTGTACATTCGAGATTCAGTCTATTCGTCCTTTCGAGATTGTGTCCCTTTGAGATTGTGAGTTCGAGATTGTGGGTTTCGAGATTCTGCCTGTACACCGGTTTTCCTAATCTATTTATAGCCTTTCGAAAGACATATGGTGTCAATTTTATTAGCCATAGAGCCAGATGGATAATTTTCATTTGAATAAATAATCTGTTTTCCTTATAGCGGCTACGATAGATCTCGAAATATAAATTCAATTCGTGGTGAGGCGGTTATCGCATTGGGGTTTTCAGCGACGTTGAAATTAATTATTGAATTTAGCGACGAGAGAGTTAAGCAAATCAACCTCTACGTTTTTCCGCCTCGCTCTTCCAACACGCCCGACACCGTTTCCGAATGCAGGGATGCTAACGCATACGTAACGGAGCCAAACGATCCCTGGCGTAAGGTCAATGAATTCCATCCACCTCTTTCGTATTCTTTTTTTTTAATTCTCTCTCCAGGCCGAACGTGAATCTCGAGCAGTCCAGGAATCCCGGAGAGAGAGAGAGAGAGAGACTCCCATTAAAACCTACTTTAACATCCATCCGCGCGTCTCCTTCCGACAAACAATATCCCTTCTCATATCCGTCCTATTACACTAAATAATAGGGCACGGCCTCATCGGAACGTTAGGACGAGTCTTATTTTTTCTCTCTTTATTTCAGGAGGCCGACGCCATCATTAATGAAACGGCACACGCGTCGTCTCTCTCCTCCCGCGTAAAAAAAAAGAACAAGGTGAACATCTCGCAAAACTACTGCTCCTCATTAGCGAACGAACAACTTCTATCACGGGCTCCAATCCTCCCTCGAAAAAAAAGTTTCCATGAGGTGAGTTTCTTCTTTCAAATGGTGGATTTTTTTAGAAAGGATAGGAAGGAGACAAAAATAAGCGACAAAACTTGGGAGAGAAGGGAGGTGAATTAAAAATAATAAAAAAGCAAAAGAGAAAACGCGACACGCGAGGGCGGCGCGCCGCGTGTTCGGACGATAAAAACAGCCCTAGGAAGACTGGATGTTAACTTGTTAAAACCTTTTAAACACTTTCCCGTAACGCCGCTCGGCCCTTCCGAACAGCTTCGGATCTTTACGAAGGGCCCAGGAGAGGAGAGGAAGAGGATATCTTTCAGAGACGGAAAAAAATCACTCTCGATAAAAAGATTCAAGGTCGAAAAACAACGTCCTGTATTTCTTTTTGGAAAGTATTTTTTTGTCCTCCTGCATTTCCTCCGACGAGACCGTATGCTCAACCAATTAGGAAACCATTTCTTTATATTTTAGATCCGTCCAATCATCGCGAACGATTCCGCTAAAAAGCGAGCACTGTCCGGGAGACTTTTTAGCAACGCCGATTTCGAAAATGAAGCCGAGGTTTTCTTACTCGGTCGATTTATTTGCAGACGAAAATTATAATAAGGAAAGCATACTACGGTAGGGGCCAACAAACTTTATATTGGAAGGTCACATCCGGCACTATAAAATTCACCAGAAAGCCATAATAACGTACGTATATGACATTTAACACAGAGACATCACTCAATTTATAAGTTATGAAAGTAAACCGCTAATTAACGTTCCGCTAGTTAGCATTTACGAAGAAGCAAAGTGAATGCTGTCTTTTCTTTGAATTATCTGTTCATTCTAATGGCAGATTATTAAACACGGAAATTTCAATTCCAAATGGGTCAATAATGATAAGAAACACTAGCGGTCTGGGATATCTCATCTCAGTTACAATGTGATCATTATTTAACTCGTTAACATCCGCATGCGGGCTTGAAGGAAATTTTGGCAGTCATATTTTGAGCACTCATTTAACCCAGTGGAGAGAAATTACGGCCCGCGAGCATGATAAAAGGATTCGTAAAATTTAACATACAAATTCATATAATACGACAATGAAATACTTGCGATTGAACCCTATAAACCTAATTTAGAGTTGATTTTTCGTTGGTATGATACCTCGGAATATTTAATTAACGTCCGATTAAAAGTCCAATCCGGCCCGCCGAAGCATTGACGACTTTCAATGCTGCCCGCAGAGGAATTCGCAACCACCAATGCGGCCCACCACGCATAAAAGGTTGTCCACCACTGATTTAAACTTACCCTTTACATTTACAATCTACAATTCCCAGACACTAACAAAATATAGCTCTACAATTCCCATAAAATGTTTGGTAAAACCAAATGAGCATTTCGTCTACGAAAAAGCCGTATTTCTTTGTGATTCAGTGGAGATTGGTGATTCATTAATAGTAGATGCTAATTAAGAAAGACAAGGCGAGAAGTCAATATATCAATATTAGCCGCGAGGCGAGCTCTATCATTCACCAATGAAATTCATCCATCAACTAAAAACAAATCTTTCTACCAATTATTGAAAACAGCTTTAGCTTGCTCCGCTTGTGCTAACATTAGGCGTGTCGACTGATTTCTCAGAGCCGCCCCCCCCCCCCCCCCTCCCCAATTAAGGCCCTCGAGCAATAGTTCGGAGAACCTGGATTACGCCGTTCTCCGCAGAGAGAAACCGCGTTTGTCGCGCTAAAACGCCTCTCCCAAAAGGAAGTCGGCGTGGGAGTAGGGCGTGGAACGACCCGGGTATTAAAACTCTCCGGCAAACGAGGAGACCACTACGTGAGGACGAGATCTCACGTCCCCCTTATGACGTGCATGGGCGTGCGAAGGCTTTTGTCCTCTCTAAGAGAGGGAGGGGAGGGGGGGGGCGGCGGGGGCGGGGGCGGAGGCTGTCGGAGGAGGCGACCTTGGAGCAGAGAAGCAAGGAGGAAGAGTGGGAGAGACGCTGAATGAAATTTTACGGGGTTCCGTCTCGTCGTCGCCTCGCGCCATCCGAGACACGTACGCATACCGAGACCAAATTATAATTAACAAAGCCCTATTTTAACTATATAATTTTTTAAGACTCCATGGGGATATTTTATTTTTAATCCAAAACCGTACGCAGCGAAATACCGATTCTTCAGGCGAATAAATGTTGTACGTTTAATCGAGAAAAACGCTGAATGTGAGTTTTCTATGAATCTTAATAGGATAAAAATTTAACTACAAAAACTTTACACGGAGAGATTTCGTAGTGATTTGCAAAAAATGTTGCATCGCCAAAATCTTCGATAGCTTCACAGTTTCTCGTCTTACTTTGTGGTTCTCGTAAGTAGGATTTTACGAATGTTTACGGATTCGATTTTGTTCCGATGAAATATAAATTCAATTAGGAGAGTAGGTGTATGGAATCCATAGCGCGATCTACTGCTTTTTTCCTCACCCAGACTTCAAAGGCGTGTCGAGATGACCAGCATAGGGGCGTTACACCGAATCGCGTCAATGCGATGGATGCTGCCAATGTAGTCGACAAGTAGGACAATCGAGACAAGTTTTATTTGCACAGAGAATGCGTAGCAAAGCAAACGAGGTCGCAGACGACATACGTTATGAGTGTATTAAAGGTAAACGACGATTGATGTAAAATGCCTTTCAGCAATGTCAATGGCACTAAAAAATATCCCTCAGGCGGAATGCATATATAAATCTTCTCGACGAACCAGACAACGCTTAGATTTTACGCAACGGATTAACATTATGATAAACATACATTACGTGGAAGACGATAATCAGTTCCCGCTTGATGTTTAACGTGGAGTTGATACGACGAACGCCAAACGGACCTACGAAACAATCCTGTCTAAATAATCACTGTTGTGTAAGCGCGATAACCTCGAGACAGATCACCACCGAAAAAAAGAAAAAGCAAAACCAAAACCTTGAAGTGTAGACTTTAGCATCGTCCGAAGTGGATTCTCTGACTGCTTATGATAAAAACGACAGAGAAGCGTTTTTAACGCGAGCCTCCGATTGCGAAAAAGACATCTGACTACCTTTCGAATTCGCAGACTCTTAGACCCGTAAATCAATCCGAAGGTTCAATAACCCACAAAAAAAAGGGCAGGTAACACACAGGACGCGCTTGATTAACAGGATGGAACGAACGCCAACTACTTTTTTATTTATTTTTTTCGTCGCGGGGCCTTCGACTCACTCAGGACTCGAAAAAAAGGGGGCGACGCGGTGCACACGCGGAGGAATGTCTCGCAGCTAAAACAGAAAAGAAATCGACGAAAAACAGAACGGATTCCCACCGAACGTGTATTTTTCCTTTTCACGGAGATGCATGGACTTGAAAAGTTTTTTTTTCCATATTTGTTACTGCACTAAAGCTGAAAAAAGAGGCTCGGTTACTAGGTTACCGGACAAATTTAAAAAAATACGTGATGGGAGTAGAGAAGGGGGAGGGATGAAAAAGGGGATTTGCCGTCGCAAAATCCCATTGTCGTCCTTTACCTGGTACTCTCGGTCTTTCCCTTTTGTCCTCCTGCGAAGCTGCCTCGGGATCTCTCCCCCTCTCAGTCCTCTCCTGTCTGCTTGGACTGGAAGGCACGCCCGGAGCCCTGCCCTTCGGGTAAGTCCGAGTTCAACGATCTCCTCTCCTTCCTTTTTTCCTCTTCTTGCAGCACTTCTGACTAGGAAGGAAGGGCGTATGTTATTTCTCTTTCCCTCTCTCCTTCTGGAGCGGTTCTCCCGTTTCCACCTCAGCGACCACGACCGGCTATTTCTTCCATTGTCAGAGAGGAAAGGTTACCTTTTCCTTGCCTAGACACTTGTTTTTAAAAAAAAAACCTTTCTCTCTTTCCCTCAGGGTGGAAATGGTCCCTTCCAAAGAGGCTAGAACTGCTGAAAATGCCACCTGAAATAATCTTCCGCCGGCCCCTCGTTTTTCTCTCAACCTGCGCCTTCACTAGTTTTACAACCACCTCAAAATAAGCACTATAGGAATGGCAGGTGATTTTTTTTGGACTTAGTTATTCAGCGGGATCACGATTTACTTTCGACGAGGTTTTTATCCGATAGTTTTATTTTTCAACGCTGTGAACACCTCAAGGCGTGACGTATATTTATATATATACTATATATATAATATATTCAGATGGGTCATTTTACACGTATTTCAGAAGATCACTTCACACTTTCTTATTTATCAAAAACGAAGCACAAACTTTCGAAAAATATCTGATACTCAAAATAAAGACCGCATACTCGGACGTTTTTTTTTTAAATCAAACCGGCACAATAATTTTACTCTCAGCGATCGACTTCAGCACGATTTCCCTTCGGACACTTTCTCCTACTCTCCCTTCCAGAAACACACGACACGTGTGCAGGTAATAACGCAATCGCGGAAAAGACCTTTCTTTTCTCTCTCTCTCTCGGTTGTAAAGCAGCTCTGGATCTATCTTCCGCGGGCGAAGGAAGCAGGTTAAAAGTTTCTAGACGTCTTTGTCTTTCCTTTTAAAAAAAAAGAGGGAGAAAAATATCCGACGACCTTACTCGAACAAACCACCTTAACACACCCCAGAAAGGGTTCTGTTTTCCTGTTTGAACTTCGTTTCACCAACTTTCGACCTCGCAGACGAATGAAAGGAGAGAAAAAAATGTTACGGAAAAAAGAAAGAAAAACTGCGGAAAGAATCCTTTTCTCAAACCATCCTCCCCGGCGTATAACACTTTAGAAGGATTTTAAAAGTCGATGTATAGGAGGACCGCGTTTTCTGACGGGGCACACGTGGCACCGTTACCCTACCACTCGGTAAAAAGAGGGTAGGTCTCCAAATCTTCTCACAGAGAGAGAGAGAACACGTTCAAAACCACACGGGACGCGCGTATATATATACACTCGGAACGCAGTCCGCGTCGAACAGGCCACAAGCTTGACGGGAACTATCACGTCCCTTCCCTCTACGTCTCCGTTCGACGTCTGCGATGCTTCTGTTCCGCCCGCCGTAGAAATGGGCCTCCAGTCAGGGCCGCCCTCCCCTCCTCCACCTCCCCTCTTCCCCTTCCACGAATAGGGAGGTACCTGAGTGAGGAGCCTTCCCCTTCCCTCGAAACTCCCTCTTTCTCCTCCTCTTTCGCCAGCACGGTCTTGTCTTCCTTTCTTCCACTTCCTCGGTGGGAAGGAAAAAAAATGGGAGAGATGAGGGCGCTGGTATCGCCCGTTTGATGTCGTCACACACTCACTCTATCCCTTTCTCTACTGGAAGATGCGTTCTCGGAAGGGAACACTTGGACGCCACTTTATTTTTATTTTTTGGTTCGCTCCGATTAGTCGAGTTGTGCGCGCCTATGGAAGCTCTCGAGGACTCTTCGGACGAGGCTTAAAGGAAGGAACTGAAGATCGAATGACTTGACACCTGGACCTATCGAACCTTTTATTTTTATTCGATAATTCTCTTATCCGTGTCGTTGTGACAGAGCAAGGGGGAGGTTCTACTATAAGGCAAGTTTATTGATAGTTTTTAACTCTGTTTTCCTGCCGACTCTTAGAATAAAATATATGAATACATCTTGTGTGGGTGCGGGAAAGAGAAAGTTGTATACTCCAATGTTTAATTTGGAGAGAAGTTAAAAATATTCGAGTATGAACACGTTTTCTATTGCTTGGGGTATTATTCTTCCGTGTTTCGAGGGCCTAAATTTTCTTCTAGCGAAACAAGATAATTTTCGCGAGCAATCCAGCTTTAGTTTATTTTATACTAGTCTTTAATTCGTCGCGTTTGCTCTGATGCCGGTTTATATCTTCCCCAGGTGTTTCTACTCTATCGAAAAAACACTAGATCGTCCGTTGGACATGGCGAAAAATGTCAGTTAAATATTTGTTACAAATTTCAGCTTTAACAGTGGTCGTCTTGATAACGTCCCGGAACTTGAAAACGACCGCAGGCGAATCTAAAATAAGCGACCTAGCGCTTTTATCAGGAAAAGTTCGGTTTCGCGGATATATCTGCTGAAAGATATGTGCATATCTCGCGGCCGAAAATTCTTCAAGAAACCTATTGGGTTAAAATCACGTTTGTTGCGTGTTATCGGTTGGCATGCGTTCTCTACGACAATTTTCACGAAGTCTGAGACGTTAAATATTTTTAAAACAACGGAAATCCGGAGACAGAATAAACAATTCCGGGAAAGATACGAAGCCAACAATTTTCCTCCAGTTAGTTTATCCTCCGATGTCAACAGACTTTATCCAAGTCGTAACAAACATTAACAGGGAAGGAGATAAAAGAAAAACAATCCCTTTCAATTATCGGAGCGAAAATTTAACGCAAATCGAGAAGAAAAACGTTGCGCGACGCATATTCACCTATGTTACGAAAGCATCATTCGTCTTCATAAAATCACCGAATACATGAGCAACAATCCCAATGGGTATAATCTCCCTTTTACCCCATACTTGTCAACTGTTTTATCCGCCAGTGTAACGAGAGGATGTTGGACAACTCTTTTTTTCTCCCCCTCTATCTCCCCTGCCTCGCACGCTCGCCTTCCTTCCTTCCAACCCTTCCCCCGCCCTATTCCCCCCTCTCTCTCTCCCTCTCTCTCTCACCCTCTCTCTCCCACTCTGACTGGACTATTTTAATCCACCACCCCCATTCCTGCGTCGCGCCCACCTACTAACCCGGAGCCCTAACTTCACCTGGACCTGCTCGCAACCTTCCCCACAACTTGGAACACACCGCAGTACGCCGCACCATTAATAAAGACCTCGGGTGCGTCAGAGTCACTTCTATTATGTTTATCACTGTCGTTTTAAGCTACAAAGACACCGTACGCATAAATAATTCCTCCTCTTTTAGACACGAAGTGGGTCGATATATTATTATTAAACGTTTATGGCAGCGTTTAATAAAGAGTCCCTCTTAGCCTATGGCGACTCATCTGCCGGCTGGGAAATCTTCGTAGATGGCACCACGCTCACCGGCGTCTCGTACACACACACGCTCGAATCCGACCAGTGCATAGCCGTGCTTCAAAACGCTGTCGGAAACGTCTCCGGGAAACGCCCCCCTCTTCCTATCTCACAAGCACCCGGCTATCCTTCCCTTAAAGCTGACGCGAAAGGCGGAAAACGCTCCGCGTTCCTTTCCTGTTTATTCCCGAAAAGCTTGACGTTCTCTCTCCTCTCTCTCTCCACCCTTCTACCACCCTACCGAATCCACGAACGAGGAGGAAGCTTAGGGAGACTCTTCCCTCCTATCTCTCACTCGCAAACGCCAAAGCACGACGCAATCAATTTTCGGCCTTGTGTTCCCGCGCCGCCCTCTCCCGCCTTACAGACACACGCATGCACTGCAGCCACCCTCTCTGTCCTCACGGCAGACACAACGCGGCGAAGGGTAGAAAAACGCAACGGTGCACCGAGACGAGTTTAGTGAGTCGTCCTTTGTTCTTCTCGTCAATGTTTTGTTTTTTGTTTTTTTAAAGCGGAAAATTCATTCGAGACGTCTCCCGCCCTCGTCATATCTCATCCCCCAAAAGAAAGGATCCGATTCGCTTAAGAGATGCAGTGAGATTCGAGTGCGACCTATCCCAACGAGTGCCTTCTTTAAAAAACACAAATCTCTCCCTCTCTCTCTCTCCTTTCCTTCTCCCTCTCAAACTCCTTCGATCCTGAAGAGTCAAGGTCAGTCAGTCAACCGCAACGAAGTGAGACACATACACACACACGAACACACACGCGCACGCACACACACACGGCAAGGTCGTTTCTTTCCGAGGGAGCACGAGGATGCTGCGAGCCACACGTTCTCCAAGACACCGATAAAACACGCGCACGTTTTTAAAAACTATGAAGTTCACGGACGATGCGATAGTTGCGATTGTGTTTATTTTTATTTTTACACGAAACAACCCAAGTGAGTGAGTGGTTTTTGTAGGAACAAAAAAGTATAGAGAGCTATTCACAGACCGGGAGCACGCGCGTCTTCAGCCCTTGTTGGCAACCGTGGAACTGAGGCAGAGCCCCTCCCACCTTCCCTCTCCGATTCTGCGCGCCACGGTTTCTCCTTTCCCTCCTCCCTCCCTCTCCGCCTCAAATTTCTGCCCCCCCCCCCACCTCCTGCTTTCCTCCTACCCTTCCACCGGTCCAGTAGACGTCTACTCCCATCCCGGTCCCAACGGAGGAGCTACGGGGGTTTATTTTGGATATCTGCACACCCTTTTATTTCACCGCTTAAACGGCTTTCAAACCTTTCAGCGAGACGAGGGGCGAGTTCGGTCGCGGGGAAAGATGAGATCGCTACCCGTAGGAGAGGACGGATGGGATTTTAGCCGTCTGTCACGGAGGATATCCACGGGTAAATATTGTTGCTACGCTGCCTCTCAGCAAGGGTTGGCTGGCTCGGCGGATTCGATCGGGGAACAGGTCGGCGGAGGGAGGAGGCCTGAGGGGAAGGTGGTGAGGGAGGGAGCGAGTAGGGGAGGGGAGGGAGGCACTGGAGGAGAGGTGGTGCACGGTCTTCGTCCTCTCTCTACGCGTGCAAGCAAGCAGTTTTTATATAAAAAAACGGAGGTCTGACCCTCTGTCGACCGGTGTCACGGTCGTCCCCTCCTCTCTTATAGGTACTCGATCCCCGGACTCCCGTCTCCGATAGACTCGACGCTATACGACACGTTTTTTTCCCGTAAAGCCGACAGGCTACCACATCCATGTGAAATATGTATTCTCTTTCCTTCTCCTCCTCTGAATCTCTCCATTTCACTCTCTCCTCTTTAACTCCTTCCCTCTCTCCCTTTCCTCTCTCTCCCACCCTCTGTTTCCCTCCCTCTCTACCTCCTATATCCCTCTAGCTCTCTCCATATCCCTCCCTCTCTCTACCTCCCTGCCTCTCTCCCTTCATCTCTCTCTCCCTCCATCTCTCTGTCCCTTCTCTCTCCCGCTCCCTCTCAGGGTTCTTATTTTTTAATGGTTCAAGTTACATCCCAGGAGATGGCGGATGGGGACGTCTGAGTGGTTTCGGGGGACGTAGGAGATGAGAAGGGGAAGGAGGAAGCCTGGAAGGGACTTATTATTTCCACTCGAATTTTTTATTACGAATGGGGTTTGTACGGGGTGGTGAGAGAGGATGAGTGAGAGAGAGAGAGAGAAAGAGTGTGCAATGAAGAGAGGAGAGAGAGAGGTAGATAAGGGAGAGGAGACGGAGTAAAAATTTTACATAAAAATTACATATCCGGTGGTTAGCGCATGCGCTCTTTCTCTCTTTCCTTCTCTTCCCCGCGCGTCCCATATTCGGCTACCAGTCTCGAAAACCGTTTCCTCATCCTCGTCTTTATCGCGACCTCCGCCCACACACCCCTTACTCATCGTTCGAATTAGGTGAAAGGGAGAAAGAGAGCGAGTTAAAGGAGGGGAATGAATTTCAGGCGGGGAGCCTTTGGCCGGTCGGCTCATCCTCCATCATGATATTCCTCTCTCGATTTCCACCCGTTCTTCCGGGTACACTCGCCTCCTTCTCTCTACCTCTATTCTCTCTCCCCTTCTCCTCTCACCCCTTCCTCATTCGCTCTCTCCCTCTCACTAACCGATCTCTTCCCCCCCCTCCCCCCCCCCCCCGCTCTCGAGCCTATGGTGCTGCCGCCACCTTTGTCGGCGACCGAATCTGGAACTTCCCGCTCATCCTTTCTCACGTTTCTCTTTCTCTCTCTCTTTCTCTCCTCTCTCTCTCTTTCTTTTGGTTCACTCGCGCGCGAAGTACGGTGCGCTTTCAAGTAAGATCTCTTACCGTATAACACACACACACACACATGCGGGCACACACACACGCACATGCGGGCACACACATACCTCTCCGTTCCCAAGGAGCATTATTCGCGCCAACTGTCACACTCAGAAGAATTATGACGCTTCCTGAAATGTTTTCTCTCTCTTTAGAGAAGAAGATAAAAGAGATTGCCTTTTCCTCTCTCTCTTTCTCAGGGTGCGTGATTCAGATGCCATTCTTTCGTTCATTTTTTATGTTAACCTTTAGTCGGTCCCATTTCATTCTCAATTTTTGCACACGTAGGCGTGTTTAATATCATCATCATAGGTACTCTGTCCGTAGACAGGTCCGTGATTATTCATGGTCAAACTTGGTTCTCCACATACTCCTATTTTACGCAGTCTTCTTCATGTCTTCATAGCTCTCTTTCCCTTTCAAGTCTTCTATCAGCTGAAACCTCTTTCTATTCTTCCGTCCAGTTTTCCTTCTAGCACTTCTTTAATCATGCTCTCTCCCCGATAGTAGGAGTTTCTTTCTTCTGAAAGCGGCTTTTGCTTTCGTTATTCTAATTTTGAATTCATCGGTACAGTTTGCTTCTCTCGTTATGATGTTTATAAGGTATTATATTCTAAAACTTGTTCTAATGGCTTTCTTCCAATACTTATGTTAAAATTTTCTTCTTTACTTGATATTCGCATGACCTAGGATTTTTATGTATTTATTTCCTTTTATTACTAGTACACTTATCATTCTCTGGAGTTCATTTTCATTTCTTGATCAACCGCGTATTTTGCTGTTCTTATAATCCTTCCTCCAATTTTGAAATCTCCCGTGCCTTCTAACGCTTCTTGCATTTGCCTCTCTCAGTGGCGGATCCAGGGGGGGGGTGGAGGGGCGATCGCCCCCTCCTTCGATAACCCCATTGCACTCCACTGGGCGCTTTCTTAAATTCATTCCGCGCAAGAATCCTCAATTATACGCCGCAGATTAGGTCTGTATAACAAGGGAAAGAAGGATTCTGATAGGGGTAGGGATTTTCAAAATATAGGGCAGTCGGCAGGGGCGGATTCAATAGGCGATCGCTCCCCCCCCCCCCTCCCCTTGAGAAGTTTCTGGATCCGCCCCTGGCCTCTCTCCATATATATTGAATAGGATCGGGGTTAGGCAACAGCCCTGTCTTACTCCTCTACCAATATTTACTCCGCCGGTGTCAGCATTCTGCAACCTGCCCTTTACAACTTGGTTCACACATAAATTCCTGATCAGTCTCCTGTCTTTCCAATCTACACCTATATCCTTTAATGCCCTCACCAACATTGGGTCTGTCAGTCTCCAAATGCTGCAAAATGTGTAGATGGAACCGGAATATCGATTTCAAAAAAACTTTGACAGTTGTAGTTTAATGTCTGAAAGTTTGGATGTTGTATCTTATCTGATTGCTGCACAACAAATTTCCGAAATGGTAAAGAGCATTTGTAATCACCCTGTCTATATTATTTAAAATTGATAATTAATTCCTGGTGTTTCAATTCGGGCATTTATATATTTGGTGACCATATGGAGTGCTTTTGAAGGATTTTTATTAACAGAAGGCGTTTAAAAATGAATTTTCCTGAATTTAGGCTGATCTCGAAAAATTATGGAGTAGAAAAGTTGAAAAAGAGTGGCAAATTAGACGACCAATTCCAATTTGGGGACCCTGTGACTTCGAACGACTACAGCGCTAGAAGGCTTATCAGTCTAAATCACAAAGCAAGGGAGGAGAGAAACCCGGTGCCGGCATTAGCCTACTCTTAACGAGAAACACAAAGGGAACCAACGACTTTATGACCCTTCCGAAGGACGGGGCGCTGATTTGCGTGTTCTCCTCATAACCACGCAAATGGGGGGCCAGGAAACCCGGTTCGCAGCGAGTTTCGAAGACGTTTATCACAATTGAAATTCAACTGCATTTCAAAAAATTTACATTTTGTATTAAAAGGTTTAACTCCATTGTATAATTTCATTGAATAAAATTTAATGTTACTTAACTAAACATCTCGAGGCGGAACGCCATTTTTTTATTCTGAAATTTTAGTATCTGTAATTTCGTCTGTTAAGATCAGAGCTGCAAACCACTTCAAAATTTGGAAGTGTTTCGGTTCGCGGTTCGGTTCTAAATTTTTGGAAGTGGTTCGGTTCGGTTTGCGGTTCGGTTCGGTTCAACTAAATTAATCATTTGAAATACTATCCAGAAATAATTTATCCAATATAAACATTACACATTCAGTATCAATCTGTAAGTAAATCAATCAGCAGTCATTATTATTTTAAATGAAAGAAGAATTTATTTAAAGAAAGGAAAAATTTATATTTTAAATATATTACAATCCCATCATCATCTTCATTTATTTATATTTAAAAAATGGTATTTTTGATCCTAACATGATTTTTATGTGGATAATAATAGTATCAGAGTGGAAAGAGTTAGGCACTCTTTCCTTTGAAGCAAACCCGCTGGTTTTTCCAATGGAAATTCCTGGTCTTTACGTTGGTCCGTACTTTGTGGATTGAGATCGAACCGAAACCGAACCACTTTTGCAAAAAATTACGGTTCTGTTTTCGGTTCACTGAAAAATTAATCAGTGGTTTCGGTTCGGTTCGCGGTTCAGCAAAATGGCTGCGGTTCGGTGCGGTTCAGCGGTTCGGCTCGGTTTGCAGCTCTGGTTAAGATATTCTTCGAATACAAATTTCCTAGTTTAATTTTCTGTTTTTATGTAGATGTATGATTATAATGTACATATACCGAAATATATAACGGAACAGCGACTCTTCAGACTGGACGTGTTTTTTGCGCGCCACCCTGTGTGTATATAGGAAAGTATTACTTTTCCGAAGTTTTCCTTTCAATGACAAAACGCTAAGAAAACTTCGCCGCAACAAAACGAATCGTGAATCCATCGCAAGAATATCTGTAAACATATTCCACGAAAACGATTCAAAACATGATTGAATGTCGAAAGTTGAAAAAAAATAATACTATTTCAATGTAAACGGTGGAATAAGAGGATCGCATGCATTCCGATGTTTGCCTGGGATCTGCATTATTACTCAAAGAGTTGTATGCTGCCATTTCCACGAGAGTAATATGTACCTATCCTGAGATGAATATCAAGTGAACAGATGTTGCATGCAATATGTTTGCAGACGTCTACGAGATTAACAAGTCGAAGGGACATAGACTAGGATCGATTGAAGTAGATAAGGTCAGCTGGTATAGAAGGAATGTGATCGGATTAGAGAGAGAGAGGAGCGAATGGGTTATTGAAGAGATAGAGGGAAAGGAAGAGAGCATTCGCGAGAACAAAAAAAAGAAAGACTTCGAAAGAGGAAGTTCTTTTGATCCTTTGCATTCCTCCATTTCTTGGAAACTCGGATAATTAATGCAGGAAGCCGCTTCAAACGACCGGAAAGGTGAACTGAGCGTAAAGGGTGAGGGACTTAGTGTGGGATGAATGAGAAGAAGAGTGTTTTATAATCTTTTCTGCGCGAAAGGAAATGCGATGAAAAGGAAAAGGTCGCGTCGGTGAGCAACAAAAAATACGTGCGGAAAATCATAAACTGGGCGTAGGGTAGACATTTTGTTGCAATATAAATACGAATGCAGAGAAGAAAGTTTACCAAGACGCAAAAATGAAAGGTCTTACTTTATGATGGTCAACCAAAAGAAGCAAAACTTCAGAAAATATTTCTTTATCTGAAATTTGGAAAAAAGACATTTTAATAAAGCTTTCTACTGAGCAGCGGACGATATTCTCCTTCGGCCTATGCGTATGTCGATATACGTACATAAAGCATGTTTAAGTCTTCACAGATTTTAATTTGCAGCATAATACTCGGCGATTATATAAAGGCACGCCTAGCTCTATTAGGCTTCACTAATGCACCTTATGATATGACATATTAATTTATACTCCCGAATTAAACAGATTACTTACAACATTAGCTCGTATTCCTATGCGCTCACCTTGCCCTAACAATTGGTTCATAGTTTTTTATCAGTAATTTCCATTTCCTTCGACGTAATTTCCATTATTTTTTGTAGGCGCGGCATCCTTTCCACAAGAAACAGAGTTCCTCAGAAGAAAAGTTGTACTATATGTATGTGTGTGTATATATATATGTATATATAAACGGCTATCACCATGCTTGGACGCATTTATTTGACGTACTATGTCATCAATTTATTCGAGACAAGACTATTACACCCTAATGGCCAATCAATATTTGAAACTCATCGACTTATTTATTTTTAATTTCTTTCCTGCGAAGTTTCAAAGTTGGTAATTAAAAATTAATGAATGAAACTAGTGTGCTACATCCGCAGATTTTTTCAAAACGTTTAAGGAATTACTAGTTACAGTTCTGAAGAAAACACTTATATCTGATGGTAAATTGTTAATAAAGGTAAATATAAATTTGAATTTCGAAATTTTAGCAGAACAATTTTACCATTTATCTATCATTATCTGAATACTTACCAATATGTGATGAATGCTTCTATACGTCTGCATATTGAGTAGGTCCCACGTCCTCTTAAGGAATTTAAATTGACAGAACAAAAGATCCTGAAAAGAGAAAGGAATGTTATGGATTTAAGTTTAAAATTCCAGGTATGTAATTTAAACTTTTACGAGACATCATAATAAGTAAGAATTAGTAAGAAAAAATATTTGAGCGCGTTGCTTACTTTATTGTTTTGAATTAGGAAAGATAATTAAATAGATTTAGGCTTGAAACATACAACAGCGTCCAAGGTCGGATCCGGGATGATTGCTATGAATTGTTGCGATGTCAACTTCGGTATAATATAATAGATTATGTAAATTTTCTTCTATTTGGATTTCAATGCACCTTAAAAGTAAACTATATTAACATTAACCAAGAGGAAATATGACTGTTAAAGATATAGGTAGAAACATTTTTATCAAAAATCTTCACCTTTTAATAACAAAGCAGTGCAGTGGAGTTATTTAGGTTGCCCTATGGAAGAATAATAACCTGAGAGGTAGATTTCCAAAGATAAATATATTTACATAAAACCGTTCGAAAAAATAACATGAGAGATATCGAACACAAACGATAGTCGTCGAACGAGTCGGAGAAGTGAATGGAACTTTCTCATATAACACGGCTGCAAAACTTAATATTAGTAACGACCGAAGTTTAGACGGCTTATTCAAATGAAATGATAAACGATGCATGTTGTCTCCTCCGCTATAAGGAGGTTCACTAAAGGAAATACTTCTGAGTTGAATGTTTCGTTAGTTTTTATAACGTAGAGCAGATATAAAATAACAATCGTCGATTAAGTTTAAACACACGGTTTTATCGTGGATAAGCCCATAGTCACACTCGCCCGAAGTCCCAAAAAGTTGTAGCGTGCTACAACTTATGCACATAATCGTGTGAAGTATTTGAAAGAATAAACTTCAAAGGAAGTTTCAATTCAAGAACTGTTGCCATCTCCGGAAAAAGAAAAACAAGCAGCCATCTATGACAGAGGGCAGGGAAAAACGGATCTCACTTCCTCTGATAATGTGATAAATCTGAGGAGCAGCAAGTTGTTACGGAAGAGGAATACGGAAACGCCAGGTCTATACGTATGATCCACACTATGTGCAACGGTCTTAACCCTCAAGTACAGGCATGGAGTCTCTCAGACTCCACCATATTTATTTTCTAGTTTGTTTTGTTAACGGTGACTTTGATCCGGCGCTTTGTGTATTCTGCCTTTCTCTCTATGTTTGCTGAATTTGGCAAACACTTTTCGTCAGTCGGTGGACAACTGTCTTGGAGATAGAACGTATTGAACTTCTGCTAGAGTCTCACAGACTCCAAGCCTGTGATTAAGTGATTTTTTCTTATGTCGTGAATTTTTCATTCCGTCGACAATGGAACCATCTGAGATTCATACCGACGACCCTAATTTCGAGGAGATGTTAGAGGGCCCCTTAAGTGACGACCTAATAGATAGTGACGTGGGAAGTGACAAGGAAGACGAATTTATTGATAGTGATCATAATAGTGAGTCTGAACAAAGTGCGGTAAGCGATAATGATGAAGACCAAATTGAAATGGGGGACCTTGGCACAGCGTTTTATGGGAAAAGAACTGTTTCAAGTGAATGAAGCAACCATTTGTTCCAGTCAACACCAGAACTCTAAAACATAACATAGTATTACAGTTGCCTGGACTGAAAAATGAAGCAAAAATAGGTGATACTGCTGAACCCATATCAATCTGGGATTTATTGCTAACTGAAGAGGTAATAAATGATATCGTCATTTTCACCAACATTCAGATGGCTAAAATGAGAGCCCAATATACATTTCGGTCTAGAGATTTGTCCGATGTTGATGCAGTTGAGCTACGAGCATTTTTGATCTCCTGTACTGCACAGAAATTTTTAAATCAAACATGGAAGACATTCGCGCCATTGTACTGTTGCTTTTGTCCTCCAGCAAATAAACGCAAGACAGCTTACCAGTGCTATTTATGCAGTAGTCCTATATGTTTACAGTGTTCGATTTGTATTTGTAAGGACTGCAAATGTAAAATAGTAAGCGAAGTTTAAGTGGTTTTTTAATATTTGTTTTTAGTTATTTTCGTTTTTGTTCGATTACTTAGTTATTTTGTGTTTTCTCCTATACATTTATGACATTAGTTAGTGTCTATTTAAACATTTAAATAAATATCAAAACTGAAAAAGAAAAAAATACATTTTGACAGGAAGTGTACTGAAAAATTGTTAAAAACAGTTGTTTGAAATGAACAATTATTATTTATTAGTTGTTTTAATTTATCCATAGCACCTTTTATTCCAAACTACTAGGTCAAAGTGAAAAAAAATATATAAACAACGCCAGAATATAACTAACTTATGTTGGAATCTGTAAGACTCCATGCCTGTGAAAGTGTGATTAAAGTCAATGCCTGTACTTGAGGGTTAAGAAGGCGACTGATCAGGAAATATATGCAGTCATCCATATATAGAGGAGAAAAATCCCTCCGAATCTGACAGTGATGGAAATTTGTGATTTTGTTCTTGGGTCGCGTTGACGTTATCGGGTCGTTTTATCGTAACTTCTTTGTCACTTTTACTGGGCAAAATCGATGATGTGGTAGATATATCAGCGTTTCTTTAATAAGGTTGACATTGTATAAATAAAATCCGTACGAGTACAAAACAAAATGATTTCTGTACAATCAATTAATTAATATTTTACAAGTTAAAACGACCATACGTATAAGCTGCATTTCAGGTTGTTTTCTTCTAGAATTAGCCTCGAGTTCTCCATATAACCGAAATTTGCTAGTTCAAGACACTAGCTCTTATTAACATTTACACATCCGTAAACACAAAAATTCAGATAACTTGCATGTTGTGTGGGCGCATGTGCTCTCGCGTGCTTTTTAATTGCGTCGCACGAAAATGAATATAAAAAAATAACGATACTAATAGGGTCAAGGTTGCTTACAGCACCGATCGTGAAAATCGATCAACTTCATCATCTGTAGCGCCTATCGCAAAAACATTTTTTCCGCAAGTTATCGCGTGGGTGTTCTAGCAGATTTACGACATGTCCGAATTGTTAAACGTATTAACGGAGCGATGCATCTGTTCGGTTCCCTGGCGGCGCCCTCGATTGGATTGTCCGAGTTATTATCTTCCCTCTAGCGCGACTGATATTGCAACATTTCCTCGCGTAATAATTACGTATGCGGAGATTTTTTTCGAAATTGCATTCGTTTCCCCTGCACTTGTACATTTGAGCGAAGCGATTATATTTTTTGCGTCCGGCTCTTTTGTACTGATCTCTCGACGCGCGTTAACGTAACCCAGTAACGCATTGCGTCAGAGGACGGAATTGGTTGCGATGGAATCGTGTTTTTTTTAATGTCGCGATATATTGGTCTCGTAACACGACTCTTATTATTTTACGTAATTTATCAAAGCAAAAAAATGCAGTAATTGGTGGAATACTTTATTTATAATGTTTCCTTGACGAATAAATGAGAGAATTAATATCGTGGATTAATAGAAGGACCAAGCAGATATTTAATCCATCTTATCGTGAAATAACACAGTCTTTTTTGCAATTACAGCACGCGTGAAGTTTTTAACTGCTCCGATGCATGGCGCAGTATATTTCCGAACCCATTAAAACCCGAATTCCCGAAATGGAATCCTCAATTTTTTCCAGTCTCTAAAATAAAAGACGAAACTGTATAATTCTCACATTGGCTACGACGCCACGGATCTCATATATATATATATATAGAATGTTTGTATGTTTGTACCTTAATAACTCAAGAATACAAAGTCCAAAAATCTTTCAAACTTTGCACATGCTTTTATGACATCCCTGAGAAGGTTTTAGGCAAAAAAATCTCGCAAAAAGACCCGGTTCGACCCCAGGATAATTTGACGTGCAGGGTTTTATTTTTTTGCCAAATTAAATCAGAAATAATTGACCTGTGAACTTCGTATTTGTACTACCGTCAAGAAAAATCTATAAGGTTTCTTATTCTGTTCGTCTTTTTCCGCTAGAAATTCTAAATTTCTCGTATTAATCATTAAAAACGCAAATTTATGTTAAATATTGCCATTTTTATTACAACCACCATGGTCACCGGTATTGCTGTCTCTTTCCTTTTAACCAAACAAATTTTGTTTATTTTGACAGCCGAATGTTTTTTGCATTGGGATAGTTTAGAATAACTCACGGTAAGGAATTATTTGATGAGGATAACGATTTAAGAGCCTCATAATTGCATCATAATAAACTGTTCATTATGTACAGCAGGTTAGTAAAACATGAGTAATAATTTTAATTTTTAAATATCGATTTCAATAGTTTTTTAAACAGTCTACTAAAATTGATACGATAATCATATTATGATCAAATGATATACTTATTTGTTAGTTTATTACATCTATTTGTAAACTCATGAAATTTAATTCTCATTCAATTTTTATTTCTGTTCGGATTTTAGCTGAAATCTTACCTCATTACTTACGTCATTTATATACGAGGAATAAAAATTCTACGATCGCGGTAAGTTTGGATCTAGAGGTTTCGATAATATGATTTATTTATTTCTACAATTCCTACAATATGTAATATGTCCAATTTAATTCTATTTGAATTTCTATAACTATAGTTATGGCTATAATCTAAACAGTATTACACAAAATATGGGGAACTGTTTTATATCGATAGCAGGGTTCCGAAACATTATTGTTATGTCAGTAAAAAGAAAAATCAACTAGGAAGACAGACTGCAGGTGTAAAAAAATTGGCTTTATTAAGAGTAGCTGAAAGTGTAGAAGAGAGGCAGATTCGTATAGACAACCAACGTGTAATACAAGCAAAATAACTTTGCATGCTATTGCATTGCCATCTAGAGATGGGTCAAAAAGGACGGGACAGTTCTTTTCGAACTGTTCTGATGCCTAAACTGTTCAATAAAATAACTGTTCTCATAAACTTCCTGTTCTCAAAGAACAAGTAACGCTACATCTTATACACAGTGAGAAAGGTGGGAAATGACTACTTCCTTATCCGTAATTGGACGGCGGGGACTGATTAAACTACGCGTATTTTCCCAAGTCCTACTATTGATTTGAATCAAATTTGGTGCGATTGTGGAGTGCTCCCAGAAATAATTCATACGTGGTTTTTGTTTCTCTCTGCTCGTTTTATTCAAAACGGCGGCAGAATGAATTCTTAAATACAATTAATCATCTAGAATTCCGATCGGATTTGAACCAAATTTCCCCGGGTAACGCCGGGTATTTCTGCTAGTATGTATATATTTCACTCCGCCAAAATTCAATGGCGCCCCACTCAATCCGCGAGCAACAAATAAGGTGTCAACTTATGTACTTATTAGGCCTGTTTATCTCCGCGGTACTTACGTATTATCTCCAGGACCCTTCGCAGAACCTGGTACTTACGTATTATCCCCATGTCATACTTACGTACAACATTAACAGAATTTGATTAGCCTCTCTCCACCTTTACAAACCCAATCACCGGACAAGAAACTGATTGGCCGATCTCGACATTTACAAACCCAATCACCGGAAAACGGGGAGGGATACTTTGGTTCCGGGCGAGGCGAAGGGCACAGTAGCCCCCGGAGATGACTACCCATTAAAACAAAGCAAGCCGAAGGCTCGTCAATATATCCTTTCAATGTTATATCCTTTCAAAAAATGGAGAGGATATTGGCGAGCCTTTGGCTCGCTTTGTTTTAATGAATAGTCGTCTCCGAGCGCTACCGCGCCCTTCGCCTCGCCCGGAACCAAAGTATCCCTCCCCGTTGTCCGGTGATTGGGTTTGTAAATGTCGAGACCGGCCAATCAGTTTCTGTTAATGTTGTTTTGGAAATAAAATATCGTAAATCCAACAATACGTTTTTATTCTGTTAATATTTTTATGGCATGGGGATAATACGTAAGTAAGATATTACCAAAGTAAGGTCCTGGAGATAATACGTAAGTACCATCTCCGCATTTCTTTTATTTATTTGTTTACGCGTCGGACGATATATCGCTTCCGCGTTACAATTGATTGCGTGTAATTGAGACTCGAGCGATTTTTTTATTCGAGGATCCAAGTGCCGATGGCGGCAGCACTGTCGCTATGTGTCATGGTGGTGAAAGTAGGGCCCTTTTCTAGAGCTGTATGCTGGAAATGTTTGTTGTATAGCCTGTTGGCTTAATTGTGATCACATTTGTCCGAGTTTAGGGTTGGTTGGCTAATTTAGCTCTATATCATCCCTTAATGAAACATGTTTTGTTCAAATGTGCCTCGCCAAAGAGAGGCTTCGTAAAAGATTTGTATCGCGTCACAATGTTCTAATTATATAGAAGGCATTTCACTGCATTCCTTCCAGAAAGATGCTGAAATGAAGAAAAGATGGCTCATTATGACAAGAATAGGTAAAGCTTTAGCGAAAAATGCCTGTGTTAGTAGCGAACATTTTACTGTTGAATCGATCAAATTGCAATTGATATTATCTCGGTGGGTAGTTTTTGGGAGCCTACATGTAACTAGGAAGGTACCTAACATGTCATAATAGAAGTACCTACCTATTATAATAATACCAATTAATTTAGGTATTCCATCTACACCACAAAACTGTGATAATAGCAAATTATTAATTTTAGCCTTTAAAACTTTATTCCTCTTCAAGTCTCCCACGTACTAAAAAATATCACCTAACTCAATAACTGAAAAAGGTTCAAGGAAAGGAGCTGAATAAATAAACAAAAACAAACAGCGATGTAGACATTACAGATAGGATAGGTAAAAGTAGTAACAGAGGCCTTATAATGTAATAAAAATAAAAATAAAAGTAATAAAACGATTAAAATAAGAATAAAACAATAAAAGAGTAGAATAAAACAATCCAACGCGCTAAACAATTCAATTCAGTAAGCCAATATAACACAGTAACCATACTGCTACAGAAGGACCGCCCTACTTTCAGCAGTACATAATTTTCTCACCAGAGCTCAGCCACTTTGCTTGGATCTCCCAATAACCTCCCCTCACACTTACATAGATGTAAGACGACGTTAGATTTGGTCCATTGGACGAAATTTAAAAAAATGATAAAACAAAAGAGGACTCAAGTCGAGGGTGAATTGTATCTTCATTCGGCCGTCCTTTGGCTTTTTTTTTATCGTCGCTTTTTGGTGTGTCCCAGTTCGTTCTGGTCGCGCGAAACGAGGTCAAAACGTTTTTCGGCGGCGAATGGCTGCTATGTCCATTACAGCTGATTTTTTCCATTTCATCTCTTTCCATTTTTATTCACTTTATTCCTTTCTCTCAATCTTCTCTGCTTCCTCCACCACTTATACTTTCATCATCCCTTTCTTTCTCCTTCTTCTTCCTCTTTTCTCCTTTCCTACACCCTCCATCTCGTCTTATTTCTCTAACCATCTTTCTCTTATATCTCTCTCCTTCCTCTATCCATCCTTGCTTCTTTAATCCTCTATATCCAATCTATTCGTCTCTTTTCCATACTTCCATTTCTATCCTCCATATTCCATTCTCCGCATTATGTGCATTTTTTCTTATCGTATGTTCTACGATACAATTTTAATAATGGGTACGTTTCTCGTGACATTTACTGTGTATTTTTTTTTTAGCTAATCTAACGTTTTGCGGATTTTTCACGCTAAATAAACTGAATATGCTTCCTTCTGTTACATCTAATACACTATTTTAAATTGTGTTCGGGAGTTTATTTTAAAACTATTTATCTTCATTATACGTACGTTTTCCTCTTTTTAATATACAGTCGAACTTCTATAAGTCGAACGTCTATAACTCGAGTTTTCCATAACTCGAAGTGAATTCATTTTACAGGACAAAATTTTTTCATGTTATTTTTCTTCTGTAACTCGAATTTTCTACAAGTCGGATATTTTTTTTGTTTCCGTTGAGATTCGACTTATGGAATTTCCACTGTGATTATGTTTTTTTATTTATCATTGTCCAAATTGTGTTTGACCACTTTCTGCTGTATTTTTCAATTAGGTTTAGGGGTAAGAGGAGATTTGAAAGCTTAAACCTCGCTCAAATAATGATATATATCCATCTTTCCATCTCCCATCCTCTCTCCTCCTCTCAATCCTCTCTCTCTCTCTCCTTCCACTCTCAATACTCTCTCTCTCCTTCCTCTTCCTCCATTCTCTTTCCCTACTCTCTCTCTCTCCATTTCACTATTTTTTTCTTATCTTCCTCTCCCCATCCCTCCATACTTCTCCCTTCTCTCCCCTCTTTCTCACCTCTCTCCTACTCCTTCCCTCTTCCTTACATTTTCCTCCTTACCCTCTTCCTTAGTTTTTTTCGGATGGATACGATTGGTCTACACCTCCCTACTAGAATGGCCGGGAAAAAATTTTCCGCTGGCCTATGAGTATAGGAAGTAACGAGGCGGACTAGTTTAAAAAGGAGAGACGGTGGATAACTCCACATATCCAGACGCATTACTTCCTCCATCTGTTAACTCTATTTCCTCGAAAGCGCGACTCCTCGCGGTGTGCGCGTTGGAAAAGGTTTGTGTTATGATTCTTTTTTTTCTCTTCTCTCTTCCATTCTCGGCGCAGTGATTCCGCCGGATATCATCAATCTTCATTAACCCGATTTTTATTTCGAGCATCTCTCCTCTTTTCGCGATTCCTTTCCGTTTCCGGATGATTTTTTTTTTGCGTTTCTCCTTAAATTTTAAGCGCCAGAAGATGGACTCTATGTTGATTGTTTTTTTTCTACGTGAACATGATGGGTTTCATGTGCAATCCAATTTTTGTTACCTACCGTTCGCGGGAAATTTCGATGCGCTGTATTTTTAGTCTTCCTGTTCGACAAGAAATATGAGCAGGCTAAAACAAGACGGTTAATAGAAAGAATAATTCACGGGCCTGTATCCCGCAGCTCCCAGGCACGGTCACGACTTCTTTAATAATTAGGGCTCCTTACGTTAAATCAGATAATCTTAGTTTGAGAGCCTGCCGTCTCAATATTTCATTTCGATCTCCATTAGTATTTTTCTCGATATGCGAACATGAAAATTATGCAGTTGCTTCGATTGGTGTAAATGGTGATTAGTATATATTGTAAATTTGTCGTCTTTAGTATTCGAATCCGTCAAATAAATAAATTAATCGTTTAAGTTTCATGGAAATGTGTTTAAAATATTCTACAAGCAATAAAATTATCTTCATCAAAATAATATACCGTTTAGAAATATAATTAAAAACCATGGATGGAATGAAGATTCCCTAAAAAAATCCAAATTAATTTTTACGACGCTAAAACATCGATGAAGTGCGGACGTAAATTATCTTACAATTATTATTTAAGAGGCTTCGATTGCATTGGTAGCTTATTGGACAGAAAATAAAGTTCGTGTATCGGGTAGAAATATAGCATTTTTAAATGAGATAAAAGCACCACAGAGCATAATAAAATACGAATGGTGTGAACTTACTGACCGACGGGTCTTACAAGATCCAGGGAGAGGAAAATGTTTATTTGGATGCGCTAAACAAAAAAATGTCTACCTATGCAGAAAAATAAATAATGGAATGTTTGACACTTTCTTGAAATTCTATCTCCAAAACCATAAGTTATAATTATGTCTCTCTTGTTTTTTGTGACAAATTTCGTACTGTCTCCGATTATTTTTTTAAATCAGTTAGATAATTATCGAGTTCGTCTTATGGCTGAAAAAGTTAAAGAACAAGCACTTAAAAAATAATTGTCTCAGAAATGCGCGACTGGTTTTTTAAATAACCTTGTTGTGGCTATTGGAGATACATGTGGCAAGTAATTTTTTAAGTGCTTGTTCTTGTATTACTTTTCTAAACGGTGCTTCACACACAATGTACGAGCTTGTCATACTTAAAGTATATTAGATTTACTCGGGCGACGCCGGGTATATACATAGTATATGTATTTATTCTTTTTTTAATTTATACGATTTCATGACGGAGGGACTGTTTTATCGGATTAAACTACTTTTATATTTCTCGACACTCTTGCCCGGACATGGTTTATTTTTATTAATACGACCGCAGGCGAGTTGAACAGAGGGGCAGTTATTTAGAACCGACTCGCAAAAAATGAGACGCGTAATTTTCGGAACGATAATAAAAAACGAGTTTTGATAAAATAAAATATCGATTCAAGTTAACAAAGCGCTTTGTCCTGAATCCGAGCCAAATCTTTCCCTCAAGCAAATAAAAAAACACGAACGATCGCGCGCAATGCAACCAGTGCATATCCGCATTTAGGCCGAAGCGTCCCCGAGATTAGAGACTGCTATATTTTTTTTTATTTACGTCGCTCAGCAACCGAATTCGCCATCGAGAGTTTGATTGTGGGAATGGCTATAAAACACATAGCCACGAAGGACAATGAACGAGATCTTTATCGCGGTCTCAGCCGCTTCCCTTCCCTTAAAAAAAAAAAAAATTCGCGATAAAAACGTTCTTTCCTAGGAGCCGAGAAAATTGAATTATGCACACGGGAGAGGTACTATTTTCGCAGACGACGCCGTTTCGGAGGAGGCGAGACATAGCCTCGGGAACAACGTGACGTCGCGATGCGCGAGAATCCGCGGGCCCTCTCTCACCTATTAATAACCCATAAAACCCTTCCTGTCTGCGAACGCGAAACAAGAGCCGTTAATTTCCCCTCGCTTTTGCGTAACGTTGGCTTAAGTGGTTTCGCATCGCGTCCCCGTATATATTCCCGCGGATTCTGCCACCCACGCTGCGAAAACGCTTCGCGTGCATACTCTGCGCTTTTCACTCTGTATCCCTCTTCTACCCGCCCTCCTTTTCGCGGCCGCGAAGCTGCACCAATTTTCCAGGTAATTCAGAAAACGTCACGTGTGCACATCAGCTCTCTCTCTCTCTTTCTCTCTCTCTCTCTCTCTATCCCTCACTCCCTCTTTATAGGTACAAAGTGAAGTTTGTCATTCCGACCGTGGAAAGCGTGTTGCGTGGAAGAGTCAAATTAGTGTGTCATCTCAATGCTTAACAGGCAATTGAAAATGGAGCGTGGGTTTTATTTTTCACACGGATAAACTACGTCTTATATTCATAGCACTTTTAGACTTCTGGATTATAAGTAGGTATCTACGGAGACACTTTATTTGGTGTTACCTATGGGAAAAATCAAAATTCATAGTTTCAAATTCGGCGTTTATTGAAGACCATTGACAAAATCGCGATTATTTCTAGGTATGGCGGCATACATCAACCAAATAATCGGGGGGAAATTGCTAAGAGTCTGTTCGAGTGAGCCTGAAAGCTATGCAAATCTTTTGAGAAATATACTAAGCCATTACCCAACGCGAATTTCCAAGAACGTACAGATTTGATTGCACGCCGTTAAATGAACGTGACACTTAATTTACCCAAAGCATAGTAGTTTTTGGCGTTGTATTTTCATAGTTAAAAAGCTAATTAAAATTTTGACCTTAAACCATCGCTTATTTTCTGAATTTTCTACTGCAATATTGCTATAACTTAAACAAATATGCTATGCCTTTGGCCAAAGCGGTTTTTTTCTCCGCCGATTTCATTGCATACCATTAAATATATGTTGCGATTATTTACCCTACTCTATATAGCTATACGAAGTACTGAATTCCGCGAGCGTCGAAATTTGCCTATATTTGCGATGTGAGAAATCTTGTAGCACGTACGAACGAATTATTTTTTCCAGCGTTGCGCAAGAGATCTCTATATATATAGGTTTTAAAATGTAAAATTCTAAAAAGCGTATATAAAATCGTTGTCATGTTGAAAACGCTAGGTCTTCGACTTTTAAATTCAGAAGAATTTCTACTTTATTCAGCGACTTTCAACAATGAAGATATAATAGTTATTCGTGTGCCGTCAGTGAGACATTTGAACAAAGAGAATGAGGACGCAAATAGATTGTTTCTTTAACATCGGAAAACCTTTGGAAAAAATACGCATTGGAAATTTTAAAATGCTGAACTACGTAATGATATTTTAACCTTTTTAATTAAAAATAATAAGCAAAGATAATTCTGAATTAAAGAATCGACGAGATAATAATGTTTCACATTGATAAAATCCGACATTGGTGTTTCGAAATCTCACCCTTCTTCGAAATCGGCGTACTCTTAAAAAAATATAGCACAGCTCCGTTGTGATATATTTCGTGCTTCGTCGGAACGGAAGACATCTTCCTCCTTCTCACTCCCACAAAGACGAAAATCGGAGTAAAAAAATACCTCGGTCCCGATTCCGAGAACGAAACTAGATAAAAAGGTTTTTAAAAAATTCGATAAAAAAGAGGTTTCCGAATCGTGAGGTAACCACCATGCGTCATATAACACGTAGTAAATTTATCGCCAACCGACACTCGAAATTTATTCTCTCTCTCTCTGGAAAGTGCATTAAAAAAAACTCCCGATAACGTGAGTCGATGACGTCACTCACTCCTTCCTCTTTTTTTTATCGCACTTCAAGTCATATCCGTAAAACGAACGAGACTTTAAGTCGAGGGTTTTTGGCGCGGTGGAGAGAGGTGGCGGTGGGCGTGGCGGAAAGATATGAGAACAGGGAGGAAAAAGGGTTTTAAAAGGGGCGGGACGACGGTGTGGTTGCGTTAATTATGCCAGGCTATGAGAGATCACTTCGCAGTAATCATTAAAAACGAGGAAGGGAAAGGCGAAGAGAAGCAATGCGAGGAAATGAGGAACGGGGACTCGGTTATGGTAACGCCGCTTTAAAATTTTTAAAAAAGGATGTGCGTGTGTGTGATCCCTTCTTTGCGTGACGTACGCAGAGAGGTCTCGCGAGACGTCACGCGTGACTTATTCTGCGACGAAAAGAGCTTTTGTTTCTCCGTATCCTAAAATATTCTTTCTCTGAAGCTCTTTATGATGGAGATTTTCGAAGTATTGGCCGCAGTGCTGGAAAAAGTTCAAAACGGGTCTGAATACTGGCTATATCCAAAATAATTTCCCTCTTTCTTCTAGGAAAAAATTTAAAAACATCAGAAGACCTCTGCCATAGGCCATAGCCGTTATTCGAACCGAGTTTTTTTCTCCGCCTGCAGGAAGGATATTCTACCACTGTACTCTCGTAGCGGACTCGTATTTCAAAAAGCGGATTTTTCTTATTGTTAGTTGAGGCCAGGCTAGCCAAACTAGAATCAGTCATCCTCAACGGTTACCGTCGGAGAAACACATCGAAGAAAAACCTTTCCCTCTGAAATAGGGAGATTCTCTAAGTTATAAAATGACGGAAAGAACTGATCATAAGATGCGTTGGGGATGGTTGATACTATAGCTTGTCTAGTCTTGGTCCAATTAAGGAACGGGAGAAGTAGTCTTCTACGATAGTTTCAGCGGTGGATGATCCGCCAGACAAGTTTAAGACTCGAGTTTCTCTCCACCTCTTCGCAATGTAATTCGTCTGTAGCTCCCTCCTCCTTTCTCTCAGCCATGTTGCCAAATTTGGCAAAATTAGCAATAAGTATTGATGAAGACATTTCATAATGGGAAATTTTACGCTGAATCTGTTTATCTATACCTTTTTTTCCTTAAAATTTAGGAAACCCTTCAAAAACTGAAAAAAATGTAAAATCGGCTTTGAGTGGTTAATCGTATCCTTAATAACATATACTGTCATATCTCGACTTCTGTTGAACTGAATGCGACAGTTTTTTTAGTTAAAATAAACTATACTAATGAAGCCAGTATAACAAAAAATACAATACTAATTATAATTACATCTAAAAAATAAATAAAACTTTCCTGAATATTGGCGAAGATATGAAGACAAATGCTAGCGCGCGACGGACTGGCGTCTGGCGCGCTTGCTGTGTGGCCTGCGGGTCCCTGGCCTGACCCCACGCAGAAAAGACCTTTTGTTTTTAGAACAAAGTTTACAACCTAGGGGTGAAAATTTAAAGGATCGGGTTTTTACTCCCACCATAAAAGGGTCTTTCGAAGTTTCTCAGGCGAACGAACTTAAATCTTCGGAATACAATTCAGTCCTCTTTGCGAAGTGCAAGGAATCACACACGAGGATATATCCATCTGTTTCTGATATTGCGTGTGGTATTTCTTCATTTTAAAATTATTATTTCTTCTTTTTCAATATGGAAACTGGAGCTAAAAAAAGACGTTGTGGGTAAAATCTGAGAAGTGAAGAAAGAGTTATTGTGATGAACGTTTACAACAACCTATTTCAAAGGAACTATGATTGTCAGTGATGCAGTTCGGGAAACAGGTAAGGCAGCAGGACGTTCAGAAAGACTCATCTATTCCATAAATGCAGAACTGAAGAAGGGTCCTTTAGTAACTCCTTCCAAAAGAAGTGAGAAAAGTGGCATAAAAAGAAAAGAAACACGGACCATTACTTACGACGAAGTGGTGCAATCTGGCGTGAGGCGGGTTGTTCATAGTTTCTTCTTTAAGAACATACCTTCCACGTAAAGTGCAATTTTAATTACTTGTAATGCTGATGAAATGATGCCGAATTTCAGCCGAGCGACCTTGCATAGGCTTTTAAAAGATATAGGTTTTCGATTTGAGAGAAGAGAAAGCAGAATCATTTTAATCGAGCGGGATGACATTATTAGATGGCGACATAAATATTTGATGTCTGTAAAAAATTTAGAGCGGAAGGTCGGCCCATAGTTTATACAGATGAATCTTGCGTAAATGTAGGACTATCTGTGGACAAGGTGTGGAAAGACGTTTCAATAAAAACTCCTTGGCAGGCATTTTTAGAGGACGTTAGCACAGGTCTCAGAGCATCGAAGGCCCGCGGACCTCGTTTCGCCTTAGTTCATGCGGGTAATGAGAATGGCTTCATCAGTGGAGCAGAGCTAACTTTCGTATGCAAAAAGAATACGGCGGAAGCCCATGATGAAATGGATGGGGAAAAATACGAGAAATAGTTTGCGGAGCAGTTGGTGCTGAATACTCCGGAAGGGTCTGTAATTGTCATTGACAGCGCAGCCTATCATAACAGAAAATGTGAGGCTATCCCGACCATATATTGGCGAAAATCCCAAAGTGTTGGGTGGATTTCTTTGAAGAACGTCGATACAGAGGAAGGAATGCTAAAAAAAGCAGCTTCTATTTACGGTTTCTACAAAGAGAGAGAAATACGAAAAATACAGAGTGGATGAGATGGCAAAAGAAGCGGGTCGTCACGTTCTCAGATTGCCTCCGTATCACTCTGATCTTACCCTATTGAGATGGTTTGGGCTCAAGTTAAACATTTCATAAGGTTGAACAATGCTTCATTTAAAATCAGAGATGTGGAGCCATTGATAAAACAGGCATACAATAGTGTGGCAATCGAAAATTGGCAGATTTATGTAAACCATGTAAAGAAAGTGGAGGGGAACTTATGGAGAGCTGACGAGCTACAAGATGACGTGGAAGAATTGATTATTCGACTGACTACTTCATCCTCGTCAACGTCCGAATTTTCATCCCTGTCTACTCCTGCGGATGATTTCGATCAGCCTGGTCCTTCGGGAATCAGAGGAGTGGAGGGAGTATCCCCACTTAGTGTCGATTTTAATTAAGATACGTAAAATTTATCGAGATTATTAAAATTTGAAGTTTAAATTTTTTATAGACATTTTTATAAATAATATTTTATGAAAAGCGTTTTATTTTGTTCTATAATGTTTATGATTAATAGTTATTTGTGTATGTCACAATGTGAATTGTTATCGCGATTTTTTATTATTTTCGCCCTATATTAAGAAATTCTGATGCTGTTTCCCCAGCTTATTCGTTCGGAGGCACCCTTAGGAACGATACATAGTTTATTATTGAAACCTTAAATTTCTAAGCTTCTTGCACTCAAGCCAGTAATATAGCTACTTTAAACTTTATTTTATATTTGTGATTTAAGGGAAAGCGAAGGCAAAGCGCGGAGAATTACGGCCGTTGTGTGTGTGAGATAGAGAGAGGGATTTGGTAAACACGCGCTCCATAAGCGCCGTACTGACCTCTTAACGTGAGATAGACTATAGGTTGAAATGGAGCAACATTAATGGCAGTTAGCAGATTCGCTTTTCAAATTAATTAAACAGCGCTAATTACTTTAATAAATAATATCGCTTTTAATAAAAACGTGCAGGCAAGCCTCTTACGCATGCGTTTCGCAGGACGAAGTTGTTTTACTAGGTTAAAACATATGTTTTCTAGTTTAATCTTCTTGCACTTTTTCGTTCCCATTATGTATTTTGCTTTCTTAAAACTAGAACGAATCATTGTTCGCCGTAAAAAGCGTGCACGTGCGATGTCGGGCGTATGCGTGTGTCAGTTTTCGCGAGATTTATTAGGGATTCGAGGAAATTCCGTGAGGAAAAACTGCGGCGATGTAACGTAGGGCGTAATTTCGTGAGGCGGAGCTCGAAACACGCTCGCTTTAGGACGGCCATTTGTGTGGGAGGGTCGCCTGGTAACTGTTGAGTGAACTTCATCGCCTCCTCAAAACGAAACGATCTGATGAATCTCCCGTAAGGGTCAATCGTTTCCAGAGGCGGGAAGTTCAACTTTTTAAACCATCTGGAAATTTTAAAGGTATCTTCTCCTTTGAGAAAACTATTTAAACGACTTTTTAAAATCAACGGTTAAATTTCAAGTCAAGAAAAGAATTTTTAAATATCAGTAGGATCTGTTAGCTTCTTATGTCTATATTAATATATACATTCTTTCTCTATGACTTATATGGAGGTCGGTTGACAAGCAAAACTTCACTCATTGGCTACTTTAAGCTGCTCTGTGTTTTACGTAGATAAAGGTCTCCAGTCCGTCGTTAAAACGTTATTTTGTCGAATTAATACAAATACTACTCCACTGTATTTTAAATCAACTTTAGGGAAACGTGCCATGTAGCCGATTTTAAAGAAATGCAATCATAAATTCCGAAACCCATCTTCTTGTAAAAAGCTCAAAATTAATAAGTGTTGATCAGTCGTTCAAGATCCATCTTCACCTATTCAAACATTCCAGAATTGTTTCAAGTTTCTTTCCCTTCAAGGACTCAGAAATGGTTCAATATTTTTAAAAAATATGACATTAAAAGAAAAGAGCAAAGATTTATGGCTTGAAGGCACGATTTTAATTTAATTACTCGCGAGAAAAATACAGGTTCTAATAAAACTAACAGGTGTGCATTCATTTTACTAGTCTCAAAGTAAAATAAATAAAACGACAAACAGTAGCTTAACGTAATCTAGGTCACTCCAAATGACATAACGAGTGTAAACCATATGGGTAGATAAAATATGGCTGAAATGTCTTCCGTAATAATTCACCAGCTACTTATTCCATCATCTCTTCTTAAAATATTCAAATATTCTAATCAGCTTTTTGGTCTTGGAGGATCATTAATCTTCAATTTTATACAAGATGTAAGGAAAGATTTTTATCTGGGAGTAATAAAAATTAGCTCGGAAGAACACAGCATGAGAAGATAATAATATTTTACTAGATTTCCCTTATTTTTAAAGCAATTTCTTATACCTCATCTAATCTACAAAATGCGACTAATGAATAATTTAATAATAAGTCATTAATCATGATGCCTAAAATAACTAGTTGAAAAATAATAATGTGTAACATTCATCCACCGATTACAAAACATTAACTTAAAATTCAAGTGCAAAAATTTCGTCAGAGGGAGCAGTAGCTCGATAATAGATATTATTTACAAGTATCCCCCACTTAACGCGGTTCGCGGTTCTTTGCCATTCTTTTTCCAATAATTTCGTGTCACGTCCTCATTAAGAGGCGCATACGCGTCCCAATCGCTCGCTCCTTTTCGAGCGTTATAATTGAATGCGCTTATTCATCGATGCGACATAAATGCCCCGCGCGTGCATCTGAGTCATTGCATAATGCGTCCACTTGCCCAGGGTCATAGCTGATGATGGCGATGAGGCAGTTTAATCGTTTTGCGCGGATGTTTACCGCTCGTAATCGCAACAGCCATCACGTTGCGCGAGAAATGTGGAGGGAAATTGAGAAAGGGACGACGAGAAAGAGGGAGAGCTGCTGAGGGGGAGGGAGGGAGGGATAGGGTTGGAGAGGAGGGAGAGGATGGAAGAGATAGGGAAGGAGAGGAAGGAGACAGACAGACAGACAAACGCCTTTATTTAGGGCTAAATTGAGACTGTGAAATCCCTTCTTACATTCAGGAAGGAAGAGAGGGAAGCAGAAGGGGTCGGAGAGAGAGGGGGGGAGAGAGAAAGAGAGGGAGAGAGAGTGGGAGAGATGGGGATGGAGATAAGGGAGAGGAAGGGAGAGAGAGAGACGGAGACGGGAGAGAGGGAGTGAGAGAGAGAGGAAGAGAGAGAAAGGGAGGGAGAGAAAGAGAGGGAGCAGAGAGCAGTTATGTTCTCGCCCAATGAGGACAATTTCGCCTGCGTCCAGCAAAACTCCTGTCGTCAGTAGACAACATCCTTGTATACGCTTTCATTATATTTTTAACAGCCAAACAAATCATTTGAGTGCAATGTGACAAAATAACAATGAAAAAATGATTTAACTGAAAACAACGATTCCGAATGTTGGTAAATAGAGTATAAATTAACTCTCTATCTATTGTTTTGCCTTTAAGTAAGTTCTGGTTATCAATTCCATAAGAAATTTCTAATAACGAGCAAAACAAACGAAGACACACGGACCAAGTCGATAAAATGCGATATGAGGAGTGTGACCTTGTGTAGAACGGAAACATGAACACTTAGGAATAATGATGTAATACATTTTTAAAGCTTCGAAATGTGGACACAAAATGGACAGAGAGGATGAGAAACGAGAAATTACTACGAAAACTAGAAGAGAAGCGAATGATTATACAGACTATAAGGAATAAGAAGGCAAACTGGATAGGATATTATCTGAAGAAAGAGTGTTATTAAAGAAGCGTTAAGAAGGAAAAGTGGAAAAAAAAGAGAAAGAAGGAAAATCTTTCAGATCCTAGATTACTTGATAGGAGAGCTATCAAGAAATTAAAATAGCGGAAAACAGGAGTAAGTATATGGAGAACTAGGTTTAACGAAAAATATTCTCGGACCTGTCTACGATAATGATGAAGTAATGAATATCTTCTTTACATCCTCTTCCTCTATCCCTGTGCTTTTTTTTTAGCTTCTTTGTCGGGCGAGTTTGTTTGTTTTTTTTCCTGGCTCTTGGACTATTATAACCATTGTCTCACGAGATCCATTTTATCACTGTAGACGCCCAGTGTGTAATGTTAACTTTTGCCATTTACTAACCTTACTCACAATAGAAATATAAATCTTAGGTAAAGTTTTTAAAGCCCAAATGTGTATTTATCGTATGGATTTTCTTCGATCTTTTCCCACAGATCGGCTGATCCCTCCAAATAAAATCTTAACAATAAGACTTTCAAAGCGATCAAATGCGAATTAATCTCTTAAACCTTTTCCTCGATCTATTAAAAACTTTCTCCAATCTCCATCCGCGTCCGATAGTGAATTTTCTCCCTCGCAAATCGCCTCTATTCCCTTAATTATTTTAAATACGCACGAAAATCCCGTCCTTTTTATTCTTCCTTTCAAAATCCATCGTCCGAAGCCATACATCTTTCCAGACCTTTAGAATTTACGAGCAATCTAAATTTTTGATGAAGTTTCCGTTCGCCATTCTGGGTCGATTCCGCCGCGCCCGGAACTTTCGGGCGGAATTAAAAGGAAAAGGAGGAGAGAGCGCGTACATTAAGAAGGGAGATTTTTCCAGCGCCCTAGAGTCGCTTCCGTGACGGACCGCTTCGGAGTCCGTTAATTTTCTCTCGGCCGCGTAAAGATTTCTAATTGCTTTAATCTCCCGGATGCTCTCGGCTTCGGAGATAAGGAGTCGTTTTCAAGAGTGGCGGAAGTTAATAATTTACGCTCCACCCCACCGCGATCCTACCTTATCTTAAAACCGCCCACCCACCCCTTCGCCTCTTCTCCGACGACAACAATAACAACACAAACGAGAACCCCCTACGTTTCCGTTTTCGATTTTCCTTGAAAGCAGAGTATTTTTAATGAAGCGGAATTTGGCGGAAATTATAAGTGGGACATAAATAAGGCCGCAATAAGAAGACGGATTGCCCTCTTTTATTTTAATGTCGGCGGGCTGGCGCTTGTATATTTGCTACTGTGATAAATTAAAGGTGCAGCCAATGGCGTAGGGTACTAATATGGTACCCGTGCGATGAAACGGGGACCCCAGTCAATGGGCCCGAAGTCAAGATAGGACCCTTACAACATAGCACCATTCCATCAAATAATATGTGTTTTGTCATATTAATATTCTGACTCGTTATTATCTGTAAATTATATGTACACGTTACACCTCGTAGGTGGGAACCTCTCCGACATCGTAAATTTTCCATTTTTCGGGAGATTGTGACATGTAATTGTTTTCAATTATTGCAATATTTCTCGCCGGACTCGTCAAAATAACTGAAAATTATTTGCTACCACCGTGTGATATTTAAAGCTGCATAATATTGCTCTAATTCATGGATAATAATTGAGTTTCTCATTGAAAGGTTGATATTTTTTAAATGAACATAATTTCACGGCGCGCCAAAAAGGATTTTGCACTGAGGCTTCCAACAATTTGTCATAACTACACCGTGCAGCTAAAGTACTAACAAAATTTTGGTCATCGCAGCCCGATACTCAAATAAAAAGGGAAACATGCGTGAGACTGAGTGAACGAAATATCGATGTAGATGTTTCTTTTTTTCTAGGTAATACATAGGTCTTAATTGGAGAGTTAACCATTCAAGTCGGGGCAGTTTGGCCGATTGTACTACTTGTCAACCACTTATCTATTGAATTTTATGGGTAATAGGAGGTTAAAGATGAAATTGGAAATAAATCTCCGTTATAACCGTCCAAAAATTTATATTTTAAATGTAAACAAACGCCATTGTAATAGTTTTATCTGCCGTGAAAAGCTTAAATAAACTAAATTTATCTTCCACAATTAGTGAAATCATAAAATTTATGAAGATGGGGATTCGTTAGTTCAGATTTGATTACCTTGGATAAAAAGAATATATGTAACAACTAAATGCCAAGATTATAGATATGTCGTTTATTTTCATAATTTTTAAGAAGCTAAAGCAATAGAGTTTATTACCAAGGCTAATGGAAATTTTTATGAAAATGTGACTGGAGCCTACCCAAATAAGGATAGCAAAGGGAGATTCACATAGGACAAAGAGGAAGAGTGAGATAGAGCTACCTAATCTCTCCATCACTGCTTAATATCTATGCCGACAAACTGGTAAAAAACGTAGAGAGATGTAGATACAAAGAGAGGTAAAAGTAGAGTTAGTTTATTCGAATCAATTAGGTTATCAGGTGAAAAAGCATTAGTGAGTTGTTCAGAAAAGGACCTTTCACTTGAAATTTTAACTAAACATGTTAGGAATACAAAAAGGAAAATCGAAAGAACGACGGGGAGATTCGCGAGACGACGAGAATTGGCGAGAAAGAGAGGATAAAGATTTTTAATATTTAAAAAGAGATTAGAGGGAAAACACTGATATGGGGTGTAGCATTATATGGGTATGGCACGTGGATTATGGGGAAAGGAGGCGTGAGCAGATTAAAGGGCTTCTGAGATGTGCGTATAGCGTAAATTAGAGAAGATTGGTTGGACTGAGAGAAAAACTGAAGAGGAAGTTTTGAATACTGCAGGAGAAGAGATGATCTCCCTCTCTCTCATTAGAATGAGAAGGAATAGAGAGAGAAAGAAGAAAAAGGAGGATCAAATTTGCAGAAGCAACGGTCTGTTTAAAGAAGTCATAGAAGGTTGGATTCCGGGGAAAGAGTCAAAGAGGTAGGGGGAAAAGATAATGCATATTTTATATAGGAATCGTTACGATAAAAGGGAAAGGAAAGGCCTTGGGTAGAATAAATTAGGTTGGATGAGACTAAAAATTACCGTGGGGTAAAAATCATGCATTTTTAATAAATTTATGACAAATACATAGAGAAGGGAAAGTTAGCCGAAACGGCGTTCGGATAAAAATTCTGAGACATTATCAACTCGTTAAAGATCTACTTCACATTTCGTCCCAAATCATATTTACCTATTCTGGTGACATGCATTTGATCATATAACTTAAATTTTGTCATATGTAGCTAGCGTCAAAATAGATAACTATAGTGCGCAGCGTACAGTAATTTTAGCTGATTTTAGTTACTAGTCAATAATATTTTAACTACTCCTTTTGGCACAAAATTATTTTTTCTGTAAATTTAATTATTTCGGATGTTTTTACCTTGGAACTTGAAATTTTCCAAAAATATTTTCCTCTCCGACATAATCTTGTATGAAATTTCTCCATCATAAAATTAAAGCTGAAAGTTACATAACGGAATCCTAACACATATTGATTCATTTGACGTGTGTGGTGCAGTTAACAATTATCAGTAACAATGCATTTGAGTCGTGATTTTCGCAGGTGCCTATCATCGTAAAAAAATGCATAAGTAGTGATTTGCCAATCAAATTTCAAGGGCAGTATCACCGACGAGACCGGCGTACTTTCTTTAGAACCTCTCGGCAGAGAGAAGTGATACGACCTCTTCTGAAGGGAAAGGTCACGTATCTCGCAATCATCCTCTTTCTCTCCTTAACGGCTGTTAGATCCCAGAAAAGGCTAGGGAAGAGAGTTGTGCAAAACGAAACAATTCCCGACGACCATTCCAATTAAGATTGATAAAAAACTAGCAAGTCTTCCACGTGTACGTGATTAAAATACGAATCGTGGATTGTATGTGCGTAGCTGAACAGTTATGAAAAATCACAGAATGTTTTTATAGGATTTAACTAATAATTACATACGGCCGGAAGAAAGTTTTATTTGTTATATTGTATTTTTATTTAACTAAGACCACTGCAACATTAAAATTAAAACCTGGATTTATTATCTAGGTGTAGTGTTATAGCATTTGATTACTAATCATAAAATATAATAATCATATAATATAATAATCATATAATAAAGACGATTTAGGTATTTAAAAAGTCAATTTTTTAAATTGTGCCTTGAATTTACAAGTTATACTAAAATATTTGAAGAGTTTGCGTAAAGCAAAGTTTTTGATGCGCAAGACATTATCTACGAAACGGGTGGCGAAAATAAAAACAAGTTAATTGAGAGTTAAAGCGAGTTTATTAAGCATTCCAAAAAATAAACCATAACACTGGACAAGGAGATCTGAGGCATTCATGTTCGTTTAAAAATAGTAAAAAAACCTAAAAGTTAGTTTTTTTCGTTTCCTAGTGTTTTCGAAAGCATCAACGGGTGGAAGTTTCGCGTCTTTAATGCAGAAAATCCTCATTTTGCATCGTTTTTTGAGCATATAGCAATTATTTACAACGTAAACTTTGAAATCATTAAAAATTTCAGATCTCGTGTTACAAAGTGTGAACATTCACGTTCGAGAAATGTTCGCACTAATGAAGGTGACGCTTACGCGAAAGAAGAAAAAATGAACATCGCTTACGAGCCAAGTAATCAAGGTAAATTTAAGGCAGAGAGGATTAAAAGTTCTGTAAACTCAGAAATCATTGTCATTCACCATCATTCCCTATTCGGACAAAAATTATGTCCAATTTCTCAGGACGGAAAATATTATTGAACAGTAATACATTTCATCGTAAAGTTCCAATACGAAAACCTTATCGCTATGGTTTTCGGAAGAAACTACCACTTTACTATTTTTTATTATAAGTTCCAAAATGTCAAGCTACAACATTTTATGAAATTTTAAATCCTAGTTATATCCAGAAAATTTTATTGAACGTGCAGTTACGTGGTAACATGGGAAACCTAAGTGCATATATCGATGCCGAGATGTTTTTCTTTATAATAAACAAACGGTCTTTCACCCACATAAAACTATAACTGCAGTATACGATCACCAATTCCGCCGTAGGGTATAATTCATGTCGAAAAACCACGTAAAAAACACATGTATCGATAAAGTAATTTACAATGTGTTTGTATTTTCTACTTAACAAGATGCGGAACTGAATTAAGAGATGAAATAAAGGAGATCGGGGTAGTAACTTATAAAGGGTAACGCGAGAAGGAAGTACGAGACCCAAATTCTCGAATTCGCTACACCGTAGTTTCGTGGAATTATTAGGGAAGTCTCGAGATAAAGGGGGAGGAGCTAGAGGGAGGGAAGGAAACAACGAAACTCAGGGCGGTTATAGTTTCTCATTTGTTTTGCGGGAAGTTTTTAGGGATTGCCACTTCAGTGCTCCGCGCGCGGCATCTCTTTGTTGCGAGCCCTAGGCGACGCCAAAACTGGGGTGTGGGAGGGGGGGGGGGGTAAAAAAGAGAAAAGTTCTATGCTAATGCTTGCCAAGAAGGGTGGATGTATTTCTTTTATCTAATTATGGAAAGGGCTCTTGAGAAAATTAGATATGCGTGCCCTGGAGGAAGGGGAGCTCGATTTTTTCCTTAATTAACAAAATTCGAAACGTCTCGAAAAAAAGGACCCGCGGCGAAACTTATTTCAAGATATTAGACTCGCTAGGAAATTCTCGAGAAATTTAAAATTCGTAGACGGAAAAAATAATCGAAAGCACGGCGAAATTTATTGCCGTTCTTTGCATCCGAGTTCCAAGGGTATAACTGCATTTTGCGTCTGAATGATGTAACGGATATAGCAAATATAGAGTGTTAGTCATATTTTTAATTTTGTCCCGTATGGTTAAAATAAATACGCTTTTTAAATATTTTGAGAAGGCGCTTATGTTAATGTGGCCACTGTTAAAAAGACCTATAGTGAGGTGAATTTTGAGAGAACATGAACATTTAATCCAGAAAAATATTCGCCTATGTTCGTTTAAGTAACAATTAGATGCCTACTGCGGTCGCAGCTCCATGTTATCGTAGTATAATTTTTGGTTTTGTAAAAGCGAGGTTGCATTGATATTGCATCAAATATGATAATTATGAAAAGAACATATCACCTTTTGGAAAAACACATTTTTTTAAGTTTTAAAAAATTCTGAAGTTATTTTAATATTTACAAATATGTACTCCGTAAAATGTTTGTTTACTAGGATTAATTCCAATCTTATTTCGGAAATGAAAGATTTTTCGAGGATTATGTTCATAAAATCTAAAATTCCAGTTGGAACATTAGGAGAAAATTTATTTCATTTATTGGAAAAATTATAAATACAGAGAAAAATTCTGCCATGACCAGGAATCGAGCCTGAGACTTTCGCTTGCCTGTCTGTTATTTTGTTACAATAGTTCAATGGTAGAATATCCCATAATAATTAATTACTAATAAACTAAATATGAATTATATAGTCGTATTTTATGGTAAACGCGGGGAATTTGAGAAAAATGCCTATTGAAAAATTCATAAGAAACATGCATTTACTTTAAGACATTTAAATTATGTCCTTAGCAAAAATATTTTTAAGGTGCGTGAAAAACAATTTAGCTATTTAAAATTATAAATGTATACGCAAGACAACTACTACACAAAGTTAATATAATGTTAGGCGTACTGAACGATGTTATTCAACGTTTATATATCTACATATATACATATGCACGTCAGTGCAGGTGTTGGTGTGTGTATGCATATACCAGACAGGTATAGCTAGACATGCAAAGATACGTTTTTAGAATTTATTAAGCAAGAAATATAGTGAATTAAATTATATATATATAGAATTTTTTATGTAAAGTTTTCCAGACAACTTCCTTCTCTTAAGGATTGCACGTTCCATATACCCAAGAAAGACGAAATCTTTCCGGAGACGAAAATGGCACTTTCCTGATTAAAACCTGTAAGTTGATACTCGTTCAACAGAAACAAGAGATGGTACCTTAGGGGGACTCCGCTAATTACCTACTATTCGAAACGGAACCGCAAAATGCTGAACCGGTGCCTTTTAATTAAAGCGGAGTTGAAATTTCAGGAAAGCTCTTTTACTTGGAGATGAAATTAGTGCGCTACTACACTGGACTATGTATAAAAATATGAGGAAAGTAAGTGTATCTTAAAATGCAAGATAGCAACGTTCCAAAAGTTAAACATCTTACTTATGAAATTACCTTTAATAAAGACTAAAATCGCTTTGAGCAATTATTCAGTTAAACAAAACAAAGTCATTAAAATTATATCCTTCTTTGTGCAACTACTGGAATTAATTGTTAATTATAAAGCTGCGTAGGAAATCTGCAAATGTTGGATGTGAGCAGTGGAGGGCTAAGTAAGTGTCTCAGGCAAGACTTCGTGAAAGTTATTGTTATTAGCCATAATGAAACACTTACTACTTTTCCACAATGTATCTTGTGTGCACTGAGTGTTTAACCCTGAATAAGTGTAAGTAAATAAATTCAGTTCAATAAAATGAGCTAGGTTTTAAAATGTCTACCTGTTATTCTAGAAAACATCTATTACATTCGCAAATGCTGGAAAATTTTGGTTATCTGTAACGTTAAGAAATTTCCATCTTTTTGCATAGTTCGCCTCATCATCAGCTAAAATAGAAAAGGCTTTTGAATATCTCATTTGTATACATTTCCATTGGATGCTATATCGGAATCTAGCTTAAAATTCCACAGACGTATCTGAATTTATGATGAATTAATTACCTATTGGACATAGCTTATCGAGAGTTTCAAATATTTCTCGTTGGAAATCGATGATGGACGGGATAGAATAAGAATTCTTATTACTTTTCCGTCAACGAAAATTTCTTTCGCTATCTTGAACGAATTAATTCCAAACTTGTTCCTTTTTGTAATTTGCTATCGTCAAAGAAACGTCGGCCTCGCTTTGAACTTTAATACGACTCCAAAGTATAACTATCCTAAGAATTCTGTTATTATCTAAGAAAGAAAAATCTGATGGTTGTGCAATGCTCAGAAACTTAGATCGCACCGTAAAAATAGTTTCGTTGAATGAGAGAAAATTATTAGAGCGGAGGAAAATTTCTTTTATTTTTTATCACGAATTAACCCAAAATACCGAATTTTATAAAAGTGCACTTTATAAGTAAAGAAAATTCTTTTCCATACAAAAAGTCAAGGTGAAAAGTACAGGAACTCATTTCCCATTGCACAACTGACAGATCTTTCTCAGTATAATTTCGATATAGATTTTCGGAAATTAATTAAAGGATAAGGTTTGTTCGCCAATACATGACGGCAAAGGTGGGCACGACGAGCCATACAGAGGCGACCTCATTTCTCCTAATAATTATATTAGTTAAATTTCTTTGTATCTAATGATAAATACATAAAGAAAGATAAATACTTATTTACTCAAATAACATGCTCTCCCGAATGAAACGCGTACCCCGTGCTTTGAAAGGTAATTATTTCATTGACTATTAGTTTCTATCACATTAATTTTATTATTGTGTGCAGAGAAATAATGTTATTTATTAAAAATACATTACTGTTCATTACGAGTATATTATTATACTTCTTGTCTAAGGTCTATTGATTTTCGAAACTCTTGAATAAAAATCCTCCTGCAAAATTCACATAACCCTTATTTCAATGTAAATGTTTCGGAATAAAGTGGGATTGGGATATAAATAAATACGGTATTTACTATTAATCAAACTGCTTGAAACCTCATTGCATTCAAAGACCATTATTTATTATCTTTATAAAGACATTTGTTTTTCGGTAAAAAAACGAGTTAATGAAAATTACCGATTAACCATATCTTAATTTAATAATACAAATGAATGTCCAACTTTATAGTGCAAACGTGTGATGTTTCCATAAACATATTTACAAAAAACCAACAGGTGAATAAATAAATAATAATGAATATATCATGACTTCAGTACAAAGGAGAATAAAGGCCTTGGTCATCTGAAACAAAAACAACCTTCAGGACGCCGTGTAAACAGTAGACCGGAAAAGGGCGCTTGCATCATTAAAAATTAAAATGGGTTGCGGCTAATGATGTTGTTGACGATGGCGGATTCTTGAAAAAAAAAAAGCCAAGTTGTTGCCCTGTCTCTCTTCGAAAATAAATTTTCGCGTGTTCGCGAGCGTTGAAATACGTGTTTGCTGACCCTCTCCCCGCCATTTTCCTCTTCATTTTTTTGCGCCCGCGTTACGAGAAATTCATGGGGTAATTTTCTTTAGATATAGGACTTAATGAAGCCTTTAACGCGGGGGAAATATTTCTGCAATCTTGCTACATTACACGCGAGGCTCTCCGAGAGTGAAATAAAGATCGCGCATTTTCAGACGCCGTGAAGTGCGAGGTAATCCCGGGTTATTGCCTCTTCCGCTAGGAGGCGGAATTGATAGCGTTCGGCTGAATGAAATGCCCACAGACCCAAATGCTATATAGGCCGGGAATTTCAAACAAATAGTCGCTGATCGATAAAATTTTATTCATGCTCGAGAACTGTTTTATCCTAACTAGAGTATTCATTAAATGAATCCGTTGGTTGGAAGTAATTTTATCCTAAACATATTTGACCGTTAAAAAGATTACGCTGTAGAGCAGTGGTGAACAACCTTTTCTACTTGGCATACGTGGCTGCAAATTCCTCGGCGGGCCGCATTGCAATTTCTAAATGCTTCTTCGGGCCAAGTTTAATATGAAATCGGACATTAACCAGAGATTCTGAGGTAACATATGAGTGGAGATTCAAGGTTAAATTAGATTTTTAGGGCTAACATTTCAATATCAAGTATTTTATTTTCGTAATATGAATGTATATTATGTATATACAAATTTGTGTTATATCTCTTTTTAATCACAACTTCGCCGGCCGCATAAAAAGTTCTCGAGGGCCGCATGCGACCCTCGGGCTTTAGACTGTAGAAAGCCTAATTCTTGCTGGATTTTAAAGAATTTTTTAATATTAAAAAGCTCTATATTAATTTATAAATATAAAAAAAATATCTAAGATTGCTTCCTTAGAGATCACCAAAATTGTGATAATTTAAACATTGCAATTATTATTACGCGCAACATAATGTCATTCAATAAAACCATTAAAAATCCACTTGTTTACCATGCTTACATTAGCAGGTTTAAAAAAATTTAAGTGGTGCATTCCTTTGACACTCTTTGTCTCTTAAGTGGTTATTTTTCAGACAAAATATGAATCTACTGCTTTTGAAAATTACAGTAAAAGTTTTGCAGATTTTCAAAAATGTAAATAATAAGAAGTTTTGAGTAGTTTAGTCGTAAAATAATCTTCATGAATTTTGATACTATTAAAAAATATAAAAACTTGCACAACTTTTAAAATGTAGAAAATATTACTATCCTGCAAGAAAATAATGATAAGTAGTAGAAAGAAAATCTCGGTTAAGATATTTTAAGCTCACAAATTGGTTTCCATAAAAAAATTATTTGTAACATTTAGTCGAAACAAGAAACAAACTTCGAAATAACAAGAAAAATTCTACGATCTTTATATTTCCTCTGTCGTTGTTTTTTTCCAGTAATCGAATGTCAAATGTTGATTTTTAAATTATTTATATAAAATAATTTTTGTGGATTTTGAATCAATGGTTCCAGACATTCTAAATTGACTTATCGGATTTTCATTTTTTGTTTATTTTAAACCAGGTTTCGTGTTTTCCTCGGAGAGGATGCTATTCCGGTTTAGTTCAGAATCCTATAATGTGTTTTGACACGCCGTCCGCTCGGCTGAGAGATAGAGTGTCAGCCGCATCTCTCACGAATATAGGGTCCAAATCCCTGCTAAAGGGTACTCGATGCTTGCGGTGCGAATTTCAGATCCCGTCATCTCCAGCCTACCGTGCTGAAATTTGCATGTTTATGCGAATGATAAAGTGATGGTCTCTAAACCAATAGACGTAAATCAAAAAAATACATTCATTGCATTGGATTGATTTCCGTTTCATAGCGATATGACTATATTTTCATCTTTTATTTATAGCCGCGCAAGGTCTCTTCAAATGGAAATCGATCCTGGAATTTGCTGAGTATTCTCTATTGCGCCAACCTACAAAACGCCTACTCTGATTTAATTTGGTTATATGAAACTATTAATATTGTTATTATGGGCGAGTAATATAATAAATTCATGGATTGACGATTAACGAGCCTATTTAGAAATTTTTTGCGCAGATTTCGTTCCTATATAAAAGATAAATTAATAGTTGTGCCGTTAGTTGATATATTCTTCATGCATCAGGAATAATTAACGGTAAAATATTTTTTAAAAAAGGAAAACATTCCTTCTCATTAGGCAAATAAAAATATTTAAAAGTGGTCAGCTTTCATATTGAATTCACAGCAGAAAGGATCCGAATATATCCGTGATTGAAAAACGGTATGAATGATATTTTAACATAGATATCCTCTCCATAGCTTAAAATGTGTTTATTTGTTGTTACCAGCGTATAAGGCCTATATTATTATTAATAATATTCTATTCAAATGTGCTCTAGGTCTGGTGGAAAGGTCAATAGAACAATAAGAAATATATAAAAGTTGAAACGTGTGTATCAACGTTAGATAGCACATGGAGACAAATTATAACCATAAGAAGTACTAATAATCTGTTAAACTCCTGCGTGGAGAATTTTCGAGGTTCATGGTAGGACTTCACGGCTAAAGTAGCGGCTATGGGTCACGCAACGTCCACCCAACCAAACAGTCTTACTACTTCCTCCAAACTACGTCATCATTTGTCCTTATTTTATACACACACAATGACATTTACACGTAATTGAGTTGAAATTGTGTGATGTATATTAATTAGATATACATATGCACTTACATTATTCTTACACATATCGCGTAGACATAAAACTCTAAACAATTTGCTGTAATGGAACAAATATTAAATTATTTCCATGACGCGTGTTTTCATCGAATTGTCACAAAAAAGATCAGTATGGAGTAAACTCGCGGATTTCATTATAAACGGAGAAAAAATGTAACAAATGTTTACCCAACACGTATAAAATTTAATTATGCGCGGTTCTGAATTGAGTGCGTAACAAAATAGTTCTGTACGTGAAAAATCTCTTTGCCTATACGAACAAGTGATATTTTCTCCATAAAGTATAAATTTGCTCAACGCGGTTTTGCTGAACTTGGACTATTAAAAGAACATAATCCCCGCGTTGCGCAAGGGTCTATATCGTATATCAGTTTTTTTTTACCAGCTTTCGAGAACATTCGACCAATTTTCTCGGAAAAAAACACTCCACGAAGGATTTTACGTAATTTCCATTCTGCCGCAACGAAAAAAATAAACCAAACCTCTACAAAAACTCTTCCGCGAAAACCGAACTGTCTTCAGGTACGTAAATAAATATTGCGCCGCCCATCTCTCCTGCAGTTTTTGGGGAAACATTTGACCTCATGGCCTCTAGGGGAGGTAAAGATCAGCCATTCCCCTCGGATCAAACGGCGTGACGTTTAAAGGAGGAAGACGAGGGAGTGGAATGGAAAAGAGGGTAGGAGATGAAAGGGGTGAAGAGGGAGGAGAGGGCGAAGATAGAGTGAGTGGTAGCGACGAAAGGAAAATATAGAGTGAAAGGTAGATAGATAGAGAGAGAGAGAGACATGGGAACTGTAACGGGGAATAATGGAGAGAAAGAGGGAGAGCTAGACAAAAGGAGGGACTCCTCCCCCGCGGTGATAAATGGGGAACCACCAGAGGAAGTGTTGTGGGGTAGAGAGAGGGAGAGAGCGATTTGCACACAGGGAGGTTATGAGACGTTTTCGGGGGAGGAAGAGGAAGCGACGAGAGGTCTGGTTTGAGAGAATAGGAGGAAGAGTAGAGGTTAGAAGGCGACAGATGTGGGGACTGGGTAAGAGGAATGGAAGGGTAAGTAGGTGGGAGAAGGGGGTGGGAGAGAAGAAGGAGAGTTTGTGAAGGGTTTTGTCGAGTCCTCGGAGGAGGAGGAGCAAAAAGGGATTGCCAAAAAAAAGAGAGGGTAGTATAAGTGACAGTCGCCGGGGATTCGTTTTGGGAGGAAGAAGAGGAGATACAGAATGGAGGAGAAGGAAGAGGATGAGAGTAAGGGGGGATAAGAGAGAGGGAGGGGGGGAGCGTGTGAGTTTGAACACCTCGCTTCTCGGAATCGAGAAAGGAGATTTGACTTATGTATGCGCGTGGGTTGGGTTGGTTATTTTTTTTAAACATCGGATGCGCCAGCGAGAGAGGAGAGGGGGGGGTGGAAATTCCGCACCCTACCGCCAGGGGGAAACAGCGGCGACGCCTTTAAGCCGATATATAAACTCTATCCTAATCCCAGAGGGGTTTTATCGGTCTCGTTCGCGGATGGAGCCAGACCTGTTCCGCGCTCCCCGATTATTACGCCCGCGAGAGAGGCGTTAATTACGGGATGAAATCCTTCCGCGATCCGCAAATACATTCCCCAACGGTCTCTTTTGCGTGGAGGGAAAGGAAAAGAGAGAGAGAGAGGATAGGGTGATTCTGACGCTCCAAAACTCCCGGGAATTAATTAATCGCGAGCACGTCCGGTTCTCAATAAAGCGCGCTCCGCGGAAGTCGATCGATAAGAATTTTAGTATTCGATATGGAATATATTCATATAGATCGGAAATCTTTTTACCGTTTACATAATTTGTAATCGTTCCCGGCGTCTTATGGTGATAAACTACATTTCAGAGTAGAATGTGTAGAGTTGCGTTTATATTACATACTTCTTTCGAAAATCCTTTTTAATATAATGATAAAAACAATTAAAATGGCATTATCCACGTCTTTAATAACACATTTGCATGATTTCATAAGTATACCTGTAAAGTTCAAGAACACTGATTTGAAGGTTTGAAGTAAATAGTACCTATTTCTTCACTTTTGCTGATTCTGAAGCTACATTCTTGAAAGCACCGAAGCTTTTCTGTGAGTAATTGGGAGATCTCGTGTAGCCGTAATCAGCCTTTGACACGAGAGAAATAATCTCCTAGCAGTCTGCGGCAATCACTCTATTTATTCTTTGTTTCTTCATTACTGGTGAGCCATTAGGGATTCATTGTCCAGAGTGACTCTTAAGCATGTACATTCATATACGAATTCGTATTCGTAATTCGTAAAATGCTCCATAATTGAAAATAAGCCTTAAATTTATATCTGTATTTAAATGCTTCTGCAATACGGGCTATAAATGCATTTATTTACGCAAATGACTGCCATTTTACATAATCTAACTGGGAATATTTAAAAGTGAATTACCATGTGCAGCTGGGTTTTTTTAAGAATCTTGTTGTGGCTATTGAATATACCAGAAGCAAGTATTTTTTAAGCGCTTGTTCTAAACTTTTTCAGCCAAAATACGAGCTCAGCAATTCCCTGTTAAATTTATTTGGGATATTAATACATTTTGCTCGTAAATTTATGCAAGCGGTCAAAATAAAATAAGAAAGAGAGCACTAGATTTTGTGAATCGATTTTCTTATACAATAAAATTTGCAGCTCTGCGTATGAAACGGAGGGAAAGAATGTAACTTATGGAGGCAATTCATACCGAATAAAAATTCAGACAACTTGTTTGGAAAACTTTCACGCGGTTGCTGGCCAATAGCGATAATTCGATTTATCCGAAAGCCATCGTAAATTGGGGCGATTCATTTGACACACGGAGATTCATTGCGTATGAATCATAGTTCGATAGAATTAATCGCAAAGAATGGATAGAGAGGGTGGATGAAGGATATCAAGAGGAAGGCGAAGAAGAGAGAGAGAGAGAACTGATATTTGCAGCAAAGCTAATTGCGGCACAACAAAAAATATTTTTTTGTAATCCCTGCACCAAAGAAAACGCAGTCATACCTGAATGTTACTCCGGCGGCACTAAAAGTTTTCCTTCAGGATAAAGCTGCAGCGTTTGTTTTCATATCTTGTTGGTTGCGCGTTATCGTTCCCTCTCTCCCGTAAAAGTAATTCAGTAGTATAAAAGTGAGTCTCTCGCAGCACGCTTATCTCTGAACATTGTTTTCGTAGACTATGATTATGGGAATACTTGACTCGGAAGATTAAAATTGCGGGATTCTTTCTTACCCTCCAAAGAACATCTTATCTCCCCCCCATGTGCTCATAAGATCTATCTGTAAACTTTGTATTCTTCTTACGCCGTTGCGACCAATTATTGAGCCACAGACACGCAGAGAAACAGAAATTCAACACAAACACACACAGTAGTATATACTTGCATACTTACTTACTTTATAGCATTGGCGGCAGTTACTATTCGGATAAAAACATAAGGTACAAAAAAGAAAATTCCTGTAGCATAATTCACTTTTTATTAGTTTATTTCGGTAAATCTGTCTATATCCTCCCAAGCGAAAACAAAGAAATGCATTAAGTGCTTACAAAATTTACTGATCCACGCGATGACTTGATTAAAAAAAAGCAAGTAAACACGCGTTAGGTACCTCGAAAATAACGTCGTTTTAAGAATCCACGATCGTTTTTTCTAACTTTTTCCAAAGTGTAATTGACCTTCACTTTTTGTAAAGGGTCTTCTTGCATATTCACTGTGATTTTACGAGCAAAGGCGTAAAATAGTTGGTCTAATTTAGTCTCGAGTATCCTTTGAGATCGCATTGACGAAAGCCCTGCGTAAGTTGCCGTTCATAAAATCGCCTATATTCACACAAGGATAGATACTCCGCTCAAAATAAAGGGGCGCGTGACGCAAGTAGATGAGACGGATCCGAATTAGGTTGTCTTTTTTTTAAGGAGATCCAAAATTAACCAATCGAGATCGCGATGCGTCGGAGATTATTTTCGACGAGTTTTAACTACCAAAGCCTTCCAGAGGTTAATTTTTATCGAACTCGTCTTAAGGCTGTAATATACCAATATTATATTAGGTGGGTCCAGTTAACAATAAAAAAGACTGGGAAAACCGGATCAGTATCCTGGCCACAAAGCAACCGAAATGCATATCTGGTTTAACCGGTCTTTTGATTTTTAAACAGTTTTGTTGTTATTTAAACTAGATAATTTATCGGTTGCCCAAGCTGTGTCTGGCATAATTATTTCTTCGAGTGAAGTTTATAAAGGTCTGTTTCTTTAGTATAAATTTCATTGCAGCAAATCCTCGCTGCCCACGGCAGTTACGTACCTTTAAAAATCACGGATGCCATAACCAAGGACACATTCTCACAAGGCTATAATGAATTATTTCGAGAAAGTAAAAAAAATAACAACTCATACTTTCCAACGGTTGAGTACTATGAATTTTATATCGCGAATTAGATGAAATAATTCCAAAATTTTGGTAAATAATGATTATGTATGACTCAAAATGCAAAACTAATAAATATGTCATTCGTTATACCGGGACAAAAATTGGTTGAAAGTTCGTTTTTCAGTATTAACGTCACAAGTTACGACTCATACACGAACATTGTGCGCCGTTTTGTGATCGAGACGAGTATTTCACATTCTGTACGTGAGGCCGCAATACATTAGAAATACTGAAATAAACGAAACCATCATTTCATATCTTTGATGAAATGGCATTTCATGTTTTACAACCATTAATAGGAAAATAATGGGCATTGATGCTGGTATTGAAATTAGCAAATTATATAATGGAAAATTAAATAAATTATGATGTGCTTTTTCTATAATTTCTGTGGTACTTAAAAGCTTAGCGTCAGATCTGAACATCCGAAGATTAAATAGCGTCTGAACCTATATATATATATATGGTGTTAAAATATATATTCCTTAAATGTATATAGTATTAGCAGAATTTCCCGTTGAATTTCGACGGATTTAGTGAAGCTACTACAGCACAACATACAAACTCTTTAAAATACCTATATAGTAGATACTTTTTAAATTACAATAAGTTTTCTTTACAATTAATCATATTTGCTTGTAACAATCCGTTTCCGAACTTATTGCATTCAAATATAACTATCATTGTATTTTCTATCATATTACTTTCGCCAAATCCAGCTTCATTTCTTGTGTAATTATGCCTCGCTGAAATATTTACTTTTATGTCTTGTAAGCAAGAAACCGGTGAAAAAGCAACGTACAGTTGTTCATGATTGAACACTGACTCCGGTAAATGCACACCAGATACGTGAGCTTATTTACGTTAATAAACATTATAATGTAGAATATAATGATTTTACTTACAAAAACTCTAAGATTCCAGTATTCAGTAGACGAAAGAAGATTCAATTACTTTCATCAATCGTTATAAACGCATCCTGAATAATAATCAGTATCTATTTACCTTGCTATCCATAAACATCGATCGTTTCGTTGCTTAAACAAAAGTGCGAAGCGAATAACGCTAAACTTTCGTATATTTGTAAGCTTCATTGAAGCTAATTGAATCGGAGGTAACAATGACGGCCGCCTTGGCAACGCCCGGAAAGAGTACGAAAAATCCACAAAATTTCGAAACAAAAAGAGTATTTATGAAAACTTCGACGGTGTAACATGTAAACTTCGCAGGAATAAGATAGTATAGAGTTTTATTCGTAGAATAAAGCAAAAACGAAAAAAATCGGTCGATATTTACGTATTTTTATGCTTGAAGGAAGAATACCTTGCAAGTCAAGAAATGGATTCATACTTGTTATCTTATGGGAAATGTTAATCCCCTATATTGGCAGCACTGATTAAGTTAGGATGTGAGGAATAATCGTACCAAATTTGGTTATTCTAGCTTTTATCGTTTAGGAGGAGTTCCATGAACAAACACGCAAACCAACAAACACACGCTTAAAAATAAATTATAGGAGATATGCTAAATTAGGTGAGCATCTATAGGAAAGATCTACTTCTAAAAAAAGGAGATTTTAAATACCAATATACCATTTGTTGTATGCACAGTAAACTATTGACTCTCACATTATTACTAATAAAAGGTTTATATCATAGAGTTGGCATGACACTCATATTGACAATACAGTGAATCTCCACTTCTAAAATTTTACACACCCATTCAATTTACACCAAGGTATTTATTGCGAAAGCAGCATTTTAGAACGATCTTTACCGGATCAGAATTTGGGAATGCAATATAATATTATTAAAAATCCAAAAGGTAAAGAACATTTTTATTCGCATATTGTGGCAAATAAAAACAGTTTATACGTTAAATGGTTAGTGAAGATCGAAATAATCAGTAAAATCATGTATGATGAAAATTTACCTAATTTTATTCAAAACGTGTGTCAATTTAGTTTCCTTTTGTTCCATAAGAGGACAAACTGTACGTTTCGGATGATCTTATGTTATACCGCGTATCTCTTTTCTCGCTAAAAAAAAAAAAGAAGGCGGAGGGCTACGTATTTTGCCATATATCAAAACACGGAAACAACATTCCCGTATTCCAATGGATATAGTGTCAAAACAAATCAAAAACATCTTCCTCTTACGCCCCTTTGTTCTCTCATCCTTCTTCCCTGACTCGTAACTCACAGGCGACCTCTGCCAACATAATGCGGCCGCATAACTTTACGAGCGCTCCCGTTTTCCCGCCCACTCCACTCCAAACTCAACCCTCCCCCCCTCTTCCCCCTCGCTCTCCCCTCTCCTCCCCCCTCTCTCTCTCACTCAATATTCCGTTCTCACAGCAACACCTCATTTCCCCTGTCCCGGCAAAAGTTTTCCACTGCGATGACCTTTATGCCCTCTCTCCCTCCTACATCTCTTCTGCCCTCGGTCCGCCTCCATCTTGCAAAAAAGAAAACTCATTTCGGAGGCTTAAAATAAAACTAAAATAGCACTCCCGTCTTTAAGGGAATATCTTCATAAAAGATGGCATATGCGGAGTAGAAAAAAATGAATAACGCGGTTTATCCTACGTGCTATGGGAATACATCTGGTTTCAGAGGCTTACATTGCTACCTTGTTCTAACGTGTGCCTTGTTAAACGAACGCATTATGTAACCGGATACAATGCACGCACGTACGTAAACACAATAATACATCGATTAAAAGTAGATGCGTCTCATTACCTCACTTCGTTATAAGAAACGTCGTTATCATAAATGGAAATAGCATAGGGATTTGTCCCACGACGCTTTAGAAAGGCTAATGTGAAAATAATATTAAATATTAATAAAAATAACACAAAAGGTAAACATGAAATAAGTATTTTATTTTAAAATGTTTAAACATAAGTTAAATAAAAGCCAATATCCTATGCTGCAGTCTTGCTTATCCTAATGGGCAATGGTGGGAGGAAGGGGTGGCAGAAGCTGCACGGATGTTACTCAGTGGTAGACGAGTCTTGCAATTGGTATTGTGAATGAGGGTTGGAAGGCTTCTAGAAAAAATCGGTACAACATACACTGTACAAACTTTCTCATAGACTAATGCGTCGTTTAGTTATCTTTAGAAAATGAAAATCGTATGAGCCTGTTTTTAGGAAATCCAATTTTTGTTAAAGTTGCCCAAGAATAAACTAGCCTTATATTCATTCATTGAGAAAAATAAAATACGTAGTATTATTGTAGATTTATTCTTAAGTAACTTTACGAAATTTGATCAAAAACGTTATAGCCGTTTTTGAGAAAATCGAATTGTTGTTAAAGTTGCCTAGAATAAACTAGCCTTATATTCATTTTTTGAGAAATATGTACTATACAGTATTATTTAAGGCGTAAACTCAAGTAACTGTACGAAATTTGATCAAAATCGTTAGAGCCGTTTTTGAGAAAATCGGATTGTTGTTAAAAATGCGTAGAATAAACTACTCTTAATTATTGCTCAATGTCAACCATTTATATATATATACTCTGCTCAGTATGATAAAATGCCTAAGTACGAGATTTCATTCATTTTCGCTCTACCGTCTAGGCTCCAGAGCCAGTAACAGACGGACAGACAGACAGACGGCATTGCGAAAACCGCTTTTTCGGATTCAGCGACACCTAAAACGTATATTTCCGTAAAAATCTCGAGGTCGAATTTTTTCGCGAAAACAATGCTTTCTCGATACTTCGTATGAGAAAGTAAAAGCGTCAAGAGTGGACTCCACTTCCCTCTGCTTTCAGACACGAGGCATCTAAGAATAGCAATTCATAGCTTGCAACACTATTTACCCACTACGTAGCTTAGTTCAAAGTAATTTTGTGACGCAATCTCCATTGCCTGAGAGGTCTAATTCTGAGAATACGTCCATTGTCAATATCTCTCTCCGAGAGCCACTTCCCTGTCGAATGCGTTGTCTGTCTCCTATTGCTCAACGCGCTTTTCAGTCGACTCATTCAGCTCTACGCTGCTTTGTATATCACCTTGGATATCCAGCGCTACTTGTTCGTCTTCAGTGTCGACTTCATCGAAACCCGTTATATGTGCCATATGTGCGATATCACTGGTAATAAAATTTCACTATTTTAAGCGATTTGCTCGATTTATAAATTTTTGATGTTGCTCCTCAAGAGTACTGCTTGTTTTGTTGCGAAGAAGCATCGTTGGATAGGATTCTTAAGCCGAGGTATTGCTCTGCGTGTATATAAACACGAAATTCTCTGTCGCCGTCAAAATGCTCAATCCCAAAAGCTTATAACATCAACTCATCCTCCAAGTCTATCGCTATTTATTTATTTGACGATAATCAGCCATCATTAGCCCTATTAAGATCGATTTTGTAATAGAAACAAGTTTAATGTTCCGGTTTTACAGTAAGTGTACACTTGATTTCCTTCCTCAAATCCAATACTAATTATTTTCTTACCTTTCCTTTTCTACATGTATATAAAAACAAACACGTTAAAAAATTCATCTTTTTTTAAATACGCCCAACGAACAAATTAATTTATAAACGGAGCAAGGCGGCTTAAATGGGGCTTTAAGAACTGACCTCCTCTGGTTTAAAAATTGAGCCAGTTTGCGGTATCCCTTTCTCTCTCTCTCTCCTCTCTTCCTATCTCTATTCTCTCTTTCCTCCGGGGGATTGTTTTCTATAGGCCTTCCCTGCGACCCTCATCGGACATTGAGAGAGCGGGAGAGAGAGAGAGAGAAATTGATGGTAAAGGATGGGAGATAAGGAGAGAGAGACAGAGAGAGAGAGAGAAGAGAGAGAGACAGACGGACCGTTAGTACGGATGGAATTAATCGAAAACGGCCTGCCTTAGATGGTTCAATCCATGAGACGACTTGTTTGAGGAGACATGGAGAAGGGGTTATACGGAGAGCACGGAGGAGTAGGAGGGATGGAGATATAGAGAGGGGGGAATGGGGTTAAAGGAGAAACAGGAGGAGGAGGGAAGGAGAGGTGGAGAGAGGGAGGGGGAGAGGGGAAGGGGAGAAGGACGATCCGAGTGCCGAGTTATGTATGAGGTGTGAGAAGGAGGCTTTCAGATAGAGAGATGGAGCTACTGGTAGCCAATGGCTCCTGGGCTCGGATAGTCCCTTTTCGGAGAGGGCGCCCCTTTCCGCCGCAAAAGCTTCCTCTTCCCTCTCCTTCTTCCTTCTCTCTCTCTCCATTTTCTCCTCCATCCCTCTTCCTCCGCAGCCACCCCGATTGCTTGGAGGGTTTGATCAGTCGGGATAGAAGTCGGGGAGGGGGAGGGGTGAGAGAAACGGTGCGGGTGGGGGAGGGGGAGGGGGGAGAAGAGGAAGTGGAGAGGGGAGCACCGCATAAATCCCGCAGGTCATTTATGCATTGCCCCTGTATCCAGGAGACTGCTCCGAGGGAAAGTTTCGCAGCTGTGTTGAGGTCTCAATAATTCGGCGGGATTTTGATGCTATGTGGGTCGTCAGGGGATCTCATGCCCCCCACCCCATATCCACCCCCTCGGGGCGGGGGAGGTGTGGGGAGAGAGTGGCGGAATTTGAGGAGGGAGAGAAGTTTTCGAAAGAGGCGGGGAACCAGAGAGTGATCGAGATGTGCTTCGCCGGAGGAAAAAATGTATATTAAAAAAAACTTTTTCACCGTGTAAAATCCGTCGTATCCACGTCCTCACGTTTAGAGTAATTGGGAGTTTTATCCTCCTCTCCAAGAGGGGGGCAATCGATCAATGTGTTGCTTTAATTGAGGCGATATTTTTTCAAAGTGTGTTTACTTCCCCTTTTACTTGCTGGGATGATTGATGGTTAGATGAATCAGGGTAGGAAGGAAAAGATTAGGAAAGTGAAAGGTTGATCGAATGGAGGGGATATTTCCTTTAACGATTAAACTTTATGAACTCATGGCCCCCCTGTGGGCTATTAGATAAATAATAGTAATATTTATAATATAGAAGCAATGACGAAGCGAGACTATATGCATAAATAATATATTTTTAAATACCACAGAAAAAGTTGCTCAAAACACAATAGAATTTGTGTCGACTAAGTTATATATTTATTTTTAAATGGTAAAATTATTAGTAAATATATTAAAAATTAAATTCCAGAATAAGCACTTAAATACAAAAAATTGAAAAATTAAGTACTTTTCTTAGGTAACTGCAACTGCCATAACAAAATAAATTATAGATACCTAAGGCAAATACTTAATTTTCCAATATGTTGCAATTATGTCCTAACAATTAATGTATCCTCGGCCATAAGAGAAGCTCGATTAATTTACAACCATGTAATAGTCTCAATGATCCCGTTTACATGCGTCACTAAAATGAGATATTTTGTGAATATCTTCAAATAAATGCCTTTTTCTCAGCTAATTACAAGTTTTAGGCAATCCGTGCATATCATTCCATTTTGTTGATGAAAATTTACCAAAAATTTAATTAATTTATAGATTAGGCGTTGCAAATATGGGAGTTTCTATTCGCATAGTTAAATTATAGTTTTTGACACACGCACTCCAAAGCGTAGAAACAACGAGATTTATTAAAAATTCACCTCTCTTACGTTGGCTGGGACGTGCGGATAAGAAGCGTAGGAATGCGAGTGATGTAGCCTAATATATTAAACGCGGGTCAGAAAATCTCCCCATAAAACACGAAATCTCTGCAATTTCGACCAAGACCGCCTCGCGAAAACCATCATGGTAAACCGCGCGGCGCTTCTTTATTAATTTAAAATGTATTAAAAAATTTTTATTTCCATCCCCCGTTGGTTTAGATCGATAAACATGCGGTGAGTGTGTTTATGTGTGTGTTTGTGCGTGCTTGCGTGTGTATGTATGCAATCTCCTTTCCGGAGCTTCGGAAGGATGAGGAAGGGGCGGATGAAAAATTCAGAACTTGAAAAAATAAATAAGTAAATAAAAAGCGAGGGACGAAATGCCTAAACTCGTCCATTTTTTTACCCTCCTGCTAATACGTCCGGAGGCTCAGTTTCGTTTATAATTCTTCACCGAATCAAGTTCGAAAAAAAAAATTTTTTAACGCTAATGATGCTGCGTAGAAATTTGTGACCGCAAATTTCTTTTTTATATCCCCCCCCCCCACCTCTCTCCCCCTCTTTCACCGTCCGCTCGATTTGTTTGCGTGGAAATCTAACACGTTGTTCCGGAGCGCATATTGGGTATCACGCACAGTGCGTCCTCATGCGTGTGTGCGTCCCCCTTTGGGTGGAGTTGGAGGTGGCGTAAAGCAGAGTTGGGGGGGGGGGCGCGGGACGGAGAAAGGAGGAGAGGGAGAGGAGAGTTTTGAGAGGAGAAGTGGTGCAGTTTCTGCTCTAGAAGGTAGCTTAAGGACTCGAGGGAATGGGCTGGAGGAAGAAAGAGAAGGGAGAGAGAGGGGGGGGGGGGAAGTTGGAGTGGAAGTGGAGGGGAGAGAGGGTAGAAAACTATCCTCCCCGGGATTATGAGGGGAAGAAGATGAGACGGGAAATAAGTTTGTTTTCTCTGATTTTTTGTTTATTCGCGGTAATTTGCGCCGCATGAATTAACCAAAGAGGAAGAAAAAGAAGGAAGGAGTATGGAGTTGCACCGGAGGAGGGGAGGGAAGGAGTGAGAGAGAGAAAGAGAGAGAGAGAGAGAGTGAGAGAGAGAGAGAGAGAAAGAGAGAGGGAGGGAGAGAGAGGGAGAGAGAGAGGGAGGGAGGGTGAAGAGGAGTTGATAGGTTTAAGGAAGACGAATCCGGAGCTTATAAAAATTGTTTCGAATATTCTCATTTGTTTTTATTTTGTTGCAGAGGTGCCATTAAAGGGTGAGGTTTAAGGAAAGAGAGAGAGCTTAGAAATAAGAGATGACCGGGATGAAAGAGAGCCGGAAAGGAGAAAAGTTGGTGAGGGGGGGAGGGGGGGGGGAGAGAGAGGATCGGGAGGGTTGTAGCGCTGGTATTAAAGAGAGAGAGAGAAGTGAGAGGGGATGGAGAGAGAGAGAGAGGGAGAGATGAAAGAGGGGGTCAGACGGGGAGATGGCCAGAGAGGAAATAAAGGAAGTGGTGATATTTTACAGAAGAGGAGCGGTGGTGGACGTCAAGAGATGAAAGGGACCGGAGCAGAGATGGAAGAAGAATAAGGGAAGATAATCGACTTTATTAGGGCGCCGCGCGGTCTCCGCTGCCATCCTAATCCTAATAGGAATGGAGATGAGAAAAAGTGGACGAAGACGATGGCTCTGAGAGAGACAGAAAGAGGATAGGAAGAGGTCAAAGCGAAAGGGAAATACACACACGGGATGAAAGATGGATGAAGCGAGCGGCGGAAGAATTCCGTATAAATGTAGAAAAATCTGTCGAAAAGTTCGTTTCCTTCGTCCAGTGATTGCGAAGGATGACGTTTTTATGCATTAGAACTGAGGATGAGATCTAAGCTGTAATTTTGAAGTGGTTATTAGAAAAAATATTGCTTCTATAGAACAGAATAATAGCCTTTAAATCCAGACTAGGTCCACGGTAACCAAATGTTCGTTGTAATAATATGAGTTTAATAACACTTTTGTTTAATGCTGATTCTGTACATGAAGAAACTAATGGTGAGCAACCATATTTTAGAATAAATTTCGTATGTATATTTAGTAATGCATAGTGAACAATGATATAATGAAAATAAACATTAAAATGGCCGTGCTCCATAAAATAAGAAATAAAATCGCACAAATGTACATATTTAAATGATTTCATAAACTGTCCTTTAAAATTGAAATACATCATTTCCTATAGTCGTTCACTTTAAAATCATATGTAGAAAAATAAAAACCGAATTGTTGAAGTTCTTGCATTAAAGTACGTGCCTAAGGATTTTGGTATGACACTGTGAGCAATAACTGAAAGATCAGTCGAGGTTACAACGGAAATTCATGTCTTGTTCTCGATAATTACGTACTTGAAGAGTCCCAAAACTACGTTCTGTGAGACATAACCGGTCAGCCAAGCGATTTCATCAATTTCATTATCCCAACGGCGTGCCTATTATATTTAGACGGCCTCGTTAAGTTTCCAGTCAATAATTGGCAGCCAATTAGACGGATATTTAAAGATGTCTCTCATCATCGATCGAGTGGTTTTTTAGTCAATGGCAAAATCGTTAAATGACGTAACATGCCTTTTTTATCCCTTCCGGTAATAAACATAAGATTAAATTTTTTGACCTATGAAATTTTAGCGTCGTATAAAAATGGCACTTGAATGAGCTAATACACGCATATATATCATGATCATAGGTATCATGGTTAAACTTGGTTCTCCATATACTCCTATTTTCCGCAGTTTTCTTCATGTCTTGATAGCTCTCTTTCCCTTTCAAGTCGTCTATCAGCTGAAACCTTTTCCTACCTCTTTCTCTTTTTCCATCCAGTTTTCCTTCTAGCACTTCTTTAATCATGCACTCTCTCTTCAGGTAATGCCCAATCCAGTTCGCCTTCCTCTTTCTGATAGTCTGTATAATCGTTCGCTTCTCTCCTATTCTTCGTAGTACTTCCTCGTTTTTCACCCTATCTGTCCATTTTATCTTCAGCATTCTTCTCCATGTCCACATTTCGAAGCTTTCCAAGTATTTTATATCATTTTTCCTTAGCGTCCATGTTTCTGCCCCATACAAAGCTATGCTCCATACATAGCATTTTATCAACTTCTTACGGATTTCCTGCTTTATATTTCCCGTTAGTAGGAGTTTCTTTCTTCTGAAAGCGGCTTTTGCTTTTGTTATTCTAGTCCTGATTTCCTTGGTACATTTTGCTTCTCTCGTTATGATGCTTCCAAGGTATTTATAATGTGAAACTTGTTCTAATGGCATTCCTCCATTACTTATATTCAAATTTTCTTCTTCTTTACTTGATATTCGCATAACCTTGGATTATTCTCTATTAATTTCCATACCGTATATTCTACTTGTTATCACTAGTCTATTTATCATTTTCTGGAGTTCCTTTTCCTTTCTTGCTAGAAGTACTTGATCATCCGCGTATTTCACTGTTCTTATAATCCTTCCTCCAATTTTGAAATCTCCCGTGCCTTCTAACGCTTCCTGCATTAGCTTGTCTCCATATAAATTGAATAGGATCGGCGATAGACAACAGCGTTGTCTTATTCCTCTACCGATGTTTACTCCGCTGGTATCCGCATTCCCTAACCTGACCATTACAACTTGATTCACATATAGATTCCTGATCAGTCTCCTGTCTTTCCAGTCTACACCTATATCCTTTAATACCCTCATCAGCAGTACCCAATTTACTCTATCAAAGGCCTTCTGCCAGTCGACGAAATATACGCAGCAAACTTGGCTGTAATCTATTGCCCTTTCTGATATGATTCTCGCTACACCGATAGCATCTCTGGTTTCTCGAACTTTTCTGAATCCAAATTGATCTTTCCCTAGCATTTCTTCGGCCTTTTTCTCTAGCCTTTTATTAATAATCCTCGTGATGATCTTCGAAGTGTGTGACAGTAGGCTTAACGTTCTGTACTCTTTACACTGCATTGCCTTTGACTTCTTATTTAGAGGGATCATTGTTACATCTAACAATAAGAAATCCTGAGGCCACTCTCCCGAGTCGTAAATCTTGTTAATTATTTTCGTAATCACCTTTAGTCCTTCCGATACCATGACTTTAAGTACCTCTGCAGGGCCGGCTTGGTAAATCGCGGGGCCCGGTGCCAAGTGTTTGCGTGGGACCCACCACGAATAAAACTTTTTCAATGACACGTAAGAAATACCTCAGGTTTGTTTCTTACTTAGACTGTGTTCTGTGTTAAATTCACGTAAGTAACTTAATCACTTAATAGACAGTAGACCACTGGTTCTCAACCTTTTTTCCCTGGTCACCTTATGTTCAGTTCATTCAGCTGTGCGTCACCCCGTTACACTTCCATTAACTTCAAGTCAACTCTAAAGATAAATTGGGCTTTCTCTAACCACATACAGATAAAATTCTAGCATTCAAATAGGAACGAGTGTTAATTCTTATGGTTTTAATTATGTTTATAATCCAGAATATGATACATTGTGAATTTGTCAAATATTCGCGTCACCTCTCAATAACCGTCACGTCACCCTGGGGCGTCATGTCATCCCGGCTGAGAACCACTGCAGTATACTGTGAGCATTAATTCGCCACATATCAATGGACGATTCGCCACAAGTGGCAAGTGGCGATGGTGTTGGACACCTTTGTTCTATAACAACATCAAAGTGAACAAAGCTGATTTGTAGTGTCCAATGTCATAATATCAGCCATTACGAAAAATTTCTCGAGTACCCCCTAGAGCCATTAAAAGTACTCCCAGGGGTGCACCTCCCCCAGTTTGGGAAACCCTGATCTAGAAAATAAAAATAGTTCTCGACATATAATAGTTGTTAGGTCTATACCATACCTCCTCATTTTTTAGGACGTTCTAATATTTTGCATTCTCCCGTCAGAAAGGAATGCCAAAAATTCCATAAATTAAGATAAAATTCAAATAAACATATGAAAGTCTCACCTGTTTGCATACCGTCCACAATAGGAAAAACTTCCGCCTCAAGTAGATGAAAAAGTCGTGAACATTCGTGGCTCCGCCACTTGAAAGGATTACTGGAAAACAGCACAATACGACTCGTTTAATTTTGTAAAAAAAATATGGTATAGAATAAAAGAAAACATATCAATAAAAATATAATTACCTTCCTCCTTATGAATAGCGATTCAGTTATCTTGGCAATGGACTCCCATTTGCGGTGTGAAACGAAAAAACATTGGATGAGAAATGGTGAACATAGCATGCACAAGTGTTAGTTATTAGTGTGTTAAAACTATCTAACTTACTAATTAACAAGAACAAAATTAGAATAATGCGTTTAATTTTCCCTAAATAGTATTTCCTAACATGTCTAACACGAAAACATTTCGCGCCTAGAAAACACGAAATACGAAAGTGACTGAAGCATGCAGATGTTCTCTTGCGTCGGCCTTACAACAATGCTACTCTAAGTTAGTTAAAGCGTTAGTTAGTGAAGGTTAGTGGTACAGAAATTTTCATCAACCCTTCGCTGGGGCCGGAGCATCGTCCGTCGTCCATCGGTGGGAGTGCCATCTGCGTCGATTAATTACTGACCTTAGGGAAAATTCATTCCATCGGCGAATCCTTTGGACGCTCAGCAGTCCTTGTGTCGACGCACGACCTCCGATGCGACTTGCAGTCTCTCCGAAGGCTTGATTTGGCATTGCAATCATCGCTGATTTCCATCTGGATAGGCAAGAGGCCAAAAGTTATATATTCCAAACTTTTGGGTTAACAGTTACTTACAGAGATCATGTTGCATTTTAAAATACGTAAGAATTTAATATGCGATTTCGGCAGGTACAAGCAACAGAATTAATTTTATTCTTTTTGGAGTGATTAAAAATAAATGCGCTTATAGTTTCACTTTGGCGTCTGCCTGTCTGTAATATTTCGATGTGAAAGCAGATCGCGCGGGGCCCCTCGGAGCGCGGAGCCCTGTGCAGTCGCACCGATGCACAGTGGGACAGAATCCATTGTTTATGCGTCAATAATTGGCTCTACCATCTTCACTGTTAAGAATTTTCCATTTTATTCTCTCATCCATTTTCTCTAGCATTTCCTTAGTGATCCACGGTTTTCTGATTTTCTTATCTTGTTTCCCAATCTCTTTATTCAAGGTAAATTTGATGCTCCCATTCTGTATCCACAGTCTTCGGTTTGTTTTCCTAATTTCTAAGGCGATCTTCCAACTTCGTGCTGAATGCATCTTTCTTTTCTTTCAGTTTTTCTAGGACCCAAGTCTGTCTTTCTCTTCTCATTTTCCTTATTTGTTTAAGCTTTGTAGTTACATCGACTATTAGAAGGATGTGATCTGAATCAATTCCGCTCCTGGTAATGTCTTAGCATTTTTTATGCTGTTCCTGAATCTTTGTTTTAATAGGATGTAATCTATTTGGCATCTCATTCTATCTCCTGGGCTCTTCCATGTGTACAGTCTTCGGTTATGGTATATGAACCATATATTAGTCAATACAAGGGCGTTATTAACACGGAATTCTACCAGTTTTTCTCCTCCTCGGTTTCTTTTCCCAAGTCTGTATTGACCGACAACATTTTTTTCTTGTCTTTCACCAACTATACTGTTCCAATCCCCCATTATTATGCAGTTTACCTTTCCTCTTCCGTCTTCATCGTAAATCTCGTTAATTTGTTCCTACATCTCCTCAATTTCTTCTTCTTCACGAGTGGACGTTGGTATATATACCTAGATTATCAACATGTCCACTGGGACTGCTTTTATTTTTATTGCCATCAACCTATCGTTCGTTGCTGTTATTTTTGTCATGCTATTCATCATATCTTTCCTAAGTACCAGAGCTACTCCCCTTGCCCCACTATTTCCTCCAGAGTAATCTACCGTGAATTCTTCCGAGTGGAACTGCCCTTCTCCTTCCCATCTAGCTTCGCTCAGCACTGTGATATCAATCCTTTTTCTTCTCATTTCTTCTTTCAGGTTCTCTAGCTTTCCTGCCTTCCACATCGCAGTATTGTAGCCGTTCAAATCGTCCCGATCACGCCTACAGCTCTATTGGATATAGACCCAGCCAACATAATATGTTTTCGGCTCTATACCATACTGACAGTACTGCTTCCTACTGTCAGGCACCGATGATAGTTTTATTTTAAACCTCCATTCGCGGGGATCGAACCCCCGAACTTTGTTACGGAAAGCCGACACGCTAATCACTACGCCACCAGTGCATCATCATATATATATATATATATAATCCAGCAGGAGGTGTCATTCGATACAACTCGCAAAGAACATGAGGAAGTTTGTGGGAAGGAACTATAAGAAATATTCAAGTGTAATTAATAGATAAGAAATTTTATTATTGTGAAAGTCCATATAGCAATTGTTTTAGGATTATATATAGAAATTAGTTTTAATTAATGATAAAATCGTGATGAGATTCGATAAAATAATTCCGAATCAGAAGTTATGCGCTTTCGGTCCAAGCATGCTTTGATACAATTTTTAAATTTAGATTTTTTGACGTAATAAGTAAATTTTACGAACAAAATTAATTGACTTTACATTTCAGTATAAACTCAGCAATTAAAATCCTCTCCGTTTGAGTGAGTAGGTAGATAATAACCATTAGTAAAAACTGCTATTGAAATTTTATAATAAGGTTATTGCCAATGTGGATCCTTCTGAATTCATCTTTAAAGTCTAGTTTAGGATCCATGTAATTAATGTTTAAATGGGGCGTTATATGTATATATATATATACACCTTATTTACCTTGGTACAAGATATTTTTTTATTGTTTTAACGTGTTAAAAATCAAAATTCATGTTTATTTAATGCGAAATGACCTCGCGCGATTAAATGATTTTGCGTCAAGGCGTCGCGGCACGAAAATTTGGAGCAAAAGAATGGTGTTGTAAAAGATGGCAATAAAATCCTATATTCATCCGTAATCAGCGAAATGCATTTCTTGAATCCCAGTGTAGGCTATTATTACTTGAAAAAATTTTCTGTATATTGGAATACTTATTAGGAACTTTGTATTACATTTAGATAAATACCATGTGTGTGCGCATAACACACATCGAGTGACGAGGAAAAAAATTGATTCACGGATTGAATATGGCGACCGAACTGAAGAGATATTATAAGAAAGATGAAAACTCGGACTTCCGATGAAAAACAGTGATCTGGGATGAAAACGAAAAAATGAAAGGAAAGGTCGAAATAAGGGGAATCGAGAGAGGGAAATGAAAGACTTCGTGGAAAATCTGAACGTGGAATAAATAACTTTGGACGGGGATTTCTCATATGAAGATGGGAAAGACGTAGGGAAAGAAAAAGGATGAGAAGCAAGGAAAGAAAGTTGGTTTGAAGCGGGGTTGATGGAAGTGAAAGGAGACGCAGGAACTTTATCAAGATGAAAACTGGCGAAATGTGAGCGAGGAAATTGACGAGAAACGGGAAGAAATTCGCCAAAAAAGTGACCGCGCTAAGATATCATCCCATAATAAGAGTCATTAAAACCAATTCATACATGAACCTTAGCAAAATAAGGCGAATTTTTAATATTTCATGGAACTTGGGAAATCCGCTTTTGGTAAAGTAACGAAAAATCATCCCATTAAGAAAAATACGAATATTACGGAATATTTTTAAGATTAATCGTAGAATTGAACGATTATAATATATATTCAATGAATTGTTTTACATCGCACTGTTATATGTTTACCTCTTGCAAATGAAGGATCAATCGACACTAAAGTTCTTATTCTGGATCTTAGGCAACACACATAACAGCCTTTAGTTTTTTTTGCTTCAGTAGCCGCGTGAATGAATATACGAACGTAATTTGAATTTTACAAGATATTTAATTATAATGAAATTCGACAAGCACACATTAAAATATTTAATCAGTAAAAAATAATGTAATATAAAGCAAAACTAAGAGCGAATGACGAAACTAATTTTAACAAACGCTTGATTCGTAAAACGTAAGCAATTATGCATGCACAAAAGCTGTCTTATATATTTATATTGAGAACAAAAGTGCTACGTGACGAAATTGGCATCGGCTAGCTTTAGAGATAGGAGATAAAATAATCAGTGGAGGGAAAGTAAAAAGCTTCGGTTGGTGACATTTCAAGATAGGAGATAGTGATAGTGAAAGACTGGAAAAGGGAATATGGAAGTTAGTAGAGGGAGGGAGGGAGAGAGAGAGAGAGAGAGAGGGAGGGAGAGAGAGAGAGGAATGCACGTATAGAGGAAAGGAGAGCTGTGACATACGCGGATGCGGGAACATGGCGAGATAGGGATGAAGGAAGGAAGGAAGGGAAGAGAGGGAAAGCACACGTAGGAGGGAGCGAAAGACAGGCAGGAGAGGCAGGGGAAGCGAATTAATACCAGGAGCTCCCCGGAGGGTTTTGAGGCAAGCATATTGGAACTGTAGTGTGAGTTGAGGTAAACCGCATATCGTGGTGGTTGTCTCCCACTCCGGTTCCATACCGACGCTTTTCCCCACCCACTTCTCCCTCTATCCCCTTCTCTCTTTCTACTCCTATTCTTTCTATTCCTATTTTCTCTATTTGTCTCTCTACTTTACTCTCTCTCTCTCTCTTTATCAATCTGCTTTGCCCTCTGTCTTCACCTCTCTCTTCGCTTCTCTCTTTTCCTCTCTTCTATTCCCTCTCTTCTATTCTTTCTTTTCTTCTCTCTTTAATCTATTCTCTCTTTTCTTTTCTCGATCTTATATTTTCCCTCTCAAATTCTCTTTATAACCTCCTGTTTATCTTTCTCTATCTCTCTTTCTTCTTCCTCTCTTTATCTCTAATACTTTTTTTACCTTTCACTTCTCTTATCCATCTTCATGTTTTTTTTATTTATCCTTTTCCTCTAGTTTTAACTATTTTTAATTTCTCCATATTTACTTTCTCCGTGCTCCATTATCCACTTTCCCCCCAAAATTGTATTCTTTAAGACCTTATCTGTATCAATTCTCAACTTTCAATGTTTTATCACTCTTTCTGCCTGTTCATCGCTTCCCCCTCGTCTCCTTTTCCTAAACTCCCTCTTTCTCCTTTCGGTCTTTCTCTTTTTTTGTGTGTGCATGTTTCTCTTTTCTGTCCTCTAATTTTATTTTTCATCCATCTCTTGCTTTATTTTTCTCTTTCAAAGTTTAGCTTTCCTCCGTTTTCGCTCATTCTCTCCCATCAATTTTTTTCCCTCTGCGATCCTTTTGCTGCATCTTCTGAATAATTTTCCATCTATGTCTTACATTCGCATCCGTTTTGCTTAATTTTCTTTTATTTCTTGTCACGTCTTCATTCCTATCCCATATCGTCCTCCAATTACCGCGTCATCCCTCTCTCCCTCTCTTTTTCGCCCTCCACATTTCGGTTTTCCCTAGGCTTTTCTTTTTATCCTTTCCTCTATCTCGCTGTTTTCCATTTCTCTTTTCATCCTTCCATCCCTGTACCATCTCCATTTTTCCTCTCTCTCTCTTTCGCCTCATTTTTTTCCTACAAGAAGATATCCTGGTAACTCGGGAGAAGGGTATAGTCATTGCCTTTCTGAAGGGGCGGGATGCGGTGTTGGCGGCGGAGCGAGCGAGATACAGAGAACGAGAGAGAAAGAGAGAACGAGAGGGGGGGGAGAAGGGAAGGGAAGGGAAAAGAGGGCGTGGTTTATTTTTTCCTTCTCGCGAGAAATCGCGAGATGAGGAGGATGGAAAGAGATTTTTTGTGTGAGAGATAGCGAGAGAGGGAAAGGGCAAGGGTGTGAGAGAGAGAGAGAGGAGGGAGGAGAAGTGAGATGGAGAGTGCCGACAGTGAAAAAGGGAAGCTTGTCTGGATGGGACTGCTTTGCGGTATAGTGATGGAAATTTAGAGGAGGAGAGGGAAGAGTGTTGAGGGCAGGACGTGCGGGAGAGCGGTGTAGAGAGAGAGAGAGAGAAGAGAGAGGTACATAGTGGAAGGACGCGAAGGGAACGATGGGAAATATAGAGAGGCAGTTCATATCTGCCGACTCGAAATTTGAAATAATAAAATCGGTCGGAATTTGCCAGAAATTGCAACCCCGCAGCTCTCCGCATCAAACGAAATAGAACGTTGGATACTTTTTGAAAATGCCGAAAATAATGAGAATTTTTCGCTTGGGCGGAAAAAAATTGCCGATAAAAAATGTAAATGCAACCGCGGTCGATGATTTTGTTTGGCGGCTGAAATTTCGAAGCCACTCAGAAATCGGAGACAAAAAAAGCAGTCTATAAAAAAAAGATGGAGAAATAGTGTATTTTGAAAAATTCACTGAAGAATCCGTTTTAGGAGGAAAATCGGGCGGGAGGATATTTTTTAGAAATCCCTTTTATTGAAACGGCCATTGATAAAATTGAACTGGTCGAAGCGAGTTTATTAATCTTCTGAGCGACGATTTGCGCGCGTTAGGGATTAAAGTAGGGCGTTTGTAATAAGACCGTGATATCTTATCTAAACTAAAGCGAATTATTTAATTAATTGTAGTATTTAATACTTCAAAGGAGATTCGGTGACATAGAAGAATTTAAATAAGATTAGGTTAGATTCGTGCAATACAACGTGTATTTTTTCATGCATTATTAGTTTCTGAATAAATGTCTCGTGTAATGATATACTGCATTTTGTACAAACGTGCATTTTATAAGGTAGCGGTAAAATCAGACAATGAAGTGCATAAAAACTTGGCGAATTAAATGCTTACACAAATTATCATATCTCTCCTATATTTATCATCACAAAAAAGATTTAAATATTGAAGAGAGAAAAGGTTTAACCTGATTTTCGAAAGGGATATATTAAGGAGGCTATTAAATTGCAGTAGACCCACGTTGCTTGTCAAGAACTCCGAGCGAAGTGAAATGGCCAGTCAGTCTTTATTATGCTAATGGCGTATTTTTTGATTTGGTGGATATCACAGTGGCCTTGCTCGTGTCTTGAATGTGAAAGTGAGAAGTGACGCTTGAGTGAAAGGCGGAAAATAAGAGCTGCGATAAGCTGCGGCTCAAATAAAAAGAAGTAAGAGTGTGGCGAAGACTTAACACATTTTGGTGCTAACTCAGTAACTTATAAATTAATTAAAATTTTGAGCGACAAAAAGAACACTCCATAGGTGCAATTAAATGTTCTCAAAATAAAGGCCCATTTTAAAAGATTCTCTCTCTCTCTCTCTCTCTCTCTCTCTATATATATATATATATATATATATATATATATATATCAAAAGCTGAGAATTTTAGTTAATAAGTGCAATAGTTCACCCTTATAAATATATTATAAAAGAGTTATTTTATTTTGCCTATAATATTCCTATACGGGATGAATTTTTAAATACATTTTCGAATAAATCAGTTATTTTGTCTATTTCATATTGTTTAGGAGTAACTGTAATTTAAAGAACTTCCTTGGAAAAATATATTTTAAGGCTAGATATAATTTTTAAACCCTAATAAATTTAAATATTGTCTATCTTTAGTCTTTTACTAGATCTTATCTTGGAAAGTAAAGCAGAGTTTAATTTAATTTTCAAAATAAGCATTAATTCATCGTGAAAAATTCGATTTTTAATGCCAAATTTTACCGCCAAACACTATGACACTAGGCATATTTTATTGAAAATTCGTTTTATTTATCTTATGCATCATGTGTCTTCCCTAATAAAAGCGCGACCTCGGTATTTTGATAAACGGCCTCTTCAAGGAATATGAGAGCGTCCGAGAATTACGAAGAGGAAATAAAATTATTTTCAATATCATTATACTGAAATAAAATCCAAGGAATTTAGCACAACTTTGTGGTAACTGATACTCATATTAACGAGAAACACTTGGTTAAATTCCACCATTTTTTAAATTTTACGACCGGTTTCGCTAAATGACTAGCATCATCAGGTGAGAAAAGTGCTCAAAATATCCTTTATATACTAGGTTGACGGAGGGGAGGAAAGCAAGGATGGCGGAGAAAAAAAAACAAACAAACATGGGGTAATTGGTGGATGATGGGGTGGGGGTGGTAACTGTTAAGGACAATGTAATAGAGCAAAAAAGTTGGCGAAGGAAGCGGTTGATAAAGGGAAGAGGACGAACAAAGACAAAGTATTTATTAAGTGTTTACAAATGAGTCTACTTGGGTACACACAATAAGGGGGAGGGATTTTGAAAAAGAAACTCATTAGTAAGTAAACTTTTTTACTCAAAATTTACAATTTACAGTTGATCCAGAGCGTCCAACCTGAGAACCCCTTCGTTTCCACATGGGGCACATTCGGAAAGAAATCACTGTTGTGTCCGTCCTCCATAAGATGCTTGGCAAAATGTGATGATCTATTTTTCAATGCCAAGGACCGCTTATGTTCGTTGCACCTTACTCCCACACTTTTACCAGTTTGGCCAATATAGCGGGCCTCACAGTCACTGCATTTAAGTTCGTAAACCCCGCTCTTCGAGAGTTTGTCAATAGGATCTTTAACCCTAATAAATTTATTCGCTAAGTTCGTGGGAGTGTAGAAGGCGGGTCTGCGATTGTATTTAGGAAACAATTTTGCCAGTTAATATGTCAAATTGCCAAGGAACGGGATTTTTCGCCAACGTGAAACATTATCAATTTCCGGGGGGATAGCAATAATTTTCTGAGCTGCAATTCGTTTAATTTTAATGGAAAGCAGGTGACCATTTAATTTTGTATTATAACCATCGTTGACCGCTATTTGATTAATGGTGTTTAGTTATTTTGTGAAATCGAAGGGGGAGAGTGGAATGTTTACTAGACGGTGTAACAAGGAGTGGAAGGAGGCGTGTTTGTGGGAATGATGATGAGAGGAATGGTTCGGGATAACCTGGTCTGTGTAGGAAGGTTTCCGGTATATTGAAAAAGCAGGCTTGTTATTTTTGAGGGATATGGTTAAATCAAGAAAATTAAGGAAACCAATGTCTTCTATTTCTATTGTGAAAAAGATTGATTTATGGTGGGAATTGATAAGATCAAGGAAGTCATGCAACTGTTCATCTGAACCGGACCAAATACATAAAATATCGTCCACATACCCACAACAAAGTAAGGAAAATTTAAGCAAAGTGTGATTAGATTTAAAAAGAGCATTTTCTAAATTGTCCTTAAAAATATCGGCTGGTAGGGAAGAAAGGGGGGAGCCCATGGTCAGCCCCTCCATCTGTCTATAAAATTTTTTATTAAATTAAAAATAATTTTGACCTACACACACTTTAATGAGACAAATCAATTCACTGGATAACTCACGTTGGACTTGGCGAGGATGTTTTCCGTGAGTTGCACAGCTTCCGTGACAGGGACCGATGTAAAAAGGTTTTTGACGACAAACGAGACCAACTTGGCCTGGTCGGGAAAGGTGTTTTTGGCTAAGAAAATTAATTAACTCAATGGAGTTCCTGATGCCATAATTTGAAGAAAATTTGGTGAAGTTACGGAAAATGTTGTTAAGTGTGTGTGTGGAGCGGCAATTCTGGGAACTACTGGTCTTATCGGTTTGGCCTACCTTGTGGAGTTTCGGTAAACCGTACAATCTCGCGGGGGGAGTGGATTTATGACTAGAAGTCTGGATTTATCCGTTTGGTTGAACAGTGAGGAGCTGGAGGCGACAACTTTTTAAATATCTAATTGGAAGGCACTAGTGGGGTCTTTATTTAACATTGAAATTTGGTTATTGTTAATAAAATTATGACACTTATTAAAATACATAGTTTCCTCTAAAATCACCACACAGTTACCATTGTCAGCTTTCTCTACAAATACATTATTATCCCTAAGGAACTTATTCACAAGAGAAATTGACTTGGGAAAGTGAAATCTGTCTCTTGATTTATTCTTCACCTTAGCAGATGATACTGTTTACATAACATTCCGAGGCTGCGTTCATAGAAACAACATAAAATGTACGAGCAATGTTCTAGAAATTTTATTTTTCATGTGTAGTTAATATAAATAAAGCTTTCAACATAACAGGATAGATATCAAAGAAAATATAGTCAATAGCCATTAAAAATCGTTAAAAAATATAGAAGAATGCTAAATTATATTTGTTAATTTATCTAACTTCCCGTCATTAAAAAAGTTTTCTAAAACCAATTTTGACTGACTGCGAAGGAAACCTCGATAGAATCTGGCTCATATGTCTATATCTCTGTCCTTATTAGACATTATCTATTTCAAAGTAAATTTTCAGTGCGGAGAAATGAGCTATGTTTTAAACATCCTTCACAGAAAAGTTTTAACATTATATCAATCTAAATTTCTTTTAGGCTAAATGATTACTTTAACCTAAATACTGGACATTTATACTAAATCGGATATTTATACCCTCAATGCCACTTCGCCAATGATGATAATTAATCATTTTAAAATTATTTATGGTTATTTTAAAATCGCTGAGTAAATCTCAAGGTAGTTTTAAACATCATATAATTTTTGCAGCGCATGGTCAATTTTTAAGCGCCAATAAATGAAACTGTTCCTCGTTTAAAAATAAACTCATCGCGCTAATCTCTTAAGCCAATATGGCCAATATTTATATGTATGTGTGTGTGTGTGTTGATATTTGACGCAAATTAAGGGACTTGAGACGTACATTAAGCACTTCGGTTGTCAAGTTATTGCAATAAGGAGATTTAGACACGATTTCATGGCTTAACGCAAGAGATTGATTTAATCCTTACGACTTGGATTTCATTTTGTTCTCTCCTCTGAAATAGTTAATAAAACTGAAAGTTAAAGGAAGTGGTTTATTAAAAAGACACAAGAGAGCCACCAATTTTACTCTTTTGTTTTCATCGGGCTAATGAAAAAATAGAAACACGGGAACCCATGAATCCCTCTGGGGGCAAACTAATCGTTCAGCGTGTGTAACACATGGCGGAAGAACGAGGAAGAGCAGAATATAGATGGCCCAACGACGCCGATGAAAAATTCAAATTCCAGCCGAGGTCTCTCTACCTCGGGCCACCACAACGTGTAGGCAAAACGAAAGCAAAACTTAACGCCATGGATTTGCATGTCCGGTCCGACAATCACGACACGGCGAACGATGTAGGGAGGAGAGGACGATACACAAAAGGGAAAACGACCTCTGATGAAAATATCTCCGGCCCCATGGAAGACGAGGGAAAATAGATTTTTTCAAATAAGCACAAGAAAATAAATTTAAGCATATTGCCTCCAATTAATCGTGTATTTCTTTCTCCTAACGCGAAATAAATTCGTTCCATACGACCTTTTGTCAAAATCATACATCCGTTGACCATTTGTTTTTTATTTCGATATTTGACCTAGCGACCTCCACGAGCGAACACGGACTCGAATTTGGAAACCAAAGAAACAAATTTGGGACAGACTCGAAAGTGCGCGTAAGCGAGAGAAAGAGAGAGAGGAAGAGTGAGCTATACAGAGGGAGAGAGAGAATAATAGAGAGGATATATATATATATGTGTGTGTGTGTGTGTGTGTGTGTGTGTGTGTGTGTGTGTATACTAGGGGGCAAACCCACTGCTCGCTCCCGCTCGCCAACCCCCCTTTTCTCGCTTCGCTCGCAGTTTCTACCATTTCTTGGATTTCGTATAACGGAAATATGTTATGAAAATGAATTAAATAAATGTTTTTATAAAGAATTTAATTTTTGATGACAAATTAACAACATTAATAAATTTAAAAGGAAATTTAACACTTCATTATAAACTATATCAATTTGTTATTTTCTGGTTTATTAACACCCAGTTATTTGCATTTTCACCCCCTGACACGGTTAGCTCTGGATATAGTTACATAAAGTTATCCATGTCCAAAAATTGGTATAGGTATATTGGTTTATATATGCAATGAAAACCATGAAGAAACCATATATGTTCCTTGGTATTTCCAGGCGTAACACGTTATGATAGTTTTCAGTCTACTTTAACGAGCGTATCCTTTCTCGCAGAAATCAATCAAGCAATTGACAATGAACTAATTCGAAGAATAGAATAAAGTGTTTACCAAAGATATAAACAAATTTTATGACATTACTATTAAATGAATTTTCATTATAGATCTTTTAAAATATCGCCCCTGATCGCTACGCTCACCAACCTCCGTTTCGTTCACTATAGAGAGATTATCATTTTGCAATGAATATGCATCCAAAAGTACTTTACACAAAATTTCTTTAGTAATGACGCCCTTTCTTACTTTTCCTTTTCCGTAGCTCCCTGAAATGTTGAATTTGACGTCTTGTAAGAAATAAACCTTTGAAAAGCCAACGTACAGTTGTCCATGATTGAACACTGACTCGGGTAAATTTAAACCAGATGCGTGGGGCTATTTTCATTAATAAACATTAAAAATGTAGAATATAATCATTTTACTTACAAAAAAAGGAGATTCCAGATCCATTTGATTCAATTGCTTTGGTCAATCGTTTTAAATGCTTCCCACACGCAGTTCCCTAAATAATTATCAGTAACTATTTACGTTGCTATGTATAAATATTGACGTTGTTACACGATAATTTTTTGGCTTAAAGAAACGTGCGAAGCAAATAATGCCATTCTTTTGTCTATTTGAAGGCTTAATTGAGGCCAATTGAATCAGAGACAACAATGAGTGTCGCCTTGGCAACCTCAGGAAAGAGTACGAAAAATCCACGAAATCTCCAACAGGGAAAATTTAGCCGCCGAATAAAGTAAAAATGAGGAATATCGGACCATATTTAGGTAGTTTGATGAATGAAGGAAAAAATCCTAGCACTTTAAAGAATCGAAAATTCCGCGTAAATTTATGGAGTCGAACCTGGGACCTTTTCCGGGATGTTTTATTTTTACTGAGAAAGAGGGATAGAGAGAGCAGAAAGTACCTTACGGGAAGAAATTCCAGACTATTAAGCATGCGCTTCCGCTTTGTAACCGCGAGGAAGCGAGGCTCAGAGCGGAGTTAGAACTTGAGGCTGTCATATGCTAATGATTTCGTAATGCGAAAGGGCTAAGAAGCAGGGGAATTGCGACTCGGGGTGTATGGGGAAAGAGAGGGAGGAGGGGCGTAGAAGGGGATAGGGGGAAGAGGGGAGCGGAGTAAGAGTTGAGAGATGTTGGGGACACTACCCTTTTCCATCAAGGAAAAATTCTCCAGTCTCACATTTTTATTTTTTGGTCGTTACGGTTACGTATTAAAAAAAACAAGGGTATTCCTCGGATGTTTTGCAGTTTTGAGCTCTCACTGAAACACTCCAAGGGTTTCAAGCAGATGTCGACGAACCCAGTTTTTCCATCGCGAGGTTGGTTTGTTTGTTATGTTACATGTCTCTTTAATTTCGGATATCTTCAAAATCTCTCTCAAGAATCCATTTATGAACATTTTTCAAATATTATAAAATATTTATAAAATAAGAGTAAATTAAAATTATATTTGAAGCTAGATGTCTTTTTAAATCATATAACTTTTAAATTAAAACAAAATTAAATAAATTACCCATCCAGTAATTGAGTATTACTTATGAATCACAGGAAAATTTGAATTCTCTACGGAGTGCGTGATGACGATTAAAATAGCATTCAAAATCACTGTTATTGTTTCATATGAAACAAGGAAGCTAATTCATATAACATAAAATTTTCACGGCTTTACATAATTCGCATTTTGTCCTTTCTCTCATAAGCGTTTTTGAAGAAGCGAGAAGCCTAGATCGAAAATTAGGCTTGAGCGATACAATACAAAACGCTCACGGACACACACGCACACGCAAACATCCACCGCGGAGCAACTCGCTGATGCATGAATTACTTTTTACGATCTTTTCACTACCGCGATCGCCGACGAAAATCAGACATTAAATAATGACAAACAAAGCTGTAGACCGATCTAAGTCTAAGAAACCCTCACAAAACGAGCCGAAATTCTGGGAATTAGGCATCAATGAAGTAAAGAAAAAAATAATAGGAGCGGAAAAAATCCGTCTTTCAAAGCCGCGGGAAAGAACCCTCTTTTTTTCAGGAGTTCGTTTCATCCTTTAAAACATTTACGACCTCCCCTCCAGACTTATGCGGAGATGGGATATCTTCCCATCGAGTGATCTGCCTGTCCGCAGCGTTCCCTTTGTGGGCGATCGATCAACCGTCTTATTTTCGGTTTGGGGAATACGTAAAGAAAGAAAGAGTAATGTTTAAGGCCGTAGATGTAAGAAAAATTGAAAAGGAATGAAAGAGAGTCGAATATATAAACACACACATACATATAAACACATATACATATATATACATGCATATATATATATATATATATATATATATATATATATATATATATATATATGGTCGTGTGCCGGCAGTCTAAAGGGTGGAAGGGATGGAAAGGGTAAGAAGGACGCGGTGTCAAAGAGATGGAGAGGAAAGGGAAATAATGTCGAAGGGTATTTTGGAAGTCTGAGGAGAATGCATAAATAATATATCTTTATTGAAAGAAGCGATCCATGTCTGTGTATATATATATGTATGTATGTATGTATGTATGTATGTGTTTGTGTGTGTGTGTGTGTGTATTCGTGTATATAAAGAAAGAAGAAATAGATGGCGAGAGGGAAGGGGAGATGTAGGGAGAAAAAGAGAGGGTTCGGGGCGGGGGGAGGGAGGGAGGGGGGGGGGGAGAGCATTGACTGGGAGAGGTATAAGGTGGAGTCCTCTGAGGAGTTTCAATGCAATCTATTTTTTCTCCTCCGGTTATTTATTTTCCAAACTTCAATCCCTTAAGAGTATTTACACGACCCCTTGTTCGATTTCCTCATTTCTCCTCTCCGTCTCACCCTTTTCCTTCCCCTTCCCAACTCCTCCTTCATACCCTTTTTTCCCGATCATTTCCTTTCTGAAAGAAAATAAACGTCAGGATTCTTCCGAAGGAGAGCGATATTTCATTTGGTTCTGGTTACGCGGTTATAGGAGCCAGTTTAACATGTATTTTCTTTTTCTTTCGGCCATCCTTATTCCGGCGGAGACGGCTTCCGATAAAATACGTAATTGAGCCGATTTTTTTTCGGCATAATGCGGGCGAGGAAAATGTCGGGCACGCGACCTTATAAATTTTTGTGGGAAAGGTCAATAATCTCTGAAGGATCTTAGCTCGTAAGCCTATACAAACCTTTATAGCCTAGGCCCTAGGGTATACTGGGTACTGTTAAAATCTTCAGACTTGGTCACGGTACTGACAACAGAAAATACAAATATCCGATTTTCAGATGTTAAGAGTTAATTTTGAGCATTTATTCGTCATGTATTATATCCTTTGTAGAAGTTTTACGATAGACATACTGTGCGTTAGAATAGTCATAGAGTACTAACATTTGTTTCATTTAGTCGTTCTGAAGGTTATTTTATAAATTCTGTACTAACGCGTTGAAAGTTATTTTTCAACAACTTTATTGGGAACTTTGTAATACTGATAAACAAAACTATATTAATCTAACTTATTATTTATGATAGGATGGTTTTGAAACTATAAGATTTTATTTAAATAACAATTTTTGCGTAAGGTGAAAATGGGCGGAGTTTCCTTATTAAAATGACTTGAACATGAAATACATTCTCGATTGCTTACCTGTATCAAAATACGGTATAAATTCTTCAACAAAGACTTTTATAATATTCGCGTATAAACGATAAAGCATCTACGAACACTCTCAGCAATGATTTGCTGAATTTAGAAATGGTAAAGTACCGCTTAAATTTTTCACGCGTACCATATGCAGTGCAATCGAAATTTCGGTAATGAACCCATTACGCGATACCTCAATTGCACTATGTTGCTAGATCGTCAGCCTCTGATTAATTATCTCGTCTTTTATTCATGAGCCCTCCATTTAAACATTGCCCGGCCATTTTCATCACGGACCTCGCAGGGAGCAAACCTAAGAGGGAAAAAAAAGATAACCGCAAACATTTGCCAAGGTATTCTCACTTAAATAAGCTACGTGCGGAATACCCCTCGTAAATTTATGGCTTATTCATGCGGCATGTTTTTTTTAACTTTATATCCGCCATTTGCATGCTCTCTTTTAAAATCATTGAAAATTTGAAATGAAATTTCAATCTTAAATGGTAGGTAAAGCCATCTTTTACAAGCTGATTCTGATTTATCAATATTTTAAAATTCTCTTTGGAGCTTCAAATCACCGGCAGATGTTTATGCGCCTTCATGTCATTCACTTTTGGCGCCATATACTCTTGAGATACCATGAGAGTTTATAGACATTAATTCTATCGTTATATTTTGATGCGTTAAGGGCCCCATGCGGCTCTTTAGTTAGATTGAATAGGTGTAAATATTGGAAAAAAAGGGCATTTGTTACGATATAAAGAGAGAAATTGAGACTATTGGCGAAGTACCTCGGTTGCAGAACTCGCGATTAATTTTTCTATTAGTGCAGCATAAAAGTTTAGGATTTTTCGATGTCTGAGCTTCATAAAAAGATACGATACGAGTTAACACCGCATTGGCCAATATTACATGACGATTATTTCATTAAAATGAAAAATCCATATAAAGGCAGCCGACGATATCGTTTCTGTTATTGATAGTCGATAAGAACAAACAATGTAATTATGCAATTTTTTCTAAAAGAAAGCATTGCAATATTCTTTAATTTTCTCTTTAATTTGGAAATCTAGAGCGCCTAATATATCAGATTTAAAAAAATATAAATGAATACTTTTAATTCGCCCACATTACCAAAACATTTTTTTGCGAGTTCTGATATTAGAGATCGCCTATTATTCCACCGCCTTTTATTAAACACCGAAATGATATCATTATGAATGATATTACTTCGCTGTTTAATATTGCATACATAACTTTCTAATAGGTCCAGATTAAACTTGATGTATCATTTTGATTGATGATTGGGTTGGCCACTGATTACTAGTCCCAATCCAAAGAGAAACAGTGTTCTATTTATTTACGATTGTCAAATTACTTTCGTTATTACCCAATTTACAAATATGCATTATATAGATGTGCACTCGGGCATTTATATTTATGACCTTGTTTTCCATAGAGTATTAAATCTCAAATCGGAATTAATTCGACAATATTTCCAAGTGTTTCAAATAGCAAATATATATTTGTGCACGTTCGCAGAATACGCATTTATTTTTATACAGGTAATTTTTAAAAAATTCCCAGAATTAAGCCCCTATAGAAATTTTTAAGATACGTTGCCATGGAATTTATGATCTTGAAAGATTATTAGGCCTAAAACGCCTATAGCGGATTTCATCTTATAAAAAACATTTAAGGATCATTCCCAAACATATACTGAAGAATATTTGCACCGCCTACGATAGAATAAAGTTAAAAATAAAAATCCTATTTATTTTCCTTCCTCGTTGCACCATTTAATGATTTTACGTGAAATGTAGATATTTTTCGCATAAAAATAATTCATGATCTTAGGTGTATAAAATGTTGTAGAATTAATATTATGGTAAAATATGATAAATACCGTCAACAGCTTTTCTCAAAAGTTTAGATATACGCCTTTCTCAGACGTCACACCCACTCCTGGGATTTGCGCTGATGCACTACTTTAAATTATTAACTGTCAAAAACAAGTTTCGCAACTTAGGAGTGAGTTGAGGTGAGCCGCGTATCGCAGAGTGGTTGAATTTCTCGCACATCCACACACTCGCTCACTCCTTACGCGTGTGTGTCCACGCCATCTCGTGGCATATATTCGCTCAAATTCAATATAAATAATTACATTTATCATAAAATCCAAGACAGTTTCAACTCTGGAATAGGAGAAAAACTGAAATCGTTTCAGAAAAGTAATAATTGTCGCATTCAAATGATAGTACAAATACGGCCCATTTTTTCTGGAAAAATGAGGCATTTCATAATAAAGAGGATTTTCATTATCAAGCGCACAACCCTTCGACCCTGGTAACTGCAATAAATTATTTAAAGTGGCTAATAATCTATTTAGAAAAAAAGCAATTACTTAGTACTTGGCGCAAGCGTAGATTTTAAACGAAGTCCTCGTAAGCATCATCGTCTCTCTTTAGCTCATTATTAAGCGCTTAATACTACCACTCGGGTAATTAGGCCAAATGATTTCAACTGACTAATAGCATTCATCGCTTAGATAGAAAGCAATTACTTAGTACTTGTGGCATGGAAAGAGTCCATACGAAGTCCTGAAACGTCCTAAGCATTAATCCTCTGACTCTCTGATCTGCGATGAAATTAGATATCAGGTTACAAACCGCTCCTTTTGACGTGCATTTAAAACGATGCGGTGTCAGGACCACGCGCACAAATACACGCATTCGGGAAGGATCGGCGTATTTTTCCTCTCTCTCTCTCTCAAATCCTTTTAGGAAAAAACCGAACAGACACGCAACCGTACAATCCTCCCATTCAAATCCACTCTCATCTCCTCTCCTCCTCCTCTCTCCCTCTTGCGAGATAGATAGAGGATGGAGAGAGAGAGGAGGGAGGGAGAACAAAGCAAGGAGAGTGAGATATGCCAGGGCAAGGCACTCGTCCTGTCAAAATACCCAATTTAGGAAACTGAGGGTAGAAGTGGAGGGGGAGGGAGGAGGGTTACAGGGGGCAAAGGAGGAGGAAGAGACAGATAGAGAGTCAAGAGAGAGGACCATACCATACGACCTTTCAAACCCCTCCCCCCCCCTCTCTCTCTCATCGCTAAGATATGGGTTTCTTTTGGGAAAAACCCTCCCAGTATTTCCATCACCCTCTCTCCTTCCCTCACTCTCTCTCTCTCAATTCCTCGACCAGTCCTCCCTTCTATTCTCCCCTGCCCCCGAAATTAGAATGTTGGGTAGGATAAGCGACATCGTCCTGGTATATGCCTTTGAAGTTCCTCTTCTGCGTGTAATCCTTCCTCCCCTTCTCCTACCCCCTTCCTTTTTGGTCTTCGGTCTTTCGGTGGCTGCTGCCGCTTCTGCCTCCTGTGTGTATGTGCGTGTATGGCCGCGTATAAGGGTGCTCGCTCTCGCTCTCTCTTCCAGCTAGGATGAAAGGGGATGACGTGGGTGGAAATTGGCAGGGGAAGGTGGAAGAGAGGAGGGGAAAGAGAGAGCTGGAGGGAAAATGGTGGAAATCGGGTGGGTAAGGTGGAAATTGGGTAGGATAGGACGGTGCCGCGTCTCGTGGGACTGAAGGCGGTCGACGTAGCTAGTATTTCGGCGTGAGAGAGAGAGGGGGAGGGGGCAAGTGGTGTGAGATTGGACGATGGGAGGAGAAGGTGGCAGTATTTCGGGTGGATATTCAAAGCGAAAGAGGAAAAGAGAAGTAGCATGGCTTGACTGGTATGAGATTGTGTGAGGCCGCGGGGAGGGGGGGGGAGAAAGGAGGAGAGGGGGGGGGAGTGTGTAGCGCGCGGAATCTTCAAGGGGATGTAAGGTGGGTTGCCTACCATGTGAGGCGCAGAGGGCGGTGAAAGATAGGTAAGGGGAGAGATGGAAGGTGAAAGGTCTTGGAGAAAACCAATTTGGCTCCAGCTTCGCAGTGTCTGGGCGGGTTGACGACGGAGGGTGATCTTGTAGCGTTCTAGAATCATCTAAGGGAAGAGGGGGTGGAGGGAGGTGATGGGAGAGAGGGGGAGCTAAGATTGGTGAGTTTGCGAGCGAGGTTTTTATCCTTTATGGTAACGGTATTGCCATATTGAGGTGTATTTTTTTCCGGGCGAGGTTGTTGTTTTTTTCTGTTTTGTTAGAGGCACAACGCGAGCGCAGGCGAGGGACGAATATGGAACGCTCTGAATGAGAATTTTTCCCCTTTGCTATAGCTGCCTCTCATTTTTATCCTTAGGTATTGCGAGATCGCGCGTGCACGGTTATTGTTGATTTTTTTTCTACGAGTAAATTGCTCCATGTTCGCTCGTCGTGTTTTTTTCTCGGCGTTAGAAATGGCCACAGTAAGGGAGCGGTGCACGCGATCGACTGTTCTTTTATGAAAATATAAAATCCCCTTACGGTTCGAATGGAATTGGCGGTGGAACTATCTTTGGCAAGAATTTCGCATTTTTTTCTTATAGAACATTTTCGTCTTAGAATGAAAAAATCAAGCGATGTCAATGCTCTGATAGGTATAAAATAAATTAAAATTGGAAATATATAGGAAATATATAGGTTGCTCGCCGTTATGACAAAATAATCGCCATCCAAGGAATGAGCAATAAAAACTTTTAATATCCTTTGATTTGGCATATCTAAAATAATGTACCTGATATAAAATTCGGATCACGGCTCTCCCGTAAACGATAATGATTTTTTTATGCTACTCGTTTTCATGTTACCGAAGTAATAATTTAGAAGTTCTTTCACTCGAAAGAGACCTATTATTCAGTATTAAATTTGAGGAATAAATAATTTTATCGGAAGCGATTTTAATAATATCAATCTCCCAAAATGCAAAGCGTCTATCGAAGTGTTTTTCACGTATATTCAAAAGTTAAACAAATGAGTGGACAACTAAACTGCGTCTTTCTTCTAAATTAATTGCATGTACTTCTAAATCGTGTAATTTCTAGGAATAAAACTGTTTCAGTGGAGAAGTATATAGCAGTTATTATTAACTTCATAAAACGCTTTAACTGATTTAGATTAATTAAACTGATTTTTTGACAGTTTAATCATATAAACAGTAAATAAATGAAAAATATTCTACGAAACATTCTTATAAATAGTACCTCTACAAGAATTCCTTGAGATAATTTTATTCATAACCGAGGCAATTATAGACAAATTGACGGTCTTTAGGTACGACTGCAATTCTTTTACTGAATCGTTATCGTATTTTTCGAATTTCCATTCGCCAAAATGTATTTATCGCGAGGAAAAGAAGAATCCAACCTTCGAAATTTTACAAATTTTTCATAATGCAGACCCTTTTCGTAGTTTGAAAATTCAGTCAAAATAAAAGGGAAACCTTAACCCGTTGCCATGGGTACGCTCATAAGTCTTCGGAATGGTCGACTGCTAAGCTATCTTACCTTTCGATATACATATATATGTATATGGTATAAGAACCCTAGTATCATCGTCGTATTTCTTTGCCCCGGAAATTAGTTTTTCGAGATACACCCTTTGTACCCCGATAACGTAAGTAGGCTTCCCTGACCGAAACTGAAAACTTCCGATCAAGACCGTTATCTTAATCGAGCATATGCCTCGCCTCGGAACCACGATAATTAGATTTATGGCTCAACCAGTGGAATTTTTTTATTATTTTTCGGCTTGAACCCGATCCGCCCTCCTGATACTGGGCAAAAAGTTCGGACGCGATAATTCTGCGTCGATATTCCATTATTTTCCTTGAAATACGGTGCGTCGGAAGCGTTAGGAGCGACGGAAGATATGGGAGAAATATCCGCTAGTGAAGCGAGACGTATGGAATCGTACTTTGGAGCCTCTCTCGGTTATCGTTGCGGACATGATGGACCGCCAGAGTGGGTATCTTAAGTTTACGATTACGCCGCTTTCTCTCGCCCTTGAATTTCGATGGTGCGAGTGAATTGAATTACTTTTTATACTCTCCTCCGTCGGGTTTGAGGAAACGCATCTTTCGGTACGCTAGCGGATGAAGCTAATCATGGCTGCTGTTAGTGAGTACTATTATCAGAGTAGACTATACATTTAATTGAATGGTCTTTTTAATGCTGGTAAACTAACGGACACGTAAAAATTCCGTACGAATTGTTTCAACGTTTTAATTTACTAAGTGTTTTAGATAATGTATTTCGAATTGAGAAGAAAAGTTAGACCTAGAGATTTCTATGCAAGTTTTAGGTTCCTCTGAATCATAAAAAGTTGTTTTTCGTATTTCATCTTCAATATTTTTGCGAATATAGAGGCTATACTGTTTAACAAACTATGATTGCATCTTTTATTTATATAGAATATCACCAGAAATTGAATCCATGTTGAAATGAACCAACCGCGCAACAATGAAGGGGAGTTTATTCTTGTCGATTTTCACAAGACGACTTTTTTCTTAAATGCCTGAAACGATTTTGATTAAAATTAATCCTGTTAGAAACAGTACTCAGTGCTATTTCCCTAAAAAATCTGATGTGGCCAACACGACTTTTTCCATATTTGAGGTATAGATATTTCAATTATTATGAATAGCATTATAAGGCAAAATTATTATTTCGTATCGTAAAAGAATACAGTCGTCCTTATTGCCGTAAATTATATTTTGAATATGTTTACAGAATTTACCGCAAGATGGTGGCGCTGAATACTGAAAATTTAAGAATAAATTAATTATCTACTAAATGGAAGGTTCTACAAAATTGGTTTTAAAAAAAAACTTGGAAAAAATATTATTCTCTACAACTTTGATCCCCACAAAGATTACCAGTAACGAATTTTTTAAGGAGATATTTAACGGAAACCGAAAAAAACCGATTATTTATAAATAACTCCTAAAAAATAACTGCTATGGAAAATTCTTTCAAATGAAATTTGTAGGAAATTACATTCTCTATAACCTTTGTATAGAATTGTATATACAATAATGATGTTTTCACGGAGATATTTCACCAAAACCGAATCGGATATCGAATAAACCTCGACTTTCGGTTAACCGGTATGGTCTAAAAACTAATCAGTTCTTTGTGCTCATGCTAAAGTGTTATATATGAAGTTTGGTAAGTATTTTTTGAGTTAGAGCGCCCACAATCACATACACACACAGACATCATTCCGACAATAGTCTAAACCTGTTCTAGGGACCTCAAAACATGTACGTATTTCCATTGGAATCTCTAAGTCGATTTTTTTCGTGAAAACAATACTTTCTCTGTACTACGTATATGGAGAAAGTAAAAAAGTGCTATATAGCATCTAGTGTCAGCATTTTCAGTTTTATCCCTTTTCTACCGCCAAACTATTCGCACTTTCAAGTAACCAGAAATATGTATAATCATATTGATCAGTACGGATTTGAGAAATATAAGTGGCACCAATTCATTAATCCTTGTACTAAAACCTTAGTGAAAACAATTAATAATTATGAATTACATTATAGTAAAATTATCTCTTTAATTTTTAGGCATTTCTAAAGAGAGTTAAATCTAATAATAAATCTTTGATACTCTAAATCTATCAGATAAATAATTTTTGTATTTTATTTAAAATATCAGAGAATTTCAAGTGTCGAGGAAGGGTAAGAGGCTTTTATTCATTTGGAAAATTGAGATTTATTTGTTAAAATACCATTTCAGGTAACTTACTTCCTCAATTAATTTGTCAAAAATGAAAATATCTCCAACAAATTAAATAATGAAGTCTCCTGTTCCCTTCAAAGGGAGAGTGAGCAATGCAGGCAGAATATATTAGAATTGAATGAGGAGAGAGTAACCTAGACGAGAGACCTCTTTGTTCACTGACATGGTTCTAATTTATTGATCAACCTCCGTTCATTAAGGTCCTCCTTCTTTATATAAGTGAGGGTTGCGGTGAGATAGAGAAGGCGGAAAACCACATTAAAGTCTTCGAACGACGCTCCGGTTTAGGAATATTTTATCGCTATCACACTATCACTTTTTGGGTGCGAAAGGAAAAAGAGAGGTTTAACGGCTTTGATGGATCGCAATTTCAAAAGCAAAATTTTACCTCTCATCCATTTCATTTAATAAGGCTCTAACATAGATATAGAGGAGGATGCAATTTCAACTTCCATTAGTTAAGGTTGCAGTTACGAACACTGCTTAGGGCTAGAGTTATCATCTTGGTTAATTTTACGAGTTCAATTTAATTGGACTATACTGCCCTTTATGAGGTAATTGAGAAAGAGAGAGAAAGACTAATATCTCGATAAATATGAACGGAAAATAATTTTGCGGAGGCGTTCAATCAAACTATTTCCATTTGTAACACAAGCGATAATGTAAGGTTATATAACCTATATTTGTATAAAATAATTGATGAACAATTACTTATATTTACTTCTACACTTAAATATATCGAACATATAACCTTTTTCGAAATCATTCGATACGTATTCGCGTATTTATATATAAAAGGGTGCATACCCCCTGCTTAATCTCTCTATATTATAAAATCGTAATGGTCATGATGCGTAACGCTCTAATTTTGTGAATAACTCGATTCGAAATAAACTTAGAAGCCTGAAATTTCTCAGGATTTCAGTGTTGATGAATCTTTACGTTATGACTAAAACTCTTTCCAAAAAGGTCAGGGGTTCGACTCCATTGGACGAATGTCGCTTCCCACGTAAAAATCACCTTTTTGATTTGAAGGCTTCCATTCTTTTACTCATTAAAATATCTTAAAATTAAGTTAGCGACACGAAATTTGCGCTAATACACGCCCAAATGAATGAGAACTCTTATTCTTACCGTCGAATACTCAATCTCATTCCAATTTGCTCATATTTTGAATTTATACTTGAGTTTTGGTAAATTTTTTAACACTTCAATAATAAGATTCCATGGTTACCGGTATTGTTGACCGTAATTTGCATGCATGTGCACTTAAATAAAGACAAATATCGAAAATAAGATTAAAACTTGATCGACATGACCGAAGATATGAATTTAATGGAAATAAATCGAACGCAGTATTCATGTTACATTTTTACTTTCTCCATACGTAGTAATGGGAAAGTATTTTGATCACGAAAAAAATCGACTTTGAGATTTCAACGGAAATACACGTTTTGAGGTCCCTGGAATACGTTTAGACTATTTTCAAAATGATGTCTGTGTGTGTGTGTGTGTGCGTGTGTGTGGATGTATGTGATTGCGGGCGCTCTAACTCAAAAAGTACTTTCCATATCGTTACCAAACTTCAAATATAACACTTTTGCATGAGCACAACGAACTGATTAGTTTTTGGACAATAACGGTTAAACAGAAGTCGAGGTTTATTCGAAACCCGAATCGGTTTTTGCGATATTTCTCCGTTAAAACATCATTATTGTATATACAATTCTATACAAATGTTATAGAGAATGTAATTTCCTACAACTTTTATTTGAAACAATTTTGTATAGCAGTTATTGTTTAGGAATTATTTATAAAAAATAATCGGTTTTTTCGGTTTCCGTAAAATATCTTTAAAAACGACGTAATTGGTAATCTTCGTGAGGACCAAAGTTGTAGAGAATAATATTTCTTCCAGGTTTCGTTTGAAACAAATTTTCGTAGAACTATCCATTTCGGAGATATTCAACTTTTTTCGTAATTTTCAGTATACAGCGCCGCCACCGTGTAGCGGTGAATTCTGTAAACATATTCAAAATATAATTTACGGCAATAAGGACGACTAGTAAATGTAAATATGGCCAACACATGACTTTCTCCATATTTGGGGTATAATTATTTAAATTATTATGAATAGCATCACAAGCATTGGTGTGTCTATAGCTCCATGGAAATTTAGCTCTACTGTGTGTTTTGCTATTTTCCAGTAGTTAAAATTACTTGGTTTCATCTCGTGAAATATTAACGTAACTCGTCTATTGTTAGCAACAAATAGATTTAACGAGAACGTGCCAAAAATAACCCCGAAGTTCAATATGAGTTGTGGGAAGTGCTCCGAGAAATTGCCGCGTGATGGCGCGTATGCAGTTTGTTTTGGTTGTACCTCAGACTATCACTACGACTGCTGTGCAGTGAAAGATACGACTTGGGATAGAATGTCTACCAAAAATAGGCAGAAATGGAGATGTATTGAATGCAGGAAAAACAAAAACGCAAATAAGGCCGAGGACGAAGAGGAGGGGAATGAGGCTGGCAGTCTTCTGACACCTGACGTCAAAGGCAAGCTCGACCGAATCCTAGAGGAAATGGTTGAATTAAGAAGGTCAGTGAACTATGTAAGTGATAATAATGACGATATAAGAGAAGAGCTTAAATCAACTAAAGCTATGGTGAAAGATTTGGTGTCAACTATCCAGTCTCTGAAGAAGGATTTGATGGAAAAAGACAGATGTATTCAGGAACTTGTGAACAAGGTAAACAGTCTTGAGCAGCGAGAACTTTGTAATACGGTGGAAGTAGTAGGAGTAGACAACGTAATTCTGAATAAAGAGTCTGTGAAGGATGTAGTAGTTAAGTTGGGTAGTATTTTAAATGTAGAAAATTTTAATGAAAACTGTATTGACGATGTATTTGTAATTAAACCTAAAAGAGAGGGTAAATTGTCCAAAATTGTTTTGAGACTGAAGGACAAAGGTATGAAGCAAAAATGGATGGAAAAACGGCTTGTTATAAGACAAAATGAGTTTAAATCTAAGCATAAGATGGGAAACTTGTACATTAATGAAGGTATGACTAATTTCATTGCGCAGTTATTTTGGAAATCGAAAGAAAAAGGACAGCAACTTAACTATAAATTTGTATGGTTTAAAAATGGTATTATTTGGATTAAGAAAGATGAAAATGGTCGCGCCTACAAAATCCTGTCTGAAAATGATTTAAATAAAATTAATTAGGTTTTAGTTGGATATTTTTGGCTGCCATATTTTAGCTGAGATATATAATATTTTGCTATGGATTCTTTAGATATAATTGAAACAGACCAAGAACAATCCGTATTTGATGATATTGATAACTTTTGTAGAAGTATTTCCGATAATGATGCAATTTTCTATCATTGTAACATAAGAAGTCTACGTAAACACTATGATGAAATTAAGTGTATCAGTAATATATTCTTAGACATTGGTAAAAAAGTATTATTTTTACTGACAGAGGTAAATGTTAAAGAGGAAGAAATGAGTAATTTCTCACTAAAAGGCGTTGATAGTGTACATAAGTTAAGGCTGAATAAACGAGGGGGTGGTCTTATTTTATACATAAATCAAAATATAACACATTGTAAAATAAACATCAGTATGGAATATGCAGAAATTATTGCAGTAGAAGTGACATTAGACCAAACATATTTAGTATTAGGAATCTATAGGCCACCTCATTTAAGTAAACTCTGTTTTATAGAAGAACTTGGAAACTTATTATTGAAGCTTAATAACCATAACATAATTATAATTGGTGATATGAATATAAATACTAAACTAATTGAAGATAGAATAGTAGTCCTATATAAAAATACACTTGCCAGCTATGGTTTTATGGAAATGATTACAGAGTATACCAGAGATGAAGTAGTGAACAACATAAATTATTCCTCTTGTATAGATCATATTTTCCACAGAGGACACATAGCACCATCTAATTTACGTAGCTTTGTTATCCAACATAGAATAGCTGACCACTACATTACAGGCTTAAGAATATCTACGAAGAATAAAATATTAACTCGAGTCATGCAAGACAAACCAAATAATGAAAGACAAACATTATTAAATAATAAAAAAATTAAAGACAGCATATGTAACACAAAGTGGAGACAAACAGTAACTTCTGATGATCCCAATGAAATTTATGTGAATATTAAAAATGAGTTTGATAGAATATATGTAGAAGGGAAAGAAAATAGGACCTCTAATAAATCTAATTTTAGGAAAGAATGGATGAATGATGACATTTTATCAAAAATGAAATTTCGGGACAAGTTATATAGGAAATGGAAAAGTAATATTACTAATTCTAGTTATAAAAAAAAGTATAAAGAGAGTAGAAGGGAAGTGCAATTATTAATAAATAATGCTAAAAGAAACTATTATACTCATAGATTTTTTCAAGTTAAAGATGATATGAAAAAACTTTGGAAAGAAATAAACTACTTAACAAAAGGTCAGGATAGCTGTAATAGAAGGTTGGATGACAGTATCTTGAAATCTTTTAAAATACAATCAGGAAATAGAGGAATTGTTGAAAAATTTTCAAGTCAATTCAGTATTGAGTATGAAATGAATAAATGTGATATATTCTTTTACTCAAATCTAGGCCCAGATTTACAAAATAGCCTCTTCTTACCATTTGCCACTACAACAGAAGTGTATAAAATAATGACGAATTTAAATTTGAATAAATCCCCCGGTATTGACAATATTCGATTAAAAGATTTATTGGTTAGTGATGATCTAATTTTTGTTATTTCTCAGCTAATTAATGCTAGCATTGATAAAGGTATTGTACCAGATAAATTAAAAATTTCCATAATCAGACCAATCTACAAAAAAGGTAAACATGATGACCCAAATAATTATCGACCAATTGCAATTTTACCATCAATAAATAAAGTAATGGAAAAATATGTGGCAAATCACTTGACGAACTATCTAGAGAAATATAATATAATACACCAACATCAATATGGATTTCAAAAACATAAAAGTACTACCTTATTGCTTGAACAATTTTCTGAAATAATATATGAAAACTTAAATAAAAATAATCATGTTTTAGTTCTCTTTATAGATTTTACCAAAGCATTTGATATTTTAAACACTGATGTATTGATTCAAAACCTACATAAGATAGGAATACGGGGTATAGTACTGGATTGGTTTGTGAGCTACTTGCGGAATCGGTTGATGACTGTAAAAATTGATGGTATATACAGTGAATTTAAGGATATTAAATCTGGTGTGCCACAAGGCTCCATATTGGGGCCGATGTTATTCAATATATTTATAAATACTATTTTTGATGTTGTAGGTAATTGTGAAATATTTGTATATGCAGATGATGTAGCCCTTATAGCTTCACACAAATCAATTCACAAGGCACAAAAATACCTACAAGATGATTTTACTAACATACAAAAGTGGAGTCATGACAAGTCATTAGTGATTAATGGGATGAAAACTAATGTAATGCATATAAGTACAGTTAAGATACTTAGAGAGTCAGTATCAATTAAACTGCATAACCATAAATGTTTGCATTCTAAAGACATAAATAATTGTATGTGTGACATAGTAGCACAAAAATCTAATGTTAATTATTTAGGGCTAGTTATAGATGATAAGTTCAAATTCAGTGGCCATTTAAATAAACTTAATGCAAAATTAAGAATACTGGCCTGTAAAATTTACCATGTTAAACATTATATGCCACATAATGTATTATTAATAATTTATAAAAGTTTAGTAGATTCCATTTTAAGATATGGATTAACTATTTGGGGTAGTAGCCCAAACTGTTATCTTAACTTAGTTAAAAAACTGCAAGATAAAATTGTTAAGTCAATAGTGGACTTCGATAGAGGAGAAAATATTCTAGTTTGTTACAAGAAATTAAATGTTTTACCTGTTAAATTTCTCTATTTATATATAATTATTATCAAATTTTATTTTGACAATAAGTATAAAACTGTTAAGGAATTGTCCCATACTATTAATTTAAGGAAAACGCATACATATATGATGCCAAGATATAACAATGATTATGGAAGGAGGGAGTTGAAATACCTTATACCAAAGTTGATGAATAACTTACCACCTGAACTAAGAAATGTTACTAAAATTGCACAACTTAAAAGGGATCTGAAATCATGGTTACTAGCAGATGTAGACAATTATGTAAAATTGTTAAGGTAATCCAATATATATAATAAGCACAAATTTCTACCGGACAGTATTATGTGATAACATATTTGTTTAATATAGGAACCTGCTGACAAGCCACGAGGCTGAGCAGGACCTAAATGAAATATAACATCTGTTAATATATATGAAGTGATATTTTGTAAACATTTGTATTTTGAAATATATTTTGTAAACTTTTATTATGTAAAAAAAAAAAAAAAAAAAAATAAGGCAAAATTATCATTTCGTATCGTAAAAGAATACAGTCGTCCTTATTGCCGTAAATTATATTTTGAATATGTTTACAGAATTCACCGGTACATGGTGGTGGCTCTGTAGACAATTATTTCTTCCAAGTTTTGTTTGAAACAAAGTTTCGTAGAACCGTCGATTTCGGATATATTTTGCTTTTTCTTAATACCAGTATACAGCGCCAGCACCATGTAGCGGTGAATTCTTTAAACATATTCAAAATATACGGAATTTACGGCAATAAGGACGACTGTATTCTTTTACGATACGAAATAATAATGTTGCCTCATAATGCTATTCATAATAATTTAAATATCTATACCCCAAATATGGAGAAAGTCATGTGTTGGCCACATCAGATTTTATTTATATAGAAAGCCATGACCTAAGGTAGATTTTCATGTACGAAAATATTTGAATTTTGTAGGAAAGAAAATATTTTCTATGGTTACGTAAGAATTTTTTCTGCATTGACTGCAAGACAGCCTATCAATAATTTGTAATTTACGTTAATATAAAACATTAGTTGGCGTTTATTTCTTGATCTATTTCTCGGTAGTATTACTGTGTACTTCATCAATTTTTAAGTACCTTTTCAAAGAAATAACATCAAAACCACGCTAACATGTAAAAGACAGAAGGTGTTTTTTAAAACCAAAAGTTCTATTTCCGTCCATCTTTGGAGCATTATTAAAATGCGCTTATAGTTTCACTTTGGCGTCTGTCTGTCTGGGCCTGTGTGGACACTTGCTTAAATTGAAATCGCGATGAAACCGTAAAAGATACAGAGCTGAAACTTGGATGTTAGATTTTTGTATTGCCTCCATATGTTTTTTTTTATAATTGAGTTTTGAAAAATAAACAGAGTCTGATAGGCGCCTATTAAAGTTTCTTTCCCTAATATCTTCAATGATATAAAAGATGGAAAGCATAAATTTATGCTCTAGTGGCCGACTACTTGACCAAATTATAAGATAAAACATAAATTACATAACCTAAATTTACGTATATAACAGGTGATCAAATTCCAAATTATCCTCAGTTCGTCAATTAGGTTAATGGAAGAAATATTCATAGCTAATTAAAACAAAAATTATTACCGAATTTAATAATAGAAAAAAAGGCGATATTTTTATCAATGTTCACGGATGACACTCTAGTTGTTTTTTCTATGAACTCGTCCCGGTTTCGCTTCGTCAAAATGTGGTTACCGTGGTTGGCAGGGACTTGAGGCCCTGAGATCCCATGTTGCATTTTGAAATAGTAGGTTAATGTCCACACCAGGTTTCTCTCGTACTTTAAGTGTTAATGCACTTAGTGCACTCCGTAAAGCTGAGAGAGATGATGATGACACGATGGCTAGTAAAATCTCTCCCGTCATACATAAACATAAAATGGATGTAGCAGCATAAATATTTTATTTGACCCGAACCACTAATTGTTTTATTAAACATGCTGGTCTTGCTTGATAAGCGTGCAGTGACCTGCCCGCGAATAAATCATTCGTATAATACTTTAGGGTGAATGACGAATCAGATGGAGCTAAGCACTTTAAAACTTGACATGAGCATTAAAAATGTAGAAAATGGTGATTACTTGAGATAAACATCATTTACGAGGTGATTTTATTTTTTGAAGCCATTTAAGTAACGTTTAGGAAATTTAAATCTTGCAAAAAACACTACTTAGTAGCTGTTGGAATCGAAGTGAATAATGTTTTATTACATTTATGTAAGGCAAAAAAAAAACAAAATTATCTGGACATAAGCATAAAATAATGTGTAGAAATAAATTTCAACTACTAATCGTGATTCATAAATGGAATCAGTTCCCATATAAGATATGAGTGGGTAATTTTACTATGGATTATTCTGCCGATAAATTTAGCATTGCATTACTGTTACAGTTGAACTAATTAAGAGCTTCAACTAATATTGAAGACTTCCACGATCATATGTAAGTATATTAATTTATGGATACAGATGATAATATAATATAATAAGTCAAAATTCTACCATTCATTTATAACCGTTAATGATAACATAAACGTGAAATTTTTTACTCTAGCACATTTTTAAAATATCATTATAAATTTTTTAAATTTTTAAAGTCACAAATTTCAAACGGAGCATGACAATATCATTTATCATATAAATTAATTTATTAATAAAACTGAACATGTATGAGAGTTTTAAATACCGTTTTGCAACAGCTGGCCTAATACGTGTTCCGTGAGCATTCGCATAATTTTCAGAGATGTACATTGTGCAAAATATCGCAATCTCGAAAATGATAAAGGACAATAAGCCTAATGCAGGAAAGCATTTTTACGCGATTAGAGCCTTTGCATGGCTCCCACCCACTTGTTTCGTCCAAGTGGGGAAAAAAACAAATGCACCAATCACGAAGAAATATGGCGCCCCAGATTAAAGCGGACTGGACGAAACAAATTACGAAAATGCGTGTCTAGAAATGTCACGCGCCCTCATAACACCTCATAAAGTTACTCGGGCCATTCTTCCGGTTTTGTGAGATCTGCTCGGAATTAAAGAAATCTTTATATTCCTTGCTGAGAGAACGACCGAGGAAGTGTTTTCTATCTTCATTCTGGTCTTTAGCCTTTAACGTGCTTGACGAATTGTACGAAGAGAGATGGTGATTAAGGAAGCTGATATGTGGTTCAGAGTTCTGAAAACACATCCATACGCTTAAATTATGCCCAAGGTACAATCAAAAATCTTGTAAAGCTGGAAAATTAGAGCGCGACTTCCCCTCGTTGTTTCCAATTTAAGATCAAAAGTAGCACTTGAGGCAGAAAATAAATTAGATACGTTTCCGTAAGAAATTTTAAGAATTGAAATTTCCATTGTTTCCAGTAAGGTAGCGGCATTTCCAAAGTGTAGTAATTACATGAATAGGAACGCAAAATGAATAGACAAATAATGCACAGATATCCGGATAACAGTTTAATATAAAAAGCGATATAACATTAAACATCAACCCCTGAATAAAAATCTTGAATAAAAACAAAATTTACATTGACATAGTAATAAGGAGTGTAGGAAATACTCAATGAGATATTTAAAAAGACATTCTTATTAAATAAAATGTCTTGAAGTAGTGGCATACATTTGATAACGCTATGTAATGCAACTTCTCAATAATATACATCTATTATTTGAAGGAAATCATAAATACCGCATTTCATAAGAATGTGTAAGACGGTAAAAACACAGATAAATAGCTAGTAAAAGTAAAAGAAACAAAGACGTACAATTCAAATAAGATATAGAAAACAGGCTGTCGTAAGCGAAATATTACGAGCAACAGACTATGGTCGTTCTAGTTTGCTAGACGTGTGGCAAAAAAAGTAACAAAAAGCATAGCAGCGGCGGATTTTGAAGGGACGCCAAAAAAAAACCAGCGCAATAGAGAGCTAACACATGAAATCATCACAATCATCGTACATCTGTGAATAAAATAAAATAAATTAAGTTTTAATTGTCATTACTTACAAGTTTCCATTCCCTCTACATCCGGTTAAACGCATTAAATGTGCAGAATAGAGTTATCTGAAGCCTTAGGTAGCTCAGCCACGTAAAAAACTATATCTATCATCCCACATTAGCTTAAAAATTATAATAAGTTTTAATCGACATTGAGAAAAAGTTTCCAGTAGCTCACCGTCCGGTAATATTACACACTTCGAAATGCGTGGAGGAAGATACACAATCCAAGCATATTAACGTGCATTGATAAGGGCGTCAAAAAGAAGACTTTCAAAAGAAACTGGCAGCGGTGGGATTCGAACCCACGCCTCCGAAGAGACTGGTGCCTTAAACCAGCGCCTTAGACCGCTCGGCCACGCTACCATCGATGTATACACTACGCACTTAACTTATTATTGATATAACTTGTGTTATAGCCCATCGAGTTTGACGGGAATAATGATACAATCGTTCAAGGTATTTATGGAGATCTACATAATTGACATCAGAAACATCAATTATCTTGAAAATCATTTCCCTCTCCTTCCGTCCCCCTCTCCCCCCCCCCCCCCTCCCCCCCTCTCTCTCCCGTCCTCTAAGAAGGGACTATGTAGTCTCAATTTCGTCCTAAATAAAGTCGTTTGTCTGTCTGTCTATCTCTCTCTTCCCGCTAACTCCCCCCTACCTCTCACCCTCTTCCATCCCCATTCTCCCTCCCTCCCCCTCCATCTCTCTCTCCCTTCCCCCCTCTCTCACTCCCCTTCTGCCTTCCCCTCCTCATCTCTCCCCTCTCCCCCCACTCTCTCTCCCCTTACCCCCTCCTCATCTCTCCCTTTTCTTCCCGGCCTCTCCTCCCTCACTTCTCACTCACTCACGCTTCACTCCCCCTTCACTCCCTCCCTCTCGCCTATCCCTCTCCCACCGTCACTCCCTTTCTCATATCCATCTCTCCCCCCTCCCCTTCTCTCGTATTAAAAGCATTCAAATCACGCTTACACCTATAAGGATTTAAATAATAGAATAGAATGTCGAGGTCTGACACTGTAGTTGATAGGCAAGATCCCGTTACAAAGGCAAGATTTTCACAAAATATGTGAATTAAAAGTTTAATATGAGCGATTTCGAACTCTCTGCAGAAAAATATGAATAGAATAAATAATTCTATAATTTTTACCTTAAAAATGGTTCATATCCGAAGGTCGTAGGTTAATTCTTTCTAATTTTTATCTAAAATAGAATGAAAGCCTGCACGTGACTATTTTTACGTGTTATTTTTATGGAAAATGGATATGCCTTCCTTGGAGTCGAACCCAGGACTTTTTTCGAGATTTGTTTTGTCATCACCTTAAAATATGTTAATCAAACATCCCTGCCAATTTTAGAACTTATACCTCGATTGTCTCCAACTTTGATAATGAGAAATAGGTATTTAAATAAATTGAACTGTAATGGAGATATTTAGAGGAAACGGGTGAAAATGATAAGAATAAAACCACTTCCGGTTGCCGTATTTCAGCCAAAACCTTCACAGATCTTGATTACTAATAAAAGTCATTATAATTTTTAGTTCGAAGGAACAAAAAATTCCTCTTATACATACACAGATATCATCGAGAAAGTAGTCAAAACGTACTCAAGAGTTTAATTTCTGCTGAAATCCCGAATTCGATTTTTTTTTCACGAATACAATACTATCACATAGACTGGAGCAGTGGTGCTCCGTGACCATTAGGTAGGTGCTCCGCAAACTTTTCATCCTTCATCGTTTTATATGGATTTATTTTTTAAATTAGATAAACAATATATAATAACATGCGTGAAAACGTCTATAATTTCATTTCGATTTTTTGGATTCATTCATTATTTCCTAGATCGTATTTGTACTGACAAGTGTACTATGATGGATATTCCAGGTGTTAGGTAACAAATGTCTTCCCGAAAAGTTTGTTCTAGTGCTCCTCCTAAGTTAATGAATACCTCTAGGTGCTCCCCGGTCTACTCAAGGTTGAGAAACAATGTCCTAGACTACGTATGCAGAAATAAAAATAATATCATATCATCAGGTGATGATGACGACTAGATGTTAGTCGAAACCGGTCGTATCTATTTTTAATAAAGTGGAAAATATACCAAGTGATTTTTTTCTCATTTTATTCATGATGGAGTTCCACCAAGTAAAGGCTTCCGTTGATTTTATCGTATCACTCTTTCCCATAGTTTTGAAAAGAATTTGGAATATTTTACCTTAATGCAATTACAATCGATCTACCAGAGTATAACGCGTGCAGCCGCACTGTGAAATAATATAAGTACCTTTAACACGAAATTTTGCAGTTGCTAAAACGTTATTTGCAACGCAAGGAAACATCTTTACGACAAAGCTTCAGTTACACTAAAGTTGTCGATGATAAAGTGTTATTTTATCTAAAATTTCCTCTTTCGGAAGAAATCGCCACACAATCTGCCGATCATTCTTTATGCTATTACGTATGTACGTCTTCAAAGCGATTCCACCCTCTGGATAATTGGCGTATGTGCGCCTGCGCAGTCGATGCGAAGCTTAGGGTGGGCTGCCGACCATAAGTTTCGCGAAGCAAATATACATTTTTATTTCCACTTATATATTTACACATCTGAACAATAATACATAATAACATTTCCTATTTCCACATTATTTCCAAACAATAATCGATAAAATGGCGTGTTTTATTACGAAAATCAATTTTAATTTTATTTTCTCATTTATTATCCTTTTACTGACCAAGATGATGGCGGCCATTACATGCCGCAACTACGCCCACGAGATCATAGCTTCGCCACTGCTATGGACCTACGTATATCCTCGTCTACCATCGAGAGAACCTAAATTACCTCACACAATAACCCAAGTTTCCTAAAAAAAACTAAATGTTAATCTTATCGGAAAAAGTCACGAGTTTTCCATCACTTCACACAAAATATTTTTTTTGCCACGTAATTCACCGATGGAAATGGCTTTCTAACAAAAAAACAATATGGCGGCACGAAAGTCGGATTAATGAATGTCCGATTTGCACTACAAATACGAATTTCTGCATGTTTCATGCATTAACTTATGAATCAAAACGTAAAAACAGTACCTACATCGCTTTTCCAATGACTCATTCTTGCTGGAGGCAAGTGGAAATGCAAGCGGAAGAGTCGTTTGTCTCGGCACCTGTCAACTGGTCGGTCGTCATCTTCTTTCCAACCTGATTCGAACGCTGACAGTAATAACACCGCTCGGTGTAGCACTCACTTTTAAGTTCAACACACGATAAACATCGACGTAAACGAGCCAATAATTAACTTAGAAGTGAAGAAAAAATAGAATTACACCGTAAATCGCGTATTCTTCCGATTAATAACGGCGGATGCAAGCATCCAAACTGTCTCGCGGCGGAACGACTATTACCGTTCTAGATCATTCCACTTTTTTCTACCAATCACGTCGCGACATTAACCATAACGCTTATCTCGACCAATCAGACACCCTCAAAAAGTATCCATCCACAACGAACAGTGAAAAGCAGGAGCTTAAATTACGAAAGATAAGATTTCCTTGAAGCGACTTGGGCATTGTGTCCAAGAAGAAACAGTACACCAGTGACAGATAGCTGGCCATATTAAGTTTCACGAGGTTCATAGTATTTTTCTGTAAGGGTGGGGGTTAGAACGGGTTGGGGTGGGAGGGGGTAGGGAGGGGGGAGGGAGGGGGGAGGAGACTTGGCTGTCGGTGACTGGCAGAAAAAAATAAAAATCGGTGATCGTTTCTGAATTCTCCCTTTTAGGAAGCACAGTAGTCTTCAAGCTTCGGGAGCGACTGGACGTGTGCTGTCAATCGGCTCAATGTTAATGTTTCGTTGTCGTCGTTGTTCATAGGGTGCGAGAAAAGGGGAAAGAGAGAGTAGGAAAAGGTGATGAACTTTTTTAGTGCGACGTTTCCATGGCGAAAAAACAGGATACGTGGAATCTTCTCGCCTACTGCAGAGCCGAAGTGAAGGACTTGACAGCCCCCGTACAGGATCACCTCTCGCTTGCTAGGAAGAGGACGTCGGAACGTCGGGGTGAGTCATTACCTAATTGTTTCGAAGACAGATTTTATCCCCAAAAATATTACGTTTAATTGATAAGCGATACGGTTCGATTCGGGCCTAAGGGCGTACAATAATGGCGGGAAGGCATGTATTTTAATAACTTTTATATTAACCTCACTCGATATATATATATATGAAGAAATATGAAGAAATGGTTGACATTGATCAACAATTAAGGGTAGTTTATTCTATGAATTTTTAAAAACAATTTGATTTTGATCAAATTTCGTGCAGTTACTTGAATTTACGTCTTCAATAATACCAAATGGTTCACATTTCTCAAAAAATGAATATAAGGCTAGTTTATTCTAGGTAACTTTAACAACAATTTGACTTTCTTAAAAATTGCTGCAACGATTTTCATCAAATTTTGTAAAGTTACTTGAGTTTACCTCTGCAATAATACTACATAGTTCATATTTCTCAAAAAATGAATATAAGGCTAGTTTATTCTTGGACAACTTTAACAACAATTGGATTTTCTAAAAAACGGCTGATACGATTTTCATCAAATTTCGTATAGTTATTTAAGTTGATGTTTATAATAATTCTACATAGTTCATATTTTTCCAAAGATAACTAAACGACGCATTCGTATATGAGAAATTTGTATCATGTATGTTGTACCGATTATTTTTGTATCCGTGGCTAAAAAACCTTCCCCGTCATATTGTTTACGTCACGCACCTGTTGCTATGCTTCATGAAAGTGGAAGCGTAGTTCGAGTTATGAATATGACGTCGATTCTTTTTGTTGTTTTGATTAATGCCTATAAAAAAAGACAAATATGGCATGGAATTATATTTTATAAGTTTTTAACATGGGTAAAAAATATAAGTACCTACATCATATAATTTTTTTCTTATATGTTTGTTATATTCTAATTGAATTAATTTTGCCATCAAGTATTTTTTTATAACGGCGTATAGCATTACCACCCCTAGATATTAATATTTGCCCGAACTTCTGACATTCGCAGATGAAAATTCAAATGTATTTGAAGTTATCAATGCGATTAAATTATTTTTGGTTTGGGCTTACTGGTAAAAAAAACATGTGTCGTAGTTGGTAAAAACGATATCATTCCTCCACAATTATCGTACAAATTTTTTTCGAAATATTCCTTTTTATGCCCTTATTTCACTGACTATATGAATGTATTTTAATCCAAAGGAAAGGAGTATGTAAATGCATTCAAATCCATAATTGAGTGAAATTAATAAAAATATTAGGGCCACTTAGAAAAATTTTAAAAAATATATTTAAAACGAAATGTTTTTATTTGCTTTTGTTATAGTTATAGTACGTATTGAATTTGGAATCGATCAAAATCAAACCGCTTCCATTGAAACAAAAATTGTCTAATTATTATGCAAACGAACAACAATGGTATTTTCCGTTTAGTTTTTAAAAAATAATTGAATTAAAACGTCAGGAACGATTATTAAACCGCAAAAAAGCAATAGAATTCGCCTAAAAAAGAAACAAAGAGAAAAGTGTTTATTTCAGTTGATTGAAAATGAACAATTTAATATTCTCAATAATGGTACCAAAGATTTTGATCAAATTTTGTACAGTTACTTGTGTTTACGCTTGCAACACTACTACATATTTCATATTTATAAAAAAATGAATATTAGACTATTTTATTCTTAAGCAATATTAACAACAATTTGATTTTCTCAAAAACGGCTCCAACGATTGTGATCAATTTTTTTACAGACCGCCACGGTACCATCTTTGTCATTCCGCATTGGCTTATAAAACTGTAATAACCTACGTTTTAATCCACATTGAGGGAAATTTCCATTAGCTCTCGTCCCGTTAATATTATAAACTTTGAACAGTGGAAGAAGACACACTTGAAGGATATTAACGTGGATTGATAAGGGCGTCAAAAAATAGAGTTTCAAAGGAAATCGCCAGCGGCGGGACTCGAACCCACGTCTCCGAAAATACTGATGCTTTACACCAGCTCCTTAGACCGCTCGGCCACGCTACTATGTAATTAAGTTTTCATTAGGTTATCTTTAATTACTTATATTACCGTAAATCGTCGTAGGCAAACTTTTTCTGATACCCTATCGGTTTGTGCAAGGTTTTTTTCCTCCATACATCAAAATACGTATGTATAGGCCGATTTTCTTTGTTTTTGCTTTATTCGACTTATAAAAGTCTATACTATCTTATTCCTGCGATGTATACATGTTATACCGTCGATATTTTCAGAAATAGGCATTGTTTTTCGAAATTTTGTGGATTTTTCGTACTCTTTCCGGAAGTTGCCAAGGCAACTCTCATTGTTACCTACGATTCAATTAACGTCGATTAAGCCTTCAAATTGACGGAAGAATAGCTATATTCGCTTCTCGCATTTGATTAAGCTTCGAAATTATTGTTGTAACAAAGTCAATCTTTATACATAGAGTTGTAAATAGTTATTATATAACAATTTGAATCTTCTTTCATCATTTGAATACTGAAACCTTAGCTATTTCGTAAGTAAAATCAACATATTCTACATTTTTGTGTTTATTATCGTTTTATTCGATCCGCCATGTATTGAAATTGTATACGGATGCATTAATCTGCAATCAGAATTCTTACTATAAAAATTTATTTCCCTTCACACAAAAAAATTATTCAACATCAGCACTTAATCCAATGTCACCCCTGTACCTCCGGTGTCATAACAACCGTCCCCGCAGGGGGCAAACAATAATCGTCAAAAACTAAGTAGATGTAAATGACGAATATCATCGTTTTCACTGCAAAGGGAAAACTGAAATTCTCTTTAAAATTTATCTCGATAAGTGTTGGAGGAGGGATTGAAGTCGGTTGCACATTGCCCTCTGGTGGAGGAATTCACATTCATCCATAGTACTTGGGGAAAACCCTTTTGGCGGAATGAGGACAACATCTCTCTCGAAGAAGCACACTCCAGGACGAGGGTTGTTCGGAAAAGAGAAGAAGAATTCACTGCTTAATTTTTCGTCCCACATTCATATAAGTTTCTTCTGGCCATTGAAATGTATGTACAATAGATTTTATCTTACGAGAGACAAAACGATGGCTCCTGGTGTTAAAATGGATGGGAAAGAATCATTGTCCTCAAGGGTATTGAGGGCAGAGGGTTAGGGTGTAGGATACCTTTCCTCTACCTCAGCGATTAGCGGCGCGGTTGCTCGGTCTGAAACATATTTATTCAAAAAGTAGTTCAATTTGTTAAACTTTAACCCTCGGTAATATAGAGAAGTCAGCAGCGGTTAACTTAATCCTGAATTCCGCAGGAGCGTCTTTGATTTATATTTTGTAAATGAAAACGTATATCAAATAGATTATCAGCATTTTACAAAGTCAGGGGGAAATTTACGTCGAAGTGAACATTATCGTTTATTTTAATCTTACTTCTTCTTTTGCACGGTTTAGAGTATTCTACGTCATCTTTAAATTAATATATTTTAGGATTGAAAGGACTAAATTTACTTTGAACGAAAATATCAGCGTATTTTAGTTTATAACCTAATGGAAAATGTGTACAGAACTTACCATAAAATGCTTATTTCTATGGCATTTTTCTGTCTTTTAATTACAATCGGATGCATCGGAAGGCACCGTTCGTTCAGTCCCTTAATTTTGACAAGCCCTGTTCAAGTCGGTAGTTGGGGAAGTAGTTTAATGTTCGATCCTCACAGAGGACATCACTGTCGCACCAAGCGCGCGCGTTTAAAATGTCAGGTTTTTTAAAATGCTTAATATAATTGATCGCAAAATTCTAAATATAAATATGAAATTGAAAAAATAACAAAATTATTGTAGGTTAATAATACTGCTTTATTTAAGCTTCATTAGATGTACACATAACAAGTAAATGCCGTATAGTGAAAAACAACCGTAGCATTTAAGCAAATTGCAAACTTGTTTTTGCGAAAATATCACAAATTATTTGCCGATATTCACTCAGAAAGAAAGCACAGTTACATTACAAAGTAGTACCAGATAAAAAAAACTGTTGCCAAATCTCAATTCAAACAGCAATTCAACAGAGATCACACATGGAAAAGTAGAAAAATGTGGAAATCAACTGGTATTACACAAACAGAAAAAACAGTGATAAACCAAGTATAAAAAACAAGATTAACATATATGTAAATATACGAAGTAGTATAGACAACAATAAACAATGAAAATATGTAATTCAACACGCAATTTTGACAAAAATAGGTGAACATACGGAACTACCTTATATTCACAAAGAAAGAAGATACCGTTGCCAAAGTACCAATGCAGTTCTAACAGTAGCATTTCATTGGAGATTGCGAACAGGTTTTTGCAAAATCACGAATTACTAACAGATATTCACTCAGAAGGAGGCACGGTTACATCACAAATTACTCTCTGATATTCAGTCAGAATGAGAGCACAGTAACATCACAAATGACTATCTGATAATCAATCAGAATGAAGGCACAGTAACATCACAAATTACTCTCTGATATTCAGTCAGAATGAGAGCACAGTAACATCACAAATGACTATCTGATAATCAATCAGAATGAAGGCACAGTTACATCAAAAATTACTACCTGATAAGAACGCACAGTTGCAGAAATCTCAATGCAGTTCAAACATTAGCATTTCAACAGAGATCACACATGGAAACAAAAACTGTGGAAATACACAAGGAGTCACCCACTGGTATTGCGTACACAGGACATCTTCGCCATTTACCTTAAACGTTCACGTGGCTCACGCCACATGTTCATCTATAGCAGTGGTCTTCAAGGTGGACGGTAGCGCCCACCAGTGGGCGTTTTTGGATTTTTAGTGGGCGTTAAAGAACTCACCAAATGCTATTCTAATTTTTACACTGAAAAATAAAATTCTATAAAAAAGCTTAATGATACGCACACATATTCTGTACAACTATTTTATGTTACAGTTCGTTTGTCGTTAACTATAGTATCATATCATACTATACTGGCAACAATGTATCCATGCTGCGGTAAAATCAAAAGTCCCATGAGGGTGGTCGAAGTCTCTCGCAGAAGCAGCGAAGCGTTTAAGTTTAATTTTATCAAATAAATAAAATCATAAATTTTTAAACACTGTTATTACCACCGAGACCGTATTCGGTAATCTCATCTAACGTCAATTCCACTAGTATTAGGGTTACAATACCTCCGTAAATCGCTTTGCTACTGGGGACGCAAAATTCTTCTTTGCCCCGGGCGCCAGAAACCCTCACTACGCCACTGGGTGGGCAGTGAACTTATTTCAAAGGACAACATATGGTAAAAGTGGGCGGTGACTCTAAAAAGCTTGAAGACCACTGATCTATACCGTTCTTTTCTTGAAATTTTTGAAAAATCCGTCGATTTCAGCGGCGCCAGTGACACCTTGCCTCGGCGAAGCGCGTAACTTATAACGTAATTTCCAGGGAACTTGCATAGGGCTGATTTTGACGGACAAATAAAATACATAGTATAAAATAATATATTTTCATCTACAATTAAAGAAATAAACCTAGCTATGACGTAACGTTTTCAAATATTGTGGATAAGGATGAATTTTAAATGCTTTCATGGAAGTAGAATGTATTCTATTCGCACAACTGCAAATCGGCGAGAATAACCGTTGATACGCTTCGGTTATTCTCATAGAAGACACGCAAAGTATTAGCGACGACGACATTCCCATCTACTTAAACATTGCTCAAATACTACGAAGGAAAGTTTTCTCTTTTCCATATTTCCTTTTTAGGCGCGTTTCGCTTCCAGCGTGAGCGCCCATTGTCGTCGGTCTGTCCGTCCGTCCTCATGTTCGTTCTCGGCTTCTACCGAACGGATTTTCATGAAATTTGATATTAAGGACTTTCAATCAAAGATAATAAGAAAATCGAAAGAATGAAACACGTAAGCCACTTTACTGGTGACAAAAAATAAACCTTCCGTCATATCTCACAAAATATTGCTCATATCAAAATATTTTTCACATAAGACTTGTAGAACTAGTAAAGAAGAGTATTTCTATTCCTATATATTTTTATCGTAGGAGTAGCCATTATTAAGAAAATGATCAAACAAGAATGTCTTAATTCGAGTTGAACTTCGAAATTTTCTTGCATGGTTACTTCTTCATTGTTGCTAACATAAGCAATCTCACAAACAAACGTATAATTTCCTTACGTGTGCATGCAATATTTTTAAATAGGAAGAAAATGGATTATTTATGATGAAGAAAAGAACTTTAAAACGCTATTTCCCTTACACACAGGTATATCATTTCTTTCTAATACTCGCACGAAACGCGCCCATTTGTGATACGCTGTACACTTTCCTAACTTTTTTTTCTAACCGAGGGGGAGTCTTTCGGCGGCATCGAAAAAGCCGGCCAACCGAAAATGAAATAAAATATTCAAAGATCGAAATTTAATTTAGGCAAAAAAAATGGTGTGCGCACCGAGGGACGGTGGGTTACATATATATTTTTTCTTTTCAAATTTGCCCTCGAAGGGGCATGCAGTATAGGGGAGCTGCCGCGTTTTTTCCCCCAACGTCTATCCAACCTCATGTTTCTCTCTCCCTACCTCACCCTCCCTTTTCTCCCCTCGTCCCCCTTTCCTCATACTCCACCACCATCCTTCTCTCCTTCACCCCTCTCTCTCTCTCTTTCTCTCTCCCTACCTCATCTGCCTGCATCCCTCACTCCATCTATGGGGAATCCAAGAAACTATGGGAGAAAAAATGACGCCCTCTCACTCTCTCTCAGTTTTCCTTCTTGCTCGACCCCGAACCACGTTTCCACCTTTCGGAGGCGTAATTTATGTGGAACCTGGAAAAAAAGAGGGATCGGGAGAAGGTTAAGGTTCTTCCAAGAGAGAAAGAGAGCGAAAGGAGGCTGGAAGAGAGAGAGAGGAAGATGAGAGGAAAGGAAGGTAAAGCGCTTGAAGGGTGGAAAATGTCCACGGCTTAACTCAACGCGGTAGGTTATGCTTTTTCAAAGTCGCGTTTCCACCCTCGTCGTCCGCTTATCAAGTGGGCGAGGGCTTTTCTCTCTTTTTTCCTTCAATTTTTTCCTTCCGACCGACCCCTCGAAAATAAACGAAGGAGAACCCATTAATTTCGCCGGCGATGCGTCAAACAGATGGCGTGGTTTTTTTGATCGCGACGACATGTTTCCGAGGCGGAATGAGATTTTTTACACTTTTTTGAGCGAAGCGGGAAAAAAGGAGTTGGTTTATGGGAAGAGGTGATGGGAGTGAGAGTGGAGATTTTTTTTATGGTGGTGGAATCGGAAGGAGGAATGGGGAGATGTAGGGAGGGGGTTCTTATTCACGTACTTTTTCCTACCTTTGACCCCTCTAAAAGTTGGAGATACCTCTCCGATCCTGATTTACGTCGCCGATTGAAAGGTCGAGATTAACGTATATCGATCAAGGTAACTGCTTCTTTTAACCGTTGCTGAATAATGTAAAAATTTTGTTGCTTGACTTAGAAATGGATTTCCAAACGAGTAAAAATTTCGATTAAACTAATTCGTCATCAGCTAGAAAAAATGTCCAAATAAAAATGCTACTCATAGCAAGGTGGAGTTAAGGATTGAGATAGACTTAAGAGAAGCCGCTAAACGAACGAATTATTATAATATTATAATATTCGCAGTGCATACAAAATTATCGAATTTTGTACTAATCAAAATGACAGAATTTGTGCGAGAGTTTTTATTATTCTTTATATTTTTGCTCGATAAAATCGTGCATTATCAAAACATATTTTCCTTGACTTTTTCTATCTGGTCTCTCTCTCTCTCTCGCTCTCTCTCTCTCGCTCTCTCTCTCTCGCTCTCTCTCTCTCGCTCTCTCTCTCTCGCTCTCTCTCTCTCGCTCTCTCTCTCGCTCTCTCTCTCGCTCTCTCTTTCTCTTTGCCTGCTTGTTTTTCGATTACCTGAATCTCTGCATTGGAAAAGGATTTGATCGACCGAAACCGTTACCTTTGACAACAAACCTAGTTTCGTTTTGACATTCAGTTTTTTCGCACGAGTTTAAATTCTCGTTGGAAAATGTATGCCCCGAAATCCGTCTGTTTCGTAAACATGGCGTGAAAAACAATTCCGAACTATTTCGTTTTCGGAAACTCGAATTTGGAATTTTTTTTCCGAGACCGTTACAATATTCTTTTTTTTTAACGTGTTATCAATCAAACATGGAGAACGTAAAAATAGTTTAGCGATTCAAGTTAAGTCTTAATTGCTCCAAAAATTTGACAAAAAGGACTTCTCCCTCATGGTCAACTTTTCGGTACCTTCTGTTCAATATTTTCAATGCCTAAATAGTGAGTTTCCACCTAGCAAAGGTCATGCGATCTCATTTTTTTAAATTAAATTTTAAAATTTTAGCATGCATAAAATGGTGTGTGCAACATTCCGGAAAGCAACACGTTATTTTTATTGAAATTGCTAATAAATATTTATAAAAATATAATTTAAAAATTCCATACTCTATTTCGTGTAATGTAAATATAGGTGTCATTTGTAAAAAAAACCAGGTGCCTTATTAAAATTGTTTGGAACACTGATAATTTTCTTATACAAATCACTTAATTAATTCCTTCTTGTAATAAATCCTATATATTCATGAACGATTAAGTTATTCATCGAATTAATTCTATCTCTTCCTCGCTCGCGTGTAAGTTGTTATTCGTTTAATTTTTTTTAGTTAAAAATGCGTGCTTGCGTGCCACATCACGGCTTCCTCTCCTTTTTTTCTCAGCTTGTTAGATTGGCTTCGGATACCTTCTCGCAGTCCCACAATGCAATCTAATCTCTTCCAATCTTAAGTTACTTATGCAATTCTTATTCACAGTTTTGATGCGTTTCCAACGAAGATATCTCTCGGAATTGCTTCCAAGGTTAGTTCTAAGAAGCAATTATGAGGTGAATTAATAAGGAAAATGGCTTTGATCGTTAATTTCCAGCTTTTCGCGGAATAATGATGATCGCGTATAATTTCTTGGAGGACGTGCGCTCGATTGCCTCCTCCAGGGACCGTTTTCGCTAGTATTATGATTAATTAAGTAAGTTCGTTTAGTATCTACGCTGTATCGGTGTCGGCAAAGAGCTTCTTCGTTAACCGACGCCGAGTTTACTTCACCGAGAAAAACACATTTCCGAATTTCCTGGTGAATCAAAACTTAATATCTTAGTGCACATCGGCGTTGTTTTAGTACTAACTTTCGCGTGGATTTCTGTACCTCGTCTTTTTTTATTTACAAGTCTAATTAATTTTCTTGTAGACAGGTCTCTGAAGAATCGGGTTCTAGAGGAGGCCAAGGTCATACCGGATGGCGCAAAGGGAGAGTTTAATTTATTCCTTCCTCTGTACACCTTTCTGGGAGTGTTTCCATTGTTTTCGGAACCCGATACGAAACCGTCTTAGATGCCGGAGTTCGTTAAATCCCGCGACTCCTTTGCCTTGCTTTCGATCGAGATTAATGGAAGCCTTTGAAGAGAGTGGATTTTGCACTTAAGCCGTCGTTCGCGGTAAAGTTTATTTTTTTCCCCTTGGAGTCGAATAAGTTTTGCCAACCGTTTTGGTTCTCATTCCTGTATTTAAAATTACTGTTTTTTTAATTTTTCCTCATGATCATTCAACGAATAAAATCATTTAAACGTATATTCTAAGCTGTTTACCTCTTCTTAACATTAGCTTGGATGTGGTTAAAATTTCCATGGATTCAGTTTTCATTTACTATTATATATTTATTCCCCTACCTGTGAAACCTCCATACGTTATAAGCGTTTATAATGTAATACCTCCATCTTTGTATTTCGAAAAGGCTTCGTAGACATAGAGCAAAATCCGATCAACTTACGGTCTAGAAACACTTTTAATCTTCAAATTACATCAATCGCTTCCATTCTGATAACTGGGACCACTCCATGCTTTGTTACTTGGATGCGATTTTTCCTTTTTCACGTATAATCGATTGGCGCGAATCTCAAAGCACGCAACGGGAGGACATGGTAACCGTCAACTTTTATCTGTACCATTTCCATTGAAAATTCACACATAATCGTCGAAATCGCTAATCTTTCTTTTTGGAAACAGTTGGCCGGAGCACTTTTTCCGAGAGCACAATGGAAAAAATTAAAGGAACCTAAGAAACGGTTTCTACAATTCCATTAGCGACAGGAATCTCTTCACCGGCATAAACACGACGACGCTTGTAATCAGACGGAGCTCGGCAATCTTTTCTCTTTTTTATTTCATTTCTTACTGCCTCTCGGCGAAAGATGGAATCGATTCGACCGTAAATCAAGCCCTCGCGCCAAAATGCAACCTGCAAAATGTTAGCGACGGAGGCCTGCTTTTTCGACCTAATTCGACAGGAGTGCCGCAAGAGTTCGGCAAGCGAGTGAGAAAAGAGCATTGCCAGCGTTCTTGAAATTGCCTCTGCGAAGAGAGGATCTTTTCTTAATTGCAATGCATATGTTCGAGGAGTGTTGTCGGATTGCGTCGGATTTCCAGGGAAACAAAAGGCAAAGCACGAGAAGGGAGAGACAAAAAAGGAGAGAGGGAGAGAGAGATTGTTTGTCGGATTTTCTCGCGTTTAATTCGAGGAATGATTGCCTGACGGAATTGCAGTGCCTCTGAAAAGGGTCTGCATCAGACACTTTTCTCGCATAATGGCTCTTGAAGACGAAAAGTAGGTCTTCCGAGCGTAATTAATGTCTTTTAATTTATTAGACGGTATCAGGATTTGGGAGATTAAATTGATTTTCTCGAGAACAGGGTAAAGTGATTATTTTTTATTCTTTCGAGAGACAAAGAAATGATGAAGCAAATATCGCGAACGGGCCATATAAAAACACTGGCAACCGATGTCGTTATAGTTAAATGAAAACCGAATTTCCTTCTTATTATTTTGGATGAGCGATTAAGAGGAATTAGGAAATAACTAATCACCGAAACAACATTTATAAATAAGATATTATTCTATTTTTATTAAAATTTGATTTCATATCAATAAAAGCACTGGTGAATATCGCATAATTAACTAAATTAATCTTCTGTTATCTTTTTTCCGATGAAAGGTAACAATGAAGGTATTTTTAGCTGCACTAGTGTAATAATAATTTAAATAAATACAAAAAAACGTAATCGTCGATGAACAATCGATCAAATAAAAACAAATGAACAATATTTCAATTATTTATCCACCTGCTTTATTTGTCGAAAGCATAGGGGTTATCGCCTCTAAGAATTTTATTCATCTCCGATGGCGCAACTTGCTAAGTAGGACAAACGCCTCGGCGGGTTTAAATAAGTGTGTCCATAAATCAGTCAAAAAAACACATCACAGGAACAGATTGTTATTCCAGATTTATTATTTCTCGCAAGAACGTCGGACGCGGAACGTCCATTGAAAAGGAACTTTTAACAAATGACGGCGCACAAAAATGAAACGACTTTTACGGAGAGAACAAGCGCCAACCGCCTTCCCAACGTCGACCTTTTCTCTCGCCGGAGAAATATTCATCGTCCGCGATGGCTTTCTTTCGCGCAGAGATCTTAACAAGTTGCGTGTCACCGTTCCCGGGTTTTGTTGCTACTCGTTGTAGATCCCTCTTTTGAATTACGCTGGAAGCGGCTTCTCGGCTTGCTTGGGAACGGCTTGCTTTTTTATTTTTGCTTCCTTCAGCGTCAAAAGGTTTTCTAGCCTTTCCTCTCGCATTCGTGCGACTGCCACCGCAGTTTATGAAAGAAACTGCAGAAAAGTTCTCTCGCAGACGCATTTGATACGCAGACAGCTCGAACGCTTTGAAGTCTTACGAACGCATTCATAAACGCATAAATCTTTATGGTTTTCTTCTTGGAAAATTCCGTCGTAAGGTAACCGTCTCTATGAAAGGTGTGGACAATAGGAAATAATTCTTTTCGAATTGTAATTGGTTGGCATTTTCGTATTTCATAATTAGCAGTGTATCAAATTATATATTAACTCTCTCTTTAAGTCAAAATAAACTACAATTATAATTGACTGACGTAGTCGTAGACTTTGCGGTATTGCTTTATAATAACAACTCTATTTGTTGACATGAAAGAAATTTACCTTAATTTTGTGCGGGTCCATTTAAAATAGAAACATGCGATTCGGGTTTTGAACCATTTTATCTTATCCGAAGATGACTCCACGTGTCGAAACTTTGGTTCTTGTATCGCTATTTTAAGTTCGTCCGCACAGAGTTGTAATTCATTTGTTACTTCTTAACAAATACAATTATCAAAATCAACTGTACGGTAAGTCAGATAAACTCATCACGGGGAGACAAAATTTAAAAAATCTGCTAATTTTGACGGTCCCCACTTTCAAACGAAAGTTTCAAGTCTTAAAGTGCTTGTATCTTTGTACTACGTAATATAATACGGATAAATATACAGATTTTACTCGCTTAAAATATGGTAAAAAATCCCAAATTTCATCGAGCATGTAAAGGAGTTTTAATTTAATACGTAGAAAAATACAAATATATTATCTTCTCGTATAATCAATCAAACGACGACATGTTCTTCAATTCTTGATTGAGAGGTGTTCCTCAAATAACCATTTTATTTTCCGTTTCAATACAATCTTGGAGTGTAAAATAAGAAATTAATACCTATATCTATATCAGTGTTCCTAAAACCTTAAAAATTTTATGACGCTCTTCCTTGTTTACTCGAACTTCCCGGCATGCCGAAATAAATTCCACGAGATTGCATGCGACATTTTTATCGCTCAGCAGCAAAACAATACTGATTAAGAGTCTTCTGCATTGACGAAAATCATACATTTTTCATCAGAATAAGCTATTTAGACGGGAAATTTTCCGATATTTAATAACAATTAAGTTAATATTCTAAGAGAGTAAACAAGAGAAACATGAATATTTAATATTTGGAATTAAAGATATCTTAGGAAGCGCATACGGCCATTTTTTTCTCGTGTACGCTACTAGAGACGGTAGTACAATGGGATAGGTGCCTTTCGTAAGCGGGAATTTGAATGTTTGTACTAGTTGAGTCAGTTGTGTTGAGTTGGGTTGAACTGAGTTGATTTTGTTTGCGTGAATTGAGTTGGTTTCTGTTAAAATCTGAAATTATAGTGAATAATGATGGACCCAAGTAATTAAAACTGATTTTTTTAAGTTTAGAAATAATTCTTAACTGTATTTATTCAGAGTTTAACACAAACTACTACAACATGTAAAAATAAGCAAACCAACCATACCTAATATATATTCAACTAAAAATATTAAATTAAATACTTATATATCTCTATCAGAACCATAGTAATTTATTCTCTTAATTCTTATATAAACAGGGAGTTTCTTTTCTTCCAGAATATCTCGTTCTGTAGTGCCCCAAAATTAAATAAATGACTAACCAATGTTAACAAAAAAATAACTGGCAGCGGTGGGATTCGAACCCACGCCTCCGAAGAGACTGGTGCCTTAAACCAGCGCCTTAGACCGCTCGGCCACGCTACCGTGTTAATGATGGATCAATGATATTTCAACAACAACCATTAATGACGAATACATAATTTCTCATTACTTAACAGTTTATATTCACTAGAATCTTATGTATCTTATTTCCGGCTTGGATCGTATAAATTGAGATAATTGTCAACGGGCGAAAGTATTTCTTTTCTTCTTCTGCTATTTTACCACACTTTATTTCATTATATAGAATTAATAAATTCGCACTCGCCTTTCTTCCTGAAATTCGTTTTCAACTATCAGATTTATAAATTCCTATCAGACTCAGAAATACATATAATGATGTAGTGAAGTGTACTGTAATGTAGTGAGTTTGAGATTGGTTGTCCTATCGCATAATTTTTATCGTTGCGAATTTTTTCGCAGAAGAAATTTTTATGTGAATATTTCTTTAAGAATGAGAGGTGAAACGTGATTTAATGGATCGGGAGTGTTAAAAAAGAGCGAATTCCGATAATAGGTCGGCATGAGTGCATGTGGAATAGCACTTTATGAGGAAGATAAGAAAAAGAATAAAGTAAATGTGGGGTCGAAGAGTAAGGCTGAAGAAGTAACCTCGGGAAGTGAAAATTACTCAGGATCTTTACCTATCGGGAACTTAACGTTTAACTCCTGAAGTTGGGTTTGTGAGACACCATTTAAGTTATAGTGTCAAATTTCTCAGCTACTTTCCTATCCGATAGTTTACATTTCACAATTAAAGTGAATAATAAGTTTTTCTTTTTATTATCTATTGAATAAATAATAATAAGATACAATAGCGGTCTCGAAGACGGTGTCTCAGTTAAAATCTGGTCGTGATTTCACCTTAATATTTAAAGGGAGGATAAAATTCTACATAAGGATTATCTCAAAATACAGACTGTTTTTATCCGAAAAGTTGAGTTCTTTTGGAGTATGCGATAGTGCGAAATTTACATGATGAACTGAAAACATCACTAAAGAAAAATTGTTGGATACTCTGATAGATTTTTTTCTAAACAGCTATTACACTATCGTATAACTATAATTCATTACATTTTTCCCAGCACATTCTATTTCACTTATAAATAAATATAACTATTTGCGGAACGCTATACTCCGCAACGAAGGAAAAAGATGGCAAAAAGTGATATCCTCACAAATGTGTCGCCAACCTTACTCGGAGACAAAATAATCCATATCTCATTCAGCACGACGTAAAATAAAGAGATTTCTTATTTTGCTTTTTTGTATATGGAAAAATAGAAGCCGTAGCAATGAAAAGAGATCATAGAATGTAAGGAATGTAGATTAGTGCTATTTAGAATAACACGGAGAAAACAATTAACCATTAACACTTTAACTGCTGTGAACGCGTTTAGGCGTTGTTTTCGCGTCTCCAGTGCTACTCACACGTTATACCACAAATAAAAACATTTTTTTAAAATAATTAACATACCGTTTCGTATTAAAGAAGTCAAATTTATTGTAAAAATGTGATATTATTAAATGTGGATTTTATAATAAAAACTCAGCGTATCCCCAAACCTCCCATTTCCTAAATTTAGCTGTTAAAGCAGGCATGACAAACAGGCGGCCCTTTCCCTGCCTTACTGCGGCACGAATGTTAATTTTCTCTCAACTAAACCGTTCGAAATTTTCCATAAACACTTATTTTTTTTGAAAAGGACACTTGATTTGTTCTTAGTTATTGAGGTATAATAAGGCGCGGTTTCTAAATCATTGTTTTTAATAACAAAACAAGTGACCAATCTTCTAAGTAAAGTCTATTTTACCAATTATGGCCTTCATTAAACAACCATAGTCCCTTTTATAACATTCATCACTTCAATGCGGCCCTGATTCTTCTTCGAGTTTGACTTCAAGGTTTAAGCAGGCGCACAAGTGGACGGCTGGGATCTATATGACCCATGTTATATTTTCTGTTAATCATCATTATGCTGTTTATTCTCTTTATTTAACAATAATTTATATTCATGGAAAATATGCTAAAATTACATATGAGAGCAAAAAATTTACATATTATCGAACAAAAATAACAACAAATTAAATAAAGTTGCTTATGGTCTAATGCTCTATCAAATATCTAGTGGGGTCACATAAACCCCACTCACGTAATTAAGGATTAAGCGGAAAATACGAAATGAGAAGAGAATGTGATATTGTACTCACTGCAGGGGCGGATCCAAGGTGGGTGCGATCGCCCCCTCCTTGGAGAACCCCATTGCACTTCACTGGGCACTCTTAAATTCATTCCGCGCAAAAATCCTCAATTATACGCCGCAGATTAGTTCTGCATAGTAAGGGAAAGAAGGATTCTGATAGGGGTAGGGATTTTCAAAATATAGGGCAGTATGCAGGAGCGGATTCGATAGGTGGAGGGGCAATCGCCCCCCCCCCCCCCCTTGAGAAGTTTCTGGATCTGCCCCTGACTCACTGAGATATTAGCATACTATCCTATTCTCTATATCTCCTTCCAAGGAAGAGCCTCACTTTCCAGGATTTCTCCGAGATATAACTTTCGTTCTATTATCTTCCCTGGCATTTTTATCCACTGGCTCTCAACAAACGTGGGCTTTAGGGACTGTTCTTAACCAACATGGACATCTCACGAGGAAATGCTAGCTAATAAAGTAGGTACTATTTATATAGGTTCCGAGGCAATGACCCTGAGTGGGGTTAGGTAATGCTACCGAGCGAGGAAAGAAAGCGATGAGGAAGAGAGATAAGCAACGAAACAAGCAAGTATTCTATGGAATGTGACGCGTAACAAGTGCGGTTGCGGTCGAGAGGGCGCCTGAGGGCGTTTTCTTACTTTCACTCTCGGAGAGGAACTCTATTAAACGAGCCATAGTCACCCTCAGAAATGTTTTATTTTTGCGTCTTCTAGGTCTGCTAGGCAGAGGTCTGAATTCGAATTTCCTGTCCGGCGGTTTTCTCGGTGGTACGAGTATCGGATAAAGTTTTTATCTCAATTTGGTCAATCTTTAACGTGAATCGAAATTATTATTATTCTTTCCTTTCTCGAAGGAATTGTTTGCTAAAAAAAATTCCATTCATAACATCTTAAATAAATATACTAAAAAACCATACTCCTTCCCTCCAAACTTCACGGAATGAAATTCAGTGCATATACTATACCGAGATAAGTAAACATATAGTTTCTGATCGCACGCAAGAAGTGGAAACAAGTGTAATCGTATGGAAACGTCCGCAGAATTGTTCGATCACTGTCTATATTGGCTTTAAAAATGCACGCTGTTTATTGGTGTTCATTGTAGTGTTTTGGACATATCAACTACCCGAAGTGACTCATGAGACGTGTTATATTTCAAATATATGAGGCATTCTCATTTGGCTCTCTGTTAGTAAATCCCAACATCGAAACACTCACCATTAAAATAAAAGTGGAAAAACTTCCCAAGTATAAAAAATCTACTTGTACTCGTATTTTGTAGAAGAAAAATTTTCCTTTGAAAATTTTTCCTTGCCCTGTAAGAAGCGGAACATAAGGCTTATTATTTATAAAATAATTCTTATGCCTAATATATTGAAACGTCTCATCAACAATGACTTGGTGGGTTTTTCAGATCACTCCAAATTTTCGTTTAAATAAGCGTGTACCAATCAAATTATGTTCGTTGTAAGCTTAAAGTGTAATTTAAAAGGTCAGAGGCAAGTTTTCCGAAGCAACTACTGAAACCATGTTTTTACGAAATGTTTTGAAAGTTTTAATTAGACGAGGAGTTCCGCGCAAAAGAACTCACATTTGAGATTATCTGAAAACGTAAATGTTAATCTTTTCCTCCGGGCCTACTTCGTACATATAAAGAGGAGATATACAATCAAATTTTATCCAACTTGAAAACTCCGATCCAGAATTAAAACCTTCGCCAAAATAGCATGTTAAATTATGAAAAATTTCTAGAGTTGGAGCTTCTATCGGTAAATTGCTAAAAATAATTCTAAAATTTCAAATATCCCTGATAAATGACAAAAAAATCCTAGATTATAAAACATAAACGTATGTATAATGAATGGGAGCATCTGCACAGAGTGAAAAAGGCGCTTCTGACTCCCGCGAATTTAAATCCGGCCTCGGGGCAAGAACCTCTCCCGCCCACTAAACTAACGTAAATAAACTCATTCATTGTAAAAGGCCGTAAAGTTATGTTTGTGAGATAACGATGAATGAATAATTAAGCCATTTATTTGCGACGAAACTTGATATAAAATGTGCGCTTCTTTAAATTCGAACAGAATTCGCGACTCAGCAAATATGAGTTAAAGAAAAAATACCTCTTAAATCGTCAAGTTTAAATATAATCTGCATTATTTGGAGACTCTGGAAAGGTTGAGGATCCAGCATGAGAGTCCAATTTTTCCTGAGGGAGGAGATAACGAGCGTTATTTTGCGTCATACGCAGCACTGAGATTGCACTCCTAGCGTAAACCATTCAACTGTTCAATTTCAATAATGATATTAAAAGTAATTTTTATTTCATATTATATATATATATATATTGGATGGAAAAAGAGAAAGAGGTAGGAAAAGGTTTCAGCTGATAGACGACTTGAAGGGGAAAGAGAGCTATCAAGACATGAAGAAGACTGCGGAAAATAGGAGTACATGGAGAACGAAGTCTAACCACCGATAGCATCTCTGGTTCCTTTTCTGAAGCCGAATTGATCTTCCCCTAGCATTTCTTCGGCCTTTTTCTCTAGCCTTTTATTAAGAATCCTCGTGTTGATCTTCGAAGTGTGTGACAGTGGGATTATCGTTCTGTAGTCTTTACACTGAATTGCCTTTGGCTTCTTCTTTAGAGGGATCATTGTTGCATATAAGAAATCCTTAGGCGACTCTCCCGAGTCGTAAATCTTTTTAATTAATTTCGTAATCACTTTTAGTCTTTCCGATCCCATGGCTTTAAGTACCTCTGCCGGTATTTCACCGCTGCCTGTAGATTTTCCTTTCTTCAATTCCACTATCGCCTTTTCTACTTCTCTTTTCATCATACTTGGTCCCAAGTTGTCGTCATTAAAGTTATCCTCTTATTCCAGCATCTCATTGTATATCCTGGGCTTTTCCATGTGTACAACCTTCGTTTATGATTTTTGAACCATGTATTAGTCACTACTAGGTCGTTATTAACGCAGAATTCTACCAGTTTTTCTCCTACTCGGTTTCTTTTCACAAGTCCGTATTGACCGACAAAATTTTCTTCCTGTCCTTCTCCAACTATGCCGTTCCAATTTCCCATTATTATGCAGTTTACCTTTCCTCTTCCGTCTTCTTCGTAAATCTCGTTAATTTGTTCATTTTATATATATATATATATATATAGATCGTTAGACGTACCGGGGTAGATGGTAACTTCTCTTTTTGTCCTTCCTTCTCCTTCCCTCTCCGACGTACGCCTAAGGATAGCAGTTTTAGCAACTAAGAGAGCAAGTTACTTGCTGTATACTACTTCTTATATAAGCGCAAATCTCATTTTACGATTCCCATCGTATCTTTATAAGCACCTATGAGTACAAAAGGCGACGGAGCATCTAAACATAATCTGCTAGTAGATTTGAGCTGTTATATTTTTTTCGGATTTAAAATGGTTTCCATATCGCGTTTATTATGAGACGAATGAAAGGGAGGAGAATGGTAAGAAGGTAAGAGCGATGATGGCGCTAGCAGAAGAAGAAGAATCGCCGGAAATTCGGATCGGATCAAAAGGATTTTGGAGTCGAGAGAGATTTTATCGTCACCTACTTCGACGACTCCTTTCACGACGGGAGGGCGAAGGTCGCGGAAAACTCGGGAAACTTTCGTTCCGACATGGAGCATGTTTTAAGTTCGGATATATATTTTTTAGATTACTCTCTTTTCGACATGAATTATAATTGGCGCCCACATCCGTCCTTAAAGTTTATGACAACCTAATGGTCTTCTTTTGCATGCATTAGCATTAACATGAGGTTCGACATGCAATTTGATTTTCGCGTCCAACTCTGCTTCAATTTATTGATATAGAATGGCCTATATTTTAAAAGCCATTGTCAGGAAATTGGATTATTTTGTTAGATTGTTTTTCTTTTCTTTTCCTATCATTTGAGCTTATCGTAATATCGTTATTACGTCGAGCATCGTGTAAATTTGTGTAGTCGGAAGTACTTGTCCTTTAGATAATATAGGCTTGTTTCATCGTAAAGCATTTGATTCATCGATCTTAATAGACATGGAATCACCATCCGGTGATTTACCTCCAGGACGGATAATTAGAGACTGATTTAGGAATCTGATTTGCTCACCCGTGGCTATTACAATTACCTAATGTTATTATGGCTATTGGAGAGACACATTGCGTCAATTTTCTACAGCATTGGAGTAAACCAATCTCTCAACCCTTAATTTATTAGCGGTTTCAATTTTTAATAGTTTTATCTATCCGGAAATATCAAAAACATTTTAGGTTACACTTTGGTAAAAAAATGTTACGTTAAAACCGACAAAAAGCTAAATTCTTAGTTTATGGTGGAGCCCTACATTTAAAACAGGGCTTTGCGTGGAAGCCTAAACGTCGCTCTTAACCATAGAATTTGTGGTATCACATCCAGAGGCGTTGATAGATTCTTTAATTTGTAAAAAGCTGTATCTATCATAAAAAGTGATTGAGTTAGCAGCAAATGAAAGTCTGGATTATACAATAAAGAAATATCTGATAGTACAGGATATATTTTGTTCCTTTTTGCTTATTTATTGCCAGTTATACAGAGTGAAATGAAAAGGTTTAATCTACCAACTTTGCACTGCGACCATTCGGCTTTATGCGTAATAACGCCGTAACAAACCTTTCCATTCCTTTTCATCCTGTGTGCTTGAAAACTAGGCTTTGATGTACTAAATCTTGTGTAAATGCTTCGCGATTGTATAGCAACAATACTAATACGGTATCAAGAGCTTAATACATTTGCCGATGTAAAATTCTTTGGCAAGCAGCAGCGAATGACATTTATGAGTATTGCAAAGCGTTTATGCAGAGTTATTTCATGTGCGGTCGTTATATGCTCCTACGAATAACAGTGTCGTACTGAAGGGCCATGTTTGCGTCGAGTGAGGTGATTTCAACTGGTCGTATTTTATTGGATCAATCGAAAAATATTTAGAATTATAGGAAAATGTATATTTCAATATTTATGGCTATGGCAAACCCTCAATTGATTGATCACGATGGTTACTAAGCAAATAAGATTGAGAAATGTAAAATAAGTTTATTAGTTTCTGTTTAACCTTGGTTGACAACCAAATTCACTCCCATAGTCATAAATTGGTGGAGAAAAACAGATGAGTATTTCGTCTACAAAGTAGCTGTCAGAGGTGATTCCCAGATCATTCTTTCTAAAAGTTTGATAGACCAACCGTTATAAAATTTTTGTGACACAGGCCTTAAATGGGAGAAATAACTTCAGAGGTTTCCTATCTAACAGGATACTGATACTGGTGAATAAGTCAATATGGGGAAAATGAGAAATTTAATTTAGATACGATACAAACAAGCCTATGGATTTTTCAAGTATACGGCGTTTATATCCTTCGGTTAAAAATGAATTTTAATAAGTTAGTTAGTAGAATGACTATTACCCAAACTGTATCTTCTATCATTTTTCTACATAATATGTATTATCATCAGTAATATTAGGCCCGAAGATAGGTCAGAGATTTTATGTTAAACATCGTCCTATTCTCTGCTACCCTTTTCAATTCTTATTCATCTACTTTTCCTTTCAGCTCGGCTATCATCTGAAACCTTATTCTTCCTCTTTTGCCCTCTAGTTTTCTTTCAGTCAAACTTTTAATCATGGAGTGTTTCTTTAGAAAATTTCCATCCTGTTCCCTTGACTCGTTCTTATTATTTGTATTATCGATCTCTTCCACTCATTCTTCTCAATACTTTCCCATTTTCCACTCGATTCGCCGATTTTATTTTCAGAATTCTTCTCCATGCCCGCATTTCGAATCTTTCCAAGCTCCATATATCACACGTGTATTATATTTTACACACAAATATTGAACTTTGATCTGAAACAAAATCATCTCAAATGAACACTCATAATTTTCTATTGTGTCCTAATTACTCTTTCTCTTTATGCATCGTGAGTTCACCATAAACGTTACGTATAACACCTATAGAAAAATTACCGAGCCTATAAGTGTAAATAGCTTACAAAGGAAATTATCTACGTTCACAGAGGCATACCTGAAAATCGATTTGTCTGTCTTTGTGATCAGTTTACATTATTTTATAGATTAACGTCTGTCGAATAATATCCCTTCTAACTCCATTCAAATAAAGGGTCTGAGGCTTATTATGCTACCATTAAATTTCTCACCGCTTCCTACAATTTTCGGAAACCATTTTCTTCTCATTTTTTATTCCTCATCCCCCTCGCATTCCCCCTTCCCTCGACTCCGGCTTCCTCTCGTTCCCGAACAGTAAGCAAATGCACAAAGGAAGTTAAAGCTTTACCTTGCTTGTGAATACTGCAATTCGCTTCAAGGTAGGAAAGACATCTTTAATTCATAGAGTGCACGGGAAATCTTCCTCTTCCATTCCGTCTGGGAAAGGGATGGTGGGAGGGGATAGGAAAAATAAATAAAGTCTTTTTGCCATTTAATTGACATCAGCGAAGAGTGCGGGGAGGTAACCTACTACTCAGTCTGGGCGCAGCTCTTATACGATATTTCTTTTTTTTTTAGTTCGTAGATACGCACATCTCTCCAAAAAACGGGTCGGACAATTTCGAGACTTATTACGTGTGGCACAAGCGAAAATACATAACTTCCCGTTTATTATCTTTGAGCTGAGCTTTTTTCCGAGGCTACTCTACTCCAGTTAATTGAAACTTATATCCGCAGGACGTGGCGTTCTCACACCCAAGGACGAAGATGGAGTTTCAATTGTCACGTTTCCCGTAATGAAACGTTTCGCTTTGTCCTAAAAACAGTTATGAATATGAAATGAGCTCCGCTTTATGTTTTTTTTCTCGTGAATGATAAGCATCTCTATTTTGACTCAAGATTGTTGCAGTAAGTGTTCCTTCTCCGTTACGCGTAATTCGTATCCTTTGTGTAGCTCAGAAAGTTTTCGCACATATCTCGATGGCGGCAAACAATATATATATATATATAAACTTACGGAAGACGAAAGGTAAATGAGAATATTTAGGGCAACTAGGTGATGAAGGAAACCCAGTGAGCACTTACCGGAAGGAGAGCCGCTGTGGTGTTGGAGAGACACATTTGTAGAAGTTATTGGAGCTTTCGGGATGATCCCTTCGTCAGCACAAGAGAGATATGGGTGTATCTATAACGACTTAAATGTGAGTTCGTATTGCTTCGTATCTCGCTGAGTAATGTATTGTACTATTAAAAAACGGTACATTATAGAGTGCACAAACTTTCTGATGCTCCACGTATGCATCTGATCTCATGACACTCTTTCCTGAAGGGAAAGAACTCCTACTGTTACGAAAAAAAACAAAAGTGTATATTGCAAGTAAATGGCGTTAATATATTGATTATCTAATGTATGCGAAAATCAAACGTAGCTAGATATTTTAGCGCCAGTTACTATTTGGATTTTTTGCGCTCCATGCTTAGTTTGCGCCCGGGGCAGATGCCCCGCCCTAGTTACTCTATACTACTAATTACACCATACATAAATATAAAGTATTATCTGAAAGCCAGATACGGACCGAAACATTATTTCTGGACGAAGATTGTTGAGAGAACTGGAGATAGCAGGTTTTAAAAATCGATATATTGATATTTTTTCAGAAAGATGGTTTGTGCAGTATTCTTTATAATTCCAAGTTATATAACTTAGTGAATTTTAATAAAACTAGGAATTGTGTTTTACTCGTTGTAATTTGGTCCTACCCTCTTTTACTGATGGTGGAATAACTCGAAATCCGATTTAAGTCAAATTTATCCTTTGCCAAACCAAAGAAATCTATTGATACGTTAATTTAGATAGAATATTTCGGATTCAGACTAAATATTAATTGCAAATTTATGCGACACATTCATCTTTAAAATTTTGCTTTGGTTTATCAACATTTTTTGCACACATGATCAACAAATTTTATTATATTACTACCAATAACATCGAGCTGCTACATGCCACGGAAATATCAAAACGAGGATATTCTCCCTGCCTCACCCGGGAAAAAGTGTCAAAATTAGGTACGGAAACAAACATAACGAACACATCGAAAAGCGTCAATATTCAATATTTTGAATCAACGAACTTTATCAAGTCGCGAAAATCTGAGTGATGTAAAAATCCCTTTCCCCCTCGATATATTAAACGTTTCGGAAAACCCCTCCCCAATCAGCGGATTTGCATCGCTTTTCGAAGCTCCTTCCGTTTCCATAGAGACGGCCACTCTTCGGTTGGGCGTTTTTCGGGAAAAAGAGGAAAGGATGGAGAGGTGTTTGCCAAAAAGTTTTCGCCATTCCCTTTGTGAGAGAACGGAGGGTGATTGGAATAAGGGAAATATGGAAAAGGGGAGAGGGTGGGGGGAGGTTGGAAGATAAGGGGGTAATGAAGGACAAATATGAAAAGGGAAAGAGGAAAAAATGATAGAAGATAGAGGTATTGAGTCAGAGAGGGACAGAGGAAAGAGTAGAGTGAGGTTGGTAGCGAAGGATGGAGAGGACAGAAAATGGAGATAGAGAAAGAGAGGGAGAGAGGGGGGAGAGGGATAGAGGGGGGAGAGGGAGAGAGAGAGGAGATGGAGAGAGGGAGAGAGGGGGAGAGGGAGAGAGGGGGTAGAGGGATGGGGGAGAGGGGGAGGGAGACAGACAGACAGAGAGACAAACGACTATATTTAAAGCGAAATTGAGACTGTGAAGTCCATCCTTACATTTAAGAGGGGGAGGGAGAGAGGGGGGAGAGAAAGTGAGAGAGGGAGAGAAGGAAAGAGGAAGAGAGAGGGGAGAGAGAGAAGGATAAAAAGAGGGTATGAGAAGAGAGAAAGGGGAGAGAAAGATCAGAAGAAACGGATTTAAAAAGTAGTAGAAAGAAGAGGATAGACATAATTAGAATGGTATTTAGAATCGTAAGGTAAGATGAAGTAGAGGGAATGATTGGAGGGATCGAGAAATGGAAGAGAGGGAGTTAGAAAGGTAGTGAAGGGAGTGAGAAGAGAGGGAATGAGTGAGGAGGGAGGGAGGGGGAGAAAGCGAGAAGAGTAGAGAGGGGAAAGAGCAGCTGATTTCGGAAAATTCGATTCCATAAAAATTTACATATCCAAACTTCTATTTTTCCCCGCTCCTCTCTGCCTCCCTCTCCGCACCGCTCACTCCCCACTCCTTTCCAACTCCGCTCCACTCTGCCCCAATCCGCTTCGCTCCCACTCCACAACAAACGGACTAAAAAAATTAATGCTAGCAGACCCTCAATTCGGAGTAGTGTGGGGGGGAGAACTTTTCGGGGACGGATTTCCCTAATTGCTAAGTTCGGCAGGAATTTCAAAGCGCCTCTAGTTTACTACGCCCGCTCGCAGGATTATTACCGGAGGCGACAAACTCCAAGCCACTCCTTTGGGCCTGCTCGCAAAAAATGAAAAAAAAAACAAAAACGAATAAATAGGAAAAATGAAATGGCGTTGCTCCAACTTCGCGATTCTTTAAAAAAAACGACAATTGTGGAGAAAGGTACGTTAGGTGAGAGGAAAAGTGAAAACAAAATAAAAAATAACACAAAAAAATGTGGCACATTTTTATCTTTATTTTTTTACGAAAAAAAAACATTGGTTGATAACATTAACAAGCTGCTAAATAAAACATTACGCAAAACACGCCGTTTTATGTGCGAGAGAGAGAGAGGCAGGCGACAGCCAACCAAATAAAAAATGAAAAGAGGATTCATCTGTGTATATCTGCGTGTTTGTGTTTGCGTGGGCGAGGGTGCGGCTGTGGCGGAAATGAGGGATTTGTAATTCAGACGGGTGTCGATTGTAAAATATCGAATCCAAGTACAATCCGTATAGTCCACCTCTTGCGAAACAGCAACATAATACCTGGATTATGTCATTACATGAGAGATGATAAAGTAAAAATTCAAGAAATCTCCCTCTTCGGCGAGTAAAACATCGTTATTAATATAATAAAATGCTGCTCCCTTCACTTCGAATTAGAAACGGAAATTTTTCCCACAAGTTTTCCGTAGGCGACATTAAAACTACGAGTTGCTATGGAAACCCTTCTCTCGTTTAACAATTTTTAAAGAATCATACGCATAACAACATCCAAAACAGGAAAGAGTTAGCTTTTGCATGACCAACTTGCGTTTGAATATTAGGATAGCACATTCCTTAAACTTAGGAGGAGTATTATATTTGTACTATATACAAGATTTATCGAATGATCCCATTCATCACCACTCAGGCGTGAATTGCTGTCATATCATCGAAAGATTCTAATCGGCGAGGAATATCTCCGGAACGCGTCGAACCTCAGAGCTAGAAAAAAAAAACAGTCAAATCGGATATTTTTAATGGCATTTTTCTATCCTCTTAAAAAAGATACCAATTTCCTCGTCCATGAATTCCGATCAAAAAGCTGATTCCGGAAAGAAAGATACCGCCCGACCGTGTTTGGAAAGCCGAGCCGGAAATGATCCCCTTCCTTAATCTTCCAGATTAAGAAGAAGAAGAAGAAAGAAAATATGAAGGACGATTTCTGTGTCTGACTTGTGACGACCCTTCCGAACATTCCGTTTTTTTTATACTTATTTCATCCGCTAAGGCGTCCCGCCGGATAAAAAAAAGCGAGCTTATTTTGTCCCCCACTTCCTGTCCGACCCCTTCGAATTTAGGAGCGGCGTCTTAAAAAAAAAAAAAAATACGGGCGTATGGTGTAAGAAGGAATTGGGCCGGTGTGACCGCGGGGAGATATGGGATGCTTGGAAGAGAAGATTCCGGAGGTTTTCCACTAACGGTTAAAGAGTAAAGGAGAGAGGGGGAGGGAGGGAGAGAGAGAGATAGGGGAAGGAGGGGAAGTTCAGACTCCTTAGTCTGTCTCTCCCCCCCCCCCCAACTTTTCCTCCCCTCTTTCTCCTTAACATGGATAGCAGAGGGGAAAGAGTTGGAAAATTACTCCAGAGACCGCGATAGAAACCCCCTCCTTAACTACCCCATCCCTCTCTCTCTCAAACGCCTCCCTCCCACTCCCTTATCTTCCCCCTACCCCTTGTTTTACTTCCGTCTCTACGACGATGAGAGGTTACTCTCTCTCTCTCATTCGCATAATTTCCCTTAGATCTCATTCTCCTTCTAATGCTCCTGTCCTCCCTCTCCTTCTCCTCTCTCCCTCTTCATTTCTCCCATCCTCTCTTTCTTCCTCTCTCCCTCTTCCTCTCTCGCTCTCCCTCTTCCTCTCACTCCCTTCTCCAAACTTAACTTCCCCCGTCTGCTGAATTAGGTCGCGACTGCCGAGTCCCACTAAAGGGTTAGCACATGCATAAGGAGACCCAAATCACAATACTATAGCGCACTAACACGCATACAAAGACGAAAGGTAAGATCCATAAATGTATTGTGTTTTTCTCCCCATCAGAGAAAGAGAGACATCGGGTAATTTTTCATCTCGAGTGGAGATATTAATACATCAGTCTCTCCCTCGCTAGGATGCTTTTTTAAAGAGACTTTTGAGGTTTGTTTCTCCTCGTCTTTCTAATCTCGGCCAACTTAACCCGTCAGATTTTCCTCGATTGTGTTTGTAGGCGTGGGTGTTTGCCCAGATTCTCGTATTACTTCTTATCCCGTCTTTTCCTCCTTTGCATCCTCTTTTTCCTGCTCCAATCTCTTTTCTAAGATTTCTTGAGTTGTTCTCCCTTAACCTCGTATACCCATTCTGATTTCCTTTCTTCACTAAAGCTTTTCCTCCTTGAAACCGCAGTGTCTTCCCTCTTCTTTCTTTCTTTCTCTCTCTCCCTCTCCATCTATATATCCCTTCTTCTCTCGCCCTTTACCCTTACCCTCGCACTTACGGTCTCTTCGCGGTCCTTTGTTTCACGGGCGATTTACTATAATGGCGAATATATCTGGCTGGGTTAGAGGAGCCAGAGTGGCTCGGTTGGACCTCAAAGTGTAAACGGAATGGTTTGGATGGGACCTCGGGAGGTCAGCAATAATGACTATTTCCTCCTTCTCTCTCTCTCTCCCTCCCTCTCTCTTTTTCTCTTCCCTCCAAAGGAGGAAATATATTTTCTCCTTCACTTCCGACGCCGCTTCCGCTCTATTTGAAGACTCGTGTGGGAGTCGTTCTTTTTTTTGTATAAAAAAACGGGAACATGTTCTTCTTTCACAAGACGGGGAAGTAGGTATATTAAGGTTTTTTTCAAAGAAGCCTTTTCTAGCTGACGTCCGTTGCACGGAAGGGTGTAATGGGTAAAAAAATACACAGGTCTTCGAATTAAGGGAGGAATATTGGGGAGAAAAAGCAGAGAGAGAGAGAGGAGGTTGTTGCAAGACATTGTAGGGTAAAAGGAAACGAGAGAGTGGGAGTTGCATATTTTGTTTGATGGGATTTCGGATTTCTTTTTCCTTTTTCGTTTCGGGAGTCGCGGATGGCCAGCGTTGGCAACGGCTGCCATGGTTTCGTATGTGGCGTTAGCGTAGGGAAGGAAAGAAGAGAGAGAGAGAGAGGGGTGGAGATGGAGTTTGAATTTTCGGAGGGTGTTCAGAGAGGAGATTTTTGAAATAGAAAGAGTAAGTCGGGGGAGAGGGGGGGGGGAGGGAAGAGAGTGGGGGGGGAGGGGGTGAGAAGGGGGATGTAAGTTGTGTATGTTTCCCAAAAGGACGATGAAGTTTGCCGCAAGAACTCGACCCAGATGCGTCCTCTTCTCCGAGGAAGACTCGCGGAAACTTTCGCAAAAATCGTCCATCATATTTGTAATTTCTCAGAGAAGTCCCTATCTCCTCCTGCGTCCTCTTCCTGGTACGTACCAGATACTCCTAGAACACTCTCTGGCTTATGCGCTTAAGGGTTAAAAGGATATGCCATAACTTCGCCGACTGTTCGCTTACGCTCCTCTTAGATGTATGTGTCCAAAAAATATATATAACCGTACTCATCTTATCCGAAGGAGACCGGTGTGGCGGAAAATATCGCCAGTTATCCATTCCGGAGAAGAAAAAAATCGGTCAAGATTACGTCATTTATCCCACCAGACGGGAGGCAAAGACCGAAACTTGGGTTATAACACGGAAAGGTTGATTCAGCGTTTGTGTGTGTGTGTGTATATACACACATATATATGTGTGTATGTATGTATGTATGTATATTCCCTGGCCAGCAAAGGAATAAAGGACTGTCACGCTATGTACACAAAAAATGATGGAGAGAAGGGCTCCAGACATACCGAAATACAAATTAGAAAATTGAAAAACTAAACTTGTTTTTTAACACACACACATATGTGTGTGTGTGTGTGTGTGTGTGTAAACTCCCCGACGCAATCCAATAGTAATTTTACTCTTTTCAACTTAGCTGTGCGAGGCTACATATATTTCGTCGACGTGCGTGATGATAAAAATAAGTTCGCTTTTTTCCCGGCTTATAAAGCCGATAATATCTAAATTTCGTACATTTTCGAAACTGCTTTTTTATGTTTTGATACGTAGATGAAAAGAGATATAGGATATGAGGAGTGGGTGATTGGTTGTCGTTGCGATCGGTCGATTTTTGAGTCGATCCATCGCAACGACTTATGTCCTTAAATGATAACGAAAGGATCCATTTTTTTGCATCGGTGAGCTTCAGAGGCGAGTGGTTGCTCCGTCGGCCTTCCCGTCTCCGGATCGAACTCCGGTCAATAGATCGTCTTCTTCCAGGGCATTGGCCTTCTTGTCGTTGGCGTCGGCAGTATCTTCGCTGGCGGTCGCTGGCCAGAGGACGGTTCGGTAGAAGGAGGAGGTCAGAAGGGCAGAGCCGAGAGGCGCTAACCAATAGACCTGAAATGAGAGAGAAAAAAATTGAATGAGAGTGAAATCTTTGAATAAACGTCAGTGTTTCAGACGCATTAAAATAATCAGAAATCAGTATTATTTCATGCCAAATGTCTCTCTCTCTAGATGGTGCTTGAACGAACCAACAATCAAATTTTGGCGAATTATTTTATTTTAATAGCAAGTCTTGTCGTTACCGAAATTATTTTTTTAACGGGTTCCTTAAAATTATTTTAGGAAAGGGAAAATCAAAATCGTGCGTCCAACGCTACTTTTAAACAAATATTTTATTGTAAATTTCTTTAATACTTTCTAAATCTACGTGTTGAGTCCATATAAGCAGGGGTTTATTCTTGCAGAAGTTCAGTCTTCAAATTAAAATAATGCTTTCGTCTCAAATATTCTATCTTACCTATTCAGTAAGAGTATTAAGGGATTAGGTTGAAATCGACTTCCCACATATCCTTACCCTCGAAAATGCGTACCAATTTGGTTTCAGATTGTTGGCAATGGTGACCAGCTTAGATGACGTTGCGCTGGCTCTAACTGCTGGAGCTTACGTGATCAAATCTTAAATGAACCTTCGAGCAACAAAATAAACCTAATATCGAAAAATATTACAGTAATTATCTCTATTGTACAAAAATTTGGGATGTAATTTATCTTCCGCACGGCGCATAAACATAACTTCATGTTTTATCGTGGTTCATTCGTTAATAATAAAAACAAAATAATAAAAACAATTCGTGAAATAAATCGTTATTTACTACCTGTTTATACATAATGTAGTAAAATAGCCTCTATCTGGTTAAGTGCTCTTAAATACGTTAATCACATTGACATTTAACAAATTAGATTTATCAAAATGATTCTACCCCGTAATGGCCGCCACGTAGCAACACAATCGTAGCCTTTTGTCACATTGAATGAGGCGTATTCTCCACGTCGCGTCATTTTTTTCCTCGCTTCCTCTTCTCGAAGAATGCTCTCCTATAGTCCTTCGCCGTCTCGGGCAGACGGTCAAAGATTCGGCTTGGCAAGGCATACGGCGAGTGGGGGAGGGTTGGAGGGGGAGGAGAGAGGGAGGAGGGGGGAGGAAGATGGCGGCGGGAGTGAGGGTCGGATGAGGCTGGCTACGTTAAAAACGTATATATGCTGAGTCTCCTCCCGTGGTTCTAAACGATGAGTTTTGCGATATAATGGCGGGGCAGAAGGTCCGGACGTCCAAACAAAATTATCGTTTTATATGGTCCAGTGACCATTCACCTTCCTCCCCCTCCCCTCCTTCCCTTAACCTCCCCTCTCCCCCTCCCTCCCTTTCTACTGCTCCTAAGGGAGCTTTGCCAAGAGATTGCGGCCGGCGGCGGTCAAGGGGCTATCTCGCTCCACGAAATCGAGGCGGAAGCCACTTATTTCCACTTTCGTGGATTTGATAAATTGCTCTCTGGGAATTTTTGCGCAATCACAGGGGTCTGGGAGATGAGGACGTGGTAAGGAGGTTGTGGGTGGGGAGGAGGGTGGAAGAAGAGGAGCACTCTCTCTCTCTATGGCATTGGGTTGGAGTGGAGACCTTGTTATTTATGGGTTAAACATATTGAACTGTGTATGAAGTCGATGGAAATGGACGGAATGAAGGAAAAGGGGCGAGCGTTATTTCTACTACGTACAAAGAAGATTTTCGAACGGTGATCCATTTTTGGTTTTGGGAATTACCATCTCAAATCCCAATGTCTGTAGGGATGGCAAAAATCACAAAAACATCGATACATTGACATCGATAAACATCGACACAAATACATATATGGAAACGAAAACATCGTTTCAAAACATCGATGTATCGATAAACATCGATGTTTAAGTTAAGTATATTTGGGAAACTGTTTTTCAAGTGAAATACTAATTATTATAATAGTATAAAGTGCATTTTATTATTAAATATTGTTCATTAAGGTACAAAACGTTATATGATACACAAAACATACACATCTATACAATAACTACATCTAGTGGTGAAAAAGCAATCTGTAAAATTTAACACAATTTTATATGACTTTTGGTAAAATTACGATAATAAAACCTTTAGTTTTGAAATTTTAGCCCTACGATCCTTGTTTGTGCTTGTTTTTCACTTATGTATGATGCCTAAGAATCTAAGAAATTTCCGATTTGAACTCTAATCTGGCCCGCCTAAGCATTGGTATCTTTCAATGTGGCCCGCTGAAGAATTCGCAAACATCGATCCGGCCCGCCATGCAGAAAAGTTTGCCCACCCCTGATCTAGAAAATAGTATATTTTCTATAAATAGCTATATAAACATTATTGCCAAAAATTTTCTGGTAACCCTCTCAGAAAAAGAAGTTTTGATAAAAGTTTTCCGGAGAGTCTATTTCTAGTTTTTGTAATTGTACTCCCTGCTTTTGAAAACAATCTTTCTGCCAGGAGCCGGGACTGACGTGGCTACAGGACGTAAATACTTCCTTGCCAGAATATACAGCCTGGGTTAAACGACCATCATTTCATCCCATTATTCCAAGGGATTTTGCTTTAAATTTGTAGCGGGTGTTGATAAATACATTGAAATTTCTGCATCCAACTCGGCTGCTGTATCAAATCGTCCAGAACGCTTAGATGATTTATAGGCCAAATTTTTATGGAAGCTTCACAAATCTATATCTGTGGCGGAACCTCCATTTCCATCGGAATCAGACGAAGCAGAAGAAGGGTAATGGCGGCTATCAACATTTTTATTTGGTTTAACGTCCGTGCCGATGCCACTGGGTCTGTGAAATGTAAATTTTTGAAAAGGGGATCTAGTATTGTCCCAATTGCTAACAAATGAGCATTTTCCCTCTCACCAATCTTTTTCTAATTTCTGTTTGAAGTGACGATTTTAAACTGACCTCAATTGCTAATTTAGGTTCGGCGCTATTTATTCCTTGAATAAGACAATTAATTAATGAGATGGCTGTGCTGATAGTAACATATTTTTTCCCTGAGATCTCCACGCTTACTTTCTCAAGAAATCGTAATAAGCCAGTAACTTCTCGAACATTTTCGAGCTCCACAGCAGTCAGCATAGGAGATGACCCAGGCCTAGTCAGAAGCATATTATTTACAATAGTGGACAGCTCTAAAAATCTTTAAAATTAAAACGGTTTAAAAGTTGTAGCGACACAACAACTGTAAAGTGAACAAGTCAAGAAAGACCATCAAACAATAGAGTCAGTGAAATGTAGACAGGCACGTTACCTAAGAGTTACGATCCACGGGGAGAAATACTATTTCGTATTTATTAAGTTTCTAAACATCGATGTTTGTACTTAATGCATCGATGTATCGATATATCGGCCTTAAAAACATCGATGTAAAAAAAAAGGCTCATCGACCCCAAAACATCGGTATTTTGAAAACATCGACGTATCGTTGCCATTCCTTTATGTCTGTTACGGCATTTATTATTAACAATAAACATGGGCGTATGGGCAAACAGGGTTGTAGCCATGGACTCTCGAGGGTATTTTACTTATAAAATATTGACAAAACAAAACAGTGTTAAGAAAATATAAACGATACTAATTAAGTAAAAAATGTACTTTTAATATAAATTATTCCCCTTTTCTTTTAGGTTATTTAGTTTTTCGTGTTAAGGATCCCTAAATTTGCATTAGCCCTGACCTCCGCCACAGACAGTAAAGATAACATAAAATTTTGCTGCACCCAAAAAAGCAAAAAGAAATTCAAGGGAAATTGTTTAAGGTTTAATTTAAATTAAAAATCGGAGACGAGCAACGCTTATCGAAGCGCCCCGCAGAAAAACAATTCAACACGCTCATTTATAAGCGTATCGATATGCAAGCAAAGAATTGACAAGCATTATATTAAGTATTATAGTTATATGTTAAGATTTAAAAACCCAGCAAAGAATAAGGGAACGGTAAAATGACGTGAATGCTGCCACATGGTACACCAGAAGTAGTAATTACGTGCAGGGAATCGAGAAGAATGCGAGGGATAATATTTTACGCTTGAACCAACAGAGACCTTCAAATTTGCCGCTCAGGACTGATCTTCTACATTGATTCTCGTTCAGGAGTTACTCAGAAATTTGAACGACTGTCTCCTATTTGTAAAGGATTTTTAACAGCTTTTTCGTTGATGAATGTGCCGAGTTATTGTTCTGAGATGTGTTTCCGTGTAGGCATTTAAATCTTAAATTCCCAAACGTAAGGATTTGTTATGGTATCAATGAAATGATGAATTCCCTACGTTTTGGCAAGCATATAGATGAGGAGTCCATTACACTCGCGAGATACATTCAGTATCACTCTGCATCATTCACTTGATTCTATTACAGTCCCAATTCTTTATAGTGCCCCACGATCATTTCTCAACCCAAAATATTAATGGAGGGAGCCTATACCAGTAGCATGCAGCCTACGGTCTGCGGGCCACATGCGGTCCACGAGGGTCTGCTATGCGGCCTGCGAAGCTTTGATAAATTAGGGGATATTGAATACAAGTATTTTTCTATTATATATTAAAATGTTCATAAAACCTTGAATGGCAAAGCCTAAACGATAAACAATTGTTTGAAATTCATTTAAAATTTTACACTGACACATTATATCCCGTTTAAGTTCCCATTGAAATTCTGAGGCACTTCTGAAATATGTTTAATTTTTAATAAAATTGGTAAAAGTTTTACCTACTGTTTTTATAGTTTCTACCGTTTTATGGTTTTACTGTTTTTTCTGGTTTTATTAAATATGACGCAGCTCCACCACATGAAAGCTTCTACCATTGATTATTCTTAAATATGTTCTGCCAAAGTACTCGCGACTATGATTGCTGTCAGGCACGCATAAAGGTTGAACACCTTTGGCCTCGACTCTTGTATGTAGAGAGCATTCGTTTCCCGATGCGGATATTGAAACATATAAATGGCATGCAGACTCCTGTGTATATACCAGGAGTGGGTAAACCGCGGCTAGCAAGCCTCACAAGATTCATTTAACTTATAGTGTGGTATTTTTACACTTTCATAAAAAGAAACTAGTACAATTCAAGGAGATGGTGTCAATACTTTTTGCTACGGAGCGTGTGACTTTTTATACGTTCAGCGGATACGTATTCTCTTTTTACTGTTTAGAATAAAGGTTGTGCTTATCGTTCATAAGTGTATTTGCCCTGGTGGTGTGATGCGGCCTCAAATTTCTGAAGTTTATCGCATGCGGCTTCGAGCGTAAATAGGTTTGGCCACCCCGTCGTCATACGTATGACCTTCCACAACGTGTTGCTCAACATAAAAATGACGCCGTGGTAGAGGGAAGGTTCCCAATGCTCGTAGGTTCGAATCCTGCCGATATTCAGTGTAATTGGCCCTTTGCTGTCCCTGGATTCTTGCCAATAAATAAATAAATTTCTCTATGGTGAAAATTTGCATATATTTATTTCTTCGCGCTTCTAAAAATAAGAATTTCCTCGTACTTCGATGCGAGAACATATAGTAAAGAAGGAAACTTCTCATTTTAACTCAGATTTAAGGGATTAACGCTCCAAATCTTATCCGCCGGTGCTACCTACCGAGTGAACATTATCGCCGTAAGAGAACATGGGAGAAAGATTGAATTCCGGCACCATATAAGTAAGCTCTTTCGTAAATAACTTGTTTCCAATCTGCTTCCCTACGAACTCTCTGGATTGCGCGCGCACGGTAACAATTGAACGTAATCAGAGGGGGGGGGGGGGGGGGGTCAGGCGCGACTACGCGAACGAGATAGTAATTTAGTTCGAATGGGTTTCCGGGATAGGCTCGCGCCCTCACGCCGGCGCTTAGCTCTCAAACGGCGGGTGAAGTCCGACCTCCTCCTCTTCCTACTCCCGAGGACTGTTTCGCCTCTCGACTCAGCCAATTAGCTCGGCTTAATGACTTACGAAGCCATCCCGGGAGTAACAATGGCGATAACTCAGATGAAACGGCCCTGCGAGGCCGTAATGCTTCGCTTTTTTGATTCCGGCGACGTTAGCGGAATAAACATCATTCGATATGTGAAAACAAACACGGAAATACCTTCTCGTATCGATCAGCCTCGGAAAAAAGAAAAATAATTTCGGTCGATGTTTTTTTTATATTAGAAATAACGTAATACGATTGAGATAATTTCCGCTTTGGTTAATTTCTGTAGTAAATGCAATTTCACCAGGGTGTGCCTATGTTAAAATTGATGCGATATTAAGGTTTTCTGGGTTAAAGAGATTACTCTGTTCGTGGTATATATTACCTTTCGTCTTTAAGAAGTTTATATTTTAAAATGACAATGTTAATGCCTCTCATTAAATCTCACGTTCCTAACCATTTGTAGTATACGAGATAAAAAGATAAAAATCTCTCGCTATAAATTAAGAAATATACGATATCCCGTCTCTTGAAATCTATGACCTAAGGACTATAATTCTTCCTTCTGCGACTCGTGGGTATAAATCAGGCGATAATGATAGGTCATAATTTACCTCTTTGCGCTTTTGGTAATGCCTTAAAGCCTCAAACATCGAATTTTACCATTGCTAATTTTCTCGTTTCGAGTCATCTAAGCAAAAATGGATCCCAAATAAGAATATATGAGGAGGTAGGAGGAATAAAAAGAATCCATTATCATTTGACGATATGTTTGCAAATAGCGCAATATCAAAACCATTTGATTTGAATGTTATAAATCACATAAATTTATAAGCCCTCATGACTTGTTCTTGGATTCCAATGCTTCATTTTCACTTTTTATTTTACGACTAACGGTTGCCTCTCCCGTCAAAATACTTTCCTTTTCAGCTGTAAGAAGCATCGCTAGTGCCGATGAATAATAATCCCAAATGAACAGCTGTCTGATGAAAAATTATTCGGAGAGTATACCATAAAGTCACAATTCTCGTTATAGAAAGTCATTAATTATTTAGAATAGTGAATGTATGAAAGTTCTCGGGAATATTACGAAATAATCAGCCTAAAGAGTCAATCACCGATTTTTTTCAGGAAATTTAATAAAACTAATCGTCCCTAATTACTCTTTGCATAACAAGATACATGTATCCGCAGTTTAAAAAAATAGAATAAGCAACTTAACGCTCTTCATTTCGAGACAAAATACCAAAACATTCGCTAACCTCAACCGCAATGTTAGCCAACGTGTCTGAATCGCGACAGTACTTATTTCCAAGCCGTCCGTGTACTAGCGAATCATTCTTTTTATTCCTTCGCACAAATCGCTCCCGTTCCAACATATCCGCTCCATCTCCCCGTCCGTCTCAGGGGCCGTGGCGCAATGGGCTGGAGGCGAGCCAAAAGGTCGTGTTTAGGGGTTAAGTTTCGTTCCGCGGAACAATTTCCAGGGACTCGGAGGAGGAGGTAAAGTATGGTTTCTTTGAAAGGGAGAAAGGAGGAAATTCGAGCAACATGCTAACTAACTACGGAGCAGATAAAAGATATTTTTCTTTCGGCCAGAAATTCAGTGTTTCGAGACCTTTTTTATTTTTCTTTTTTTTAATCACCCCTCGAGGAGCTCTTGTATGGATGATTTACGTTCTAACGAGTATGTTTTCTCGTTTCGGAGAAAAAAAATAGGTTTAAAGCGATAGATCAAAAGGGGAGGGGAGGAAACAGGAGGTCTCTTATTTCTGTTGTGTGGAAGAGGTAGCTCGAAACGAGGATTTTCTAAAACTTTTATTCCGTATCTTTTATTATCATCGTTTGCAGAAGGCGATTTTCAGCAGGGTACCCCCAGACAAGATATAATTTTGAATAAAGGTTAATGGAAGAAACAAAATCAACCGATTCAAATCTATCAATTCAGGTGGTTGTATAATGAAGATTAGGATCTAATGCCATAATTATATTTAGAAATCGATCATTTTTATCTTGGAATATTCAATCGTATAGCGAGAAATACAATTTTTTAGCATCTCAGATTCACTTAAGGTGACCGATTGCCTCGCTACCCACTTCGGTGGTAGTAACCCCATACACTCATAACTGTTTGAGGCTTTGACTACTTTACTTGTATCCGAAAGTGTATTTTAAATAACAATATCCGGTCTTCCGAAATATTTTTCTTGACCTGGCAATAGAAGAGGGACAAATCCGTGTAAATGTCTGCTCACCCTCTCCTAGTGACAAATAATTTCCATCCGCTCAACCATAGTTGCCAAAATAAATTTGAAATGTCGCTAAATCCAACCTAAAAAGTTACTAAACAAATAAAATGTCGCTAAAAAGTTGTTAAAAATAAAATAGTGCATAAATACTTCAAGTAATTCTTATTAATCTGATTAGTAGGCTTATTATCTATTTTATAAATAAATATCAAATAATATAATATCTAATTATTAGTATTAAGTAACAGAATTTTTGCAAGCCTTTTATTAATAAAAAATAGAATAGATATTAAAATTTATATGTCAAGTTTATTTATAAGTAGAAAAATAAAATACCTTAAATACCCGCGTATAAGATGCAGGGAGGTTTTCCGCCTCATATTTAACAATTTTTTATATACCCCCGCATAGGGGCGGCCCGAATAATTTTGGCGCTCTGGGCGAAATAGCTCTCTAGCGTCCCGCTCCCTAAACGTTGAGATAATTACGAAGTAAATGTTAATTTATTCATCGTTCTGTAAAGATTATATATAAATAAATAAAGAATGAATGTCATATAGATGGCAGCCTGTTCGGCGATATAAATCGGTATCCAATATTTATTCACTTGCAAGTAATGCATAGATAGATGGTCGAAATAGCGTCCCCAAGATTTTGGCGCTCCGGGCAGCCGCTCGGTTCGCCGGTACCTTGGGCCAGCCCTGCCCGCGCATGGCAAGCACACCTTCCTAGAATTTGGTATCAGTCACTTATTTGTCATTTAACGGCGAAAATGTGGGGTTAGCTTTTCAATATCATTGCGATGTGATGAATCAATCTATAAAAACTTATGTTCGTCCTCATTTTTAATAAGGGGAATAAAACTTTTGGATTTTCGGAGCAAAGTAAGCTTCATTACGAGGCGGACGTCCAGTAATCATCAAAATCCCCATGGACTTGGTATTTAGGTGTTAATAAAAATCGAAGTCTAATTTCTACATCGAGAAGAATAACTTCTTTAATTTTTAATAGAAATCATTTTTACTGTAATTTCACTGCGTGTTATGATGTATTCGTCAACGTAAATAAATTATAATGAGATTTTTCAATATTAGTTTAAAATGTCTTTCAAATATCGTAACAGGGGAAGTAACTGTAGAAATATTTTAAGTTTTATTAAAACTTGTATAGGTTTTAATAAATCTATCATAAAATTAATTTATTTAGTTTATGTTGTAAATTGCATGTATTTCTGCTTAAATAAAGCAATATTTAAATTTGTCGCTAGATTAGCAGAAAATCGCAAAGTTAGTGACGTCGCTAAACACTAAAAAAAATGTCGCTAAAGGAAGTTAAAAGTCGCTAAATTGGCAACTATGCGCTCAACTAACTCATTCTCTCCCTCTTACATTGGATCCCTCAAAATTTGTAAACACCTGACATGCTATTCAAAAATATAATTTTCGCGTCAAAGGATATTTTATTGCCATCAGTTTCTCGTTCAGCGAATAATGATGCACAGAAAAATATCGGCGCGGAAACGGACCTAATACAGAGCACGATAAGGTGGCCTAATTTGAAGAAATTTCTTGTCTCTCAGAGAAACAACCCCAAAAAATCTAATCGAAGCCGTGAATTAATGCGCTGCAAACGATACTATATTTTTCTTGCCCGCATGCTACACTATAAATACTAGTAGCCGCAGTCGATTGGCCGCGCAAAGGAAAAATCCCAATGTAATCCCTAACGGCGGTGTACAGTTGAGCACATTTTCAGCGGAGAGCCTCTGTGATTGGAATCTAGCCAATTTTTTCAGCCCGCGTTAATGTTCTAACGTTAATCATTGCACTATAATCCCCTCGGACGTGAGAGGCAACAGAAGGTCCGAGGGTGCGGCTCTCTGACCTCTTAATTAATACACCACACGAACATGACTAATTACATGCAGTATGTCCGTCACTATGGAGAACAAAAAACGCGAGTCTAAATTTTTGTTGAAAATACGAATTTTCACGTAGAATTCAAAGCTAAAAATATACAAGGAAAATTTCAGCGGCAGGTTGCTAAGACAACGATAATTCTTCAATCAGAAACTGAAATATACACATGCCGTTACCGTGATATTTCCGTTGCACCGCCATTTCAACGGGATGTTTTTAAAAATTAAATAGGATTTTTTCCCCCGGATGCAGGCGAATAAATGAGAAACCCGCTATCAGCGAGACTTTTTTCACAGTGGCCAAAATCTCGAGGAGATCTGCATTAACGATCGATTCTTCGGTTTCCTCTCTCCCTCTCTCTCTCTCTCTACTTATGCGATTAGAGAGGAGACGAGTGGGACTCGTCCAAACCCTTTTTTGGCACGGAACGAGAAGGTGCAAGGAGACACCGCCCTATCCATCCCCCCTTCTCACATCCGCTTCCTCACTTCTACCACCCCCTCTCCTCTACCCCTTCTCCTCCCTCCGCCTCCTCTGCTTATCCTCATCCCTCCGACTCCCTCCATTTTCTCCTGCTCTTTATCTAATTTTCCTCCTCCCCCTCCTGATTCCTCTTCCACTTCTTTCGTTTTCTATTCCTTCCCTTCTACGTTAATGTTCCCTCGAAATGTCCCTCCTCAAGGGTTTCTGGCCACCTCTCTCCTTTTCATTTCCTTTTCATGCCATTATCATATTTCCCAACCATTCTCTCCTATTCTCCCCGGTTTGCATTATAACGTGCACACAAATACACATTAACTTACAACTTTCTGTGATAATTAATACAACAAACATTTATCCAAGATTTTACTGGGTTAAATACCTTATTATGGTCCACGAGTGTCTTAGGAAAATAAAACATGGATATCGCTAGTTTCTATGATTGATCCCAACCATTTACCATAATGGTCGTCTCTTCCGATATACGTATTAGTGGCGGGTTCAATTTTTTCTAAGACCTCCTCAACTGGAACCATATAATTTTCTGGATGCTTCGATCTGTTCTTCAGTTGGCGCTTCCCTAGCGATACTCAATCATTTTTATTAGTCAATTAACGCTTTTCTTTTTACATTTACATCTAACCCTGCAAGCTGGCAATGGCGTATGGCAGTAGGAGGTATAATTATACAATATATATACATCCTAATCAAAACCATCATTGGTGTGCCTTAACGCATCTGGGAAAATGATTTGTTGTATCTGTAAGGTCTTGCGATTATATTAACTTTTTTTCTTGTACACTGACTGGGTAATATATTTGTTTCAAAGATACTGTTAATAATAAAAAGTAATGCCATAGTTTTCGCGAACGGCACCGTTGTCTATAGAGAAATCAATTAAGGAAACTACCAGATAATATGCATGGAGAACTTCACGCTAATGAGAAGTGGTGGAAGGATTGGCAACTTGATTTGAATGCAGAGAACTGCGTCATTATGAACTTCACGCGTTCCAGGAATTTCACCTGTTCTCCATTTATTTTAAAATATTTAGGAGTTACAATAAGTAGCAGCATACTCAGAGAGCAGGACAAAAACGTTATAGCATCAGCAAACGGAGACTAAATGGTTTTCTTCCAGAGTACTGAGGGATTGCACGTCGGATGTGTAGAAAATCTCATATTTTTCGCTAATCCGTCCTGTCGTGGAATGCTGGAGGTTCAAACTAGGGAGCTCGAAATAGTCTAGCGTAGAAAGACTAGATTTGTAAAGGAAGTGTATCGGTACTAAGTGTGCGTATAAGTGATTTTGAGAGACATGACAAGGCGGATAATGAAGAGTACAAGAATAGAATACAAGCTGAAATTATTCGAAATGTTTAATAGCTCCGAAGTTGTACCCACCGGTTCTAATGGTTATATCAGATCGTACCTGAAAATACAAGTACGTTGCTAGGACCGAAAAACTCTACAGATCAATTTCCCCAGCTAAAGTTTATTGTTGGGTGCTGTTAAACTCCCTGCCAAACGCTGCTGGTGACTTAAAGTGCAGTAATGTGAATACACACATAATAATGTAACAGCACTTTCTTCAAATCAAGAATTTGTCGTCTCTCGTTAAAGATTCCAAATACTTGAACATTTTACTATACAATGCTAACTAAATTTCCCTCCGTTAGTCTACACATCTACCTCGAAATGATGGCAAGACTACAAAATAAAGGCAGTTATATTTATTCCATGCTAAATTTACTCCAGATAAACTCTGACACGTAATGTGTTAACCTTCTCCCCCCACCCCCTCTCTCTCCTTAACCGCAAAAGAAACCTTCATCTTTTCGTGGCTTTTATGCGATTACAGCGAATGCCACGATCTATCCTCACACTCACTCTTCCATGTCTCTCTTTCTCTCTCTTTCCTCATTCCTCGCTCTCTCCTCTTAAGGACGGAGAGGAATTGATTGCTGCTGGACATCCAAACGCTGCCAACGCGCGTGCACGAAACGAAAGTGAACCTTAAATGAAACTCCGTTGAGGAATAAATGGCTAATTCTGGTACGCGGGGGTGGAGGAGGGAATGTGCACGGCGGGGGGGAGGGGGGGGGGTTTGGATGATGGCAAGGTGGACGAAGGGGACGAAAGGGGTTCCGCAAGGAGGGATGAGGAGGTGGGTGGGTGGCGAGGGGTTAATTAGACCCCCGTCGGGGTAGAGAGAGAGAGAGGGAGGTGAAGGTTGGAAATAGGACAGGAAGAGAGAGAGGGAAGCACGATACAACCCTTTTCCTTGATTGGCTCCGGCATACGCCCTGCTTTCTGCGGAGTGCAATTAAGACGAGAAGGGGTATAGGGAATAGGAGAAGGGTGTGGGCATCGTGACGTCGAATCGGAAGTCCCGTAGACCTCATGGGAATGACGTGGGAAGAAAAAGAAGGGGAGTCCTAGGGATCCCTTTAACCTTTCTTCTTCTTTCCCATAAGTTCCGTCGCAATCGAGAGAGAGAGAGAACCTTTACTCCGCCATTCTCTAGGAAAATTTCCCGATTTCCTTGTATTGGGTTTCCTAATGACTTTCTCGTCTTAATCGGCGGCGGTTATGCGGTTTCTAGGTGCCTTGTTTTAAAACCTGCTGGGAAGGAGAGGGAAGAGGGGATGTAGGGAAGTTAAAGCGTGATAGAGTGGATCGATAATTAAAAAAAAGAGCTCGCTTCCTTCTTCTTTTAACGCCATTATTCTGTACTCTTATAGAGACTGCGGGGTTAATCTTTTTTTGGGGGAATGAGAGGGGAGCAAAGGGGTTAAAAGGAGTTTTATTTTTTTAAAAAAGGAGAACGTGGTCGTTGATTACCTTGATGCGTCTCGAGCGTATTCGACGCTGCATTACCGTGCGCGCGTACGGATGAAATGGCTTCAATCGGATAAGAGTCTGCTCCCAATAAGGGTGAGTGGGCGCCATCTTCCGGGGTGAAATCGAGACAGCCCATAAAAATTTCAGGATATTCCTCGGGTTCGTCTACGTAATCAATTGCTTAAATGGGAAGTGTATTGTTTCTAAGCCAAGCAACTGCCGACATTTTGCCACGGAGTTCATATTTTCTTGAATTAGTTGGATTATGTAAAATTATTAAAAGGTCACGGAACATTTCATTTCGGTTGTGTCAGAGTGATAAATGCAAAACTTGCGAGCTAAAATGGTTTTTTGAAGGGCGCCTTCAAATATTAAAAAAAATTCTTTTTGGGGAAAATTTGCGATAAAGAATTTGATATAATAAGATGGCATTCATTATTGAGTTGGTTTTTTTCTACTAAGTAGTAAATATTTCGAACATTTTCTTTAAAATGTTTTCGCAATACCGTTTTGTAAAAAATTTTACCTCAATTGACATTTTTACGAATTCTATTAAATAGGGGTGTAATGCATTGTAAAAAACTTGTCTTATAATAACCTCCATATTTTATATTTGATTTTATATCCAACGGCGTGACAGACATTTAACAGAGGTATTATCACTGCGCGAGTTGTTATTATATTTAATCTTTCCCGAAACGGTTTTTTTTTGTCGTTTCGTTTCTTATCATTCGCGATCGATCTTTTTTGATTAGTTCCTCGATAAAATTCTTCGAACGAGCAAAAAACGAACGGACGAGCGCTTTACCTCCCATTCCAATCTGCGATTCAAATGATAGCCGTATTTATCGCGAAGTCACGAAAAACCACTTCGATATCTGAGTGATTCGATCCTTTCTTCGTAATTATCGCTGTCCGACTCTTTTCATTGTCGTCCGTTTCCGGTGAGAGATTGTAATCTCCCGGCAAAGGAAATCTATTTCCTTGCATGGAATATCTCAGGAGACTTTATGCGGTCACACAGAAACAGCTCAGCACCACGGAAGCTGAAAAAAACTTCCAATCTGCAATAAATTGAAACTATCTATGGTGCGAAGGGATAAATGTTTTACGTGGTTTTTGCGGACCTTCATTTTTAGCGACCTCCTCAAACTCACGCCTCGATGGATTTTGGTGTGAATAGAACCTTTTTTAGGGAGCCTTCAGAGTGTTATCTCACAAACGAATTTATTGTCCTTTGAATGAATTGTTACTCCAAAAAGTTAGGTCGCTTTTCCCGGTAGCCAAAGAAAGATTTTTTATTGGCAAAATAAGAGGATTTTACGTGGAGGGATTACGTTTAACAAAGATTATTGTTAACTTCAAACATAAAAATGATGTTATGCGTGGGCTGAACGTTTATGAAAGTTGAAGCCCGATTTAAACGTCGAATAAAAATTAATTTTGCTTCATATGACGGTGTAATGTGTTATTTAGGACGCCGATTTTTTTAATCATCCCCTTTTATCCTAGAATTTTCTTACATCGAAATACTTAGAACCTCCCAATGTTTCTAGGTTTCGATTAAAATTTTTCCTCGCTCACCTTTTTAAAAACAATTTGAATGCCCTGCAATAAAACGTATGTAGCAGTATTTATGCACCTACATCCTAAGAAAAAACATATCACCGACATCGAGGCTCCGGCTAATGCCTATGCGTTCCAATAAATTTTGTAATCAGCAACTTAAATTGCCCGCAACGTTTTAAAGTCCTCGCTCCTACTATTCAAAAAAGAAATACTAACTCGAGCACCAAATGAAACCGAATGCATCGGATTTCGCGCGGCGATCTGGGGGGAATGGGGGGTGGGTGGCTTAAAAAATTTCTCTCCCTCTCTTCCCCAATATCTCCGCACAAACTAGGAGGAAAAGAATAAAAAGGAAAAGAGGGGAAAAAAACATTCGATAACGATGGTAATCGCCGCAATCGACCTCGACGAAAGATAAAATTAGCGAGCCTTCGAGCGGAGTGACCCGACCGCTCCGATTAATAAAAAAAAAGAAATAGGAAGGAAAGAAGTGTGTATGTGAAATAGACAGAAAGTGTGAGAAAGGTGTGTGTGTATATATATATATATGTATGGATGTGTATGTATATATGTATGTATATATCTATACACACACACACACACACATATATATATATATATATATATATATATATATATAAAGAGTGTGGGTGGATGTTTTTTTTCCTGAGATGGCAAAGGATAGAGAGGACGGAGACATTTTTTTAGTCCGATCGAACGTTTGGTAAAGAGGATAAAAAAAACAATGCGCGGAGGAAGAGGGTGGAAGGGAATGAGAGAAGGAGTAAGTTTAAACAGAGGGAGAGAGAGAGGGAATATAGAGGCCAATTATTTGGGAATCGAAGAAATAATGGTGAGAGAAGGACAGCGATTGAGAGAGACCACGGTTTGAGAAAATGGGAGAGAGGTGGGGATGGAGAAATGGGCAAGAGAGATAATAGAGGGAGAGAGAGAGGGAGGGAGAGGGGGAGAGAGAGAGAGAGAGAGAGAGAGAGAGAGAGAGAGAGAGAGAGAGAGAGAGAGAGAGAGAGAGAGAGAATAGGAGGCGCGAAGGCAGAAGGGAAAATTGAGATAAAGGATTTGAATGGAGTGGATTTCGTTCGAGAGTTGATTAGCTGGGAGAATAGAGAGGGGAGGGGGGGGGAATGAGGGTATGAGGAGGTTTTGTAGAAGTCTGGAGAGGGAGGGAGGAGAATCGAAAGGAGGATTTGGAAGAGGAGAGGGAGAGAGAGAGAGAGGAGAGGAGAACCAACGGGAAAGAGTTTATGAGGAGTAGGAGGAGGAAGGGGTGTATATAGGGAAAAGGAATAGGGATGGGGAAGTTAAAGGAGTAAAATCGGTATGAGAGAGAGAGTTGGAAGTCAGCCATGCATTGGAATCGCAGCGAAAACCTTTTCCAGCTGAGTCGGTGGAACATCTTTTTAACCCTTTTCGAAGGGAGGGTGGAATGGATTCCTCATAGTTTTACTCCAAAGACGCTCCGTTGATTTAGATTAAATTTGTAGAAACACATCCACTGATATCGCGTGTACTTTCTTGAATTTAGATTGCGTTTAAAGGGCACGTTACGTAGCTGCTCCCCGGACTGGAAACTTGTTTGTTCGATCGATCGAGTGATTACGCGAACCTAGTTAACTCAGACTTCCGTAGAATTAAACAAATTTATCTTCGCTTGAAGTGCGTGTCCCATACCTACTTTATAAACTGGTGGTGCCAAAAATTAAATTTATTTACCGTTAGATGTGGTATTTATATATTTGTTGTCCCTAAACTAAAAAAATATGAAAAACCTCATCTAGGGACTCGTAAAAATTCAATATGGAGAAAAAAAAGATTTTTTCTTAAATTTGTACTTTTGAAGAATACCTTTAAATTTTCAAGAGTTTAAAGCAACGAAAATCACAGTGCGAAAATTACTTTATATAATTTCCTTTCTCCATCGGACTGTTTAAGTTGGAAATTAGTGCGACTAATCCACGATCGCACAAACTAAACTTCACTTATTCATAAATTCATGCATTTATAAATGATAACGTCATTGAAATCAAAATATTTTGTCATTACTTTATCACTTGTCCGTATGAAAACTGACAGATCCAGCTGGATAATTTACCATGTGCGGGTTTGTATTTGTTTGTACCCTTACAGATATACAGTAGACCCTTGTCCAAAGCGGATTTGATGTCACGCGGTTAAATAAATATTGCGCTTAATTTAACCAGCACGTACAAAATTAGACGCGCACGGCATTTTACGTAGTACATACGTATGTGACGCGAGAGAGCTCGTAACCTATATGAATATGTTATGTCTTCCATAAGGTGTAAAATTTGCGCAACGCGGTTTTTCAAAAGTGTGTCCTTTTTCCAGGAACTTAACCCTCCGCGTCGTACATGGTTCTATTACATAAATGATTATGTACATAAATTTGTGCCTATGTGCCGTGAGAAATCGCATAGAATCCCGGTTCGGCGAACGTGTTACCTCTATCCCTTTGCCTCGCCTTCCTTTCTTTCTCTCTCTTTCTCTTTCTCACTACTGCGGCCAGCGCACTGTTCCTAAATAATAAATTAAGATATCCCGCTCCGCCTTTCACTTCTTTCCGTTGCCCGTTGACCTCCGAACAGGAGAAATGGAGGGAAGAGAGGAGAAAGAGAGAGAGAGAGAAAAAACGGAAATTTTTACCGATATCGCGGGGCTCTTCTCGTAATATTTTCTCGTATCCTTTGGTCTCGAAATAATGTCCCATTTATATTGATACGTTTACTTGGCCCACTTGCGCGAAACATCGGATTCGACTGTTATTCCTACTTTTTTCCACCCCCCCACTACCATTTTACTCTCTCTATTTCTCTTCCTCCCCCCTTCCCCCGCCTTCCCCCCCTTTCTCTCTCTCTCTCTCGACCATACCTTTATTGAAAAATGTTATCGGCTTCGTAAAATCCCGCCGAGTATTGGGGCCTTCCCTCCTCGCAAGGGGATATTGGCCTCGCATGTGAAAGCCCTTATTGCGTCCGAGATACTCATAATAAACAGATTGTGGACTCGATCGAAATGGTCCGAGAGAATATGCCGACTTCTACGAAACGGGGAACAATGGAAAGGTCTTCGTAAATAACCGGAAATAATGCGGCGACGTTTTATAATTCATGGAAAATGAGAGGAACGTAGCTAAGGAGGACTAATGCTACGTTTTTCGGAGAAGACGCGGTGAGATATAATAAATTTTCCAGATAAAACTCTCGATAAAATAAAAATGAATGATGAAATCCTTCTTTTAAAAATAATTCATTAAACCTTAATTTAATGAACATGACTATCATTACACACTACCAATTATTATTCCATCGATATATTTTATTTATATTTTTCATTTACTTATAAACACAACTAGCGAATTTATTTTGTAACGAAGAGTACATTACATTTGTATGTACGACAAGATTAAAATCCGCGACCTTATATATGGAAGGCATACATTATAGCTAGTACCTCTTTTCCAATACCGGTTTATCGATTTTAACTCAAAGAGTCTGCGATATAAATAAAACATACTTTTAACTACTTATTATAATTTCATTTATGATACAGATCGACCAAGATATCTAACGTACTTCGATATTCAAAGAACCTTACTGAATTCCAACGAATTCACCATAGATATCGAACATGTTCAATTCAGACATACATCGTCATACATAATTGCAAGCCGGCCTTACGCTGTCACTGATATTACTGAGTGTCAATCCTAGCATGTGACCAGTCGCTTCCCTTGTCATACATTTTGGTGCCATAGGTATGTATGTGTTTTTCTGTATCTTGACACGAGAGTGTCATCCCGGTCTCGCTAACCTCCCATCCTTTGTACGTCACGTAGCAGTTTCAATTATAAATTTTCCGAGAAGAGCTTCGACGTGCGCGGGTCGATATTAACGTTTAAAAAGAATCATTTGGACGGGTCGGCTCGAAAAAAAACTCACTCTAAAAAGGAGATGAGGAGGGGAAAAAAAGAGAGAAGGAAAAAATGAATTTAAGAAGGGATCTCTTCGCCAGCCGCCAGTAAAAATGTAATTCTCTTAAGTGGAATTCCAAGAAGACCTTTCTCTTCCAGTTAGGATCAGAATATTGTTCCCTTTGTGTGTGTGTTGTCGCTCGTCGTATTGCCGACAGTTGGCCGGACGACTTTTCATGATGTCGCGTTGTTGCACGCAACAATTATCTAAACGCCTTTGATTCAGGGCGCAGTTGTTAGTGCCTCAAAAAAGAGTATCTTTAAGTCTCAGAGATGTGTAAACGTTGGACTCCATTTCAGGCGTTCTTCTCTCCAGGGTCTTATTGCGCGAGAAATAAAAGCATACTCCAGCTAGGACGCGGCGTCGCGTAATTTTATTTTAGGGCCTAATCCGATTGTAAGGGGAGATGGATGAAATTCGAACTGCACCCTTTTCCTATCAATCTACTCATCCCCAAAACCTTTCCCATAACAGAAGCATGGTTCGCGAATGTCCCGACGGAAAGGGAGTTTTCACGAAACAATCGCTCAATTGAAGCTTGGCCTAATCCGATAACGCTCAGATCCGAATCCTATAGCGTCTGCAAGTTCCTTTTTTCGCAAAAAAAAAACACATGAGGATTATATATATTTTTAATATATCGCCTTCTTCAAATTGACCCGATTGGAAAAAAAATTGATGGGATGAAAATATGTACGTTCCCAATGCTTAGGCGAGATATGGAATCCCGGAATGAGCGCTACATATGATGCCGTAACCATTATGTTGAGAAAAGATGATTCTAACACTTTCGCAACTTTCTTACATTAATTCAAGGAATATTATTGCCACAACTAAAATGAAGATATTTCTTATTAATTTTCTGGAAATCATTTGAAAGGTATTAGTCTGTGCCAATATGGCGATTCGAAATTATACTTTGAAATGGTTATTTTACTCGAAAGAATCGTAGTTACCAGGTTAATCTGCTAGGCTAGTAATACGTAGAATCCAATTTCAATGGATATGTTTCGATTCAAATGTTATTTGAAAATTCAGCGGATGCTGATGTCAGTGTAGGAAAACACAGTAGCTTAGCTAGGATAGGATAATTTAAATAATTTATTTATGCAGAAAAGGTTAGGACCTAGAAAGTCAAGTGCAAAGTTGGAACTCACTCCCGATGACGTCACACCCTAGAGTAAAATATCAATCGTTTAAAATATTAGAGAATCCTACAAATTCCAAACCATTGCGTCTCTTTTTACTGTTTTAAGAGGGATCTCAAAAAAGTTAAAGGATAAAACGGTGGAAATAATATTACTATAATATATTAATTCCATTTTCATGCGTGACAGTTAATAAAAACTTCTCGTGAATAGCAGAAAAAGTATCGTCTTATCGCAAAAAAAATACCAAGCCGGCCAGAGAGGGTGCAAAATGTGAACTCCGCAAAATTTTTAAAGGACGAGAACGCAGTCCATTTCTCAGCGCTATCATGTCGGCTCTCATACTATATAGACTAGAAGCGATTCGAAAGGGATTTTCCGACGACAAGCAGAGAACAAGAAAAAATATACCCGGGAAGGGAGATAGAAGGAAAGAAAGGGAGATAGATCCTTTCACTTTAAATCCTCACTCCCTTCTCGTACTTCTCCTCACTTTAACCCTCACGAACAGTCAACTCCATCTTCTCTCTCTCTGTCTTTGTGTGTCGCATATCTTCTTTTTTTCCTTATTCATTCTTAATAAAATATCCTCCTCTCTCTCATTCTATCCCCCTTCACATCCCGCCTCGACTACTCGCGCAAAAAGAGGGTGTGTGTGTGTGTGTGTGCACGCGCGCACCCGTTCGTGTGTGTGTGTGAGTCATCGTGGAAGTCAGCGGGAGCACGAGAGAGGAGAGTGTAGGAGGAGAAAAGAAGGGGTGCGGATTAAATTAGGCTAATTGAAAGAGAGGGAGAGAGGAAGGAGTGTGTGTGTGTGTGCGTGCGTGCGTGTGCGAGTTCCTGTCGAGCTGGAGAGGAAGGGGGCGAAGAGTTGGAGGGGTGGAAAAGGGGAGGGAGGACTTTGGAGGGAAATTGTGAAAAGGGAGTGTAGGTGTGAGAGAGAGGGAAAGGATGGGTTTTGGGAGATACAGAGTTTTAAAGGGGTTAAGCCGAGGAGAGGGTGAGGGAGGGGGGAGGAGGGGAAGAAGGAGGGGGAGGGGAAAGGACGGGAGTAGAGGAAAAAAAGAAGAGTTAGAGTGGAAGAGGGAACTGGTTAAGGGAGGGAAAATTCGATTGACGTCCAGCGAGAGTGAGGTAGGTGGAGTGTAGGGTGGGGTGGGGGAGGGGTTAAAATGGAAGGTATGGATTTGCGTGATAAGAGGTGGAGTGAAGGGTAGACTGTTAAGTGAGTTGTGAAGGAGCAACGGGAGAAGAAAAAAAAGTCGTTCGTTTTTTTTTACTTTTTTCCTCCGCTCGATTTTTTCCCGTGTGGAAGGAAGCTTGGGGGAGGGTATTGAATGGGTGATTGGGGGTGGGGAGGGGAGGGGAGGAGAGAGGCGGAAGAGGAGCAAAGTGAGACGAGAGCGCCCTAGGCCTGAAAGGTACGGGATTATATTAGAGGACCATCATAAGTTTTTTGCTACGTTGTCATGGTTACGTAGTCGGACGAAAATCCTAATCCGACCTTTTCTCGTGTTCGATCGGATATTACGGCGGAGAAGTTTGCTTTCGCCACCTCCTAACGAATCCGTTAATTAAGAGAATATTAAGCGTTTCAATTTTTTGGAGAAAATGGCACCTGTACGACATGTGCAAACGATTCGAAGAACGATTTTAATTATTTACGAAGTACTTTATATTACAATGAATTCCCATCCTAAACGCATTTAAAACGATTGCGATTTTGGATTTCGTCTATTTCTATTCAATTTAATATATCCAAAGGAGATTCTTTTTTTGCATATTTTGTTATAGTGGCAAACAAATAAGTCGCATCAAAATGTTCCGTAACGCGAGAAATCCTGGTTTACATTATAGATGAGAAAAGATGGAGCGATATTCACAGCATTAAACTTTTGCGTGGGATACCAACAGAACTGGGATAAGGATAAGGTAGACAAATGCCGCGAGATAAATTTTCCGAGTAAATTTTTTTATGAAGAAAGCGGTTCCCGCGTTGCTAGGCTTCGCACTACTTTCTAGATTACTATTTGTTTTTATCCCGAGTCGGTTTTATTCCCCTCCCTCCTTCTTCAGTTGTCTTCCCTATATTTTGCTGCAGTCAATCCTTTCGCCCGGAGGCTCGCTAACTGCCCAAAGTAACTCAAGGATTTGCGCGAATATTCCGTTTGACATTTAAGGGGACCAGACCTATTGAAACTGAGCCAAATTGCTCGTGGGGTTTTCCGATCGTAAAAAATATCCCTCCTAAGAAATCCAATGGCTTTGAACGAAGGTTGAAATGCCGAAGTTCCTTTTTTTCACAGAAAGAAATCCAGAGATATAGGTTGTGTCTGTTTGTGTGTGTGTGTGTGTCTGGCTGTGTGCTTCGTTGGTTTTAAAAAGAGAGATGAGAAATGACCGCCGGTGGATTAACACAAAGGACAAAATGTTGTTTACTCAAACGTTTAATGGCTACGGAAGTTTTCCTGGTTGTTTATTGTTTTTAGTTATAAAGTGTCCTCAGTTATTAAATATTTCTTTTATTAACTTACCACAAAAAGAAATTACGAAGTATATTCAGAAAAGGAAGATTATAGGATTTAAAAAATATATAGTACACTAGGTTCAATAATCCCTCAACGAGACAATTCAAAATTTCGTTAAAATACTTTTTATTAATTTATGAATTTTACTAGCAACCTCGCGTCTACTAGTGAGAAAAATATGAAATATGTATAACATTATGTGATTATGAAATCTGTCAAATCTTGAAGGTCTGTCGTCGCGTGAGGAATACTTGGACCAGGAATAAATGTTGAATGAACCCGGAAAATAAAAACAGAAAAAAATAAATATATATATATATCATCATCATAGGTAGTCTGTCCATTGACAGGTCCGTGATTATTCTAGGTTAAACTTGGTTCTCCATATACTCCTATTTTCCGCAGTTTTCTTCATGACTTGATAGCTCTCTTTCCCTTTCAAGTCGTCTACAGCTAAAACCTTTTCCTACCTCTTTCTCTTTTTCCATCCAGTTTTCCTTCTAGCACTTCTTTAATCATGCACTCTCTCCTCAGGTAATGCCCAATCCAGTTCGCCTTCCTCTTTCTGATAGTCTGTATAATCGTTCGCTTCTCTCCTATTCTTCGTAGTACTTCCTCGTTTTTCACCTTATCTGTCCATTTTATCTTCAGTATTCTTCTCCATGTCCACATTTCGAAGCTTTCCAGGTATTTAATATCATTTTTCCTTAGCGTCCATGTTTCTGCTCCGTACAAAGCTATACTCCATACATAGCATTTTATCAACCTCTTGCGGATTTCCTGCTTTATATTTCCCGTTAGTAGGAGTTTCTTTCTTCTAAAAGCAGCTTTTGTTATTCTAGTCCTGATTTCATCTGTACATTTTGCTTCTCTTGTTATGATGCTTCCAAGGTATTTATAATCTGAAACTTGTTCTAATGGCTTTCCTCCAATACTTATGTTCAAATTTTCTTCTTCTTTACTTGATATTCGCATAGCCTTGGATTTTTCTGTATTAATTTCCATACCGTATTTTCTACCTGTTATCACTAGTCTATTTATCATTTTCTGGAGTTCCTTTTCCTTTCTTGCTAGAAGTACTTGATCATCCACGTATTTCACTGTTCTTATAATCCTTCCTCCGATTTTGAAATCTCCCGTGCCTTCTAACGCTTCCTGCATTAGTCTCTCTCCATATATATTGAATAGAATCGGCGATAGACAGCAGCCCTGTCTTACTCCTCTACCGATATGTACTACGCTGGTGTCCGTATTCTCCAACCTGACCTTTACAACTTGATTCACATGAATATATATATATATATTCATGAAGAAAATTGCGGAAAATAGGAGTATATGGAGAACCAAGTTTAACCTAGAATAATCACGGACCTGTCAATGGACAGACTACCTATGATGATGATGATATATATATATATGTATATATATACATATATATATAGTGTGATGCAATGGTGACTTGTTTCAAGAAAACGCTATAACAAGTGCTTAATCTTGTCGTAAGATTTAAAAAAAAAGAAAGAAACCTTTACGTTTTTCAATCTCGCAAGGAGGAAATTTGCGCCGAATTGAGAAGATGAATTCTTAAACACAATTCTTTACTCACGCCCGCCGTAAATCAAGAAGCATTACACGACAGTCCAATTAATATAAACGAGTTAATTAAGACCGTAGCTCTGATGCGGAGGAGGATTTTAGGTTCAACAAAAGGTCTCTCTCTCTCTCTCTGTGAACTGCAGTTTTTTTTTGCAGTGAGGAGAAGTGAGAAGAAAAATTAGGTCAGAGAGGCTCTCACAAGGAACAAAAAAAAAGAATATACGCCCTCTTCCGATTCTCCGTGCTTTTTTTTTAACCCCTTAACAAACTTCCGAGCGCGAAATTTCATCCGCGAATAAGCTGTCAGTGGCAATATGCAGCGCCATTGCTTCTTCAACGAACTCGAAGAAAGTAAAGGAAATTGCACGGGAAGAAGTTTTAAGTTATTCGGATGAAGGCTGCCATTCATTTTCCTCCTTTTCACGGAGTTCACGGAGGTTGAACAGTCGTGACGTGATATCAAGTAGACCCCTCTCTCTCTCTCTCTCGAATTTCCGCCCTCCCAAAGGGCTTTGGAATTTATGGGTGGAATAAATTTTTCAGCCTTCGGAATAAATTTGCTCGCGCACTGGATGCCGTGTAAGGTCGCAGTGAAAACAAAAACCTCGTTTGAGCGGAGAAGTTACCGTGGAAGGTGTCGGGAGTAAAAGGGATTATTATTTCTGGCTAAAGGAATTCCTGGCTCGCTTTTGAAAATCGAGACATGATTATAACTTTGAATTTATCTGTTAAATCTTTTGTTTTTACACATTTACGCTCACGTGTATACACACACAGATGCACCAATGTCCGTGTGTGCTTGTAGCATATGCTCGCGTTAGTACGAATACAGTAAAAAGGAACGTTTGTCAACGACTATGTTAATTTACGCATTTATTGATTTTGGCAATTTTTCAATTCAAATTAAATAATCGAATGACTACCCATTCTTAACCCGTGCCATGCATTTTGCGGGTTTTAACTAAACCAGCCGAAGTTTAATACTTAAAGAAGCTACTAATAAATGGTAAAAAAATTGATAGAAATAGGACCAGCCCTTCTAGAGTTATTAACATACACGCAGACAGAAATGCAATTTTATGTATAAAGTTATGCGAAATGGACATCAACATTAAATCGAAATTATATTCCTAAGGTGATACAAAGTCAAAACCAGTCATCATTTCCAAGGTGGTTATTTTATATCGGACTGTATTTAAAACACGCATGCCTGCATTAAATTCAGCATTGGATGATTCTGTTTAAGACGGTAGGGTCAGGATCCATTCTTGACCACATACTTTTTTATAACGCTTTAAATAATTTTTCGGAAGGAGTGCAACAACGTTGAAAAGTATAAATATATATTTAGGAAAGTAGGGGAAATTTTTTGACGAGACGGGCCACATTAACAGTTACGGTTGCTTAGGTGATCCGCGTTAACAGATTCAAATGCCTCGGCCGCATTAGGATCCACATCAGAAGTTACCTGAGAGAATGCGAAGGACCCTATTTGTGTAAATAGGTAATTAATAATTTTTTGGCGTGAAAACTTCACAAGATATGACTTTCCGGTCCTAGTTTTAACTAACAAATACGGAATTATTTTTATCACATTTCAAAATGCGTTTTCATGATGGCTGAAAAAAATGCTTTCGTGGGCCTGATGTGGCACGAGGGCCGTAGTACCCTCACTCGTAAGTAATCATTGTAAATGTTTCCATCATCTAATTTAGCACTTTGAGTTATTACGAGTCAGGGCTGATGCTGAGTGTGCAACTAACAACAAAGGTTTTTTTTAGGATTTAAGAATTAATGTAGACTAACAGTTATTATAATTTGCGGAATTAGTTGGCGGAATTTTTCAAAATTTCGTGAAACTAATATTCTTTAAAAAATGTGTCTAATTCCAAATTTAACCACTCTGATTTACCCTGTATATATATATATATATATATATATATATATATATATATATATATATATATATATATATATGTGTGTATATATATATATATATATATATATATATATATATATATATATATATGTGTATATGTATATATATATATATATGTATATATATGTGTCTGTGTGTGTGTATATATATAGAGTATATATCCGGGATTCCAAAGGTAGTTGAAAAGCATTATGCACCTAAATTACGATGAATTATTATTTACCGGAACGAACCTGCATGATTCGACCTTTTGTTTTGCACCTATTTAGTCCTCCGCAACGCCACCTCGCGAATAATTCGCGCTTATAAACTTGCATGTATAAATTTCCTAAGCCCCAATCCAGCGTCCGCTACGTAAACTTATCTTACTTATCCCAGCTCTGAGAGTAAAACAACGCGAGAAAGTTATATTCCTAAATTTCCTTCCCGCAGAGTTCGCGACATACTTAGAATGTTGCCTAGCCACTGGAACTCCAAAACTCTGAAAACACTGTGCAACTGCTGGAAAAATGCATGTCTTCTGGAAAACTGTGTCTCCATATTAACTGTTAAAATGTTTGGAAAACCAGAGGCGTATTTAGGGAAATAAGCAGCCGTCATAAGTGGTGATTCTATGGAATCTATATAGTATCGGTGAATGAAGGCTGCTTTTTATTATACCTAAAATCTTTTATATGGGTTCGTCCGATATTTATTTATATCCTTTGAGACAGACCCATTTTTGATCCCTCATATCTCTTGAACGAATGATCGGATCGTAAAGAATGTTACATTGTTTGAAATCTTATCTGAAGATGGTTTTTAGCCCATAATCAAGTTCATATCTCATCTAGAAGATAAACTGCGAATGTTCAAACTTTCCAAAAGTCTATCTCGTTGCGGTGACGCTTCTGGTGTCTGAGGGCGTTTTAGTAGCAAGAAATTGAACTACTACGTATATAGTCACAGCTTTCTTTGCCCCTCTGTTAGAAATGATAGCGGAAAATAAGGATTTCAACGTGTTTTCATTTTGACCAATATATGGCGCGATAAGTTATAACGCTTACTTGTACGAAAATTTTAACTTATTTCTATTGTCATTTTATACCGCAATAATGTTCGCTATTGGTTTAAAAATTTTGAACTTTTCCATGAAACAATTAATAACTCGTAATCAGTAGAGATGGTTCCATTGGGAATGTATTTTTATTCATCACGCTGCGGTATATGGCTTCTGGGTAGAAAAGTATCTTCGAAATTTCAAAACTTGCGAAATAGGGTGCCGTGGCGTTGTGGCGAGCACGTTTGCCTGCTACCCTGAGCTATTGAAAACCTGCGAAAGTTGCATTTTTCAATAGATCTTGTGGCCCTGTTTTTGCGTGTTTAGAGGAAAGCACGCAAATCAATGCTTCATCCTTCGGAAGGGACATAAAGCCGTTGGTCAACCTTGGTGCTTTTCGAATATAGTAGGCTAATGCCGGTACCGGCCTACTAGCGCTAGAGTCTTATTAAGTCACAAAGTTCCACAAATTACGATCTATGACATCAATCATTGCAAGAAAGCGATTGAGGTAAATTATTTATGTACGTTATTTTTCATTGAATGTTATTCATTTTTGCGCTTAAAAGATGAAAACAAGTAAGAATTTTAAAAAATTCAAAAATAAAATCTGTTTGCTTTATAAAATAGACGGTCTTAAAAGAATAAAAGAAGAAAAATTTCAGATTATTTGTTCGTTATAAAAGATTTTGTTGTCATGTACTTGTCATTACTATGACTTTACATATCATTTATGTAATAATCTCATTCCATAAGCTAGAGTAAATGGATTTTGAATATAAAGTTAATAGCAAAACACATTTTTTTAAATGAAGCTCAATCTTGAAAACTTCCTATCAAAGCGAAATTATTACGTAAATGTTATGTAAAGCAACAGTAATGAAAAGAATATAACACCAAAATCTTTTATAACGAACAAATAATCTGAAAATTTTCTTGTTTTATCCTTTTAAGGCCGCCTATTTTGTAAAGCAAAAAGATTTTATTTTTGATTTTTTTTTAATTCTTACTTGTTCAAAATACGGATCGGGTTTTCAGACGGAAAAGATAGAAAAATTCTTTTAAGAATCAAAGTACGGCGAATTACAACCAACAACATCTATTACGTAGCTGTAATACGAATCTTGTTTTTTTTAATATTACATGGCTGCAGGAGTCGACAAGATTCAAAGCAAAAAATCGAGCTCTCGTATATTTCATTCTTTTAATTAATTCGTTTCAAAATGGGTGCATCGAAAATAGATAAATAAGCTAATCATTATAGATGGACAAAAATATAAGATTTTTAGTATCAATTCGATTTTTTGTGCTACTGTATTTTTCAAAAGTACATTCCTTTGACAAAGTATTCGTCATATTTACAGTAATGTGCGGGCAAGATTCTTAGTTTCAACAAATATAAAAGTAACGCTATAATGTTACCCTTATGCAGGGTATTTTTATGCCCCATAGGATAAAGCTTGAGCTCGTCAAAAATTAGTCGATAAGTGAAACATCGAAATTAATAATTCTAATTTTAGTACAAAATCTTCTTAAATGAAAGCGGTTTAGTGTTGCTTGTCGCAGTACGCCGTGTTCATCCCGTGTTGCAGTAATTTCCCTGGTATAGGAAATAAAGAGTGAATCGCTAAGAGCAAAGATGGTTCACGAGACCAACGTTTTCTTCACAATCACCCCAGAATAGTTTACCTTAGAAAGATTATGTGCCTCTTTGAACCTTTTGTTGTTTCATGACGTTGCGGTAGCGCTGCTTTCTACTTTTTTTCACAGCTTTATTCGTATAGGGTTTCATCAAGTACCTTCGCTTCTCCGAATCAAAATAGGAAAAATAATAATTTTGAAAAAAAAAAGCAAAAATATAAAACTCAAACGGGCTTGAACAAAAAGACGGTATAAAGCGTTAGATTATCTTTTATCGAAAAACAAAATAATAACCCGGAAGGACGAGGGATATACCTGCATTTTCCGGGGGGGGGGGAAATCTTATTCTTATGATTACAGAGAAATTCGATTTAAAATCCACAAAGACTTTAACATTTTTATAATTTAAATGCAGCCAACCAACGAATGTTTTGAGAAACGACGAAAACAGCAGCAATGACGAAGCGAAAAGCAACCAAATCAAAGCAAACCCGGAATCAAACCACAAAGGAAGCCGTGGGATAACCAAAACACGCTAAAACAAACATTTAAAGCATATGCTTCGAGCGAGCGGAAAAGCACCTACCTACACCGCCGGGAAAACAAGGAGAGAGAAAAAACAGAATCCTACGGAGAAGGCAGTGCACTGGAAGGGATTTGGGATAAGACGTAAATGGGAACAAGACATTTTGGAGCGAGAGCACATACCCAGGAAGTATTTTTTTACGTCAACACAAGTCCAATACGAAAACAACGCATGGGAGGTAATGGAGAACGTGCGCTTTTGTTCTCAACCCTGTCGCATATCCCTCTTTCACTCGCTTACCCACCTTTCTCTTTCTTCACCCTCTCTCCCTTCTTATTTCAATCTCTCTCATTCTCTCGCCATTATCTCTCACACTCTCTATCTTATCCACACACACTCTCCCCTTCCTCTTTTCCTATCTTCCTTCTCTCTCGTTCCCTCTCCCTCCTTTTTGTTCTTTTTTCATTCGTTTAGTTTCAGGCATTTGTCTTCTGTTTGTATGTTTATATGTTATTATTTTTATCGTCACTTGTAATTCATAACGTAGGGTTTAATGTAAGAAGGGACTATGTAGTCTCAATTTCGCCCTAAATAAAGTCGTTTGTCTGTCTGTCTGTCTTTACCCGCCATTCTCTCCCTTTCTCTCTGTTCTTCACTCTATATTACTCATCTCCTCTCCTTTTTTCTCCCCGCCTTTCCACAATCTCTACCTCCTTCCATCCTTCGAACTATACGCCCGGAAAAAAACACGACAAAAATGTAAGAAAAACCTCCCTCCCTCTATCTTAGACACACACACATACAGACGGATGACGTATATGTGATGTCACGTATCCCTGGGATACGTGTCGGAAACCTTTGGAAATTTTATTTTCCTCCATTCTCTCCTCTCCGCCCCCCCCCCACCCCCCCGATACCCTCTCCTCCAAAGATCTTCACCCTCCCTTTATTCCTTGCTTTTTTTTTCACCTTCGCCGTCTTACTTATCCCCTTCCGACATACCAATACGATGAGTGGAGGGAGGGAGAGAGACTGTAGGAAGAGAAGTTGGAGAGGAGAAGGAAGTTGGAGGGGATAGGTTGGTTCGTCTGCAGCCGGAATTCGCGAGAGGTAGTTTAAAAGAATGGGGGGGGGGGGATTTTGGACGTAGCGCGGAGGCAGAAAGATTCGGGGGGAAGGAGAGGGGAGGGGGGATGGGGGTGATAAGACCGGATGGGGCCGAAGGTAACGCAGAAGAGAAGGGCTCCTTGAAGATCTTAAAAAAGTGGAGAAATGGAGGAAGGAAGATAGAGGTGGAGATGCGAAGAAGTCTTTCTTTCCCTTTCCCTCTTTCTCTCCCTCTCTCACTTCTCCTCCAGTCTCCATTCCAAGTATTTTCCTACGATATCTCTCATTTCTTCTAGTTCTGGTCTCTTTCTTTTCCTTCCTTTCCCTCTCTCTCTCTTCTCCTTCCCCCCTCTCTTTCTCTATTTGAATTCCTTACATTCGTTTACTTCTTTTCCCTTCTCCCTCCCTTTCTCTCCTTCTCTCTCCTCTTTCTCTCTCTCTCTCCATCTCTCATTCTCATACTCCTTCCTCCTTTATCTCTCTCATTCCTCTCACTCACTCTTCCAGCATCTCTCTTTTCCTAACCGTCCCTTTCTCTATTTCTCTCCCTCTCTATCTATCTCTCTATCTCCCTCCCTCCCTCCCTCTCTCCCTCCCTCCCTCCCTTAATCTTTCCCTCACTCCATACCCATCTCCTCGCTACGTGTTCGAAATGACGAAAAAAGTTTGAACCCGCCTCGGGCCGAACGCACACGCCCCAGGATATGGAGAGGACACGGAGAAGAACAGATGAAGGGAGAAAAAAAAGCATACCTGGATGGAAATACAAGCGAGTAGCGGGCGACGGCGTAGGAGACGTGTTGGAGGAGGAGGAGGAAGAGGGGGCGAGAGTGTTTTCTTTTTGATTTCTTTTCGGAAAGGTCAAGGTGCACCCAAAACGTCGTCCTTTCCTTCTCCTGTTCTTCGGATTCCCTTCGCCGTTGTTTTGTCGACATATTTATTTTTTTCGCCGTTATCATCACATTCGCCGCTTTTTGTCGTGTGCCCGACGCATTATAACGGGTGGCGTATGATCTCTAACGGAATGGTAGGAATCCGATTTTCCTTTTTTTATTTATATATATATATTTTTTTCGGCAGTATCAGGCGCGTCGTATTTCTCTATCTCTCTCATGTTTGGGAATTCAGGGTTATACGTCCATTCTATCTGGTATGCTAGCAATAAAGGACCTGGTCGATACCTTGACGTAGTTAATGCCCGAGAATTTGAAACGGTTGCGTTATAACGCTACCGTTGTTCGTACTAACACAAAAATTTTAGTGCTAAGCAAATGAGTCCTATCTTCATATTTTTAATAGCTCTCACATTAAACTCGTGTCATTCGTTATATTATACACAAACATGCTATCGCGCAAATTTCACAGTCGCGAAATTAAATAGTCAGCTGAAAATATTTAATAATTTATATTCTGCATTCTGCGTTGCGTTTCGGCACGAGATTCGAAATTCTTTCAATTTTTAGCGGAATTTTAATATCGGTCATTCTTTCGAAAAATTAAATAAACTCGACATTTCTGCACTGTCGCCTGCGAAGCAATTTTCCGAAATCCAAAAGAGCCCTCCCCTCTTAAGTCACGGGAAATTACACATTCCAGCGAAGCGAACGAATTAATTCTGGATAGCTCCTCCTAGATCCTGGTTCAAAGCATTTATTCTTAATAAGAAGTGCACGTTTCTTTGGGGCGGAGAGGATCGGGTGGGTCATTATTATTTTTTACACACGCAGGTGCGGGAGGGAAGAAACCCGGAACACGGGGGGAAAGAGAGGAGTAAGAAGGGAAGGGGGAACGGAAGGGGATGAAGGAACCCAACCTACTCTTCCTTTTACGTCGCAAGAAAAAAAAACGACAGGAGAACGAATTCGGGACGTAACTGCAAAAAGGGACTGCTCCGGCATTATGAGGTGCCGTGAATAAAGTATGATGTGCGACATGGAATAAAAAGGGCGCGAACCAAGGAGGAGATTGAGAGGAAAAGGAGCGTAAGAGGAAAGATAAAAGAGAAACGACGAGGAAGAAAAGGAGGAGGGATGAAAGGAGGAAAAAGAGGCTAAAAAGAAATGATGGGTTCTAAAAAAAAGTGGATTGAAAGAGAAAAATGGGCGAGAGAACACTGGCGCGAATGGGAGAAAAAGGGAATAACAAATCAGGCGGATAATTTTGAATAGGGAAAAGAAAAGACAGAGGGAAATGAAGAAGCGAAGAAAATATGAGTGCGCGGGACAATATAATGAGTGTGTTAAAAATGCAGGGAATGAGGGAAGAATGATTAATGTGAGAGGGAAGAGAGAATAACTAAGAGAGGAGGAGGTAGATTACAAAGACAGAAGTGTAAAAGAAAGAGGAAGCTCAAAAATTGGCAAAAATGAGAAAGGAGAAATTTAGAAAATCGTCAACAAAAGGAAAATCGGATGAGCAAAAAAAGCCCAAAAGCTTTGTGAAAATTCTGATAAAAATAAGGCGTATAGATAAAAGAAATACGTGATAAAGGTAGAAGGAAGGTAAAGACGAAATAGCAAATATTAGCGGTAGAAAGAAAGGCAAAGAATGAAATGGATGAGGAATTAACGAAAAGAGGCAGCGTGAGAGTGAATTCGGATAAAAGAGAAAATGAGGAATTTTGAGAGAAGAGAAGCGAGATGTGAGGAAAATGAGAAGAAAAAAAAGACGCTGCAAGCGCAGAAAATTTAAGGCAGAATAGATGGCGAAAGTGAGAAAATATTTTTAAAAGAGGTATGTCGCGCAAAATGAAAATGTTGTTCGTAAATAGTAGCAGGAGAAAGGAATAGAGAGAGAGAGAGGTGTGTTGTTGGGGTTAGGTGTTATTCTAAGAAAAGGGCTTAACTCAAGGAGAGGCGGCAATTTGCGATCGGAGCAGAACAAAAGTGCAACGACCCCTATTTTCGGTGGGAAGGAAGATAGACAATTTCGGAGGGATTCCGTTCCTCCTCCTCCACTCCTTTCCCCATCCGAAGAGGAGAAGAAGAGAGGAGGAGGCCTTTAACATCTGCGCTGTTTTCTATACTCCCTACCTAAATCCCTTCTTTTAAAACCGCCTCTCTCTCTTTTGCCTTCTCCTTTGAACCTTTGTGACATCCTTTCACCCTACATCTCTCCCACTCGTCCTCTTTTTCCGGCTTTTTCTCTATCTTCTTTATCGCCTCTCCTATTTTTCCATCTCATTTCTCCCTTACTTCTCCTCTTGGCTGAAACTAATTATAGAAGGCTCGACTTTCTGAAACTGACCCATTAGTTGTTTATGCGAGTGGGAAAAATCACAACTTCGTCGAAGAATTCGGGAAAATAAAAGAAAAATCTTTAATCGTCAAAAAAATAAAGGTTCCTTGCACTCCAGAATAGTAGCCTGGTTGTTGTGAAGTTTTTTTTTATTTCAAGGGAAATTTTCGAATTAGTTTTTTCTTCCTTTATCTAAATCAGTGGTCTTCAAGGTGGGCGATAGCGCCCACCAGTGGGCGTTTTGGGATTTTTGGTGGGCGTTAAAGAACTCACCAAATGCTATTCTAATTTTTACACTGAAAAATAAAATTCTATAAAAAAGCCTAATGATACGCACACATGTTCTGTACAACTATTTTATGTAAAACTATTAGAGTTCGTTTGTCGTTAACTATAGTATCACACTATACTATACTAGCGACAATGTATCCATGCTGCGGTAAAATCCAAAGGCCCATGAGGGTGGTCGGAGTCTCTCGCAAAAGTAGCGAAGCGTTTAAGTTTAATTTTATCAAATATATAAAATCATAAATTTTTAAACACTGTTATTACCACTGAGACCGTATTCGGTAATCTCATCTAACGACAATCCCACTAGTATTAGGGTTACCATACGTCCGGATTTTCTCAAAATTTACCGAGATTTTAGCAAATAAAACCCATTTTTTTCTGGTTATGCCCATCAAAATCACTATGGATTTTATAAAACCTTGATTTTATAAAAAATTATACTACATTTTAGGTTTAAAATTAAATTTGTCCGGGTTTTATTATCAGAATATGGTAATCCTAACTAGTATGCGCCATTTAGGAAAGAAATGCTGAAAAGCTGTCATTGGTTTAAAATCCCCAACGGGATACCTTCATTCAGATATTTGATACATTATATGGGGAACGCAGCGAAATGAAAGAGAAGCGATATTAAGAGATAAGTATACTATCTCTTCCCACGGACACTCAGTGATTGCAAAAATGTTATTTCGGTATTCATTGACAAATTGGATTTATTCAGAAAAAACATCCTGCAGAAAGAATTTTACCAGTTTCCGGAACTACAAAACATCAAAGATGATCTTACAGCCGAAGACATAGACAAGTTTGCAGATCACCTTTCTGTCATTAGAATTGATATGATGACTTGTTTTCGCGATGTAATAGACTTGAAAGTGGATGCCTGGATGGTGACTCCATTCATCACATATGTGTGTGATGTGAATATTGAATACCAAGAATTAGAATTAATTCATGATGATGAGTGTAAAGCCAATTTCAACCAAGGTGGATATGTACAACTTTGGCAGAACAAGAAAATTCCCTCTCTGTATCCACGCTTGTGGAAGAAAATATCGTTGCTCTTGTTAGCTTTCCCAACTTCATATCTAGTCGAGAAGGGATTCAGTGCAGTCGACAATCTCCTGTCCAAAAAAAGAAACCGCTTACAAATAACAGAAAGAGGAGATCTTCGAATAACCCTTACAGACTTTAAGCCAGACATTGATTCCCTGGTTTGTAGGCACCAAACACAAAGTACGCATTGAAATGTATTCCAAATGCTTATTTTAACATTGTTTTGGGATTAATAAACATAATCAACTATTGTCTTTTTAAACATTTATTTAAAACTTTATTGTTAAGTTGATACGGTAGGTGGGCTTAGTGGCGTAGTGAAGGGGAGCAGGGAGGTGCAGTTTCCTGGGCGCCGAGTTCACGGGGGGCGCAAAAATATCAAATTTGCACCCGTCGGGTCGAGGTGCGATTTGCACCCCTCCCGCGCCAGAACCCTCAATACGCCACTGGGTGGGCGGTGAACTTATTTCAAAGTACAACATATGGTAAAAGTGGGCGGTGACTCAAAAAAGGTTGAAGACCACTGATCTAAATCCTCCTTATCCTTTCTCTCTCCTTCCATTTTCTCCGCTCCTTATCTCCACCTTTGTTAAGCTTCCTCCTCCTCATCTTCCCCGGAAATCTTCTCCCTCCTTTCCATCTCCGCCTCCGTTTCTCCCATCGGCTTAAGCTTTCCTCCCACTCCCTCTCCCTCCCCCTTCCACCTCCCCCTTCTCTCTTCCTCGCCTCCGTAAATTCTCTCTCTCTATATACTACAACACTGTTATCTTCAAAATTTCCGCCCTGCGCCCTCTGGGCGACCTTGTCATATACGTCACCTCACAAAGTGGCACTTTTCTGCCCCTTTGATGGAGCTAATACTTTCCACCCGTGGGCGAAGTGTGTGTGTGTGCGTTTTTTTCCTAGTCCCCTCCCCCCGTCCCCTCATCCCTGTTCTCTCCATCCCCAACCCCCTGTCCTCCCCCCCTCCCCCTCTCTCTCTCTCTCAACCCTTTTCCCACTTCCACCTTCTTCGCCCTACGGCGGCAGGTCGGAAGAGGAGATGTTTTCTTGGTTTATTTTGGTTTGCGCTTCCACACGTGTTTAACAGCTATTGTCTCCGTCTGTAATGAAGGCGCGAGGTGTAATTACAAGGGGAATAAATGCTGCGGATTCCGCCCGGCGGTTTCAGGCGAAAACGTGTCGGGATCCTAGGAAAAATATTTTTCCCTCGCTGAAGAACTCGGTTCGCTGCGGGGAAGGAGATAATGTTTGCTACGTTAACGGAAGGACAGATTTCACCGCAGAGGGCGGTGATATACGAAGGAAAAATAGGATACGGAATTCGTCGTTTTAGCACCTTTTAACGTAAACCTCTTATCACTTTAACTCTGCGCTTTTAAAGCCTCTTTCACGTTCCGGCTTATAACCGAATAAAACCACTAATAGTAAGATATCCTTTTTAAAACCACAAATAACGCTATGAAACCTAAAAATATCCATTCCCATTCTTCATTATTATTTTAAAAATTAGATTTTATTTTTAAATTAATGGCGTGAACCTGTTTCGATATCCCTCTCCATCATTCAGCTGCTTCTTTCACGCGATATAAGTGGCCTCACATTACCTAGAGCGAACATTTTATCGCGCATACATTTTATCGACATAATAACCCACCCCCGTTCCGTTTCTCTATCTCTCTCTTACTTCGATGCAAATTTATTTCTAAAACCGCGATTTTCGATACAACCCGACGTACGAAAAAAACAAGGTGATGCGGATATTTACATAAAGTACAAACAAAGATGCCTGTAGTGACGCAATCCACTAAGCGTCGCCTATTTTTTTCTTCAAAGCTCACCGTCCATCCACGCGCGCGCGCATAGGACCTAAAGGTTGCCAATTTTTTCTGAGAGCAGCGCATACGTATTCATCTCGTCGCCTTCCCTAGTCGCGTACCTCATTTAACCTCACGCCCATTACCCCTTCTACCTCCACTTTGTACACCTTTCTTTTTTCCACCCCACCTTTCCCCTCCCTTCCGCGCCAACCCCCGAAAGTCCCTCGCAAATACGCACGGAACCCTTTAACTCCCCCTTTCTTTTTTTTTTTTGAACAGCAGCGCGCGCGTGTGTTATGTATATACAATCTCCCCGAGGAGACTTCAACCAATCTCCCTTATAACGTCAACCTCTCTCTTTCTCTCCCTCTCAGCTGCCTCATCCTCTGCCCATCTCCTACCGCTTCCACCCTTACCAACTGCAAAGGCTTTGAATCATACCTCCCCATCTCTTCCTCTCTCTCTCTCCTTCTCTCTCTCTCTCTCTCTCCACACCCTTTACACTCTCAACGTCGAGCCGCCCGTCTCTTAGAACTGCCGCCTCCCCTTCTCCGCCCTCTTTAACGTCCCCCTTTCCATCCCTCCCCCTTCTCTCCGACAGCCAATGCTATAGCTGCACAAAGCTCCCTAGGCATTCCGATCACGCTTCAAGCGTCTTTCTCCGGGAGCGACCCCTGCTTCTCTCCCCGGGGCGAGAATTTGGAGAAGTGCCGCCTTTTCTGCCGCTCCGTTTTCTCCCCTCCTCTCTCCCTCTCCCTCCCTCCTCTCTCCCTCTATCTCCCCCCCACCTCGACGAAACAATTTACCCCTACCCATTCCCTTTTTTCCCAGTTTCCTCTCTTTTCTCCTCTCTTTCTCTCTCTCTATCTCTCCTCTAAGAGCCACACGCCCACTCCTCCCCCACTCTACTTCCCTCCTCCATTCCTCTTAACTTCTATATCCTCTTTGCAGCCTACTCACCAGGCTCCTGTCCTCCAGAACGCTCCCTCAAATCCCTCCCCCTCCCCCCCATCCCTAACCCTCTCTTCCCTCTTCTCCCTCCCTTGCTGCCTCTATCCCCTTATGGACCACCGAAAAGGATAACACCCTTCCCTTGTCGCTTTGCCGGCAACCCTTATTCGCAGCCTCTCATCCGATAAAGGGGAAGGACGTAGCGTTTGTCGGGCAGAATGGGTTCGGACGAAATGTTATCAGGCATAACGTCTTTTGACATAACGTCCTCCCCAAGCCGTTGGGGGGTGGGGTGGGGGGGGGGGAGAAAATTCTCGTCCGGAAAATTACCGCGCGCGGAATTGACCTCGGGTAAGGTAAGCTCTGGGTAATGGGTTCCAGGAGGTTACCCTCAGAAAAAAGTAATGATTGAATAAAAGATCTTCTGCTCTAAATAAAAAAAAGTCCGATGACTTCTTTTTACGTAAACCGAATTTCCCTCCGACTTTATTCGGAACGTGGTTCTCTGAATGGAGAAATACTTCGAGTAGACGTGTTTTTCACGCATGGTGGATTCTGTTCTAATGATTAATAAGACGTTAAATTATGCCTTTTTAGTGATTAATGCCGAACCTGACTTCAGTATTAGGAGTACGTGATTCTTTTTTCGAGTTCCTGAATTATGTAGGCAAGGAGTGGAAATTTAAAGAAAATCATTATGTGCTAGAGAAATTTATAACCAAGCTCGTTCTGAATCGATTAGTTATAATTAAAAGTTAACACGGCAGTAGAATATTAATTATAATCACCAGACCGCCTTGATGGCGAAGCTTAATACATTTTTTAATTAGCTCTGATTCTTTTATTCTCTACAAGTATACCCTTCATAAGTATGAAAACTTTTCAATGCAAAAAATACATAATATTTCTCAGCGGTCTAGCTCTCAAGTTGGAGGTGATGTAATAAATGTCACAATTAAAGAATTAAAATATCTGTATATACTAAAACAATTATTTTATCACGAAATAATATGAGAAGAAATAGAGATCGCATTAAAAGTTGTGGGAGAAATTCCAAAAAATAAAACGTATTAAAAAACTCTTCTGCGTATAATATATCGTAAATTATATTAATTTAATGGTAAAATACCTTCAAACGAATGTCATGTCACTTATGTTAGTTCCACAAAAACTGAAAGTGATTTTAAATGATATATTCCAACCTTGTAACTTTTACTTTTACGTATTTTGTCGGCGGGGACAATGTAGGAGCATTTTTGAGACATTCTGTAGGAAGCGATAGCGTGAGTTTTGTGGGAGGAAATATCACGAGCGGACATTCAACGAGAAGCGACTTTTTTTCGAGGAGGAATTCTCACGAGGAGACATTATGAAACGAGACAATTTGCTAGAGGAAAAAAAATTTGTTCGATGGGATATTTTTCCGAGAAATTTTTGCCTTCGCACGGGAAAAATAAAGTTTTTTCATTAAAAAAAATCCTCCCGGGTTTTATTTTTCGAGGACATTTCGCAGATCCTCCACCCTTTATTTTTTTCCTTACCCGATATCATCCCTTCCTAAAGATCGCTTTAACAGGATCACTTTTTTCTCCTCCTCCCGTTAAGAGGAAGACACTTTATTCGGGACGCTTCCGCCTCTTCCGAGACGTTTTCTCATATCTCTCTCTCTCCTCTTCTTAAAGACCCTCATCCCATATACCTCTCCCTCCAGTATCTTTCCTTCCTCTTCCTCTCTCTCTCTTACTCCTCCTGGCCCTTCCTTAATTCCCCCTTAAATCTAAAGAGAGAGGTTTGGATGGCTGAAGACTCTTGCGCTTGGCGGTTGTGTTTAGCATGTAAGGCTAACGCCTCCGAGATTAGGGTTTGAACCTCGTGCGATGCAGCACAAAGTGCTTTTGAGGTGAGCGCCGTCGTCTTAGCTACGGTTGACCTTTTTTCCTTCTCTCTCTCTCCCCCCTCTCTCTCTCCTTCCACTACACACTCCCACAGAATAACGGGGAGGTGGAGGGTGGCAGAGTCGAACTAGGTTACGGGGTTGTTCCGCGTCCTGAGCTTCCTCCCAGGGAGATAATTCGCGGCCCGTGAGTATTATATGGGCCATAATGACGATGTGACTGATATGCATTACCCTCTAAAAACTCCCCTTCCCTTCCTCTCTTTTAGCACCAATTTCCCTCCGGATCCTTTACCGAGAGGGGGAGGGGGAGTTGAAGGGAACCGAGAGATAGAGGGCGTTCTGCTGTAATTAGCGAGTCCCTTTTTTTCCGTGAGGCGGGTTGTGGGGAATAAAAAGGTGTGCAAACCGCCGGATCACATTGCAGGGCGTGTGGAATTAATACCTTGCGTTTCGCCCAAACGTGAACCCTCGCATGATGAACAATCTGAAACCCGCCCCGCATCTGTAATTAACGGGTCTTTTCTTTTGTTATATTTAGAATTTTCGTTAATTACAGGGTAGCGTTACGATTTGTGATATATATATATTTTTTTATTTTATTTATCTTGCAACCCGGTTCCATTGAAAATCTGTTGATTGTTTTTTCTGTGTTCTTAAAAATTCAAAAATATAAAGTGCTTTCTACTTAAAAGTTTAAATGTAACCCCATATTAACGTAAACTTTGTGCACGTAAACACTCACGCACGCACACACATACATACGTACATATATATATATCCACGGAAGTACAAGACCGTTATAACAAGTCGTTCCGATTTGCGTAATAATGATTCAAAGTAGGGCAGCAATGAAAAAAATAACGCGTCTTTGTGTCTTAATTGGAAACACGTTCCGAAATTTTTCTAAAACTCCTCGCACTGAAAAATTAAAAAGACATCTTCGCTCGAAGACAAAGAAAAACACTATTTTTAATTAAAATTCTGTTTTATTAACCGCCCGACTCGGGTTGCTTTTTCCCCCAGGGCTTTTTTATTCCAACGTGAACCCGAAAGAAACAAAAAACTCCCGAGAAAATCATTTTTAACACTTCAATCCGCGGCAAACGGTCTCTCTCTCTCTCTTGAGGGAGAGTCGCAATAAGGAAATCCGCTCCTTCGAGAGAAGATGCATCTCTTTTGCGAGCAGTGGATATTTAATCTGCCGAAACAATTCCCGGATGGAAGGGAACCGTATAACGCGACGCGGAGATCGCAATAAACGGGAAAAATTTGCATAGCCTCGCAAGCGGACGCGACGTAAAGTTTCATGTGCAGCGTCCCTTGCAGGGGCGTAATTCTAGCCTGCGAGGGACCAAAGGGAGAGAAAAAACACATGGATAAACTTGTCTCGGAAAAGGAGTTTGCCATCACTTTAAGCGGATGTGATGTTTCAAGAAGAACGAAGATCCTCCCTCTTCCTTCCTTTATCTCTCTTTACCTCTCTCTCTCTCTCCTTCTCTCCCTCTCTATTTTCACGAATTCACGAAAACCGAGGAAAACTCTTTTCCCTCTGGAAAGAGATATCCGTTTCTGTTTCCATGGATACGCTACAGTGGCTGTTTTTTCTCCTCCTCCTCTTCCTCCGCCTCTCTAACCTGTGTTTCTTCTTTTACCGTAGAGATTTATGTGTTGTTTTAGAATTAGCCAAAGGATCTCGGGGCACATTACAATCTTCTCTTCATTTCTCTCCTTTTCTCCTCTCTTCTTTTTTTCTAACTCGGTGTGTTTCTCCTTTGTTTTTGTTCCACGTCCGTTTCCTACACGCTTTCTTTAACCGGTGCCGCGATACCGCCGAGTTTTTTCGTCCTCAGTCGACGCTCACTTTTTTTTTAAAATAATTTTATTCTGCCCTCTAAGAAGAATCGGTTCATTTAAGCATGGCGCTGTTGCATATTTGATTTTAAAAGCCAAGGAGGTTTTTTTTAGATTTTGTTTAACTAATCTGTCTGAAGGGAATATCGGAAAAGCCTAAATTCCGGTTCTCGTTAACTTTCTCGTCTATTTCCACTCGCTACTCTTGAAAATAACTCTGTGCGGGTTATGCTCGATGAAAAAATTTAGTTTGACAGAACCAAAGATTAAAAATTGCATTTAAATGGCAAATATATGATATATTATGCCTTTCAAATGCGATAAACCATATTATCATGGAATGCTTTAAACAATATCAATTTTTAATCGAACACGTACAATTTAAATTTCACCGAGCTCTTTAGTAGGCTGAATTGTGTTTAATTAAATAACTTTCTTGATTATATATTAACGAGGGCGTTAAAACACGCTTTTATTAATGAAATTTCCTCAAAAATACATTATCAAACAAAAATAGTTTTTATTAATTTATTTGAAGGTATTAATAAATAAATTTATCGTAGCGTAACGCCAACTTTTTTATATTCATCCAGAAACGACCAATCAAATTAATGTAATTTCGCATAAAAAGCTATGCATTGTAATAATGGAACAACATATCAATCAAATGGCAATTTTGACGACACACATTGCTCCACGTCCAGAATGGACCGGATGGGAAAATTACCGGCCTCGTCGTCGAATGGTGCTCCGAACAATATCCTTTTTCTACCCCCTCCCGGAGATAACTGGACCGACACCAACCGGAGTATTTTCATTGCTCCTTCCGGAATGAAACGAGAGAGCCATGCCTTGAAAAGCATCCGTTCTTGCGGAGCGTCGTAAACCAGGAGGAGGAGCTGAAATGCTTAACCTTGAGAGAGAGAGAGATACGTTTCTCAGAGAGACAGAGAGAGATAAGGAATTGACCTAGTCTCTCTCTCTCTCTCAGACATATCGTCTTCTCTCCTTTAGTCTTAACGCCCGTAATTAAGAGATTCTCTTCTAAAACTCGGAGAGAGGTTTTTTGAGAGAGAGAGAAAAAAATTAGGTCGAACAATACGCCGGCACTGTCCGCGACAGTATTTTTTTTCTCATGGTATTTCACGTGCATGTGTATTTATGGCCGTTTGCGATTTAATTAGGAGGAAATGAATACACTTAACACGAGAAGAGATGTGCGTTACGTGAAGGATGAATCGTTTTGAATGATTAAAAATGCCGCCACGCATACAAACCAAGGGAAGATTAAAGCCAGTAGCGTATCAACAATTTATTTTTGATCAAAACTCATACTATAAAATAAATTAAAAATGCGTGATCCGTGAGTTATTCTCTACCAATATTCTTTATATAATCTATCAAAACAACATTTTAGCAAAAATATATGTATTTAGTCGTAAGCGTAAACTAGCAAAAATGCGAATTAGTAATTAATTTAGTTAAATTCCTTGTTGTTATTTTCTGGTTATAATAAACTTCTTGTGATTCTTTGGCGCGTATTTTGTTTATCCTTCAGATAAGCGGTAGGTACTTAACCTTTTTTTCGGTCGCGACACATATGACGGTCGATGCTCATGTGTACGTGTAGTACTATCCTCTGAACGAAAAATAGGACGTGTTTAATAATGAAGTTACGTCCTAATAATTGTTTTTATTTTTTTAAAAAATGACGCAGGAGAAAGACAAAAAAAACAAAAAAACTCAACAAATTTACTTTATTTTTTTACAATCCGTTATTTAAATTTTCGGCGACACATATCCCGACTCTTCGTGACACACCATTGTGTAACGAAACACCGGTTAAGAGCCGATGTTCTAAAAGAAGATATATTTTATTGTTTTAGTCGTGTGTATTATTGACGACCCCGTGCCTGTACCAAATCCACCCTATGTTTAAATTCGACTCTATAATATCTTTCGTTTAATTCCATGAATTACTTGCGAATTAAAAGAACACCGTTCAACATTAAACCTAGCGCTTTTGACTACCTAAATTAGAAAAAGATAATCCGGATAAATTTGTAAATTATTGTTTGAGAATTGCCTTCCCACCATTGAGAGTCATGTGAATTTGAATACAAATAATAAAGCAAATAACCAGTTAAATTTGAAATTGTTTTAATGCATACAATGAAAACGTATGAAAATTAATTAATTATTTGATAACGTAACAAATGTCGGGCATTCTCTTGGTCAGTATCAATCACGCTATTGAAAATAATCATGATGAAACGATAAGTTTACTTGGTAAATGCCAATTTTGCATGGTTTTGACTCGCCTCACTTTTATAACTGTTATGGCTATTCGTTTAAACATAATACAAAATTAAAAATCATACTCTTTATGATGTGCAATAACATCATATTTGTTTTCATTGTAGTTAACTAAATTATTTAATTTAAATTATTACTATATTTTTATATCACCACGAACGTTTACTATCACTAAAAATCTTGTAAAATCTAGTAAATAAGTTTATATTTAATAATCGTAACGTATGGTGCAGTTACTATTTATGTTATTAGTAAGAAATTATATTTATGAAACTTTCAAATAAATGTTCACATTTTTATGCCTCAAATTCCAAGGACGGAAGTTTAAAAAACATTTAGTTATTACTTTACAAATTGCAGAATAATTTTTATCCCTAATGGTTATCCAGAGCTATTTATATAAGAAGCAGGACATAAGCTTATGATTCTTTTCTTTTAATCACTAAAAGTATTCTGGTAAAGAACATATCTCACAAAGATGCTTTTATAGGCATCCGGAACCCTTGAAAGTAGCGTGAGTGACATAAATTTCTTTCGTGGACACCCGTAGGCATACTCGTTATGACGGTTGCATTTTCAACGCTTTAACCCTATCCTCATCCTGCGTTTTTTTCTTTCTCTAAGATCGCTTTTAGAAAAAATCCATTTATTCGTAATTCACACTTTTATCTCAGACGTCGGAACTTGTCGGTAATATTTTGATAGTCATTTCACATTCGTTTCGTGACTCGAAAGGTTCGCGTTACGATCCAGAGTTCCTGCTTTAAAAAAAATAATGAAACGAAAAAATTCGAAAGAACTCTCCGAAAGATTTACATTCCAGAGTGGGAAATTTTTTTAAAAAGTTCTATCCGGAAAGATTCCGAGAACATAAATGATCGAAGGACGCAACCAAAGATATCTACCGAGATTATCGCAGTTCCCATGAAGCGATTTAAAAATCAAAAACGAATCTCGAATTTCGAAAATAAAATAAATGAACGAGAGTTTAATAGCATGTTCGAAGGAATTGTTTTCCCTTACATTTTCTTTCCGCCTCAACGTAATATTTAAAAAATCGGTATAACCTACATTGTACAAACTTTCTCATATACTAATGCGTCGTTTAGTTATCTTTAGAAAATGAAAATCGTATGAGCCGGTTTTTAGAAAATCCAATTTTTGTTAAAGTTGCCAAAGAAAAATGAGCCTTATATTAATTTTTGATAAATATAAAGCATGTAGTATTATTTTAGACGTATATTTTAGTAACTGTACGAAATTTTATCAAAATCGTTCTAGCCGTTTTTAAGAAAATCAAATTATTCTTAAAGTTTCCCAGAATAAACTAGTCTTATTCCATTTTTTGAGAAATATGACCTATACGGTATTATTGAGGACGTAAACTCAAGTAACTGTACGAAATTTGATCAAAATCGTCATAGCCGTTTTTGAGAAAATTAAATTGTTGTTAAAATCCATAGAATAAACTACCCTTAATTATTAAGCAATGTCAGCCATTTCTTCAAAGCTTATACTAAGTATGATAAAATGCCTAAATACGAGATTTCATTCATTTTCGCTCTACCGTTTAGACCCTAGAGCCAATAACAGACAAACAGACGGCATTGCGAAAACCACTTCTTCGGACTCGGCTACACCTAAAACGTATATTTCCATCAAAATCTAGAGGTCGAATTTTTCGCGATTACAATACTTTCTCAATATACTACTTCGTATATGAGAAAGTAAAAAAGAAAAGGGATTTCGAAAAAAATTATCTCATATCTACTTTTAAATTACATTCTTTACCTGAGATGTCCCAATTGCTTTCTTGTTTGGAGCTTGAGGAGAGTGTGGGAAGAAAATGGAGGAGGAGGCGGAGAGGAGCGGCAGAGGTGAGAGATCTGAGGTATTAGAGAGGGGGTGGGGGGGGGAAATAAAAAAGAAAAGAATCTAAAAAACATACATATATGATATGGTAGTAGGTGTAGGAGAGGATGAATAGAGAGTTTCGCACGGAGGGTGGAGCTTATCACATAATTGAACCCTAGCGTCCCGTCATCGTTTACCTCTACTTCTATAAATCTCTTCAATGTGCTATCTCTGCTTGCAAATGTTCCCGAAAGATTTACGAACGACTGCAATCGATTAAAATCGCTCCTCCCCTAACTTCCACTCTGTCATAATACCTCACTCCCTAAATATCTCCTCCCTTCCCTACATATCCCCTCCCCCTCTTCTTTCTCCTCTCTCTTTCTCGTGCCTCTAACCCCCTTCCCTCATCCTAACGTCTTTTTTTTCCTCAAATAAAAATGGAACCATGAAATTTTTTGTAAAGATATGAATTTCAGGATCATTTTTTCCGTTTATGTCATTTTTTTTAAACATGAAAGTCCAACGCGGATTGGATTATACACGGTTAAGCAAATTTACATATATTTATCTGGCGCGTATAAAATTTAATTATCCTCAACTAAAAGCGCCCTGGATTTTACGTGTGTGTTTGCTCTGAGAATGCTCATAGCCTATATGAATACATTCTCGATTTTTTTGCATTAGTTATCACATTTGAGCAACGCGGTTTTGCCGTAACCTGGTCTTTTTCAAAAATGTTATTCCCTATACGGGAAACGCAATGGAATACTGTATATTTGATTTGTTTAATTTGTTTTAAATTCTCCTGCTAATTTTTTCTTATTCCGGGTAATTTTCCGTGGTTTAAGGTTGGGTCAAAGGACTTCATGTACGTAATGTCTTATAATGTCCGAAAATGCCTTTAGCAAATAGGTAAAAATAGAAACTATTTTGATAACATTTCAGATCTTTTAAGGAGTGAAGTTCGGGACTAAGGTGAAAAATAAGCAAATTGCTGATTTCCAAGTATCCCGCCCTTGAAACAAGAAAAGATACTAAGGCGGTTCATCAAAATCCGTGTTATCGGCAGTTTTTATACATTTTCTAATTATGTATGTGTTTTTTTAGCATTTTCATACCATAAGTAGATCGCGTAGTAACTCCGTCGAAGTGTGAGTCGTGTCGCGTGGTTATGCCATACGTGCACGTGCCCTATAATGTTGAGCGTATCGCAATTTAAATCCAAATTATTATTAGAAAAATTTATGCGCGGCGGAAATGTTGAGCGTGATCTCAGCGCACGCGCTCGCCCCAGTTATCAAAGCGGCACGTCGGCAAGGGACGAGGAGTAAGTATAAATAGTGAGGGAGCCGTGCTTAATATAATAAAAGGTCACCTTTTCGCAAGGCCCTTCATATTTCAAATTTAGTTTGCTGTTTTTTATGCTCTTTTTTATTTAGGAAGAAATTCGATTCTGTTATAATTACGTAGGTAACTGTGGTTAGAGTTGGATTAGAGATCTTCTTTTTCTCTCAATTAACCCTACTAATGCATTTGAAACATGACGTGCAAGGTGCGACCTAAACACATGTCCTTTGAAAAAGAAGTAACGCGAACTGACAACGTTAAATAACGCGAAAGTAAATCAAAGGCACTTAATAAACAGCGATATTACGACGTCGCTTAATAATAATCCGGCAGGCTAAAATAATAATTACCAAGAAGTGCATTAAATCAACGCTGGCACTACTGTTACGGCATACCTGTCCAATTATTCTGACGCGGGAACGGAATAATTAAACGAGCTCGGTCGCCGTCAGAAAAAGGAATTCCCGAAAAAAACCTGTGGCTGTGTTTAAAAAGGATTCGAAAATATTCCGTCCCTAATCAGGGCAGCGATGACGTTCCCCAAAAATAAAAACACACAAACGCAGTCCGTTTTTCTTTTTGTTTCTGAAGCGCACCGCGCGACAAAAGGAGAAGAGATGTAAAATAACACCTGGAGTCTTTATTCGCCGAGTGGTGACCACGGGAGGAGAGAGAGAACATTTTTACTCTCCCTCCGTCCGCAATCCCACGCCTCTGGACCTTGTTCGTATACATAACTAGGCGGCCGCTCCACCGAGATAGCCCTCTCTCTCTCTGCCGTAGCTCTATTCTGTTACACTCTCCTGCAGTCTTTTCCACACGCCGCCATTGAAAGCGGCGAGCGTTCGAGGGAATTCTGTATGGATGCCTTTCCCCCACTTCGACCCTCCTTGCCATTCAACGTTCCTGTATCTCTCAGCATCCAACCCCTTTCCTCCCCTTCGCCATCATACGAGTCTCACACACCGCTCGTTTCTATGACTGTGATTACCGCAGAGCACACGCCCCAGTTAACTCGACCAAATACTTACTTTGCACCGTGAGAAATATATGGAGACAGAGCCAGAGAGAGAGAGGGAGGGGGGAGGAGGGGAGGGGGAAGGAAGGTAGCGGGATAGGGAGAGAAATGGAGTGGCAGAGAAAGAGGGGAGCGGAGTCAGAAAGAAAAAAAGTTAAGATAGATGGATGGTTAGATTGAATTATTATATATAGTGTTAAAATGCAATCACGGCAAATAGAAATGAAAACATTATATGTACTATTAAAAATAATACAACATACAACCAGGATAAACAATATGAAACTCAACTCCTAATCACAATTTAACATATAGTGTAGTGGTTGCAATAAAAAGAAAGCTATTCCGTTACTGTACGTGGGAATACCAATTATGAATTTGATTTTGGTAAAAACCCACATGCGAGAAAAAACGCACAGGTAGGGAAGTGTGAAAAACTGGTGAAACCTGCTTTATATCGGCTAAAAATGCAAGTACGTATTGTCAAAACTGCAAAACTTGAATACATGTTATATTGTACGACAAGAAAACTACGCAATGGACGCGATCTGTAAAATAGTTATGTGACAACTCGAACGTCAGAAGTTTCATCATCATGGATATTTGCAAAAAAAAACTTTATAAATATACATGAGCAAAATTCCAAATATCCTGTGAGACAGAGGGAATGGGATAGGAATTGGAAGAGAGAGAGAGAGGGAGTGAGAGAGTAAGAAGAGACAGGGAGAGAGATACGTAGAGAGTTAATCGCAATCTCAGAGATAACTTCCTCCGCTGCTCTCTCCCTCTCTCACGTGAACCGTGACGTCACACTCACCCAATGCCTCGTCCACACGTTGTTCCACATCGCCGGTCCTAATGTGCGGGCGGGATTCATGCTTGCACCTGTGTAAGGCCCCTGGAAAACAAAAGAACATCAAGGTTAACACAAACCGCTCCCTTGAATAAATAAACGTCTAGCTGCTGCCCCTGATAGAGGATGGGGCGTGAGATGGAGGGGATTTTGTAAAGGGTGAGGTAAAATAAGGTGAAGGCAGCGCATATACATACATGCATAATGTGTGTTTATACATATATAGTATGTGTGCGCAATTACATTATGCTCATATGTTTGTATTGTAATATAATGAAGATATTGGTCGATAAGAAAAACAGCACTTATATGTTTATTATAAAATTTAGTGTTGTTCACGGGCGACAACGTGAACCAGTTGGATAAAAAATGGATAGGAAAAAAGCTGGATAAGGAACTTAGCGCCTTGCCTTATCCAAAAGAAGATTTATGCTAACTTAAAATTAAATTTTGCCCCAAAATATTTATTCTGAGTATTGTTTCGTATGTTGCAATATGTATATATCAGATAGTTGCAGACCAATATCATTCGATACCAACGGTGGTACAATATCTTCTTTACTAAGAACACATTATATACTACGCTTTTAGTGAGAAGCGACAGAGAAGGATGCTTTCGCAATTAAATATCTTAATTTAAAGGAGATGTAACGTAAGACTTGTAAAAGGTTGGTATCAAACTTAGAAGTTTATTTGTAGCTGAAAAAATATGCATTTAACAGCAAAATAAAATAAGTAAGCACGTAATTACGGTGTTGCCAATAGCCGTAAAATGTTTATGAAAAATAGAATCGACTATTTAGTTATTTTAAATATAAAAAGAGTAGACCACTCAGCAATTCTTTCGAAGCATGTTCGTTTTCGTTTAAAAAACAATTAAACTAACCATCTTTTTGAGTGGGTTAGGGCCAATGAACAAAAAATCGGTTAATTCTATTCTAATGAAAAACGTCGCCAGTGTAAACACGAATGTAGAAGGGACGTGTTATCGCGTCCGTGAAATACATTTAAAAATAAACATTGCCTGCTCTCGGTCGAGAACATCTAATTAACATGGAATTCTTCTTCGAGTATTTTCATTTCATTTCATCTTGTCTCTTCCCCATGTGCAAACTGGACCTTTTGGGGAATGGTTGCATGGAGGAGATAGGGAGGGGAGGGGAGGAGGAATAGGCGGCGGTGGACTTTTATCAAAATCGTTCCCTAATTGAATACTGTCACGAATATGCGTGATACTCCTCCGAGTTTTAAAAAAAAAAGGACAGAGGGGGTGAAGTGGGATGGGGTGAATTGGGAGTGGGACGAGGTCAGAGCAGGGTGAGGATGGAGTAGGCAAGAAGGTGAAGAAAATGCGAGCGAATTGAATGGACGTAAGTTTTGGGAGGAGGAATGGCAGGCGGGAAGAAAGGGGCGTCTGGGCAACAATGATCGCCCGGGGAACGAGGGAGAAAAAGAAGGGAATGTATAAGAAAAAAAGGGGAGTTCTATTCTAGGAAGAAACTGAGGGGGAGGGAGAGGAGGGAGGGAGGGGGTGAAATCGAAAGAAAATATATATGGAGCCGGGAGATAAGTTATTCATTGCGTTCGTGGATTCAAAAAAAAAAGGAAGACAAATTGATGGCAGAAGGGAACAGATTGGACGAGGAGAATTAGCTTGTGTGCGGAGTGAATGAAAAAAAGGAAGGATGAATGAGGCCCTTTTCTTTTCCATTCGACAAAAGGAATTCTTCCATTCGAAGCGACGGTAAAGGATAACGACAGCTCCTCGCGAGGGTTATTGACGAGGCATTTGCTGACGAAACGATGGTGATTAATACTAATTTTATCGACACGTGGATGATTAATGTGCGCGAATGATCCTATTTCTTAATTCTATACCGCTTTATTTCCTCGTTAATCAAAATTAAATCGGGCAGCTCGCGAAAATGTATCGCACCTAGAGTTTATTCCAATACCATTTGGGATTATTGGAAAGAGTACATTGTTTCGAGTCCGACGAACTCTGTCGACTTCATATCGCACGAGAAGGGTGTTGAAGGGATTTTAAATTATACAGGTTTGAAATGTTTGCTTAATTTGTCCGATGCGTAAAGAAAATATTCCCATAATTGAGTTAGATTCGTTGCTACCAGCTTTCTGGTGTCGAAATTTTTCGGTTAAATGTACAGCTTTGAATAAGGATTCCCAAAAATATTAATTGGAGAAATATTTTTTAAAACCGTCATTATTGTACAGAAGAGTTTTCTGATATAATAAATCCAGTTTTCATGAAGAGTTTAAAAATATTAATCTACGATAGTTTCACGGAATTTTGGGAGTGAAAACATCGCAAAGAGTCTGAACAAATATTAACGATATTTGCCCGTAATTCTCTGAGACAAATCTTTAAAGTTTTTTTTTCCAGAGTAATAAATTAAATTTCTTCATAAAGACAGCCAATCAAAAGTGTTGTATGGATCCATGGCGTTCGATGAAACACGTGAAAAATCGGGAATAGAATGCTTAAATTTCTCCGTTCTTCATCGCGAAGATTTTTGCGAATATATCTCTTTAAATATAATTCAAGGAAACACTTTCCGTGCTTTATCGTTAAATATATTAATTAGACGTACAACAAATTCCGAAATTTCCACAAGAAAATTAAAAATGTTTAATTTTTCATTTTCCTCACCATTGTGTTAAATGTGTTTACACAATAAAACACAGTTCTCATAAAATTTGTTAATAAAAGTTTTTCTTTCATGCGAAGTAAATTCCGGGTACCAGCGTAAACATAGGTCATTATTTATAACATGCTGTTAATAAAAAGACAAGATAATAACAAGAATAAATAAGCTTTACCCAAGACGAATTGATTTTAGTTTCTCAGTATTCCGCGAATAACTTCCGTCGCTCTGAGAGGCTTCGGTGAATCACTCGTCCCGTGTGACTGCGCCATATTATCTATCTCTTTATTATTCCAATTTTCTTTGTCCCTATCTCTCTCCATCTCGAAGTCGCATATGACCACCTTCCACGAGAGAGGAAAAGTAGCAAACTTTACTTGAGATATATCCAATGGCGTAGCAGAATCATTCTGAGCCCCCCCCCCCCCCCCCCCCCCTCCCCAAGGGCGGATCCAGACTTCATCCAGGGGGGGGTAAATTTAGGAGTCAAGAAAATAAATTTTTGGAACTACCTTCTTTAATATATGCTAGCAGCCCGCTGCAGCTATGCTTGCAAATAATCTAAATAGTTCGGCCTTAGGTTACATCTTCTTTGTTCCTTATTAATTTGACGTGATTCCCTATTTCTTTGTGTTTCTTTTACTCTCCGCTCCTCATCTACATGGGCAATCCTATGAGCTTCCGCATCTCTTTCTCTCTCTTTCCTACGATACCCTTCCTTTGATCTCTGGCTTCTCTTCATTTCTCTGGCAGCTGCAGCTGGGCTAATAGCTCTCCTTTTCACTGGTCTACCCCTTGGCATTTTTCAATTTTCTGCGATTTTACAGCAATATATTAAAGCAATTACGTGATCACAATGTCACAGAGTTACTCAGTGCTAGTTTAATATCGCGGTATATTCAAAGGAGAAAATTTTTTAATTCTGCCTTACCTTAGTTCCAATGATTATCGTTGCACCCTTATAGACTAACTCACAAACAGTTGCTTTCCTTTAAGTGTCTATCAACAACTGCTTTTAACTTCTTACAGGACCTACTATACAGGCGAAGTCAATGCAAGCGTTTATTTAGATTATCAATGAAGAGAAGATAACAATAACGCTTTTATTACATGTATTGGAAGGTTTAATTGGCCTTAAATAAATCGGAGGGAACAATGAGAATCTCCTTGGCAACGCCCGGAATGAGTACGAAAAATACGCAAAATTTCGAAAAAGAATGCGTATTTCTGAAAACTTCGACCGCGTAACATGTAAACATCACAAGAATAAGATAGTATAGAGCTTTATCCGTCGAATAAAGCAAAAAAGAAGAAAATCGGGCCATATTTACATATTTTAACGAATGAAGGAAAAAAACCTTGCACTCTGAAAAATCGAAAATCCCGTTTAAACTTATGGGAAAATATAATTGTCTCCTGGATTCGAACCCGGGACGCTTCAGCAACCGAAAATATTTTTCCAGGGTCCTCATAGCCAGTAGAAACAAATTGTCGTTTACCGCATATCTTTACGACGAACAGTTCTTGAGAAATACGCCGATATAATTATGAGAGGCTTCATACGCACGGACGGATGGACGCAGCTTCACTACGCGCATAATATAGGTATATGATTTTAATATCATCGGCGGATTCAAGGGGGGTAAATAATCCCCCCTTGAATCCGCCGATGACTCTACTGGACAAAATGAAACTCGCTTGAAACGAAGGACGATATTTAAAGAGTAATTTTTTCGAGAGTTTGGAAATTCTAGGGGTAATTACCCCTTTACCCCCCCCCCCCTTGAATCCGCCGATGCCCCCCCCCCCCCTGCCACGGATAACAAGTAGAAATAACACACTTTAATTATACAGTATAAATTATGCGATTTTCATATCCATTACTATATTATTTCAATTTTAATGAGTAAAATTTTAAAAATAAACAGACTTTTAAAGGCAAATATATATATAAAAAAATACATACATGAGAATCTTTTTATTTTTCATTCTCACGTGAAAAAAAATTCCATTTGAACATAATTTATAGCAGTAAAGTAAAGAAATTTCATCTCTAGGTATTTTTTGCTCTGTATGAGTTGTTTCATAATAGTAATCGACACTGAAATATCTCCCGTCTGTCGGGAAAGGACCGTTCGGTTTGTAGGATCCATAGCTCAAAATAACTGTTTTATTTTTGGGACAATCAATATTTTCATAAAATATTCCTCTATCCGAAGGATACTGGAAAACCGATTTACCAAAGTCTAAGGAACACCTTGCCTCTGAAAATTCCTCACTCTCTACCATTACATCAACGTTTTCACGAGGAATACAATTAGACCTACTCATTATTAAACTAGTTTCATCACTAAACTGTACGTTACTCAGAGTCTTGCATACATCTTCAGTGTCACTGCAATGTTTTACTCTGGACGCTAACGAACTACTCTTAGTTTAAAAAAAACTTGTCAGTAATATCGCATTCTTTTGAAGGAAACGTTCACATTCTCATTTTAATTTACGCTTTTGAGCACTACTTAGCTGAGTTGACTTAGATACCTTAAAATATAAGGGTCATCAAATTTTATGTGTTAATTTAAAAGTGAAAATATTTCAATAAAACACACTATAATTACTTCACAGCTTAACTTACTAGCAAGAATGAGAAAATCACAAATCAATGCAGACACTAACTTATTGTTTTTTTGCCGCCATGGTAACGCTCAAATTCACCTAAATGCAACTACTGGAATAAAAGGGCAGCGAAGTCCGTAAGAAGCAAAGTTTTCGCTAAGACTGAATCCAGGGATGCTAGTGGAGTCTCCATTCCGTCACTCACTCCAAGTCCGTTCTCATAACATTGGTCAAGATCTTTCATCGTTAATACCTTTGTATACGTGTGTACTCTAGACACTAATATTACGTGGCATATACGTACCGACGTTCCGAGTGTAACATAGAAATGCTTTATGCAAACGGTTCTGTTCTACGTATAGCATTTTGTAAACGGACTGCAGGCGTAGGTCCTGTGTTTTTATTCTTAGCCATGATTACTAACAGTCCAAACGGCTCTTCCTCATGCGAGCAGCATTATCAATTGGTTCTATTCATAAGAGGAAAAACAGGTGGTGTCCCTATACTTTCATATAGTTCATGCAGGGCCGGCTTGAAGCAAGTGCCATCTGTGTGACTGCACACTGTGCAGTGCACAGGGCCCCGCGCGGTCTGCTTTCACATCGAAATATTACAGACAGGCAGACGCCAAAGTGAAACTATAAGCGCATTTATTTTTAATCACTGCAAAAAGAATAAAATTAATTCTATTGATTGTACCTGCCGAAATCGCATATTAAATTCTAACGTATTTTAAAATGCAATATTATGTTCTTTGTAAGTAACTGTTAACCCAAAAATTTTGTAATATATAACTTTTGGCCTCTTGCCTTTCCAGATGGAAATCAGCGATGAATGCAGTGCCAAATCAAGCCTTCGGATAGACTGCAAGTCGCATCGGAGGTTACGCGTCGAAGCAAGGACTGCTGAGCGTCCAAAGGATTCGCCGATGGAATAAATTTTCCCTAAGGTCAGTAATTAATCGACGCAGATGGCACTCCCACCGATGGACGACGGGCGATGCTCTGGCCACAGCGAAGGGTTGAAGAAAATTTCTGTACCACTAACCTTTACTAACTAACGCTTTAACTAACTTAGAGTAGCATTGTTTTAAAGCCGACGCAACAGAACATCTGCATGCGTCAGTCACTTTCGTATTTCGTGTTTTCTAGGCGCGAATTGTTTTCGTGTTAGGAACGTTAGGAAATACTATTTAGGGAAAATGAAACGCATAATTCTGATTTTCTTCTTGTTAGTTAATCAGTTAGTTAGTTTTTACACACTAATAACTAACACTTCTGCATTTCTCATCCAATGTCTGTTTGGTTTCACACCGCAAATGGGAGCCCATTGCCAAGATAACTGAATCGCTATGCATAAGGAGAAAGGTAATTATATTTTTATTGATATGTTTTCGTTTATTCTATACCAAATTTTCTTTACAAAATAAAACGAGTCGTATTGTGCTGTTTTCCAGTAATCCTTTCAAGTGGCGGAGCCGCGAATGTTCACAACTTTTTCATCTACTTGAGGCGGAAGCTTTTCCTATTGTGGACGGTATGGAAGCAGGTGAGACTTTCATAAGTTTATTTGAATTTTATTGTAATTTATGGAATTTTTGGGATTCCTTTCTGACGGGAGCATGTAAAAAATTAGGACGTCCGAAAAAATGAGGACGTATGGTATAGTCCTAACAACTATTATATATCGAAAACTATTTTTATTTTCTAGATCAGGGTTTCCCACACTGGGGTACGAGTACCCCTGGGAGTACTTTTAAGGGCTTGGAAGGGTACTTGAGGAAATTTTCGTAATGGCTGATATTATGACATTGGACACTACAAATCAGCTTTGTTCACTTTGATCATTTGGAATAAATTACGGAACAATTACGGCAATATTTTCCAACGGACTATTCTAATAATTGGGTGCGCAGTGTAAGGATTTTTCGATTCCACGTCTAACAGGAAAAGCACAAGAAAGCTTCAAAGATATTTCTACTGACGGTACTTGAAAATTAAATTCTCGAAGGTATCTTTGATTGCTTTCGGGGAAAATTTTTCAAACGAGTACGGAGTAGTGGCTACAAAAGTAATCAAAATATTGATTCCTTTCCCCACAACGTGGATGTGCTAGTCTGGATTTTCGCCTGTGAGTTTAATTAAGACAACAAATCGCCAGAAATTGCATGTTGAATCTTACTTACGATTGAGGTTTTCTTCGATAGAGTCAATGATTAACTCTTTATATCATGCAGAACAGGCACATTCATCTCAATAATTGTCATTTATTATTTGTAACCTCGTTAGTTTTTAAACAAGTCTATTTTTGTAATACGTGTCGTATTATTTTATAAAGGGGCACTTAAATTGATTGATTGAGTTCTAAGGGGTACGCGAACAAAAAAGTTTTGGAAACCCTGTTCTAGATCATTCAATTATTTTTATTTTGGATTGTTTTTCTTTTTACTTTTTAGTGCACACATTGGCGATTTCACCATAACTAACATAATAAATCTTATTGAATTATATTATTCTGCTTTTAATCAAAGTTTTAAAATTTAGCTTTCGCAAATATTGTCCTCAAAGAACTTTAAAAATTTCAGTAATTTTAGTCTGTGTGACTTTGGTAACAAATATAAATGAATGACTGAATATTTCTTTATTTTCGTCGTATTATTTGTCGTACCCAAGAAATTGCTTTAACATAAAATACAACGAGTAAATGTCTTGAATATGTGGACAGACGATGATACGAGCTTATAATCTCAGTCGATCATAAGAAATTACACCAAACTAGCGTAAGTGCCAGTTGAATTTCAACGGATTTAGTTAATCTAAAACTTCGACCGTTACAAGGTAATGTAAACAAGAATAAGATAATACACAGTTTTACCCGTCGAATAAAGCAAAAATGAATAAAATCTGTCCATATTTAGGCAATTTGATGAATGAAGGAAAACACCTTGCACTCTGAATAATCGAAAATTACGTGTAAACTTGTGGGGAAATAATTATTGAATTAAGTGTCCCTCTTCCCGATTTTTATCGCCACATAGCCTATGTTACCCGCAGGGTAAAATTATATACCTATGCGAAGTTTCGTGACGATGTCTTCAAAGGTGTGGAAATCACAATTTTTGGAAAATCTACGTCTAATTATTTAAGTTACCTGAATTTAACACAGAACACAGTCTAAGTAATAAAAAACCTGTGGTATTTCTTACGTGTCATTGAAAATTTTTTATTCGTGTTGGATCCCACGCAAACACTTTACACCGTGCCCCGCTATTTACCAAGCCGGCCCTGAGTTAAAGCATCTTGTCTTTCATCTCCCTCTTAATATTTTTCTTTGCCCGTGAGGCCGTTTAGCCGTGGTTCGCTTTGTGCCCCCTTCGGCCCTGGGCCCTCCCGCCATGCGGGGGTGTCCGCTACGCCACTGGATGCATCTTAAACTCTTTCTCTCCTCCTTCGCAAAAGTGTCTTCGTAATTGATATCAAATCCCCTGAGATTTGTTAAAAATGCCTTTAGGCTACTTTCTTGAACAAGATGCCATTGGTAAGAGGAAAAACAAATTCTATTACGAATACGTTTGAACGGTGAAAAAGTGCGAAAGAGAATAAAATGACCGAATAATGAGCGACAAACAATTTTTCTTTTTCTCCATTTTTCATTCTCGAAGTGCACGATGCATCACTGTGTAGAACATGTGCGATGATGATGATGATGATAGAGATTTTCTATAGAAAATTCACTTAAAGGCTTTTTTCTCCGGTGACGGCGGCCACCCATGAAATCCACTTAAGTTTATTACGAGTTCATTAGCCTACATTCCTTTAATATAAAACTCATCTAGTCTGATCTGAATTTGTAATGAAGTAATTCATCTAGTATCTCTCGAAATTTCCTCGTGTACATGAAATCCTTGTAATTTTTTTTACAGAAGATGCGAAACAATATCTGATGCTTCACCGCGTTTCTCGCTGCGAAAAAATCCCACGATAAAAAGATAATAAAGACCGCACTCGTGGGGAAAATGAATTTTACAGACGTTGTCATTTCCGGAGTGCCGTCGAAGGACAATACGTCGAGAGAAATTTCCGTCACACTCGTCACGGGTGCCGTCAGAAAATCAGTCAGGATTCGAAACGTGACGCGGAAAAGCTAACAGGGACGCCGTCTATCCCAGTCTTACGGGGAGAATTTTAGGAATGCACGCTACGTAGCACTCGGGATCGAAATAAGCATTTCCATCGCAATATCGTTCTCCTTTCGAACGAAATACCCAGTTGCTCGGGATTATTTCCTTTGAAGCGAGGAGCGTTGCTTTCTGGTTTTCTGGAAGGAAACGTAAACAAACGTATTTCTCTCCGCGTGTGTTTGCGCTACGTAAGCTCTTCGTACCTGATCCCAATCGCCTTTTTTAAAAAAAAAGAAAGAAATCCTCCGTCCAATCTAGTTCGCCTCACATAATTCAGCTTTATCGCGGCGTCTGCGGAAAAATAACACGTAAACCAGAAGGACGCATGCCGCAAGATAAAATGAGATAAAAATCGATCGGATGCACAAGCAGACACACACACAGACACACAAAGACACGTCCGCATGTACACAGAACTCGAGGCCTCATGAAACGTGATCACGGTGCGGGCGATAAAAAGAAAAACGGACAAAGAAACTGAAAATTGGAATTTAAAATTGCATTGGAATGAGAGAAAGAGGGGAATAGAGATAATAGGAGGAGGAATTGGGGGGTCGCGCTTCTTCCTACTCTGCCCCATCAGAGTTCAGATATTATTTAAGGTCATTAGGACCAAACTTTACTCTTTATTATGTAAATTTTCAAATGATTAGGATTAAAGTTTGATTTTATTTGTCCATTTCGATATGATTTAAATTCAAGTCAAACTTCGTTATAGATATCGATTAGTGTCGATTTTTCCATGGGTCGAATTAGAAGTTTCTTCTCGTCCATACTCTTTCGTGTCTACGTAGAGATATATAACTCGAATTTTCGCATATTCGAGCTGTTTCGCCGGCCGGGTTAGACTGGTAGGCAGTGCGCCTGCCTTCTTAACCCAAAGGTCGCGGGTTCGAATCCCGCTTCGGGCATGGATGTTGTGATGTATGTTGATTTTCTCTAAGAGAATTTGACGGTGCAAAATAACCTTAGCTGTTGACGCACCTAAAACCTAATTACTACTACTACTCGAACTGTTTCTGTTTTCTCTTGACGTTTCAAAGTATTTCATGCTTGAAATAGTATTATATGACGTAGAGTTATATGTAAGACTATATCATGGCTCAAAAAGCCGAATATACTAGAACTAGGAAGAACCGCAGTGTAGGTGAATAACAAAGAATTTAATTAAAGTCATTCAAATTTTTAAAGCGATCTTATAAATTAACGTGCGCTTTCGAACAGTTGGGTCCTGATCAAATACAGTATAGAACCATTTATTTGGCTAGCATGAGATACGGGGATATCCGGTTATCTGGAGTTTCCGGTTATCTGGAATATATACTAATAAACAATGATCGGAAAGAGCTAGAACTCACTGGAACGGTGTCCTGGTCCGTCGCATATGTCGATAATATCGTTCCGTCTCGTCAAACATTTACTAATACTGTTTTTTTAACTTCATCCAATAAAAATGATATAAAAATGTTTCCTTACTTTTCTTCATCGTAGTACATAAGAAATAAATCAAAATTTAACTCTACTGTAAATGTTCTATCAGTTATTTCGCGTCCACTGCTTTCAGTTCCACTACCAGAACGTGCGTTCCGTTTCGTAATACTTTCCATTTCGAGCACTATTATATTACATACTTGTACAGTTGAACCCCCCTAATCCGGCAACCTTGGGACCTGACCGAGGCCAGATTAGGGAATTTGCCGGTTTACGGGAGGTACCTAATCCTAAAGTTAAGCCTAGCCCGTCTTCATGATATTACACGTTGTAATATGGTAAATATTAAAGTAAATGCACAGAATGTTATTTAAACATAAGCAACAATAATAAGGTAATAAAAACTATTTAAAAAGTTTTAATAGCAGGATAACTGAATTTCCGGATAAATGGAATCCGGATAAAAGGTTCTATACTGTATGTCGTTCAAGGTAGATGCTTAATCCGATAGAAAGATTTGGTTTAGGGAGGCGTATGAGAGTCCTTGAAGAGCCTCATGCAGTTCAGGAGCCGCATGCAGGGCCCGGGAGAGGGGGGGGGGGCTGTGAAAATAACCGGGGACCGGTCTTAAAGGGGGCCCGTTCTTAGGCAAAAGTTTCCTGTGAAGATGAAACACAATACCTTAAAGGGGACCCGGGAGCGGAAAAAGCACCGGGGTCCGGAATTTCTCTCCGGGACCCTGGCCGCATGATGCCGACCCCAGGAATAAACAGTCTCGATTTCGCAATAACGAAGGCGTTTGTTCGGTACCTCTCCCGTATACGTAAACACCCTCTTTTACGTTCCTTATTTTTCATTTTCCTTTCTCGCAACAAATATCGTCTCCCTTATAATCTCCCTACTTCTCTTTCCACCCTATCCCTACTTTCTCCCTCCTCACACCTATTTTTTCCTCCCAAACTACCTCTTCTCAAACTCCATCTAGATCACTCATTTATTCCTTCACTTGCCTTTTTTTTTATCTCTTACTCCCAAACCCTCGCGTCTACCTTTCTCTCCCTCCGATTCCGTCTTACTTTCTCTTCCTCCTTCCAGCGGCAATCATGATCGACGGAGGAGTCTTGGAAACGCGTTCGAAAGGTGTTTGTGTTTTATTTATTTGATTCCTGCCAAAAAAAGGTAATTGGGCTTTAAGAATGAAGCAGCGAGAAGATCTATATAGGTGTAAATGTTAGAGAGTGAGGGAAAAAGAGGGATTGATAGGAAAAGGCGAGAGAGAGAGAAGAAATTGAAATTAGGGAGGTCGTGTTTCAGTTTTATACTAATCGATCATTCCGATCGTGTCTGTCGGATGGAGATGGAAGGAAGAGGATTGAGGAGGAGATGCTCAGTCGGGATCCACTCCCCTTCCCCCCTCCTCCTCCCACCTTCTCCCCCCCTCAAATCTCCCCGCATACCCCTCCTACTCCTCTCCTTTCTCTTTTCTCCCAGGAGTTTTTAACGTGAAAAAATAAAGAAATGATTCCGTCTCTTACCTAAGTGGGAAAAGGCGATGTTTTCGTGCGAGGGAGTGTCAAGAAACGCCTAGTCGAAACGTGGCGAATCGTGTATTGTGTTTTTTTTTTCGGATGGAGTTAATTTAAAAAGAAGATGACAACTGGCCTGTCTGTTGATCACCAAGTTGAATTTTTTAAGTTCAACCTTGATGGATGATGTCGATCATTCAAATATAAAATTATTCGATTTTCTTAAGCATGGACATGAAATATATATATATACACACACACACACACACAATTAATGAGTTATTACTCGAATAATAATCTGATTTCTAATTGCATGGAACTATTTGCTGAACAAGTTAAAATAAGCGAAAGTTGCTGTGTTAAGAACACATTAAACAGTTGAATCTTATCCTTTAATTTTGCCGTAGCTTGTGCATATATGATGTAGGTTACTGCATGTATATTATTTTGTACGAGTGGAAGTCCTTATTTCAACCAGTTTTATTTTAGGTTCACTTGCTGCTACTTGAAAGGAAAAATTAATCCGGGTCGTAGAAAAGTGCATGGTAACTTTCGGCCAATGAGATCTTCTTAAACTATGCGCGTGATACGCTCATATACACTTGGTCATTTAAAAAAAACAAATAAAAACAATATCGAAAGGCCGAATTCGTGGAAACGATCATCGAAGCCCCACGTAGATTGAAGGATGGATACAATACACTCCGGAAGACGACGATTTTCTTCCGTATGGAGATTTTCCCTTCCGAGAAAGACAAATTGATGTTTTAGAAGAAACCGACTTTCGCGTGGCCGGGAGTAATATTAAGGCCGCGAGAGGACATTTATTTACACTCCGTGCAAAGGTGCAATTCACGGACGATATTCCTGGAGACGTAAAATATGTGGTTCCATCAGTTTCGAAACAATTCCGCGGATTTCGATTTCCGTGAAGTCGCATATTTTATTTCCACAGAAATTCGAAATAGATCTCATCCCATTGCTCTTCTCCGCGTGATTATTATTTCCGATTTTTTTCTCGTATACATTCCCGCTTCGCGTGTGTTTGACAGGCGGGCATTATATACGTAAATTTCGTAGCCATGGGAAAATAACGGCATCTTTCCCCGCGTCCTTCCCACGCTTCGCATGACCATGCCACTCACACGCACGCAAGCAGATATATATATGGCAACATGAAAAAAAACCCTCCGCGACACAAGCAGCACCACGTGAAAAATAGACCTAACAAAAAAACTCATTAGGGAAAGATTCTTTCAACCGAAAGCTACAAAAGAATACGGATTATCATAATTGCAATGCGCAGGTTGGTGAAATCGTTTCGTTTTTGTTTTTTTCTCCTCCCCCTTCGTCCCTTGTTGTTTTGGATTTTTTTACTGTCGCCCACGCTAATCAAGTGGGCTAAAAAAATGGATGAAAAGGGACGGAAATCTCCCCTAGCGTACCTGGAGAAAGAAGTCCCAAAAAAATAATAAATAAATTAAAAAAAGCGATTCAATCTCCCACGCATTCCATTAGACTCTGCCATTACAATCACTTTGCATACTCCCACTCACAGAGAAAAGGGATATCGGTATTAAAACGAAGATAAATTTTTTAAAATGTGTTGGGAGAAAAAGAGAAGTTAATACGAACGCGATAATAAACAAAAAGAGGCGTCATAATAATAAGAATCGGATGATAGAGTCTGTAATTAAAAAATTGAATATTTACAGTGGATCTTGCTTGACATTATCAATGCTTACTATTTTCAGCCGATGGTGTAAATCAAAAGGGAAAATTTAAAGCAAAATCCAGTGTAAGAGAACCTGCCGTTTACTGTCCTCTAGGTTATCAATTTCCTCGAATTTTATGAGATCATGTCAAGTGGTATCTAGCGAATATGTAAAAGTTATGCTTATGAAAGGATAAAAAGAGAAATTAACGCAAATGCGAAACAAAAAAGGCGAGAATAGAATTTAATAAGACGACATTTACAAAATAAGAGCGAGTATACGATAAAAATTGTGTTGGTATGGTGGGAACATTCACGTCAATTACCTTCGGGTCACCAGGTAACTGGGACGTGTAGGGCGGGAAATGGCCTTTAAATATATAACCACTTCTACCTCCCTCTCTCTCTCTCTCTGTGCCCTTCCACCCTCTCTCGCCGCTGACTCCTCCCCCCTCCCATCCTCTCTCCTTTCCCTCCTCCTCCTTCCCCTCTCCTCACAACGCCCACGTTTAGCTACTCCGACTCACGTCCCGCCCACGTTGCTCAAGTCCTCTGGGGTCCCTCCCACTTGCAAACCTTCCCCCTTCTATCCTTCCTCTCTCTCTCTCCTCCCTCTCTTTATCTCCCTTTCCCTTACCTCTCGCGAGTGTTTCAATTCCAAAAACCTTTAAAATCTCACATCTCTTGATGCATAACATAGACATGATTCAACCTTAACTTCTCGCTTTAAAACCATTCAAGTTTATCCCTTGCGGAACAAAAGAGCATTTAAACAGACGTCCCATCCTTCCCGAAAACCCCATCCAAGGCTAAACAGACTATCTTTCCCCGAAAGACCCTCTTTATCCATCTATCTCTCCCTCCCTCCCTCAATTTCCATCTCTCTCTCTCTCTTCCTCTTCATCCTGTTCGTACCAATTCCTGTTTTCCCCTCTCTTCCTCCGTCTTCATCCTTTTTTAGTTATTCCATTTCGTATCGATTTCTCTCTCCATTTCTTGTCTTCCGTCCTTCCATCAAATTCTCCCTGGCTCCTTTTCTTAATTTCTCCTCTCCCTCTATCTCTCGTCCTTGCCTATCGCTCCATCTCTTCAGCGTTTAATTCCTCAACTCTTCGTCTGGTGTGATATAAGAGAGAAGTGATGCTCTGATGTTTATTTCTCACTAATAAATATCGTCATATGCCTACTTTTCTATTTATCTTAATATTTTACCGCATACTTTTTCTCCGTTCCATTTTCCACTCTCTGTTTGAATCGATATCTCTCTCTCCCCCCGACCTCTCCATCTTCCTCTCCTCTCTCTTCCTCTCTCTTTCCCTATTTAATCTCTCTCTCTCTCTCTCCCCCTCTCTTCATTTTCTTCACTTCCATGACGCTTTTTACATCCACTCCTCCACTATATCCCCTTCTCTTAACCATATAACGCCTTTAGTAGAGTGTATACACACAGAGGGACTGCCTTGCTGGCCTTTACTCACCGCATACACACACGCACGCACGCACGCATACACACACACACGTCAGAGTTCCAGGGTGAAAGCACCTGCTTCCCGCCCGTCTCCGTCGCACACAGCCTCCTCTCTCTCTCCTTTACCTTCCTCTCTCTCTCTCTCTTTCCTTCCTTCCTCCCTCTCCTAACCCCTATCTTCCCTCCCCTCCCTTCCGCCTTGCTCCTCCTCCTCGCCCTCCCCTTCGCCCCTTCCTACACCAGGGGGGTCCTCTTATCGTCCTCGTTAAGGGCCGGAGTGAACTAAGCCATTTACCCTAATTACCGCGGCACTCTCCAGACCCATGGACCACGACCTGTGTGTCGCCCTCCTCCCTTACCTCTTTCTCTCGCTCCTTCCCCTCTCTCCCACTCTCTCTCTCCTTCCTCCACCTCTCCTTTCCCCCTCTCTCTCTCCAACTCACCCTCTCTCCTTCACACTCGCTTCTCCACCTCGCTTCGCCGCTCCTTACCTTCCAGCCTTCGCCTCCTCCTTCCATCGCTCTGTCACCTCGCGCATTTCCCTCTCTCTCTCTCTCTCCATCTCTCTCTCTCCCTATCTCCTGGCTTCATGGTATCCCTTGTTTAAGGACATCAATTCTTGCCGGAAGTTTCCCTCCCATTTCCCATGCCGCACTCCTTTCCCTCATTGTGGCGTCCATTCCTTCTTTCCTCTTTCAATTTATCGCCACTTCTGCCTCACTTTCTTCCCTCTTTCTTCCATTCTCTCTCCCTCTCTGTTTTCTCTCTCTCTCTCTCTCTCAACATCTCTTTTTAATCTTTCCTCTCTCAGTGGGGATCCCCACTAGAGATCTGCACGGATACAGATTTCCGTATCTGCACCCGACCCGTACCCGCAGGCTACATAGCCGTATCCGAACCGTACCCGAAAAAAATTCTAAATTACGCGACCCGACCCGCACGAATAAATTGTCCGACCCGACCCGACCCGCAAGCAGAAGTCGCATCCGCAGGCAAAAATTATCTGGAGCGACATCTACGAACCAAAACCCAAAAATTCGAAAGAAAATGACTACTCTCAGCGGAACACGTCAATGGCCTTCTCTTAATCCATAGAATGTTTTGGAAATAAGACAAATAGCTCCCGAAGAAAGTCGCGTCCCTCGAAAGGTAAGAGGGAGGGTCAAAAGAGATCCAAAGCCTTTAGTCTTATCGGCTTGGACGTGGTAGTAGAAGGGTGCAACCAACGTAATTATTTTTTTCTCATACTCAAGACACTGAATTTAGAGTTTAGCACGGACACTGATTTTCCTATCCGCACCCGCTCCGCAGGTTATATATCTGAATCCGACCCGCATCCGCAAAAATGTCACGGATAATCCGCGGGTCGGATCGGATAAATTGCGGATATGCAGATCTCTAATCCCCACTCTCTTTATTTATTTTTCTCGCTCTCTTTCACTCCTTTCGGTCTCCATTCTTCCCCTCAACCTTCTTGCTTCGTGTCTCTCTCTCTCTCTTTACCCCCTCCATTTATCTTCCTACTCCTCTTATTCCAATTTCCTCACTTCCTCTCAAGTGTGACGGTTTCCCCCCTTTTCATTGTCTCCCAATTCCTCTCTCATCTTTCGGATCTTGTTTTCCCGCTCAAAATAAGACAACCGTTTTATTCCGCCCATTATAACAATCTATTTCCCCCCCCCCCCCCCCAATGGTTCCCTCTTCTGCTTTGCCCCGTTTTCCTCCAATTATCATCTTCCAGTCTTGTTTCTCTACTCTCCTATTATCCTTCCACTTCTTCCCTTTCCTCGTTCCCATTCTTCCGTTTGTCGTCTTCCCTTCGTTTTCTACTCCTCGTCTTCCCCTTTAAATGTATCCATTTTCCCTTCGGTTGCACGCGTATCTGTCTTGCGCCATCCTCTTTAATTTCTTCATCCGAGGGGATTCTCCTTTTAACCTCTCCCTATTTATCCCTCTCTTTATACTACATATTTCGCTCTTTAATTCATCTTTTAATCTTCTCTTCTTTGGAGTAGCTGTTAAGAGGAACCCGATATTCTAATTTTTCCATCAATGAAGACCGTTTTCTTTCTTTCTGTTTCCGCATAAAGAAACCTCCTTTTCCCTCCTTATTTGTTCTCAAACATCGCAACATTTCTTTTTCATCTCTTTTCCTCTGTTCTTTTTAGAGTTCGTATCCACCCATGGGGTTTGTATACATTTTCTTTTTAATGCTGCCTTTGAATTTCTTTCCGTCTCTTCACGCATCGTCAAATTTATTATCTTCTCTTCTAATAAATACTTATTCTTCTGCGTTTCCTTTTCTCTTTTTATTATTAATTCTTAATTTGCAGTATTATCTCAACAGATTTTACACAAGTTCTTCCATGCATACGAGCCTCATCTGAGAGCGCTCGTTTTAATTCATATATGCAGTATTTGAGTGAATATTTTGGGTAAAATAAACACTGCGATGTTATCATGGATTGATGTAATATCTAATTGAATAATATCTCAAAAAAAGTCTTTTTATTTTTATTAATAAGACAGCAAACGCCATAGCAGGACAAGACTTCACGAAAGATGACGGTACATTTTATTCTGACAAATCACCTAAAGAATTCATGACCTCGAATACTTTAGATACGACTATCATAACAGTTTGGCCACCGTATTCATTTATCGTTTACCAAGTGAACTATTACGTTTGGCATTAACTGAATGTCTTATCATAATAAATTTGTCCTTTCGAAATCATCAGGAAAAGCATATGACGCTAGGCCAATGACATCTCAGGATAACTTAAGTTATTGATCAAAGAAAGCGCTTATAGATTGTCATCCGAAAATATGGCAAATTTACACACCAAATAATAAAATCAATAATACAACTAATTAGCAGAGATCGATGTTTTAAAATGTCCCTTATTTATAATCCGATTCATCTAAAATTGCCAAAATTAGAGAATTCCAATTTTAGAATACTCCTTTAAATAAAATGCGGAGGACAAATTTTCCCTCGACCACGTAGCTGCGAGAAGTTGACAAACAGCTATATTTTTATATCGGGCCTATCTATCAGGTCTGTTGTGTTTACGAGTAAATGCTTTTCGCATTTCGAGGAGAAACTCCAACGCGAGTGAATTAGACGGTGTTTCCCCTTTTTTAAATCCTATTTTTATTTCATTGGGTAACTCTTCGATATTTCAACATGGCAAATAAGTTAGGAGGCATAAATCGATTATGAGTAGATTTTACAAACAGTTAAAAAACAAATGCATAAAATGGGAGAGTTAGTTTCTTCCGTAATTTCAAAATCTACCGCCATCAAAAGGGAAGAGGGAGTGGCAATCGTCACAAAAAAAACAGTAACTCGCGCGCGCATGTTTCACCTCGCTTAAGAGGTAAATAATTATCGAGGGGGGGAAAACCATGAGCGAGGTCGGATTTGGAGACGCGTCTCCTTTTGGGGTTTCTTTTTTTTATTTTGACATTGAATGGACGCACCAATTTTGAGCGCAATTGTATCATGTGGGTGCGCTAAACGTGCGAATAACGATCGCGTTTCGTTTTCATTTCATTTTTTCCTTTATTTTTCTGCACGCTTGGTCCGTAGCTAAAAGTTGCCTTGATCGAAAGACTTCGATTTTGGGAGCTCGAAATTTTTCGAAGGTGGAAATTAAATTTCTTGCAGAACCGTTTTCAAAGTATAAATATATTTGTGACAGTTCTCGTAAATGCCAATGTTCGTTTGTGAGCATTTTATATCATAGATATCTCGCTTTCGGATGTTTACTAATGAATGAACCATCAATTCTTCAAAAATTATATTCTTATTTGTTTGGCGTGCAGTGTATGTAATAGGAGGTTGCCGTTTGGACTGTTTCAAAGGTAATCGGTATATAATTCCTCATTTTTGCAATTTACTGATAACAGCTGGATGTCATACCTTATGAGAAGTTTGGCGTTTAATCAAATTAATTCTAAAATGAAAAAGTTTACTCACTAGATTAGACTTCCGAGCTAACCTATTTACAGTTTGGTATTCGGAATTTTCTGTCTAATCTCACTTAATTTTAAGCTCTGCGCTTGATAATTTCTAAAGAATGGTTAATTTTATAACTATTTATTTTAAAAATAGAGCAACAATAAAAAAGAAGATGGCTCATTTGCGAGTGAAACTCTTGCCTGTTTTCATTTGTTTCAGTCGCATCTTCTATATGAAGCATAGAAAATTTACGATTGAACAAAGCATACATTAAATCAATACGAAGGCTAATAAATTAAAATATTAACAACTTAGACGGCACTCAAAAGGTATACGTGAAAATGACGATAGCTGAGCAATGAAACTTCTCTGTGAAACAATACATTACTTTAAGAAATTTATCTAGCTGAATCGGATGGACAAGCTGGAGCAAATAATTGCGAAAGTAATTGCGCCCACTTAATTGATTAACTTTTTATGTAGAGATACTTCTTCGCTTGTCCAACAATTTTAATCGAGCAGAATAAATTTAAAAAACTGATTAATACTTTTCCTATCGATTTTGTAATATCATGATGAAAACGCTTCCTAGAGTGATTTCTATTCCGCCTCTGCGCATACCAAGTCCAAAGGCTGGCATAAAATACCCAGATAACCTTTCACCAGCAACTTTTTATATACCGCGTTATCTGCCGTATAAAATGATCACGAGTAAAGCAATAGCTATCATTCTACTCTCAACCTTTCTCCATCGCGTTCATTCCTTCAGCAAACAAGTCTCCAATGACTCCGAAATTCAGCGTTTTTACAATTTCCATTCTCTTTTCGATGCTCGCAATCGTCAGATGCGAACAAACGTGTGCAACAGACGGCGATTGTCCGAGAAGTTTTGGCGAATCGTTGTCGTTCGAGTGCGTTTCAGGGAATTGCGTGGAACAAGAAACGAACGCAATGGGCAGTCCGCTGAGTGGTCGGTGTCCCATTGGGCACACGTCAACGCCGTTAGGATGTAGGAGAGTTAAACGAGATTAAGGTAGGCGGTCAAGATAACTCATACAGCCGTAAAGTGTTTGGGCATACCAGATGTGCATTTAAATTATAATGAAGGTTGAAGTGCACTGCTCAAAAAATAAGTCCAGAGTCAACATCGCCGATGGGAACGGCTTTGAGAAAGATATGCGCATCTGGGTTAATTGATCGTTATATGGTAAGCTCGATGATTTTTGGAATTATTTATTTTTAAGAAAAATTATTAACCGTGTCATTAGCGGTGTGTGTGAATAGACTCCTTAGCATTCTAATTAAATTTTGTATATTTATGAGTCTTCTATAATCTTTTTTTTTTTTCAAGGCTATTTGAGTTTTCCGATATGAGTAAGAAGGAAAAGGACTCTCGGTGCATTCCGTTGGATATATTACGTTGAAATTATAAAATATTGGAAGAGATTTACTTTTATATTGGAATTTTTGTTCGTTCCAAGTCTTGTAGCACAATCTTTGTATTTATTTTTTAATGCAGAGAAATATATCTTCGATGAAATATGTATTTCGTGAATATTATTTTGTATTACCTTGTACCACTTTGTATGTAACCAATATTGGATTTTCCAGTTAATTGCTTTTTGAATTGACTTGATCTTGAGAAACATCAGAAGAATTTGAAAGGGCCTGCGTCATTGGTCTGAGAAAAAAACGCAGACTTACGCTGGCAAAACTCACAACCTTGTAATGTTTTTCTGCATATCCTATAGATTTATGAAGGTCTTGAATATAAATGTTATACTAGACATTCAGTATACTTAGTAAAACAGGCTATCCAAATAGGCTGACATGATGCGTCCAGTTCGGGTCAATCCAAAATATAAAAACACGTTTAGAGTACTCTATCTGTTCTAATATTTTTGGAATTGCGATCAATAATAAAATTGCCGTGTGAAAGAAGAATGGAATTTACCTCCAGACTCTTGTCATTTTCTCGGCGTTTAATCAAAAAAATCTGATGTGGCCAACACATGACTTTCTCCATATTTGGGTATAGATATTTAAATTATTATGAATAATATTACTAGGAAAATTATTATTTCGTATCATAAAAGAAGACACGTCCTTGTTGCCGTAAATTACGTATATTTTGAATGATTACAGAATTCACCGCTACATGGTGTTGGCGCTGTATACTGGTATTAAGATAAAGCGAAATATATCCGAAATAGATACTTCTACGAAAATTAGTTTCAAACAAAACTTGGAAGAAATATTATTCTCTACAACTTTGGTCCTTACGAAGATTACCAATAACGATGTTTTTAAGGAGATCAATTTTATATAAGATTAGCTTGAGGAAAACAGCTTGTCTCGTTAAATTACCTAATGAAGCCGTATCATCACTTGAAAAGCGGATCTATTTTGAGGTATGTTTATGGAACATCTCGCCTTGCTTCAGCATTTGCTTATTTACGTTCATAAACTCAACCAAAAATATATATCGTGCAATTTCTCTTAGCAAAACAAAGTGAATATAGTTTTTAATGAAGTAAGCTCAGAATCAAAACCGTTTTGCACGGAAACGAAAAAAATTGCCTACGCCGAAACTTTCGATGTTTAGAAGACTGAAATGGGATCAATTTTAATAATAATGAATTTGTCTGTCCAGAATAAAGAAGGACGCATGCATTATTTTATAGAAAAGAAATCAGATAAGTTAGTAAAGAACATTTTCGTGTCTTCTTTAAAACTCTATAACAAAGAAAAATATGATTAGTAATAAACCGAATTAAAAAAAGAGAAATTTACAATGCGGATAGAGTTACCTGGATACAGGGTTTAGCGCTGTTATCCATTGCCCTCAAGGCAAGTTCAATAATTTTATTTTTGAATGGAGAGAGAAAATATTTTGATGACCTTCCTACGCTCTCTAACTAATCGCGGCGCTTCTTAAGTAATCCCCAAGATGTCCTACACGAATGCAGCACGATATTTTACGCTACACGGAAAAAATTTGCTTCTTTCCCGATCAATTTCGGAGGGATAAATGGTCATCGTTAAAGTTAAACGAAAGGAATTCAATCATAAAAAATTCATCCGACGAACGTTTCTTTTCACCTTGTACGGAAAGACGGATTGCCACTCATCGCAAAGATGGCGATGAAAAGAAAGGATTTCGGAGGGCGAAGCGAGCGGAGGAATGACCTCCCAAACACGCAAAGAGGGACAAGAGGGCGACATTTTTTTTTAAAACTTTTTCGTTCTTGCGCAAAGCTCCGCCAATAGGACAGCTTATAGAAAAAAATATGCGTTTATTCTCTTCCCACTCACGTTTCAATGTCCCGATGGGGAACCCAATGGATTCATTGGGAGTTTAAAAAGGCGTTAAAACTGCTCAGGTTTTCGGGTAAAACCTATCAACGAAAGATTACAATGAGCCCATTGCCGTGTGAGAGAAGAATGGAATTTACCTCCAGACTTTTGTCATTTTCTCGGCGTTTAATCAAAAAAATAGAAAATAGGTCACTGGAAAATATAACTGGACGGAATACTGAGGAGAGATCTCATGAACATAGGAGATGTCAGGTTATACGAAGTTTCCCGATATAAGGAGGTTTCCGGATATAAGGGGGTTTCCGGATATCGGAAATCAGGATGATTGACCCTTCAAAGCACACTCCTAGTCTTTTACCACTCCTTAGCTAACTTCCGCCACTCGATCTCGGCTCCATTTCTCCTCGTATCAATCCATATCCCATTCCCCATGATCCCTCTTATCTACTTCTCCTCCCTCGCCATGTCCTACCCTCCTCCTCCTCAATTCTCTCCCTTTTCCATTCCTCTCATCCTCCCTGCCCCCCAACCTAATCTCCATCTCGAATAATTCCAATCGCCCGATGTCGTTTTATTTTATTTTCGTAGGCACATTCGCGGGAGGGCCCAGCGGTGTTAACGCAAAGGGAAGCGGTAAATTAAAAGCGATAGGAGAGGAAGGGAATGGGGGTGAGATTAGAAGAAGGGGTATAAAAAAAGGGATATCTGTTGTTTTGGGGTAGGCTTGGGAGGGTTTTTTTTTTTTAAGAAGATAAATTGGGAGGAGGAAATATTTGCAATAAAACCCCAAAAGCTTCGGCGGGGAGGAAGAGGGGACGAGTAAATCGCTTCGAATTTAAAAATTTCGCCTCTCGTTTTTTTTTCTTATCTTTTCTCCCATTTATCGTCAGTGGATGGCCATCCACCGATCGCTGCGCAAGTTTGTGCACCGTCGCGTGTTTTTTCAAGTATCGCTTACGAACGTTTTTTTTTGCAAGGTTTTGAATTTCGTCGGATCAAAAACAAATCCTAGATTCTTGCTTGTTTACATATGCTAATCCCCCTCTCCTCTTAGTGTTTTTCCGCCACGGCGTGAATTGGTTCGCTAAATTCGGTGTTTGTGTCGTAAACATTTAACAAATGCTCTAGTTGTGAGCATGTAGATCTAGAAAAAGTGTTCCAATCGAAATTACATGGGAGAGACAATGAAAGTATTTCTGAGAGAGATCTGAAAAGTTGCTAATAAAAATAGGTCAAATAGAATAAATAAGGATATTACATTTTGTTCAAGTGTTTTCATTAACCTCCCTGACTTAGCCCAGTATCCACCGCAAATTGTAAGAACACATATCGTCTGGGTTGCTATGCGATGGAGTGGTGTTATGTGTGTTGCAGACATATAGGATAAGTGTGTTGTGTGGGTTGCATGAGTAAAGGATATATGCATAACCAAACGTGCATTTACAAACGAACCACTTTAAATGAAGGATAGTGAATTTATTTCCTTCGTAGTTTTGAAATTTTTATGTCTCCTAGCGATATGTAGGCAGCCTATGGCTCAACTAAAGTATAATATCACTTACTACAAAATTGTAATTTAGGAAGGCAAGTCGGATTTCAGAAAACTTAACTTTTGATAGTAGTTTCTAATGAAACAAGTGGGATATTTTTTGATACGTTCTTGCTCATCATGTGATTATGAAAGATGGAACCAATCAATGAAACGTTACAGAGAAAAAATTAGCGAATAATGCTTCAAGCTATGAATTCTAGAGCTAGGTGTTAGGATCGATAAGAGTCGCGTATCTTACAATTAGGCATTAAACCGTGGTCCCCTATTGGTTTATTTCGGAAATGAAAAAATAGCAACTGTCTCTGAAAACAAAGCTCTAATTTCACAGAATCCAACTTGTCCTTTCCAAATCTAACAGTTTATCATTCCACTCTATTGACCTCCACGTCACCACTAGCAACTCCTCTCCAAGACATCTCACAGCATCCAGACACAACTAAATCGCTAATGTTATCCTACCATCAAATACTTTCTCATTTTAACCACATGCCAATTCAACTCAATCACAAAATTCAACCCCATCCCATTTCAACCCCATTCCAATTCTACATCGTCACTTTTCAAACCCATCCTATTTCAACTAAAGTTATCCCCCCATCCAACCCCTCATTTTAACGACATCTCAATTCAACTCCATCCCATTTCAATCCCATTCCATTTCTACACCGTCACTTTTCAAACGCATGCCATTTCACCTCCATCCAATTTAGAGCCAATCCAATTCCAATCCCACTCCACTCCAACCCCATCCACTCCAATTCCATGCAATTCAACCTCATCCAATCCAACCCCATCCACTCCAGCCCCATCCAATTCAACCCATCCTATCCAACCATAACCTATCCAACCTCATCCATTCATCCCAACCTAACGCACATATTTTTTTGTTTTTTTCTAGTGATCCCTCTCTCTCTCTCTCTCTCTCTTTATATCCCTCTTCACATCTCAGTCCGAGCGTACGAAAGATAGATTGTTAGAGGGAGATAGTATCCGAATATTGAATGTATATTTAAAAAAAGGTCGATCGAGTCAAATTAATTAGCATAAAAACGTTCGAAAATTGCGGGTGGCGAGGAGGAAGTTTGGAAAACCGCTCGCGTCCCTCCCCTCCACTCTCCTCCTCCCCCCCCCCCTCCAAACGGCCGAATGCATTTTTAATCGTGCGGGACGTATTCAATATTCAGCGATCCGAAAATTGCATTCGCCGGCGATTCCGAAATAAAAACGAACGACGCGCTTTATTTTTTTCCCAACCTCCTCCCCAACCCCTTCCCCAACATTATTCGGCTAAACGAATTTCGCCCGATGGTTCGAGCGCTATTTGGGAAGGGCAGAGGACGAAAAAAAAATGAAAGAAGGAAGCGTTAATGAACGATATAAAAATCGATCGGAGTCGAAAACTTTGGAGATTTTTTTTTTTTGCCGAGAGAATTATGAGAAGTGGCCGAAAATGTGCAGGAAGCGAGGCCGTAAAAATTTTAGCGTCGAAATGGAAGGCAGCGTGACGCGACATTACCGGCAATTAATATTCACGAGATGATCCTCGTACGACTTGTACACCGCCAGTTTAAAAAATATATATATATCATTCGTTTCGTCGTAAACAAATATTATGTTTTTTTAGGAAAAAGAAACGAGAATTTTATTTTTCCAGGCAGATACGATGGAAACTTTAAGGCAGTTAGGTTTTTTTTTAATTCGGTTTATCGATCATTCGCTAGGGTTAGAACGATGCGCCCTCTATTCCCCTCCCTCCACACGCCACCGCCGGGCAATTCAGCCCGTGTAATTCTCGCTACGATCACCCCTCCCCTTAAACAATACCATCGTCGCTCGGGGAGACCCAGCAGTAAAAACCTCATTAAAAGTTTTATCCTAGGAAAAACAGCAAGTTAGATAGGTGTCGTAATTGAATTCAAAACTTTTAAGGAATAAAAACACGGTCGAAAATCTAAATATAAGATGAAAGCACATGTTACGAAGGAGTCTTCTCCATCTTCTCCCCCTTTCTCTTCCTATCTCCCTCACTCTCCTATCCAATACCCCACACCACGAGCCAAAACGAAAACCTATTACGTGTTTTTTTTGTCTTGTTTCTCTAGCGAGCATTTACGAAAAGAAGCCGAACCTGTGTGTGCTTTAGGAAGAGTCAGGAGAGGGATAAAGAGAGAGAGAGGGAAATAGGTTGAGAAAAGAAAAAAAACCTTCTCTCGTAAATATTTTCGTTTTAAATTAACGCGATGATACACTTGTTGAAGAGGAGAGCTTAAGAAGGAAAAAACATTTTTTCTTTCATTTTCTCACTCTCTAACTTCTCATCCTCTTCCACCGCGAAAGAGAACGAGATGCGGAAGTTAAAACGAGAGGATGTTACCCGGAGGCTGGTAGAGGAGAAAAAAGAAGAAGAGAGTGGGGAAGGAGGGAATGTGGCTCCGCCTCTGTTTGCCTGCCAGTTTGTTGAAGCTGAAGTGAAAGAGTATATCAGTTGGCTTTGAAGAGGGTAAGATATAGATAAATAGGAGAAGAAAAGGAGATAGGAAAATGGAGACGGAAATGAAAATATAAAGGAGAGAGGAAAAGCAGTGAAGAAGAAAGACAAATGCCTTATTTGGGCGAGGTTGAGGCTTGTACGCCCTTCTGTTACACCTAAATCCAATCGTCAAGTGTTTTACAATTTTCCATATAAAATATAAATAGATATATATGTATACAGATTACAGTGAAACTGTAAAAGGGGATTTTTTAAAATGGAAACAAATAAGTACAAATATATTATAAAGTTTTGAAGAGATAAAAGGATGTAGTGAAAATTTAATTGGGAAAAGCTAAGCATTAAAAAGAGCTTATCGTATTTAGTAAAAATCCACTTGCGGGAGAACACACACAAGAACAAGGGTTGCTTGAAAGCAGGAGGGGAGAAGGAGAGGAGGGAGAAAAAAGGAGAGAGGAAAAGGAGAGAGAAGGAGGAGAGGAAAAGGATGAAATTAGGAGAGAAGAAGAGAAAAATATGGGATAAATGAGAAAGAGGAGAAGTAAGAGAGGAAGAGATAATAGACAACAGATTAAATGGGAGGGAAAGAAGAACGGGAGGTTTACAAACAAACAGATGCAGGAAGGAAGAAGGGGGAGAGAGAGAGAGAAGGAATATTTAGAAGAAACACGATAGAATATTAGGGTATTTAATTCGAGGAAACCAAATTCCAGCAACAAAAACACATCCATGTAATGTCGTTATTCCGCTCTTAAAAGGACCGCCTAATTGGAGGGGATAAATTTATGGAAGCGAATAAGTGAAACTCTTCGGAAAGTTACTCAGAAGGGGAAAATATCACTGATTATTGAAAATGTCTTTCCTATATATGTGTATATATATATATATATATATATAAGATTTCGTTGATAATGTGCATTCTATAACAATATAAAAAGATTGCTTTTAGTGCAAGAGAACAATATTTTTTTTTTGTTTTCAAGAAAACGGAGTTTATTATAACGATCACCATTTTGATTAAATATTGTTATATAAAATTATTCGAAAAATTAAATGCATTTACTTAACTATGAATCTTTCGAGCCAACTCCGAAAGGTAAAGATTAACTTATATATATATATATATATATATATATATATATATATATATATAACTCCGTTTTCTTGAAAACAAAAAAAAACGATTGTTCGCTTGCACTAAAAACAATCGTTTTATATTGTTATAGAATGCACAGTATCAATGAACTCTTAAATTTGGAGTAAAATATTCAGAAAATAATTTGAAACATATAGCGAAAATGTGCTTTTAACTTAAGGCTATTTAACAGTCAAAACTGATCAATATTCAGAAAGAATCGATTGATATTATCCCCTTTCCGGAAATAGGATTTTTTTAAAATACAATACCTTCCGAAACTTGTGTAATTCCACCCGGCTCCGACGTTTAAGCCACTGCAAAGTAGTTTCAGTGGAGTTTGTCTAGTATCATTGTAACTTGAAGTCAAGAGAGGAAACGTTGACATAAATTTAAAAGGAATGGAAGGAGATAAATCATATGGATACGTAGAAGGTAGAGATAAATACTGGTAGAGAGCATTGAGATTCGCAATGAAAAGGAAGCGAGATGCCGCGTGTGACAAAATATGGGAAATGGAAGACGGGGCGAACGCGTAATGCTTGAGCTGTAGGCGAGGCAGAGCGAGACAAAGTGAGGTCTCTTGCGGGGAGAGGAAGAGAAATGGACACCGGAAGAGAGCGGAGAAGGCAGAGAGAAATGGAGAAAATTGATATAGATTGTGAGAGGAAGACGTGAAGTAATGGTCACGGAGAAAGGAAAATGAAGAGGATTAGTTCTGTGGAATGAGAAAGAGAGGAAGAAAAAAAGAGGAGAGGGTGATAGCCAGATAGAGAGAAAGTGACGACGAAAAAGCGCTGAGCGCGTGGAACGTTATAATAAATGAATCGCGGTAAGAGAAAGTGGGTATAGAGATAGAGAGTAGTAAAATCATGGTAAGCCATCAGAGGAAGGAAGGTTCAGAAAGAAGACGGGCATAGCTGTGTCGTTCACCATTATTGGACCTAATTAATCTCCACCTAATTTTTTCTTATGCGTTCACCAAATGTATACACACACATTTGAAAAAGAGGAAAGATAAAGCGAGGTATGGTCGTCAACTAATTGTCGCAGGTAGTCCAGTGAACACTTGTAGTTTGAGGAAGCGCTTTTGGTGTCGGAGAGACATATGAAATTATGTACGAGAGTGAATCAAAAAGTTCCCTTAATGAACTAATAAAAACAAACCAAACTCAAAACAAACATTTATTTTTCAACATATCCGCCGTCTGGTTCTATGTAATCTTGCTCCCGGTAATCTCGCATTAGTATTTATGTCTATCATAAACTATTTTTAAATAAATGTTACATTTACTGTTTATCTACAAAAAGAATGAAGTCAGTGTGAGTGAAATTACAGGTAGTGAAACTGAGTAGGAATGAAATTACTGGGAGCGAGATTATCGTACTGAAATTACCGGAAGCGAGATTACCGGCCACACCGCCATCTAAGTCTAACAATAAGCACTTTTCCATACGTTGTCGCCATCGTTCTAACCCTTTTCTGTAGAAAGTTGGATCGTTTGATTGAAACCAGTTCCCAGTGAACTCCCTTGATGTGATATCTTTTAATTTTGGGAACTGGAAAAAGTTCGAAGGGGTCAAGTCAGGACTTCAGACTTCAGGGTGGATGAGAAATCTTTAAACACACACATACACACACAAGCATCAATATTTATATGAAACGAAAATTCCCTCTAGCGCTTCTTTTTATGCACTCATATAATAACATGTGTTTCTATAATAGACTGAGCGAGAATCTGTTGATATTTTATACAGATAGAAATTTTCGCACTACAAATTTTTTCTCGTCGAATAAAAGAAAACTGTTGATACTATCTTTATTAAAACATGCAATATGCATAACATCATTGCCTCAAGTTAGAAAACTAATCTTACATCCCATAGTAATATTATTATCACAACCTTTTCAAGAAATAGGAACTTTCGCGATGACATTTACCGCAGAAATCAATAATAAAACAAAGGTTTCTTCAGAGAATAAAAGTATGGCGTCATCAAACAGAGATAAAGAATCTGTGTAGAAGGAGATGGAATAAAATGTGTGGAGAATAGAGAGATGACTGAACGAGGGTTGCTTTAGGATACTTTTAGCAATAAATACACTCTAGGATGTGATTCTCCGAGCGTTCCGAAATTAAAAATAATATACTGAGAACAAAAAAACGCAGTTGGAGAAATTCCTCCTCGGAAAACTTTTATTTCTATTTTCGGCGTGCGAGAAAAATAGAGGGCAGTTCGCGTGGCGTCAGCATCGCGGAATTTTTAGCCGGATTTCCCTGCTCTGTTAAAGGCTTACCGCCGAACAAATTTATGACCGTTAAGAATGAAAAAGTAGATTTAAATGCAAATGCGATGTTTGGAAGGCGGAATGCGGGATGCAGGGAGGGGAGCGGTGTTAGATGAGAAGTGGAGGACGTACTCTTAGGAAGAGGGAAACGGCGGGGAACTTCGAAGAGAAAGAAAAATAGATAGAAAAAGTGCGTTTGCAAATTATTTGGAATATTATTTTTTAGTTTCTCAATGAACACTTATTTTTCTTGTTTAAAAATACTTCTGGAAAATTTATTGTTTTTCCAGTTGAATGACTTGGAAGAAATTAATGCTGTTTGCTAAATGGCATGACTCAGATGCCTTTCAATTAAATCGGAATTACAAAATATTATTTTTGGGTGAATAATCATTAGCATAATTAAATAAAAGTTAACCTCGTTGCTGAATTTCATGATGTTACAAAATGATTTATGAGACTTTCAAAGGTATAATTCCTGTTGTAAGGAAGAGATGACTAATACTTCGATATGTTGTTATTTTTCCGTTTTCTCTCATTAAAGGATTCTATTAGTTACAGAAAACATTTTTTTCTAAACCAGTATATTGAACTGTAAATTATTATGTGCACCAATTTCCTGGAATGTACATAGATTCTCGTATAAAATGGCGTATTCTAAGCTTCCAGTAATGCTAACATGCAATTCTTTTCGTTTTGTGGAGGCTACAAAATTTTTTCTTACACAGGATACATTTGTGAAGTTTTGCGTTTACATGTATCATCATCATCATAGGTACTCTGTCCGTAGACAGGTCCGTGATTATTCATGGTTCTCCATATACATGTATATAGACACATAATAAAAAAGAATAAATCTACTATTATGTATTTGTATTATATTAACCAAAATATTTTTGCAAATTCTCAAAGCGCATCAAATACTTTTTGAAAAACATAAGGTCTTACGAAATGTGCATCTTACCAAAAACTCTTGGTTCAACCAAAGAGTTTTACGTTTTTCTCGTTCTGTTAAAGCATTCTCGTCAAATTTTCCCGAATACTAATGAAATAAATTTTTAACGCATGAATTTAAAATTGGAATAAATGTGAAAGTATATGGTTAAAACTTTATTGCATCAATCCTGCAAATTTTGACATAAATACATATATATATAGAGTAATATTAATATTTTGTGATTTTTTAAAAGACTAATTCCTTGAAACCCAAGTTTCGCCAAATTGCCTATTTAATGGCGTAGTCATGTCCTAGCCTATTTGCGCACCAAAGTTCGCGTATCTGTCGCCAGAGGGCCGGTAGGGGAGGAGGCGGGCAGGTAACGTCCTTCTCCGTCCAACGTGATCACCCAACTTCGTAAAACAAAAGGCGAAATATATATTCGACATTCCACTGGCCTCGGGGTGTACGATTTTTCTCGGTTGAAGAACGCTTAACAAAAGTAAGCAATTCTCTGTCGGATTAAATTTTCAAGCAAATTCCATTTTGTGAATGTCCATAGAAGCACGAGAAGAAAGAAATATTAATTCTTCTTGCTTAACAACCAGTAGATGTGATCGATTCGTTGCCCACGGCGCATTTTTTAAAAATTAACTCCGTTACCAATGGCGTCCCAAAATTTCTTAATTTAACCTAAAATTTTGTAAGGGGAGAATAATGACTCTGCGATAAACGACGACTAACTTTGATAAAAATAATTTCTGAACTTATATTTATCCTTTTGAAGGTCAAAAGTTAAAAATTCGTAAATTGCTCTCTTTGACTTTTTGCCTTAATTACTAAATGGATGAAATGCGAACTACGTCTACCTCGTATTTGAAGGAATAGTCGGATCGAGTCTTTTGAGTTTTGTTAACTTACGTTAAGTAATAGTAATAATAATAAGTAATAGTTTTATATTAATAATTAAACCTAAAAATGATCTAAATCTAATAATAAATAATAAAAAATCCGTATTATAATAAAAGCCGATATCATTCTGTCATTTTGTGCGAAAGATTTTATGAATTAATGTGAATAACTCACAAACGGTGTTCGCCAGATTCTCTGCGCAATCTCTTGCCTTCGTTCATGATACGGATTCCGATAGTTTTCATTTTATGTTTGATTAAGTAACACGGGTATTTTTCATTTCTATTTTAACAATAGTTAATATCGAGATACATGATCGGAACATGAATTCCATTGAAATATCCGGTCTTCCGCCTCACAAGTCTACCCTCACACTATAATGTTGATGAGGAGTTTGAATTGAATTGAATCGCCTTGACTCCTATCGAACATCCGTAGATGGGCGCTCCCCTAGTTATTACAAAATAAGAAAATACTTTGTCGTTACTTTATTTAGTACCCGTACGTACATATGTACAGTCGCGATAATACCTAACACGTCACATCTTTGTCTTGGAAAGAAAAAGGACTCAAATTAAAAGTGTTAAATTTTACTCGTTGCAAAAAAAAACTGCTTTAATTACTTATGACCGGTTTTTTACTCTATTTGGAAGGATTTGAGAGGGAAAAATTGTTATAAATTTAAAAAAATGTCTAATAAAGATAGCGTTGACTACGATCACTAAACTAAATACAGACTACGTACTTACGATTTTTAGCAAGCTTATATGAGCATTTTAAACGACGTTTTTTCTGTTCGTATAGCGTGTGTTGTTGTAAACGCGATTACGCTCATGATTAGCACTTAATTTTGGACGGCAGATCGTTTATAGCAGCTCTCTTCCGCGTTTTAGACCTCCATAAAAAGAGGTTAAGGTTTCAAAACGAATCTCCGAAAACGCTTTCGGAGTATAAAATGTCCTGCCAACGTTTTTGATAAGTTTGATGGCGTCCTTTAAGGGAAAAAACATTTTCAGCAACCTACTTCGCTGTCGGACAAAAAATTTTCTGACCATCGCATCCTACGACGAAAAAAAAGCCAAAAAAGAACACCCACACACCACACGCGGATACATAAAGCTCCTTGCCACCAAGTGACGAAAATAATATCCTATAAAGAGTGAGAAAAACCCCTCATGTACACAAAAGGCTCGCAATCTCTCTCTCTCCTTCAAAAAAGTCCCTCCCTCTAACACTCATCCTCTTTCACTCCGTCTCTCTCTCTCTCTCTCTCTCCCACTCTCTATTGGGTCAAAAGTTTCGCCTTTCTAGAGCGACGGCAGCTCCATCTCCTTCTTTTTAGAAAATGGGAGGAAGGTAGAGGGAAAAAATCACAAAAAAAACGGGAGACAAACGAAAGCCGGACTGCGAGCACAATGGTCGGTCCCCCTTTTCATCACGACAGTGACCCTGCGCAAACGAATGAAATAATAATGATATCTCTTTCCAAAAATATCTACTCTCTCTCATTCTTTGTACCACTGGCACATAGATGGAGGAAAGGGGTGAGGGGGAGAGGGTAAAGGAAAATTAAAGAAAGGGAAGAGGGTAAGGAGAGCGATGGAAAGAGAGGGAGAGAAGGAAAAAGAGGTGATGATAGACAGACAGACAGACAGAAACGACTTTATTTAGAGATGATAGATACGGAAAGAGGCTGAGAAAAAATGGAAAGAGCAGAAAGGGGAGAGGACAGACAGACAGACAGACAAACGGCTTTATTTAGGGCGAAATTGAGACTGTGAAGTCCCTTCTTACATTTAACCCTTGGGAATGAGAGAGAGGATGAAGAGAAAATGAGAGCGGGGAGGAGAATAAGAGAGAGAAATAAATATGGAAAAAGAGAGATTGGAAAATGGGAGAGAAAGGTAAAAATAAGTGAGATGACGGGAGGGGGAGGACGAGATAATTTTTATAGAAATAGGAGAGGATGAAGATAATATAGGGAAGGAAAATGTATGAGAGAGGAGAGGGAGAGAGGTAAGGGAGATGAGATGAGGAGAGAGGACGAGAGGGAGGGAGAAGGAGAAAAGGAGGGGAGAGAGAGAAGGAGGAGAGGGAGAGAAGGAGGAGAGGGAGAGAGGAGGAGGAAAGGGAGGGGAGAGGGAAGGAGTGATAAGGAGAGATAAAAAGAATAGATAGAGAGAACGAAGAGAATGAAGTAGAGGGGGAGAGAAGAGGAGAGGGAGAGAGGAGAGGGAAAAAGGATAGAGGGAGAGAACAAGGAAGATAAAAGGATGATGATATGGGAGGTGGGAGATAAAGAGAGAGGAAGAGAGGGAGAGAGAGAGACACATTGAGGGAGATTCCCTGTATTTTTTGAGTAAAAAACGGCATTCCATTCTCGGACATCGTTCGTGGGGGGAAAAATGCAAAATGGCGCACTTTGCTCTTTCCGCAATTGATTGCTAGAGGGAGGAAAAGGGGAATTGGGAGTATCAGAGGATGAGGAATGATGGAGAGAGAGGGAGAGAGAGAGAGAGAGAGAGGGAGAGCGAGAGAGAGATAAAGATAGAGTAGACGGCGTTGTTCGAGGCGAAATTCATTCTTACCCCGAAATGAAGATGGCTGTCCTTCCTGAAATGAAAGCGGCCGAGGGACGCAATCATGGAAATGCACGGATTAACTCGGCGATTTGCAAACTCCCCTTTTCCACGCGCCTTTCGGCGAAAATTATTATTTTTTGGCGGCTTTGTTTTTCCACAAAATCCCGCAGAAATTCGGGCTTCAATTTCATTAACACCCCGCATTTTCAAAATTTTACATTTCTTTGTCAATTTCCCAGTGTAAATATCCTTTTTTTTACGTTTTCCATTTTTTTGGCTCCTACAGCGTGTTGCAATATTTAAACGAATAAAATAAATAGACGCTTGCGCAAATCAGAATTTAAATTTCGGACGTAAATTAAATTGACAGTAAATATTTGGTCCCACGTTGGCATAATGAAAATTTGGACGCTCAAGGTAATCGTTTATAATCAGATTTTTTCAAAAATTCATTCATCAAATTAAGCCCTTTTAAACATTTTTTCGTGGAAAAGCGAGTGTATAGACGACGGATTGAAATGTTACGAGTTTTGTTTGATTGTTACATAATTAATTTTTGCCAACCTAGCATACCTCCACTATTCGTGGGATACGTTCGCGGCGTCAAATTCCTTTTGAATTCTATCGCACGGCAGAATGGTGCAGCCATGGTAACTGGATTTTCCATTACTTTTAATGTTGGCAGCGTTCGGGAGTTTACGTACTCTTAACACCAACCTCGTGACAGTTTTAATAACGCATGCTCGGGAAAGGGAGCACATAAGTGCACAGACACACTCGCGAAATTGAGATTTTAGTCAGAAATTCAACTACGCTTCGAAGAATTTAATCATAGCAATGTAATTTTCTGAGTTTTATAAATACGTGACGTCAGGTGACATCGTTGCATCGTCGGAAGAGGACCCTTTACGACATTTATGAAATTAAGATTATTAAGTCCGATTCCAAACACCTCCGCGTGTCCGGTGGAATATAAATCAGCGAATATAGCGTGGAATTAATGATTACAAGTATATTTTCCTCTAAGTTATAGAGAATGTTTTTTTTATTTAGCATTCTCAGTGCATCATTTGCGTACCATAAAATATACTGCACACAAGCCAAAATAATATGGACCCAAAATACGTCTCAGACGGGTGTCGAGGCCCCCATACCACATCACGAGTGCTGCGGTGGGCTTCACAAAGGCAACGCCGGTTATCAAGTCAAAACTGCTCCGTTCCCAAGTTACATTATTACATATATTCGAGTAATAAACTAAGCCCAGTCCACTCAAGTTTACGGTACTTTGTGAAATTTCATAATAAGGCAGGTCGCTTGAGGTAAAGTGAAGAGTAAAAGTTTAAACAATGCCGTGCATGTGTTTTATTTGCTGCAATTGTACTTCCCTATTGAGCTAAATATTCGAAATTATTAATAATAATAATAATAAGGCAGGTCGCTTGAGGTAAAGTGAAGAGTAAAAGTTTAAACAATGACGTGCATGTGTTTTATTTACCGCAATTGTACTTCTCTATTGAGCCAAATATTCGAAATTAATAATCTAATTCATAAAGAGAAATTAGGCATGTTTAGCATTTCGAACGCATAACACGAACGCTTCGAAATATTTTTAGAAGCAATGCCACGAACGGTAAAACTTGGTGCTATTGAATCTCGCATTGCTACACTCTCCGCATTACCACAACAGGAAAAGGGGATATATGGGTCAGGTGCGCCCATTTGTAATCTAGATGGTAGCGGAGAGCTGTTAGTAGTAAATTACTCGAAAAATGCCGTAATAGAATGCAAGAATGTACTCCGTAGTTGAGTTACACGGCACCCGTAATATTATTCTGCATGCGTAAATGGCTTCCGCCTCTTTTCGAGTGCGGAATTCGTTAAAGGGTGAATAGTTTCTTTTTTTATATCTTCTCTTCCTTTTAGTTGGGACCCGTAAATAACGCTGAAACAAAAGAGCAACTGCGAGATACCCTACCCTTTTGAAATCCTCTCGAGGAAAAAATCCAGTTGCACTCGAAAAAACATCCAGCTCCTATTCCAGATTTAAAAAAAGCTCTTTAAAGAAAAATTGCTTCTTTAAGCGCGAATTGAGAAAGGATTATCTCGGGCGTAATTAGAATGAAAAGTTTGTTTATTAGGCGCTTTAGGTTGAGATTTAATCAACATTCGAAGAAAACGGTATGCCTTTATATCGTTCATGGAACGAAATACATTCATGATTATATATATATATATAGTATATCTGTATGTATGTATGTATATGTGTGTGTTTATATATATATATATATATATATGTATATATATATATACATCTACAGTTTGAAGTGACACACTGGGGAGGATATGGGAAGGGGGAGAGGGATAATGAGAGGAGTTCGGGGATAGGAGGAGGCGGGTAGGAGGGACGGCCAATAGGGTTATCGGAGGTAAATACCAGGGGGGGAAAAAGAGTCAAGGAGAAAGATGTAGGCTAACTCCCACTGTCGAAGTAGGGGGGCGGGGGTGTCATCCGGTAGGGCGCGGATAATCCTAACATTAAAGCAGTTATTAAAGGTTGCCTTGTGTGAATTAGCGTGAGAAGGGGACGGTTGGTATTTACGCTGTTCCGGTGGCCGTTAATTCTGCTGTTGAGGTTGTTGCTGTTGAGGCCAACATACAAAGCAGGGCAGAGGGTGCAGGTGAGGAGGTAGATGACATTCCTCGTGGTGCAATTACTTCTGGAGGAGATGGAGTAGGTGATGTTGGAGGAGGGGCTGGTGAAAGAAAATGAGGGTGGGTGGATGGGGCATGTGAGGCAACGGGGTTTGCCGCAGGATTGAGATCCAGCTGCGGATGGAGGGTTGGGAGTGGGTAGTTCTTTCTTCCACAGGATATTTCCCAAATTGGGAAACCTGTGAAAGGAAAGAATGGGAGAATTAGTGAAGGGGGATTGGTGGAAGTAAGAATTGGGTGGGCAGCATGGAGGATTTCCTTGAGGACCTCGTGGATCCCGGGGTGGAAGGGCATAGTAAGGTTAAGAGAAGGGGTAGAATCAGGAATAGGTGGAGTGTGAGGGTGATGTTTAATGGTTGCGGGTGTAATTGCCCTCCGGATCTGGTTACAGATCAGGCCCGGTGGGTAACCACGTTTTAGAAGGGCATCTTCGAGGATGGAGTAATATAGTGAGAGAGACCTCCCGTCTGAGCAAATCCTCCATCCTCGGCGAGCTAGGGCATATGGAATCGAGGTTTTGGTGTGTAGGGGATGGCAGCTTTCAAAATGAAGGTATTGAAGGCTATTGCTGGGTTTAATGTGGACGCCGGTGCGGTTTTTCCGTCTTGGATGGAGAGGTCGACGTCTAGAAAGGTGATATTAGTGGTGGAAGTATTGAACGTGAAGGAAAGCGTGGGGTGAGAGGAGAGGCGTGAAAAAAGGATTGGAGGGAGTCAGGTCCATTGGTCCAGATGAAAAAGATGTCGTCAATGAATCTCAGTCACAATAGTGGTATTATATATATATATATGTATGTATACTTACATTTTGGGATTAATAATTAAACTCAAAATATTGCGTCAGAATTATATTTTGATTTTAAACTCCTACTGAAACAAGTTAGGAAAGTGTAGATTGCATCATGAATAGGCGAATTTCTTGCGATGGAACATTTGAAACTAAACAATATAGTTTGAAAGAAAGAACACCATAAATCAGCAAAACAAAACGATCCGATTATGTCTGTCTAATAAAAATGTCTTCCCTACCCTAAGTTGGTGCTTTTAATAAATATATTTGTATAATTTATTATAATTGCTTTAAAAAATGCAAAACTATGTTATATCAGAAATTATCTCAAGGAAATATTAAATTTTTGATTCGCCGATTTTTTCTAAACAGTTTTAATTGATCAAACCAACCAAAATCATCTAAAACATATTTCACCAGAGTTATTGCATGGGTACGCAAAGGAAATAAAGATATTTATTTCCATTTCTTCGACGTAGTTAATCCATTCCCTTTCACTGACAAAATGCTGCGTGTGCAGGTGAAGGAATTGAACTTATGTTCGAATTATTTGCAGATCTTCTTTAGTTCACTTGCTACGAAGATTGTTTTCGTTGACAACAATTAAAAAGCCAAGGAAAAACTTTTCAAAGTTCAAGGTGAATAAGAATATTCTTGTTAGATTTACTTTTAAAATGTTACTCATTCGATAAAATTAATAATGCAAGAAATATTCTATTTGACAAGTTCTACAAATTTTGTTTGAGTACTTTTTGGTATGAATAACATTTTACGAGATATGAGAGAAAGTTAGCGTTTTGTTTCTAGTAAAGTGGCACCACTGATTGGGTTATGTAAACAATTTATGTCATTTTCTTGCTTCCTTTGCTCATATGTCCTTAACACTAAATTTCCTTTCGGTAGAAGCAGACGAACACGCGTACGGACAGAAGGAAGCTAATAGGGGATCACGTCGAAACCAAAACGCCCCTAAAGAAATTGACTTCATTAAAAGTCTAATGTTATTTTTGCATTTTTTAAATTTATATATATTTTTCGGAATCGATAATTTTTTAAATTAAACAATTGAGGTTTGTAATCCACGAACAATATATCGTATATATAATGTTTGTGGATTAAGGAATAAATCATTTCAAAATTCTTCCAATATAACGCACATGAAGCAATATCACACTCTGTACTTGTCTTTTATAGGAAGAAAGGTGGCAAAAGGATTTTAAACATCTATTATACGAGTCACCAGGCAACTTATGCTTTTTTTTAATAAGACCGTTCTAGAAAATGATCATTGTGTTTGGAAAAAATGTACTCGAGTAAAAAATAATCCCCTTACCGATGATGCATTCCGTTCTCTAATGAACAATTTGTCGGCGATCGTTTCCATGGATTCCACGTTAAAGGAAGCGGAACGTGAGCTCACATACACACACAAACAAAAGGAACAGGAAATAGAGCAGCCGCTATAAACAAAATTGTCCGCTGAAGGGGGAAGAAAAAAATCGAAGCGTGCCGCGCCAAAGAGAAGAAAACGGGGTCACGTGCAGCGTGTTGAGTGATGTGCCTGTCGTGTGTGTGCGCGCGCGCATGTATGAGTATGTGCACACGTGTGTATTTTTTTATTTCTAGAAGAATGGCGATCTCGTCCAATTTTGAAACCAAAACTTTAAATGCTATTTTGCGAAAATGGACTAGCAAAATTTTTTCCACATCTGTAATGATAATTAATGATCGCGTAAATAACGAAAATGGCGACTATTTCATTGATCATTATTTTTAGTTACTATATTTCTTACGCGTTTGAAGTAACAATAAATTTCCATTTGGATATATTTGCGAAATTATCGATGTTCCAAAAATATTTTTAGCAGCAAGATCGAGCGGGAATTTTGGGTTAATGCGTCTATCACCTCCCTTAATTCTTACGACGGCACCTACATTAAAATATATTCCACAATTCCTCCTAACAAATAGCTATCTTTGTGCGCATGTTTGCGCGCGCTCTATAGTTATTTATAGGAGGGAAAAATTATTTTCCTTCTTTATATTTTTGTATTTCCTCCAGAGTAACAGGCCAATTAATTCTGAAATTGTCTTCCAGGCGGTAGGTCATCTCATATTCCTTGCATATAGCTACAAGAGAGAGCGAGAGAGAGAGAGAAAAAAGAAAGAGAACGCGATAAATATAGAGAGAGAAAATGTAATTTTCATAGTACTGCGAGTTTATTGCTGGATTTATGCTTGGTGCGACGCACCAGTTTGGCCCATGGAGAGCGGAAGGAGAGAGAGAGACAAACTGCGTATTACTTCCTTATCCTTTTAGGTTTATGCTCTCCAAAAGACTATTTTTTTTAGATGCAGGGCATTTTTCAATCAAAATTTAGATGGAAAAAATGACGGATGCGTTATTTTGTTTTCCTTTTTCCTGGAAAGGGAAAGCAAGAACAACCGACTTTTGGAATATTAACCTATTTATTCTTTTAAATATAATTAAGAGGGTGTGCGTAATTTATAAATAATTTGTTTAGAGAAATCAAGTACAAAATTTTAAGTTTTCGAGCTGGATGGAGGAGGGGAATTAAGGGGTTTGTGGGAGTGCCCCCAACGTGTTTACGATCCCGAATCGTGTTTCAGGAATAAAAATCTGACAGTCGTCGTTTTTTATGATGTGAGCATAGCGAATAATGCCTCTCAGAAAAAAACATTTATCCATCAAAAGCGTCGCAGGAATATGCCAAAAAAATTCGCCTCTGCTATTCTCCCCTTCCTCTCCCCTCCAAATTAAATCACAGGAATGTGTTTCATTTTCTTTGATCACCTCCCTCGATTTCCATCCTATCCCTTTATTTCAATGACGACAACTTACAATTAGTTACGTCCGCGTCAATTACCAGGCGATTAAATTTTTTAGCGGTGAATTGTAGCCCCGTTTTAAATTTGAAGACGTTATGTTTTGATGGAGAAATACTTGTTCGTTCGGCAAAATGAACTCGTGCGAAAAATAAACTCCATTGTTTTCTGCTTTAGCTTTCTTCCTTCGAGTATCGCCTGTGTAAAGAGATAGAAACAAAAGTGAACTATTCCGATATGAATTTATCGGCGAATTTTAAAGAAGAAATAATTATTATTCATTGGGCTCGCATACATGAATATTTTTCTATTTTTTCCTTCTTAAACTTAAAACAGAAAAAACAATAAAAAGACTAAGGTACCATTTGGATGAGCTACGAAAAATGTTTACCAAACCTTTAATAAAAACATATTTTCCAAGAATTTTATTTTTGGCTCAAAGATTCATTTGCGTATGGTATTTGAAAAATGATTAGCCTTAAAGATAAGATAAATAAGATTGGAAATTTGAGTTAAACTCATTGAACTAATTGCTGTAATCGTTTGATTGCTTTACGGCTCGCTAAATTGCAGACGTGGATTCATGCTGAGTCGATGGAAGTCAGAGAGAGAATGCCAACGGCTGGAACACACTCTTGAATATTAGTCTAAGTACAGAATCGCAAAGTATAATGCAATTTGCGCGTCGCATATTTGTTTGAGATTGGTAATCGAGATCTCTAAGCGAGCTTTCCGTGAATTCGAATTGAGCATCTCAAAACGCTTCGCATAATTATAATGCTGTCGCAGCTATATTTTTTGTTCCACATTAGGGGGATCTCCTCCGTCGCCGTTTCGAAGTAATAAGCATCGTCCACAGATGCCGATACAGATTTAGCGAAAATGATTAGCTAGCAGAGTAGCTAAGTAAATAGCACATTGAGTACAGATATTTTCCTGGAAGAATTAAAGAATGATATAGTAACGGTGAAGTATGATGACAGTACGCGGATGGTAATAGCAAATTATTAGTTGGAAATCACGGAATTTTCATTTCCAAGAATGAAAATAAAAACAAATTTAATAAACTCGTTAAAAATACCAAAAGGAAATTATAGTGTAGAATTATGAAGTTTAGTTTTGTTTAACCTTTGCTTCATACCTGTCTTGGATTTGTACGCTAAATAATGTTTCTTGAAGAAACTTGGAGGGGTTAAATACCAAGTGATTGAAATTGCCGATGAACTTTCTAAAATAACATCTCAAAAATTTAAGAGAAAAGAGATCGTTTATCTGTTTTCGAGGAAACCCCTTTCTCGGAACATTTTCATACGACTGATTTTCTCTGTAGTTTAAGGCGTCTCTAAGTATGTAAACAACCTTACCGAGGGAAGCGAATCATTCCATGCATCAACAAAAATTAAAAATTAAAATTGAAGGATATTTTATTCGAAATCATAATATGACTCGTAAAATCTCGGGATATTATGAGAAAATAAATATTACGAGTAAGAAATTTTATTTAGGAAGGAGCTAAATATTCAACATTGAATTCCATCATCTGAAATAGGAGCAAACATCCTAACGTGGTCACAAAGCAATAATATTTTATTTATAAAGGAATGAACATTTTTAATTTGGGGGCAGACAGCATTTTACTAATTGAACTGTATGATTTAATCATAAATGTGTTTTATCGTTTGTGTTATAAAAATTAATAAGTCGATATACTTAGCATATAAAGTGCCAACAAACAAGCCCGCAGTTTTACTAAACCTCTTACAGGAAAACTAATAAAGCGCTTTGAGGATATCAGAAGCGGAATAATTTGCGAAAGGTATCGTGGTAATATTCCATCGTCATAGAATCGAAGATTTTCTCGGAACATTAAGTCATGAACGCTGTACAATTTTAATGCCACATCCTAGAATTCCTCGTATGGCATCATTCAAGTTGTGTTTGATCTGAAATTACACGAAATATTTTAGGCAATCCGCAATCCAGAGGAAATGCCGAGGCTTTTTCATGTGCGCGGGACGTTTGACAAATGACGTCGATTAGAACGCCAATCGAACGTAATAGCTTTAATGAGAATTCATTTACCCAGAAACTCGAAAAATCCGCCGTGCGTGAATTAATTTGGAAATTGCTTTCGGGTTTTGCAATTTTTTTAATAGCATACAAATATTTTTCACGAATCCCGTGATGAAAGGAAAGAAAGCGAGCGGGACCTTGTAATCCACTAATTGACGTGATTGGCTGGAGTGCGTCTCCCGGAATATCGCACGGATACGCAAGTTCGTTTTCATTTTTGTTTTATATTCCAATATAAGTTTATTTTGGATGTAATGTTTTTTCCCTAATAGTAATTGATTTTCTCGGTGAAAATGTTGAAATTTCTAATTTAAAATTTTATCCGCCATTCGAATAAAACTTTTTATTAACAAACTTGTAGACATGTATTAAAATGTAGACATTCTACCTTAGATATTAAATCACGTATGTGGACCGAAGTTCAGACATTTGTTTTATCGCGGAGATAACAATTTTATAGATCTAAGAGATAAAAAATTAATTCTTTAAAGCGATACTTTTAAAAAATAATAACATAATCGATTTTTATACAGGTGTAATAAACTTGTAAATATCAGTAGAAAGTTTAAAAATTTAGAACAATATTTTTACGCAAAAAAATCATAGGGAGCCTGGGTTTCCTCGTGATTTTATTGTTATCTATTGAAAAGTATGAAATCTCCTGCATTAATCTGAATTAATTATCACCATAGTTGAATATACATTACTATTATCCACACCGTTAATTATATACATGCCAAAATCTAAGTTAGAGTAAACTTTCGAGGCAACCTATTCTAATCGGGAAGGTCCTCACTGTTCGATTGAAAACTTTAAGTAATTCGGGTCTTAGAAATTACTTTCCATATCTATCCGTAAAATTGAAAGGTTGAGAATTTTCGGATTACGTAATATGATATAAACGTTACAAAGGTTTTCCAAGGTGAGAAAAAAGTTTCCACTGGGGACATATCGACGCGATAACAGGATGCATTAGCACGATGTCCACTAACCAGAGCCATGGCGAGAGTCGCAATGGTCAGCCCGAACTTGATGGGAGCCGAATCTTGGAACTTGGCGTTCCTCTTGTCCCACACGCCGCAGACGACGAGTACGAGGACCGCAGTGGCGAGTCCCTCGACCAGTATCGCCTGGAACGCCGATAATCCAACGCTCGGAACGGTTGTGCAGAAGCCAACGTTGGGGTCGATGCCAATGGCGGACGAGGACAGGAGACCGCACGGGGTGATGAGCTGTAGATGGGTTGAAATGCAATGGATAAATAATCAGGGATACATTGACGCAAAATGACGAAAATGACAAAAATGCTTCCATTGATCTGAATTTCATTTGCATGCTAGAATGGGAATTTCCGAGACAATATGAAGAGTATAAAATTTCTCGTTGTTGGCAGTTCTACATATATAAACGAGGATCTCGCGCTATTAAAAGTAAAGTATTAAAAGAAAGCTAGATTACGAAATAGCGAAATGAAAATACATTTTTAAATAGTCCAAAATGTCGATTCTCACAATAAACGTAAAATATGGAGCAATGAATTTTTAATTAGATGCACGAATACGATGTCAATATTTATGACTGCTGAGATTTTTTTATGTAAATTGGGTTACAAAGTTATAAATTATAACTGCAGTACAAAATATGACTTATGTGTATCACTCTACTAACGTTAGAATATCAGTTATAATTTTTACGTTAACAATATCTTGCTCTAGGTTAATATTTAATTTAGTAAAATGATATTGCGATTTAACAGTATTTCTCTAAATATTTCATATTTTCTTTACACACAAAATTAAACAGTTAATATGTAGTTAATATGTAACATTTTCCAAAATATATTGGTAATGAATAAACGTTTAAATATCTTCATTCAAAGAGTCAACGTCACAATAAAAAATAATACTTCCGTATTGTAAATTATAACTCGCAGCGTATTTTGTACCAAAATACCTTAATTATAATTCAACTAGCCTAGTATAACCTTGACGTTAAGTGATTGATGATCGTACGGCATCACAACTGTGATGCGATTGTATCGACTTTTTTTACATAACTGAATGCTTCTGTTAAACATTGGAATCGTTTGTGACTCAGGTTAAATATGATTCCAGACCGTGATTTTTCTCAAGAGCACTGCTGGTGTAGTGGTATCATGCAAGATTCCCATTCTTGCGACCCGGGTTCGATTCCCGGGCAGTGCAAACTTTTTGCCTTTAGTCCGACTGCATATAACACGATATTTTAAGAAATAGTATAAGGATATATATATATACTGGAAATAAAAACATTTTCACTAAATTGATTTGAGGGTTAGTTATATAAATATAAAATAGATCATCAAACCCCTATTACTCTGTTGCGCGGAATTAGAAAAAATAGCTACATAATCAATTTTAAGTAAACTGTTTTATAGCCTATTTCACTATACTGAACGTCTTTAGAATACATGAGGAAAGGTTATTCTATATGTATGCACTTTATTAATCTCTGACTTTTACTATCTTAAATGATACTAATGGTTCATCACATATTTATCGTGGGTTCAAATTTATTCAACTTATACTTTGCCTTGGCAATGATTAACATGTAATAAAAACGATTTATAGTCACCTCAGATTTATTTTCCGTCAAATTCGATCGAGAGATAATAAGTAAATTTTAATAAAATAAAAATAAGTCAAATAACTAAATTATAATCAAATCAAATAACTAAAGTATAATTAAATCATAAATAGAAGCAAATGTATAAGAGAGAGTGAATTCATAAAACGTTATTCATGTAAATTGGAAGTGATTATCCATATTTATATTGGCACGCGCGATGATAATAATAAACTCATTGATGAACCACTAAGTATCTTCCACCGAATAAATGCGTATTTAGGCGCTCATAAAAGGAAACTTAATGGTGTACCAGGGGAAAATTCTTATTTAATATCAAGCCATCAAAAGATGCATAAAAACGAGGCGGCGAAACCGAGATTTGTCCCAATCGAGGAAACCCGTTAGCGTTAAACATTGCAAACTTTAGGAACACGAATGATTTAGTCGTTATTGGACGAAAGAGAGAGAGAAGAGACACGGTCTTTTGTGGCGCATTACGCAGGATTACAACACTTCATCTACTCGGCTCTCGGGTCCGTGACGAGGGAGAATAATAGCATATGCAAGATGGCGCCACTGTGACATTTCCTTCTTAACGACGGGTATCAAAAGGGTCGCAAATGTTAACGCCCTTCCCAGCAAAGGCTTTTCCCCCCTGCAGCCTTGCTCGAACAATGCAGTGGGTTTGGGAAAAGGGACTTTTCATCTTTTTTTATAAAAATCTCTCCTGCCATTTTCGGAAGCGACTTCCAAAAAAAAACATGCTCCGAATCGATATTTTAATATTAATACACAATAAAAACATTGAAATTTTAGCCTTTTAATCTTGCTCATACACGTAAAAAGGAAAATGCCACGAGAGAAAATCGGACGTCGAGGGTGTTTGTTTGGTTGCATACACACAAGGATGCGATTAGGAAAAATGCCAGCTTGTTACATTGCGAATTACATTGGACGATACATAATGAAGTTATTCTACGCTAAGCATGTGAGCAGGGTTATCGAAATTTTACTGGTCTTTTTCGTTTTCTGTAGTGCGAAAAAATTAATCAGTAATAATGTCGCTCCTACAGTATTATCCGCTCCTACGCGAAAACACCGAGCGTTTGATTGCAAATTAATGCAGCATTTTGTAAATTCTAATTTTTAAGATTAAATTGGCGGTTTTATGTGCGCGAAATTCGGGGTACGGTTTTGGACGATTTTGTTCCTCGTAATTCCTTTTTGTATTTAGATGGAGCTTTTGATTAAATTTGCTGCGAATGCTGAAAAATTTGCTCCGAGTTCTACGTTTCGGCTGTGTGGCATAATAAAGAATAACATTATTTGAAAAATGGTTAACAAATATTGTTTCATTTTAGGGGAATGGGCGTAATTGGATATAAAACTAATTGCACGAGATTTTATAAATTCTTTATCGTTCCCACAAATTTGCGGAAACAGTACCAAGTTTACAAAATCATGAACAATTTGTTTCTTTTCAAATTACATTCGTTTCCCTGTGATATAGTTCAACCAGATATCTACGATTTCAATGAATTATATTTTTTAATTTTATTTTAATAACATTCGATTGATATTATTCAAACTTTGCAAACAACTTTATTAATATTAATTGAATTAAAACGTCTCATGTAAAAAAATTAAGAGATATGACACAAATCAACAAAATATGACCAGAGGAAAGATATTTTAAACAAAAATATTAAATTTAATCTGGGTCTATTCTCATTTGATGGAAAATCGAACAATTTTTTGAATAGCCCGTCATCGATATCCTTCCGATAAAATCCTTCATATTGTTTTTAATGGACGCACACATGCTAAACTACATATTTCATTTTGTTTCTCCTCTTACCTACTGTATTATTTCGTATCCATGTTCAGTATATTTCCTAAGAAACTAAAGTAGTTATTTTTCATCTACCTTGAATCTCTTTGATAATTTCTTCCCTAACTTCAGAACATCTTTCCTTTTATTAATAGTCGAAATTATATATGTATTCCAGGCTTCAAAAAAATCTCTAAAGCCAATGATGTTCCCATGACCATAAATATTATGGAATAAAGAGTTTTTACCAATATCACTTTAAAATCTCTATTTCAATAATTCTCTTATCAGTATCAACAAATTTCCGTCGCTTCAAACGATAAACATTATATTTTAATGATCTTCCTATACTAATATTTTTTATAATTCTGTATCGAATTAAACAAACGAGGAATTTAAATAAAAAAAGCAAAAGCCCTACTTCTGGATCTAACTTCACCTAAATATGCAAAATCGAGATATCTGTTCTTGCCATTGCATTAAGCATTTCCTCAACATTTTTAGGAATATCTTTCGTTTACCCTAGAACCTCGTGCTTCTCCTCTAGGAGTACTAGACTGCTTTATTGCGAAGCAGTAGAGTAATCCAAAATGAAACTCGAAACATTACCAGCGAGTTTTAATTTTCACCATTTTTTCATCGCAGTAAACAAACGAACAGCATAGCCGGGAAATGTTTTAGCGCTATTTTTTTTCAGCCGAGGTTTATGGACAGCTTTTAAATGAGGGAAACTGAAAATACCTCACCGTGAGCAAAAGTCGCAAACCGCACCAAACATTTAGGCGACCGTGCACCCCCACCTCTCCACCACGCCCCTCCACCCCCGCTTCCAGCGACTTCCTTCAACTCCTCCTCCACACTTTCGCCTCCCATATCGTACGCATCCTGTCCACCTCTTCGCCCCCACCCCCTTTTTTTAGGTCCACCCCCTCCCCCCCCCCCATGACGCCCCCTCCGAAACACGCCCTGGGACACGGCCAATAATTGTGGCGAAGGGAATTAATTTTCCACCTTTATACATCGGCCTATCCATCCGGTATGTTATTAATTAGTCATGGAGCAGAGAGGAAGAGAGAGAGAGAAAGTGAAGGGACAGAGAGAGAGGTAGCGAGAGAAGGGAGCACAGATACGCCGATGAAATTCAGATTAACATGTTTTACCCGCGATACGCCTGCGTTGGTGGTAAACTCGCATAATTCAAGCTCCTCTCGTCCCCCTCCTAACGACATATCTCTCGTTTCACCCCCACCCTCCTTTCCTCCGCCCCCCCTGTCGTCATCGTCCTCTCTCCATACTCGCCGCATAAACCGCCATTTTACAAAAGTGAGTAGGCTAACGCTGACGCCGAGTTTCAATCTTCCCTATTGTGTGGCGTCCGGCGTCCTACGATAGTCAGAGAGGCCAGGAAATGTGCGTTTCGTTTCCCTGCCTCCTCACGTTCCTTCCCCACTCCACAGCACTTCTTGCGCATAGCATCCTTTCTCTTTCCTTCGAATTATTCACGCGAAATCGGATGTCCGCGGCGTTATATTAATTATCGATTTGGAGAGATAATTATCGAATCGCCCTAGCCTCTAGAATTTTCAACTTCGTTCCTCGTTTCCTCATTTTGTCCCGTCCATCCTATCCTCTCTCTCCCTTTCTGTCTCTCTTCTCTCAGAGTTTAAAAAAAAAAACTGACCGCCGTGAATCCACTCGGCTATGAATTTTACATCAGTCTGGTATTTAGGGAACGAGCTGGCGGTTATCGTCGAACGAACGCCTATGCCGTTTTATAATTGCGTACGAAAGGGGTTTTTCATCACTTGACATAAAAAAGCATGAAAATGTCCCCGCTTTTCCTTTTCGGCATCAGGGGGAGTGTGAGGGTAAACAAAGCAATGCGATTCGTGCGTAGGCTGTTTTCATTTTTGGCGAATTAGTAGGAATGCGGAGGGAATGAGCGATGAGCGGTCGAGAATTAAATAAAAAGGAGTATTAAAAAGGTCGTTGCGCCGTCGCCTCGGCGACGGTACGACTGGAACAGGACTCGACTAAATAATAACGTCGTCCCGCTTTTCTCTCGCCCGGTTAGGAGAAGCGGAAATATTACGGAGAATATGTATTATTCGCGGAAAAAATCTTCGCAATTTTCTTCGGACCGCGATAGGTGATAAGGAAGTTCTTCTTTCCAGGGACGTTTTAGTGGATAAATTTACAGTGCAGTGCAGTGCTTTCTCTTCTTTCCGTTATCAAAACCTTGGATTTTTGGTCTCCTTCATTTTATTTTACGACCTCTTAGGAGCGAGTGCAAAACGCAAAATAAAAATAAAAAAGCAAACTCTTGATTTTTAAAGGTTTTTTCTGGAATATGGATCCCAAGCAGACGAAGATAAAATAATATTATTTTTAGTAAGGGTGTATTTTTTAGATTTTTATATAAGTGGTTTCCCAAGCAAAAAGGAAACCATGAAATATGCAACGCTCTACTTTGTGAACTACGGCATTTTAAGTGCGTCCTAATTCCTCTGCATTGAAGTATGAAGTAGATGTCGAGTTACGATTGAGTTCTTCAATGAATTTAAGCGTAAAACCATCTAACCAGGACCGATATAATATATACCGGCATAGGTGGCTTGAAGCAGATATAAAACAGAAGTTTTAGGGATTCAATTAAAGTTTTTAAAAACGTCTACTTACAATTAGTGTTTATGTGTACCAATAAAAAAGATGTCCAAGAGAAAGATATGCGACAGCACCGTGGCTTTTCTCGTGTTTTTCCAGTCTGGCCTATTTGAAAGGGATCGTTATTATGTTTTTTAAAAAAGGGGGATTTGGTTTTTGGGATGGTGTCTCCTGCAGAAAATGGCGGTTAAACCCATGGCCTGATGAATTCAACGGACCGATTTTGCCTCGATATCACGTTCCTTCCACCTCCCCCCCTTCTCTCCTCTCTCTCTCCCCCCGTCTCACTCCCCCATTTTCCGCTCTAACGTAATTTTCGTGGATAAATTTCGCTCGTTTATAATCGGGCGGAGGTATTAAAATTGCGATCCGTTCGAAATTTTAATAGTGCATGAATAATTCAGACCTTTTTAGCGGTACGAAAGTTATTGCCTCAATATATATCGCTTCACAAACAATGTTGACGTACTAAAAATTTTTTAGATGCGTGATAACAATTCATAAATAATTATTTGCACGTATATGCATGTAAATAGTCGTCCTGAATGATTTATATATCGGTTTCGAAAGTTTCTTTTTTATTCGATTAATGTTATTACAGAAGTTTGGTATTAATATCGTTAATATAATGGACAATAATTTTTGCAGATTTATTGAACATGGTAATAATGGCTCCCGATTTAAGCGTTATATTTAAATTCTGACGTTCCGAAGCTGCGATAAATCTTCGTACCTATCAGTAGTTATCCTTTTGTGCATTAAGCCACATTAAAAATTATTCTCACCTAAAACATATTTTTCTTGCTCCTTTTTATGCTAGTGATATGAGTTGCATGCAGGACAAGAAAGGCGTATTTATTGCAACGTTATAGCAGTGTTGCAAATACATTCATCATGATTAAACTCACGTCGGACAATTTAATAGCTTGTGTTTGGTGTAAGGCTTCCATATAACACCCTCAACCATATGCGATTCTGCCACAGCCGATTCCTTAGGGCTTCATACAAAGTTATCTAGATGTTATAAATACATAGTATAAATAAAGATTCGAAGTCACCCATGAATTGGAGTAAAAAATTACTTAAAAATTTAAGAAATAAATTAGATTTTAAGAATAAAGATTTTTCAGGGGTATTATAGTATGGAAATGACAAGAAGGAAGATGTATTCTTGGTCTCTTTTGATACTGTTTCTTTGATGTTTCATCCTTTTATCCTATGCCGAGGCTCTCGAGAACTCTATGATTGATAAAAAAACACAGGCAGTCATATTTTAGCTTTTATATTTCTGATTTTTTACGCTGAGATGTAATTTTTCAGAATGCGCTAGTCTCTTTCAGGTGTATGATATCACGAAAATATGCGCGTGCCGAACATTAACGTCACAGTTTCAACTCGATAAATGACTTTAATGATCTATTCGTCTCACCACAGTCCTTTAGTTCATCAATTTGCCGCAAAGGGCACTGACTTCATAAATCGAGAGCTCGTCCGCCACTTCCGATCTCTCTGCATACATCAATTTCTTCTTCATTTTCGTAATTCTCTATGACCCCGACGACTTACAATTACGTCGAGGATCAGGATTGAGAAATCGCAAAGGAAGATAACGCCCCGAAGGAGCAGGATTTGACCTCATTCTCTTTACCCCCACCCTTTCTATCTCACTCTTTCCCTGTTTAAAATTTGACCTAAATATCGTAGATGCAGTGCGCATTGAAATCCAGCCACTTGTGGAGTTTTTGATCACCTAGAATAAAGGAAATTAAAAAAAACTCTAAAAGGACGAAAAATAATTTCCCGTCCGGTTTGCTTTGAACTTTGGAGGATATCTGGAGCTAAAAGTGGCTCGCGACCCTTTTGCGGGATAGGAATGCGGGAAAGAGGTTTTTTTAAATGAAATTTCGAGTGTGTTGTCCATTGAAATATCTCTGGAATTTCTGACGTAACGAGAGAATTTTGAGGGATTCGCTATTCTATTAACCCCTTTCGAAAGTCATAATTGAGTGCTCGAAATTTTAAAAGAGCTCCGACAGAACATTAAAACAAGAGGCTCTTTATTTTTTAATTGTATTAGACCACGAAAAAAATATAAATGGTCCGATTTCGTCATCTAAAAGTTCAATGGAATAGTAATCGGAATGACGATTATAAATTCATTTCTCTCCGCATTTTTTTTTATTTTCGGAAATGGTTAAATCGTTAAATTGCATCCGCAGTTTTCTTCTAAATCTCGTTTTAAATGGGTGCTAGAAGGCTTATCATGAAACGAAGATAACAAAACGTAAAAACTCCTCTTAATTCGTCATTAGTACATAGTATATGGCAGACGATAACACCCATAACAACACCTTGCAGATGAAACTTTTAAAAATTCAAATTAGGTAATGAAATCTCTCTTTTCTATTATTAAATGCATACAGTCAAACCTCAATAAATCTAAACTCACGAAAAGAAAGAAAAACCCGTCGAAACTTCGAGTTATAGAATTTCGAATCAACACGTATGTTTACGAACTAGAAGAAAAAGTATTCACTTATTGTTAGACTAATCGGAAATTCGACTTATAAAAGTTATAGCTACAAAGTGCGACTTTTTTCCCGGTAAAATAACTTAAATAAACGTTTATTATTTATTATCTCAACTTTGTTATTTAATCGTCGTTTTTATTTCTTTTGTAATTTTTAGTTCATCTTAAATTTGCATGAATAACAATATGTTATAGTGTGTCAATTACCAAAATAAGCGAGATGAAATTTATGGTTCAAAACCTCTGCACACTAAAGACGTTCATACACACGCATGTATGAGTAATGATGATTGCATGACTGCCAAATCATTTAGCCAACATATGAGCTAATTAGATCATCATTTAAATTCAAGCCATAAGATGAGCTCGTTTATTAACGCTTAAAATTTTCCTTTTTTTTAATATCTACCTATCCCCTATAAAATATTACTTTTATTCAACATAAATATGATACATTGATCTAATCATTCTATGTAACCTACCTAGCTTGACAAAATGTATTTTTAATCGCATGTGTTTTCCCATGAAACCATCGTGGAGTGCGCGTGTTAATTTATTGCTGTTAAGTCAACGATCAATAAGTAGGCTTATCGGTTGATAGCCACGTTCGTGAAATTGGGTTCGTGTTGTGTCGATAAGTGAGACAGAAGATAAAGATTTGACATGGTCTTGGTGACAAGAACTGATTGAAATGTATGTGTCGCTGGCACCAAAATAACTTTCCGTTTTATGTTATTCGCCCATCATTCAACATTTGGTTTGAGCATTACGGAAGGCTTGTTTGCATAAACAAGATCACGAGTTTTGATGGTGCTGATCCAGCTTGTTAACAGTACAGCCATACGCCTATAGAAAATTTCGAAATATTGTCTTGCATAGAATTTATTGTATGCTGAAAAATTAAAAAAAAACACGGATCTTGTAAGTTTTGAATTGCCAGAAATAACTGTTTTTATTTACCTAGTAACCGAGGATATTGGTGAGCCTTCGGCTAGCTTTGTTTTTAGATTATAATGATTTTTGTATCGGTTGTAGCTAGGGATTGCAATCCCGGGATACCGGGATCCCGCTAAATATCCGAGTCTCGAAATCCCGGGATTCTTATAAAGGAAATCCCGGGATTTCGGGATTTACAAATATTTAATATTAGTCATTTTTGTGCTGAGATTCGATGTTTTAACATATCAATTGTTCAATTCTATTGCGAGACTAATCTGAAAATATTATTATAGTATTTATATTAATTGCTAATAAAGAATTATCCGGCATTGTTCGGCTTCAAGCTTACGTATAAATGAACCGAAAATTTTTTGTTAAAGAATGAACATTCTCAATCCTTTGCTTCGTCATTCGGATCTTTCTCCGCTTCTATACACCAAATTAGTTGGTCATACGAATTGAATTCCGTCAAACATCGTTTTTTAGGCCAGTGGTTTCCAAACTGGGGCGTGTAAGATACAATATCACTTTTGTCCTAGTCGTGAGACCAACTTTGCACTGCTCTCAAATTCCATTCTAAAGGGGCCAGATCTTTTGCTTCTTTGCTTATCTTTAGGCATTAATCACATTCATACTCGAGTACCCTCAACCAATCTTAATTTGTTTAGTCCGACTACATTTAAGATGTTTTTGTTTACGTTTAGTTATATTCTAATTTTACCCTCGAGTTCCCATAGTACCGCTTTGAGGCAGTTTAATATTTCTTCAGCTCTTGAGCTCAAGTGCTGTATCTCTCATATACTATTAACGAATTCGTATCTTCTTTATTGGTTATGTGATTTCGATATGCCTGTGAATATAATGAAGTATTTTTTTAATTTTTCTTTCTCACTGGGTTCCCATAGCATCGCACCTCACAGTCGAAAATCTGCTCCAACTCTAGTGAGTTGAAAATATTTTCACTCTTGTGCCGGTTGGAGAAAGATTGGACGGGCGTGTCGGAATAAACAAAAGAATCTATGTACTCTCAAACGCTTTGCTCACATTTAAGATAGAACGCTTGATACGGCTAGTTGGTGGCATTCTTTGGTGTTACTCGGCCTAACATCTTCTTTGCTGTTCGTCCCTTGTGCTTTATAATATAAGTGCACCTGATTATACAGTGAAAGTGTAAATTGAACTCGTTTTCATATAGTAGCATACAGTAAAACCACGCGTTTTATAAGATAATAGTATGTTTTATTATTATTGTTTCACCTGTGTTGCTGTCTTCTACCTTCACTTATTACAGTGAAGCAGTTTATATGCGTTACGGAAATGGGAGAAATAAAACATTTTCTGTAGCTAAAACCATGGTTTTAATATTTTAATAAAATTTAATAAAACGGGATCGGGATCCCGGGATTGCAATCCCTAGTTGTAGCCGTCTCCGGGCGCTATCGCGCCCTCCACCTCTCTGGAACGATGCTATCCCTCACCATTAGCCGGTGATCGGGTGAGTAAATGTTACCAAAGGCAGATCCGTCATGGGATTGCAAGCTTTCGTTTTGCGTGAAATTTATTAAATCTAAGTAATTAACAAATATGAGATCCAGCAAAAATAGTATATAGGTATAGTATAAGAATTCCATTTCATTTCGGGCACTTAAAAAAAAACATTCACTAAGATAAATGCTAGAATAGAGCCTGGGAGACAAACACTGCAAAAGGTCCGTAGGGGCACAAATACTTAAAAAGGTCTTAACCAACCTTACCCTACCAAACACTAACCTAATCTAACCCAACACCAATGAATGGGTGCCCGATCGCAGTGCCGAAACGCTGATGCCGATCATCCATTCCAGAATTCGATCCGGAACGGAGCGTATAACCCACAAGATCAAAAAACATCACCCACAAGCGCATTCGGTGCAATTAATATACTACTAGACAATTAGTGTTAAACAATATAACTCATTTAAAATACATATTTGTTAATTGAGACATCTGCATGATCCCCTTACATGAATAATGAAAAAAGGCATAATATTACAACTTAAATCAGAGAATTAACAGTCATTCACGTTTAAATATGATCGTTTTGCAAAGAGAAGATGTATTTTGAGGAAAGACCTTCTATAATCAGAAACATGTTTTCCTTCGAAGCTTCTGCACACGTTTGGAAAATGCGCTAGCGACCTTTCGTCGTCAATAACCCGGCGATTACCATGCAGAGCGGCAGGATAGAACGCTCTCTCGCGTAAACTATTTTATCAAGCGGGAAAATCTTTGTCGTGTTTTTCGAAATGTATACCAAATCTGCGGATGATTTAACAAGTAAGCGCGCTAGGTGAGAGAATAGCGAATTTAATTAGATAAGACAATATTGTAAAAAATAAAATAGACAAAATTCGTGGACCGTATTTACTTGGATGATAAATAAAGCTTTTAACAATTAGCTCTAGAAATTAAATGGTTGTCTATTGATGTAATGATAATTTTCTCAAAAATTTCTCAATTGTGATTTTAGTGTGAATTGGGTGTTCATCACCGTTATATAAATATCTGCAATTATTACTACGAAAATAAGTGTATTTATATCTATTTGGAAATAAAATCGTTTATGCAAATATGCACTTAGTTTTCTGTTAAATATGTTGAATAAAAAATGCGCCTTATCTCACTTCCTATTCCGCACATATACATATTTAAAATGAATAGAGAAGCAACTACGGTGGTGTTTTAGTATAGATATACCTATTTTCTTCAGAAGACTAATTGCACAAATCTACGCTTGCCTTGTTTTAAATGATTTGTTTTAGCTGCACAATCACTCTTATGGAATGGGCTTTGCGGATCTCTGTTGATTAAACGAGTCATCGTCAGCGCATCGAGGTTGTTTGCGTGAGTGACAGATTACAGTTGGCACCCGTGAGGGTTTTAGCACAGCGAGATAAGATTCAAAGGAATGTTGTTTTTTATTCAGTGATTTTGAAGTGTTTTTCTCCCTCTCGCTTTATAAAATCTGTGTCATATCATAATGTGTGAGCTGACACGCTATTCAGTCGGAAAATCCAATCAAAGGTCAACAAGTCAATCATCTTCTTCGTAACTAAATCAAATTGGAAAGAATCATGTACTCTTATGTGAAAGAAACGTGAGATTGATTGCTTAGAGATCTTAGATTGCATCGCGAAGAATTAATGGGTGTATGATTAAAATGAGTTGAAAATTCCAGTTGTTTTGAGTGCATCTATGGCTTGAAATAAGCTTTTGGTAATATAATCAAAACGCTTCATAATTAATATGTTTAATGAAGAGTCGGGTTAAGTTTTCTTTACATGCCGATAATTAATAATATCTGCGCGCCGAAGGCAGTTGGTGATATATACTATTTATTATTTATTCAAATACATTTTTGTTTCGATTAAAATTGTTTTCATATGAATCTTAAGTGAAAAAGGGTCATAGTAGACGAGAAGTAAGTTGGCCTCTGAGGAAGTGGAGGATATGATCATTAGAAGGGTACTTTTCAGGCTTGGGCCTATCAGAGCCTTGCCACGTTGCCATACTGGGCCTTAGTAGCGTCGCTTCTTTTCTCATTCTGTAGCCTATAAGCGTAAATCCGACAACGTAGCTCCCCTTCTACTTTGTGGGCGTAAACATCTGGGAGGCCAACTTATTTCTCGTGAAGTATAATTCGCTAGATTTGTTTCGTACATTTAGGTTAGCAAAATACAAGACCTAGGATAATTCTAATTTAAATATAATAACGTATGCATTCACATTTTGTCCGAACTGTTATTGAAAACACTCGCGTAATTGGAAAGTGACATCAATGCAGGTTCCCATTTTTACGGAATCGTGTTTTAAATACAATTTATCAAATGCCATCATGACTTAACGAAGAACGCTTCAGGCGCCGTAGAGAAAAACTATTCCCAATTAACTAATTCATATACCGGAATGGACGAGTAATCGTTTCCTACCTCTGTTGCCACGCACTGCGAAACGGCAGCGGTCCTTTGCCCGGATACTCGATCGTTTGGAGGCCGCGTTGTGACAGCTGAGAGAGGTTGAGTGTGATTTAGAGAGAGAGAGAGACGACTCTTCATACTCACTGACCTTAAAGGCGCAACGAGAGGTGTTTCCTTTTGGGATTTCCTTCCACTAAACTCGAGCGAGGTTTAATTTACTGGACTGAATTTCAAATTTTACGACTGAAACATTTTCGTGGAATAAAGAACATTTGCTTCGCTTTTCTTTCATCGTTTCTTTCGTGTGCTCATCTCAACGTTACGACGCCAGTTAGAAAAAATTTAATTTAGCTAAATATATGACATGATGTTTAGATCCCGAACCTTACCTTACAAACATTTTCTAAGGGTAAAATCACGTACGATAGATACGTGAGCCGTTTATTTCCATCCGTCAAATAAATTCTCTCGTAATAAAGTTTTGAATAATTTGCTTAGAGAAGACAGGGAAAAATACTAGATTTTTAAAGCAATAATGTTTGAGTTTTGTGTAAAATACGTGTTCTACGAAATATCAAAATGAACAAATGAATTTTATTTAATAATGTTATTAATATATATATTAATATTAATATATTAATATGTAGTTAATATTATATATATTAATATTTAGTAATATTTAATAATATTAAATAATACAATGTTTATGAATGATTGGGTAACACTTGTGAAATTGTTAAAGTGGTAAAATTAAATTTTGAAATGGTAAAGTGAAAAGATTTCAAGAAAACTATTTTAGAATGGTTTAGCTTCTATGGATTCAATGTACTTATAGTAGGTTCGGTTTGACATAACTACATTGTCGATGACGTTTTTCCAATCCTTTTATGTAAACAAAATAAATTGTATATTTTTTGAGAGTTTATTGGTAAATTGAATACGCTTGGAAAATGGAAAAAACAGGAATTCAGCCTCAAAATGTTTTCTGACGGATTGAAATTTATGGATTTAATTTAGTGGAAATCGAAAAACCACATCGAGTTTCAACGAGTTTAATCCGTTTCAAATGACGACTTCCAAAGATGCGAAATATTTAGATATGAATGGAAGAATGCCTTCCCGTTATTTAGCCAGAGATGTGTTACATAAATAATAGATCTGGTTGATGAAGCCAAGAAATTATTACCTTCTGGTTACAGCCCATTTTACCATCATACAGTAACTATCTAGAAAACCTCTAAAGTTATACATTTGTGTTTAAATCGACAGACATATAATTTATTTTAATGTAGATTTCTCAGAGTATGTAAATAAATGAGAAGATAGCATTAAAAGCAACGGAATATTAAAATTTAAATCTAATGAATGAAATTTAGAAGTACATACTGAAATGAATACAAGTAAGAAGACGACGTAAAGCTGGATGAAAAGTTGAGAGAGTTATTTGAATGCTAGTTCATTTCGCCTGAGAAGGCTAATGGAACCATTAGTCGAATAGCGAATCCGACGAAAGAGATAAAGGTAACGAATCTGGAGTATCCAGGAAAAGACGTAATAGAGAATGGATTACAACGTGATTTCATTTGGTCTGATAAACTCTCGGATATTTAGCAGTCTTTAATAATATCAGAATAAGATCGAATTCAAAAGCTCAATTTTTTTCTTATTTAACCGAAGTACCTGGATTTTTATAACAAACTCTCATGACTTACTACATAATAAATTCAGGCATTAAAACATAATTGTATATCTGTCTGAATCTGGGCATGTAAAGATAAGAATACTAACTGCAAAAATGTGATTAGTGGTTGTAACGATATTTGATAACTTGAACGGAATCTGAAGCCAGATTTATCTTTTTCTGCTTAACCCGTAGGACCTGATTAGCCAAAACCGGAAAGTAACGAAGGGGTTTATGTAAAGAAGTGTACTTAACATTACGATTCCAAGACACCTAAGGATTGGTTAGCCATTTTTACCAGTCATTTTTCATTTTAAAATCCTCGCATTTGTGCGTATGGCAAAAATTCGGTTTTCCGATAGATTTTCCTCCTTATCTTACCTTTAGTACTCCGAATCCGAAGATGGCGCCGAGACACTGAGTTATCGCATATAAGATCGCTTTAGGCCAAGGCATCATACCCAATACGACAGCAGTCACGGTGACGGCGGGGTTCAGGTGAGCCTGACTTATGTGGCCGAACATCTGTGGAGGTAAAAAAACAAGACAAGTTTTAAAATCATTCATATCTGATTGAAAGTCAGTGGATCTGGGTGTATTCAGTTGGGATCAGATCGAAAAAAGGGAAATTGTATTTTATGTGTGTGTTATGGTTGTTTATGTAAAAACATCATATGTGTTTCCAAAATAACGTTTCTAAGAATAGGATTTGTATTATGATTTTTGAACGTCTATTTACACAAAAATATCAAGGAAAATGTGTTGCATAATGGGTGCACGATTACGATAGCTCAACAAAATGTACACTCTCAATGCTCGATCTTTTCTCTTTACGTTTTCTTTCACCGTTGAAATGCCCTAGGTTATGAAGTAAACTCCGCCAGCGCGGATAAAAATCAGGATAATTTTCCTGGTAAAAGAAAACAACGAAAAATACATTCTAGCTGCACATTCAGCATTTAAAAACGAATAGAAAACTGAGTGCCCTTTAATCTCCTAAAAGTACAATGTACATCCATCAACTTCAAAATCGAAAATCTTTTCATTGTGTTCTGGAATCAATTTCAAACAATCACCTTCTTTGAGCATCCAGATATCCAGAGATAAAATTGTTATTCAGGGGAAAGATCTAGATTCTTGAACTTTAGTCTTCAAAACTTGACCGATTTACGAGCGGTACTCGATTACTCAATAAATATATTATCTTATCATATTTTATTTATGGCAACGAAATCTATCGACATTACTTTAACAGACAACTGCTAAATTTAATAAAACTTCAATGGGTCCCTCAAATAAAATAAATAATGATATTTAAAACATTTACCAATCAGGAAAAGTGTAATAACAGACTACAAAATCACAAATACAGTTGACATCAAATCGATCTTATTCATACGTTAAGCATGAATATGGAGCATCTTAGCAAGCACGTTGACAAAATATTGTTACTTTATTAAATGTATGTTTGCATATAATATTGAGTCACTTAATTTAAAAAATGTGATTGAAATTACAGATTGCGGCACGTGTAAAATTAAGCGAATATTCGCTAGGAATTTTCAAATACAGAATATCATTCTAATGAATGTTTTGCACAAACAAACTATTGAGCCTAGTGTTACTCTCCGTTCATAAGAGATATACTATTAAATACAAATTATAATCTTACATCGATTAAATACGTTACAGACATTTAAACGATATTTACAGGCAAAAATAACCTTTCAGGTCAGAAACGTGTAGCCGGTTATATTTTATTTTAAAGCAAGCTCCATATTTTTCACAGAGAAAAGACATTTTTCTACCGCTCCTGGGACATTTTTTAGAAAAATCACCCGCTCATCCGCGAAATTGAAGGTCGCAATTAATTTCATTTTCGAGGGGTCGGTATTTCCACAGAATTTCCGATGACGTCAGAGCGATTACCGCTTAACGTATAGGTATGTTTCCTGGCGCTTTTCGGAGTTCCTTTTTTATTCCCCGCCGGCGGCGTTAACGTCGAAAAAAATTTTATAGAGCGAATGATGTACCGTGATTAAAAGCAAATGATATTCTGATGTCGGGGCAAACAAAATACTTAATTAAAAATGTATACAGGTTTCTCGTCGAAGAAAATCTACGTTTTTAAAAACATATTTTCACCTGTGGCAGAAATGAGTCAAAGTATGCAATTAAGTTAATCTATTCAGTGAAATTCATAGCCAATTATAACGTAATTTTAAAACGTTCCAGTTTTTCCGCGTCGAATCTAGGATATTCAAACCTCCCGGAATAGTCAATTTCCTCTCTGAAAACGCGAAAAAAGCGATTAATGCCACATAAAAATATGTACGCGAATCACATTTCGCGTGGAATCTCCCAATTTATTCGAATTATTTCTAAATGTCACGTGAGCGACCGATGAGTTTTTTTTAATAAACCCCCTAGGTCTAACTTCACAAATCCCTCACTTCAAATAATCACGTTAATTTTGCACGGAATGTTTTCCGAAATTATTATAATAATCGCAGCGAGATATATCTTTTTTTAAATCCGAAATACCATGTTTATTAATTCAGGCGAAATCTATCGGTCGCAATCTACATATCCAAATAAATATCAAGTATCGTTATAACGTCATGTCTGGTCTCTGTTTTGTTACGCTCCGCTTTTATGTCGGTTAATTGCTTCGAGCGCGGAGAAACCATTACCATACATTCGGCCGCGATTATTAAATTGTCAAAGAGAATCCCGTGAATTCAGTTGTTTGATTGAAATGCATGGCGGCGAATTTTAATTCGTCGCGTGCCTATTTTTTTTTATAACGCAATGGCGAAGCCATCCGCCATACTGGATCCCGAAACTGTTATGACAACCATCCCGATATGTTTTCCGAGAATCCGACCTGCGAGAGATCAGAATAAAAATTATACATTGTAACGTCGCAGATAACCCAGCGTTCTAGTGGTCCGCGTCCTCATCCCCCCCCCCCCTCCCCATCCCTCCATCTTCCTCTCTTCCCCCGGTGACCCAGTTGCCATCCATCCGCCGCAAGCGTCCACTAATTACGTAAAAGTGCAATCCTCGATTGCGTGAGATTTTGTCGCGATTTCCCCGACTCCACTTATTCGGAATTTGCGAAGTAATCAACCTCTATCCAACCCACCGCGAAAAATCAATGGAAATTTCCCCAGTTTGTAGACATATATGTATTTGTATTTGCCTTCATTGCCAATAGGAAACGCTAGCCAGAGCTACGCTGCGATTTGTTCGAAGTGTTTATTTATTTTTTTTTTCAGTTTCAATCGGTAGCTCGGATCGATTTCGATAGGAATAAAAGGGTTATAATGCTTTTCCGACAATAATTGATATAAAGATGCTCCGACTGGATAATCGCTACGGTGATGCGCTTCATTGGTGAGTTTTTTCAATGGCTGCGATCGTAAAGACGAGAGGTCGAAGTGATTGCGTTTTTTTTATTTTCTTTTTTAATATTTATTTACTCTGATACTTATTACAAATCCGCGAAAACTTAGAGCACCGCCTGGGATACGGACAAAATTAATGTTTCATAAATTAGATGTGATAGAAATGTTTTTAAAACATCATCATTTAATTCACTGTTAGTAACATGTGCGCAGACGGGTCCTTGTTTATAAGCTTCCGTCTTCCCACCACAAACTTCTTAACTTCCTTACAATACGTAAGATGTATATTCTGTTAATAAACTTAGAATCTTTTCCTCTTCATCTATGATAATTTTATAACTGCCCGTACTGCTACAGCCGTAGTAATTTGCAGTAACTTCCTTAATTTGCCAGTTATAATAGTATACAATAGGAGCTTAGGTGTTCATATCGAAATAATACATCATTGCTTCACTGCGCATATTTTTCATTTATTAATTGGAAAGGAATATAGAGAGAAAGATAGGAGGAAGGAAGTTCTTTCTTAGCGACCCATTTTGCTCCGAATTGCGTTTCTTGAAGTTACGGACGGCTCTGTTCCTCCAAGATAATGGTACATGTGGAGATATGCATTCGAATAAGACTCAAGCGGAATTCAAATCTAATTGTAGGACGATATCCATGCATTGGAATCATATCCCCAAGGAATGAACGCAATGAATCCTTCTATAACGGCAAGTCAGCCGTACCCTATCAATTCTAACAAAAAATTATGTAAAAGTAATTACTGTGAAAATAAAAACTTTCCTGGACAAAGCAAAACGAAGCTCTTCATAGCGTTATGTTTGAAATTATTCTTCCATTTGCCTTAGAAATTTAAGCTTTCTCGATATCTGTTCCCAGAAGTGAGATATATGGGTATGTTTGTGCATCTTTCATGTCACTAAATAATGACGAATAACTTCCCATGAATCTGAAATGCCAACCAATATGTAGGTAACCTATTCCCGGCTATACTCGTGTTAATTTTATTTCGTATGGGATATTTTTTCAATACTGCGTTTCAAAGAGTGAACTAATATAACACATAAAATTTCACTTCGCATGAGCTGTTTTTGTAATAACCTTTCGATAGACAAATTGTCTTTTTTTCCAGTTATTCAGCGACATAAAAACGTAGTGTGTTATTCAGATGTGTTTGTTTTTATCTTCCTGTGCAAACTTTGTTTTTTTCTCGTAAAACTAGCGATCAAAAAACAAATTGAAAAGCGTTGTAATTTATAAAATCGAGTGAAATATTTAAGTTCGCTGAACAACGTATTCGGACATTTTACCTAAGAAATTAAACTTAAATTCCACTTCAACGAATATTAACAATGTTTTAAAATTAATTTTAACATATCATAAAACTTAATAAACATAATTACGCATGCACAACCATGACTCGACCCATAAAATAATTATCAATTTTTTACGATAAATTTAAAATTCAAAACTTTGGCTCTGTATGATTAAATTTTCGTTGCAATTTTTGAAAGAGGGTTTATCGCATTTTTTGTCAATTTCCTGATTATAAAATCCAGCGAAACTACTTCTCCGTCGGTATATTTCATTTGAATGTTTAAATAACCTAAACATTCGCGAATGAGTCATGAAGTGTATAGCAACAATCTGTTCAAGATCACGTTGTACGTGTATTCGGCGCCTCAGAATTGCTTCCGTTCCAAAGATTTCTACACACTTACTCGAGTATCAAATCCATTGCTCAAACATTTGGGATCGCGATCCGGGTGAACAGGGCCCAAAATCCAACCTGACGATGCTGGGAAGAGATCAAAACCTCGCATGATATATTTTCTTTTTGAAGATGCATCATTCGCGCGATTTTCCGGTATTGCATGCTGAAAAAACTCGCCAATTCGAGCGAGCGGATTGTGAACGTGGGCGCTAATTGAATTTCGCCGATTTATTTGCGCGTCGCTTGGGGATCCTTTGTCCATCTCGTTCATCCGGCATTTGGAGCGAAGCAGCCTCGCGGAATGGTGCTGTAGTCGATAGCTAACGAGGAAATGCACACAGTAAGATTAGGCGGCGGGGCATTGTTTGATGGGGTATGTTTGACGCAAACAGGCCGGACCTCCGTCGGTAAAAAGCGGCGGCAAATCTTCAAATTTGCGGTATCATTTGCTAGGTCGGACAGAAACTGAGGTCGCCACATAAAGGTTGTATCTCTGCGACATAAAAAGGACATTTTCTCGGGATAATTTTTCGTTGAATTAAAGACAGAGAAGTTCTTTAAACCGATAATAAAATACACTCGGAGAAATCATGTTATAGTAGAGGTGCAAAAAAAAAGCAATAACGTCGTGGGTGATTACAAAAAATTTATTTGAAAACATTATTTCTATAATAATAATAATAACAGTTAACGTTATTTTTTTAATTTAACAAATACCATTCCAAATAATTTTATTGACCTTCTCCTGCCTCAGTGGCGATCGATTATATATTTATTAAAAATTGTGCAATCACGCTTCCACAGTCCTCTGGGAACTCGAATAAAACTATTTTTAAGTGGAACGAATTTAAATTATATCAAAATAAATTAATTCTCGGAAACCTCGAAACAGTCCCTGTAGACAGAAATTCCATCTACATACTCCCACACCCAGCGAAATCATGACTCCTTGCGAAACCTCCTTGATAAATACGACCACGAACACACGCGCTCACAGCCCACGTACGCCATGACGGGCAGCCTCAGCCGGAGAATCCGCCATCCTTAACTTTTAAGTCTTTAATCAATTCGTATCGCCATGCGGAAAATTTGCACCCCCGGAAAATTTCGTTCGGAGAGATATACGGGAACTAACGCGAAATCGCCTCCTTTCTAAAACCGGAACGAACACGCTCGCGCACACATGCACACACACACACACACACTGAGCGAGCGTAGGCACACAAGAGACGCGGTCTATACTCCGCTGCTTTCATGTAAGAGAGAGAGGAGGATCTGGTGTAGTAAGAGGGCTCAGTGGCAAATGACGTATAGTTGACCTAACCGACCTAATACTCTCGGACAATATTTGAGCTCAGCGGCACAGGGCAGAGCTTTCTCGCGCGTAGAATAAGCTTGCGTTACCTCTCTCTCTCTCTCCATGCACACCTTCCTAAACCAACCCCATCTCATAGCCATCTCCCATCCTTAAATTCACGTCTGCTCGACCCCTGTAGCCGCCACCGCAGCACGGTCTGTAGCTATAGCCTCTCAGTCATCAAATTCCCGTGCAGATGGGATTATCTCGGAGGAAGGGTGGGAGGGGAGACTGACGGAAGAGAGAGAGAGAGAAAGAGAGAAAAGTAAAAGGGGAGGAGAGGGAATTTGAGGGGTGAGACGAGATTGGGTGTATGTGGGTGTGTGTGTAATGGAGGATCATGGTACTCGGGTCGCTCGCTAGGGGATTGCAAACAATGGTATGGATTCTTTACTTTTAATAACCGTGTCGGAGGCCGCGAAAGGTTGGTAAGGTGTCGCTTTTACTTCGTTTGTCAAAGATATCGTCGAATTGTGATCACCCGTTCTTATTTTGGTGTTTTATATCACCTGAAGGAAATTCCAACGCGTGGAATCCTTGTCTTCAATTCGGGGACGGTTTGAGTGCTAATATTTAATTTAAAATACATATCTAACAGGCGTGAAATTTATATTTTTAATTGTTTTCTATTCGTGTTTTTTGTTTTCATGATACGACTCAAGGTTGGTATGAAACACCTAAGTTTAGCCAATCCGTTCTCTCTCTAAATTTCTTTATGCAAAGTCACCGATGATAAAAAGCGATGGGAATTTATTTTATTTTTATGCTCGTAAAATTCAAGTCTCAAAAATGAGTCATCAAAAATAAATACTGCCAACTTATATCAACTATATTCGATGCAATGCGCAGTGGCTCATTCGGTACTTTAATTTCAATATGCACGAATTGCGCTTCTCTATCCTCCAAATAGAAACAGTTGTTTTCCAATAGTTTGAATATCCTTCGTAGATAATATCTTTTCAGCGATGAAAAAATTACCTGTCATCGCAGATTTTCATGGCGAGGTAAAAATATTGACGATTTATTGCAACGATAATAAATATATCTTCGCTATACTTCCAATGCATTCCTTTCCACGAATCTTCTATTCCGCATTAGAACTTCAATTTTTTAGCCGCCTTACCTCTTGCATTATTTGCAGTCCCTTTCATGTATACGGGAATCCACTCTTAGAACTTCTTTTATTCGAAGATCCTCCGCTCTTCGTACGAAGTGCGCGCGGCCCGTTGCAAATTTAGTTCACTCTTTCAATTCGACTCTTGTTTAGGTCCTGAAACCGTTCCTCTTTTTCCCGTTTCTTCAGGAGGTATTCAGAGCCTGGCCATTCGTGCTGCTTTTAGCTTTTTTTAAGCTCCGAATGATACTAGAATTCCCCTTCCGATATTTTCTTCCACTGGGTAGAACCGTTGAAAATGTACCGAAACAAGACTTCCCTCTCAAGGAAAAAATAAACGTCCATTTTCTTGCATTATCAAAGTATGATTTCCAAAAGTGATGTATCTCTTCCTTAGAGTATGGTGCGCTTCTTCAATGATATCGATAATTTCTGGTCAAAGTAAACGTGGCTACCAACTTTAAATATTTATACACAATTTATTTCGATTGATTTGATAGCATGAAAATCTATCGGTTTACTTTTAAAGACTTTTTCTAATTGTTTTATTTTTTCTAAAGTTAATATACCGCGCTTATGGGAAGTCAATCTCGAATTTGTTTTTATAGAAAATTTTAGGAGTACTACAATACATACAGCATAAAAATTCAAATTTTTTATATCTAATATCTACTACAATTAAATATTACTGAATACTATAAAGATTTTTGCAAAACCCATTTAACACCTCTATTAAATAATTCAGTGCATATTACATGAATTTGCATAGACATATTTCAAAAATTATGTCGAACAAAACTTATGGATTGCGTAAAATGATTACAAATCCATTGCCACATACTACAATTGCAATTACAATTATCATTTTAATGACTGTCCGAACGAAGGTGCAAATCTCTTAAAATTCTCGAAGTTTGCATACTATTAAGTTCTATGAATAAATTTAGTGCATTCTTTTCCATGGCGTAAATACACTAAGTTAAAAATTCTTATTAGTATTTATTCATAAATGATGGTTAATTTTTTATATAACGCCTAATAATATACCGGCCAGAACTTTTTTATACTCATTTGTTCAAAAACTTCTCAAACTTAGAATTTGTATGAGTCAGAATAAATAATAACACTTCGGATTTCTCAAACTGCATTATCTTTTTCAGGAGACTGTAGCTTTCCTCTCTTATTTATTAGCCTCGTCAAACCTAACAACTTATCTTTCAGAATTTCTCTCCGCGTCATGTTGCATATTTGGACGCCTTTTGAAAATGGAAGCTACTTTCTTCGTATTTTCAAAAAGACCTCTCCCAATTCAGCTACTGCTTGCCATAACTCAATTTAAAAAATTAATTACTAAACTTAAAAGATGGCGAAATTAAACCTGAGGTTAACCTAGTAATGAAGTATTATTTAATATTAGGACCTATGATATTTCAACGATAGTGGCGCGTAAAGATGCGTTTCATTGACTTACCAAAAGCAAAAAGAAAATCAATTTCGGGTATAAATATATTATTAACGATGCTGCTTTTTAAATTTTCACTCATATTATAACAATCTTTCTTTTGACAAGGCTGTTTGTTTAAAAAGATGTATCCATCTGAGCGATTCTATAAATACGACTTCAGCGATCCTCGCTTTTTGAGTCCCGTGTCTCTGACCCTTGACGCAGCCCTGACCTGCGCGTTCTCCTTTCCTCTTTCCCCCTCTAACTAACTCCTCTCTCTCTCCTCTCTGTTGATTCTGAGTTCATGGCGATGATCCCGGCGATCTCTTTCGTAAATACTCATGTCTTCGTCAATGGCCACAATCGCCATGATGCGAGAAGGTTCGCTTCAAACGCCGGCGGAACGTTTCGCAAGGTTATCGAACTGATTTGATCAAAGGCTTTGATAAAGGATAGTGTGGAACTCGCGAGCATGACACGCGCTCGGAATTGCGTGCTAACAAGGGTACGGTTGAGAGGTATCCGTGAAAGAAGGCGTTAGCGTGAAGTGTCATCGGCAAAATGAACGCTGGGTGAAAATAAAAATGTGAAAATTAGGTGTCTGTTTTATGATAAACTATTGCCTACTCATATTATTTAATGCCAACTACCACCCAGTTTTATTTTTGTATGAAAATAGTTCAACAACATATTACTTACATAATCAAAATATAAAACCTTTGCATTTTGTACTGAACTGCCGACATTTTACTTCCCCTATTTATTAAACTATTGCATGCCAATTCGTTCTTTTATCAAAAACCTATCTCCAAAATTTGTGAACGATTACAATTCCAACTTTCGTCTCTTTCGGAATGGTCTTTTATAAAGAACTATCTGTAGTTCAATCAAAATATTTTATTTTCAAGAGCAGCCCGTAATGCGAAGCAAAACTAGAACCAGACAACCCATATCGTATCATCTATTTATTGTGTTTTTACGATTCCATGCTCACGGCGCATGAAAACACGAATACATTTCTGCAAAATCAGGTATATGAGCAAAGAAAAGCGCAGAAACTTTTTAAACGCTCTCCTTCATTTCCTTGAGACATGAAAGATAAGCCATAAAAAAATCTAACCCCACCCGTATGCCACGCGTCAGCGAATATTTTTACTATCCGAATGGATCAGCAGGAACCTTCGAGTTTTATGTTCAGTATTTCTGAAATTTCTGTCCATATTATTGGTAAAGGGACCGAAGGAGTTTTTCGAGATGGAATTGGATGAAAAAAATGGCATTTCTTCGAAATTTTGTTTTTTGAAGCTCCTTAAGTTTTGTTTAAACTCCGTATTAGGATAAAGACGTGCACGAAAGAATAAAAGTTTCCACGATGGAGAATAGCAGGATATGCAAAAATTGCACAAATCTAATGTTTTTCGACCTATTGATTATTGGCTGATCAACGAAACAACTATTTTACCTTTTTACTGTGGATGTTGGCGGATATTAATCCGTTTCTTTAGGACGGCCACTCACGCGATTTCGGAGTATTGATTTATATTAAAATAATAAGGAACAGAGAAGCAGAAATTGATTTTTTTAAAACCTTTTTCTTCTGCGGTGGTTTGTCAACATTGACGGGTACGTATGAATGAAGTACTAAATATAAATTTAAAAACTCCCCTCTCGCCCTCCCCTCAAATATTTAGCTATCTCGCTCAGCGTGCTAGAATTATGGATGTTATGCCGCCGGTAGTGCATACAGCAGGGAGGAAAAACGTTACGCACAGAGTGACAGAATAAGCGTTCCATGGGGTAGATAAGGAACGGAGAAACAAAAATCGATTAAAAAAAAATCTTTTTCCGTTGCTGTGGCTTCGGGATTCACACCGTATGTTACCCCTGAATGTAACAAAGGAATTCAGTTACACGTCCGAGTCGCGAGTGATTTTTTTTGTGCAAAACAACAAGCAAACGGCCGTGTTTAGTCTTCTCATATCGGAGACGGATCAGCAGACGCAAACTGGAGAGTTACAAAGGGCAGACTGGCGATCTTTCGCCTCTTCTCTTTCTCTTTCTTTCTCTCTCTCTCGGATGATGGGAACTCCGCTTTTGTTCCCTCCTTTTGACTCGTGTAGCTGATCCGGAAAAAAAGGTTTCCGGGAAGTGCGAAGTTTTTTTCCCTCTGTATTTCGCGCGGAAGACAGCAATAGAAGGGGTTTGCGAACAGCTGCGGTGTCGGATGTCGGAAAGGAAGTTCGAGGCGGAAAAAGGGGAATAAAGGGTGGAAGAGGAAGATTATATGGAAAAGGGGATCGAGTGCGAAGGGAGGCGTAAAGAAGGATGATAGAAAGAGAATATGGAGAGGCGAATTTCCGAGAGAAAGAGCGGGTCAAAGAGAGGGGTGAAAGATAGATTGATGAGCGTCTTTTTTTATTTTGGAGAAATTTTGCACCATGAAACCTTTCCTCACGCTCAACACATCGACGTACATTTTTAAATTTTAACTGCTAACATATCAAAAAAATAAAGAATAAGACGAAACATCCGTCACAAAATTGAAATTTTCAACTTTAAAATTTTTTTACAAATTAAAGATAAGGATAAGTTAAAACATCTGGAATATAAAGGTTTAAATCTGAAGGGTGAAAAAAGTTGCGAGTAATGAAATACAGTTTTTTTATATAGAAAACTTCACCTATTGAAAACACCCACGAATCTAGGCGGGTGTAAAAAATTGCGAAAAAAGCCTTCTCAGTGTGTCAGGGAGGAAGAATGATTTGAGACAGAAGTAGATGAAAGATAGCGAGAGAGAGAGAGAGAGATGTAGAGAGCGGTAGGAAATTAGATAAAGGATAAGGTTTGTGGAATAAAGGAAGGGTGGCGAGGGAGAAGGCGGCGAGGCAGATAGGGATGAGAGAAGGAATGGAATGGAAAAGTAGGAAGACAAAAGGGCGCGAGATATAGGGGGAGAAGGGGTAGGTTGCTAAGCGAAAGATGAAGGAGAGAGAGGGAGAGAGAAGAGAGAAAGAGGGTGAGACTGAATTCGGATCGAGCGGGAAGTTGGAGGAAAGGGTGTGAGGGTTGAAAAGAGGGCGGTAAGAGAGGGAAGGCGGGGGGGGGGGGTAGGGAAGAGGGTTTGCCACTGTGGAGCGGTTTGGGGATATAGATTAGAGCTGTCAATTATCGGATGTTGGTTCAGAGGAAGAGGCGGAGAGGAAAAGAAATTGAGAGCGCTGTGAGAATTCGATCAGGAGTGTTTTGAGCTCGGAGGATCCAGATGGCAAACAGCGGTTCCCTATTTGGTGGGAGGTGCGGCGCAATGGCTGACGGTAATTAATGTCCGCGCAATGAATGCGTGATATGAAAGGTTTACTTTCACCATCGATATATTGGGTGGTGATCGTTACCCAGAGCTTCGAAAACTCCGTTCCAATGGGGTCACACGAATCTAGCTTGGAAGGACATTCACGGTGTAATTTTAAATGCTTTGAGTTTCGGTTTTGCGGGAACTAGAGCAAAATACATCCTTTATAACTCTATTGCAAGCCGACATTTTTTAACACTAAGGCCACTAGATAGTCCGTTACGGAGGTAGCCTTAAAGTCTGATTATATGCTGCTGTCAAGAACATAACAAATTTACCTGAAGGTTATTCTCTAATAATTATCATTATATGTACATGTTTTGGTGATTATAAAAGTTTATACGGAAAGTCAAGTATAAATTAAAATTTTTATCTGGAAAACGATTTCATTTCAATTTCGCTTTCATTCGTTGCCTATTAGAGATAAAGATGTATGCATTTATTCGTAAAAAAACGCAAAGTAGCAACATTAATGGCACAATTTCATTCTCATTTATTTAAGAATATAAATTCTGCATGCGTCACTGATAAAAGACTAAATGTGTTTACAAGAAAATACCTATAGCAAAAAACATTTCATAAAAACGATCGTCTTAACGCATATAGGTAATTAGATGACATTGAATGTAAAATAAATTTTTACTCTATATTTTAAAAAACGTCGCCTTATAGGAAAATGCGCATTTCTCTTATAACTAGCGAATTTTAAATGTTTTTAACGAAGTTCAATTACTCAAGCGTATAATATTTTCAAAAGGAAGTTATTATTGGAAAAGTTTTGTTCTGAAATTGGATTAATTTAAAATCTTCCGACAGGTGATAATTGCCTCTTAACTTTTCTTAACATAGATATTTTTCTTTGGTTTTGAAATATATTTTTTATATAATTGGAATTATCTCTTGAGGCAAAACCTATCCCTTGAGATTTATTAAATTTCATGGAAATATTTTTTAAAATAAGAGAAAATGTATTTATTAGATAAATCTTTTAAATTAAACTTTAAAGTCTAGCTATGCAGCAATTTAATTTATAATTATAGCGGGCTAATTATAAATATCTGTCAAGAATTTTACGAAGTAATGTAATAAATCCAGTATTACTTAAACGGAAGACCGTTAAAATTCTTAATAAAAACTAAAATAAATGCAAAAATTAAATAAACTATACAATGGGATAAATAATTAAAAAATAAGCATCTATTATCCTGAAGGAAATCAATTACGCCTACCGCGAAGGTCAATGCAACGACGTTCATTTGTTCTCCGTAAGAGGTAGGAGGGAAACCTAATCCGACATTTTTAAAACTTTTACCACCGTCATATTTTTTCTACAAGTCCCGACAAATCTTTCCAGAATATATATGGCTCTTTGAATTCGGGTCATATAACAGGCCGCAAGAGACTCTTAAGTGTCTCCAAACCCTTTGGACAAAAGGGAGGCGTTGTCTGTGAAATATTCCGGGGTTAAAAAGAAATTACCGCTGCTGGCGTCGTATTTCAGAAAGCGACGATCATCGCGTTGCACGTAATGTCTTTGCGGGGCAACGCAATTTGCATGCATAAATTTCGACGCTCCGAGAACAACCGCGTAAATTATACGTAATGATCAAAATCCCGCGTCACGGGGAATAAAGAATACACAGAAAAGGGGGAAAGAAGGGGAGAGTGGGGAAGGTGGAAGAGAAAGTGGGAGGGGAAAAGGGAGAGGGGAAAGGGAGAGGGGAAGGAGGGAAGGAGAGTAAGGGAGGGAGAGAAAGGGAGGGAGAGTATGGGGAGGGAGAGAAGGGGAGGGAGTGGGAGAGGGGCAATGCAAAGGCGTAAATCGTTTGCTCCAACTAGTTCTCCGATTAATTTGCCCGTCGTGAAACTGGGTAAAGACGACGGCGTAATCGGATTTTGCGGTTTTCATGATCGCGCGAGCAACTTGCGCTTTAGAGTTGACACGTTACTCTATGGCGAAACGTGTGTAGCTTTCGCCATTTTACTCCTGTTTATGTTTTGCGATCGCAAATGTCAACAGCCCTTTAATAAAAGATATGCTCGTGTCACTTTAAACTATCAGAACGATTTATGAAGCTTAAAAATAAAACAGGCGAATGATGTTTCTGGTTCGAATGTACGGTACGACATCCAGTGCATATAAACGTTTTTCCGTGTGTTTTTCAACGTAAATTTAAATGTTTGTATAATAAGCATGCCGTTTGTTAATGTAAGTTATTATTTAATATTATTAATTATTTATTTAAATTGTTATTACATTGCTTTGGCCAACAATATATGATATAGAATAAAGCGAAATAGAAGCTCGTTAAAAAAATATTTTTCTTTCCAGACTCATATCTCTATCCGAGAAAACATGACGTGCGTTAAAATATTAAATTATGAGCAGAAATAGCTGCAAGAGTCCCGATTTCTTAAAATATACATTTCTATATTTGTAAATAACTATCAAAATTTTTCTGTAATGAAACCAGGATCGCAAGATTGATACAAATGAAAATATCTGCGTTCAATATTCACAACGTACAATTCGTAGGATCTGTTGAACGGCCACCAAGGACACGTAGGTACTCAATGCGCATTTGAGTTAGTCTAATCTGATTTATTTTTCAGTTGTTTACTAAAAAGGTTATTGGTCGCAAAATGTAGAAGTATATAAATGGTTCTCATTCCTTAGACTCACTTGGTTAACAAGGAAAGAAGGTTTGGTGATTTTCCGTTGACTTCCACATCGGACACATACAGACGGGAGGACGGAAAGCCAGTGCCGACATTAGCCTAATACATATTACGAAGAACACCAATGGGGCCAACCGCTTAACAGCAAGTAGGGGACCGGGTGTCCTCAGAAAAATCCTTCAATCGCAGGATTCGTGCCCTCTGCCTTTTAGAGAAGTAGGCCAGCACCGTAAAACACTAAAATACCGACACCTCCACTATAAATGTTATTGGTCACAAAAAGGAAAAATAGGCACATAAAATCGATCGAAAAATCCTATTTTAAAGGAAAAAACAAGCAACCGATTCCGCCCAAGGAAAGAGTTCCAATATGCGAACAATCAATCATCCCTCTCTTGCTCTCCCCTAACAGGTTTCCTTGCCTCAATTTTTATTTCCCTGACAATCACACACACACACACACACGCACGCAGGCCCACACATATTCTCGAAATCGCCTTCAGTAGGATTCCTACGTAAAAAGTCAGTCGTTATATGCTCTCGCTTCTTTCCACTAATCTATGTGTATATATATATATATATATATATATATATATATATATATATATATATATATATATGTATACATATATATAATGACCATAGGTTCCGTAAAATTCTAAGCAGCAACATTTCTATTAATAAACGGTATCTTGATGGTGATGAATCGCAGGGAAACATAGGGAGGAAGAGAGTGTAAAAGGGAGGAAATGCTAAATAGGTACTAGATGAGGGAAAACAAGAAGAGAGTTTAGTTAAGAGGAATGGAAGAATTTGTGAAGACAACGTAGGAGGAAATATGGAGGAAATTAGAGAGTAAAGCAAGGCAAGTTGAAGAGATGAGTGGGAAGGATGAGGAAGGTGGAGATTAAGGAAGAAATGGAGGAAGATGGTGAAGAGGGGGATTTAAAGAGGAGACCGAGACGCAAATATGGACATGGAAAGGAATAAGGATGGAAGGAGGAGAGGGAGGAAGATGCGTAAAGTGGAGGGAGAAAGGGAGGATAGAGAGAAAGAGGAGAGAGAGAGGGAGATATTAGAAGGAAGAATGAGGCAAAGGAGAATGCGAGAGAGAGAGAGAGAGAGAAGCAGTGGGTGGGGGACGGGAAACAACGGGGGTTGAGAGGCACATAATTTATGGGAGGCCCATATTATAACACGGTGCGCGTACAGTGAGGGAGCGAGAAACTTATACAGCCTTGGTTCTCCCTCTTCTTCCAGCTCCTTCCGTCTCCCCGCCTTCCCCCTCCCTCCCTCCCTACCTCCTGCCATACTACTAACATCTCGCCCCTTCCCACAACCCCCTATCTCCTTCCACTTCTCCGCCTTGTATTACTCTGTGTAGCTCTGATAAGAACGCCACCCACGTAAGGCAAAAGCGAAGTCACTAGGGGAAAGAGGGTTGGTATAAGGGGTTTCGAGGGTAAGGAGGGAGTAGGGAATACTCGCATTGATCTGGGAATTTTTACCTTCCCATCTCACACATCCGACACGCCATCCTCTTTTTTTTCTCTCCCTCCTCGTTCTTTTGCAGGAGATATATGACTTTTTTAGTTTGTGTGTTATTTGTGTTTGTTTGTATCCATTTTCCGAAATCCATCTCTGTCCCAAGCCTTCGTCTTCTCTGACAGTTATCATAGTTTTCTGATCCTTTATTTCCTCTAATTTCAATTTTATTTGCATATTATTCCCTCAAAAAATCTGTTATTAATTAAATCATGGCTGTTTGCTTCTCGTTCGATTTCTAAAGCTATGAAGAGACATTATTTAATGGAAACAATTATATAGTACTGGAAAGGCGACTGTACGGCCGAGTTCACAAATGCCAATCAATGTGAAAATAATTTAATGGCTGAATTTAATCCAGGTATAAGAAACTTATAGCCAGTGGGTCCACGTGGATATCTTACGCGGATCAGGGACAAAAGTGAGCCACAAAAATTATCACAAAATTTCAATTCTTTTTACTAAAATAATTCTCATAAACCACGTATATGTCGAAGTTGAAAATATTATATAGATTTCGCATGCAAAAACGATATACTTTTTCGTATGCCCAAACTTATGTAATAGTATTTGTATAGATATATTCCAATAATTGGAATCTTTACAGTCTATAAAATGTGCCCGTCCTAACTGAATCGTGCAGGGTAGCCGATTTCAGTTTTTATTGAATACTCGTACATCTTGTTCCATTCCTTTTTTTAATCGATTTACTACTATTTGTCTTTCTCTCTCTCTTTCCTTCTGCTTTGATTGTTCATTCCTTTCCTATCAGGGCTTGCATCTTCATTAACGCTTACTAACATCCTTCTTGTCCTTTATTCTTTCTCTTCGCCTGATTTTGTTTCCTTTTGTTTCGTAATCCATCTTAATTTCTCCCCAACCACTTCCCCCTCCTTCTCTCCTCCGTGTCCGTCCCACTTTATCTCCTCCTCCATCTACCTCCTTTCTTTCCCCCTAATTCTTTTCCCTTCTCCTTTCTTCTACCTTTCCTGTACTCATCCTCTCTCTCTCCCTACTTTCCCCCACTGTTTTTTTCTTAGATCAGTACGTACGTATTTACACCCTGGCCTCGATAAATTGAGTCTCAAGGGTAGGCAGGAAAATTCGAGTTAGCGAAACTTGGGATAATGGAAAACTTCAGTTAGTAATAGTTAACGTATATGAATTAAAACGGGAAAAATACCTAACTCGTTTTATCGTTAATGATTTTCCTTCTCGATTTCCATTCCGGTGTTTATCGGCTTAAAATGTTTTCATTCCCTTTCACGTATTTAATAGCTACTTTATACGTTAAGGTACATGTGTGAATGTGATAGAGATAGTAATGAACAGATTGTCTAAAGGTTGAGTTTCATACGTTCTCCGATTTTCAACCAAGGTTGATTCGTTAGTCGGAGTTTCAACAAAGTTGGTACCTCAGATTCGCTTTCGAGGGCTTTAAAAATTTTGCAATCCGCCTGGAGCTAGGATAAGTATATGTTTAGCTTAAATTTACGCTCGAGTTTTCCAGATGTTGGAGCTATGAAATGAGAAAATTAGACATTTAAAACAGAATCATTGCAGGGATGGGGTAAAACTCTATCGGTGTGGCTTAAAATTTTATCAAAATTCGTATCAAAGATATAAATAGATTTAATTTATCTTTGGAGTAGTTTTTTTTTTCAATGTAATAACAGCTTCTCGAATGTTAAGTGATAATGAAATAAATCTGATTCGGAAGTTGAGAATGGATCGGTAATTATTGCAGTAACCATAATAAATTTATTTTTGTGTAACTCACACTGTGAGCTCGGCGGAAATAAGATAAAAGGAATGATTTTATCTTATTTTCCTGAAATATTTTCTCGGAGCAATAAAATAATTTCAAATAAGCGGATCTTCTTCGTCGAGCTCATCAAGTTGAAACTAATAGATATTCCTCAATCGCCAGGAAAATTATAAAATACTTCGAAAGGTTTCCATGGGGAAGAAGGCCGAAGGTAGCATGGACAGATAGTACGAAAAATGATAAAATACTAATTGTAAGAAGAATAGGAGAAAGCGGATGATTGTACAGATCATTAGAGAGGAGGCAAACATCATCGGACATTATCTAAAGAGAGAGAGAGAGAAAGATAGAATGATTGAAGACCTGTTAAAAGGAAAACTGGAAGAAAAAGAGAAGGAAGTAGGAAAATGTTTCATATAATTGAAATGAAAAGAACTATTAAGAAATGAAGAAGATTACAGAGAGCACGATTTCGCGGAGAATAAGGTTTAGCCAACGGCAATCCTGTATATGTCAACGGACAGATTACTCGTGACGATGATATTGGTTACGTATAGCCTTCTTGACCTGGAGTTCGCCTCTCAAAAATCTTTCACTCAGCCGCTGCATTCTTGAACTTTTTCTTCGCCGCCGCCTAGTTCCACTGGTATAATAATACGCCGCTCGCACGCTCAGAATAACTCAATTATTTCTCAGATGGAAAAAAACAACGCTCTTTGGAATGAAAAACCCCGCAATTTTTTTTGCGAGGCGCAAGGAAACCCCTCTAGAAGATGCCCTTGAGAAAAATGCGAGCTAACATGCATGCAAACAGATACGCAAAACGGTGAGCGGTTTTCCAAGCATGTCCATTATTTTTTGCTGTTGCAGCCTTTGTATTTTTTTCCTATGTATGCTCGGTCGTCTCGATCGATGCTGCAGTTAGTGCGAGCGCCTTTCGCTACGAAGCGCCACAGAGGGAGAGCGTGCGGAGAAAAAAATCATTGAGCGCCTCTTAATCAGAGCTCGCAGAGCAGCATATAGTCTTAAGGTAATAAGCCACTGCGAACGGAATGAATAATTCCTCTTCCACGAAAAGAAAACTCTCGAGTTATTTTCATACCGATTTGTACTTTTTTTTACACGTCAAGCAAGAGGTAGGGATGAGAGGGTGGGAAGTTGCTGGCTGCGCTCGTTGCGAAAAGAAGTGATTTATCTTGCTCCCCTCCACCTTTTTGCATTTGTCTCTCTGCTCCTTTTTTTTATTCTCTAACATTAAGAGTCTTTAAGAAATGATTCTAATGTTCGGACGACGCCATATTTCCTGCACACGACTGTAAATCATCTTTTTTTCATAGGCGTATGCCCACACGATTGAAATTCCCTCGATTTCTTTTTTAATGACCCGTCGAATAACGTCTTAAAGCTTTTACAAGTTAAGCAAATCTCGCGGCTGTAAATGGGATAATGATAAATGAAATGATGTTCAGTTTTTGTGCTTGAACATTATCAATAATATATTTTAACAACTGCGGTTGACATGGCGATGAATTGAATAAATGCGTAAATGTCACGAAAAAATATTGGTAAAACGTAAATTTTGGCCTTTTTCGATTGGGATTTGAATTTCGACGATGTGAAAATTAATTTACTTAGTTTTGTCGGCGTAATCTCATTTTTAAGATATTTTAAAATGCTAAAGAAAAAAGGCTTGCTCGCTTCTTTTCAGCTCTGCCCATGTTATTCAAATGGAGAAAATATATGCTATTTGTGCCAAACCCAGGATTGCTATGTACACGGCGTGCAGTTTCAAATTGAAAAGTTGAAAAGTTTAGTAATTCCTGGAAGTTTGATAGAAAAAGATTGAAAAGCTTTTGAGTTATGGACGGTTTTCCTCATTCTCCCATCTAACTCTATAGAGCATCTTAAAACATCAAGACCTCAGCAAGCAAACTATAGGTATATGGGGAGATGATATTCATAAAATGATATCTATCTTTTCTTCTAAAATTTAAATGCATTTCTTACGTAAAAGCAAATATAAACAACGACGATCTACCGTTAATTCATATTTCAGCAAAACAGAAATAGTTTGGTGATTGTTTTCTACCAATTTTTAAATTTTTTACCTCAATGACTGTGTAAATAATTTAGATACAGAATTTGCAAATAAAACAAATGAAAATCTTCGGAATTCGTGCATTCCACCGAAGATGTTTAGTCATCTTGTATTAAGCGTAATTCTTTGTTCCCGTGATAAAATAATTGATCCGCCGTTAAAAAACAGTAATGTACTCGTGCAAATTGCTTTAACAACAGAGGCAACTAATGAAGTCCTCAGGGGCCATCTAATACAAAAAATTATATAACATCCGCAATATATTTTCAACAATATTTCCGCGTCCATATTAATTAGCGATTTCGCCACAAAAGTAATGCATCCATACACATTTTCATATCGTTTGATAATAGACCAAGCACGCCTAATATTTTACCTTAAAATTTAAAACATTTTTCATGAAATCTTTATCGTGTTTTTCTTTAAAAATACAAAAATATCGATACCAAAAAGTTCTTATCACTCAAAATGCCTGGCCAAAATAACAGCCACTTGATATGGACCGCACGACCTTCGGTATTCTGCTTCTGGAGAGATAAAAAAGGAACGAAGTGATTCATTAAAAACGGTAGACAAACTCGAGCGGATCGTAAATTCACCCCGCCACGAAGAAATTCCCCGCGCCTCTTATCAAACCCCGGAATGCTCTCTCGCCGGCTAATCGTGAAATACGAGATTCCGGTCGGAGGGATGCCCGGAGTTGGCGTATAAACACACGCTCACTCATGTTCCCTCCGCAGAACAAAAAAAAGCTCTGTCACTAAATGTTATGACTCGCCCGTGTATGTTCCTATCGTAGAATAGAATCGCAATCCATCAAATCGATACCGTGAAAGGGAACTGAGGGAGTTGATCGGCCGTATGTAAAGCCCGTTTCAAGTTGTAATTAGGCGATAAATATTCCGCTCCATAAATAATTTCGCGAGCGGAACAATGAAGGTCCTCCCCCCCTCCCCCCTCCCCCTCCCGCGGCGGCAAACAGTTCGATGGCTTGTTTATGAGCGCGGTTATTTCGTAAGGTTGTCTCCAGGAGGAAAAGATAGGCTGGGATGTGGAAGTAACCGAAGATATAAAATCGGTGAGAGAACACGGTTGCCACCCGAGGGAATAAAAACAAGTTATAAGCGGTGAAATCACTATGGTTGAATCGGAAGAATATTTAGCATACGTTCCGTTCGAGTAATCGTTCCTTATACGAATGATGTGCAAATGCACGTTAAAGTGCTTTTAGTGCTTTCGTGAGCGTCAAAAGGATGGCTCGTCACAAACGGCTGCTTTGAAATCCGGTAGCCATGGCGATTCACTACGGCACTCCTATTTTTCTTCACGCGTTTCGTTGAGCTTTTTTTTTCCTTGAAAAACTAGGACACCTGTCATTGCGATTAAAAGGAGTAATCACGCTGATTCTGTTACCAAACGATATTCTTAGAGATCTTCGAATAATTCACTTAAAAAGATTTTTAAAACCCAGAGGGGAAATAGTGAACGAATTTAATTTCGGTTTAAAAGGAAAAAATTCACCTGTTTTACAATCTTTTGAAAATACTCATCGAAGGAGAAGTATCGAAGTCCATCGTTTCTTGGTAGATGATTTGGTGAAAATATTTCCATCAAAATATTCCAGAGGAATATTCTATTGTTGTCTCTGGTTGAAGTACATTCAATTTAACTTCCAATGCGTTCGAGAGTTCCTTCGCGACTCAACGGAGCGTAAAACGCCTTCTGGAAACGAATCCTCTAATCTCTGAGAGCAATAACGAAAAAGAAACTTTTAAGAAGGAAGGGAGAGAAAGCAGCCTCTCTTTCTTTAGCTAAAAAGGGTTTCTTTTATTTTTTTAAGCTCTCCTCCGTAGCTGACTAAAATTTTTCCATGCTTTTTAAACGGAATGCTCACGCTTCATTTTAACTAGCTTATATCGACCACGTTTGACTGGGAAAATAGCATTTCTCGTCACATTAAGTACAATTATATAATCTATGTACGACGCGCATATTTTAATACAATTTTCTTTGTCCCACAATATAAAATACATACCCATACCAAAACAGTTGTCGGATATTCGATTCTGAGAATAGTTTTCTCACTCTCTCTTTTACTCGTACAATCGATTCGCACAGCATTTAATTCCAGATGCACCTATTTTATGCATTCGGATCAGATGCAATAAAAATATATAAACAAAGCAATAATCAGAGCTCTCCTATTCTGGTTTGAAAAGTGTCCGTCTCTCGCACACAGATGGCAAGGATGATGGCGCTCACCTGGATGATCGAAGCGACAGTCAGACCGAACACCAAAGCAGGTTGTAACGAGGATACTTGAGGAAGGGTTTCAGGAAGGGCGCAATAAGTGGTTTCATTCACGGCAGCTCCCGTCATCGGCCCTGGGAGGCCGATCACTCCTCCCGTGCACCCCACACCCACCAACAGACCGGTGCCGATGAATTCGGCCACAAGGGACGCGATCAGCTCGCGCACGTTGCCGATACCGCTTCCGTCTCTCTTGCCGGCCACGCCGAGGCGGCAAGCTCTCTTCAATCCTGCGGGGAAAGGAGGTAATGGGAATTGACCGCCATTTTGGTAATAGACAAAAAAACAAGGTGCGTCGATTGATATAGATTACACATTCATATCGATACGGAATCGTAAATTTTATATAATATATGGTAAAGAATCATCCAATGCGGTTTCATTAATAGTTAAATTTTTTATAATTATACAAAATATAGACAATTTTTAAGTGCGCATAAAAATCAGGAAATTTTATTTTTGTAAATTTTGACAAATTTAAACAAATGAAATCGGCTTATCAACGCAATATTTTTAAGTATAAAAATTCAAACATTTAATGACTATATGCTTTGAAACATATTCGGATCCCTTAAAAATACAGCTTTAAAAACCACCCTTAACAAACGGGAAGGCGTTAACCAGCGTATTAGATTGGTTTTGGTTCCTATTGCCTATTATTAATCGCCGTAACAGTTAGAGTTCTTTAATCAGAGAAAATATTAAGATTTAATACTTTTTCAGTGTGCTCATGCAATTTCTTTGGACAAAAATTATTTTATTGCGTGTAAATTCTTTGGTTTTATGTCATGCAAAGCAATCAAAATTCGTAAGTGCAATCCAGACACGGTTAAGTTCGGAGAAATACATTGTTATTTTAGACCAAGTGAATATTAGGAACTTAACACAATTATTAGCCACTTAGCCCAAAATATAAAATAAAATGAAGGAATATAAGTAAGCAATGGCGAGGTATCAACATTCCAAGAGAAATAAATGTGTCACCAATTATTAACAATTGTTACGATTTTTTTAGTTCTAATTTTTCTTTAAATTGTTAATCTAATTAAAAATGTATATAGTGAGAGAGATTTTAGGTTACATTGCATGTTTATTTCGTTTGTCTGACGTGCTTTATTTAAGGAATGTTTAACGAATTATTGCTAAAAGCTATTTTTTGTTTCTCGTGATTAGGCTCTTTAAATCAGAAGGATGTACATTTTAAGTATTCGTTTCTGTTCGAACTTAGTCAAAATTCAAAATAACAAAATATTTCTCCGGCTCAAACGAATGAAAAATTGTCCCGAAAGTAACTACAACTAAATGTCACGATCTTAATTGCGAACATTTTTAATAACATTGTACCGAACGCATTTTCTAATGAATAGTTTACTTGACCACCCAGATAGTAATTACGGAATTGCATTAGCTCTAGTGGAAAGAGCGTGAGGCTCTTCGAAACTCAGCATCTGGAAATGGGAGAGTAGGTCGACGCCCTTGCACATCTGATACAATCGATTTCTTGCCAAACGGCATCACAAGAGATCAGAGACATAACTCAAGGACAGACGCAAACAGCAAATATGGAAATGCGTCGGAACGGTTTGGAAGAATGAAGCTTATAAATACGAAATATTTCGAAGATGTTCAAAAACAAATACTCATTTCTCCATCTCTGAAGGTCTATGGATACCGATCAAAACGCACTTTGACAGCTATGCTTCATCAATGTCCGCTTATTTTCTCAGAGAAAATATATTTCCCACTAACCAATGAGAATTGTCTCAATAAACATGGTCCGTAGGTTTATGTGAAATGCCATTTCAGATTTAAACTTATATAATGTTTGTACTGGAGTTTTTCTTTATTTCGGTAAACTTCAGATACGTAATTCCACTTTAAAAGATAGTTTTTATTAGAATTATTCAGAGGTGATGGATATCATTTCCTAGCTGCACATTTCAATATAATGTTTCATGAGTTCTGTGAAACGTGATACTTTCCCACGCAAAACCACAGAGTAATTCTATAAGAGACCACGTTATAGCTCTTTTGATTTTTTTTACAAGAAAAAGCAACGCTCCACCAACAAAAATTCACATTCCTCAACTCTGCGAGCTAAAAGTTTCACAGCTGTTGTGCACAAATATTCGTCCATTACTCTTGCGTTTGGACGCATTGACCCGGATTGCAATTACGCGTGCATCAGGAACGAGTAGAGAGGCTGGCGTCGGAACCGCAACGTAATTGATCTCGTGGTGAGAATTCATATTGCTCCCGTAATGAATAAGGTTACCTATCAAAGAGCGCCTCTTCAGGCGGTACCAGGAAATAGTAACTGAGAAACGAACGAGGAAAGGAGGATGTTGAGCTCAGAGTCGGATGAAGAGTTATTGAGAATCATGCAGTACATGTAGTGCCGTGTGAGGGAGTAGCCGTGAGATCACTTTAAAAGCTGATATTATAAGAAAGATAATTAAATGTGGGGTATCATTAATGTTGGCAATCGATTATCCTACTAGTGTTATCACTGATATGCTTCGTTTCAGAAGTGTTACGGTTTTAGATAAGTACATTAAGGAGAAAAATGCATCTCCTGAGAATTAACGACAGGCAGTAGTTTTGCTAAACATAAGACTGAACATGAATGAAACATTACTGGTTTTTGGCATAATTGGGACGATAACTACTCAGGCAGTCACTCCGGTCGAAGGGCAGATACCACTCGCTCGGAGCCCATGACCTCCCTCAGGCTTGCGGTCGCACGTTCCTCATAAAGGCCCAAATCACACACTCGCACGAGTTTAGGGGATGATAAATCCTTGCCATCGAATTTGGTCTGTTCACTCAAAAACGCGCGCGTTCCTATGGTAATCAACCACTCACTAATTCATTAATCTCGACAGTTATTTTCTTACCAGAATGTGAATTTCTAGTGGTTAATGATTTATCAGTAATCATTATTGAAATTATCATTTGACAGAAATATATATATAAATGGCAAGTTAGTGAATTGAGAATATACCCTATAAATCTCGCTGACTAATAACGGTGGGTATTCATAGGTGATAAGGCTGTAATCACCTTTGAATACGATTGAACATTTTTTAGATGATTTACATAAATCTTCATTTGCTATCTTCTTACCTCTTTTGATATAACATGTGGTTTAGACGGCTGACCTTACGTAATAATACAAAATTCCCAATCATTTATTCTGTGGAATTGCCTTTCTTCATAGACCGCGTCATTTACTCGAAAATAGTCTCACACGTGCCCGATAAATAATTAAGATTGAGGTCGCCACTAAATTCGCCACTCGATTCGGCGTAGCAGAGGGTAATTCGTCTCTTTTAACTAACAACCGAAAAAGGTTTTCTCGTGCCCATTGGAGGGTGAAAGTCTTTCCAAGTTCACTTCTCGGTGACGAAATTCTTTCGATTCGTTTCCGCGATAAACAATCACCCCAGGATGCGGAAAGTGAACTAGACACACTCGAAATCACATCATAGCTTAAAGTTATAGGACAACTTTCCGAAAATATGGTGCGGCACTAACAAAATTTAAGCTATCATTGGCATCGATATGATAATAATACATACAATTATGAGGTAATTTAACGCCTTAGACATAAGAATTAATATTTCAAGTATAATCACCTCCATTCGCATTCAATAGGAAATTTTCCCAAGTCTCTTAAGCGATTCTCTTAATCTACTGAGACTTTTTTCGTAAATTAATTGAGAAATAAATTTCACGATGTGCACGCATCCATTTGTAATTGTCAATAGAACGTTTTCGGTTTTTCTGCACATACCGCATCGTATGTTTTAATGTCATTTTTAGATTTTTGGCGAGAAACAGTGAAAACTATTAATGGAATTTCCTCATAGATTGCCGAACTCTCGGCAATTACGTTAAAAGGTTAACTATAGCATTTGGTCCAAGTCCAAGCGCAGATGATCCAGATTGTGGTAGGAGAGATAGAAATACGTCAGTATGGGCTTAGTATCTCTTCTAAAACGTGTATTTCCGTCTGAAACTGGAAAAAATATATATTTTTTCAGACCTTCCTCCACCCAATTAGGTGGAAAAAAATAAACCAGCGTGCTTCTCCGCTATCGAAGAACAGGCGCATGCGTGCTGCATTCTTCGCCAGGTTCCTCTCTCCCTCTCTTTCATTCCAGAAGCGGCAATGCGCGTCATGCAACACGCGCACGCACAGACCCACCCACGCTGAAAAATGCACACACGAAAACCCACACACGCACGCGTGCTACGACGCTTTCTTTCTTTTTGTTACCAAAAGGATGCTGCCATCCTCCAGGGGTGCCAACTGCTCCTTTCGTTAACAGTGAGCTGCTTTCACAAGGTTGGTTTCCTGCGGGGACGAATATCAGCAATACGTCAGAGAGTGGGGAGGCGGTAGATTGGAGAGGGGGAGGAAGGGTAGGTGTCACGCGGTTACGGAAAGGGACAGACTTGATGGCGGAAGAAAATTGGTGTGGGGTGGAATGGGGGTTGAAGGGAAAAGCGGACCGGAAAGGCTCGTTAAAGAGTAAGTTTGGAAGAGAACTTCTATTAGCGAATGCTATACACCCACATCAACGCCTTCGATTAAATGCCTTTTTGTAATTAGTGTTTGATAGAACGGAAAATTACATCAAGCGATTTTTCGAATTTTTTTCAAGTGAAGAGATGCAGTGACTTCTTCGATTACATCTTGAAAATTTGGCTGCTGTAACATCTTCAATATATATACCATATTGAACATGCCACATCTGCCAAAATTCCTGGACATAATGTGGTCTTATGAGACGGTCAAACATTTATCAATAAAAAACGTTAAATTTATTTCATTCACTTTCTGACATGAGCGACTGACGAAAATTATTTTAAGCGAGGGTTTTTTCACAAGGTGGCTAATGGTCGTCTTAATTTGACTTGGAACCCCGTAAGCAATTCGAGAACGGAAAATTCATTAGCGGAACAGAATGGGATCTATACAATTTTATTCCTCAGATCAAGACAGTTGAGACTTATAGCAAATATAATTAGTACATAAGGGACGTGCACATCTTCGCTGAATGGAGATCAACTCGAGAAATGGATGAATTGAAACTATAAGAATTGTCACTGAATTAATAGTAATTCAGTAAAGTTTGTCTTCTGAGTTAGTGCACATTTTACTTTTCATACTATAGCTGTTAAGTTTTAAACTTATTATACTATTTTTTGCACAATTCAAGCTATAAATATATATATATATATATATATATATATCTTATATATATATATATTCTTTCTAACAATGAGACCAGGTGAAACATCGTCCCATTTAAGCGGCTTCGAAATTTTTCTTTAAGCCTTATATCTTTTTTAAACAATTCATTACTTAGGACGTAAGCCATTCCCTTTCACAACCCGTCAAATTTGCTTAAAATTCAAATTTTGCATCTCATTCTCCTTTCACTTTCCATCGCGCCGTATTTTTATCGGGCTCCGCTTGTCAATATTGTCCCCGTCTCAGCGTCTCTCCCTTCCGCTCGTTGTCGCCTGCACCTTCTTTGGAAAAACAATTCGATTTTGTGTCATCGTTGTCAAGGAAACTCCACCGCACGAAATTCGGGTCAAGGGTCAGGAAAGTGAATCGTCACTCTTGAGGTCAAGGAACCGCCTTTTTAATTCTTCTCCGAGGAACTTTCTCCTTGAACCCTATGAGAGAAGGACCTCTAACTCTTCTTCCTCTACGAATACTTTTCAATGCCGAGGGAAAAAAAGGACAGCGACACGGGAGGATGTGACAACCGGTTTTAATGCTCTTCCATTTGGTGGTTGGTAGTTTTAGGTATAAGCCGACATGTTCACCTCAAACAAAAAGTACTACCTTATAGTCCGGACAACCTCGATCGCTGTTTGCAATCCGGAAGCGTGAAAACGGAGACTTTTTTGCTTGCCCTCAAGGAGAAAAAGTAACGCGGAAACCTAATTATGTACTAGGAAGGAAATGGCTTCCCACGATTTGGCGGAAGTATTTATGTATCGACGGATAAGCTAAGTATATTTGAAAGAAAAATCATCATTTTTGGCTATATCCAGTTACCAAACAGAACAATCACGTACTTTTTTTGAACGAAATTTTATGTACAGTTTTCTTTGAATTTTTGTGTTCAATAAAACTTATCTTATAAAGGGTGTAAAAAGACTCGAGAGATATCTAATCTCAACAAATTTTAAAACCCAATCTGACAACACTGATAAAATTCACTCCATACCTATCAGTTTGTGCAAAGCAAATACAATCTTGTAACTTTCGTTCATATTTTTTTAGCATTAACCAACATTTTTATTTCTGAATTTCGTCGGAAAACGTATCCTTTACGTGCGAAGCCATGCCTGGTTAGCAGCCCTACTGAAATGTGTGGTCCGAATGAGCATTTCGCCCTGCCTTCGGGTTCGTATTTACATGACTTCAGTTCAGAAACAATTAGTGTGTTATCCATGGGCATGGGTTAACATTGGCGCGTTTTTTCTACTAATATTAAATGCAGTAATATTTTGTTTTTTTATTTCGCTATGGAACTTATGACGAAATAAGGAAAATTAAGAAATGTATCACATATTATACGCGTAAATTGAGCTTTTGAGCTTTGACATATTCGGTCACTTGAGCCTTGTTCATAAGTGGCATTAATAAGAAAGTGTACGCTCAGAATTTTAGCTTTCCATCTTTTATAACTTTGAAGATATTAAACTTTTTTAATAGTTCCAAGTTCAAAACTTAAATATAAAGAAAAACAAATGGCCCTCAAAGTTGCAGCTTTCTATCGTTTACGATTTCGTCACACTCTCAATTTTAATTGCACACAGTCGCCAAAGTGAAATTATAAGCTCATTTTTTCAATAATGCAAAAATTAAGCATTTTCCAGGCACGGATAGGACTTTTGATAGATGTGTGTTTTTAAATGCATGCATTGAGAAAACATCCGGAAATCTATATATATATATATATATTTCATATTCAGATCAGTAATGACTAGGCCAGGGGTCCGCAACTTATGGCACGAGTGCCAGAAGATGGCACGATATTTCAGAGAATAATTACGAAAAGTATGTATTTTTAAAGGAGTTTCGCTTTTGTTTCAACCCTATTTTGTATTTTAATGTTACCACATTATATTCAGGATTCCTTATAATACGAGTATAAGAACAGCCTTTCGTAAGCGGACAAAACGAATTTTAGTGTGGCACGCGCGGAGGGTCACGGATTATAAATATTACTAAAGTGAGGCACCCGACAGAAAAACGTTGCCGACTCCTGGACTAGGCCATGGTCAAATGTACATTATACATTTAAAAGTCTTCGAGCTATGTACTTTAAATTTTAGATTTGCCCGGCCGTTTTATTTAGACGTAACATTACTTTATGCAGCGCTGAGTTCCGGAGGTGATTTAATTCAACCTGCTCTTATAACCCATTTAGACGTACGCATAAAACTTACAAGATATGAAGCCATTATTGTTTTCATGATCGTTATCAGTCGCACATAGAGATTAAGTTAAGAGATCTTCAGCGAGAAGAAGCATTCGGTACGCTTCGATAAAACTCCATTTACGCCAATTATCTCTATTATAGATACCTTTTAATCTGTAAGTAATAAACCTTTGCTGTTACTTTTACTTTCCATTATGCTCACAATAAATTTCCCCTAGGATAAATCAATTACAATGAAGCGGGAAGAATTTTAAGCAAAAAGCGATCAAAAGCGAGTGCGATTTTTTCGACTTGGAAACAATATTGATTAGTGTTACATACAACCGCGGCAAAAAAGTTATTTTTGCATCGGCAGCGAGGGATCCCATGCCTCTCCTTCTCTGTGTGTCGCAAAGCGCGTTGTCGCAATAACTGGATGGAGGCGGAGGACCGAAGTGCAACAGATGCACTTCCAAGCCTCAGGCGGACTGAGAAAAGGAGAGAGGAAAAACAGCAGAGCGACGCTTCTTATTACTCCAATCCACCATAAACCGCTAGAAGAGGGAGACACTTGCACAATCCACATGGGACTAGACCGGGCATTTTTTCATAAAATTTCATTTTGCATTCCGACCTTCCAAGCTTTTTTTGTACATTCCTTTTTCCTTCCCTCTCCTCCTCTCTGGCCAGCTGCCAAAGCGAATTAGCGCGCGGCGTCTGCATTGCACTATTACACGCTTAATTGGTTAAATCGGGTCAACAATGAACGGCATATTGCGATGCAAATTAAGCCAAACAATGGCTGTCACGGAGTTTCCTGAAAGAATTGTTTGGAAAATTGAAGCGTTGACGAAGAGTGTATGGCCATTTTTGCGGGCGCAACTGCAGCCGTGTATGTTTTAAAAAATTATTGTGATTTTTCTTCTCGGAGCATTTTGTGGAAAGAATTGAAATTTCCATTGAAAAATAAGGAGAGAGACGGGAACGCTCTATTGTATTCTGTGGTGGCGCCGCCATGCGGAGCGAAAGAAAAGGGACAGGGTGCAATATAAAAAAGGCCCCGACGCGGGGGAGAGAGTTAATAACCGGAGTTTTAGTCCAATGAAGTTTCTAGTGTGAAAAAGGAAGTTGTTTGTTCTAGCTGTGTCGACATAATGCGTGCTCGACGCGCATTATTATTCCAGCCTCGGGCGGCGTAATTGTTACAAGACCTGCTTGCCGGAATCGATCGATCGATCGACGGAGCTAAATCGAACGGCGCCCATTCATTATCGCGTGCTGTCTTTTTTTTAAGTCCGCCACGGAAAACAAGATACAAATAGCTCTAAATTTTTAATGATAAGATAACGACGCCTGTATTTCAAAGGCAGTATGAAAAAATATCTTTTAGCGATAACGCAATCCATAGTTAACGTCAACTATCCAATTGAGTGTTGAAACTAACATATTCCGCGGATGCAATTTGTGATTAATTCGATGAATAAATGTTTTTGCTTGAGCGTCCTATGTTATGCAAACTTTGAATGGAACGTTTGAGAGCTGGTTTAATTTCGCGTTGGTAATCTATTTCACTAATGCACTTCGGACATTCTCAATGTTAACCCTGAAAAAAAAAACATTTTAGCAAATGTATAACTTTCACCCTGTGGGCATCGATGTAATATTTTGTCGAAATAAGGAATTAGCACATATATAAATGAATTCTTGCCAATTTTGGCTTTAAAATCCGAACACCAAATTAAATTAATTTTTTAATCACTATTCCATATTTTATGACTAACTCGCAATGTTTATCGCAATATTATTTTTCCTATAAATCGAATCTATTCGTATTAAACGACGTTTCGAATTCAATTTCGAGCGTTTAATTGAACGTTCGCGATTCTTTCGGATGTGTTCGAATGATTCCTTAGTAAATGTATCATTAACTGCATTGCTCATCGCATTCAGCCTTCCTCTCCGGAAGTGACGTTTCTCCAATCATCCTTTCGACAGCGAAATTGTTAAGAGATGAATATAAAAAGAAAAAAACTCCATCAGTGAAAGCGAAAGCTTTCAAAGAAACAATTGGCCCGTTTGACGACGAAGCCAATATAACTCGACGCCACAAATTTTTCGACTTGTCGAAGTTCTCTTAATGCAGTTAGTCACACGAAGAGACACGCCAAGTTTAAGATTTTTTACGAGAATCTGCGCTGATGAAATGACGCCACGGAGCGATTTACGATATAAAAAAATGGCGACTCTTACTTAAAGAAGCGAGGGGCAATTTCAGCAATCAATATAGTTTTATAAAACATGTAAAGATTAAAAACATCCATTTGGTTACTCGGACCGCCCAGAATGTTTCGGAAGCCGTGAGATTAGAGAGGCGGCTGAAGACGCCGAGTTGGAAGAATTTGGTCGTTTGAGGATCCAGTAAATTGGGTAAAAGGAGGAAGGAGAGGTGATATGTTACGCTATAGAGGAGAGAGAGAATGGAAGAAGGAAGGGAGTGGAATAAAAAGAGCGTTTCGAACTCGTTTACCCACGCGTTACCTGTTGAATGGGACGTCAGATAGGACCGGGAAGGAATTCGCTTCGTTCTCTTTGTACGGCGTCCCACGGAACCTTATTGCTTAGGAGTAATTGATTTCGTTTTAATTTTTATAAATCGAATTTTTTGGAACATGTAAATGCGCTGCAAACAGCGAAAGAGATAAAAAAAAAGAGTCAACGCTTAAGCAGCCGAAAGAATTTTTTCAAATCACGTCCTCATGAATTCCTCAAATGTAGAGGTCAATCAAAATGCCGAGAACGAAATCTACATTCCACGTGGATGGCGTATTTGTGAAATGAAAAGGCTACCCAATCGGCAATGACCCTACGTTTTCAAAACAAATATTCGATTTGTCGTCTGCTGTTACGTAGCTAATTTGACGCATTATGACAACTGACCACCAAACCGTAATAATCAAGCCGAGTCCATTTAAGCGAGCCGTGTGAATCAAAACCTACCGGAATAGGCTCCAACAATTACAAAAGTTGGCATTCGATACGCGTAGCTAATTAGAAGTCGCTCGATAATGGGTCCACTCAATCAAGGTTTCTTTTTAATTAACTCTACCGAAAATGCGAACTCTACGACACGTCGCCATCATTCGATAGAACGACGATATTTATGTGGCAATTTTCGTACTCTCTTTCGGTCATTTCGCATCGCGACTTGATTTCCTGAGATATTTCGGATCCATGAGTTGCGGAAAAGCATTGGTTTCAATATCCTCCAAATATCCGGAGGAGAGAATGAAACTGAGGGATAAATCAGTGGAGTTCCGGACGATTTCAGATATGGACGCCAGCGGATGAAGTAATTAAACAAGTTAGGAAAGTGTACAACGTATCACAAATGGGCGCGTTTCGTGCAATGGAGTACATATTAGAAAGAAATTATATACCTGTACGTAAGGGAAATTGCGTTTTAAAGTTCTTTTCTTCGTCATAAATAATCCATTTTCTTCCTAATCAATAATACTGCATGCACAGGTAAGGAAATTAAACGTTTGTTTGTGAGATTGTTTATATTAGCAACAATGAAGAAGTAACCATGCAAGAAATTTCAACTCGAATTAAGACATTTTTGTTTGATTTCATCGATAACGGCTACTCATACGTTAAAAATGTATAGGAAAGGAAATACTCTTCTTTACTATTTCTACAACTTTTATTTGAAAAATATTTTGATATGAGCAATATTTTACGAGATACGACGAAAATTTAAATTTTTGTCACCAGTAAAGTGGTACCCCTGAATAGCGTATGTGATTCATTTTTGCGATTTTCTTATTATATTTGATTGTAAGTTCCTAATATCAAATTTCATGAAAATCCGTTATGTAGAAGCCGAGAACGAACATGCGGACGGACGGACAGACAGACATGATAATAGGCGCTCACGCTGGAAGCGAAACGCGCCTAAAAAGGCTCTCGCAAAAACTGACCTATACGCGTGAAGATGACGCGAGACATTTTTGTCTCAAACCTATGGTGGCTATAATTTAGATAATTACCTATAGGAGGGGTGTTCATTAACGTCTGAAGCTCCATACGCACCTCCTTCAAAATTTTAAGGAGCATAAGGTGACTAGCATAATATGTAGCATATTTGCTTACCGTTAATACTCGCGTATAATACGCACTTTTTCCCAAAATTTTTGGGCTAAAAAATGAGGTGCGTCCTAAACACGGGTACTTCCTGTTTTTTTAAAAGCGATTTCTTCAGTGAGAAACGATAACCAAACGATAGCAAAACTACGATTTATTGATTACTTAGATTAGGGGTACTCAAGACATGTTTTTTGCCCCGCTCGAAAGAATTTATAGGAGTGAAAATGGACGGTCGAACACCAGGTAAATGAATATTGATAAGTAGCTCCAAGGTTTAACTCCTGAAGCCCAAATGACCTTTTATTAAATACCCTATTTCAGACCCCGTCGAAATAATTTTTAACAGTGAAGATGGACGGTCGATCGCCACGTAAGTGGGAAATGATAAGTAGCTCCCAAACTTGTCAAGGCTGGGTACCCCTGACATACACACACGCACGTGTGTGTGTGTATTAGAAGCATTTATTCAAATATCTTGAAAACAAATTAATTTTTTAAAAATCACAAATTAAAAAGTAAGGATTTCCTGATCACTGGCGAATTCATCCTTGATGCCGCGGATCACCAATTAAGAAGCACTATATTATGACAAAGAGCATACATTTTAATTTAATTATTTCTCGCATCACAAATACATTCAATAATTCACTCATCAGTTTCGTGATTAAATGATAAAATATTTGCGATACAGAATTCATACGCGCATATCCGTCCCAGAATATTATCCCAAAAACCTTTCCGCGTCCTATGTGAGTGCATTGTAATTTTAACTAATCGTAAGCGAGCCGAAAGATGTGATACTTTGGAACTAAAGCACTGATTGTGAGGATGAGTCACAGTAATACTAAGTAAAGTAGTTATTTCACCGACGAGATTACAGGCTCCTAAGCAACGTAAATTAACAAATTCTTGCTCCTTCTCAGGCTCTGGTTAGCTACCCCTTAACTATAGGATGTATTGCAACAGGCGAACTACAATTGCAGCTACACAAATAAAGAAAAGGTTTATAACGTCTCACATGCGCTTCAAGATGGGGTTGTTGTGTTTAAATTCAAAAACAATATTTTTATGAAAGTTCTCGAGACCATGCATTTGCCGATTTTCCATTACGAAATTCTTTCCATAGATTTTCCGCTTTCTTTCGCTTGAGCTATATGGCAAAAAATAACAATCATAATGGGACGAACTCGCATGGTAAGCTGAATCGATGATGCATAGTTTTATAAAAAATTCTAAAGGGAAATAATTCACTTTCATATATTTGAGCGACGATGTGACTTTCCTTAGTTACGCTATTATTTCCGCGTCATAACCTCGGCGTTTGCAGTAAACAAGGCAGCTATTCTCACGCCACAAAATCGGATGCATGAAAGACTGCCAAAATGTTGGCACCATACGCATACTGCACGCCAGTGTAACCAACCTATTTCAATTCACGAGAGTTTGGAAAAAATATATCCCTCGCATGGGCCCAACGAGTGCGGAACTGGCTTTTAAATTAACGAGGTTCGCCTCCCATCGGCTCCTGATAAATTAATTTCCTGGCGCAATCCCGTCCATAATTCATAGCACATAAAACTGGGGCGTAATTATTCAAATGCGGTGCCCTCTGGAGCGTGAAATGTTAATCAAAAGGTTAACTCTATGTAACGACGCGTTTGGGAGACTAATTGTTTCGAGAAAATCGAATTTATGCTCGATAATTTCGTTTTTATTTATTATACATAGCGCTCGGCTGCAGCGCCGTAGGCTAGGGAACGGAGACTCATAACATAACCACTTAGCACCTGCTGCGTAGTTCAAAAGCATCAGACGATTTGCTTACGGATTTACATTCTTCCAGACACGACGCCAAAAACGAAGGTCATCCTTACCTCTGGAATGTTTCATTGGCCTTTTTCGGTGGGTTCAGGGACTGCATGGAAACAGAGTATCTAAGAAACTCGGTATTTAAAAAAATAATAAATAGATTATCGGAATACCTCGGAAACATTATTTTATAATAAACAGTTTATACGATCTGTTTTTAAATATCTTGTCCTTTGTATTTATTTATGTATCCCTGTATGTATATCTATTTATTAACGCATTATTTATTTGTGAACGCAATGGAGTATTTTTTAAAAGAAATTCTATTGCGTGACGATGTTAACGCTCGGAGTGAAAACCTATCTCGACGGCATTTCAATTAGAAATACCAAAAATTAATAGCCTGCTCGTTTGACTGAAGCTGCAGAAAAGGAGTTTTAACGCCTCGTTTGAAGGGTAATAGATCTAAATACCATCGGGTGCTTCACAGACTGCCTCAGACCGTAAATTTTTATTTATTTTTTTATACAACGGAAGAAACTCGATATTCGGAGCGTATTTTTAACCCTAAAGACCGCCCTTTTATACACAATGAACCTAATGTCCTAATTATATATTTTTTATCGCTTAGGGAAGGAGATGGGGGGAGGATTGTGGAGAGGTTGCAGCTTCTTATGTCCTGGTTCCCCGCCAAAAAGATAGCGCGGGGTTAGAAAACTCGGAATAAGATCTGTTAACGAGGACCTCATTCCGGCTCAAAACGAAAGACGAGAGGTTATTATTGGCAGAAGGGCTGCGGAAACGTCAATGATTTGCGCACTTCTCGAAGCTGAAGAATATTTTAGTTTTAACTGCTGGCGCGTGCTAGCACGTGGGTGGGAGGGGAAGCGGCCCATGGAGAAGCGGTGGAACGGGAATAAAACTTGTGTTCAAAAATGCACTTTTCTTTCTCCTGGATGAGGGTGGTGTGCTTGGTAATTCGACTGCTATTCCTAGTTCTAACCTTGAGAGCGAAATGGCGATCTTATTTATATTCTAACTTTCAACAAGTGCGATGACAAGAGCAAAGAAATATATTGCTAGATCTGCAAGCGTGTAAGCGTGACGAACGTTTTAAAGTAGTTGATTAAACGCATCTTTTACGAAGAGACTCCTTGTTCTACGCTAGAAGTACGCAACCTTATCGATGTGGAGAGGAGCACGTTGCATCCCAGAATATCAAAAGAGCGCCACTACATTTTCGCAAGAGTATTAATGATAATGAATAAAATGAAACCAACGTCCAAGTTATTTTTAATGCTTTTGAATACGCTTCGAAAATATCGGTACAACAAACTTTGTACAAACTCTCATATACTAATGCGTCGTTTAGTTATCTTTTGAAAAATATGAACTATGTAGAATCGTTATAAACATCAACTTAAATAACTACCTATACGAAATTTGATGAAAATCATGTAAGCCGTTTTTTCAAAAATCCAATTGTTATTAAAGTTGTCCATGAATAAACTAGTCTTATATTCATTCACTGAGAAATATGAAATATCTAGTATTATTTCAGACGTAAACACAAGTAACTGTACGAAATTTGATCAAAGTCGTTTTAGCCATTTTTATGAAAATCACATTGTTGTTAAAGAAGCCTAGAATAAACTAGCCTTACATTCATTTTTTGAAAACTATGCACTACCTAGTATTATTTAAGACGCAAACTCAAGTAACTTAACGAAATTTGATCAAAATCATTATTGCCGTTTTTGAGAAAATCAAATTGTTGTTAAAAATGCGTAGAATAAACTTCCCTTAATCACTGAGCAATGTCAACCATTTATTCAAGGCTTCTACTTTGTATGATAAAATGCCTAAATACGAGATTTCATTCATTTTTGCTTTACCGTTTACGCTCTAGAGCCACGAACAGACAGACAGGCGGCAATGCGAAAACAATTTTTCGGACTCAGGTACACCTAAAACGTATATTTCCGTAAAAATCTCGAGGTCGAATTTTTTCGCGATAACAATACATTCTCAATATATACTTCGTATATGAGAAAGTAAAAGAACAAAGTAAATTAACAGCTATTTCTAATAAGAAACGGGGTTTTAAGCATCGAAGTGGTGCTTGCGAGCACTAGGTTGGGAACATTTGGTCTACGCGATCGATCCGATTGTTTTAGAGCGTTTTATTTAATTTAATCGCGTTTATGTTTTCGCTCTGTCTGTCTGTCCTGTGCAATCAGTTAAATCAAAACACCAAGTAAAAGGTAAGACTGAAATTTATAAGAGTGTATGTGTTCTATGATGCCATATACAACAATGTAGAATAATTTGTTTTGAAAAATCGGTTGACGGCAGGAGGTGCATTCAAAGTTTTCAAATTAAGACCTTGGGTAAATGGTTATAGATAGAAAGTTAATATTTTAAAAACAACAATTTAATAAATTACTTTATGCCATATAATCATATTAATAAATTTATAATGAATTTTAAGCTTACAATTATATAAAGCAGTTAATAAAACGCACTTTTTTCATATTGCGTCAGAAAATGAAGCTCCCATATAAAAAATCTTATTTGTAATAACATTGATAAAGCCGCCTGAAGTTTGTTGATAGAAATGCTCTGAGTCGACTTCATCGTTAAAATTCCCAAAATAATTTCCAATTATTACGAAAGTCGAAGGCGAGCAGTTTCGAGTGACCAAGTACAAACCGCCTCTGATTTTGGTCACTTCCATTGTCACTCCTGCATGATTCCCAGTGTTGCATAATCAGATCAGAATAAAATCTACATATAATAGTTGTAATACTCAGGGCTTCGCCTTGGGGTCAAGTTTCAATTTATTCAGTGATTGTATGGAAAGTAATTTAATTTTAATTCAAAAACAGTCCGTTAAGTTATGAAAACTTATATTGGAATCAACGGTTGATGAGTCAATGCCGTTGAATTTCATTGTACTTCAGATGCGTATATTCCGATTTTTACAATGGATAAAGAAGTTTCCTACAGCAGTTATGCCCCACCCCTCTCCCTTTTAGAAAATGAGTTATTATCATAAATAAACAAAGTAAATAAAATTAACAAATAAAACTAATTAATTCGTAAAATAAATGCACAAAATTTAACTGTTGCTTTTTCTCTTGTTTGATTGAACCTCATAACGCGATATAACCTTCAAATTGATTCAAATCCACTTTCAGGCATAGCGCGTGCTGAAGCTTCGAGCGAAAGGCTACGACAAGAAACCTCATGACCGCGATTCGGCACGCTGTAATTTATGGGCGCATTTCGTTAAGAGTATCGTGCCTACATTTTGCCGCTCTAGGACGCCGGTCAATAAAAAAAAAACTAGCCGTTAATCAACTAGACCAGACCTTTCTACATTCCTATCAAAACTGCCCATTGGAGTTTTTTTGCTAATATGAACGCGAAATCGCAGCGATTACATTTCATCAGCATTGTTGAACACGGGAAAATTGCTTTCCTTTCTTCTAAAAAAAAAAAAAAACCAACGTGGTTTAAGAAAATCAACAATGCATTCCTCACAGGAAAGAAAAAAGCGCAATCGCTGAAAAATATTTGAAATCGCGACATGGATTTCCTCAAAGGAAAACATGCCGCAAAAACCGCCTCACGGTGAAGTGCTTCAACGGAAGTTCGGAAAAACCGTTTGTAAATCGGAAACGCGAGGGAAAAATTGCCGTCTATAAAACGTACCCGCGCGGCGTAAGAAATATACGCGTAAATACGTGAATAGACCAGCGCGCGAATATTGTTACGCTCATCTTATTTTCCCGAATCGCAGTAGATCTCTCGCGTAGATTCCGGTCGTTATTGACGGAAACGTCAGCTGTCGTGCGAACGGAAACCGTTTTCCGGTCTTTCTAGAGAGTCCGAGATTAAAAAAAGAAATGAGCCTCCTTCTTTATTGTGGCGGAGAGACAAAAAACTACGAAACGGGACCAAAGTTCAACCCGAAAGAGGGCAAAAAAGACCGGATCATACATTTACACGCAGGACGCCGACCGAGAACAACCCGTTCCCACTGTCGCAATATATAGTCGTCACGAAAGAGGAGAGGAAGAGAAGAGCTGGACACAAAAAAAATCGTTCGCTTCAACTGACCACGTCCAAAGTGCCCTATTTCATACATTTAAACTCGATGCCAGACAAGAGAGCAAGTCCCAAAAGAGCAAGTGGACATAAGAGCAAGTGGACAAAAGATCCAGTGGACATAAGAGCAAATGGACATAAGAGAAAATGGACATAAGAGCAAACTAGGCAAACTAGGCGACCTTCAGTTTTTGGAGCAGGAAGTTGAGAAACTGCAGTAACGACCCTAAGGCAAACAAGGGGAGCGTTCTTGCGATCGGAAACCAGAAAACTTCCGCACTTTCTCCCCATTCTTTCTCTTCCTCTATGTGTCGCAAAAGTTACCACTCGTGTTCTTAGGTAAAGTTAGCAAGAAAATACGAGCGAAGGATTGGAATTAATAGTTTAAAATCGGCGAACTTCTCAGGAGAGATATATATTGGGAGAAAATATAAGAAAAATCTATATGGAGGGAGAGAAAGGAAGACAAGAGGAGGATTAAAAATATAAACTAAAAGAAAAAGAAAAACAGAAAGACGTTCACTCTTACTTTTCGAATCCATTTCTCCTTATATATATATTGGGTCTCCTCCGGCAGGTAGCGAAGACAAGTCCCTCCGTGCGTATGTTTGTATATAGTATATGAATGCAATCAAGAATGATATGACGGCCAGATGGCGCGCTTAACGCGCCTCCTCGTCGTACCTGCAATTATTACGAACACCTATTTTTCTTTGTGCGTGCGTCTCTCCCTCTCTCTCTCTTTCTCGTTGGGTGCGGGAGCGTGCCTCGACAGATGTGACGCCAATAAGATCCCGAACGCGACTCCAGATACGATACGAAAACGACTCGAGTAGTTAGCGTGGACCTACTCAACACGCACGCACGCACACAACCTCGAGTTCCTCTCTCCCTCTTGGTCTCCCTCTCCTTCACCCACTCCCCCTTTCTCTCTCTCCCACTCTCTCACGATCCGAGTCCCTATCTTTCACCCACCCTCCAATCACTCCCCTCTTCTCCCCCTCCTCTACACCTCCCTCCTTTCCCTCCGCCCCCCTCCCCCCCACGCGCGTCCTCCCCTCCCAATCAACATATTTTTTTTCGCGTTTTTATTCATATATATTACTCAACCAGACATCCTCTTACCAAGTCTCTCTCACTTCGTAACTCTCTCCCGCTCTCTCCCTCCTCTCTCTCTCTATCTCCCCCCCTTCCCCTTCAACCCCTCTGTTCTCGTATCTCACTCTGTCCACCACATCTTTCTCCTCGCCATTCCTCCTATCTTCTTCTCCTATCATTTCTCTCTTCAGCTGTTCAAGCTCTCGTCCGTGCTTACTTTCTCTCTGCCTATTCGTATATCAATTCATCCCATATAAATCCATGTATTCCTATGCCCATCCATTTTTCTCTTTCACTTTATACCTCCAATATGTTATTGCAACTTGAATTTCTTGTTCATTCGTTTTTTCTTATCATTCATGTCATGATGATTATTTGCATAACTATATATATATATATATATATATATATATATATATATATATATATATATATATATATATATATGCATATATATATATATATATATATATATATATATATATATATGCATGTATGTATATGTCTATATATGAATATCTATGTATATGTCTATATATGAATATGTATGCATCAAAATAATTAATTATGTGGCAGTTAGATTGTATTTATAAATGGCAAGGGGCTAGGCGGAAGAGGAGACTGATTTTTATCTCAACCTTGCCCAAAAAAAGACATTATTAAATTCAATTGGATTCCACATTTCCTTTTGCTATTACTCTTTTTTTCTCTTCCTTCCTTCAACGTTCTCTCTTTTCTCTCATCCTTTTTTACGTCCCTCTTTTCAACTCGTCTTCAGTCTATTCCTTTATCCTTTTCCCTTTCTCTCCATCTTCCGCATTTTCCACCCATGTACTTATTTCGCAATTTTCCTCCTGACAGCTTACTTCCATCCTCTGCCCCTTCCTTCTCTTCGTCTACCCTTAATTGTTTTTCAATGTTGTAATTTTTTCGACTTCCTCATCTGCGTTTTAATTTGTTTTGAACAAGTGTTGCCCCTGTCCTTCAGCCTGTCGCCCTCTTGCGAAAATTCCAGCCGTGGTTGAACCGGAAAGGTCTAGAACAGCGTTTCCCAACCTACGGTCCGCGAAGGTTTTGCTGGTGGTCCGCAGAGATTTCCAAAATTAGTTTTTTTAGGCCGCGCCTCATCATATTTAGTTGGAATTTTTTTTGGGAAAAGTTAAGCAAGTTTTACACTATCACAGGTATTGAATATTGTTATTAATGACGTTTGTAAAACTATCTCAAATGTCAAAAATTTCTCTTATACAAACGTTGAAAATAATTCTTGGAATAAAACAAAACATATTCAGGTGATCCTCATGCATACAAAAAATTGTGTAATATATTTGAAAATGGTGAAATAAAGTATGTAACCAAGTAACCCCTTCTCTTAAATGTAGATACGGTAAGCAGGTTAGTGTAAGAGATGAGGTGGTCCGCAGGGCCCGGAAGGGTCGCTGAAGTGGTCCGCGGAGCTCTTAAAGGTTGGGAAACGCTGGTCTAGAATAGAACAAATTTCAAGTTCTTTGCGGAAATATGTACTACATTAAATCCGTTTGTTTTTTATTATGGCAGTTACTCTTGTTCTTCTTTATTTTCCTCATTGATAGGTTATTCTATCCCACCTCACTTTAATCACCGTTTGTCCCTTTCCTGCGCCATTTAACCACCTTCCTGTCGTCATCTTTCCATTCTATCTTCTACTACGTTTATTTACTTAATCCGCCTTTTACTCTTGCCAGTTTTGATTTTTTTTTTAAATTATCATTCGCCAATTCGTCGCCGTCTTCTGCTGAACTATCTCTATGTTGCGTCATTATTATCAGCTTCTAAACCCCTCCGCCATTTTCTCGCCGGCCGTCTCCTAGATAACAAAATATTCGCACCCTTTTGTCTCTCCGTCCATCTTCCCGTTCTTCCCTTTCCTATATTTTGATGCCCTCCATTATATTCTCTCTCTCTATTTTCCCCTTCCAATCCACTATGTCATACGTTCTCTTCATCCCCCAAACCTTTTTTCTCGCTCCTATTTTCTTTCAACTCAATTTCTCTTTTCCATTTCCTCGCATATCTCGCCCGCTTCTCGCTCCGTAATTCCAATCTTGACTCGGCAACTTCATTTTATGACTCTCTGGCAAATATTTCGCTCTTCCACTCTCTCTTACTCTCCCTTCTCTTTGATCCTACGTGGCATTTTCTCTCTCTCTCTCTCTCTCACATCCTCTCCATTTTCTCCTCCCTCTCTCTCATTTCTCTAATCTCGTTCTTGCATCATTCTCTCGTCTCTCGCTTAACCTAACTTTCCTTACACCCTCTCTCTCTCTCTCTCTCTCTATCCTCTGTTTTCTGCGCCTTACTTCTTTATTTTGAATTTCGTTTTCTCCATCCAAAATCCCTTTCAGACACCCTCACTCACTCTCTCCGTAACGAAATTTAAAGCGTTCTCCACTCGTTTTACATTCCGTCTTAAAGACAAACTCGACTCGCCCCCTTTCATTTTCCTCGTTCTTTTTTTTTTAATCGATTTTTCTCCTTTGTACCCGGTAAACGACCTCGTACGGCGTAAATATTGTCCAATTTCCGCGTATTGTTTAAAAAAAACATTTCATCTCAAAATGCGTGCTGCTGAGCATTGATGGGTAGGTATTTTCGATGCTGAATAGTAATAAATGATCGCGGCGAATTGCTTTATTCGTGTTTTCACACTTTAATGGCAAATTCTACCTGAGAAAAACCCGTCCTAGAAACGTTATACGCCCGTACTTAAATCCCCGAGGCAAGTAATTGACATGTTTAAAATAATTGAGAGACTTTCTTCTTCTATTTCTCTTTGGGCACTCGTGTTTACTCGGTAGAAACGTGAGAAGTCTTAAGACTATCAAATGTACAAAAGGTTTCGAGTGGAGGAAAAAACAAGAGGATGGAAATTTTTTTCAATTCTTTTTTTTTTTACCCAAGCGCCTGATTCGCCAGAATGAGATTCAAATACGCACAAATCATATATAAGAGCTTAATAAGTACGTAACGGTTTATTGATCCACACAGATACAAACACTTGCAAAAAAAATCGTTTTCATCGCCGCTGTGCCATTCATCAATTGCTAGGTTTTCGAGCAAAGGTTTCCTCGGCGTCGTCTTCTCCTAATCTTTATCCGAATCGCGAGAATTTTATTACAGCTGAAATTCGCACACAACTGACTCTACGGTCTAGCCATCGTTTTGATCTCCCGTTCATCGGTTACGGCGAAAAAAGCCTTAAACTTCCAATAGACGGATTAGTAATCTTGCGTGAAAATTCTCTTCGCGGTATCAAAAATTAGAATTTGTTTTCAACTCTGATATTAATTTCATTGGATCAAATCCAGTTTTTCCCATCCCTTTCATAAATAAATTACTGCTTCTTTTTAAAAGCAGCAATTTTTTTCTGTTTTCGTTTTTCCTGTAAAAATATTTCTCTTCGTCTTTATCTTTATTGCGTTGCGAGTTTTTATCTTTTCCTTCTTTTTCTCAAAAATTTCCTCCTTTAAATTTTTATTTAATTCTGAAATCCATAATCATTCTTCTACCTCTCCCATTCTCACTTACATATATATATATATACATATATATATATATATATATATATATATATATATATATATATATATATATATATATATATATATATATATATATCTACTTCATTTCCTATATTCTTCGTCTGTTTACCCTTCCTTCCCTCACCCTTTATCTTCTGCCTATCTAACTTTCCCCCTTCTTTTCGAATCTATTCTAGATTCAAAGCCTCGCGATATTTTTATTCTCTTCCTATTACGTAATACTTCTTCTTTCCCCTTAGTTCTATTTCTCTACCAATTCACTCCCTCTCACTCATTCCTTCTCTGCCCTCTTATTTTCGCTAGTTCTCTTTCCGTCTCTCTTTCTTTGGCTCTGGCTTTCTCTCTTTGTACCATCTCCGCACTATTTTCCTCCTCACCGCCATTCTAGCTTCCTCCTTTCTTTTTGCCTTGATACTTGTAGTGGCGGAACTTTAATATCGCAGTTATTATAGGGCCCTGCAAGCCCATCTATATATATTATATTAAACAATGAGTTATGAAGGGACCCAAAAATTACTTTCGCGGTAGGCTGAAGTTTTGTAGTTTCGCTACTAGATACTTCTCTGCTTCTTTATGTGTGTATGCCTTTCTCTCTTGACCTTTCTCTCTCTCTCTCTATTTCCTCGTCTTCCTCTCTCCATTTCTCCTCCCTGTTCGCATACTGTATCCCCCCCCCCCTCTCTCTCTCCTGGTGTAGCAAGAGTGCGATAAATGCATAAGGGAGGCAGTGGCAGAATACCAAAGCGAATTCTTCCTCCGTCGTCGAGAGTTTGCCAAAAGCTCTCATCGAAGTTGGCGTAACAGCGTTGGTTAAAAGGAAGATGGCGGGCGGAACGGCGTTGCTTCCAAGTGAAAGTAAATCCATGCGAAATCTTGGTGAGCATTATGTAAGGCAAATGAAAATGGGAAAGGAGCTTTTAAGCTAATAAGAATGTTTTTTTCCGCTCAAGGATGAATCCATAATACTATCGACTTTTATTTGATCGGAATATGAGAGATGCTTCTCATTTCCGACGATATTTTGACCCCTCCGTCATCGGGAATCGGGTTTAAAAGAGATAAAAGGGTCAATGCCGTTCGCTGGCGAAATTTTTATCTCCGTATATCCTTTTCCTACTCAAAGATAACTTGAATCTCGCCAGTGTTTCAATGTTCAGCATGCGATGATGTTGCAGGCTTATCTCGTGGCTTTCGTGCAGCTAAACTACATATACTTGGCTCATTAACGCCTCACGTGCATCTTAATTAAAACGCATTCTATTGAGTAATGCCTAAGAATCAACGCTCGATGAATTTCAATCAACGGCGACTGCCCTGCATTGGAAATGTACGTTCGCTTCGTGCATCTATTTCATGGCTGTAGGAGTTAAATCTTCAACTAATTCGATCTATCATTACTATTTTTAAAAAACACTAAGGGAACAGAGGACTCGAATAGCTATCTTTAGTCAGTGGAACGAAAACATTCTAAACGTAACAAAGTTTCACACCACGAACATATATAATATACTATATATAGCTGCTTCTTACATATGAGGGGGAGGATATAAATAATACGGAACATTCAGATGAGATAGAGACTTTAAATTTGGCAGGATTATAGGTTTTTGGTCAGAATTGAAAAAAAAATCCGCAATTGTTAACACTCGCAATTTTAAGGACTATTATTTTCCATTATTGCCCCTACGAGGATAAAAATTATAAGGTACTTCCAGATGAACCAGAGACTTTAAATTTGCTACGATAATAAGAGTTTGGTCATGACAGATAGAAAAAATCCGTAATTGTTAATAGTCCAAATTTTATGGGTTGTTTTTATCCCCTTATTGTACCATAAGAAAAGCGCGTAAATCAGTGAAGAGATTTATATACTTGGTTTTTAAAATTATTTTACTTTAACATTCGAACTCGAGACTTGAACTACCGGAAACCTAAACGATTGCAGTATCTTATTTTTGAAGACAGAATTCAAATACGTGCAGGTTTAGCGCAATTATTTATTTTTTATCGAAAAACAATGGAAATTTTCTGGGACTCAATACTGGACTACCACGGCAACAAGCTCAAAGCTTTTATATGGATATGATTTTAATGGGTATCAGAGGGTTATATTATAATGCTGTTAATTTTAAACTACGACGTAAACTTATAATGACGTCATAAACCTAAAAGACGAGACGAAGTAGGCTGAAATGCTTTCACCGTATATATATATATATAATCGACTCTGCTTAGCTTATGGAATAAGCTGGGTAAATGACGCGGATATAATACAGCGCATCGAGAATTTGGTCACATGAAGTACCTTTTCGCTCTTTCTCCAAAAATAGTAGTCCAATTACACAACGCGATACTTTAAACCAAAATTGAAGGAATCATCTCGTCGGAGGTGCAAAAAGGATAACGAGGACATAATTTTTCCATTCAAATTTAGAAAATTTCGACACGCGAGTGCGATGGTTCGAATCACAGAAATATTTTTATTCCCACCTACATCTGTGCCTTTGAATGGTCAAGTGCGAACGTTCTTTGTAAATCAATAAGCCGTTCTCGCAGTTTTTGGGAGCCGATGGGCTGGGGTGCGGGCGAAGAGATATCGGTTTTTGGTCACTTTAAGTTAATGTAAGCATAAAAGGAGCCTTTGATTATGAGGAAAAATGGTTCTCTTTGTTCATTCAACAGCATTTAAACGGAGAGGAAAACAGGGTTTTCAGAAATGGAAATCGACGTAGGGCAGACAATTCTTTTCTAATTATTCATAGTTGTATTTTTTAGAAAAAATATTATCCGACTTTTCACTATCTCAGAAGATAATTTATCGAGAAATTTTTTTCAATTTCTCTTTGTAAATAAGAAAGAACATTTCGAAATATGTTTTCAAAGTTCAGAATGTACGATAAAAGAAAAGTTCCGTTCATATTTTTTATGCTTACAAATTTCAGTTTTGTAATTGAAATTTTGATTGAGAGATTATTTAGACTTTGCTGACATTTCAAACGTAACTCTTAGATGTTAAGGGACAGATTTATTTTTTTAATCATATCTATTACGAAGTAGAAAAAACGGAAAAAATATTTTGAACACTCGTAAGATATAAAACTGAAATCGTAATTGACTCCAAGACGCGGTATAATTTGATCATATGGCAAAAAATTTGCGTCGCATGGGCGTTTAGCGGACCTTATAAGCTGAATTAACTCTGCCGGTTAACGCACCTTCTCATATCACGTCGCTGAGCTAATGACGTCGGCAGAAATTCATTTTATTTATTTATTTTTTCATATTTCGTATTCATCCATGAGATAATACCAAAACGCACCAAACATCGAAGTGATACTAACAACGGAATGCATTTTTGTGAATGCATCGATAAGAAGGCTTCGTTTCACAAGAGAGCGAAGGAGAGAGAGAGAGAGTGAGGATGGAAAGGAAAGGAAGGGAGGGGGGGAGAGATATAAGGTGGAATGGGAAGGCAAGGAGGAGGAGAGAGAGTGAGGAATGGGATGGGAAAGGAGGAGGCGGAGATGATTTACCTGATAAGTGAACGAAAGACACTGGCGCAGCTCAGGAAATGGAAATGGAGGGCGGTTTGGATGGAGAAATGTATGAAGAGAGGAAGGGTGCTGAGAATTAATAGGAGAATGAGAGGAAGACGAGAGAGAGAAAAGGGAGGAAGGTGGGAAGAGAGGAGGAAGAGAGAGAGAGAAAATAAATAGGAAGAGCGGGAGATAGAGGATAGAGAGATAAGGGAAGACACTGACAATGAGAGAGGAAGAATAACAGGAGATGCAAGTATATATAAAAAAAACAACTTTTTTAATTTAAACAACTTTTAGGAAGTGTACATCTACATAATACCCTGCAAATCACCAGATTGGTGAGTGGCAGGAGGTGCAGCGCACCAAAACCTAGTGTATAGAGTAAAGACGTACACCAACCCAACCAAACGGTTTGATTTAATGTTTTTACTGTCAATTTAAAATGGAATGGTCTTTGCTTCGTCTCCAAACATTAGCATAAAGTATTCAAGAGTTGGAATCATTTTTAAGGGTTGATAGTAAGACGTAGTTCATTATGTAGCCGCTGCCATTTGCAGCACCACAGTCAAGAGAAGCCATTCCCGTCAAGACTACAATAATAAATCCATATTTTACTCTCCCTTGCCCTTATATGATCTGAGGTATCGATTAATAAATTTAGTCGAATAGAGGACAGCATTTTCAACAAAAAAGTCCGCGAGAGCATATAATTACGACTTATGGTTTAGGAGATAAAAATTAGAGAATGTTCCGCCCATGTTATCCAATTGAGGGAATTAAACGTCTCTGGAATCGAACTCGGGTCGTTATTTTAAATTAAAAAACTAGTTCAAATGCATGCAGCCGTTCTCGAGTTATTAGACATTATTTGTGCTGTCTTAAAACTTATAAACCTACATATATTCCTACATATACATACACACACATATGTATGTATGTATGTAAATATGTATGTATGTATGATGTATGTATGTATGTATGTATGTATGTATGTATGTATGTATGCATGTATGCATGTGTGCATGTGTGTATGTATGTATGTATCTATGTACGTAGTGTGTGTATATATATATATCGCGGTAAGTTACTATAAAAGTTGTTAATAAAGAGGAAATGGAGAGAGAGAAGGGAGAAATAAAGGATAGGAGAATGAGAGAGAGAAAGAAATAGTGCGATGGAGAGAGAGAGGAGTTAAGATGGAACGAGATAAAAAGAAAGAGGGAAAATAAGAGAAGGCAGTAGCTAAAAGAGAGGGAGAGAAGAAAGGAAGTGGATAGCGGAGGAAATGAGATTAGATGGGAGCGAGGAGGAGTTGGGAGAGAGATTTTATACAAATACGCAACTGGGGAGAGACAGGATATAGAGAGAAAGAGAGAGAGAGAGATAAACAGAGATTGCGGAAAGAGACGATTATGTAATGGGCTAGGGAAGAAACCTGAGCACCTCGAGAGAAAAGTTTGGAGTGCGCGGATGAGAGCACATCTTGTATTTCAAATGCTAGAAACACTAATCACGTGATAATGCGTTTCTTCTTTTTTTTTCACGGACCTCATTAACTTCAAAACGGCAAGGTGTAAAGGGTTTTTTCGCATCCACGGAGCTATCGCGAAAATCATGTCTCTGCGCGAATCGAACGCGGTCATTAGCGCGGAATCCACGTGGCGCGTGTTAAACCCGCTTGGCTAAAGTACTAATCCCATAAGAAGCCATCCACTTAGTGCAGTACATGTAAAGTTAACTCCGAAACGACGCCCGGAGAGAAAAAAAAAAGAGACGGGAAATCGCGAGGGCTCGACGAAGTGGAACAATTCAATAAGCAAAAGCGAAGCGAGATGAGAGAGATAACTAGAGCGAGATGGAATCGGGGTGGAATGGAAATGTGACGGGAAGAGGAAAGGAGGGAATGAGGCGGCGTTAAAGAATGCCGGTTAGCGTTCGCGGAGGTGGAGGAAAGGGCGAGGAGGCGGCAGGTTACACGACGGCGCCGTGGCGCACGATTTGTACTCGTCTAAGTGTTAAAAAGGTCGACTTTGGGCTCGTGATGTATGTAGCGTGCGAAAAAAAAACACCCACGTAAAGAGGAACGTAAACGGCGTTGTCATGGGAACCGTTTCCCCGAGCGTATCGCGGAATCGCGATCGTGCATGCGATGAGCGCACGTGTGGATAGCGCGTGTCTCCCTCATTGGCTCGCGATCACACGGCCGTTTAAACGACCGAGGGAATAGTTGCCAGGGTGAGTGATCGACCCATGCGGGTCAGCGAGCGAGGAGAGGGGGAGAGAGGAATTGGAGGAGGGGAAAGAGGGAGGACGAATATTTGAAAAGGGACGATTAGTTAAGACGGGAAAACCGAAAATTCGAGAGGACATTCGACGGTCCGGTGGAGGGAGAGGAGAGCGAATGGGTTGGAGAAGGGGGTGGAGGGGTAGGGGAGGATTCAAGAAGTGTCCCACAAAGTGCAAAAGTTTCCTCTTATGATCATGATCCCAAATTGAAAAAACCCTTAAGGTTGTAAATCAAGGATCAAGCATAAAAACGTTCCTCTGAGCAACCATATCATATGCATGAGCTTATAGTGCAAAAGTCTGGTGGTGAAGAGAGTAGTACTGATAGTTCCACATCCTTTGGTGCTATATAGTAATGGATGGTTTGAGTGATTTAAGAAGAGGTACAGTCTACATAGCATTAAGTTGGAGGATGATTCGGCATATACAGACTATGTGGTGGCACAGATATATCCTGCAAAGATATTATAATGCATAGAGAGGAATTGGAGGAGGGGAAAGAGGGAGGGAGAGGACGAATATTTGAAAAGCGACGATTAGTTAAGACGGGAAAACCGAAAATTGGAGAGGATATTCGACGGTCCGGTGGAGGGAGAGGGGAGGGGAGAGGAGAGCGAAGGGGTTGGAGAAGGGGGTGGGGGGAGGGGAGGGGAGGGATACTGGTATGGCCGTGGAAATTTCCAGCAAATGATTTCTGGATGTTTACATATCGCCTCATTCGACTGATTGAGTTTTCTGTCGGAATTGTGGAATGGAAACCTAACCCGGCGTTAAAGCTAGTCTCGATCCGCGTTGTTGTTTTAAATTAACGCTTCGTGGACCCGCTTAAAGCATATAGGTTCGGGAGTGGAATAGTAAATTAGTACCCACATATGTACGCATGTAGAGGAATGGCGGAATGAAAACTTTTTTTTATCGTAGAATCGGGAAACGGGTTTCAAAAATCTCCTATGCGTAAATGGAAATTGTTCTTGTCGTTTGACTGACTGGTGCGATATTCAATGAATGGATGATTGAATTCGAACGTTTCCTAAAACAGATTTTATTTTTATTATTTCAGACTGTGGTAACCAACAAATGTATTACCAAACCACGCATGCTCAACATGTGTAATAATAGGAATGACAATGACGTGGAACTCTTGCCCGTCGCATTATAATTTCGCTCCATTATTCAATTTACTCTGATCATGCAAACAATTGCCAATCTAATAAAAAAAGCTTTCGTTCGATTTATTCTTCTTCAATGGAGTCGATTCAAAAATCAACGGCCTCAATTACTTAGTCCTCTGCATAAAAAGATTATTTATGGTATACATTTATGATGAAGTCTAGAAATTTCAGGGTATTATGATCATTAAATAAAATTAAAATGTATAGGTATTATTTGAGTCGAAAAAGTGAAATTTTCTGAGTCGTTTTAAATGGCCAATAATTGCATATATTTTTACATTTACGGTTAAATATAACGTTGTTTAATGCCTTAACAATTTACCATGACCGTGGGGCACTAAATGATAATTTGCATGCGTACCTTACACGAAAGTGCTATCAATTCAATATGAATGTTTTTCAACGGAGAATGAAGAGCGTGTAGTGTTGATTTGTAATAAATGTTAATAATTTCAACGCTTGACTTTTAAGTGCTTATTTTTTTAATGCTCAGTTACATAAAAACGTGTTGCTATTCTGTAATTTATGGTTTAGTTATAAAGTTAATGTAAATCCAAATATATGAAGTTTGCTGTTCATATTTTCTCTCTAGAAGTCTTAAACTATTAGCTTTTTAAGTTTCCTTTCATTAAAAGCGGCTTTCGTGGCTTCTTGTGCTGGAAAGCGGTGCCGCCACTCGCGGGGAATGTCGGAACTACGAGGAGCTTGGTTTGTGAGGCTCGCATTGGAAGTTTTTACAAGAGCTTTAGAACGAGAGTTGTCCCTCAGCAATCAGCTGTCCGTTCACCTATAGACATGTCAGAATCCCATGAGCCATAGTTTTTTTCTAAGTTAGATAAGTTATACACGTCAGACAGTATGCGCATCGTTAACCTGTCTTAATTCCTCGAGAGATTAAATCGCGAAAGGAATCGGATAAGTAATTACGTAAATTTATACTTAAATTTATGGAAACGAAAACAGTTGTTTCGTCGATTAAAAATCTACATAGAATAGGTAAATTAAGGTTTTAAAACTTGTGCGGTTCAATATTTACGATGCAATTTTTAATCCACTACATCAACACTGATGGCGGCAGATTTGTTGATGAAATGCGAATCTGGTTTTTCCGCTGCTATTTTATCTACTTAATTTGTTTAAAAAATAATATTTTAAGTGCCTCAAATCAAAATTCGTTTTTCACCGAATAAATATTTACTAGGATAATGCTTTCCTTTTAACAGAATAAATTTAACGGAATGAATTTCAATATAAATCCTCAAATGCAAACGACGTGCATATCTCAGTCGAAATGAAAATAAAACTCTTATTTAAGCCAACAAGCGAATGACTGGTAAACAAAAACATTCGCCATTTCATACGATAGGGTATATGGCTGGGTAATTCAAAGTAGGTTACCTTATGCTACCACGCACACAGCCACGAGCTCAACCAAGAAAGCTTGAGATTGTGTTTTTGTTTACCGAGCTCTCGCTTTTTTAAGAAGGAGATATTTTGTTCTCACGACTGTAAAAACCGCATGTTTTCTTAATACGGACTATCTTAGTAATAAAGTGGTGTTTTCTTCATATCAGAGTTTACGAATGCTTCTGAGCGTGCACGATTTAATTAATTAAATGGATAAATCTGTAACAGCCGTTGCATGCGTTATTTCGCCTTGAAAATTCAATATCTGTGTTTTCTTTTACGATAATGTAATTGTTGTGCGGGGAATAATAATGACTTTTTTATAAAGATAAAATCTTAAATAAATACATTGACGCCTTATTGCTAAACAAGCTCATAAAAAATCTTCCAAGGGGAATTTCTTCGTTGCTAATAATTTTGTTCAAAAAATTATGTTCCTAATTTTGCGTGTACTTGTGTCATAACTAAAACTGAATTTTGATTTTTGATTTTTCCGATATATTTGTTAAAGTTCGCAATACCAAGGTTACATTAGATCAAGTGTTTCTTAACTAAATATGCATCGTCATTTACTTCTATTAGATTATATAACTGTCCTTAAAAACTTAAACAGTATGTAATGAGATAAACTAAAAATAATAAAGACATTGAAGGAGAATACCATTGGAACTTATTCAGGGTCTACAATATAAACAGCTTTAGGACCCTATTATGGCAAATCAGTGAAAGAAAATTCGTTAAATTACATAGTATATGTATTGAAAATAATTTTTTCTTTCGTATAGCTAAAATGGACCGTTTAATAATCTAGAAAAAGAGCGATGAAATAAGACAGAACAATGAGAAATTGGACAATAAAATCATATCCTCTCTCTTACCCTTCTCTTTTTGAAACCTGTTATATGGAGGATGATTAATGAGATTTTTCCAAATTAATTTTCGTAGAATACCGAGTTGTGGTTCGTGTTTCGATGACTTGTTGTTTCGATGTTGCGGTGTTCTTCGTGACATTTGTTACGTCCGCGTGTCGTTAACCCCTCCCGCCTCCCTTCGTATCCTTCCCCCCCCCCCTATGCCTATTTCCTCTCCTTCCACCTCCTACTTCCCTCTCTCTCTCTCTCTCTCTGTCTCCTCCCCCGACTCTCTCACCTCGATGGACGTTTAACCGCTAGAGTCGCCGTGACCTACAAGTGAACTGAATGGCAACAACAAAGGGTGAACGGTTCCAAGGTTCAAAGACATCGTTTCGGGAAGAATTTATTTCTTGGTCGCGTAACCTTATGCGAAGATCACGAGTCGCTCTTGGGTGAAGATATATATATATATATGTTTCTCCGTCGCTGAAGAAGGGCATCAGCCCGAAAGCTCCATTTTTGTGTAGTTTTTGTTCTTTTGTGTTTTTCGTGTGTCCTCAGCACCCCCAGCGGCTCCTCATTCTAGGTAAGTGTCCACTGGGCTTCCTCCAACACCTTGTTGCTACCTTTATTATATATATATATATATATATATATATATATATATATATATATATATATATATATATATATTCTTCTGCGGACTACAAAACCGTCCAAAATAGGAGGATAAGCCGTGTCACGTAGATTTAAAAAAAAGCACATTTTAAGTGTTAAAAATATAATGACCATTTGAACTATTTCTACGTCGCAAAATATCGCAGGTTCACCACGTCTGACAATGAGTTAGAACTACTTGGAAGGTAAAAAATATGAACTTCTTATATATTTTACAGTGCCGTATACATAACAAAGCACTCATTTGAGGTTAACATTACCCAATAATTATTTCAGTCAATGATTTCAAAGGGAATTTATAGGTGGGCCAAAGTAACCCCTTTTAAGAGTAACTTTGTCCCAAAACTTTAAACGTTTAAAAATCATACTTCAAGTACAGTAACATGTGTGATACGGGGCTTAAATTGTTCCTTAAAACCGCTAAAAATAATATAACACAATCGTTACTACTAATATAACAAAACTACAACAATTTCTTCCAAATACGGAGCAAAATTTGGGCCAAAGTAACCCCAGTTGACGTTACTAAAAGTCTTGATTGCTGATAGAGAAATGACTTCAGTTGATAATATACCATAATAAAAGTCTTTTCGAAATAATCTAAACCTAAATAAAGCGCACTTTCGCAAAATGATAATTTTATGGCCATAAAGAGATAACAGTTATCACAGTTTGAGATTTGTTCATTCACTTTCGGAATTCCTTAGAGGTCTATTTTTAAATCTGGAGACATGTATTCACAAACACACGTGCGTATTTGTATATATATACTGTCCTCGCACTTAGGACACGGTTCCTGAAAGTCGCGTAAGTCGAAGTACATTTTCCCATAAGAGCAACGTTAAAATTTTGGGTTACGTTCCTGTCCCAACCGACAGATAATATACGTACTTTTATAAAATGAACCGTAATATTGTACTCAGGCAAAGATAAACATAAATATATGTTTATCTTTGCGTCGTAACTGTGGAGCGGCGCCGGAGCACGTTCTTTAATTAGTAAACGTCGTAAATCGAGGACTGCCTCTATATTTATTTATTCATATATATTTTTTTCAGGGAAGATAGATAGCGGACCAAAATTAATGACTTTGGCTCCTTGGCGGAACTCCACCGTGACGCAAGTGAATGACGCAAAACGACGAATCCGTTCTGGCACACAAGAAGAAGAAGGCGATCTTCCTTCTGAGAAACGAAGTTGCGCGGGATGTGAGGTAAGTTAAGTCTTGACGAGAAGTCGCATTTAATCCATTCATGCCGTGAAGAGTTCTTGACCTCCGTGCACGTCGCGATCGAAATATATCGCGCTCGTGTAATTACTGGAAATCCGAACGTCTCGGAGCGGATGCAACCTTGTCGAGAAACATTTCCGAAACGATTTTATCTGTCACGAACGACTTTTTTTTTATCTACCGCAATTTCGCAGTAGATTTCGTGGGTGCTTTAAACCGTGTCTTTCGCGATGCTAATCACAAGAATCTTCACAGTTTTCAAACTCTTGAACAGTTTGCGCTTTTCACATATTACACACCAAGTAGTACTGAAAAATAATGGCGATCTTAAACCTTATTCCCTTAGTTTTAACGTCCAAATATATTGACGACATGTGAGTCCACAGGAACACGAGTTGTAATCCTATTGAATCACATACTGAAAACACACATGTTGAAAATCGTTTTTTTTTATGCAAAGATCTTTTTGTGTTCCGTGGAATTTTCTTTTCACAAACAGAATTTCGTCGTAAATGAGTACTTACTAGAATTATCTCAAATTTCGCTGTGCTAATTGTGCTATTATCCGCAATGGCTTCGAAATCCTTTCGTTAGGTGAAAAACACCAAGTTTTTATCATAAGACTAATCGAAATTGTTCCATTTTACCTGACCCTTTCAGAATGTTTAAACAAATTTCTCGGGATTTAAAAAACTTGATAAGGCACAAATGACTGAGTTTGCATTATAACAGTTCGCTTTAAATTACAACGCAGATCTATCGATACATTTCTTTAACAATAGACGCATCGATTTAAAAAAAACTGCGATACTTTTCCCCAACGTGCAAAAATCAAGTGAAATTCCTGACAGCGCGGGTCCAGCGGCGCGAGAACACGACACGTGATCGACAGTTTTCCCGCGTAAACGGATCATCGTTGCGCGGATTATGAGTCCCTCGTTACTGTCGGTTTTGGTGAATGACGGCTTGACTACGTCTGGCTAATGCATAAGAGCAAAGCGGCTGCTCGCTTCAAATATTGCCTTGACTTGGAGCGTTAATCTATATACATAGACGTCAATAAGTAACAAACCTTTTTTTGATAGTTTAAAAAGGTTTTATAAATTCTTAATATATCTTAATGTTATGCAGATTTTGAATTCAACTAACCGCTCAATATTTATTATATACTGATTAGGTATGAATTTAATAAGTTTACGGGAGTTTATAAGAGCAAAAGGAGCAAAAAATTATTGAAAAGCATCCATAGTGATAATCAAAATCCAAAATCTTCACGTACAGCAAGATATAAAACTAATTATTTCTCATGCAAATATATAATTTTATATTTAACTTGAAAATAAAATTCAAAGGAAACGTTTTATCTTTGGCTACTCATTTTATCACACAACAATGCGTAATCTGATCGCTGTTTTAAAATACGATATTGCATAATACGTAGTTTAAGTGAGTAGAGCTAAAAAAGAGATAAACTTAGAGAAGCATTCAATTCAAACGCATGTCGTTTTTAGTGTCGTGTGTATCTTTATAGTTTTATGCAAGTAAACGTCGAGTCGTTTTATGCGGAAGTCTGTTTAAAATGTGTCGCCTTTGTCGTTTTGTGTCACCTTGCATTTTAAAATCGCGACATGCAATCAGGCTAAAGAGGGTATTTCGGCGTATCACGGAGCACGGTTCGTGAATGCGAAAGAATTGTAAATTTTACACGGTGGCCGGGAATATGCATAATTCATTAGTTTTCGGCCGTAAATTATCCCGAATCTCTTTTTCTCTTCCCATGTTTTTATCGCCAGGTTTGTTTTAAAACCGCGACCGATTTTTTTAATGAGCGTGTGCCGCTTTTATTTATTTTTTTATTTAGACGTCGCCCCTCGAGCTGCTGCATGTGTATACGTGTGTGTGTGTGTGTGTGGTTGCTTACAGTCCCAGCTAAATAGAGATGTACTCCATTCCTCCATTGTTAGTTGCATCATGAAGGGAAAAACAAGGGAGTATAACACTCTCCCAGTCAATCCTGAGATTACTTCTATCTTTGATCACAAGATGGCGTCTCTATTCGGAGTAATTACGGATAACTGTCCGCTAGAAATGAAACCGCTCGCCGACAATTTGACACTTGAGGTTCAAGGAAAATTGCTTCTATTATAAGAGCTCCAGGTTTCTTAGAGAATAATAATCCCAGAGGTGGGTGCGCCGCGTTTATTCGCCGAAGAGAATAGTAGTGAACGGTAAAGCAGTTAAAAACGGTTGTTACGACAATCGAACCGCGTTAATTCGAAGGCCATGCCGGATTTGGCGAAAGAGAATTTTTACTGTTAAGAGTTTCGTTTTTTCTAACGGGTTTAACGGATACAATGGAAATTTCGAATAATGGCGGAGGATGTAACTATTCGCCGATGTCACGCGTTTTCTCCGGAAAATCAGCGATTTATTCTTTTTGCTCCGTTTTCTAGCAGATTTTTTTTCGCCGCATACTTTTCGAATTTCTTTCTTTTAGTAGAAAATTCTTTTACAAAATCTAAGTTTATAAGAGCTTTCCTTTCACATAGCCAACATATTTCCTCGCTGAAATTCTTCAATAAGACGTAATAGATACTATCAACTACTTAATATACTGCTAAGAGATATAGCTTAAAGCGCTTCGAAGCAGAAAACTCATGGTTGTATTCTTAAGACAAATACAGCTCAACGTAGAGCGTTAATTTTAAAATATAACCGTATCTCATCATATTGAAACGAAGAAAGATATCTTTTTCTTTTAGCACGTGGAAATTATTCGTGGATGCAAATTACTTTCAAACCTTATTATCTTATCTTTTTCAGGGAAAGAAATCGCTCCAACAACTCTTTTTTAATCAGCAAGCGAAAATTTAGAGAAAATTGGCGAATTGCGTTAAACAGAAACGAAATAAAAGAGGGGTTAATACTTGACACTGTGCTAAAGAGTAACGAATAAAGCGAAAAATCATTATCCGACCAATATTACGGTTTAAAATAAGCGAATGAAATTTTCCACTGCTAAAATAGAAAAAAACCATTTTTTTATCCAATGCATGTTTCCACGAAAAATGTCACCCATTACATCTCCTTTTTAATGCCGTTTCACGGCGTAACAAAAGGTTCCTTCTAAGGCGTAACGGAAAGCCTAGACCAACTTTTGAATTTTCATGCCTTCCTGCATCTAAATTTCAAGTCCTTTAAACTCCACTGCTATGAAGTAAAGATCGTTGAAACGACGTTTTGGAACGAAAGAGTCTAAATGAAACTAATTCCGAAATTCATTCTCGGTGAAATAATACGCTGAGAAGTGTTGTTGGCTGACAATGAGTGGCAATAAAAATGTTATTCAAACCTCCCTTCACTAAATTTTATATATTGTTGCCTTGGAGGCAATGAAACAAATTCTGCCACAAACACACGCATCGTTGAGCTAGTCGTCTGTTATTTTTACGTATTAAATTGTTAGCGGGTCACGTCTCGCACACTGATTTTTATTCAATGATTTGAATGACACACACAGAAGTTGCACAGGTACAGTTGTATAGGTGCCATTACAAATGACTTTTGCATGGTTATGAAGACTTTTTTATTTTCTCTAAACGGATTTGACTGCCATCGTTAATTAAAATAAATTGTAGATAGATCTTAGTAAAATATTCGTGGTTTAACTTGAATCTTTTAACAAGCCGTATTTTTAGCACTGATTACTGCCATTTACGGACATACTGGAATTAGCATATAAAATAGCTTGTTTCCAACGAACATATTCGGCCTTTATAAGGATTATACACGCACTCACAAAACTTGCAGCTAATATAAATAACGACCCGAGAGACTTATTTTATGGCGTCCGTAAAAAAAACCCCTCCCCTGTAAATTATTTAGCCATAATCACGTCTTTAAAAACAATAGGAAAAACATCTGAATGCGTAAAAGCGAAACTAGAAACGCGTAATCGCGAGCGGAAGTGACGGGAGAAATAAAAAGAAGGCCCCTTTTCTTCCCTCTGGGAAGTAATGGCTTCGGGTTGCGAACAGAAAAGATGAGAGAAATGATAAAAAAAACGCGCGAGATGGAATAAAAAGAATATCTTCCCTTCTCAACTCCACGCCCATTCCAATCCTCTTACTCACCATCTCTTCTATATCTTCCCTCTCTCCACCTTCTCCTTCCGGCCTCTCCTTCAACCCTCCCTCTCCCATCTCCCTCTCTCTCCGTGCCTACTTCCGCTCTTCTTTTATTTTATTCTCTTCCCTCTCCCAATCCTATCTCTCCTCCTCGTCCCCTTTCACCCCTCCACCTTCCCCTTCTCCCTCTCCTTCCTTACCCACCCCACCACCAGCACCTCTCTCTTGCTCGCTCTCTCTCTCTTTTTAGCGTCTTGACCCACGAGTCCTTGGAAGGAGTTGTCGAAAGAGCGACATCTATCTTCGTGCAGGTTAATCTTCTTTTGTTTCTCGGTTCTCGTCCACTCGTACATCGTGCAGTTCCCTCCGAGGTGTGCGAGTGGAAGAATGGAAGGGAGAGGGGGGAGGCAAGAGGGGGTGGAAGGTGCGACAGTGGCGAGGTCGCCTCCAGGTCTACGAAGGGACCCGTAGGGCACCGGATGAGTCGGTGGGTCAGATGGGTGGGACGGTTGGATGGGGCGAGTCAAAGGTCACGCGGAGTCACAAATGGGAGGCAGAGGGGAAATGCTTCATTATGCACGAGGGGCGAAACTCTCTCCCCGTCTCTCTCTCTTTCTCTCCCTGTCACTCTCTCTCTCTCTCTCTCTCTCTCTCCCCCTCTCGGGACGGATTTTATTATTTCGTTCCGGCTCTTTCTCCCTCTACTTCCCGTCTCATTCCTTCTCTCTCTCTCCCCCCCTCCCTCTCTCCCTCTCTCTCTCTCTCTCTCCCGCCCCTCCCTCTCTCCCTCTCTCTCTCTCTGTGTGCTGCGTAATTGATGATCATGGCAACTCCAGCAGCCACAAAAACTGGTTGAGTAAACGAGAAATAAAATAGTTTTTTTTTAGAATCAGATTTCGTTGAATTACCACCGAGGACGTCTATTTTTTTATCCGAAATAACCTCCTCGACTGTTTCATGGATCGTCAGTTATATTCAGGCTACAAGGATGTATCATTAATTCAGTTTGAAATTATTCATTATTGCACTTTGTGCATCGTACTTTAAAATGGGTCCGAGTCCAGTAGAACAGCAATAAATTCGAGTTTCCGACGAAAGATTGAATTTTTCTCTCTAAAAAAATCTCACTCAATCGGTAAAGAACAATATATTTCACCTTTTTTCTGTTTTCTTGTACTTTTCGCCTTAATTGCTTTGATGTAAATGTTGCTTACGTTGATAATATTCTCCCATATTCTAAATGTGTGCTTGTAAGCATATTTGACTTATACTGGAGACATAGGTGTGAATTAATCCAGCATTATTCCCGCACGATTGATCTCTAGCTGTCTTACTTGGAGGCAACAAAACTTTCAAACTAGAAATTGTCCGTTTTGCCTAAATCTGTGCATTGTATGATCATTAAGTAAATGTTAAGGTGGTGTAGCAAGTGCCCTTAAAGGAGCTTGTAGGTCAAAAAGAGATCTCCAAAGGATTTCTCTCCTCATAGCCTCGTTATTGTGTTCTTAATAGCGTTTACGAGTGTCCACAAATTCTTTTGTCGGTGGGACATGTTCCCTTTCAAAAAAGGAAAACCTGACCTATATAGATGCCGGTGTGAACCGAGATAAGAGATTTAAGGGCATGAAAGGAAGGACTGCAACTAGCGGAAAAAAATGTATGAATTTTTATTCATTTACGAGCCTTTTACATACGCCTTTTAGCGTGCATAACGAGCGTAGTCTTCTTTTGTTCGTAAACGCTTCTCCCGTAAATAGTCCCTTGTGGATTCTCACACTTTCTTCCTTCCCAGCATTCCTCTCTCTCTCTCATCGACCTCTCCCTTCCTCTCGACAATAGATGGTCATCTCATCAGTTCAATTTTTTATTAATTTAATATAATTTACCGAAAATTATGTTTGTAGGTGACCTCTAAAAACAGCTGCGTGTCCTAGCTTCCCTGAGATTTACGCTTAGAAATTTAAGGATTGGGTGCAAAATAAGGTGAATTTCCATTTTGGCAGTTCAGTAAGAAAATTAAAGTTAACATTATTAATTTATTCGTAGAATACCACGTAAAGGGTGAAAAGACTAATATTTTAATACTAATATTTTAATATTCGGTTACCTTTGTGATTTCTAGAAATATAAACGTAGACAGCAAAAACACATTAATAATTTATGCCATTCGAATTATATATGCAAAGATAATGCAAAACTTTCAATATAACTGTGATATTTATCTCTTGAAGATTCAATAATACAGTTGGTTCCGCTTATTAGAATCAAGTCGGGAATCCGTTATTTGATTCAATTAAACGGCTGGTTCAATAATCCAAACGGCTGCGTATTTTAGTTATGGCAAATAAGAAAATTTTAGAATAAAGTTCATATCTCTTTCGTATATAAAAATTTCATGGTTATGGTAATTTTTTAGAGATATAATTTAAGAAAGTTTATAACAAATAAAATTTTAAACACGAATTTCACTTTTCGTGTTATTTTAAAAATAGTTTTCTAAAATCGTTTGAATCGTGACCTCCTTAAGACGAGGAATCGGGACGTCTTCCATCGGCGTATGTACGTATGCTACTAAGCGGCCGAACTTTTCCGCCCGTCTTCCTCTCAATTCTAGGTTCTTTTTCCTAAGGACAGCTAAAACACGTCTGACTTCTTAAGCAGTAAACAGTATACTTCATGGCAATCTTCCTCCACTTCTTCATCAACACTTGAATTGTAATTTTGAATGTCAACTACAATGTCATCTTCTGTCATTAGGAGCTACAACAATGTCGTCATCTGTCGAATTCAATCTACTGAACTCATCCTCAACTTCCTCCTCTTCGGTTTTCATTTCTGCTCGATGTGATGAAAATCCGCTTTTCTGTAGCATTTAGCAACTTTAGGTATACAACTCTGCATTCATTCAATGCTGCGCGATTCAATAAACCGAAATAAGTGATTCCAATAAGGGGAGGTTTTGTAAAACGTTAGATACAAAATGGTTTCGGTTTTCCGGTTTTGATTCAATAAAGGAGCTGATTCAATTAACCACTGATTCTAATAAGCGGAACCCACTGTATAAACCAGAAACTCCTAAGTACGTCGGTAACATTTTTGATAAAATCAAGTTGAAAAATTGATCTTAAACTATGGAAAATAATAGGAATAAATTTTAAAGCCAATTACCCAATTTTTACAATGTCAAATTAGGCATCTCCAATATCCCTAAAAAATGGATAAACTAGACGTACGTTTCGATCGCAAAGCAGGCATCATCGGTTGTGATTTACCTATGGTTGAGAAAGAGCTTTCCCAACTTTCATGGCCAAATATATTACTTGGATCCCAACCACAAGATGAACTCGAAAGTTATTTTTTGAATCGTTTTTATATTCAGGGAAAGCTGTGCATTATTTGTCGAAATTTTTAAATTCGACCTTTCTTTCTCTCACTTTTCAATTACGTCATGATACAAAGCTCAGATGCATAAAACTGGAAGTATTTCGAACGAATTATTTTACGTTCGGAAATCTTCTGCGGATTAATCTTCCTCGATAAAACGTGATTGGGATTGACCCTCCCCATTACCTGCATTAAATCCTCGTTTCAAAACGAGTGAATGGGTGCTTAATGTAGCAACCGCAGTACGTCTCCGTGGAAACTACCGCATTGTATCATAATGCGTTGTTATCGTGCGCGCCCACGACTTTTTCCACTTTTAAGAAACGATTTGCCGCTCTCTGGAGTCGTGATTGTGATTTTCAGAAATATTCGAAGGAGACGCAAGGACGAAGATCGATCGAACATGAAAAGTATGACACGGCAAAAAATATGATAACTTGCTTTCGCGACACCTCGCGGTCAATGGGCTTCTATTCTTCTCCGCCCTTGACGCTCGAGGGAAATAAGAGACGTGATGACTTCAAAGTTAAGGGGATATTGCCCATGGCAATCGTGATAGGATGAGGAGATAAGGCGGGTAGACCGTGACACAATTGGGTGTCGAACTTCAAAAGGTTTTCTCAAAACTAGCTTCACGAACGAGGAATAAAACCAACACGTTTCTATTGTTTAATTTTTAAATTTACCTATTATTATAAGATGGCAGGAGACTTCAGCCGACCTATATTTCAGTCTAGTTTCTCTATAGATGACGCCGATAAATAAACTTGACCCAGAACTATTAAGCGGCGTGTTTATCTATAATTGATTATTACGGAGGGTAAATAGAAATGTGCTTCCAACATATACGTAATCTCTGCGGCAAGCAGAGCTTGATCTTAATACTTTATCTATGAAAGGAAAATTCCATGAAATGATTCTATTCAAGTTTATAGTCTTAGATGTTGCATTCTTCTAGACGCAGCGTTAAAACTTTATGAATCGTATTAAACATTGGTGTTCTTTTCAATGTTTCGCTCCAAAGCTCGGAATCATGTTAAACTGTCTCAATTATGTACGCAGTCTTTGTTATTCCTACAAAATGCTTTGACGCATTAGAGATCTCCATTAGCCGTAATAATACCACGATTAACAGATGCGAATTTTGGCTACACAGCAGCCGTCATCAATTTTGATTCAACAAGAGTACATTCTGATAAAGAACTTGAAGCCAAAGGCTCACAAATAGTTCAGTAGGGAATAACAGCGCATATGAAGAATTATATTTTAGCCATAAAGTGAGCTTTATAATTCTTTATTAGCTCACTTCATGCGTTGGAAATATGCTCGTTTAGGTGAGTATAATAACAATAGCTCTACGTTAAGGACGAAAAGAAAACATTCCTTCTTTTAAACATCTTCATTACAGAAAACAAAATCACGTTCGCCAGTAAAAAAAAATACATCGCCTAAAATTTTTTTTAAAAAATCAAAGCTGAGATGATCATTCATTCTCTCTTGGCAACTCACCAATAAGCCTTCGATCGAACCTTGTAAAGTCTCGCGGCGTTTCATATATGACGAGGAAAGAAAACACACATTGCGCGATCGCACCCTTAATGTATGGGATTGGCAAGACTCTCTTCGTTCGCAGATAACAGCGCTTGCCTCGTTCCGAAAGAGAGATGTCGACCTTCCGCGCTTCACCACTCTCTCACTCCACCATCATTAACCTCTCTTCCTCTATTCTCCCCTTTCTCTCCTCCCCCTAACCCCCCTCCCCTCCCACACACCACCCCACTCCCTCAAAATTCTTCCCCTTTCCGACACCGCGGCATCCAGACTTATTATAGCGCGCAAGATAAATTTTTCCTAAGCCTCGACTTACAATGTGCTGACGCGACGGTATTTCAACCGCCCGAAACAAAAAGATCCATATCTTTCTCGCCTTTTAAGTCGTCGAGCGGCGTTCGTTTTCTTTTTTTTTTTTTTTAAGCGAAGAGATTACCGCGGATGCACTCATTCGGGAGTCCTAGCGACGAGATAAATGAGCGCATTTAAAAAGAGGTCCTTCTGGCGCAAATACGCGGTTAGCGGGGTGCAGATCGAGTCCGCTTCCGTTTAGAAATGATATAAAAAAAGGTTCGCGGATTTTAAATCTTGCTCCCGTCGCGGGAGGAAAAATTACGGTCGGTGAAGTTTTGGACGAGGAAAGATTTTTCTCCGACGCCATTTTCTCCTCCCAGAGGAAAAAATTTCCTTCCCGTTTAATCCAGACTAGCAGTTTCGGTGCCATGATTAATTCCCTAGGAAACGTACCTGACTAATTGACGAGATTGGTCCCGTCATCCGCTCAACTGCAATAACACCGACAGAAATTTACGTATTCCAACTATTTCCTTTTTGTAAAAAAAATTGGAAGCCATGTTGCAATTTAATCCACGACTTAAATAAAATTCCTCTCGTTCGAACGCTTAGTGAAGGATGACTTTGCAAGTCGATTGAATAATTCAGTATTTCATCTAAATGTTATCGCTTTGGACGAATGACCTCGACGTAATCCAGTCCGGATTAAATTTTCAACGAATTTTTAAACGCGGATTTAAGTGCTAGAGATTGATGTGAACAAACCTCTAGTTAAAAATTCTTGCCCTCGATTCGAATACTTTATGTCGGTCCCGTTCAGCTGAAACCGAATCAACGATTTATGAAACGCCGCTCCATTTCCCCATTACTGCGTGCGTGTGTGTGTGTGTTTGCGAACGAGTAAAAAATATATCAAGCGGTCTTTGACATTCAAAAGTGATCTCTGACCTATTGACTGCCGGAGTTGATCGAAAAAAGAAGATGATTAAATCATCGTCCTTAATTATAATATTAGATTTCGCATAATTCAACACTGTTTAATGGAATTTTAATAATTAATGGGTTTTTAAGCACAGCAAAAGTTTACTCGAAACGTTGCGTCGAAGAAATTATTTATCTTACGGAAATAACGCTTTGCTTACGAATTTTGAATAGCTCTGATGTTATCCTGACCTACATAATGGACTACTTTTGGATTAAATCATCGTCTTTAATTATAATATTAGATTTCGCGTAATTCAACACTGTTTAATGGAATTTTAATAATTAATGAGTTTAAGCGCAACAAAAGTTTACTCGAAACGTTGTATCGAAGGAATTATTTATCTTACGGAAGTAACGTTTTGCTTACGAATTTTGGATAGCTCTGACCTACATAATTGACTACCTTTGGACAACAATCCTACGTATATCTTTTATATTTATAAACAAATTATTAATTGAATATTGTCCAAGTTTTAGGTTTACCCATGTCTGCCGAGTTTTCAAGCGACATGGACGATTTTCAACACAAAGATGTCGGAAGTTCTTTAGAAAAATCAGCCGGATGCGCATCATCTTCAAATCTACTTTTATTTCAAATTGGTAATCGATCGCGACTTCACCGTGGAGGGGAGAGAAAAGACCAATAAAACAAATCATGAACCAGATATGGCGACGTTTTTGTTTCATTTGACCTAAAATGAATTTTTCGCGGTTTCAACAAGGGAATTACCTCGTCTGTCAACGACGTTTCTGTTATCTCATATTAATGCCAATTTCCCCGTCTATATATATTTTTTACGGAGAGAATAACTCGCTCTTTTTCAGAATATTCCGTCTCCGCGCGCGAGCAGATTCGTTGGCTACGTCCACCGACCGAAAATTTCATCGGGCGAAACGAGTTCACGAAACTTTTGCGAGATCTTTTATTTTTTGGTCAAACTGGGTCCCATTCCATGGCGTGCCATTTTGAGGACCGAACCTCCACGGATGGAGTGATAGAGGGGGGGTTGAGGAAGGGGGAAGATGGAGAAGGGGGTGTCGCTATTAAATTAAAGCGTCGAAGAGATGACGACGTGGAATGAAGCCGGGCACACATAAGGAAGTAGGAGTGGGAAATAACGTCCATCTCTCGCTCTCTTTTTGGTGATTGTATGGAGTCCCGGGTTCGATAAGGGCTGACGGCGGCACTTGGAATCGTGACTCTCTTGTTCAGAAATCCGTCCCTCGCCGTTTGTTTTACGTCGCGGCTAGTGGTGGCGTTTATGTGACGTATTCTGAGCACCGAAAATGATGGATGGAGACAACTGTTGCCACGGCTCGAGTGTCATCGTGTACGGTTCAAGTACGAATACGTACGTGCATGCATACTCGAATTTCAAAACTGTTTCGATATAACGGCTTTTCTCGTAATATGACTTTTTTCAAATACGTATATATTTAAATAACATTTTCATTTAATTAAAATTAGATTCAGAAACGTTTCGCCATGGTGATCTTGCATGTCTAGAAGACGATTTCCGCGATCGTCAAAATTTCATAGATAGCGTGTATTTAGAATTTCATAAGAGTGAGACATATATTCGAAGGAGTATGTAAATTCAAAAAAGAATTGTCGAAGTTGCCATATAGCTATTGGAGCTAAGTTGTTTATCGAGGAGTAGATAAGGAAATTTAACTTTGCCATTTCACATTTTGCTAGTTTTATTTGAGTTAAATATTATAGTTATTTTAATCATAATTAAATGTTGAATAATGTTTACTGAATAACGGACGAAACTTTCGGACCCTCGCTCATATTTCAGAGACGTTTTTATTTCCATCTTCTCGAGATACGGCATCAACAGAATACATCCTTAACTTAGACCTCTCACTTGTGACGAAAACTAAACTAAAGCCAATTCAATCCATTGCTCTCATTAAGGAGACGTCATTCTTCATTAAAATGGACAAACTTAGGCGATATAAGATATCAGTTTAGTGCCTTGAGAATACCCACCGCATCTTTCATTGTGTCGGATTATTTAATTGTTTAATTCCTATATGTACCGATTCGTCCTGAAGGTACAGATTGCATTTACTTTCTTAGGGAATACGGAAGTGAAGAACTAAAGAAAATTAAATAAGTTTCCGATAAGAAGTTTAGCAACCACATCGAGTAACACGAAGTCTCGTTCCGTCACGGCGCGAAGAGAAAGCTAGAAATCGGATCAGTTTAATGAATCGAACAATGGAAAAATCGTTTCACTCTGATCGATATCACCGCAAACTCTTTTCGAGGAAAAAAATATCTTCGGACGCTTATGACGGGAAAAGGATAAAGCAAACAAAAAACGGAAGCTCGTTTGTCGTATCCTAGTAGTACCTGTTAAAGCAGCTGAGGTGGAAATTTATTTTTCGTTTTCATCCGTCTATTGATGGAATGAATATCCGTATACATATTTTTTCAAGATTCGTCGTCCTTCCATTTATTTTTCCAGAAAGAGGACGAAGAAAAAATCTTTTGGGGCGATGAACTCTTAACAAGCGAGTGAAGCCTTTAAAGAATGTTCTTCTCTTCTTTTCATTTATGAATATCTTTTGATGTAACGGAAGCGATTGATCGAGAAAGAAGTTTTATCGAAAATGAGGCGTTGTTGGAAGTTTATATCGTTAATGTAAGGTAAAATATTGTGACCCCAATTGTTATTAATCAATTCTGTGGTAGGTAGCTTAAAAAACACAGTAATTCGTTTGATTGATGTGAGTTAACGGTTTATAAGTAAAGATCGTAAAAAAATGTTTTCAGCAAAGATTTTAGCGATTTCATAATCGTATAAATTGCAAGAAGCATTATCTGTTTTATGTTACAGTTTTCTATGGTGACCAACGTTTGCATTCGTAGAAAAAAATAATGTCAACATTCGAAAAGGAAATAATTGGTCATCTTTGAGTCAAAAAATTAGAAGACTTTGAAAGTAGACGTTTGTTTAAACGTGCGAGAAAGTTGATAGCAGACTGTATTTTCTTTCCGAAACGGCATTTCTCCTATTTACCCAATCACGAATTAGTTTACATTTAGATTATTACAAAGAACAAAAGCACAATTTGCATCATTATACGAAGGCAACGAATTCAACTCCTATAATCGTCATTATCTTTTTTTGCACAGCTTTTATGTTCGGGTGCTGCGGTTTTTCATTGGAGAAAAAAAATTAAAACGAAAAGTGCGCCTCCAATAAAGTCGCTCAAAGGTTCGAAAATTTAATGATGAAATCATGCGACGGAAATCGTCTTTCCTTTTTTTCATTTTGAACGCTTCGCCCCTTTTAATGCCGTCTGGATGCTCAAAGAGCGCGTCCGTTAAAAGTCAAGTGGTCGGAGTTCGTCTAAGAGAAGATAGGCACCGAAATAGAGGAGAGGAGAATCTGAAAGAAACTGAAGACGCGGAAGTCGCGTCTTTTTTTTTTAGTCTTCCTTTTCTAGGATTTAAAGAGAGATAGAGAAGAAGAAGAAGCCGCGCTCCTTGCACCGATCCGCGTCATCAAGAGCGATCGACCGACACATAAGGGAGGAAGTGGAGGAGAGGGGGAGGGTGGGAATGGGAGAGGTGGGAAGGGGATTTTGGCGAGTGAAAATCCCCTTTTATCTCTACTAACAACCCGTGGGCATTCACGCCAGGTTGCGGCTCCCCCTTTTCATCCCTTCTTACCTCATCCTCACTCCTTCCTCGCAATCCTCTCTCTCTCTCTCTCTCTCTCTCTCTCTCTCTCTCTCTCTCTCTCTCTCTCTCTCTCTCTCTCTCTCTCTCTCTCTCTCTCTCTCTCTCTCTCTCTCTCTCTCTCTCTCTCTCTCTCTCTCTCTCTCTCTCTCTCTCTCTCTCTCTCTCTCTCTCTCTCTCTCTCTCTCTCTCTCTTACTCTCCTATATCTTCCTTTCTCCAACTCTCTCCCTATCTCTCAATCTCCATCTTTCTCTTTCCCCCCTCTCTCTCTCGCCCCTCTACTTTCTCCATTTCTCCCCCTCTCTTCTCGGTTGTTGTCTTACCTCCCTACTTACATTCCACGTAACTCTTCCTCTACTCTTTAATCCTCTCCTCCTTTCTTCGCCTAGTTTATTTTCCTTTCATACTTTCTTCATCCACCGTTGTAAACTCCACTTCCTATAGAAGAAGGTATTAGTTAGGCTTTGGTGCACTGCACCCCCTGCCACCCATCAATCTGGTGATTTTTAAAAATTTATTTTCACCAACTCATAAACAGCACTTCGCGGCCTTTACAATGAGTGTTACAACAAGAGCAAACACAACATCCATGCCAGAAGCGGGATTCGAACCCGCGACCTTTGGGTTAGAAGGCAGGCGCGCTGCAGGGTAACATGTAGATTAAGAGGAGAGAAAGACAGAATGGAAGAAATACGAAAAGAGATACATCTCCCTCCTTATCCCTTCTCCTTTCATCCGTTCTTTACCTCTGTACCGTTTATTGGCGTCTCTTCCCCTCTCTTCTCTTTCTCCCAAACGCCCTGTCACCCTATTTCTTGCCATCTACGGACATTCCACTCACCTGCTCAACGAGCCTCAAGAAGGGCCCTCGTTTCCCCGATCGGACAATTGAATCCGCGGGATACTCAAATCCTATCGAATCGAATCCTTCTAATGCGCTGGTTGCCTAGGGATAAACGTTCACTCGCGTCGTCGCCCCTTTGCTATTCTCGTCGCACTTTCGCTTCGCACCTTGGCTGAGTGAAGCAGGTGCAAGCGTGACGCAAATGCGCAGCTACGATGTCATTACACGGGTGAGTACTGCAAGTTAAACTTTGTCTGACGTGACAGAAAATGAAAAGTTATAACCTGATTGACGCCACAAAAACAACATTCTAAGCACTTTTGAATGTTTGGTCCCTTCCGTTGGTTTTGTTTATGAAGTCGTAGAAACTGTATTGATATGTAAACATGAGTTCTCATTCCCAAATAGGCTACCAGTGTAGAAGGACGATGTAACGTTGAAATTTTAAGTATGACTTGATATTGGCGGGCAAAAGGAACGCTACCGTAAATCATTTGAGAATTTACTTAAGGTTATGCATCAAATTTAATTTCTCAAAAAAAAAACAGTTATGGAGTTGCTGTAGAGTCCTCGATAACATCAAGAGTGTGTTAGAGATGAGGAACGACCCTGACGTAATATATGTGCAGATGACAATGCTTTCCGAATTGATGCTATGATAAGGGAAGAACGCATAAAACTCGCTGACATTGCATATGAACATTTCAATTATAGAAATACGTATAAATAAATATAATAAATATATAGGTGTCAACGTTTTGCAAATTCTGACACATTGAAACAGGTCGTTGTTTCATTGCTATCTACGCTTCATTTCTTATCTATTTTTCCTATTGTAATCGGTTGCTCTTTATCTTCTTAGTTCATTCCTTTCTTCCCTCCATCGTCACCTCTTGGCCAGTTTGTAGATGTATTCCTTGGATTTTTTTTTCTTCTGGAATATAAATGTTTCTCAAAAATCGATATCTTTAGTGTTTGAAAAGTCCAATATTTAAAACAAATTTTACACACCCGGATTGAAAAAAATTGCAACAGAATATCTCGTTTCAACTAATAGCGAACTGCCTGTCACGAGTTAACTCGCCAGTAGTTTATCTTTGTCTATCACCTCTGTATGCCATCGCTCTTCCTCCACGCCTTCTTCCAGCCACTATCGCCCCCTTCTCTTCATGCCCATCTAATAGTCGTTTTTCCTCCCTCATCTCCTCCCTCTCCATTTCACATTGCAAACTTTCTTTCCCTCCCTCACATTTCTTGTCTCTTTCTCTCTCTCTGGCTCAAGCGAAAAGGGTTTTATTTTTGACTCGCGGACCTGGTTGAAGTCGTGCGAATGATGAGGGAAAAGAAAAGTCAAAGATTCCGGATTTTTCTCTCTCGCTTCGGGGCGACGGCGCGCGGAGGGAAAGACATATTTCCAAAGTTTCGCGAATAAAGAAATGGGGAAGAGAATGGGATACTGGGGTGGAATGAATGCGTCCTGGAAAATTGGAGGTACGGTCGATTGTTTCCCAGAGGTCTCTCTCTCTCTCTCTTTCGGGTGCGTTGAGAATTGAGGTAAGAGAGATAAGGTCAAGGCGCTTGTTCCTTTTTTTTATATCCCTCTCTTTCTCTCTCCAGAAAATATGAGAATTTTTCATATTTATGCGAAGGGGGCCGAAAATACGCGCCTCGTTTTTCCCCCCTCGTCTTTTGTTCGGGAACGGAGGAAGTGATGACCTCGACCTTGATTTCAAACTTTTCGGAACACTCGTGCGTGTTCTGCATTTATTGGACCGACTGCTAGGAGGATCTCCCGTCGTTATTGTTTATTTTTCCGATTATTCCTTTTCTTAGCGGTGAAGTTGAGTTTCATTTCTCCTAACGTGGGAAATATTTTTCGTGGGATATTCTGGTCAAGCTGCGGAACCGTTTTCAAAAACCCTTCGTCGTGCATAACTTGGGAGTTTAGCGAAGCATGCGAAACTCAGAAACGGACTAGTTATTTATTTTTCTTTTATTTATGACATGTATGAAATTGTAAATGACTGAGTTATCAGTATGAAATAAATTTTTGAAATTGACCAGCTATTCATTGCACTACCTCTTAGATACCCATTGTGCGTAGGCAAGAGGCAGGTCGTAAAAAAAAAAAAAATGACTGATGGGGTACGAATCCTGCGAAAGTAGGATTTTTTCAGTGGTTTACCGGCCCCCTATTTGCGTGTTTAGAGAAGGACACGCAAATCAGCGCTCCGTCCTTCGGAAGGGATGTAAAGCCGTTGGTTTCTGTGGTGCTTCTCGTTAAGAGTAGGCTAATGCCGGCACCGAGTTTTTCTCCTTCTTTGCTTTATGATTTAGACTGAATGAGAAGCCTACTAGCGCTAGAGTCGTTTGAAATCAAAAGGTCCTACAAATCACATTAAGGACTGACAGATGGTCCAGATTCGAAATTATTTCCGATAGAGTAAAATAAAACCTTACACACTCTGCAATGCCTTGCGTAACTTATTTTAATAACTACTCCTTTGATTCTACTTCATTTCCATAAATTACTTTTTAAATATTTTTGAGTAACGCATTTCTACATTCTAAAGAATTATTTAATAAATAAAATTCGAGTGTTCATTTTACACAAAATTCGTTTCGGAAAGTAATTGTTGCAGGAGAGCACAAAGCGGATATTTGTACGGAGTCTTTTTCGTTTCTTATATTATCGTATGTTGAGATTATCGACGTGAACAAGAAATTATGCATCAGTAAAATTGCAAAATATTCGCTTCAGATAAAAAAATATCATTTTCATCTTTTTAAGATTGATGTAATATTGCAGGGACCGAAAAGTAAAGCGTTAATATTTGGTTTTCTGCAGTCAAACGCTTAACCCACATCCGAACACCATGCTTCATTTTTTTCCCCGAAAATCCCTGGTCTCTTCTTCTCTCCAGATGAGGGAAGGGAAAAAAATAAATCTCGCACAACGTCACAAAACCTTCGTCATTTTTCTTCATTCCCCACGTCCCATTTCTTCGCGAACAAGACGGTGGGGCCATCTGCGGAGTTTGATTTGTGTGTCTCCCGTATAAAAAAATGTTTCCCAGAAGTTCTTTATTGTTTGCGGACATGAGTTTCCTCCATGAAATTTTGTCCGAGTCTCTCTCTCTCTCTCTCTCTCTCTCTCTATCTTTCTCTATCTTTCTCTCGCCTCCTCTCGTGGTGAATTGAACCGCAGGAAACGAAATCTCGGAGTCAGAAGACTTGTACGTGAAGCGGTTTTATTTTATTTTTTTTAAGGTCCGGAGAAAACGACCGTTTGAATACTAAAAGTTTTTAGATTCGATCGATTTCAAAACTCGTGTCTTATTCCGTTATATTCGCTCGCTAACGTCACTCATTTGACAGTGGAATGAAATTGCAATCATGACGCGAGATGGAGACAGGTTCACTCACTTCAACAGCAGAAAATGCAAAGAATTAATTGAAATATCATTCGTTTTATGTTTTATTCAGCAGAAATGGGAATTTAGGAGTTCTCAAAAGAACGCAATGTAAAACATTAATATTAGGCCTCGAAAAAAGATCCGCAGTTCAATACGAAAAAATTGCAAGCAGTAAGTATGTACTGTATTGTACTTGAATTCTGCTAGCCATAGCACACATTTTACGTTTTTCTCTACTCCACAAAATTTATTTGTATTTTTATTTGCCGTTTGGAGGAACTGAAATTTAAAAAATTAAGTAATTATGCTTTTGTCTCTATCATCTGTGCATCAAAAGTTGTTCATTTTTTTAAAGAGAACAAGGAATTTATGAAGACCTTGTATACGCGTACATGGAGCAGACTAAGTGTCAAAGAATCACAACAATGTTTTGAAGCATTAAAGGTGCGCAACTGAGATATCAAGCAAATCCTTAACACAGGGATTTTCCGGCAGTAGGTAGAATAATTGACCAGAATTTTGTCCATTAGCTGTGAGCATAGCTAGATCTACAAAAATGTTGTTATATCCCGGAATATAAATAAAAGCTATCACATCTTGGTGAAGAATATTATCTGCCGAGTTCCTCCTCGGAGAATCGCCTTTCTCCTTTGGTCACAAGAACAATCGGACGGAGTACTGGATATCACGCGTAGGATATTTAATTGCGCTTTCCGTCTCTCGCTACCAATGGCAGAATATTCCAAAAATCTCACACAATTCCAATGCCAAATTTTATAATATACCCTTTTAAATATCAACAAAATTTAACTTTAGCAAAATTTTCACGTAGCATATATTACAATAGGTGGAAAAAAATTGGACCATTTCAGACGACGTTGAAAATACATTTTTACAAAATATAATTCAGATATTATTAACAAAATTTATTTCTCAGTGAGAATACTGCATGCGCGGGTTTTTTTTTTCACACACAAGGAAACACAAATGAAATCAATGGTTAATATTACGGCCATGAAACGGCTGAGTAAACCAGACGCGCATTTCATAAATAAGGAAAATGCGTGGAGAATTTAATAGTAATGTTCTGTTCGTTTTGGATAGGAAGCGAAGTGACGTATGACGCAATTTTCCGTCGGAAGAGCTAAGCAAGAGACTGGCGATCAACACTGAATAAAGGAGGAAAAAGGCTTTAATGAATTGGGCGTTGACGTAACCTACACGGACCGCGGAAACAGGATATATAAACACACGTATGTATCCAAATAGAATAAAAGAGGGCGGTACCGAAGGTAAGTGAGATCCTCCGTGCATGAGCCGCATGCTACCAAAACAAAAGAATGATGCGCACTTACGTAATCTCCTCAGAGTGATGGGTAAATGGAGGTGAGAGGGAGAATGGCAAGCGGAAGTCCGGGAACTGAAAGATGCACTGTAACGCAATTCGGCCGGTTAACACCACACTGCGCAACGCTAACGGACCAATTTTGTAATTCTAACGAGTTGTGCAACGTGGAAAAAATATTACATTTCACGTGTAAACCGATTAATAAATTACAATTCCTCTAGACATTTAATTACAGCGGCTTTTCGTTCTGATAATTTCCAAAACAATATTGCATAATCGCGGTTCTAAACCTTGAAAATTTACAACTTTATCGCATGAATCATCCAGTGTACTTTCGAGCAATTCGAGTCCATAAGGCATGTATACGATTTCGATCTTTTCATTATGTATACTTTTAGTAGAAAATTTTTGAGTTGATGTGCTAAGTGATGTCTGACAATGTATGTCTATTGCGTTCCACGTATCAACATATATTAGACTGAGGATAGAATAAATGTCTATGGTTTTATAACAGCGGTGGACAAATTGCTGCCGCGTGTTTCGCGAATGCATTTTTCGCGACCCACGAAACCATTATTAAAGCGAACCATTAAATTTCGTGCGAATAATATACTACTCTTTAATTAAAATTAATGAGCAGAAAAGAACTCTTCTGCCGGGGTTATGAAGCTTATAAAAATTATGCATTTTTGATTTTCACTAATAGGATCCATAGAAATATTATAAGTGAACACGTCGAAACACTCGTAACTGCTAACGCTCTTAAATATTTTGCTCATTCCCGATCCATATTTCGGAAAACCATGCTTTACTGCTGGTAAGTAATTTTTTTCAACGGTTATTGGCGTCATTCCTGGCTCCCAAATTTAAAAAATGGTTCTTAATTCTTAAGGAGATTCTCAGTTTGCTTACGCAATTGTAAATCATTCGGCCGAATGTCATACCAAGGCCTTTCCATGAATCATCCATGGCCTGTCTCTTCCGTATTACACCTTCAGATCCTCTCATTTCTTTATTTTTCCCACGTGCTTTTTCGTCTTCTTCGTGGTTCCTTCCTGCCTCTCGGGAGTGCTCTAGTACTTCCTTTGTCTAGAAAAGGACCCCTTCCTATTTCGATGAGCCTTGTCCTTTGTGCCCTTGGTTTTATTTTTTTCTTCCTAAACTACGGAATTTATCTTAAAACCTTTAAACAACCGTTGAAATTATTTTCATTCGCCTATAACATCCTCATTACGATACATTTGCTCCTGCGGAATAGACAGATAAGCTGCTTTGGTAACTCGCAAAAGTGGCGGTAACCTTGTGAAATCCATCCTCTATGAAGGATTAAAAATTATAAAAAAAAGAAACAAAAGAATCTCCCTTTGCGCAACTGATCCTTGGAGAAAACGTTGGATTCCTCCCTTCACGAATGGACACTTCTTATTCGTCGCAGATGCATCACAATCCAGCCTCAAGGTCTACTCTATAAAAAGATATAATGCCTGTGACATTGACATTCGAGGTCATTTGCACCTCCTCGCCCGAGTAAAAGAGAACGTCTACCTTTATAAATCGTTTCGTAACGGTTTCTCGTTACCACGTGACGATCCATCAACAGCGAGCCGAGAGGAAAGGTTGCATAAAATATCGCTTACGCGTCGGACATTCATCAAAACTTGAGTCATATATTTTCATTCATTCCTACGGTCCAGTCTGAGGAGCGCTAAAGAGTTTTTTTTTTGCCTTGTTTGCGTACATATTACTGGTGTATTTTATTTTTGAAATTTCTATGGAGGTGTTGAAAAGATATTTGATACTTCAATTTGGTTGTCGTCAGTTTTGGACGATGTAAAACATTGCAAATGGTTTTGTTTGAAAATAGTTAGTTTTTTTATTATCAAGAATACTGATTACATTGAGGGAGACTGCATTTTCATTCAGACTATATACTTATCGTTTTTCTGATTAACTTGAAGCATCGGAATTATTGAAAACTAACTTTAAAATAATTTGAACCTCTGTCTTTATATCAAAGCAACGATGAATTTTTTCACTGAAAAGCCTTTAAATTTATTGCGTTCGTTTGTTCAAAAGCCTTCTTGGAGAAGTTGGTAATATATTTTATTTCGGCTATTTATGCATATATTTTATGATCAACTTTATAGGTATATATTGTAATATGACTTTGTAGGGTCCTCACAAAAGCACTTTTCTAAGGTTTATCGTTGTTAAATAATTATTCGTAACAATTCCTAACGCAAATTCGGAGGTTAATGATGTACTTGTCCTTTTTACGACTATATTTTATTTACTGTATTACCTATTTGCTTTGTTTCACCTGTCATGTAGTTTTTATCGGTGTACTGACCTTGTCACCAGGCCTAGAACTTTGATGCATTGCAAACGACATTAATAAATAAATTGGAGATGAAGCTTATTTTGTTTTTTCATGTAAATATTTACGTTCCCGATAAAATGAATTTAATATTTTTCAAAGTTATCGATTTAATTGTATCCGAAATTTTTTATCCCCGTAGTTTGCGATTTTACATATTTAGACGGAATCACGCTCTTTTAAGTCGATGTACGCCGATTTCCTTAATCACAAAACGCAAGTAATTGCTTTCGATTTCCGAGAACTTGTTGGCAACAAGGAAGTTTATTCCGATATTGCAACATATAAACTTGGGAAAAATAACATTAGAAAAGCATTCATCGAACGCGCCATAATCGCCAACACTTAATAGGATTCCGTTCGATCGCTGTCCTTGCAATTCAGCTTCAAAGTTAATTGAACGTTTATAAAACGAGTCCAAAAAATCCCCCTTTCGTTTAAGTAAAAAAAATTATTTTCCCGTTTAGGGTAGCGTACAACGTCAACGCAGCAAATAAAAATACTTCAAGGAAAAAAGGAATGGTCGCATAGAGAAAGAGGCGAAATAATTTGTTATCTTTCGATCAAATAGACGTACGCTTGCTTTACAAACAAATTTGAGCGAAAAAGTAATTTTGCTCTCACGTAAAGATACGTTCTGCCATTCGTTCTATGCTTCACTTAATATTTTTGAAATAATGATTTTAAAATAATTTTTCATAAAAAAACGTATAGCGCATGGAATGTCAACAAACCGTAGATGAAAAAAATAACTCCTAATTTAATGTCGCATTCTTTATTCAACATTAGTAAACCTTATCCTTATGCACTGACGATACCTTTTTCGATAGTAGTCGGCATAAATTCTCTTCAAAAATCGCCCACATAAAATTGTACTGGCAAAGTAAATTTCCCACGAAATTACATGCAACGCTAACAACAAACAGTGCTTTTCAAAAAGTTTACCAATAAAATATTTTTAATGACATAGTCAACCATCTAGATTCTACATTATTCTTTAGCGCCTATAAAAAGGAAGAATTAAAATCATCCCATTTGTATCGAATCACCGACTTACTTTCTTACAAAATAAACCTACTACGTGGTTGAATTCTCATTCTTTCCTTCATTTATTTCAGCAATAATATACGCGAAAAATCGCTGCAAACATGTATTTTTTAGAAAATCAGCTTTCAGATTTCTTTGCGCTTTTAATCAACCTTTTTGCATACAAAGGCCACCACCTACCATAACTCAATATGAAACACAGACAGTTATCAATCATACTTCTGTATTCTGTTATCGGTTTTCCAGCTACTAAGGAATTAGGATTTAATCTCTGTAGCTTTTTGCATTTTAACTTAATGTTAGCTAAGACCATCTACAGCAATTCTGCGGTTAATAACCTCCGAAGTGCTCATGGACACTGCACCCTATGTTGTTACTCCTCTCGTGCCTCTACAACCCTGTCTGAGTTGCAGCCATCTACATGTCACCATCAGCTAGGGCATCTAGGCAATAAATCTAGCGTCCATACCAAATGGCGCTTAGTCAAACCCTCGCGTCATAGGTCTCATCTCCAGGAAGTGCAAAACAGACGCAGGTAGCTTATGCGGATCGTATAACGGGAATTGTAAGGGAAAAAAACACGTGTCAGGAATATTTACGAAACGGCTATTGCAGTGAAGTCGTTGAGGTAATAATCTCCCCGCCCATTAATCCGGTCGCGTGCAATTAAACTTGACAGACGCGTCGAGAGAAAGTATTTTTATGAGAGGAAGACTTGAATTAAGATAAACGTTCCAATAAAAGTAGAATATTGATTGTGGATTTGTTTAGAATGGCCTTGCTTTTCCTATGTTACGCTGAATTTTATTAGGGATATATATATACACACACACACATTTTTCATGCTGAATTTTCGAAAATATTTTGGAAACAATTTGAATGTTGGTTGGTAAGGATGATTTACGAGCGGCCTTATAAATAATCGAGTGCTGTTATTGGGAACATAAGGTTATATATATATATATATATATATATATATATATATATATATATATATATATATATATATATATATATATATATATATATATATATATATATATATATATATATATATATATATATATATATATATATATATATATATATATATATATATATATATATATATAGCGCACAGAACTTTACAACGGAATGTAAAAATTGATGTTTTAAACATATTTTTTTAATAATATCTGTTTTTTGCACATTTTCGATGAAAGAAGTTTGTCCGTCGGACTTTATAGTGAACACCTGCCACACCAATTAAGCAAGAGCAACCAAATTTTATGGGTATAATCCTTTATCCGTGAATAAGAATAACTATCTTTCCGTTTGTCCCATGTACCATACAGAAGCGCAATTATCCCATTGTTAGTTGGTATTTTGAGCTACGGCTGAAATAAAAGCTGCAGGTGCATTCCACAAAAATAAATTATAGATTTTTCTTTTATAATAATTTTCACGGCCACATGAATGTATGATCGACTTGCTAAAAAAATCACCTTTTCTCCTATTTTACTCTCTTTCACTTCAAACTTTTCTCTGATTGGCTTTCCTAAATGTATATTTTATGAATATTTTGATACTCGTTAAAAGCCATCGGATCATAGCGACTTCAATTAATTTAGCATGAGATTAGCGACGGAATTAAAGAACACAATTTTAGAGCCACCAGAGAACGACATTATCCGAAATCGAACCACTATCTTCAGGTTGTCAGCTCTTTTTCAAATGAAACCAAACTCGCTATGTCAACTTCAGCTTTAATTAAAGTTGAAATTTACATAGTGGGTTTCATTTAATCTGTGTAATGTCGTTTAACGAAGTCTCACCTCCTTTGGTTAACCAAACCCGTCTCAATATTCGATCGGGTAAAATTTCCTATTCTCGGTCATATTTAATATCAGCATAACGAACGCGGCAATTCTGCAGGAATTTCTTTTTTTAATCAAATGATTTATGGTTGATAATTGGCTTTCATTCTTGCCTCTCCTTTTTAAATTTCCCAATGGTAAACAAATCGTTCTCTAGACGGCCGCTTCCATTCTCCAAAGCCCTTGTTATCTCAGTAGAAACGCCAACAGAAGCTACTGCGCAGAGAAAATATCGCTCCTTAAAGATCACCGCGTCATAAAAAATCCTGAACGACGTTTGCGTCAATGGCCTCCATCTCAGCTATGCGCCGCAATCAATCGTATCCGAATCCTAAAGAATGCTTCTAGCCTTGAGATATACTTATATAGAATTATATATGTATACGATTATGCGTCGACATAGCATAGGCCGTTTAACCTTAGGAATCTGCTGCCGTCGCCAAGGATCGGACGCCCGGCAACCCTCTTTTATTCTTAAATTCTGATTTCGCAAACGTGACTTGCTCTTACGCGTGCCAACTTATTCATTACTTATTCGGAAACTTCTAAAGTCGTGGGGAGGAATTTTCGCAACAAAATTATTTCAACCTTCGACTCGATGTGGGCGAATAATTTCTCAAATGAGCGCTTATCATCTCGCGCCAAACAATTTTTTCTTTCGCATTGTTGAAGCGAAAGGAATGAAAGAACGTTTAAAAAGGGAGTGTCTGTTTAATGGAGTGGGAGGGACCTTCAAGTATCGCACTACATTACGCGAAAATCTCACGTGTTAAGGGATCGGCCAAGCAGTTAACCTTTACGGACGGCTACCGATTTTTTTCATAAATCCTAGAAAATAGGCTGTGTAGTCACCGCCATGCACTTTTGGCGGGCGGCGTTGGCAAGCCTCGCGATGGAATATTCACGCCTTTGCGGTTCATTCACGGCCGTTCGGTTGACTGTCAATGGAATTCGTCGATAAATCGTTTATTTTTTCCTTTTTTATCCAATACCTAGTCATAGCTGCCGAGAAATAAACAAACGTTCAATGCCATCGCGCGTCTTGCACCGTCTCAAACTGCGCGGAAACGGAAAATGAAAGAATTATTCCAACCGTCAATAATTTATTCTAGAGTTTACTTGAAGTATTGTTCGTTGATAGTTGCTTTTTTGTTAGAACACGTACCTCAGCTCATCGATATAGGAAGCTTTTTTTCTCGTAATAGTCCCGGTTTTCTGTCGTAGAAAGCGTAAGAGCTTCGACGGAACAGGGTTTCAAACCCCAATAACTATAAAATAGAACGTAAATACGGATCCCGAATAGAAAACAGGGCGTCGAGCAATAAAGCCATTATATTGCCAGGAGCTTACTGATACTAAATCTATAGAGAGAGAGACGTGAGGAGCGATGGCCTGTTTCCTAAAGAGGACATCTATTGGATGCGCATTTAGGACCTACTTATTTTTTTATGGTCAGGATATAAGTATGAGCTTTTATCTCTACGCTTTGGTTATTGAAATAAAGCTCACTTGTTTCATTGATTATTAATTAAATATTCGCCTCCAAAATGACTTTTTCGAGACCATTTAAGGACCTCGAGACAAATTCGGCGTGTATATAGGTATTTTTGTATGCATCGATACGTCTCTGCGTTCACGAATAGTTCCCCTGTTATTGGAGGTCATCTTACCTTTCCACCTCCCTTACGTCCGATTGCGCCAAAAGATTTATAATAGAAACCGTCTTTATTGATGGGCGGTCGTTCCCGTCGACGTAAACTGCGAAGCTCACTTCAATGTGTTCGAGTATATTGCATTTTCCTCTCTCGGCTTAAAAACGTCCCATCTTAAAGGTTTCGCAAAACAAACACACAATAAATAACAAGTTATTGCGGCAGAAAAAGGTGAAAAAGAGGCGTAGGAATTTAGAAAGGAGATAATATTTTTTTAACGTTACGAGGAAATTTTACGCAATTTCTGCTCCCTCTTCTCGCGCTAAATTTCGACGAAAATCATAGCCTTTCTGAGTTTAGATTAATATTGCTGTATGGGTCGTAGTTTTTTTTACGATGATCTGTTAAGTAAACGACCCCGTTGGTTGGCTGGGAGTCGGTAAACGCAGCATAGCTTTCTCCAATATACGAGGAAAGTTTAGTAGTGCCATATACGCGCTAACAGCATAAGATCAGGGAGCTGGAATTTGATGCGTTTTCATCGCATGCGGATCCAAACTCGCACCATCTTCGACGAATCACCCAATTTTAATTATCTTTTTCTACGAATCTGCCTTTTTCGCGGGAAAAAAACGTGATCCTGGACATGGATGCAAATGAAATTAATTTTTCTCGCCAAACGCACAAATTTCTAACAAATCCACCCTTATCACCTTCCGTTTTCCCGCATAGATTCTTTTACCGTTGAAATTAAACGATTAATACTAGTGTTATACAGAAAATTGTCATAGAAATTGATCGATCTGGAGTAACACCTCTTATTCATAGTGTTTATGACTGGATCGGATCCTGAAGTCTTGTTAAGCGTCAAATTATGACAAAATAGGTGCGCAAAAGACAATGTATTTTGGAAAATGTAGCGAAATTTTTCAAAGAAGCCGGGTAATATCAAATATGAAGTATTTTCATATCTATATATTTTTTAGATTCTATTAATTTTCTATTTCATAACTTATTACCTCAATTTCTATTACACTGCGTTGCTTTTATTTCCAATATTTTAATTCTAACACTTATCATCATTCCTATTTTTTAAATTATTAATGTAAGACAATCCATTTCTATTTACATGCACAGAATATCCATTACATTGACATTCGTTACACCAATACGTACGCTAAAATAACGCAAATAACTGCAATTGTGTTAAATTTTCTTGATCAAGGTGGACTACAAAAATATTGTTTCGAAGGTCAAAATTCCTACTCTATAGTTATTGCACCGCTGCCGATTGTGACCAGTTCCAACTTTAATGAAGCACTATTGAATCCAAAAAGAATTGAAAATAACAGTCTCACTCGACTTCTTACCTCATTAAAAAGCAACCATAAATAATTTGCATAGAGATTTTTCATGCAGCATAGTTATAGAATGTTTTCGAGAAAAAATTAAGTTTATGCATCCATCCAAGAGAATTTGCACTTGTTTATCAGATGATGAAGGTCTGGGCAGTAGGAAATGGAATACAGTTATTATAAAAACGAAAATAACTTGTGTTTCCATCGATTGCACTTTGTCTGCCAACGTCATGCGCCATTTTTTGCATCGACGGAGAATATTATTTTCATCGCGAATAAATGTCATACGCAACCGAGAAACGCAATAACACGGGCAGGAAAGAGGGGAGAGCGAAGATAGAAGTTCTTCGTACACAATCCCTGATCTGTCACGAAAACTATACTTCTCGTTGCCAGGCAAGAGGGTCCTTTCTATTGCTTCGTTTCTGTTCCTAATTAGCATTTTCGCTCCGGATACATTCACAATGAGTGCAAAAGAATCAAGTTTATATGAAAATAATATTTCCCTCAGAAAATAATGGAACGGATGCTTTCGCGAATATATATGCCCATGTATGGTTTCCCCGTTCGGATGGATGCTTTGTTAGGCATCTGGAGACCGTTAAATTCCTTTTATTTCCTTTTGCGCTCTCCATCCTTCTCTCCCACCCCTCTTTACCTCAATTACAAATTTTAAACTTATTCCGGCGGTTGGAGACTTCCTTATCATCTTAATCCGATTATAAAACTACACAAGATCCCGTCGAACACGAGGAAAATTCTTTGTTAGCTTGACAACACGAACTCTTTTGATCCTGCTCGAATTTGGTCCATAAGAAGCGGAATATTGCTTCCATACAATCTTAAAGAAAACGGCAATTTTATGTAATGTCGAATTAGCTCGTTTGGAAATTTCAGAAATAAACGACGAAACTGAAAATGATATTTTAACCGAAAATTGAAATTATTCTCGATCGAGTGAAGTTTTAATTCGTATTGAAATGTACAAACTTCAGCAAATTCCGGAATATTTTCTATGCCGCAGTCTATGTTGTGACACATTTTCATTAGGTTTCGCAGGTTTTTTTTTTACTCCTTTTTTTGTCGAATGATTTCCCGAGCGGTATTTCTCTGAAATACCACTGCGGGATTATTTATCACGCGACAGACGCATTTTTTTATTCGTTGTTTTTCCATGCATTTAATGCATGTTTGGCATTGTAACGCTGATTTTTTTCCCTCGTGTGTCGCCCATTAAGCGTCAAACGAGATTAGTTGTGAGAGGGACCTACTTTGGCTTTAAAGCGACGTAAAAAGAGTCAAATCAATCAACTAGTCAAACCGCCGTCCCTCCCTTCTCCATATTTTTTCCTCCTCTTACTCAATCTCTCGTTCCCTATGTACGTAGCTACCCCCTAAATGGCCTTCCAACTTCCTATCTTGCTTTTTAATTCTCTTCCTCCCTCTTTTTCAACGTGCTTGCTTTAAATGTTCTATCGCCCAAATTGTAGCAATTGTTTATATTTATATTTGATAAAAGTACACAAATCATCGAATTCTTCAACTATCGCAATTATTGAAATCGCGTACACCTTAAGCAATCCTCAACTTAGTTACAGTTTCAAAAAAATGTTTTTAAATATAACAGACTTTAAATATAGGTACACCTGAAACGGATTTTATCTTTCTACTTTAGATTCATTGGATGTCTCCGGCGATAAATTATTTTTCAAATATCACATTCAAATTCGTTTTTAGTACGAACACGAAGGGACCAAAAGAAACATGATATCAGCAAAGTTACAATTTCGGATAGATAATAGAATCTTAAACCTTTTCCTCTATATTTTTAAAATTTTAAAAATTGTGTTGCTTAAAAAAGAGTCTGTGTTAATTTTGTAGTAACAACCTAGCCAAAAAATCTGCGAAATGCTTTGCTTTATTTTTAATTAGGCAGCCAAATAGGCAGGAGATAAAGCATCTCTTTTGCCTATACGCCCTCGAATGATGTTTTATGCAGTACCATATTCGCTTAAAAAGAAAAACACGAATAGAAACCTCAATTTAGAATACGTCTGTCGAACCCCTTGAAACTCTCAAGGGGTTCGTGAACCACCGCTTGGGAAACCCTGATACAGAGGAAGGCTTGTGACGACGATGATTATATGTAACCATTGGTAAATACGTGACCCTACCGCGGGGTTAATGAACGAGTTGTTAAATGATACATTCCGAACCCTTGGGCAGACCGTATTCTCCCTGAATCAAGAGGGACCATGGTCGATTTGTAATGTTTGCAACGATATCCGATTACCTCAACTGTTACCAGACATGGGATGCGAGAGGAATTATTCAGCGGTGCTTCCCAACGTCCAGCCAATAATAATGTTTTTTTCAAATGTCAAAGCGAGGCCAAAACAGAAAAAATATGATGAAACAAGATTTTTAAATTTTTTTTATTTTAAACAAATTCAGAAAGACATAAGAATAATACAGTTGACCTCCTGTATTGCTTATAGGCAAACAACTTTTTCCGAGGCAGGCAATTATTCTGTCTCCTTTTCGAAATGTTTGCCAAATGCGTGATATAAATAGTCTTCCAGTATACTTCTTTATTCACTTAAAATTATACATATATGTTCGAAAATGGGTACTTATAATATTTTCATATACATAGCGATATAATAGCAATGTTAGAAGAACAGAAAGAAGGACGCGACGCCTTCTATACCATAGGGAAAAATGAGTAACACAGCTCGTTGCTGTCCAATTGGGCTAACATTTAAGGCACTACCGTAAAGCTTTTGGTTTCACTTCGCCATTGTTTGATAGGACCCGCCCAAAGGCGATCGCAAACCAGGTCGCCACGAGTTACTAAGTTTATCTTTGAAATACCGTGCCGTAGCTCATCTAATTGTAAGTTCACCGTTGCCGTCAGCGAACTGGTTGCTTAAATACTTACTCATTTGTCTGAAATAGGAAACAGGTTTTCGGAGAATGTATCCTCCGCTCGTCTAAATAACATAGGACAATGAACGCGGGCATTATCTATCTTTAAAGTCTCGGGAATATCTTTTCTCTCTATCTTTGGAATCCTGAAGAATTTCATAATAAATAATTCATATCGCCTCTCCTCGATAATTTTTCCGGAATAAAAAAACAAAGCATGTATATAATTAAAAAAAACTGACTTTTAGAGCCACGATGGCGAGTTATGTCAGATGCGGAAATCGTGTAATCTCTAGAGCGGGAATTTCGGCCACTCACCTCCGATCCACCAGCCCGAATCCCCTTCAAAATCGATACATTTAGAAGAAAGTCGATATTATTTAACGTTCGAAGCAAATGCGAATAAACGTCGACGTGTATAGGTTTAAAGAAATCAAACTTTTTTAATAATGGTAATTTAAAGATTGCACCTTCTAGTTAAGGATTATTATGATATACGAAAGGGATCGATAAAACACATGTAATTTGATTATGGATTTTTTAAAAATGAATTAAGCTTTAAAATTTTGCGACAAGAGGTTGAATCTAGATATAGTCTTCCTTTTTACTTCATTTCGATTATAGTCTGCTATACCTCTCACATTAAGATGCTCGTTATTAAAAAATAAATAGAGTGGTTGGAATAGGGAAAGATGAAAAAAATTACCGAGTTGGTTCACATTTTCATATTGAAAATTTTGCCTCTATAATAGCCAATAGGAAAATTAGATTCGAACATCGACTGTAAGGCAATCGTCATCAGTGGTGATTCGCCAATAGTAGGTTGTTATGAATCAATACGGCTGTTTTGCAGCTTAAATGTTCATATGGTGGTTTTTTCCTTTTTACAGCTATTGTAGAGTTTTGTCATAAAGTGTGCTCTATAATTTTCTTTTGAATTAAATTTCCTACTGATATAATGCATCAAGCGTGTCTTGCCGATTTACATCCAGCAATGAATCTCTAAAAACATTTGACAACCTTAATCGTTAGCATTACCATGAATTGGTTGCGCAATTAATTCAAAATTTCTCACATTAGATATTTGAAAAAATAAAACAAAGAACTGATAATAGCGGTTAAACTGCATCTGAGTTTCGAGCGCCGTATTTTAATCGAATAAAACTCCGTGTGTCACATTTTTGAGTTAACACGAATATTTCTGCCGTGTTCAAAGGTGAGTTAATTCCGCAGCATACATTATTCAACAGCGAATAGCTTTAACATCGGACTTCAATCGTTGGCGAGGCATGGATGAATGTTCTCACGAAAACTTGATAGCAGGTTTTCGAGGAAAAGGATTATTAATTTTTCGCCGTGAAAACGATCGGAGATCACATTACGTCATCAGTCCTTTTTTTCAGATGGCAGAGTGGCACACTCACGGAATATAATTATCCACAAAGCAGGTATTTCAACTAGCCTTTCGATGAAAGTCATATTTGTTGATCTACGTATATACGTCATATATAATTTAACCCTCTCTAAAAGTCATTTTTTAGCTAATCACGAGTTTTGTAACAATATTTTTATATAGAAAGACCAAAGAGTTAATATGAATAGTCATTGGTCAAACAGTTATCCTAACACAACTATATTTACAATTTTTAATTATTTACTATTTCATTTATTATCTTATTTACTGTTTTACTGGTTACTTTATTCGCTATTTTTATCTATTATGTTATATATTACCAAATTTTTCATTTCTTTCGACCACTACCGGTTGGGACACCTCAAATTTGTCGTTGGAATAATTTCGTCGAGAGCTTTCTGATGAAACGACTAGAAACGCGCATGTCGAATGCTCAAGTGTTACTGGTACCGTCTTTGAGAAAGTATCACGGTCATTTCAACAGATAATTGAAACGTGCATGCAAGTTGAGCGAGAGCAGTTTGAGCATTTTATTAAAATAAATCCCAATCGTTTATACCCTCTTGTGGATCAGGGTTTTCCAACATGGTGCTCGCGAGAAACACTGTGGCGGTCACCATATGGTGAATAAAACATCATTAACGTATATTGTGCCGTTGTTTTATTTTTAAACGTTATTAATAACATTAGTTGTGACTTTTCTTCGATTTTGTCCGTGATTACTGCCATCTCTTCCAAATTATAGTGATGATCTTATATTCTAGAAAATAATTAGGCGCCTGACATAGTGAAAATATATGGAACCCTTGTTATGGATCGCTGAATTTGTTGTTTGCAAAACCTAAACTTTTAATAATACTCCAGCGTCGATGTCGAACTTATTCAACCTAAATACATTTGCGCCTACGAATCAAACCGGCTTTGCATCTTAGTTCGTCTGAAACATGCGTCGTAGTAGTTTTATAAATTATTCCCGCACTTAATATTCCAAATTTCATCCGTGGGAGAAGGCGGAATAAAATGTTTTTAAATAAATCGATTTGAAAATGTCTTGCGTAAAATATAAATATCGATTTTAATCGTCGGGTTCGAAAAAAAGATAAAACGTCGCTCACGCACGCTCACACACACACACGCGCGCGCACACTGACACGACCGCTGCCCATTTGGCGAGCATAAAACATTCTCGGTACGTCGCCTCGGTTCTTTTACGGGCCCTTATATGGATACCCGGGACAGGTCGAAAGGACTTGGAGAAACGTTAAGTGATCGGCTCCACGCTTTACTTTCGCCATCACAAGATAAACGCTTCCCTACGGGATATATAGAGAGAGAGAAAAGGAGGGAACATAATACGTTTTGGTCTGCAAGGAGAACGCTCTCCAATTCCGGTTCGAAGGCTAAAAAAATACAAAAGAAATTTTTCGCGCGTAAGAGAGAGAGAGAGAGGGACACAGGAGGGCAGTAACGTTAATGGAGGCACCTCAATCGAAATTGCCAATTTTCGCAGGAAAATGGCCTTTTTCCCGCCTTTAAAAACCAAAGAGCGAGAGAGGCATTGCTTTTGCCGTTTTTTTTTTTGGCGCTCATCAATGTTTTAGGCCACGGATTACGTTGCGAAACATAGTGTGAGTGATTCTGAGGTCTTTCTCTTTTTTATTCCATCCTGTTGTACGTTCCTCCTCCTCCCTCCCCCTCGAGCCTGTATCCATCTCTCGCGAAAGGAACGCCCTCCAGGTGGGAGCGGCGCGTACTACAGCCCCGGGGCAGAAGGCGTGGCATCCATTGATGTCCGTCCGGCAATCCCCCTTTTTCTCTCTCTCTCTCTCTCCTAGCCCTGCCCCACTCCCTCGCCCCGTGCCCCTTCGCCAGATACAGCCGTTGCGGACGGTTCAAAGACCTTTTGACGAAACCGTTCCACTTTCATTCTCTCTCTCTCTCTCGCTGGAGAGGGAGTTATATAGGATGGAGCGGCGAGAGAGAGAAAGAAAGGTAGGGAGTGATCGAAGGAGGATATTCGGTGGTAGGAATGAAAAGAGTGGAGGGCGAGGCGAGAGAAGGGGAGGGGTGCGGCGTGGTAGAGTTTAAGAATGGAAGATTTGAATCCAGCGGCGACGAGGAGAAGGAAGTTTTTGGAATAGAACGCTAGAGAGAAGAATTTAGAATTTATAGAGCGGCGTCTCACAGCCTTCAAGAGGATGTCAGACCGTATTCGCGATTCATCTAGCTCTTCCGCGCATTTTTATGCCCTACAAAAATGCAGCATAACCTCTTTTTTGAGTCTTGCATTCCCGGATACGATAATAAAAATTGATTCGTTTAAATGTGCGCCATTGTGGAGAGCTGGAAAATTAATATCCCTCAGCGAGCTGAATCGCAGGCGCGGCGAGGTCCCTTTTCAATTGAATCATTTTTTTTTTACGCGGAGCTTTAGTATTAATATTCCAGCTTAACCTGCCAATCCATTAAGATTATGTATGTGACCAATGAATGGTACAATGGGCGTGGTGGGGTGAGTGTTATAGGTACGGGAGAGAAAGAGAGAGAGAAAGAGCGTGGAGAAATGGTACGAGAGATGATGTTGATGTAGAGGAGATATCGGAGGAAGAGAGAGAGAGCTAAGAGTAGGTAGTGAAGTAATAGTCGCGAGGTAGACTCCCATAAGTTAACGGGAACCAGAATGAAGGAAAATTAGCCGTTCAGGGCGTATTCTCTCTCTCTCTCTCTCCGCCGCCTAATTTATATTCGCACGGCGACACATTGTTCGGATTTGATCGATTGATTTGTTCGCCTAACCCGGTGAGAAATATTCTTCGTTATTTTTTTATCAATCTCTTTTTCCCTCCCGATCTGAAAACGCCCCTAGGTGTCGTCGTTGTTCTTCGTCTGTCACTCCCTTTTTCCACAAGGACCTATTAATGCTCCTTTCCTGCTTTTTAAACTCAAATTTGACAAGGAAAGGCAAGGAAGAGGAGACTTAAAGTATGATTCACACTCAAGAGAAGCTCACTCTCATGGGATTTTGACTAGTATTCACATATGAACGCTCTTGTGGCACTCCTACCGCGCGCAGTTCTTCAGTGACAATTTTTTTGTGAGCGTTGAACTTTTACTTAAGTATTAAAACGCTTAAAAAGTCAAATAATGGTGATTTAGCGTTGGTGGCGTTGCTGTTGGACCGAGACGAGATGGTACATCCGAGTTAACTGCACGGAAAACGAGGCACAATTCTTTACTCTCTTCCCGCAATTGGTAAATTATGAAACAAATTTTTTTCAATATTTTCGTAGGTCAATAAGTAAATCTGAGATTTTGCTTTCGAAATTAAAGAAAGTGTATTACAACTTTGATCTCTCACGCACTAATTCAGTTACTTGTTCATCCATTATAAATTAGTAAATTGTGCAATTAATAAACAAATGCGACCAATGAGCTCTGACTGAGACGTGCGATGACAGCGGTCAGACTGTTCAGACTGGCAGGCAAGTCAAGGAAATTGAAGCTCAAATATCCTTTTGGAAAATATCCCGCGATCACGTGAGCCTCCCTTGACTTGAGCGTGATCTTTAGTATGAAACTCATGTTTAAAAAGCTTAAAGAATGGTGAGCGCTCGAGTCCTTATAGTGTGAACCCCTACAGATGTCCATTTTGCGTAACAAATAAGAGAAAATGCAAATTATAAACTTTGACAAATATTTTTCACTTAAAACTAACAGTAAGTGGGAGTTATTAATTACAAATTACTAATGAATTAATTCATTGATCACTGGTTAATTAATTGCTTGATGGTTAATGGTTAATTAGTCGCTAATCAATTGCAATTTCGAAATATTTTTGAAGAAATTGCATTCGGTGACAGGATGGATATTTCTTAATATGATTATATTAGTTCTCGAGGCTAAAGCTATAATATTTTATCGTTCATGATTCTAAATTCAGTAATCGGCTCGCTATCTTCCGTCGTCTCAAAATTGCATGTCACTATTCCAATTAGATGTTTTAATATAGCTATCCTTGAGAATGAACTAAAAAAAATCCTCGGGTGGCTTATCTGTGAAATGGATTTGTGAAGATATGATCATTTTAGTGCTTGCATCAGTATTACGATTGTATGGATAACGATAAAAACAATTACTTGTAAGACTTACTAAAAAAATGAAAAAATATGCTTATTTTTTAAGCGATAAAAACTGTACATTTGGAAATATGGTATTACTATCAAGAGCAAGTTATACCGATAGTTCCCCTAAATTGATCTTCGCACCAGAGAAATGTTGGAGATCGTCTTTGAAAATCCGTGAATGTAGTATATCGAGGAAAAACAGGAAATCATTCGTGGCAACGAATTATTGGGTGAAATCTCCGTGTCATGGACCTTTATTTAAATATTTAACATCCAGGGATACGCCGTGAGAACCGAACGAATCTTCCTTGAAAATGAGGAACGGTTAGCCTCATTGGCACTGAACGCTGACCATCACGCCCCGGACCTTGGAGTCGTTCGCTCGAATGCCGTTGAATCCGCTGCATATTTACGGACGGCTTTCCTTCGGGCCGTTTTCCATTCATTCTCGCGGCAGAATCGTTTTACCGGATAACCCAGAAAATACACGTTAACGGGTTTTCGGCTCCGACGCGCGATACAATTCTGCCCGCGGAATCGATTCGTTATTTTTTTTAGACGAAAAATAAACTGGGATTTCGTCCCAGACGATGCAACTGCTATCCTTCGGACGCGACCCCTTATAGTATTCTGGCCGCCTCGCGAGGGTGAAGTAACGGCCTTTGTGTTGCATTGGCAGCTGGTTCGACCCCTGAGTCGGGCAAGGTTCAATTTGGAGGAGACTCGTGGTGTGCTTCACGCACGCTCGCCCACGCGGAACTGTCTTCTGACATTGTTTACAGTTCGAGACGAGTTTTCCAAATCTCCCGCAACGAGGGGAGCGCGGAGATTTTCTGGGAGGATGTGTTTTGGTCCGATTAGTTTTACAATGCTACCAAATCCGTAACGATGGAGACAGAAAAATATAAAGCTGCTGTCGTGCTTCAGTCTAGTTGTGCGTAACGCGACCTTTGCGATGAAAAACGCCGTATAAAAAAATCGTTTTTTGGTATATTTCTATGAAAAAATAGAAATGTTCAGGATATCCATATTTTCATTTTGGAGCGGTAATTTTGATCGTCAAATTCGGCATATTTATTATTATTATTATTATTGGAAATTGCGAAACTTTATTCATCCAATAGCCATATGTGCATATCGGGTGCAAATCAGCATTCTTCATTTGTGATTTTACAGATAACAATTTATAATAAAAGTATCTTCTATCGGTGACTCATTATTAATTACGGCTGCTTTACAGCGTATTTGATTTTTGCCAGTCTTTTTAAGACGCTTATATTTGGTTATCTCTATTATTCTTTCTTGAAATTAAAATAAGTAGAAAACTGACAAAATTAGAAACTCAATCCTCTCATAACAAATATTGATAACAACGATTCATTTCGGATTATAAAATATGGAAATGTAGCGTGAAAACCTATCGCAAAATAATAAGCAAAGTAGTAAACACATTGAAGGTTGTCATTGGAGCTTTATAGGATATTTACGTTACCAACAACAACTTTCCTGCAGACAACTTCAAAAATGAAGTGTCTCGTCCTAGTAATTATACGTTATTTTGGATGTGAATTACAGATCAAATATGTATAACTTTATATGTATGTATACATATGAACCTAAATAATTGCATACTTCTGATTATAATCTCTATATAGCTATTATCCACCCTGAATGATCATCGAAAGATTTTAATTATTACAGCGCGAGTCATTTTAAGTTTTGCCTTGGCGTAAAACATAGACACGTGGCAAATCATCGACCGGCATTGCAAGAAAATGGCACGCGAAACTTAAATGGCATTTCTAATTCGAAAGAAACTTGGCAAAGTCGGTGTCGACCGCTTCCATTATTTCGCACCAAACCTTCACTCGTAGAATATTCGAAAAAAAAAACACTCTCGTCTATTCGAATTTCCTCTGGGAAACAATGCAGCGCCTTCATTCTAGAACGACGGGAGAAATAAACGACTTCAGAATCGAAGAAAAGCTCAGGTGCCTGTCCTAAAAAAAATGAAAAGCGTGTCGGGGTAATTTATTTCCTCCGTCCCATAATGCACCATTCCGCTCCGAAAGAACCCTTCACGCAGAGAAGCGATTTTTTATGAAACTCGAGAAAAGTGCTCGAACCCGCCTCAAAACGCCGCGAGCCGGCCTCCGGGAAACGTTCTTTAAGAACTTAACGAGCGAAATACTAATGCCCAATACGTTTTTCTCCTCCAATTCCAAAGTTTCAAACCCATAGAAATTTTCCGTATATATTACGCAATTTTAAACAAGTGAAATATTGACAGCGGATAACAGTTCGTGAGCGGTTCTTGGAAAGGTTTTGGAAAGGAATAACTGCGATTCCGCTTCTTTGGTAATCTTTCCGCGTCGTCATGGAAACGGAATAAAACCAGGTGCATTCCTCATTAGCTCTACGTAGAGCCGGGGCTAGGCGAGCCTAGGGTGCGGCGCGCTTAGGGACAATTTGGACTTTTAAGTTGAACGTTTTATATTATAAAATATATTTTATTTTATTTCCATATTATTAATAAATTACAGTTTTTAGAGGTAAAACTGTGTACTGTATACTTTCATCAGGTGGGCGCGTGATTTTCAAACTTTGCCTAGGACGTAATAATATCTTCTCCTGGCTCTTTCTCTGCGTAAAACTTTACAAACCGCTCCTGGTTTTCCGCTGTTAAGCATTTGCTAAGACATCCGTTTAAGGTATGCTTACAAATTCGGGAAAAACTTCTAAATGATACCAGCGTTTACACGACGAAAAATCGCAAACTTTTAGGTATATCTGTCCTTTTAAATACATACCGGCGTATTGTGCCAATTAACAATCTCAAAAAAATTATGGAGCTTTCCTTGTAATGCGACAGCGAGAACCGAAACAAAAACTATTAACTCGCCAGTCTTATTGGATAATTTTTTTTCAAACGCAACGGAGGTATTTGGGTTGAATGTGCGAGCGAGGAAAATTATAAAAATACGGCGGACGAAAGAAACCAGTTTTCTGGTAATGATCTGCATGATAATGGAACGTCTCGAGGATTTTTTTTTCATCTGAGGCTGGTAAAAGTTTTCTCACGCAGAAAGGAAACAGGTGCCCGCGACGCATAACCTGAATAAGCTGTCATTATTCGGCGCAACGTTTGTAATTGCCGTACTAACCTGCATTCGTTTAGGAATGAAATGGACTAAAATTGAAAGAACGAGTTTCTCTCCTGTACGTGATTCCCTTTCAGATTATGACGAGTGAAACGTGGATAAAAAATGATTATTTTCTGACGCTTAAGATTTCCCAAGTCACGGGAGTGTTTGTTTTCTTAAGGTATTTGCTCTTATAGATACAGTCGACGACGATGTTAATCATACGAGCCTTATAACAACGAATCGGCGTAATAGTGGCGGAAAGGAGTGAAGACTGTATTGTTCGAATAAATGAAAATTCGAATTATGTTCGACTGCGCACGCAGAAAGAATTGCACTTATGGCTTTCCAGAAGTCAAGCAACAATTTCACATTGCAAATGTTATTTTAAATGTATTATATCGAGGTTTGTTTTTTATAGATTTTTTCTGTTGTTGATAGTATTAAGCAGCAGGACTTGTTTTTAGTCGTAAAAATACTTTTGCGGATCCATTTTGGTTTATTAATGAAATTAATATTTTAACTTCAAATTCTATTGAAATTTACAATTTACAAATGAAGACTGCATTATCAAGATAAATCTTAATTATAAGACGGGACAAATATCAAGTGGCAAGAAGAATCGAGCAAAAATTGTAAAAGCAGGCTCCTTATTTTTTCGACAAAATGTAATAAATTGAAACTTACTTTTTGAGCAGCATGTATACATTGCACACAAGCATAAACGCATATTATATATATATATATATATATATAAAATACCGTTATATATAGCTTGTTGCGTAAAGTCAACAACACACAATTATCCGTAAAAAAATGAAATGAAATCCCTTTTTGGAATCGGAACACGTTTGAGTATTTAACGAGAGTTCCACTCGCCCTCCTCACTTTATATAACGAAAGTGTTTCACAGTTTGGCAAATCTAATCGTTAGCGATTTCCGTCTCCTCATTTATTGGTCATGGCGAAACGTCGAAACGTTGCCCAACCGAACAAAAAAAATATCGTTTTCATGGAAAGGGGCGCGCCCTCTAATTCATTCGCGTTAAGAGTTTCTTCTCGAAATGCGTTTCCGCGGAAAAACAAAAGATGGGTGCCATTAATTCGATTCGTTTTCTTCACACGCGCGGAAAAAAATATCTTCCTAAATCACGTGGGAACCTTTTATTTTCCAATCCACCCAGCCGATTTTTTTCCGCCACGAATTTTCCTCGATAACATCAGCCGTAGAAATTTTCAGGTTTCAATATGCTATTTCTCAAGAGGAAGGGTATTTACAGAGATGAAACTTTATTCGAACAAAATTTTCTTTATTAAAATAAAAGTTATCATCAGTCATAATTCTCATTTCATCTGGCATCATTTTTATACTGAAATAACAAAAAATGCGAGGGAATATTAATCTGAACTAAAAGAGATTTTGTTTTCCAAGGAAATTGTATATCCCACCAATAAAAGCTGAAAACAACTTCAAAATTAAAACACCTCTTCTCACATTTAGTCACGCGAATAATTTTCGAGATGATCTGTCAAAATCTTCGATAGAAAATAAATAAGGTCCAGGAGAATTTTCCGTAAGAAAAGATCGCTTATGTCACGACCGGCGTCCCCGATGGCAGATTTCCCTTAAGCCCTCGAAGAAAAATTCGAAAGCAAAACTCGGGAAGAGTTGCCTATTTTCTTACGGCCAACTGTTAAGGGCATCTACCATAGGAAGGCCTGCGGCGAAAATAGAATAGGTCCGGAAATCGAGATAAGTTTGAATGCATGGGAGAAATTCCGCAGATCCCCGGAGCGTAGAACGGGGCAAGACGTCCTCGTTATTCGAAATTTGGTTCCCGATGCTTGTCAGTGGCAATCGGAGCACTTTCGAGTAACATCTTATACCCTGTAATTTCATGGAAATTCTAATCTGATGAAAAGGAAAACGGAAACGTGGGAAAACTGATAGGATTGAGAGATATTTAGAAGAAAGAATTTGTTTTGTTTGTACCAAATTCTGTAACCAATTTTAATGTTATCCTCGTGCTAAATGTTTTCGTTAGTACCCACAATTGAACATCGGATTACCTTTTACGTTCTTATTTCCCTCCATGCATCGGCGAATTATAAGAGGGCGAGTCAATAAATAAGGTGAATTTAAGTATAGCATCAACACAGTCTGTGAAAAATGTAAATTCACGTTATTTATTGACTCACCCTCGTATAATAAACTCTGTCCCAGATTAATATCACCAGAGACAATATCAACGAAGAAAATAATAACTTTTTAAATATTTTCTCCGTTAATATGAGTATCGATTACCACAAAGTTCAGCCAAATTCCTTGGATTTTATTGAGGCAAACTCGTTCCGTGGAGCTTCCATACATAGAAACCTTTCTATGAATGCAAATAAAACTGACGGTCGTGTTTATAAAAGTGAGACATTGCTAACAGAGTGCCTTCTCTCATGCTAAGCAACTTATTTAAAATTTATAGACGCAGAGTATGACAAATATGCAAAAAGACAAAAAAAATTTAACGATAAAACTTTTTCTGACCACTTACTCTCAATTAAATCGATAAAAACATTGCAGTCATCGATGCTACCTTCTCCGCTAGCTTGTGTTTTCTTTTTAAATGCTGGATATTTAAAAATACCGAGAGTTGAAATCACCAACGCGGCAAACATCCTCCTTTTAATATTTTAGTTCGTTAGAACGCTCGCAAGTTCCGAAGGCAAAGATTCCTGCGAAAGGAAACAGCGATACTCGAATCCCGGCGCTCTATCCGTTTTCAAATCTCTTCGAGGCGATAAGGTAATTCATATGCATTCGGCCTTGAGGGCGAGATAGTGACGGATGAAAAAGAATGTTGAGAGAGGAAGCGGCAGAGAGAATGAGAGTCATGAACCGTAAACATTGTTCGGAAGCCCTATTCTGAACGTTGTGGGGTTTCATATTACAAAATTTATATCATAATTATTCTTTCACATTCTACTGCACATATACAAAGGAATGCGATGCCATTGTTGCGAATGCACTGATAATACCAGGTGTTTTCTATAAATACATGCTATACACACACTAATTATATATATATATATATATATAGGTGCTACTATAGCTTGCGGTCTACCGCCATTTGCGTGATCTACCGGCACCACAGTTTTTACCCATCAATCTACAATGTTGCTAAAGCTTGTTAACACATGACTGATCGGCCCGTCGCGACATTTACCAACCCGATCACCGGACAACGGGGAGGGATAGTTTGGTTCCGGCGAGGCCAAGGGCGCGGTAGCCGAAGGCTCTTCAATATCTTCTCCAAAAGTCAAGCGAGATATCTTGGTAGACCGCACGCTATAGTAGCATCGTTTCTTTCTTTTTTTTACTGCAGTATATACTGTAAATAGATGGTAGACCGCATACTATAGTGTAAATGTACCGGTAGACCGCAAGCTATACCAGCACCTATATATATATAAACTTACGGAAGAGGAAAGGTAAATGAGGATGTTTAGGGCAACTAGGTGTTGAAGGAAACCCAGCGAGCACTTACCGGATGGAGAGCCGCTGGGGTGTTGGAGAGAGACATTTGTAGAAGTAATTGGAGCTTTCGGGATGATTGCCCTAAATATATATATATATGCTGTGCTAATATATATATATATATATATGCACATGCAAGTCACCAAGATCTTTAGCACAGCATAGGTTTACAGAAGCTAGAACGTTACTGGGATTGAAGATAAATATGGAAAAGTTATAAAGTATAAAATGAACAAATGAATGCTAGGGAAACTGTATTCTTTTAAGACAATAGGATTTTAAAGGCAGAAAGATTAATAGATGGCCTCACCGATAGTTATTATGTTAGATTCGGTCTTGTCTATAGAGAGAGATTTGCCTTCTCTTTTTAATTATTGTCAGTTTGATATTAAAATGAATATAAATGTGACTAAAGTATAGACGGTGTTACTATGCAGCAGCATATTTTAAGTGACTGTTTTTATCCCAGATCAGTACAATTGGCATTCATTGGTCATAAAATTCAGGAATTATGTCTTGATAAATGAGGGAAGCCTGTACAAAAACATTTCGTACTATCTTCTACGAATCTTTTATAATAAAAGTTCAGTATAGCACCGAACATTTGAAACAACTTAATTATATGTAACATTATGAGAACCGAAATCGAGGATGTAAAAATACAGATAAGGGAGTTCAGTGTAAATGATTATATAACATTGGTAAACCAGTATAAAAGTCGGTATAGAAAGTCAAACTCAATGCAACGGCAGATTAATCAGTATGATTGGCCACTTTAAGAATATTATTTCTTAAAAAAAAACGATTGAGATTATAAGAGCGAACGTAGCGGACCAAAGTTTTTTTTCTGTCTCGATCAAAGATACCTCTCCGCGCAGGTATAGGTGCGAAATTCTTGCCAATTAATGGAGAGCACGTACGCGTATCTCGCGTTTCGTATCTATCGCTATTTCTGGTTGGCCCCCATTGACCCGTCGTTTCCCACGGGGGAGGGGCAGCCATTCCGCGATCCGGTTGCTTACGCATGCCATTTCATCCCGATTTTCATTTTTTTTCCTCCTGAAATACGTGAGCGTGCCTTTCCGTATCGAGAAAGAAAAAAACCGGAATATTTTATTTTTGGAGGGAAGAAAATCGATTGGCCCACACCGAGCTCAACTTCGTGTATTAGTCGTTTGAATGTATTTCCTTTCAATTGAGAAACCTTAATTTCATTTTGAAAGGTATTTTTGAATCACCATAACTTAGCACCTGTGTTATAGGCAACCCATCTGGCTAGTGATTCCATAGTGATGTTGAAAACATATATATGATCAACAAATATTATTTCTTTCATATTCAAGTAGTTTAACAATTAATGACACAATATCATATTTAGATTTTGAGGGTCCTGGCCTTCCACTTGCTGCTCAAGACCTCATTCACCTCAACGTCCATTCAAATTCTTATAACATGTCGACGTGCATTAAGTAGTCCGATTAAAAAAAGGTAAATAAAACCCTACTCCGGACTTTCTCACTTGATATGTGACCAAGTAAGTCCACTTGGAACGTAGCGGTCGCTCCGATTCCTCTCTCGCTCGCTCTCTTCCGCTTTGACCTCCGACCAAAATCCGAACGTTATTCAACGACACCGTAAATATCGCCCCTATAACGAAGCCGTTTTCCCTTCGTGTTTTGAAGAGGACGTAAAGTCTTGTGGATCTAACAATAAGATCTTCTCTCAATCTCTCTCTTAAGACTTGAAGGGCACGTCGTTGCGCCCGGCGCGCGCGTCTTCCTAATGCCTCGAGGGCAATTTTAGGCGCGTTTCGCTTCCAGCGTGAGCGCCTATTATCGTCAGTCTGTCAGTCTGTCAGTCCGTCCGTATGTTCGTTCTCGGCTTCTACGGAACGGATTTTCATGAAATTTGATATTAAGGACTTACAATCAAATATAATAAGAAAATCGCAGAAATGAATCCCGTAGGCCAATCAGGGGTACCACTTTACTGGTGATAAAAAAACCAACTTTCCGTCATATCTTGTGAAGTATTGCTCATATCAAAATATTGGTATTCTTGTCGTATGCGGGATAGCATAATACCTAAAGTGGTATTCATGGGAACAAATATCATTTAAATTGTGTTTTAATTTTTCAAAACAACATTAACAGAAACTGATTAGCCAGTTTCGACATTTACAAACTCAATCACTGGAAAACGGGGAGGGATAGTTTGGTTCCGGGCGAGGCGAAGGGCGCGGTAGCGCCCGGAGCCGACAACTGATATAAAAACAAAGCGAGCCGAAGGCTCGCCAATATCCTCTCCATTTTCGACGGAGGAATTATATCTCGTTTGACTGTTGCGCCACAAATTGAGAGGCTCGCTTTGTTTTAATGGGTAGTCGTCTCCGGGTGCTACCGCGCCCTTCGCCTCGCCCGGAACCAAAATATCCCTCCCCGTTGTCCGCTGATTGGGTTTGTAAATGTCGAGACCGGCCAATCTGTTTCTGTTAATGTTATTTTGAAAAAATAAAACACAATTTACCTAAATGATATTTGTTCCGTATTTATAAAAATTATTTTTCGAAAGGGGTCCGGTTTAGCATAGGCCGCATACGACAAGAATACCAAAATATTTTTCAAATAAAACTTGTAGAACTAATAAATTAGAGTATTTCTTTTCCTATACATTTTTATCGCAGGAGTAACCGTTATCCATAAAATCGAACAAGAAAGTCTTAAATTGAGTTGGGCTTAGAAAATTTCTTGCATTGTTACTTCTTCATTGTTGCTAACATAGACAATCTCACAAACAAACGTTTAATTTACTAAAGCGTGCATGCACTATTTTTAAATAGGATAAAAATGGATCATTTATGATGAAGAAAAAATTTTAAAACGCTATTTCCCTTACGTACAGGTATATAATTTCTTTTTAATACTCCATTGCACGAAACGCGTCCATTTGTTATACGTTGTACACTTTCCTAACTTGTTATTTTCTATTAGAGGATATAATGGGGAAACGTTTCCAAAGCGAAATAACGGATCTTGAAGTAAAACATGATCTTCGGATGGGAGATGCTTTGTAGGGTTATGATTAAAATTATGCCGGTATGTATGTCATAAGAATGTTTGAAGCTTGAGAACTTAAAAGAATGCCTACACTTATCAAAATCCTCCAGAATTCCTGCATTGCAGGGGCGTTTATAAAAATTATGTAGATCGACAAGCTTGTGGAGATCACGATATCATATCCGATACAACATATAATTAGTGTTAATTAATAGAATTTGCAATATTTTGAAATTAGACGACGTTTGAAATGGATATCTATCAGGACTGATGGTGAGCACGGTAAACCATTGTACCTTAACGAGTTTTGACATTATGACGTAAAGTAAATAGTTTTCTGCTTCGCTTAAGTTTAATAATAATAATAATAACAATTACCATCCTATTAAGAGAGTACTTACTTCCTGTGAATCGAAAATTTTTAGAGAAAAAAATAAATAAAAATCAATGTTTTCTTTCATAAGGTTTGGGATCATTAATAACACCATTACTTTGACATTGCTTTCGAATAACTCCACTCCAGAAATAAATCAAAATGTGACTTCTTGTTTACGCAAATGTAAGTTTACTATCATTTATTAATTTAATACTACAAGCCACATGTACAAAGGACACGGATGACTCCATAGTCAGGCGTATATTCATTAATCGAAAAACTTAAGGTATCATTAAATTTACTTTCACCAATGTTTTATACTCGCGCTCAAAATATTTTACTTTATTTAAAATAAATGAACTCTCGCTCATTATTCGTAAGAATATCTATAATGAGAGCCATGTTTAAGGCACGATGAGATATGTATCCTCTGCACGTGTTCCGATGGTCACAACCCGTCACCGCGGAAACGGGGCATCATTCCTTAAATGCCTCTTCCGAGGCCAAAAACAAGCGGCAACCTTCTCGACACGCTTCGGCGACCTCAGGCCTCTCATAGATAACTCCACCAAACCGACGCTCTGTTTATTAAGCAGATGAGATAATTGACACATGGATCGTCATCGAAAAACCTGTCTCCCATTATTTATTCGACGTTCTTCCACCCGGCCAGCGGAGATTCCCTTTTAAAATAACATCAATTTAGCAGCCCTGAACTTGACGATTAACGAGATCAATCGGAATATTTTTTTCGTAACAAGCTCCCTTGCATCGAGCTCGCATAACTAATTTCTGTTCGTTAAAAAACATCCGAATTCCTGCCACTGCGGCGTGAAACGAAATGCGAAATCCGCTACGCTTGCACGTTAACGGTTTCCCGAAACGGAAACTCTTGTTTCTCTCGTTTCCTCCTTTTTTTATTTACGAATAGTTTTTGGACGCGTACGTAAAATTCTTTCAAAAGACCGCGTTGCTGCGTTACGCGTCATTTTCTGGATAAAGGCAGGAGAGGAAAATTGCGTAGAAAAATATTCATCGACGAGGGTTTTGCGGAAATAATTAATGAAAAATGAAAAATCAGAGGGGAATGTGGCCTAAAAAATAAAGGAGATTACCGAATTAGCATAGGAAACAAGTTTCGTCATTCTTTTGTTCGTCTTTTTGTAAATTTTCTTTACTACGCATTGCCCCTCGGTCTTTCTGCGTTGGTGTACTTGTTTAGCATTCAGGCCGCCCTTCCCTTCTTATCTTTATGCTGTTCCATCCTTCATTCAGTGCGTCAGCTCGTTCGGAAATTTTAATAAAAAGCCGATTCAATTTCATTATGGATATGAATACTTCTGATAACAATAGGTTACATTTCCATGATAATAATTAATAATATTATGTAAATATTTTCGCATTATCTTAAGGAAACGCTTGCGGTGGATGTTTTATTTTTTACGATAGAATGTGACCGAAAGACTGGATGTCGTGTCGGAACTTAGGATGACCAACCTAACAAAATCTACCGCGAATTTTTTTCGAGAATGTTACAGCTTCGCGTCTTTTTTTCGGAGAGAGATTATGGGAAACAAACAAACGTTTTTGGGCGATCGTCGTTACAGCTTAAAAGACGGCGCCGAAATTATCCTCGATGGTCACAAAACACGGTATCGCTACACATACGATAAAACACTGAGCTTTCCATGAGAATGAGACAATTAAATCCCTAGAGGGGGAAATCCAGCCATCTATTTTATCTCTCTCTCTCGCTTAACTGGCGAATTGGAATCCCAAAAAAAATAACAATACCATCCTTTCACTATCCCCGTCTCCCCCCCTCCCCCCATACGTACATATATCCCCATCTCCCCCCCCCCCCCTCCATCCACCAATGGAATTAAGGCTGCAAAACTCCCTCCATCGCGACAGCCAAAGGGCAACTGTAAACACTACGCAAATTACGATCATAATTTGCGCGGATATTAAATGAATCATTCAATTACGCCGGCGGCTTTTTGCGCGTAATCCGTTACACCTTTTAACAAAGAGGCGACAGGTTTAATAGGCATTGTGAGGTCGCCGGCGTTCAAAATTACGACTTTGGCGCAATCCTCCCATAATGCTCCGATCGTATCCGGTGAGGGTCAACGAGAGGGGACGAAAAAAATATTGTTTTTTATACGTAATCCGCACGACTCGTTTCCGCGCCGAAGAGAAACTTTAAATCAATATGCGTGAACATCGTGACCAGCGTTAAACCCGAAAATTTATTTCAATTCCGGATTCATTTTGCCGCGTGAAATATTTTTAATATATGCAATCGCGTATAGCGGCGTGTGCCTTTAGGGTTGTTTATGCCTTTGTAGTCAACGATGTGAAAATTCATTGATAGATGCATTTCATAAAAACCACGCACTGACCAACCTTTTTAATAGTATTTCTAATGTTATTTGCTATAGGGCATTCGTCTTATGCAAATTTAGTTCCCACCTTCCGATGCTACCTTGTCTTTGTTTGAGGCCATAATCTTTTTGCCTCGCGCTAATGTTAATCGTATTTTCCCAAGTCCTCATGACCTTTTTCGCATCATTTATTTTTTTAAACTATAGTTTGGAAAAGAAAACATTGTCAGGTTGCGAGCAGAAAGTGTGCCCACTTGAAATACCGTAACGTTCTCGGAGATAAAAAATAAATAAACTTTCACGCATAGTCCAACAGTTCCCGCTACTTTGGGAATCGTTTACATACCATCTTCAAAGAAATCTCGAGCGCTAATATAATTTCAACAAAAAAATTATAACACGCTAGGATTTTTAAATTCCTATATTTTTAAAAAGCTAAATGAGGCAAAAATTGCACGCCGTCCTAATCGAGAAGAAGCGAAAATAAACATAAGAAAATTAGTATAGAAAATGAACGTCCGAATCGTAGGAAAAAATATATATGTAAATAGACATTGTTGTGAGAGGCAAGAGCGGATCGATGCGTGCAAGAGGGAAAAAAGACAATCGCCGAAACACAAAAACAAAGCTTAACACGCATGCGCGACACTCACCTGTGAAGCAAATATTCTGCGGCTCGCATTCTCCCGCCTCCTGCTCCTTTGTGATGTTCGCCACACCGCTGCTTTTGGTCACCGAAATGACCAGCTTGCCGGCCATGGCTGCGAGATTCGAGGGCCTCCTTTTTTTCTCTCGGTACGAGGTATTAGGGCCTTTCTTCCGACGAAGATTCGCCTCTTCTCTCTCCCTCTCTCTCCTGCCTCAACCTCACCGCTTTATCAAGCGAAGAGCTTTTTCCGGAGCGACGAAGGGAAAAAACAAGAATACGGAAGTACTGGGCCTGTCAGCGAGCTCACAAAAGGGCCTGAATGTTTCGTCCCGTGCGAATGGGTGCGTGTGTCCGCGTGTGAACCTCTCGATGGATTGGAAGGCGGCATGCGAATGTGCCCGACTGGGAAAGAACTTAGGGAGTCAGGTGAAGGCCTCTCCCTCCTACCTTTCTCGCATCGCCGCCCCCTTCTCCCTTACACGCCTCCCCTCCTCACACCTTACCTCTCACCCCTCCCTCCGTACACATCCCCTCCCGTAAATCTCTCTCCACCGTTCCTCAATCTCCCCCATACCTTTCTCTCCCCCTCCGTTCCCCACACCATTTCCCCTCCTCCCACCCATCCCCTCTCCTCCTCCACGACGGCGTGCCTCTTTCCAATTCACCCTCCGGTTGGCACTGCTTTATTTCTCCCTCCCCCCCCCCCCCCCCACTCATTACCTCCCCTCCTCCGATGGTTAAGGAGGCTTTTTGTTTCCTCTCTCTCTCTCTCCATCTCTCTGTATCTTCGTCGTCACTTCGAATGGGTTAGTGCTCTCGCAAGAAGCTATGCTCTTCAGTATGGGAGTCGGTGAAGCTTAGTTCCCACGAAGAGGTGTTGTTACGAACGAGATATAAATCTTGCACGTCTCCGGAGAAACGGAGGCGCGTATATGCATGCATGTGTGCGAGTGTTCGTTTGCATATAAACGTGTATTTACATACATGCGCGCACTATACGCGCGCTAATATATGCATTATCCTTTCCCACTCTCGAAATATTCTTACCAATCCATTTTGCTTACCGAATTCAAATTACACCTCGCCACCCTCTTATTAACAAGAGTGAAATGATGGAAATTTAACTTATATGCGTGTGTGCATAATACTGATCACTGGAGCTCGGAAATTCAGGCATTTTTCCTATTTTTTCCTTGCCTATTTTCATGTTTTTTGCCTTACTTGCCTATTTTCTTGATTTTTTGCTAAAATGCCTCTTTCTTATTTCTTTGCCTATTCTATTTTATACTCTTTCCAGTTTCGGCACATTTTGAGTTATATTGTATGTTTCATCTTTTAAAAATCCGCTTTAGTGCATATCTCAGACGTCTTTATACCTGGAAGTCCCATTGTCTGGAATTTCCATTACCTCCCCAGGAGGGTTCCCTTTCATTAGCGTTAATGACCTATGTCCTTAAAACCTTTCTACTTTCACTTCAATTTTCCCCATTTTTGGTTCAGCATTTGTGTAGTGCACATCGCTTCCTACAAAATTGTCTAGTTAGTTTAGTTCATAGTCACTGATTTTAAAATGCCGAAAACCGCTTGCAATAGTAGAGTTAGAGTTAAGCATTTTGTGAAGGAATTTGGTGAAGACATTTTTTCTACTGATGGCAAAGCGTTTTCGTGCGAATATTGTAAATACCGTTAAATTTCGAGAAGAAGTACTTAATTTCTCAGCACTTCAAAACACAAAGCTGCAGCTGCACGTAAGTCAGGCGAATGTAAGCCCAGTCTGATTTCCACTTTCCATTATAAGGTAAACGAAATTTCAATTAAGCAGTTGCGGTTTCCCCTCGATTTGTGTGATGCATTCTTAGCCGTCGGTATTCCCCTTTGGAAACTGGAAAACCAGTCTTTGAAGATTTTTTTACGAAATACACGAATGAAACAGTTCCTGGTGAATCTACTTTACGGAAAACGTATTTGGACTTAAGTTACGATAGTGTTATTAAAAAATTCGGAGTGAAGTCTGTGGCAAGAAAATTTGGATCAGCATAGATGAGACAACAGATGCTGTTGGGAGATACGTCGCCAACGTTGTCGTGGGAACAACGACGCCTGATGCACCACCTAACATTTATTTGCTAACTACAGAAGAACTTGAAAAGGCAAATACGTAGCTCAACAATTGCACAGCTCTTCACCAGTGCCCTCACAAAGCTATGGACCGACGGAATAAAACACGTGGATGTCCTTCTATTCGTAACAGATGTGGCTCCTTAGATGAAAAAAGCAGCCAGAGCTCCGCAAGTTCTTTTTCCTCAGATACTGCACTTGAAATGTATAGCTCATGCTCTCCACAGGTTGGCTGAAGAAATTCGCGGACTGCTTGCCGCTGTTGACCTTCTAATATCCAATGGAAAAAACAGTTTTTCTTAAAGCTCCAGCTCGAGTTAATTTATTCCAAGAGATTGCTCCGAACCCCACACTGCCTCCGTAACCAGTCCTTACTAGATGGGGAACATGGCTATCAGCTGTTATATACTCTGCCAGGAATTTCAGAACATTCTCTGACATTATGGATCGTATTGAAGGACCTATTAACCAAGACATCTCTTCAGAACGAATTAAGTTTCATATCCGCTCACTTTTAAATGTTACCGGATGATATTACGTCGCTAGAATAAAGGAATGATTCCCTTGTGAACTCACTAAAAGTTGTAAATGACATTGTTAAGGCGTTATTAATCGTTTCGGGTGAAAAAGAACCTGCTGTAAGTGCTAAGATTGAGAAAGTGTTGAGTGCTAATCCTGATTTTGAAAAAATAAAAATTGTCGGTAAGATTATTATTGAAGGTAATAGTAAGGTTTCGGTCGATATGGAGCCACAAACACTAGCTTGTTTCAAGTACGCCCCAATCACTTCTGCGAGGTGGAACGATCTTTCTCTGTTTTAAAAAATCTTCTTACTGACTCGAAAAAGCATGTTGTTGTAATGTTTAACCGTTCTTCTTTTTTGTAATATAGTCGCATTTTGTGTTATTGTAAATACTCTGCTTTGATGATTCGTTTTAAGAAATATTGTTGCTTTTTGTGTAGAAAAGCTCAAATTATTTTGGTATTACTTAGTAAATTGCTGCCTTATTTCTAGAATGAAGAAAACATGTAAAATAAATTGTGTTGATTAAGATTTGGATAAATTAATCTTAAAATACAAGTATTCCTTTTTGTTTATAGTGCCTTTTTTCCTTTTTAATTGCCTTTTTTGAGGAACTTTGCTGCCCATTTTGCCCTTGTTTAGTGCCTGAACTTCCGGGCTCTACTGATCACAAATGTGAAGATTGAGAAGAAGAAAAATTCTGAACTTGACCGGGACTTGAACCCGGGTGACCCACTAGCCCGGTAGGTGCTTTAACCAACTAAGTTACCAATCCAAACTAATTCTACAATTCTAGAATAGAGAATTAGTTTGGCTTGGTAGCTTGGTTAAAGCACCTACTCGGCAAGTGGGAGACCCGGTTTCGAATCCCGGTCAACTTCAGAGTTTTTCTCAATCTTTACCCTCTTATTAGTTCACGTTCTCATTTGTATGATCACCATCTTTCCTGGAGAACCATCGAGCTCGTATTATGGATGAAAACAAACTGTAAAAAAAATAAGCGCTTCAGAATAAAAAACTGAAAAAATAACTACTTTTCTTATGTATCTCGAATAGCCGCGACAAGGTTGTGATAAACAAGATTTATAGAATCTAATTTCGGTGAACCTACACTTAAGACGGCCGCATTTTAGCCAAAATACGCATTCATCACTTATTCTTTTAAGCTTTAGTTCGTAAGTGCTTCTCTTTACAATTATTTCCTCCGTTTATGTTTCATCCTGAGTTATTACGAGATTTCATGAACCGTGTTTTGAAAAAAAAAAGCTATATTGTATTTCATAAAACCATGTTGGTGACAAAGTAATACATTTTATACGCCGCCAAGCATAATCAACTTTCAGGTTAAGCAATTACGTGTTGTTATGCGTGTTGAGATCAGACTTCCGCATCTCTGACTGCAATGGAAACTTCGCGCATGACAAGATTGGCCCTGAACCAATATGTTTTTTTTTTCGTAGACGGTAAAATATATTAACATTGTTCGTCAACTGATTTTAACCACAATCGACAAAAAAAGTCTACAAATAAATGGAAACAATCCTCTTTTTAAAACGGCACGCATTATTTTATTTGGTCTGCAAATAATTTCCTTGTGCCTGTAAATAATCCGCAATAATACCTGTATTAAGCAAAAACATTCCCCACATTTTTTAAAGCCACTATATATTTGACAGTTGGCAGAAAGCTCACACTTACAAAAAACTCGAAAACAATATAAAAACGGTTTAATAATGCCTTATATAAGGTTCAGTTAATTTAATGGAAACTCTTAATATGGCCTACTTTCCTAAAAGCTAATATCAGACACGATATCTTTTTTCCTGTGTTTATAAAGAGGCGTAGAAAAAATCACGTAAATTGTATATTCAAATTTTCACATTGGCCAAGTTTATTCGGAAATAATGGCGCCATAATTCCCGAATCCCAAATTTCTGCATTCAATGAAGGGAATCTATATTGATGTCTCAAGGAAAGAGAGAGATTAAATGTCTAGCGTCAAATACCTCAGGAATATAAGAAGAGGACCTTGGGATTTGTGTAGATTAGGAGCTATCGTGGTGCAATTGCTACGCAGACAAGAGAAATTCAGGCGAATAGTAAATTAAACAAGTGAGGGATCTTTCGATATAGTCTTGAGTCAGGCGAGTGAAAGCGACGCGATTAAAGGCCAAAAGGATGAATGATTAACAAGAAATTAATTACTTATGATGAAAAATGTCGAATAAGCTCGCCGAAAGAAGCATGTTTTAAAATTAAAGTAGTTCAAGAGCGCCGCCTTTTAGCAACTCGAACCTCGCGTGCATAATACGTCTTGAAGTTTAGGAGCTTATTAACATTCACCTGTACAAGGGCCACGTCCATACGTGCGATGCGTGCGACGCACACGGGCGGCCAAACAATGGGGGCGGCCGATTTATCGTCAGACACGTAAAGTATTTTTAACAGTAATTCGGATAGTATTATAATATTCCGTATATTCATTCATATTTATTGGTTACGGAAATGTATCAAACCATTAGGCGTTTATTTTTATTTTTGTAAAGAACGCCAATGAGAGAATAGCACACTGACAAGGGCTATTTTTTGGCAGCAGGAATTAAAAAAGACAGCAAAACCCGGCAAATGTTAGTTTCTGCGGTATCCCTTGTCTGTCAAGTTGCTGCTGTCACGGACAACCTGAGTTGGTGGTGTAAGAGGAAGTCGATTGTTTAGGAAGAGATGAAGCGGAGATTTTTCGGATGGGAGAACCAAGGACGTGTCCAGCCTTATAAAAACCGCCTACGGACAAGAGATACAGGAATAAATATCTGCGCGGAAAATATCGATGAAGGCTTAGTACATCACGCGGACACGCAAAAGGCAAGGAAGAGAAAAACGTGGACGAAAGAACATGGAGATTCACGCGCGTTCGCGAATGACCATTCTCGGACGCGTCGAGCGTTTCCTGGAAGAGAATCCGGTTGCGAAGAGACGAGTGGAGGTCGTCTCATTCTTTCCTGGGATCATCTCCGCGAAGAAAACACGTAAATATATCACGGAGAGCTTCGTTTTTTTTTGTCCTGTTCCTTTTAACGTGCGAACTTTTGATCGGACCGCCCGCATCCGCGTGTTTCAGACGCCGCGGCGCGCCGTAGAGAGAAAACAAAAAAAATTGGCGGTCCGAAAACGGCTCGTTTAGATTAGTTTTATTTGCGTTCGAAGGACGCGACGAGCACGACCTCGACTTTTAAGAGCGGTCATCTTATCGCCGTGTATATCCGCGCTATTTTGATATCGTAAAAAAAAGAAGCGGCGAAAAATTACGAGTTTTCCAAAAAGGTTTCAGTTCCCACGCGGCCGAAAGACGAATGGAAACATCTTTTAAAGCTCGTGATGACGCGCGGAGAAAAGCCAACCGATCCTAAACGAAAGCGAAAACCTGATGATATTTTTTAATTATTTTAACGACAGGGTCTCAAATCGAGAACGTTCCCGCTGTTTTCTTCGGTAGAATTTTATGTTCTTTTCTTTAAAAAAAAAAAAACGAAGGTCGACCGATAATTCAGCTCGGATGTTTATTTTTTTCGGATGCATTTATTCCGCTGGCGTTTTTTGCGATGCAGGTGTTAAGGAAGGAGACGATCTTTGAATTCTTGCTGGAAACTGCGCGCTTAAAAATTTCGTCAGCCGATAGTTGTCGTTCTTGAAAAGAGAGAACAGCGGACGTCATAAGGAAGGAAACGGTAACAACTGGTTAGAATTTAGAAACGCATCGGTTCCGCATCTGGCATTTATTTAGTGCCCAAGTATTTTATACCTTCAATCTGGTTACGATCCTCATAACGCAGGTTTTGGTAATAAATAAACTTTCTATGCTCCCTCTCTTCATATCGATAATTGCGTTTCCATGCACACATAAAACACTTTACCAGTTATAAAGCAATTCTATAATTAATTAAAAGATATCAAACGTTGAAGTTTTTTGTGTGGCATTAGAAAATCTTTCTCCACTGCGACTACATATTAGTTTGTCATCATGAATTATGGCATTATGCTCCTTCTTAAAATTTTTAATGTAATTATTATTTCAACAGGCATACTTAAAATGCCTTTTTTTAGTTTACGATTCTCTCCACTGCCAGTAATTCATTATGTAAAATCAGTTGATAAACCGTACCAGATTCGTTTTTCTCTCCGAAGATACATGGCACACGAGTCAACGCGTCTCATTAAAACTCTTTATTTTCTACTTCATCTTTGCATTTATTTTTCATATTCAACTACTTTTGTAAAAATATTTGCATGCAGGATTATTTTAAATTATTTTCACGAACTCTTGATACCAAAATTTTTCCTCTTCCTATTTCTGTCCCTTTTTCATTATTCGATCCCACGAGAAGAGACGTTTCGTTCGCTTTCGCTTTCGATTAAAGCGGCACTTTAGCGGAAATCGTGGGCCGAATTGAGTCCGATACAGCTGTAAATGATTGAGCGTGGTCCAGGTGACATTATTAACCTGGAAGTTGTTTAAAAGGAGTCGAGAAACACGTAAACGTCGTTCTGTCGGGTGGAGCGTAAGCAATTGCCTCGCGCGTCCGTTTTGGCACTTTGGCCGATTCATCAACACCACGTCTGTCGTTTGATGGCGCCATGGTCGCTTTAGTTATCCCGTCGCTCGTTTGTTCCACGCCCTCTCCTCCTTTACCTGTCTGCGCATGACACAAAGGTCCACATCCGTGCCAACTATTCATCCAAGAATGCCGTCAGTAGAACGAATGCGAGATATCCTCTAACTACACACGCAACACACGCATTTAAGCAAAGAATCGCGGAAGTACAGGGTGTCAACAAGAAACCTTTACAGCTTTGATTATTCATATTTTTTTAAAAAGGCAAGATAAAAAAGGAACAGTTTTTTTTCGGGAAGGGTGTAAACGTTGAAGTGGACATATGCTGTGACATAAACATTTTGAGTTGCCCTATCTTATGTTAAAAGTTTTGTCTTATTGTTTCTTTACTAAAGAGTTGCGACATTTGAAATTTGTAAAGTTTTATAATGGTCACCCTGTAAATCGTTGGAATTTTGAGTGAAACCTTTCACGGATCCTAAAAAAATATGCAGAAACTATTATAAATGAACTTTTTCCTTTGAAATTTGCACGCCAAGTTAAGCTGAAGATTTTGCTTGAAAATATTGCCTAAAATAATTGATCCTAATCATATTTTTACGATAAAATACAATGTTTTAGTAAACATTTGGAAGTGATTGTCATTTGAGTATTTTATTTGAAGTTGTTAAAACTTGTTAATGCCTGTATCAAACATTTAAGAAACACAAGCCATACCCGCGCAGTCATTGCGCGGATACTTCTCAATTAATTTATTAAAATATTTAGAAGTGTGTGAAGTAAGAAATTATGCTTGTAATAACTGCCGTTGATCTCAATAATTCACATTTAACTCTAATAATTCATTTCCTAAGAAGTGTGGCAGCCAGGAATTTACTTTGGGCGTGGCAAATAATAAATGGCATTTTTTCATAAAGAAGAATAACCTCTTCTTTTTCTTTGAAATTTTCCAATATTAACTCAAAAACAACGCCTTAAAATTAAAATATCATAGCATATATTTATAACATATAGCACATATTATTTTCAAGTTAAAGTTGAAATTAATGCGAAAGCAGTCGCAGCTCAAATTATTTGCGATATTGGGGGGAAGGGCGGTGACAAATGCCCGGCTGCGCCACTAATCCTAAGTTCTAAGACACAAAAAAATTAAAACGCATAAAGGACTGCAACCGTTCAAGAACATAAGCAGCAGAATAATATTACTAGTCAGAAGCAACAACAAATTATATCGACAACACACGAAAATCGAATATTAGTGTTGTTGCCTTAATAATCATACTCACACGTTTTTTTAATCGAGGAATTGAGATTTTAGCTCATTGTGACGCGAATTTAATAAGCGATGAAATAGAGCAGTCCACCTACATAACATACAAAATAAATAAATAAAATTACAAGATTATTTTTCATTTATTTTTATTTGCTATTAGCTACCTTAAAAATGAAAAGGAGCGTCATTTTTCTCTGCTCCCACGCAAACTTCGGGAAAATTTTTTTCGAACACCCCATCGCTATGCCGAACAACTAAAATGATTAACAACATCCGCTTTTCGATGACCTTAGAAGAACAGATACCGGAGGGCTAATTTCTTTGCACGTCAAACTCGACCTTTGCCCAGAAATATCGCTAATAACAATTTTACCGTTGAATTGCCAATCCTCTTTAATGTTACCTTTCCTTTTGCTCTCGAGGATTATAATTCCCTCGACCTTAACTCGACAGGATGGTTCGCCTCGTTCGTGAAATAAAAAAGGGCGCCAATGAGATTCGTTTCGCTTTACTGCGTCATAGGTATCGAACCTTTTAATGCTCCGCGAGAGCATCTCTTCAAAGATATGACGTTTTCGACGGCAAAAAGGGCAACGAGAGAGGACTACTAGGTGATGCCGCCAGGTTAATTTACGACCCAACGGAGCGACGGATAATGGTCTGCTGATGATGTAGTTTATTAAGGAAAATCGTGTCGGTAAATATCAACCTTTAGGGTAGGTATAAACTTGTGAAAGGACGGATTTCAGTCTATCTCGTAAAGTATTGATTATGCTTTAAGTTCACAAAAAAGGGTTGGAAAATTACTTTCTCCGCATCAAAACAATTTTCCGTTCGGCTAAATTTGGTGCCCATCACATTTTAGTAGATCTAAATATGACTAAAATTAATAGAACGGGCGAGTAAATCTGATTTTTCCTCTGTGTCATTTACAATGCGATCATAAGGGAGAATCGTGTGAGAGATTTTTTTAATACGTGTCTCGACAAATCGTAGACGTACATAAATTTTCGCTCTTCTTTATACATCTCATTTTAAAAGCAATCCTACGTCTGAACCCGCGTTGCGATTTCGTTCTTCTTCGAGGTCTTGCGCTGATTTTCCGTGAAATCCGTTCTGAGAGAATCCAGCAATTAAATTGGAGACGCATCTTACTGAACGGGTCTTGAAATCTTTTCTTTTTGTTGAGGAATCAGATATGTTATATTAAAGGTTATTCTGGGAGGCATTTTCCGTATAACAAGATTGCATCTTTTATTAGAAGCGATGCACTTGACGTTCTCCATGAAGTTAAGTTTGGTTACAATTTCTAAATCTTGTTTCTTCAATATTTTTCAGAAAAACTGATTAAAACTCGCATTAAAAATTTTTAATGAGTGAACATTCTACTTCAGAATTTTTCAGTTCTCTGTACGATGACAGAAAATGACTAATTGGCTAATTTAAAACATAAAATGATATCGCTATCTCAAATTATAATATTTTTTAATGCAATGGTAGGAATAAAAGATGGCTATTAGCTCACCAACGACGAAGAAACAGTAAATGAATTTACGATCGCTCTTAGATATAAATTCTGGCGAAGAAAATCGTCCATTAAATCAGGAATGAAATGAGGTATACGTATACTGCAACCATCAAGAATAAAATCCGGATATTGCGTCAGCCGGAAGATTAGTTCCGGCCAGAGGATCGACTGGGCAACCTCAACTTTCGAACCGTTTAAGAGAGTTTGTTCCCGACGATGACCCGCAAGAATTCGGGAGATTCATTCCGAATGAAAAAAAAATCCTCTTCGTCTCTTTTTATTTGCGAATTTCATGGTGACTCCTGAGACACGTCATATACGCGTCTCGTTCTTACGTCTTTCGCGCGTCAGCTTGCGTAACAGTCCGCTCTCCTTTCCTCGATTTAGGTCAACAGCCTCTTTTAACGTTAGCTAACCTCCGCGTTGCAGATGTAGTTGGGTCCACGGAAAGGTTGTAGATTTATGGCGGCCAAAATCCTCTCAAATATCTTGGTCATTAACACATTTTTTCGCATCGGCAAAAATATAACTTCTCCCGCGCCCCTCCTGCATCAATCCTTCCTATTCGATTTTACTCTCAGCCGAATTAATTCCCACATTTTATTTCTACTGCCCCGGGAGAAATGATGCAAAAGTTGTCCACTTCGCCAGTCGTATTTAGACGGAAATTGTTTTATTATGCATTATTTATCATCTCCTGAACTGCTGGATGAGTTTTGATCAAGTTAATTATGAGTGATCCTTAATAAAATTTATCGCCGTATTATAATTTTGAATTGCAATTAGAACTTTCGCATTACATAAGCACTTAAACTTATTTTCGTATCTCGTTAAATGGCATCCGTCAAGCAACAAAATGCCACGTTTTTCTCTCACTAGTTTTTACATGATCTGCAAGGTATCGATTTAAAAATGTATAGAGAACAGTCAAAAAATTGTAGACCGATAGACCACGCTATTACGACTTATAGTTTCGGTGATAAAAATCGAGAACCGCTCAATCCTTCGATACCGTTGTGTACGTAAATCCCATTAAGAATGCATTTGAATCCTTTGTGTATTTACTGAGTATACATTTTCTTCTTGTTTGTTCATTAAGGCGCCACTAGCGAATCCGAAACGTTTTGAGAGGTAGGACATTTTTTCTTAAGCGGTATAGAGCTGTTTCAGGGATGGTTACAACGTTCGATTTATTATTCTTATAGAATACAAATGTACGCTCCAAATTTTATTAAATATTAGAGTAAATTCGTGTCTTAACTCGTACTATTATTATTTACTGACCTCGCGAATATTTCCCGTGCGGCGGCACTGTTTGAATTGGAGATTCATCTCAACTTACGAATTACAATTTCCACTTCATCATGAGAAAAATTGCTGATCGTCTCTACATATGCAGAAAAAAATTTACGATATCATTAGAACGGAATAAGATGTAGCAATTAAATATTGCCTAACAATATTTTTAAAACATTGAATTGCTCCGCTCTTTTATGAATGCATTACCGTAAAATTGTAGTGTACATAGTTTAAGAGTTTACTCTCTGAAATTTCCGCAACTCCTATAGGAACTAACGGCAGAAAGGGTTTGTAAAACTTTTAAAAATAACTTTATCGGAATACTTTTCCAGCCATAAAATGGGGTTCAGACGACTTTCCCACGAACCCGGATAAACGCGCAAGATTTAGATTCCTATTATTTAATTCATCTAGAACTATAAATTTTTTATTTTAAAGCAACCGAACAATGTGGTATTTTACACAGCTCCTTCTCTGTTTATTCGATCGGAGTTTTAAGGAAATTATTTCGCGTTGGCTACACATGTCGGTTAAAGAAGCAAGAGCTAATGCATATTGCCGAGATGTCATTGCTTCATTCGTTCGTTTATTTATTTTCTTTTTTCATTCATTTATTTAGAATTTTTTCATTAATTGGGAATTCACACACACACACCACGTACCCATCAACGATTCAGTATGTTATCTCTGGCGAGGAAAAAAATCACAGCCAACTTTAGAATCCGGGGTAATTAAAAAAAAAGAAGAGCGACGCCTTTTCGGTGTCAGCCCCTTAGCAACGTTTTCCCAGCTATGGTACCGCTGTGATCGTTCCTCAACCCGTGCTTTCTTGTCGATTCTACATCGGCGACAGGTTACGCTTAAGCCTCAAGCGCCCCACGCGCTTTAATCCCCCTCGCAACTCTCCTCCCTCCTCCCTCCCCCTCTCTCTCTCTCTATACCAACTCCCTTTTCCTGCACTCGATGGGACAGCCGATCTACACGTGGGCTGGTCCATACCCTTTCCGAGTGAATGAGACCAGGACATTACCCGGGCGCGTGTGTGTGAGTGCGTGCGTACGCTGATTTCATAGAAAGCCGTTTAGCTCGCCGAACGTCGCTTTTACCCAATGGCCGCCCCCCCCCCCCTCCTTCGCTCTCCTCTCGAAAACCCAACCTCATCCCGCCGACAGACGTTTGGTTACGTAATTGGAGGGGAAAGTGGTTTTTTTCCCGACCTCACACCTCTTTCATTTATGTTCCTCCTCGTTCCGGCTCGTTTTCCTTTTCGTTCTAGTCCAAAGGCGTCCTGGATGACCATTTATCTCTCCTTTCTCTTACGCTTTCTCTCTTTTCCTCGGTTCCTCTTTATCTTTCTTCTCTATCTCCCTCGCTCTCTTTGATTTTTCTCCCATCCGTTACTATTAACCCGCAGTTATTTTCCGTCTTATACCCTTATCCGCGTATTACTCAATCCCTTCACTCAGTGCCGTAACTAGGGTATGGCGAAGGTGACATATGCCGTATGCTCAGCTTCTAAAAGACTTCAAACGTTTCCGAAAAAAGTGTGAAAAGTTCATTTTTCATTAAATAAGTATTATTTCATTACTTAAACATTAATTTATATATGATAAAAACGCATTATTCTTTATTAAAATGCATGAAAAATTATATCATCCATAACAAAGGTGTTTCCTACATTTTTTCCATATCGTCAAGGTACGTCACTGCCTTCACTATACTATTAAACTATATCCCTCTGATCTTTCTCCACCTGTTGTCTCCCTTCTCCAGCTCTCTATCCCTCCTCCCCTTCTCTCTCCCTCCTTCCCTCTCTTTCTCTTCCCCTCTTTCTCTTTTGTCTCTCTCTTTCCCCTCCTCTTCCACTTCTCCCTTTCTCACTCATTCTCTCTCTCTCTCTCTGACTCACTCCCTTTCTCTCTCTCTCTCTCTCTCTCTCTCTCTCTCTCTTTCTCTATCAGCCGAAACCTTTTACTTTTTTCCCGGAATTTTTTTTTAAGTTTTTATTTTTCGTTCGCTCGACTTTCGCACGCTCCACTTTACCGCTTCGCCCACGCCTGCCGACAGTCACTTTTTTTTTACTCTCCACCCGATTCGTTTCTCTTAAGCGTGCGCGAGCGCGTGAGAGTTCTTCCTTGCGGACGATCTATAGGTCTACGAACCTTCTCGTAGCTTTTAAAAGGAAAAGGAAAACTAACAGATAAATAAATGAATTCTTCGTCGTTTGAGTAAACGTTACCGTGGTATTTTTTCGCCCATTCCAAAAATGATAATTGGTTCTTGTTATCGGGAAATTGACATACTATTTTGTGATTGTGCCATTTCCTATCTCGATCCATTTTAGCGGCGTTTAAGTCTTCCTTAAAAAAATTAAGAAAATTAAACCGATTTTAGGTTACGTTAGTTATAAATAAGTTGCATTTATTTGCCAACATGCGTTTTTTTTATTATTTTCGATGCCGCTGAATCTTTTTTTTTCAAACTGCTTAAAGGAAAGCACAGATAAATTATAAATTAAAATAAAATATTTCAAATGCTTAAATATTATTTCATTTTAGTTTTTTAATGAAGCTAAATGTGAAGCTCGTTCCATTCTTAAAAAAACACTGCAACTTCGGTTATGATAATTGATTCTCTTTATCAGGTACTCTACGTTAAGTTGACACTCTATATAGATCGTTGCTTTTAATTTATTTGTTGATGATATTTCATTCGTGCTTACAATATTTATATCCAATGAATTTTCCTGAGTTTTTTTTATCGGCAAATAAAAATATTCTCCGAAGATTTGCGAGAGGTGGAATTTTCCTTCCCCTACTATAAAATGTCTCTTTTTTGTAGAAAAATTAAGGGATTTACGCAACCTATTGATGTGCTGCTCGATATGCCACGCTATTTGTCACCAATAGAAGGTTTTCCAATTTTTTCACCGACGGCCAACTCGCTTAGGGAATTTTCTTTGAAATCTTATCTCCCAGGAAACACGAGGGCCCTAAAATTACCACCCCTCACGCATCCTAAGCCGATGACCCAATTGAAAGGTGGCATAGGGCCCCGAACTGTTGAACGATTTTTTTTCTCAAAATAATGGTTTTTTTAAAAATAGAATTGACCTATTTCCCATTATAAGATTACGAGATCCGAAGTACATTCACCTCTTTGACTCCAGAGAACGTTATCGAACATTATAACCAAATACTTTCTAATTTGATGAAGTATAAAAAATATTATGCGTTTATATCGGAGCTTACCTTCTAAAATGTTTTGGAATAAAGTCCGGAATTCTGATGTGCACATGATTAGAGGAGCGGAAAATTTATACGCTCCAAAACCGAGCGGAAATCCCACGGAATTATTCTTCCAGAAAATGAAATGTATTATTTGTGTGTCAAAAAAGAAAGTATTTAGCAGTTTTAAGTTAACATTTCGGAACCCAATAGTTCTGCGATATTGTTTTCTCTTAGAAAGCTAAATATTGCCGAAGTTATTTGGACTAAACGATAACTTCAATGAAAGTAAATAACAGGCCTGTCCAACATTTTAAGGCCAGCGGACAATTTCAATTTAAAAATTTTCACGGGCAACATACTTTGTATTTCTTAATTTCATCATATTAATATTGTTAAAAACAAAATGTATATAAACATAAGAATATTCTTGCGGAAAAACGCAAGCTATTTCAGTTTTCAGAATCCTTACGTGAAATCTGAAAATTAATTTTATCAGCTAGCTTGGTATATGAAGAAACATTTTGTCAAAGCTATTCTCATACTGCCATTAAAATGACCGTCATAATTGAACTACAAAATAATATAATAAATTTCATGCTACATAAGCCAGATTTAGAAAACAAATTTAGTCGAAGAAAGAGGTGCTTTATAATTCCCATTTCTTAATGGCAACAGGTTCGACTAAAATAAGAAAATTATGCCCGTTAATACTTGGAATTTTATCCTCCACGAGGGCAACATCAACATGTTTCCCGCGATCTATGGGTCGGATAGGCCAGATATAGTGACTATGTTATTTTTTTTTAAGCATGTGTACCATCGTTCGAGTGCGCGATATACCAACGCATGCATGTACACGGTTACTTACTTTGAACGTATGTATAGTCAAGGTCATCTTTTCCTATATTTTCAGATTATTACAAGTCTTACATCTCATTGAAGCGTCGAAACTCTGCTGATATTAGTTTTCTGTTATATCTTCTTTGTTATGTTGTCATAGTGACTATAAATAATTTTAATTGCCGTTATGTAGAATGGCTTACTTCTCGAAATGAGGCTTCGTGCATCGTAAAAGCATTGTATATAAGAGTGAAACTATAAATTCCATTTGTCTCGAATTATTTGCGTTGATCTGTAATAGCATGGACTGTTGATACCGTAAAAACTTCTGAAATTGGATATTTCACTCCATATAATTTTAGTTAGAATCACGTCCTTCCTTTTACCAAAATACCATTAATTTTTTTAAGGTCCAGCTAGCGTGCCGTTAGTATGATTGATTCAAGGTAAAAATGAGAAAAATTAGAAAAATACAATAAAACAAGCATTTTTGCTTCACTCTTATCATTGGTCGAAAATGTGTTTGCTGTTGAGTAGTTACCTCCATATGAGAATTGAAAGGTAATAAATAGCCCAAAGTGGTTTTTTAAAATTCGTTTTGGTGTCACCAATAAAAATAACCTACTCTATATTTCGTAATAATGACTATCACTATTACAATCGTAGAAGCAGGAGATTTTCATTGAGAAAAAACGGGCAATATTATCGTCCCTGGATAAGTTCACGAGTTGATTATTTTCAATTTTGCTCTTATATTTTTTTAAAGGAGAAAGCCATTTCAAGCACCAGTCGTTGCTCTTTGTATGTTAGCACATCTCGTGGTGGCCACGCTCAATTGGGTGCGCTGCAGAAACGTTAAAGCGACCGATGCCATTAAGTTTTTCCAGAGAATATGGCGAGAAAATCGAATATCGTCGCATTCTTTGGTTCATGCCGAGATAATTTCCGTGTATCATGCTTACTAAATTTGGATAGTAACTTTTTAATTAAAAAAGACTTCAGAACTTAAAAATCGTACGTGATAAAAGATATTGAGATTCCAATATTTTTTTTGCTGTTTTGCTGTTACACCAGATATTTTAGGTAGTCTCAAATTTTTATTTGAAATTATAATCACTTTTAACGCATCCTTTATTCATGAACGTTTGAATTGTATGGGATTTTTGAAAGATTATTTATAAAAAAACGTTTTTAAAGAAAAATCTCGTTAGTGATATCTAATAAATAACGCATGAGGTATAATGTCTTGGATTGTTCAACTTTATAAAAATATTACGGCAGGAAGAGTTTAATTCTATTCCCACACTCTAAAACAAATCTCCATATAATTTCTTTATTTCTTAAAAAGAACTAAAATGAAACGCATAAAATGACATATAAGGAGGGATACAGAGTTCTAATTGATTAATCAACGCAAGAAAATTAGAATATATTTATCATAGTTTAGTCATGCTAAAAACTCAAGGCGCCCGAAGTTTGACGAATGAATTTAAACTAACAACTAAAGTTTAGGAAAAACATTCGACGAAAAATTAGCATGCAGTCATTACTGTAATGAGTTGAATAAATAAATCAGCCAGTTGCAAGCTGATGGATAGGAGGAAATAAAACTTGCCAAAAAATTAACTGTTAAGCGCGTACTGATGTAGGTCCTGTAGGAGCTGCAATCACAACATATGGAAGCACAAGTTAGTGAAAATATCTCATATTCTCGATAAATATATTAAAAGAATGTTGTATTCCTCATGTGAACACAGTTGATTTATGTTAATTATCGAATGCGTTAAACAAAGCATAAAGTACTGTAAAAGTGATTATTTTATGAATATACATATAATGGAATTTAGTGAATTTATGGACTGTTTCCATTGGCTCACCAAAATACGATAAACAAATACGTTCTAAATGAAATAATTTCTTGATCCATTTCGGAAGCACGTGTAAGGTGTAGTATATTATACCTTTAAACGTGCAAAAAATTTTCTCTCAGAGAAAAGAAAACGCTCCCCTTATTATGATTCAATTTTTCTTATTGGAGCGTAGTAATGTTTTCAGGAATCCAGGGAGGACGGAACGGAAATCCTGGACGTAAAAGTTCTTGTTTTGCGAATAATTGTAGAGCCACGGATCCGTAACATTTTCCGGTAGAAAGTAAATGGCTCATTACAAACGCTAGCAAAAAGTCCTCCACAAACCGCATTTTTTTTCGTCCACTCCTGTTAACGTCCCAGTAAGACCAATTTACGAGCCATATATACGTTGTTGTAACTTTACGATCCAGGGATCAAAAGCGTCATAAGTGGTTAGAGCTCCGACAGGGTTGAACTAACCTGACAGAATGAAACTGTTTGCTCAGACTCTCTCTCTCGCACTCGGATATCCGTCACGAACAACTAGAAGGAAATTTATATGATGCCCATTTCTGGTGTCATTCTGCGTGCCAACATGTGTTTTCGTGCTATTTTCCACAGTTTCTTGATGACAATCATTTGTTGACTTGCATCGCATTTTTCTTCCAAAATATCACACATAAGTATTATAATAACGCATAAATTATAATTATATAATTTTAACTATCAAATATGCCCTGAACTGGTACAAGAACCAGCGCTTAAAAAAGTGCTTATCTCAGGTAATGTTATTAAACCATAACATGGTTGTGATGTTTTTTCATAACCTTGTTGCAGCTGTTGAAGATACATGAGACAAGTACTATTTTATGTGCTTGTTCTTGATTATTTTCTGCCATAAGACGAGTTAGATTATTCTCTGTTGGACTGGATGGGTGGATAGCCTTAAATATTTATATTGATGTAAAACATATTAATTTTCACAGTATGCTGTCGCATGCAAAAAATGCATGAAATTTTGAAAATTACTATATTCGGTCATTTTGTGAGGAATATCATGACCATAAAATGGATTTTGCATATGTCTATCCTAATAGCACTTTAGAATAGTGTCGTAGCTGAACGATTTGGCTCCAATGGGAAAGTTTAAGCAAGTGCCTTTCAAAAAACGTTTTCTAACATTTTTTTATCTCCGTCGTGATTCGGAAAACTTTCCTTCCAATTTAAATCATTTTGATTAACTAAATATTTATTTTTTAAACGAAAATATATTTTTTCGTATAATTTTCGGTAGGCGTGGGAAGGCTTTTGCTAGCGGCGCCTACAGCAAATCGTCACGACCTAGTTAAGAAATTGCTTCTGAACCCCATTTTTTATTGAAATTAGACTGAAATTTTTTCGGTTTAACAGGTACGGAAAAAGGCCTGGAGATATCCCCGCATTGAGGCTTTTACTAAATGATTCGCGGCCTTTTAAAAATCCTGGTTTAACATAAGTCTCGGGAATCACCCGCCCACCCTACAAACTTTTCTTGGCCATTCTTTCGGATGCTTTATCATTGCGGATGAAAGTGGTTAGAAACCTTTTGGAAAAGAAAAGGATAATGTATTAGGCAATATCCGCATGTTTATTTTTTTTAATACGCGAATGTTGTTTTAAAAATTAGTAGTTAATGTAAGAAGGAAATATACCACAACACTCAAGAATAAGTATGACTCAATGTTTGGCGAGCATGTATCAAGGACGTCCTTCTATCGCGTCCTTAAGATACACCTCTCTATACCACAAAAATTCCTAATCTTTCCTAAAAAACGAACGTCTTATGTCCGTCTATCGGTATGTTTCATCTCCGAAACTACTGAGTGGGTTTCCATTTCCATAAGGTTTTGCTCTAAGGACTTTTTGTTTAAAGGACAACAAGAAAATTATATACTTGGTTCACATAACCCAAGCATGGAGTGCTACCTTCCATGACCAAAAAATGAACTCTCCGTCATATCCCATAGAAACATTATTAGTACATATCAAACAAGCGAGGGAAGAATTTCTGAGCAAATTAAATAAGGCGGTTTTTTCAACGGCTGCTATCTTTCGACTGAAGAAAAGAATCGCAGATACACTGCATATCCTGGTTGCCTATATTTTTTTAGTTATATGCTCTTTTTATTTTTCCCATTCCTCACAAACAGCCTATTCTAGATCCATCAAATTCATACCCGTTGTAACCCTAATGTAGAATTATATATTCTGCAATTTTAGCTTTTGTAACTTCAGTTATTTTTGAGTTATTTTGTACGCAGACAGACGGACGAAAGAACCGAATGCATAAGCGATTTAATAATATTTTTTAAATCCATAAAAAGACTTCTAAGAAAAGTTGTAGAATTATTTATTTGAACATGAATATATATAACTCGTAAATAAAGCCTCTGTATTGCATGTACCATGCACTTATGAAGCGTGCATCTTTCCTATCGTGTCGATTGTAATCACGTCGTCGCGTCGCGCTTAAAATAACGAAACGTTCTTCACCTCCCTTTGTATTTTTCCGCACCGCGTTATTTAAAATGAAAAACTGGAAACGTACCGTTCTAAAAAATTCAAGGTGGCCTTTCATGTTTGCATTCCCTTATCTCCTCCGCGACGTCTTTTAATCCACGTAATGGAAAGATAGCGCGCGCATACATACCGTACGCCCCGTTCGGAAGCTCCTTTCCCTTCCAGAATCCCGCCTCACCGCCTGTTTACGCAGATGCAAAAAAACACGAAATAGTGCAGAAAAATATGCTTTTGAATTGGAGGTAATGAGGGTTTTTTTCGTTAACCGACTGGCACATTTGCGTCTTAGGAAACGGCCAGGGGAAAACGTTTTCCGCGGATTAGTCTGTCTTACATGTGTGTCATGATAAATAATTACGAAATATCCATTTACTCAAGTTCAAGGGACGAAAGGATGACGTTATGGACAAACCAAGTTGCGATGGTTCATGGGGAGTTAGGATTACGCCCTAGTCGGGGACCTTATTAAAGACCGTCATCATTCCGACGCAACATCAGATGTTAGGATGATCCTTGTCGCACGAGAGGTATATAATCTATATGTAGCTCCTTCATAAGAGAAGATATCGAAACCTTTTTATGACAACATTCCATAAGTTAAATTAATGCGTATGCAAATTTCGAGCGAAAATGTTTCGCGAAAAAAGTGAATTCGAAAGGGATTGGAGAAATCGCTTTCCTCAGAAGTCAGAAAAGAAAACGAGAGTTTTGTCGATTTTTTAAACACACTATGAGAGAAACCTTTATCGATTCAATAGGTATATTATTATTATTATAAAAACATCTTATTCATGCTTATGACCACCTTGATTAAAAAGATGAATTTTATTAATTTTTACCAAAGAAATTCAGAGAGAAAATGCACGAAGTAGTAAATTTTACAAACTATAATGGTTCAGTTAGTGTTTTAAATAATTTAACACCCAACAAATTCTATATCCGATATATTGTGGCCAGAAGCGAAGACTTTAGCGGCGAGGTTTTATATTGGCACTTTCTTATGTTGGAGGCTTTATGAACGTAGTGCTACAAACTGAAAAGAGGCGAAAGAAAATGGAATATATATATACGAGTATATACATATATCCTCCTTTTATAATGTAAACTAATCACATTATATCATTCTGTTCTAATAATTTATGAACCATCGCGAATAACTGAAGAAAGAGAGGTTCATTTTCGATTAATCTTTCGACGATACTCGGCGTGTGCTCCTTTGGTTTTTAAATCAATCATCCTTGATAATTAAAGGTTTGGGCTTGATTCCAAAGAAGTTTATTTTCTGAATTTGAATAACATGGAAATTTGAGCAGCGTATTTCTTAGATTTTAAAATTATTGATACTCGTCGTAAAAATTCGAGACACTTTCCAGGGAAGATCCTCAATTTTAAACTATACATAACGTTGCAACTACATACAGTGAACATATACATTTTGCGACCCCATATGGGATGGAAAAATGAAACTGAGATACATAAATAATAATATACATAAAATTAAAAACAAGACTAAAGAGAATTAAAATTATAATAACATTTTGGTTGGATTTTTTTAAATTTCGCCTTTCGCATTGATGACGTATGTATATGCGAAACGATCTATAGTGGGGAGTTACTGTACATTAAATTTGATGTTTCGACATTTTTGACGGGCATAATTAAAAGTTACTCATGCCAAAATACGTAGATTTTGTTTACATTTGTCTCCGTTACAAATTTTCTAGATTAGAATTTTAGGTACAGTTCAAACTCTCCTATTTAGGTCAAAATTGAATCTAGGCAATGAATCTTATCTGGTCCCTCAGATACCACATCTTACCAAAATTTGTCCATCGCGGCATCGTTGTACGAAGATGGAAGAGCGTGTTGAAACCAATAGGTTTGCAGTCTTGAGTTTAATCACAACAAAGATTCATTAAAATAGCTATTTGATTCGATAAAACGTGGCATGTTATTAGGAAAATTTTTAGTTATTAAAACTTAACAACTACTTCATCTGTATAAACAAAATATGTTACATGTTATTTAAATATCTCTTCTCAAACGAATAATTTGCACCTGTCATAAAATTTGCATTTGAATGTCTTATACTGATGTCGATATTATTTATAACCCATTTTATATTGAATTGGTCGTGTGTTTACTAGAAGATGACGAATTTTCGGATTCCGTTCAGATTTAAGAGCACGATAGCCAGAAAGAACAACCAAATGTACTTAGGTTACACAAGGGATACCATACTGATACCGCGACATTTTTCCAGGAAAATAGTTTAAAACTTCTTCTTTGAGCGTCACATGTTTCCAACTATGCCACCAATATGTCCCACCAGGATTTCCTCCTGGTTTGAATTTTATGGAAATTGGTGAAGTTATCTGAAAAGACTATTTCCCGTAGCCACAAAAAGTTCAGTGAAACAGATGCGAATTTCAGTGGTCGTTCTCAGTCGTAACCCATTCGTCGATGATTTTTAAGAAGAATAAACATTTTTCGTTTCATCTTTTTAACCCCATTTGAGATTCTCCTCAAAATAATCCAGGAAATTTTAAGAACAATCTCGATTATGTCCTTATTCCTTTATCATATTTTGTCTTCTATGACATTTATGACATAATACATAAATTTTAATATAAATATGCAAATTCGATTGTCCACTCATGCTGCGGCCTTACGCGACAAAATTCGTTCTTTTTTTTTACATTTTTCGCGAAAATCTTTCGAATTATGTCCCTTGTTTTTCGAGTCACGTTCGCTACACTTGACGATCCGGCGTTAGGAATGGTATGGAACATAGCCGCACTCTGTCCAACTAACCGTAAGGGCGTAGCGAATTCGCAAGCGGCCAAAACCCTTTCTAAAAGTGCTCGATGTCCAGACCGCGCCCTATTTCAGAGGCAAGTTCCATTTTGACGTTGGCCAACAGGGAATCCTTTGCAACCACAAAACACACAGGGCTCTCTCTCTCTCTCTCTCTCTCTCTCTCTCCGTCCGACACGCCGCAAACTCTGGGCACTAGTTTTACACAAGACGACGACGCCGCGAAAACAGTTTCGAAATGGCGAAGTTCCCCGTCCGGAGCTGTTGTTAGTTTCTATGTGTGTGTGTGTGTGTTCCTCGCCCTCTCTCACCACCACTGTACACGCTGTACACACACGTACATTTCTTTGGAAGAGTTGCAGGGAGATAGGGATCATCAAAAACCCTTTAAAACAGGTGTTCTTGCTCGGCGCATAAGAAAATGTTATTCTCTCTCCGTCTGCGATAAAACAGAGAACTTTTATGTTAACTAATTTCAATTTATTATTTAATTCAAGGGAACTTTTGTGATGTAAAATATAATTGCGAGTTTATTCCTCGGCGGATATACGCTTTCTGTGAATTGTTGAAACTACAATGTGTTCCATAAGCTTCTTGGCGCCCTGTTGTTCAGATAGGGTAGCAAAAATAAAACACGTGGTGTGTTTGTTAAATTCATATATATTGTAATATTTATTGTTAAGTTTGTGGAACAGAAATTAAAGCAACCTGCAAGTTAAGGATAGACATTGCTTTTCTAATCATTCGGTTTTATTGTGTCGTTTCCATTATTTCGTTCGCTTGAATCGTAACTTCTCGAAGATGCGTTGATACCTCATGAAAATGGAAGATTAAAAATCGCATTTTTATAAGGACTCGCGATAAAATATTGGATTCAAGGATTAATCAAATTTTATTTGTTTGTATAATGAAAATGTATCCTCCCAGGTTTTATTTTTGCGAGGATCAAAAATAAATAAATTACCTTTTTCGGAATAAGGAAGTGTTATCGATGTGTGCCATCCTTGAAGAAACGAGGCAAACGAAACCGAGAGATACAGCGATTATGTACCTTGAATTCGGAGGTAAAATCCACGCATCAATGACATCAACACTTCCTGAAAAAAAAAACAAACTAAAGCGAAAGGTCTTCACCCCATTGATTCACGTTGCCTGTTTCATATATTAATACTATGGACCTTACCTGCTGCCCGTTTTCATTGATACATGATCACACAAAAGCGAATATCTGTTTGTTAAACGGAAATCTATTAATTACCATTCTCTATGTTTACATACGAGATATAATTATGAAAGCCAGAGAGAAATTTTCATTTCGCCTTTTCAGTAAATACTGAGGTGTCAGATATGACGTGATGCATCACGAACTGTTTTCAGAAAGAGCAACTCTTGTCTACTTTTCTCCTTTATCCTTTGATTTTTTCTTTTCCCTGTTTCACATTTCAAGGAAAGTAATGCAGGTATACCTATTGTTGTAAAAGAACAGGCGCTTTATGTGTTGGATTCCTGGCAAATCATTAACATGCCGGCAAATAATTAAATATTTGATACAATTTATATAGAAAGTTAAAGAAACCCATTTTTAATTAACGTTAGGCGATTTCTGTAGAAGTTAAATAAGTGAAATATTCGAACTTGGTGAATCGTCCATCGCTTTTCCCCCACAATTTCTCGAATCTTTCAGTTTTCACCGATAAACCGCGTAAATAGGAGATACCTACTGTTTGCATAAAATTCACTGAAGAAGAGATGAATTAAAAATATATGGTAGCTAACCTCGAGGGCATTGATGTCATAACTGTGTCAGCGAGGAAATATAGGTCCCAGCGTTGCGATAATGTTAGAGTAGTCGAACAAAGTTTCTATGAAATGAAGGATCGTTAAGGAGAGATAATCAACAGAGGACGTAACAACGACTCCTTCCATTTACTGGGATAGGACACGCAACTGTTAAGGCACGCCCCTCTCACTACCATCTCCACGTAGCCGGAGGTCATCAATGAGAGATAAGGCGAGACAAGTTAGCAATACATAATCCGGAAGGTTGAGTGCGCATTCCGAGGGACGTTTAATTGAAAAAAAATATCATCACGTCGCTCGAAAGAGACAAGTGGGTCAGTGTGACGCGCAGTGGATGAGATATGAGAGATAGCGACAACGGTCTTAAAAAGAATTAACGCGTGTTTCGATCGGAACAGCGATTTCGCGCTCGCCATGACACCGTGTCTTCCCCGCAATTGTTTGAGTTCTTCAAACGGGAACGAGGTGTTGTAGTGATGAATGGAGCAGAGGGACTCTTTTCCTTTTACGAGTTATCGTTAAATCGCTCGATGGGTCTTTTAAAAATTACAACCGGGATGCGGCCATATTTTTCATCGCAGGGTGACAAGAGAGGATACAGGTATATAGGTGTTCCATTCAGGGCTATAGTTCAGTTCTCGTTGCTTTTGATGCGCAGTAGAGGATTAAGTTTACGATTATGGAAAATGTGTGTTCGCTTCGCATTTACGGATTCGTTCCGTCTCTCGTAGTAAGACTTTTAACCTTCGCACATCAATATGCAGCACATTTTAATGTGATCACGATGGATTCTTATTGACTGCTAACATTAATCTGCTTATTATAATAAACGGCAAACTTGCACCAGTATTACTTTTTCTACGTTTGCACTTTTAGTATATCTTATTCTTGTTCTATTAATAGTTTCATTCACACCGGCACTAAAAAAATTGCACGCTATTTATTAAAACATCAACTTGGCTCAAATCACCCTTGACTACCCTTTGTAAAAGCACCATATTCGCTTTTTATTTTGTATTTGCGTTTTCTGTGACATTTTGACTCCGAAAAATTAGGGTATATCTGTGTAGAACGACGTTTGTCACAAAATTGTAACTGTGAACTGAATATTCGAGTTTGCCTCAAATCTGCATCTAATCATAAATGTTACCCCGCAATTCTCGAAAATGGTGGGTGGCAGGGGGTTCAATATACCAAAGCCTACCTAGCAGTCATCAATCGCAGACTTGACACTCCTGTCATGATCTCGTATTGTACTCGGAAAAAAACGAACCTCGATAACTTCCCCTCCTATAATCGATCTCACGTATTTTATCGACACGACCTTTTCTGCATATGTACGTTCTTGTTTCAATTATTCCTAAAACCTCCTTTGCTATACCTAAACAGGCTGTTTCAGACTTACGATGTTTCGACTAACGATAAACCCGGACTTAAAACATTAATACATTGATACTTCGAAATCGGCATCCTATATCGTAACCCGGACATATGACATTCTACATCCGATGCGCTCCAAGTCTACTTTCCTGTGCGTATTTTCGGCTACTGTTCAATTGGAGAATATGGCTCGTCTGAATTTTAGGTATTAATTCATTGATTGTTTTAAGTCTTAAGGAGTTGGTAGAGAAAATTGAAGAAAGAAGGAAGCTGAAAAATACAACGTCTATTCAAGGACAACAGCAGTACAGATCTCTTAGAAATAAAATAAATAGAGAGGCTAGAGAAGCCAATGAAAAATACTTAGAAGAAAAATGTAAAGAGGTTGATGACCTCGTCAGAGGTGGTAAACTAGAAGTAGCATATAAAACGGTAAAAATGTTTTTCGGAAGTCACAGAATTAAGAGTAATGGTATTAAGAAGGTAGATGGAACAACTGTATATGAACAAAAAGAAATTGTGGTCAGATAGAAACACTATTTAGAAAAATTATATGAGGGAAATATTGTCCCAAACGAAATGCTAGAGAGCGAGGAAGACGTGGATCCGGAGGAAAAAGAAGAAATCATACTGAGGGAGGAGTTCAACCAAACAGTAAGAAATCTGAAGAAAGGGAAATCACCGGGGATTGACGAAGTCCCAGCTGAGCTCCTTAAGGCAGCTGGAGACGAATTTAAGGACACACTATACAAGCTAGTGTGTGAGATATATGAAACTGGTCAATTGCCCTCAGATTTTCAGAAATGTATTATAGTTCCCTTGCCAAAAAAGGCATCAGCAACCAATTGCGAACAATACTGTACCTTGAGTCTAGTCTCACATGCATAAAAAATATTGACAAATATCATACTAAAAAGAATGGAAAGCAAGGCAGAGATATTACTCACTGACGATCAGTTTGGATTTAGAAGGAATAGAGGGAGTAGAGAAGCAATATTGGCACTAAGATTGATATTAGAAAAGAGGCTCAGGAAAGATAAGGACATCTATATTGCTTTTGTAGATGTCGAAAAAGCCTTCGACAATGTAGATTGGAGAAAGTTGTTCCGTATACTGAGGGAGGCGGGAGTAAAATTTAAAGACAGGAGATTGATATGGAGTTTATATAAAGATGAAGTGGGAGTGATAAGATCTGGAGAACACCAAGAGGAAGCTAGGATAAAAAAGGGAGTAAGACAGGGTTGTTCGCTTTCGCCCATCTTATTAAATGTTTACATTCAGAAGGGAATTGATGAGGTTAGGGAAAGGTTGGGAGAAGTAGGAGGAGTGAAGATTCAGGGAGAAAGAATAGATATGCTCCGCTTCGCGGATGATATTGCATTGCTGGCAGAGAGTGAAGAAGAACTGATGGCAACAATAGCGGAGATGCAAAACACCCTTGGGGTTGGTTACAATATGAAGATAAATAAAGGAAAAACTAAGGTACTGGTGGTAAGCAGACATGTTACACGGGCACAGGTCTTCTTGGAAGATGAGTCACTGGGAAACGTGGAGGAATTCGCCTACCTGGGAAGTAAAATAACAGTTGATGGAAGAAGTAAAAGGGAACTGATCAGCCGAATAAATCAATCAAAAATGGCATTTAACAAAAAGAAAAACTTTTTACCTCTAACAATATCAGCTTGGGACTAAGAAAGAATCTTCTGAAGACTTTTGTTTGGAGTGTCCTGCTATACAGCAGTGAAACTTGGACACTTGGGACTGCTGAAAAGAAATGGATATAGGCATTTGAAATGTGGTGCTACCAGCGTAAGATGAAAATTCCCTGGGTAGAAAGAGTCACAAATGAGGATGTGCTCAGAAAAGTAGAAGAAACACCATGCTTACGGAAAATGCTGCAAAAGCGAAGGGACACTTGTATTGGACACACTGTGAAGACGGTTCTTGAGGGAACCATTCAGGGAAAAAATTACAGAGGAAGACCCAGACTGGAAAATGTGAATCAGATATTGAAGGATACTGGCTGTCGCACTTACACCCAAATGAAGAGACTGGCAGAGGATCGTTGTGCATGGAGAGCTGCTGCAAACCATTCCTTGGATTGATAACCAAAGAAGAAGATACATTATATAACAATTATTGGTTCTTAAACTATTAATATATAGCCTAAATAAGGCTTGGTACATATTTTTTCTAAGGTCCTGGAAAGTATCTCAATTTATAACATGTAAGTCTATGGAACATTGATAGTCGACTTACAATGCGATTTTCAGGAACGCATTAGAGTCATAAGTCGGGAAAGGCCTGTTTTTCTCCAGAAGCTTTAACGTAGAGTTCAGTCTCCTGTCCTCCAGTGACACTCAGTTCAAATCCCTCAATAATCTGTTATTGGAGACAAATCTATATTCTTGAGTCACGTAACCTACTGGTGTGATGTGTGTGTGCATCATAAAATATGTGAAGTTTCTTTTATCAACCACTTACTTCCCACGCGACAGTCAGATAAAATTCTTATCACAATAGACGGCGGAGGCGATCGTATTCCGCGGAGGAAATTGCATATTTAAAACTAGATTTTGTTTATGAATTCAAATATTTCATTAATATTGGCGGCTGATAATAATAAATGTCATCCACTTATTAATGATTCAAATTACAATCGAAAGAAAAGCGCTAACTTTTATTTTTACGTATGAATTTTCGTCGTCCCGACACCGTATTTTGTGCATATTGTGTAGTTAATAATTGATGGTTAACTTTCGCTGAGATAAGAAAAACTTAATCAAGCAATTAAATATCAGAATTTTTGTAAATATAAAGCAGTGGTAGAGTATGAGGACTTTTTTTATATTTAATCATAGATTTTTTTAATATTCTAAATTTCCCGCACACTTATGTTACAATCGCATGCGATAGTAAAAGTATTTGTTGCCTTGGTTAAGAATAAATATTGCATCTACAACATTATGTCATAGTTTAAATATTCTTATGAATATTTCAATTTTCTCTTTCATTATTTCAAAAATTTTATATTAGGGTTCATAAAATAGCGATGATGTTAGATATAAATATTAAATGAAAGCTATGTGTGCGCAATTTTTAAGTTAAAATTCTGATATTGATAGTATAAATTGTGTTTTTTGCAAAGAAAGAAAATTATATATGAATATATAATTGCAGTAATATTATTTTTTCGTGGTATCATATTAGGATATTCACCAAGCAAAAATAATACACAGTAATTAACGTAAACACTTTCAATTTATGTTACATCGTTTGAAATATAAAAAATGTTTGAATTATTCATTTAGCTTTAGGACGAACGAAATGTAAATTAGCAAGGATGGAGGTGTCTAAAATGTGAAAGTACAACCTTCTTGCTAGTTTATTTCCGAAATAAATTTCAGACTGTTTATTCCATGAATTACGCATTTCCATAAATGAGAATAATCACTTCGAAAATGCTTCACTAAAATATGTGAAAGGCGGACGCCATAGCCTTCAAAGATTTCTTTGATGAATGAATAATGACTGAAGATGACACTTGAAGAGCTTATAACTGAAATCGTTTATGTAATCATGACCTTTGCCGGTTAATCATTCAATGAAAATATTATATAGAATTCATATAATAAATTTTCAATTAAATTCCAAATGAAAAATCAAACTAATTTAAAAATAATCCACCTTTTCCGAGTAAACCCCAATGAAAATAACAAGTACTAAGGTTAATGCGAAAGTCATCGAAACAGCGCTAGTGAAAACATTTACCTCGTCGTATGTACTTACTTTAGATTCATCGATCAAATTTAGCGCGGTGAAATTTATATACAACTTAAGTGACAATATCTTTAAAATTCTCTGTTTTCGTATCTTACACCGTGGCTTAAAATAGTGATTTACAAGTTGCGGTTCATGACACAGTTCTGAGTCGCAAGGCTCACAAGACAAATATAAGCAGTCGATTAGTTAAAATATATAAAAAATGCCTTGAAAATCCTCGTATCGAAATGCTTTTATGTTTAATATTTACAATGTATGCAAAGAAAATGAAAAGATCCAGCAGCAAAAATAAATATAGCGAATAACAAATGGGTTAAAATCAGAATAATGAAATGTAAATTTTCATTCGTGTCAAGCTGTCGAAACCGATGAGAAAGTCATTCAAAAGTAAATGAAATGTGGGATTTCAAGTTTCGCATGGATATCGTCTTATTATATCTAAATGTTGATACCGATCGACTTCTTCAACATTCTCATATTCTCTCGGCTTATTAAATTACGGGAATAGCAGCGTCGCTTTCGTCTCTTTCAGCCAGTAAAAGTTGCCGACCGTCTCTTCAGCGAGATCAAGAGTAGATTCATTTGTCCGCCAATCCATCCATTTTGCCATTTCGAAGCTTTAATCTCTCTTTTCCGCTTCTGGCGAAAGCACATGGGGACGACCGAAATAGAACATCTCCTAATGACCCTTAATGAGTACGGTCTGTGCCACGACCTAATCGACATTAAGAAAGGATCAGCTCCCGTCCTTTGACCCCATCCAACCCATTTCCCTCCCTCTCCTTTTCCCTCCCCTGCAGAGATGCCCTACGATAAGTACGAGTATGAAACGAGGAAAAAAAAGGTCGTCGAAATCCCTTCCATCCGTTCCGGTTTTGTCTTCAGCCTAGGAAACCCGCCAGGAAGAGACAGGATATCCCACGCGAAGATGGAACGTCCGCATCAGTTTTACATCGTCCGACCTCGGCGGGAATGAGCATAAGGATGGGAGGAGGATCGGGCCGCAATTCTGGGGTTTTTGGGTCCCAATTAAGGTCAGATCGAGAGAGTAGAAGTGCTGGAGGAAGAGAGAGAAAGGGGGGGGGGAACCCCTAGGGTAAAAAGGGGACGGTCAGAGGGAACGGTCAATGGAAGAGAAAGAGAGAGAGAGAGAGAGATAGAGATCGGAGGATGACAAACTTCCAGCTGTAAGGGAGAGGTTTACGCCACGTTTTGTAAGAGGGTTGGGTTGGAGGGAGGAAAGGTGGAGAGGGTTTTGGTGAAGAAAGGAGGAAAGAGACCGGGATCATTTGTGTGCAAGAAGGAATAGGAGAGGAGAGGGACTGCCAGGAGGGAAAACGCGGGGTTAAAGGGCGCCAGGTGGTTTCAGCGCTGCGGCGAGCTCCAAAGCATCCTCCGGGGATACTCGACACCTGGGGCCGGTCGAACTATCTCCTTCTCTCACTCCCCCGTCCCCCTCCCTCCCTCCCTTTCTCTTCCCAACTCTTCCCATCTCCTCGCAACTCCATCCTCCGGGCACTCCGGAAAGGAAAGGGAGTGTAATTCTGGAAACGTTGGATCGAGAGGATGGAAGGACTTTGTCCGGACGTCATTGGAAGGCGTCCAAAAAGTTTCCTGAACAAGAAGACGAAGAAGGCAGGTGGACTTTTGATACTTCTCCCGCGAAATATTTTTTCTTTTATATTTTTTATCTTTTGCTCCCCTCCCCTCTCTCTCTATTTTTATTGTCATTTGTAATTCATAACGTAGGGTTAAATGTAAGAAGGGACTATGTAGTCTCAATTTCGCCCTAAATAAAGTCGTTTGTCTGTCTGTCTCTGTTTGGAGATTCGCAAGTTAGCGCGCACGCTATGGAATATGAGCTTCGTCGAGGTGGGATCGGCACGTACGCATAAAAGGAAAGAAATGACAAGCGGTGTGGTTACGGGGGATTTTTTCTTTGTTCTCAACTTGATTGGAAGATGGGAGAAAGAAGTTGATCTGCTGATGCTAATTTGGGGGGACTCTTTGAGTTAGGTTCGTCGCTTCTTCTGGGACTTAGGAAACCTAAGAAAGAGGAAAGGTTCGTTTGAGTCCACAGAACCCTGACGCAATTGGGCCGTCTCTTAGGTGACCGCTTGAAGAGGGGGAGGGGAGACGTAGATGGGGATATGGGGAGTATAAGAGCCTTGTTTCGGAGTTTTAGAAACATAATTGAGCGAAGACTAAAACTTTTATAAGAGATCTCGAGTTGGAATATCCGAATGTCTTTCGGGAAAATTACTTTTATTCCCGCAATTTGTTTAATTAAAATTCAAAGCGAATTTATGTCCGACCTTTCCCTGTTTATTTTGCGAGATTTTGAAAAGGAAAAGGTATTTTTTTATTTGAAATCTCGTGCGAATATAAATAAAGCCACTTTCACGCCCCCCAATCGACTAGTTTTTCCTCGTGTTTTGAAGAAAAAAATGACGTGTTGAAATTTTGCGTTATAAAAATTTTAAGGCAATGCATTATCCATAAATTTCCGTTTCGAAGTAGTTCGGTTCGGGGGAAAAAAAGTCCGCCAACTGTCGAATATTTACACTAAAAATGAAATTCCGGCGCGACCCTGAGCTTTTTGATGATCGAGAAGCAATCCCAAATTTCCTTTCGTTCGCATCGACGGGAAACTTTCTGCCGAGCGGAACGCTTTCAATTCGGTAAACATTTACCTATCCGGAGCGGAAATTTTCGATAAAAAATTAGAATTTTTTTGAATTACGCAGCATCGATTCGTAGAGTCGAAGATATCTTAATATTAGGGACGACGTTTCCAGACCTGACCGGAGCCGCTTCAATAATATAACGTTTGAGTAAACATTGATGAATAATCGATGGAAAAGATTTCGCTAAGATATTCTCCTATGGAAAATAAAGAGAAATGTGAAATGGCACATGTGTGTATATGTGTATGTGTACACATATATATATATATATATACTACAGAAGAGGAAAGGTAAGTAAGGATATTTAGGGCAACTAGGTGTTGAAGGAAACCCAGTGAACACTTACCGGAAGTAGAGCCGCTGGGGTGTTGGAGAGACACATTTGTGTGTCTCTTTTGTGCTGACGAAAGGATCATCCCGAAAGCTCTAACCTCTACAAATGTAAGTGTTCACTGGGTTTCCTTCAACACCTAGTTGCCCTATATATATATGTGTGTGTGTGTACACAGGGACGTGCCCAGACATTTTGCCGCCTGAGGCGAGATATAATATGGCGCCCCCTGGCCTCGCTGGCCTCATGAATTTATTTTGATAGGTTTACATTTTTGTCAAATTTTGGCGCCCCCCTTCGAGAGGCGCCTGATATATATATATATAGTCATAACTTTTAAGGGAGAGTTTTTTTAATACTGGAAGAAAAGCAAAACCAATCTATATATATACATGCACGCTATATTATTCCTTGCGATAAGTACAAAGTTCTCTCGAAAAAATACTAAGAAATAAATATAATACACGTAAAATATTCGTGGAATAGAGGTATTGTTATTATATCGGCGAATGCAAGAGATGCAAAGTTAGCACTGAATTAGAAAGTTGCATTTTCAAATAGGTTAAATTTTAGATTATCAACTAGACACGGTTGAACGTGCGCGAAAAAGAATTTTTTTTCGCAGAAATCGTTTAAATACTCAAGGGAGCTAATTTCGGAATAAGTATTTAAGTGTCAAAAATTTAAAAATTAAGAACTATTCTAAGAGATCACCAAAAGGTTACATTACGGCTACTGGAGATACTTAAGGCAAACAGTTAATTTGTCAATATTTATTATTTAAGTGTTTAATCTGGATTTGTTTTCAGCCATAAGACGAGCTCAATATTTCTCTTGTAAATTCGTAGAGCTAATCAAAAAAGTGGCATATAATCCGAAAGTAATGGATTTTATATTCTTTGCGGCCTTATACTTAATTACCATTATAGCCTCGTATATTATAGATTTTTATTAGACATAATTTTTGTAAATGAAGGAAAAGGTGAACTGTGAATTGAAAGCGATATAGAATAAAATTTGCGATCTGAAAAATTTTTTGGGTTGAGACGCATAGATTGTACGAATAAGTCACTGGTTATAAAATATTTTTGACAGTTAATGAACGTTAAAAATATTTTCTAAAGAAACTTATAACTTTGAAACTACAGTGGATAAGTAAAAATAGTATATATTGCCAAAATTTTATTCTATGAAAGAATTAAACCAGAAATCATGCTGTTTTTAGATGCAAAACTTATACTTCTTTTTAAATAACACTATGATAGGTGTGCTTGGGTATGGTGATGATTTTTTTTATTTTTGGTAAAATTTGTGCAATTCTTTCCCACAGGCTCATTCTCCTCTCACACTATACACTAGTCTCCCATCCTGACGAAATCCTCCTCAGCTTCTTGAACGTTTTTCTTTTCTACTAATACTTGGAAAATAGGAATAGTAGATAAAGTTGATTGCATATACCTACACAACCTATTCATTACTTTATGACTTTATTATTCACTGCCATTTTTGTTGAAAAATTGTGCGTGTTTTTCTTTCCTCTCATATTATAAAGTCCTCCGACATGACGAAATTCTCTTCGGTTATTAAGCCGCTTTTCTCCCACTACCACTATGCAGTAAATTCTAATATGAACCTAGTTTAAAAGGTAAATTTACGTATAAAAGAAGTTAAAATTTTCCTGAATGTTTCTATAAGTTCGCGCGATTTCTCAAACGTTTTTCAAAATCACGCTTTTTGGGTTTTCTTACTGAATACAGTTTGGATTCTAACAAAATTGCAAGAGAATATAAATTATAAAAATTTAGAGACGAGACGCAGGAAAGAGATGTGGGTCGAGGACTTAAAGAATAAGGGATAGGTAAAACGAGAGTTGCAGGAGTATTAGCAGAAAAAGAGTTAATACTAAGAGAGAGAGAGAGAGAGAGAGAGAAAATAAGAGAGGAGGGGGAAAGAGAGAAAGTGAAAGAAAGAGAAGGAAATAGAGATGGCCAAGGGACGCGCAGATTGAAGGATAGAGAGAGTATTTTGAGCCGGCGGATGAGGGAACCAAAGGGACAGATAGCGATTCGGAAGCTGTGAATGGGTTCGCGCAGCCCTGCTTAGAGAGAGAGGGAGACGATGAGAGAGAGAGAGAGACCAAACCGTGACGCGATAACGCGGGCATATTTATCGCAGCGCAGCTGAAATCGGGTTTCAGATAGGTGTCGTCTTCTACATTATAGAGGGAGAATCTACTTAACCTATGTTCCTCTCTCTCTCTCCCTCTCTCTCTCTCTGCCTCATCTTCGTCCGGTGGATGTCTTCGTGTCCCGCGCAAACCGCCATTCGCATTCTCAATCGAACATCGTTGCTTGCCAACGGTGAGGAAATAAAAATATTCCTAGCGATGTGGACGTCCCTTGCCATGAGGACGAATTTCCAAGGGAAATAACTGAATGTGTCTATGATTTAAACTTCCCTAAACGAGACGGTTTATTCGTTGAAATGTAATAATTGAAATACTCTTCACGGTCAAGGCAATGTATCTCTTTATGAAAAGTAAAGGACGTCCCCATCGAACAATTAAATTATCTGAAATTCACGCAAACATCATTTATATTAAATGGAATTAGGGAAATATGGAATTCACTTTATAAAATATTGGCAGTTCTGGTTGAAATTAAAAATAAACCTTTTATATTGTCACGGCATATTATTCTCAATTATGAAGCAAGGCGAAATCAAACAAAAAAAAACAATTGATTAATTTCTCAGCCTTCTATTTTTAAGTTTCACACGTTTACAGATTGCAAATAAAGCTTTAAATGAGAATCTTCATTCTAAATGTCTTCAATGTGACATTTTTTAAATAACAACTTTAAGATATCTTATTTGTTCTAATGCAGTGGTGGCCAAACTTTTCTCATATAGTGCCAATCTCAAATAGGAAAAATATCGATATGCCACAAGTAAACGTGAAGCAAAAAAGTTATTACTCCAGGAAAAGACGATAGCGATAAAAATACAACTTAAAAAATTGGATATCTCACAAATAACATATTTAATTGTAATGTGACCTCTGTTTCATATTACAAAAGGATTTGATATTACTGTCAATTTATTGATTGGTTCTTCAGTTTATTTTTCATTTTCATGAACTCTTCAGTTTGTGGTTGCCAATCAGTAGTTTCTAATCTTAGAATATCTATACATCTACATGATACCCTGCAAATCATCAGACTGGTGGGTGGCAGGGGGTAAGTCGAGTAAGCTGCTTGATTTTTATGAGGTTTGTTGCTGAAAAAGTGTGTTCACTTAAATAAGTTTCACAAACTTTGTGCCGTGCCCCATGAAAAGTTTTTACGTGCCACTATTGGCACGCGTGCTGCAGTTTGGCCACCACTGCTCTAATGCATTGATTTCAGTTAACATAAATTCGGTGAATAATTTTTAATTTATTACTTCATTTGAGGCTTCTCCAATTTTTTCGTGGTTTCTAATATCTCTGACTTGACACTTTCATCGTGGTATTTAAACAATTGAGATTTCCTTCGATTTTCTTAGAAGAATTCGGGACATAGGTTTTAGATTCAATGACCATGATAGATATACACTACTATATCTCCCGTAATACTTTCCAAAATACAGTTCTGATTAGCAGTTTCCAATGGAGTGTAAAAACATGAATGTATCACTTTTTTATTCCCTTATCATGCTATTGCCGCCATCGTATTTTATATATACAAATACATGTTGTTTGGAGTTGTTTAGCTAGTATTGGTAATGTTACGTATAAATCATCCCAAATTGACAAATTAAATGTAGAACCCTAATTTATACGTGATACTGATCACAAGGATGGCCATAAATTTCGGGATGGTAAGGTATACAAGAGCTCACCTCGCTCTTCCCGAGTATATGTAAGCAGACTCCATCAAAGCATCATCCGCTATGTCCTTCCGAATAAATTGGAAGTTCATTTTAGTCGGTCAAACGAGATACCCGACGTTCCAATTTCAAATGTATTGACACCGTAAAAGCGCTTCGGATGTATCTAACCTATAATTCAAAGTATCAGTCGGCTTTAACAGATAGGAAGTTGAAAGGACGCGAATTTAAAACGCAAACAGGACGTATATAGTCGGTTACATAAGTGTTGATAGTCCAACAGATACGATTGATTTCAGAGGAGAGAGAGAGAGAGGGAGATAAAATGAGAGAGTTTTGTGCGTGTGTGTTGATGTCTCTGTATACGTGTGTATGTGTGCGCGAAACGTTTAGAACGTTTAAACCAGAGTGCAAACAGCTAAAACGGAGTGGACGGGATATAGGGCGCCATACGATCCTCTGGCTCGTCAGAGACATCTACCGCCACGGCGCCGGAACACAACAAAAACCAGACGGCAACATCCGGTGCCCACTCACTCACACACGCGCGCAAACACGCGCGTAAACAACGGGGTGAGATCGAATCTCATTTGCCAAAGGGTGTAACGACGGCATTAGGCCCTACCCTCGTTCTCCCCTTCACCTACCCCTCCCCTAACCTCCTCCGCCGCTTCTCTAACCCTGGCTGTTTTTTTTTTAATCCTATCCCCTGACCTCATCACACGGTTTCAGCGATGCATTAAATTAGGGACAAACAGGCATAGGGGTCACCCCTTTCGCTAAAACTTGACCACTCGGCAACCTCGCAAGAACTGATACGGTTGTGGGGTTCGGTGCGAGCGAATTGAATCATTTGCACCCGCATCCCGAAAGGGTATTGTATCACTTCCCTTTTCCGAACCCTTCTGCCGACCTATTTCCATACTGTGAGCTACATATATTACTACGAGCTAACGTTTCGGTTTTTTGCTTAAGATTCCCTGAAATATTTGTGGATGGGGTGAAAGGGATCTCGCGTTTGGCGCAAGTCCTGGGTTAGAATTATGATGTCATAACATAGATAACATGAGTTTTTCTATATCATATTTTGAAGGGGTTTGATTAATTTCGATAATGTATTTCTATCTGAGGGTGAATAACGACTACGATCTGAAAATTTTACCCGGTTGAATTATTCAATATCATTTTTTGGCATAGAGTGTCCAGATGATGGTCAATTTCCTTCAACTGCCTCATTTTCTTTACTATCTATTTGATTTTCTTCACCGGTCACGTACTGACCCTACCACCATGCCTAGAGCCTAATTGCATTGTAAATAAAAATAAATAAATGCTTTTAAATTATATGACACGCAGAATGTTACAAATGTGTTTACTATGGATTTTTTGGGGAGTAAAATTCAGCTAATCCTAACTTGTCGCCTCTGTTACATATACTGCCATGATGACTGATTAACCTGATAAAAGGAGCGGTCCGAGATATTTTGACGCCCAGAGGGAGAAACCGAATTTTGTTTTAGGTATTTTAAATTTATTTATTCATTGCTCCGTAAAGTGATGCTAATGAAAGAATAAAAAGCAGTGCTGGCAAAGGAAAAAAATCGATTCGTTGCGTTTTTCGTTACGGCCAAAAAAGTAATTTCGTTTTTCGTTACGATAAAATCTACATTTCGTTTTTCCTTACGTTTAACATTATAATGAAATAGTTATACTTTTTATTTGATATTTATACCTCGTAAGTTTAAGTTTTTCATTTAGAATTATAGTTTTAAAAATTTTCTAAACATATGTTCCAGATAAGGAACATTTTTAAGTTTTATAAGGAGTCGGAACAGATTTCGTTATTTTTTTGATCATGCATATAAATTAGGATTTTTATATCCAACATTTAATAATTAAGTACAAAAATAATGTAATCATTATAATAAAATACTGCAATGCTCATGTCACATCGTCGAATTTTTTAAAGGTAACTCGGAAAGTACACCGGCTGTACCAATGCTAATTCTTGTAACAGACCTAAAATTCGACGAAAACAAAGAAAATTGTCGAAATTTCAAGTTTTCCTCTCTGGGGTTTATTTTTGATAGCTTTCTTCCTTCTCTTATACCCTATAAGAAATACATGTAAATCATCCATGAGTTTACAATATTGCATTTTATAATATTTTAGATATTAACAAAAGGATTGTTTTATTAAGTTAAGTTAAGAAAATAATGCTTTACCAATTACATTATAAATTGTTATGTAAAAAATCTGATGTGGCCAACACATGACTTTCTCCATATTTGGGGTATAGATATTAAATTCTTTTTATGAATAGCATTATAAGACAAAATTATTATTTCGTATCGTAAAAGTATACAGTCGTCCTTATTGCCGTAAATTATGTAATTTTGAATATGTTTACAGGATCCACCGCTACATGGTTGTGGCGCTGTATACTGCAAATTAAGAAAAAGCGAAATATCTCCGAAATGGATGGTTCTACGAAAATTTTTTTTCAAACAAAACCTGGAAGAAATATTATTCTCTACAACTTTGGTCCTCATGAAAATTACCAATGACGTTTTTAAGGAGATATTTGACGAAACCGAAAAAACCTATTATTTATAAATAATTCCTAAATAATAACTGCTATGAAAAATTGTTCCAAATGAAAGTTGTAGAAAATTACATTCTCTATAACCTTTGTACCGAATTTTATATAAAATAATGATGTTTTAACGGAGATATTTCGCCAAAACCGAATCGGGTTTCGAATAAACCTCAACTTTCGGTTAACCAGTATTGTCTAAAAACTAATCAGTTCCTTGTGCTCATACTAAAGTGTTATATATGAAGTTTGGTAACGATATGGCAAGTACTTTTAAAGTCCACACAATCACATACACACACATCATTCCAAAAAAAGTCTAAACGTGTTCTAGAGACCTCAAAACGTGTATTTCCGTTGAAATCTCGTAGTCGATTTTTTTCATGAAAATAATACTTTCTCTATAGTACGTATATGGAGAAAGTAAAAATAATGAAAACCTAAAGCCGATTTATTACTTATTATTTTAATTGGAGATGTAAATGTCTTCCATTGGAAAAATAGTAATTGCCGACTTCAAATACACCCCTGCAACAATATATAAACCAACGCGATTAGTCTATATCTTCAGTAAAGCAGATCTCCCAGGTTTAAAAAATTATGTTACAAACCAAATAGCGACATTTATCAATTTTGCGAATAGTAACAGCGTAGATGACTCTTGGACGGAAATTTTGCGAATCATTCGAGAAGGGCTAAAAACGTTTGTCCCAACTAAAGCAATTCGTGATCGCAAGGACCCGCGGTGGGTGAAACCGAAACTCCGTGCCTTGCTCAAGAAACAAAGACGGCATCACGCGCGCATAAAGCACCTTAAAGAAGTTGGTAGGGATCACGCGAACGAGTATTTAATATACAGAAATAGTCGTAAATCTGCAAGAGACGAAGCTTGTAAGGAACTTGACGCCTACCGATCCACGACACTCTCGGATTCACTCAAAAACGACTCGAAAGAATTTTGGTCGTACGTGCGAGAAATGCGAGGAGGTCAGTCCACAGTACCTCTTCTACGTACAGACAACGGTGAAAGTGTACACGATTCATTTACTAAGGCTAGTATGTTAAATCGGTTCTTCGAAAATTGCTTCACAATAGACAGCGGTGATTTCATTGATTTCCCTACTCGTATAGACTCAAATATGAGCGACATAGAAATATCCGAAAGCGGTATCGTTAAATTACTAAGTCAGGTCCACAAAAGAAAATCGCCAGGACCTGAAGCCATACCTGCATTCGTTATAAACTCGTGAGCAAACGAATTAGCTCCGTACCTTAAGATTCTATTCAGAAAATCTTTAGATGAGGGTGTAGTTCGTTTGATATGGAAAACAGCCCACGTTACACCAATACATAAAACGGGAAGTAAATTAAAAGTGGAGAACTACCACCCTATATCGTTGACGTCAATCTTCTGTAAGGTTTTTGAGCACATTATCGGTAGCTCAATAATGCGATTTCTCGAAAGCAAAGATGCGCTTAATAGAAACCAGCATGGTTTCCGGAGAGGCAGGCAGGCAGGCGAGACTCAGTTAGCTCTACTCACAGAAGATATTGATAAAGGAATAGGAGTTGATGCAGTATTTTTAGACTTTAGGAAAGCCTTCGACACCGTTTCTCACCTGAAAATAGTGCAAACATTAAGGGCTTATTCAATTAACGAGAAAATTGTAAATTGGATCGCCTCGTTTCTATCCGATAGAACCCAGAGAGTAGTTCTCGATGGGGTTGCATCAGACGTCGTCAAAGTGACTTCCGGCGTGCCTCAGGGAAGTGTAATCGGACCTCTGTTATTCTTGATATATATATAAATGATTTAGCGGATAATATAAAATGTAAAGTTAGACTCTTCGCGGATGACACACTTGTGTATGGAGAAATCAACACAATACACGATCAGGAGAATTTGCAAAAGGACCTTCAGGCTATTACGAAATGGTGTAAAGATTGGCAACTCGACCTGAATATAAAGAAATGCGCCGCAATGATCTTCACGCGCTCCATGAATTTCAACCGTTACCCATACGAAATATCTGAACTAAAGCTAAAATGCGTCAATAGCTACAAATACCTAGGAGTAACTCTCAGTAGCAATTTGTGTAGTAGAGAGCATATCAAAACCGTTATAGCATCGGCAAACAGAATTCAAGGGCTTTCCTCTAGAGTTCTGCGGGGATGTCCCTCGAATGTGAAGGAAATCGCATACTTTTCCCTAATACGACCCGTCGTGGAATACTGTTGCGCAGTCTGGGACCCTTTCGAGGAGGGCCTAACGAGAGAGCTCGAAATGGTTCAGCGTAGAGCGGCTAGATTTGTAAAAGGAGAATATCGGTATGATGCGAGTGTATAAGAGATATTGAGGGATCTGAAATGGCAGACGTTGAAAAGTAGAAGAATTGATTACAAAAGGAAACTATTTGAAAAATTCGAAAACTCCGAATTCGTTGAAGACGTACGCGGCATAGTCGTCCCCATCGGTGTTAGTGAACGTAATGTTAGATCAGAGTACAGGAGAAAATATGTCGAAACAATCGCTAGAACAGAGAAATACTACAGGTCCTTTTTCCCAGACGCGATAAGACAGTCCAACAGAGGAATTAGTTAGAGTTCACTTGGTGTTGTGACACCCCCTGCCAAACGCTTCTAGCGACTTGCAGGGTATCGATGTAAATGTAAATACACACACGCACACATAGACATCATTCCGAAAATAGTCTAAACGTGTATTTCCTTTGAAATCTCGAAGTCGATTTTTTTCATGAACACAATACTTTCCCATTACTACGTATGGAGAAAGTAAAAATACATGACCGGGCGCGCGGTAGCACTTTTGATACCAACACACTATAAAATATTATTAAGGACTTACAATTAGATCTGTACCAAGCGCGGGGATAAACACCACTGAATGACCAGTATGAAGTCTAGAAGAGATAGGTGCAAGAGTAAACAAGTGATAATTACGCATAATTTGTTTAATTCGTTTCAAATTTCAGTGGTAGCAGATTTGCACCAGCGCGCCAGCTCGAGGGTTAAAATAAAAATTTAATTTTTATTTACAATATTATCTTGTTTTTTGTTGAAATATCTTCTAATTCCCGCAAAGATCAGATAACGCGATCTCAGGAACGCAAAAAAGGTCATGAATTCGATGCTGAATGGGCACGCCAGGGGCTGCGATAATTGTTATATATTAGGCAGCACATCCCTGGTTCTCGTTAAAACGCTTTACTCTGTTAACTCTAGAACCTTCAAGAACTTAGTATTAAGTCACTCATTTCAACGGTTTTATCTAAAAAAAACTTGACAAGTATGTTTAAATAGCAACACACGTAAAGCATTGATTATCATTTTAGGCAACATTCATAAATATCCTCGGTAGTATAGTGGTCAGTATCCCCGCCTGTCACGCGGGAGACCGGGGTTCGATTCCCCGCCGGGGAGAATTTTTTTTCAGACATGTGCAGAAAGAAAATTTTCCATCCAATTTAAAATTGGCTTGGACACTGTATTTCAGGGATATGTAAAGTTGCCCAACTAGTACTTGAGGAAACATGTAATTCACGTATGGCATGAATTTTATTTCCTTCAAAAAGATAAAAAGCGGCAACGAGAATGCAAAGAGTTAACTAGACAGGAGGAACTGAGACACTAGAGTGAACTTCATTTCCTTGATTCTTGATTTCTATCTGATTTATTCGTTGTATTATTTTAACGATCTACGTCCTGTCCTAAACTTTCTCCATCTGATTTGGATTTTATATTTACTGCCAAAGCTTCACTAACCAGAATATTAAAGTTGTCCCTGTTTTTGATCCAGATAACACGTTGAACATGTTTTTTTAATCGTTTTTCGCAAAAAAAAGGTATAAAAACTAATGAGTCTTCCAGAAGACTGTTTTTTGTTTTGTCCTCAATTTGTAAAAACAAATAAAGACAAGTTATTGGAAATGACAGTCGCCGTTTTGAATTTCTAATTCAAACAGCCAATGCACGCTTCAATTTTTTGTGCTCTCATTTTTAATATGTGATGATTTTTCCAAATAAAATAATTCAACACTTCCATTTACATCTCTATGAAATTAAGGATATGTCTCTTTACTTCGCTTTATTAGTGCCACAACTTTTTATGATATCGTCCTCAGCACATGTCGTTTTAGACAAGAGGATTATTAAATAGAAAACTCCTCTGTCAAAATAGCTGTTAACATAAATTAGGCAAACTTACATGTTTTCAAAATGTTGCTCCTCGGAGGGAACCCTCAAACCGCTGAAACACGCACTATAAATACTGTCGAATGACACATGCGTCAAAACGTCGTTAGTTACATTAATTCGTTTTAACCTTTCACATCGCTCGAATTTGAATAACACCTCATTTTTTATTTCTCTTTCATTCAAATTTATAGATAATGAAGACACATTACGTAAAAAAAAGCGCTATACCCTGTCATTTGCGGATTTTCGATATGACGATGATGATGTGAAGATCGATACTGTTTCATAAAAAATTGTTACAATAGTTCAGAATTGATAAGACAGGGTATGAAAAGATTAATACCTACCTATTTATAGAATGATCGCGTTAATTAGCGTGGTTAATGTTTTCTCACTTTAAGAGTCATTCGTCCGCTTCCAAGAGAGAGCAAATCCCAGAGTGAGCAACCGATATAATACGCTAACAATAAGTGTGAAATGGAAAAAGCAAGTGATGTACTACATCTACATGTTACCCTGCAAATAACCAGATTGGTGGGTGGCAGAGGGTGCAGCACACCAAAGCCTACCTAATATCTTCTCCCGCGTGTATCACTCTCCTGTTATGGTCCTTGGGGAAAACGAACCTTGATATAGCTCTGTCCTACAGTCGATCTCTCGTATTTTATTTTTGTGATCGTGCCTACCCATGTAATTAGGTGCTTCAAATATTCCTGAGACCTACTCTAATAGAACTTCCGGCCTAAATTTCTCCAAAATCCTTAACCTAGTACTAAGTCAGCGATCCTCTAGCGGCATCCAATTCAACTCCAACAGTGATGTCACAATTAACTTTTGCTCATAGTATTATTGTTTTACGAATCTGACTGTTCTGCGTTTTTAATATCGTAGAGCAGGGCTAAACTCCTTTTTCCAAACTCCACGTATAAATTCATCCAATAGTTCTCATTGCCCGTCCATCTTACCCTCGAAAAAAATCATCCATATATTTACCTCCGACGATGAATGTCTCTTGTCCTTTCTTCCACAAGTCCGAAATTCGACATTGCTCATTCTTTACGATCGATTTTCGCCACACTCGAAAATTGTTGATGCGCACTTCCTCCTCCTTTTACCCTTCGAGGTATCCTTCATCTAAAGAGCTCCTTGCCATCAAAATTAAAACACAACCGCGAAAAAAAACGCTTTCGCACTAATTTACTTTTCGCATACTCCAACGTGCCCTTAGGCATTTCACTGCTTGCGATCGAAGGACAAGAAAAAAGGTATGTGGAAGAGCTCTCTAATAAACCTCTTGAAATTTTCCTTCCCACTACCTTCATCCTAATCTCCCTCGAATACACACCATCTTGTCTTACCGAACGCAAGCCCTTGTCTACCTGACCTCGCTGGATTCTCCCGAGGCCAAAACCTATAAACGTTTTCGGAAGGTCAAGTGCGGACAGAAATAAATGGATTAGTTTGAATTTCTCTTTCTGAGAGGAACATTTATACTAGGATTTTGAGTTTAATGTTGGAAGAAGGATTACCGAAATAGGAAACATTATTATTATCATTATTCTCATATATAAATTTATGTACTTGCTTATTCATTTATTTTAGTAGAGAAGGAAAATGTTTCAGGCCATAGACGGCTTGAAGAGTAAAGAAACCTTTGAATACATGAAGAACATTGGGAAAAAACAGGAGTATTTGAAATATCATGATTAACCCTTTAGCCGACTTTTCTTCAGTAATATTTGTTTGCTCTCACGCGTCATTATAGAGTGTTTTACATCAGTATAATTGATTTAATTAACAATATCATGACGATTAACAGAAAAGCATAAGGGCATATAAACCCAAGGCGCTTGCTTAAGGGTTAACCGAGAATAACCAAGGACCTAGTATAGAGAGACCGATGTTGATAATTTAACTGCGTGTAGTCATTTAATTATTTTAATGATGTAGCTTCTTCACCTCTTGCAGGTGAACGATGCCGCCATCCCGGAATACTAAGAGGTCGAAGATTATAAGAGTATGACTAATCGCGAAGAAAAAAGATTTAAGAAAAGAGAGAGAGAGAGGGACGGGAGAGAGCGAAATGAATGGAACACAAGAAATCCTTGAGGAATAAAATGTGAGAAATTGTATGTCCATCCGCGTGATGGGCGAATTTTTCGGAGTGGATGAATAATACATTCGTTCGGAGTTGAGGAAGCTTTATTGGAGGGTCGTGTATTGAGAGTTGAAATGTCAACAGTTCCGGATGCAAAACCGGATGACGGCCGAGAATACACTGCGCTGTTCAGAAAATCCTGTTTTTTTTCTCGAATAGCTGGCGTTCTTTAAAAAATTCTGCCCATCTATTATTGGCAAACGGCTGGATTGAACTTGCGGGAAACATGTGGCGATCGGTTGAGTAGAATACGGACATTAAGCAGGAAGTATAGAGGATAATTTATTTTTCATCGAATAAAACTTCTAGAACGCCAAACACTTTTAATGTTATGCAATTTGTGAATAACTAATTCTTAGAAATTATCGGCAATAATTCATAACTGAGAGTCTTGATTCCAAATTAGAGTAAAAATCAGATAGATATTTTTAAAACTCTTGTTGAATTATCGGCCGTTAATGAATGCATATCTCAATTTATACGCTATGAATTTTCTTAAATGGCTATGAAAAAAATACTTCAGCGACGGTTTTAATTTCAATAAATAGAGAAATTCTTATTCTACGATTGTAATTATGCACGATACATTTCAGCAGGAAAAACTGTTTAGTAGATTATTAGATATGGAAACTAATCAGTCACAAACAGAACACAAAGCACTAACGTAATTATTCATTCTTGCGGGAGTAACATTTCCCTTCTTGTTAAAGCCCACGCAATTAAAATTAAACAAAGAGACAAATAATCAAGAAAACTTTTTTTAGTAAATATTAATATCTAAAGGCATGCAAAAAATCGTGCAATATACGATACAACAGATTTTTATGCGTGAAATTTTACAAACTAATCTCGATCGCAACATACACTAGGTTACAAGGAAGATAATATCCTATCTATAGTCTAGGCATAGTTTTTTCAAAAACTTTTATCTAGTACAGCTTCCTATCTTCGAGCATATATTCTTAAAATATTTTCCAATCGAGCAAAATCTATTATCAAATGCCGTCAAATAAATCCTTTCCTCCAAAAGATTAAATATGCGCGGATAAAATCAAATACATAAATAAATACTATCCAACTGTGGCACAGTCTTGGAGAGAAAAGGCTTTTCATCGTTTATATACTAAGATACGCCTTCATAAACGTCATGGCTTCTTTTCCCGGATTTCCAGTTTGAAAATATGAAATACATGTAAATCGCTTCGTCTCGGGCTATTCTCGGCCTCTCTCAAAGGAAATTAATTATACCTCGTTCTCCATGTTATCGTCGGTAAAAGTTGCGAATACCGTTTCGTGGCCTTGGTTTCGTGTGAGATAGGGAATCTTCCTTCAAATGCTAATGTAGCGGATTTGAATAAGAAGGTGAATAAGAGATGTGTATTGTGAACCGGAATCGAACTTCTTCGAGAATCTTCCGCCGGAGTACCCTAATGATCTCTCTATCTCTCCTTTTCTCTCTCCATCTACATAACTGTATGTCTTTCAAAAGAACCGCAGAAATGTTAAATAGAAGATACCAAGGATGAATATTTTGGTTTTCGATTGCTTCTCGTACCTAACATAAATAACATAATAAATTGAAACCCAGGGAAATCGTAAAAAATAAGCTTTTAAGTATATGTTTGCTAAACTTTGGCGTGGATTCGATATTTTTCTTATGAAAGCAATAAGTTATGCATTTTTTATTCGCGAACACCTAAGTCGCGAGTTCGTAGATCGATTTTAACCTGTATCAAATGCAAAGAAAACAAGTTAGGAAAGTACTGCGAAAGCAGATATTATAAGGCGATTTTTTTACACTGTACAAATAAAAGCGTTGAGCTCGTTGCCATGGTAGTTAAGTATTTCCATTGTTGAAACCAAGAAAAACTCATTTTTTTCGATAAAAACAAAAAATACACGCTAAATCTACAAGGATTTGAATTTCTTCTTCAAAAATAAGAAACTACACTTTCTAAACTTTCCGAATTCGAATCCTGACGGGAAATAGTTTTAAAAAGCAAATATATAAACCTCATCACCGATTTACATGCTTTTCTTATGGGACAAAATTGGCGTTTAACAAATTCGGATTTCCACATGTATCTCTCATATGTAATAACTTTTCCTGAAATTTTGGTTTTTCTACGTCTGCACGGACGGACGGACAGACGGACAAAGTGAATACATAAGCGTATTTTTTTAAGAAAAATAGCTTAAAAAATGTGCCACTTTCTGGCAGGTACGGACGCGCAATGCACATCTCGTGCCTTTAAAAGGACGCCGACATAAAGTAGGTCGTTAATTAGATGAGGGTAATAAAGTTGGATTGGTATCGAGGGGAGATTTTATTTTTTCCTCACTTAAGGAGTAGCGACTGCAGAAATAATGATATCCTGAATTGCAAACGGAAATGCGTCCCGGAAGGAATTTCAAAATATATTTTTTCGGGAAAGGATGGCAAATGATTTTAAAATATTCCTGCGGAAATCCAATCATACATCGATTTTAAGAAACTGCATTATTTTGCAATTTCTTCCTTAACTAATAAAGCAACTTATTTATCACTATCTTTTAGCGTTCATTTTAACCATTTTAACTTTCATATTTTTATGTTCAGGCGGAAATCGATCGTTCAACAGAATAGCGATGGTTTTGTGAACTGAAAAATAATAATTAATAAATAATAAAAATTGTAATTTTAGAATTATATGCTTGTGTTAGGGATCCGAACCTTAAATTGAGCGATAAAATTACCACCAAGGCATGAATTCTTTGTCTATATATCTCGATAGCTACATTTGAAATTCACACAGATTTTCATACATTTTGAATTTTTAAAGGGTAAAGAGCAAAAATTCGCAGTTTGGCAAAATATAAAATGATTTCCACGACTGCTCTGAAAGAGTGGAAAACCAAATGTTCCTTCACGATTAGATAAATAATTCTTCATTCATAAAATATTAAGGTGAGACTCGCGATTCTGGAAAATAAATAATAAATAATTAAAGGAGAAAGATAATCTTTTTTCCAGCATACGCATGAGATGCATATCCATGAAATCCCAAAATTTCATCAACATTTCTCACAAAGAATCCGATTTAGCGTGTGTTCTCAGGAACACACGCTAAATCGGCCACGGGCAGTTGCCCAACGAAAAATAATGCGACAGTTGCATTCGTGTTTATGTGAACAATTAAATAAAAGGAAATTTAGTGAGAAAAACACTACGCGTTTGTCAGATGATGTATTTTTTTATACAATACGGCAAACTTATATACGTATATCGTATAACTAACTCCCATGGCGCCGAACATAGTCTTTCAAATCGTTACAGATTTAACAACGCCACGTTGTGTTATGCCCTAAACCAGTGGTCCTCAACCGGTGTGCCGCGGCACATTAGTGTACCGCGAGGAATGGACTAGTGTTCCGCACACTCCGAAGATATTTAATTTTTAAATTATGTATGTATTTAATGTTCAATAAAATTATACAATTATTGCTTTAGCAATCGTAACAATCTAATATAACTTTGACTGTTACTTGTCATAGTTTTTATCTTTAAAAATGTGTATTTATGCAGTAAAATTAATTAGGGGTGGTTTGGTGTGCCGCGATGTTCTTAAGCATGCATGAAGGTGTGCCGTGGAGCAAAAAAGGTTGAGAAGCACTGCCCCAAAACAACAGCGGCTTTTATAAGCAAAACATGCTTTGAGAGATGGAAATAAAAGTGCATCGCAATCACTACCTAGGTCGCCAAGGCCACCTTTGGTCCGTTCCTTAAAGAGCGAGAGAGAGAAATTCACGGCCGAGAAGAAAAGAGAGAGAGACGAAGACGTGCTCGCGGGGAACGTGACTCGAATGACAGATGACTGACGATCTGTGGCTCACTTCGCGAGGGGGGGCGCTCCCTCGTCTCGCGAAGAACGCGGACCGAGATGAGAATGCTAAAGAGGAATGGGATAGCGCGTGCGTGTGTGCGCTCCCGCGACCCCGTTCCGCTGACCTTTACGCGGGCATCCGTGGCGACCGCTTCCATCAAGGTCGAGAAAAATTTGTGCGGCCAGTGCGGGTTTTTTTTTCCGTCTCTAATGTTTACCCCAAATTAAACAGGGAGGGCTTTAAATTGGACCGCTATTTTCGGTTATGTTGGCCTTTGATTAACATTTTGACTGCGTCATTGGCATTCAATTCCGTTCAATCCTCTGTCCGTGCATATTTCTTAACACTTTCAACCATTCCCTCCTTCGCAGAGCCAAGACAAGAGCTAGGCGAACGAGACTCATTTAGGGACACAACAAATGCCAATTTGAACGTTAAAATGTAACCTTTTACATTATAATATATATTTTATAATATTTATTGTATATATTTTATTTTACCTCTAAATTGTAAATAAACCAGTTTTGAGAGATAAAATTGTGTACTGTATACTTTTATTAGGAGAAGGCATAACATAAAATATAAATGATACGCATAAGTTTTATAGAGATTATCATTTTTCCCGTCTTCCCAGTACACTCAGTGTTTAACGTTAGTTCAAGAATATAGCGTGTATGAAATTAGCATGTAGAAATATTAATTATTACAGTGACGCATCATTTGAATTTCAACCAACCTATAAGAAGACCTCCACCTCCCTTATATTTCCATTTGTAAGTTAAATATAATATTTTATTCGCTAGTTTATGTTTTTCTCTATAACGCGATCCCTCAACCCCCCTTTTCTGAGAAAGGGATGGGGGCCATATGCTAACCCTTCCCCAGGGCCTGTGTCAGATCTTGGCGGCCCTGCATATACTACACACATATTTATATATTCTCCTCTTTCTACTCTCGATCTCCATGTTCCTCTCGTATATTCCTCATAGTTCCTTCATCTTTCTCTCCACCTCCATTTCCCGTTCCATTCTCCCTTATTTTTCCCCATTATCTCTCTTCTTTTCAACTACTCTTCTTATACGATTGTTATTGTCCTTTTTTCCACTTCCCCTTATTCTATTCTCTCTCTCCCTCTCTCTCTCTTCATATTTTTCCTATTTTTCTGTCCATTCTCAAATCATCGCTCTTTTATTTCCTCTTTTCTTTTTTCTCCGTGTAACTTACTGTTAACTAATCGCCTGAATTTCGCTTTCCGAACAGAATTCGAAAGTGTCTTATCAGCCGTCTCTTCGACTGATCTCTTGTGATCACTCAAATAATTTCCTTTCCGATTGAAACTCTTAGAAGGATGTGTTTAAAAAAAAAGATGAGCTTTAATTCTATGTTTTTCTTTTCTTGGGACACACTTCATACCCTCACTAAACATTTGTGCACTTCCGTTCTCAATTCTTTGCTCAGAAGTTAGATGATGTGAATTTATTTGCAAAAAATAGACACCTAGAGAGAAGAACCTCCGTAGCCACATCCAGTTCCATTCTTATGGTTATATCCCCTTGAATTAGTCTTCTTTAAGGCGAGCCGACGTATTCTCCAGCAAATTTAAATAATTTGGTTCAGCTTGGATGTGGCAGTTGTTGAAAACGTTTCTGATAGCTCATCATGTCAGCGAGCAAAAAAAAAGAGACGATCGGAATAATATATGTAGAATGCTTACCGAAAAAAAAACGAGCTGCCAAATGCTACACACAAACTCCCATAAAATACAAGGGCCACTCGACCAATTTCCCAAATATACATAAATATAAATTAATGAATAAATCAATTCTCGCGTGTGTCCTCGCCCATGTGACGAAAATATTTTTGTGATAAAATATCTTTAAGAAGTTAACTGAAAATTCTTGAACTACGAGTGCTTAATAAGTCGGTTCTATGTTGAGATGAGATTAGTATGAGTATGAATATTTTCACCGTTTTCGTCTATTTGCTTTTACTTAATTGATTTTCATAGTTTCGTAAAAACTTGAGCAATCTCTAAAATATGACCTCTTGACTTCTTTATGCATGGCGCTGTTCAAAGATAGCTTTTTCTCAAGGTCCGAAATTCTATTGTTTTCATTGAAAATGAAACGCTTAATTGTATCGAATTAGACATTCTTAACCCAACCGTGGTGGATGATGTAAAGTTTGAACGTTTCCTAAGAGGAAATCTTTTATGAACTCTTATTATAGCTATAGCGGAGGACTTTTCTGTCGCAAAACAATGGAATTGCCAATGTCTTTTTATGCCGATTTGTCGAACCATTTCAAGCGTAAATTTTTATCGGAAGTTCCCATTATTTTTGTAATTGCCGATAATATCGCTCTCGCTTTGCGATTGCAATGATGCGAATTTTTAAGACTGTTCCAATAATATAATTTATTAGTTAATGTGTGCTTGCATTCTGCAAGCATTTTCTCTTACGATAATGTAAAGAGTAAGAGACGAGAAATAATTTTTAAAAGCAAAAGTATACATAAATAATCTCAAATTTAAGGCTGCCTGGAGTCGAACCGATGACACCTACGCAGGAGTTCTCAAATAATATGGAGATATTCTCATGACATCTACAAACCCTGAAAATATCAGCTCTTTATTCCTCTTAGTTTCGTCTATATGCAGGAATTAATTTTTTCCATGCTTTCTTATGGGAGATATACCGGATCCTCTGGAGTCGAATTCAGGACACTTGAGGTAAAAGTGGTGAAGGTTCCCAATAAATCTCGTGGATATCTAACAACCGTCCAAGTTTCAAAACTCTATCTTATCGGAAAGTGCCTGAAATTAATTTTCAAAAATGCCGCAATGCTTTTCTTATAGGAAAAAATGCAACTTTCGGAATTTCTGGAGTCGAACCCATAGCACTTTGGTAGAAGATCTCAATTTTCTGGCGGTTTCTCCATGCCATCTACAATTTCTGAAAATTTCAGCTCTCCATCTATAGTAGTTTGGGCTGGACATTTGTATCCTTCTATATCCTATATACTATATGAAATATCCCTATATCCTAAGTAACAATCGTCAGTACGTATATCGTATAATAGATAAACTGTGAGAGCGGAAAAAACATTTGTGTCCCATCGAAACGTTATTTGATGCGTAACTACCGAATTTCGTCGATTTTTTTTAATGAGTTCCTCCAATCCGATAGTAATCTTTGTAGAAGATATGCTGCTAGGACGGGAAAAATTTGTTCGATATGAACCCTGTAACACTGTGCAGAAAAGAATATAACTAGAAGCGACCAGTTTGCTTCGTCCCAAATGCATAGCAGGTGCCTCTGCCGTGTCGACGTCGAATGGCCCGCAAGTTGCCGTAATCGTTTGCATCTCTGGTGGAAGAAGTACGTGTCGGTCCTAACGGTTACTGCGAGGAACTCAACAGCGATAACAGTGCTTCCAGTCGACGACATAGGCAACTGCACGTGCTTCACGAGATGTAAAACCTTGAAGTAGCACACTCGGAAAACATTCTAATGGCTTCTTATAAAATCTTTTATATGCACTCGTCGTATATTTATTTTGAGATATATCGTTTTTTTTAACTCGTCTCGAAGTTTGGTTATAATAATTTTTTACCTCTTTGCCTGCTCATATGCAAAGATTGGCCTAAATCTAACTTCAGTTTCTTTAGATATCCTACCGACGAGTCGCGACGTACTGTTCATTGAATTAATACATTATCGTAAAAATTTTTAAAAAAATGTACTGCCATTTCTTTGGAATAATAAACGTTATTTAAAAGAAATATAAGACTTAAAAATCTTCTCGCCGCGGGTCAAGTTCTGATTCTCACGCACATTCCTGTTTCTCTCTGGTTTGTTTTATTATTATAACAATAATTTTATAATTCTTTTTCCGTATTTTATTGTTTACCATTGTTTTGAATAAAGATATCTAACTAATTTTTGTTTCCTAATTGTGTGACCTTAATGATAATATATTTTAGAGTTGCAAAAGATAAATAATAAGAAAACGAATGATGATACACTTTTAGTAAGCATTGTAAAATGTGAATCAAGAAGAATGCATTTTTATTAAACCCTTTGGACAAATGCTCAGCAACTACTCAGAGGTAACACGACTTTCAGCTATCCACGACGGCTAATATCGCCGGAGAACTGGGTAAACAACTTCAATTGTTTAAACAAATACATCTCTGACCAGTGGAGCCCACGGTGATTTCGTTTTGGAATAGTAGGTACTTGTACATTCGATGAAATAAAAAGACACTCTGAAAAGATGCATCATTTCAGAGCATTTACTGAGTGTTTTTCGAGATCATCTGTAGGATGGAATCTGATAGATGCAATAGCAACAAAAAGTTTGGAAAAATCAAATTTGAACTTCGGATAAAAAGCAGCAGACCTTAATGACTATCTGCAAATCGTTCATTCTAAAAGTAAAATAACTTAAAGCGTGAAATCAGAGAATCGCCACTGTGAAGAAACGGATTCTGTTTAGCTGAAATATGCATTTTCTTTCCCAGTTTTTTTAATGGTTCAAGGACAAGTTTTCGATCAGAGAGCTTCGAATCAAAACTTAAATTACTCATTACACGACTTGGATGAAAATTAAAATTTTACATATTTATGTAAAGATCTACTTATGTCCATCGAATTACAAGGGATCGGTATCCCGCGAAGTGCACCCTGACCTTCTGCCTGTCTTATTGTTACCGACAGTTAAATGTCAAAGGCGATGCTAAGAAAACGAGCCTTCCTGTCGAATGAATACACCTTAGGTTCCACCGCTATCCGAACTTTCCGTTTCCGTGAGGGCGCTACGAGCTCCGCATCCCACTCACCCGCTTTCCGAAGCCCATTCCTCAAAACGACCTTAGCCTCAGCCTTATATGACGAGCGGGAGATTCATTCAACGAGATGCTCGACCTTGACCCAATGGAGGACGTTGTTTTGAACATCCGCGCCGCGGCTATTACTTATAGGCCGCTTCTCACGCCCTCCCTCCCCCTCCGCTCACCTTCCTCCTCAGCCTCACGCATCTCTTCCCCTCTTCTCCACGGAGAGGTTGTCCCTAAAGCAAAGCTGAGGTGGTAGGGGGAGTGTAAATGGAGAGAAGTAGAGAGAGAGAGAGACTAAGCGAGTTCCGGTCTCCCAGCCTGCCAGATAGCGGCAAGAATGTCACGCATTCAACGGCCACGCGTTTACCACAAAAAGATACGGGTTATTTTTTTTAACGGCCCTAAAGACGAGCACGCTAAAATATGTCCGTGATTAGAAGCGTTCCTTAAATTGGTTTGTTGAAAGGTTTAACACTCGCAGGACTACAAAAAAAGACACGTTCCCATTTTTTGTGCGCGTATCTACGCGGTCACATGTGCTCATTAAACCTGCGGTTTCCAAACATAACAAAACCGCGCTTACCTAAGAACAATGTCTTTGTGCCTCCCCTCTATATCAATCCAGCGGACCCCCGATTGCCATTTATATAACCACCTTAACCCTTAATTTGATGGGCCGTTAGAACATAATTTAATTTATTTTCGTTCAAAAATATGTACATTTTTTTACTCTCATGCGTCATTTTAGTATATTTCCATCAATATAATTAGCTAAATAAATAGAATAAATAACATCATGATGATTAACAGAAAAATATATGACATGGGGTCATATAGACCCCAGGCGCCTACTTACATACATGTCGAAGAAAATGTGGACGCAAACGATAGGTCCTAGCCACCCGAGAGCTAGAATTAGGCGGCTATCTCTCACGATTAGGTCAGTTAAAAAGATATTAAAATATACGTAAATTCTTTAGCGCCCCCCGGTTTGGAAACTACTATATTAAACCCTCCACGGTTTTGACATTCGTAGCATATAAACTTGACTATTCGCGGATTCAGATTTAAGCTGCGGCATCATTAACACGTTGTTGCTGTCAATATGTAGACAGATTCGACATCAGCCGTGATTTTCAAGAACGCAAGCCTCCTCCTTACCCCCGAACGTTAAAGACCCACTGTAAATATGTACATTCATTTCTGTGCAACATTCTTCATCTTTCACGGCTAATTTAAAAGTAACGTAGTTCCTTTTTTTGCTATTTGAAATGTTCGTCGCGAAACCGGTATGTGAATCTAGTCAATGAACGTAAACGTTGCCGAAGAAGCGAATCGGCCGAGTAAAGCAGGGACCTAACGTGAAGAAACCCACTTTTCCCCACAGCAAAAAACGCGTTTCACCAGTGCATTCGTTCTGATTCGCCTCGCTGGCGTTTTCTACGCCGAGAGAGAAGTCGGACGAATCGTAGAGTTAATGCGAGGAGCAACCAGCAAGAGGGCATCACGTAAATAAATGATCACTTACAATCAGTCTTTTTATTGAATCAGGTGTGAATTTATATCTTTCGCCCATAAAGTTTATATATAATCTCACAACCAAGAAACATCGGCAAAACAATGATGGGAATTTTATGTAAAATATGTACAGCATCTCAAAAACGGTTTGATAGTTTTGTATTACGTAAAAAGCATTTACATTTCCTAAACATTCTGTAATTACAGAAATTTGTACTGATATAGCATTTATAGAAGATGAAAACAATTTATCACTTCTTGTAAATTAATGATTCTCAAAAAATAATCGAGGTTACCCAAAACATCCCACATTCTTTATCATACCTCAAAATCACCATAGCCCAAAACATCCCACTTTTGAGTCAGCCTAAAACATCTCACATTTTCTGACCGCGAGAACGGTTGGGATGGGTCAGGTTAGGTAGCGCGATGGGGGTTAATGAGGGGAGGATTTCAGTTGTAAATTGTCCATTCATGCAGTTTTAGTTTCAAAGGTGATATAACGAAACCAAATAGTAATGTATAATAGTATATAACTAAAATTGGATTGGTTTATACCAAAATATCTGTAGTCTACAGAGGAATTATATCTCGCTTAACTTGAGTTAATTTAAAGCTTGCTAACCCGTGACTGATCGGCCCGTCGCGACATTTACAAACCCGATCACCGGACAACGGGGAGGGATAGTTTGGTTCCAGCGAGGCGAAGGGCGCGGTAGCGCCCGGAGACGACAACTAATTTAAAAACAAAGCGAGCCGAAGGCTCGCCAATATCCTCTCCATTTGCGGCGCAAGAGTCAAGCGAGATATAATTGTGATTATACCATTCTAAATTATACTATTTATTTATTCATTTTTACCATGTTTTGGTGGAGAAAACAAGGTTGGATTGCTTTCAACCAAGATATCTGTAGTCTACAGAGTCTAGCACCCAAACTCAGGTCGCTCCACAGGTGGCGCCCCTTACCTCTTAACCCTTAACCCTCAAATCCTCCCCTCTCATCCACATTGAAAAGTAGGATGTTTTTGGCTATAACCGTTGAGGGACCTTCGTAGTATACCTGTATAAATGTGGGATGTTTTGGGCTATGAAAAGTGGGATGTTTTTGGCTAAGAATTTCCAAAAGTGGGATGTTTTGGGCTACTTCCAAAATAATATGTAGGCAGTTGTTGCTACTTGCTGAAATTTATCAATTTCATGAAAACGCCAACGTAAGTTTATAATAGACCATTTTTGTCATAGGTTCCTAAATAAAGGAAGTATGCAGCAATAAGCATATTACTGCATGCATATTTGCAAATCTTGCACCCCTCTCTCTTTGTCTCCATTTTTAGTTAATATAACATACATGTTTCATGTTCAAATTAATAATCCATTTTCGCTTTAATATTTTTTAATAAACAACAACAGATTTAAAAACATTTTTAATGCAATAAATATAAAATATTATGTAAAATAAAAATATGAGTCCCCAGTCCTTTGCACCCTTAGGCAATGCCTACCATTCTGTTATTGGCTGCAAGAAAGAAATAATGATGATAAAATATGATGTGGACTTTGTTCAATGTTTCTTATAGAGACTCCATTAGTTTTTTTATTGTGCTTCGATAATCCCAGTAAATATTAACTATAGCTTATATCCGGTTTTCCATTATTTATTTCCAACTCCAAACCAAAAAAAAAATTATAATGACACCGAAAAGGCATATTCATATGCTTAGTTTCGATGTTAGTAACTTTATATAAAAGGCAATTGGCTTCTCAGACGTCGTGTTTTTTCTTTAATTCTTTTACTAAATACTCTTATGTTAGACCCATATAGCGTGAGGGAAAATGTTGTTATTAGTTTAATGCATTTTGAAAACTATTATTAAATTTATCATCAAATTTTTTAAGGGGAAGATAAGTACCAGCAATTGCAGGTGGTTGCAGGATATATGAAAACATGGAGGTAGGCTTAATATATAAACATGAATCCGTCTTCCGGCAGAACATTAATGATTATGATGAATATAGGAATATGGTAAAAATAATGTTTGAAAATATTAGTGCACTTGGTAATATTTATGTGAATCGGAGACAACCTAGAATTTCAGTTCACTCCCAAAAATTCAGGCAAACAATATGGGAAAAAAGCAATTTTTAAAAAAGGCAATAAACACCGTCCTATATGTAACTGAATAATACTTGTAATGATAATTATTACTTATTAATTATTACCCTAGAAACATTTTCTTTCAGAAAAGGTTTGGTGCTTTCTAAGAAAACATCTAGGATTTAGATGGGCTGATGTTTCTTTTATATAAGAAAAGCAGCCGCATTCTCATGCACAATATATTTTAAATTGGAAAATAGATGCTTCTATAAAGTTTCGAAAGCCAAGAGTGGATAATAAAAGAAAACAAGCCTGATGACAAAATGTGTAAGTTTGCGCTTTTAATACGATGGCTTCTTGGCAAATTCCAAAAATAGCAAAATAACTCGTACTAAATTCAGATAAATACGGCATACCTGTTTGTATTGATACATATGTCGGCCTTCACAAAGTTTTAGCACTCAGTACTCTGCATCCCCATTCCATATATAGCTAATGATGCTAATCAAGCAATACATAAGAGGCCAAGTAAAGCTAACTTACACAATACGTATAATAAGTGTTCAAGTAATGAAGATCTCGTTAACTTGTCATCACCATGTAATGGCCTCTACTAAACAATATTGGTAGTTGAAATTCAATGTGCCTTACCTGAAGCCTATTTTTTTTCTTGGGTACTTCCTTTTTCTCCCATTTTTTTCTTGGCCTTAAGGGCTTTTACATTTTTTTTCAATAAATCTCTTTGCTCTTCTACGTTCAGCATTATGTCCATTATTATAAGAGAATTGAGACTGATCAATGGCATTAAAGTCCCTCCCATGATCATTTTCTAATAAGGGTACATTACTAGCACCATTACTGAGATCTGAAGCTGGAATGTTTACCTGATATATATAATTAGCCAAATTCTCTGGTTGTTTCCTAATGCCCATAGTCTGCATGGTGCTATCCAAATTCCTATGAGTTGAATCGTGACGTGGAATTAAAGTAGCCTGCAGTGCTAAATAACGATTTCCCAATAGGTTGCTGAAATAATTGGTATTTGGCTGAGAGTTTGTTGGTTGGGGTTGGTAATTCTGGAGTAATCGTTTCATTTGTGGTCTTGGAAAAATCCAATACATTGGTAATTGAAAGGTAAATGATGGAAGCTGTTCAAGCAAGCCGGAAGGTGACTGAATTTCGATCGTTTGTTGGTGCTGCTGGTCTGCGGATCCCGAGACAGGGTTTATCTGCCTCACTGGTGCCTGCTGCAATCCATCTTCCTCTCTCGTGGGACTCTTCTCCGCTTTGTAACTTCCAGGAGATGATGGCTGATGCCCTTCTTCGTTGCTCCTTTGCGAGGGATCTAAAAATTTCAAATAATCATGTCCTTGAGCACGCTTTACTTTTTTTTTATCGTGTTTGAGAGAATTTGTGTCGTGATTGTATATATAATTTTGTTGACTTGAATGGAGCTGTTTCTCATTGTTTTTGTCATGGCTTTTGTGCAATGTGTCAATACGATGTGTGTTCACACTTCTGGCAACATGCCACTTCGATTTTTTCCCATCAGTTTGGTTAGGTTGATTTTGGGGGCTATCTGTGAAATAAGGGTAATTACGTGGTTGGCCATACCACCAACCATTTTCACTAGCTGAATCCAAAACAGGACAATAATTTCTCTGTATATAACCACTGTTTTGATCAAATGAATATTGATACTGTGAACCTTCATTGGAATTTTGATTCCATATTTCAGCATAGTTATTGGTGTAGGGATAATAATTATTGCCAAAAAAAGGTTGGTTGAAATATGCTGGAATGAAATAATAATAACACACAGGTACTCCAAAGTAGCAGATCATCCGTGGATTAAGAAAAATGTTATAGAAACTATAAGATGGTAAGGGATATTCTCCATGCCTCTCTGGAAAGTTATAATCCACATTATCTTGACTTATTCCCTCTCCATCAGTATCATTATCATACTCACATTTATCTGATTCAGAGTCACCTTCATAATCAAGATAATATTCCTCATCTTTATCAACATAATATTCCTCATCTTTATCAACATAATATTCACAACCTTCATCATCATAGTCATAATCATAACCATGATCACCGTTAAAAGTGCTTGGGGCTATATTCTGATTCTCTTCTACTTGAGTCTTTGTTATAAGCTTGTTTTTTAAAGTGGTGGGTGTATTCTCTTTTTTAGAATCTTCATTGTTTTGCTGTGTGTTTCCACTGCTTCCCATAGCACCTGCCCGTTTATTCTCATTAGGCATGCCTTTAGTCTGTCTTTGCATGGAATGGCTCTTTTGCTGTTGATTTTTCATACTCGTCATAGCACCTGTTTCTCTATTTGGATTAGCTGTGCCCTTACTCTGTCTTTGGAGTTCATTTTTTGAAGCAGCAGGTCCTGCCCTTTCTTGAGGGCTTTTAATATTTTGTTGCAGGTCTCTACTTGTTGTCACAGAGTTCAAGTTTTTATTTTCAATTCTTGTATTTTCCTTCTGTGTGTTTAGGGACTGACTGTTCTGTGGAGGGTTACTGTTTTTTTCTTGTTTGTTAGGATCTGCCTCACTATTAACTGTACTAGCCTGTCTTCGTTGTCTTGTTTTTCCTGAGTTTTCTGCTTCTGTGTTTTCTTTTATTTGTTCAGTATTATGCTCACCTGATTTCTTTTCCATTTCAATTCTCTTCTCTTTCTGCTGGTCTGATGCATCTTCCGCACTTTCCTCAGTTCCTATAGGTGAACCAATCACAACAGTCTCTTGAGCATCTTCCTCTTTTCCATCTTTAACAGGCAGTTCTGTTCCACTCGTTTCATCTTTGATGAACTCTTTTGGTTTAGCCAAAATAATATTCTCTCTTTCATCTTCAACGGGAGGTTCTGATGCAACCAAATCAGATTCTTTAGTTTCATATTCACTTGGCCCAACTGAAGTATCTGTTGTTTTGAGTGTCTCTAGGATTTCTTCTCCATCATATGATTCACGATCACTCCTGTATCGCCTCATGTGGTTGTTCTCCTTGTCCTTGTCACGATAAATCTCATCAGGATAAGAGAATGAACTCTCTGCATTTTTTCCAGGTTTCTGGTATTCACCTGATTTGGAGAAAATAGAATCAATTAACTTCTCGCAGAAACGGATAAGATCTTTGTGCCTGTGTAGAGCCAAATCCGTAACACTGAAAACTTAATTTACAGTTCCTTCACATAAAATCCGCTTAGGGCATATGGTCAGAGAGCCCATGTAATCACCAATAAAAATGTCATATGCACTTGAAATCATACAGACTCTGTATAAAAATCTGTATGTTAAAGAAACAGATCTAATCTTACCACATTGCACTTATCTCACATCAAAAAGATCCCAGTTTTAAGAAACTGAGAGCAGAAAATGCCAGAGTTAGAATGAATCTGAAAAAACAAAGGAAATGCTCTCTCATTCATCCTCAGAAGATATGTCAATGAAACATAATTAGAGTAAGTCACATCTTCAATTGGATCAACTCATCAATGCAGGTGGGCTACTTTATGAGGTAGCAACAGAAAGATGAATATCATTTAGAGCAATGGTTCCCAAAATCATTCAAAGATAAAACACAATTTTGTTGTACCCTTTTCTTCAAGCACGATTTTATATTTATACATACAGTACCACAAACTTTTGGATGCATCCATTTTTTGGTGATACACTAAGTAATTCTTTAGAGCAAAAGCCATTACCGTAATGACCTAACAGCAAACCCAATAGCTGTTATCCTTAATTAAAAAATGCTTTTTGGATGGATTGATCCTAAAGAACAATGAAGTTCAGCAAATTCAGTTGTTTTCTTATCCTTAACTTATGTCTGTATTTTTATATGTATTGATTTTAGAAGGGAAATCTTTTTAGATTTTCTATAATAAGAAACTTAATTACATCAGATATTGCTAGCACATTTGAGATTATTAAACAAAAGTCTTACTCTTTTGTTTCCATATAAAACAAAAAAGGAAGAGTAAGGAACACAAAATAAAAGTCCATTATAACAATAATTTATAAAATGATAAAATATACCGTATATACTCGTGCATAGTACGAGTTTTTACGACCAAATTTTTATTGCAGAAATTTGGGATCGTAGGTACTATACACGAGTAATGCATTTGAGGATTTAAAATTCATGTATCTTCACGGGTATTTTCGGTGAAGTTATGCCACCCGCACGCATTCTAATGCTGGGCTAACCTTAACAGTGTTATGTTGCTTCGTGAAAAGTAGAATCTTTTTCATATATACAGCTTCAAATTCACAAATACTTGATATAAGTGACGATTTACGGGCACTTCTTTTCTTGAATTTTATGTATGTACATCTTTGTTTGCGTCTTTTTACAAGGGATGGATTGGAACGAGTTGGATTAAAGTATCATAGACGGCGTAACTTTATGGAATTTCGACATCTTGGAAAAAAGAAATTACTTTGTAATATTTAACAGTCTTTATTGATTCTTCAATCACACACTGATCGGTTTCCACTACAAAGTCATTCTAAAGGTGTTACGTCAGTTAGTAACACCATTAGAATGATTTTGTAGTGGAAACCGGTCGGTGTGTGATTGAAGAAAAAATAAAGACTGTGGAATATTACAAAGTAATTTCTTTTTATCCCTTATCCCTACCTATTAAGTAGATGAGCGAGTGGAACCATTACGTACACTGATCGTAATCCAGACGTACTAGAATTGAAACGATTTTATTTCATCTTGTGCAATCATTATTCATATCACTTTTTATTAAATGTTTTAGGAGTAAGATACTTAAATTATCCGAATTTTAGTGTACTCGCAAGAAATACTATTTACGACATTTACGGTCTATTCTATGGTGGTGTGGAAAATCAAGGTTGTTCGATATATCTCGCTCGTAACCATCGAGCTATCGAAACTAAATATATCGACCATGGTGGAAAGCAGGGGTCGTACTATAAACGAGATATATGAAAAAATCAGGTTTGTTCACCAAAAAATCAGGGGTCGTCCTATACGTGGAGTCGGCATATACACGAGTATATACGGTATTCACATTTGTATACTATATTTATGCAATAAAGTTGGAAAACTTAAAAAAGCTCAGTATGACAAACTTATTGTTATAGCCCATACCAGTTAAAATGAACTTTCACCTTATGTTTGCTCAATTACTGAAATATTGATTATTTAAACTTACATGAGTCCAAGGGGTCATTGTAGTTCACATTTTCCATGTTGGGGTAGACATACAATGATGCACTATCTGGTTCATCTGATGATATTTGTGGTGAGGATTTAATGAATCTGGGGATCTTCTCATATCCTCCTATCACAAGACTGTCTGCAGAGGCTACAACTCCTATCAGAACAGCTGAATTTTGAAAGATAAAGCATTATTATATAAATACTATTTTATTAACTATAAACCTAACTAAGGAAAAAAATATAGCACTAATTTTTACAGAGCAGTCCTGATTACTCACTCTATTGGAGTGGATATATAAAATAGAATAGATAGAAATAAATAACAATAATAAATTTAAAAATTTCTCTTGCAAAACTTACAAGTCAATAGATATTTTATGTATTTTCTAACATTTCTTCAAATATTTTTATTATCACCACTACACTCCTGCCCTGTCACTTTAAGGAAATTCTTGAATACAACAAATTTACATCATGACGATGTGAGAGGGTTATGCATAAAGTGACCAGATATAAGATTAGCGAAAGCGGGACAAACTATTTTAGCCCCTGGAGTTTAGGCAATTTTATGGCGTCCAGTCATTGTTCAGCTGTTCCCTCTGATAGATTGAGGGGTTGAACACTCTTGCCATCTTCTACATGCTTTCACTTCTTATTTCCGTCAAATTAGTGGAACGCGGAATAAAAATCTCAAAAAATGAAATATGAAACGAAGAACAGTGGAGTCAAAACGTCGCGATTTTGACAGGCCGGTTAGTTTCAAAGTAGTACACCGTGGTAATATACAGACTTCAGATCAGTCAAAGTGGGACAAATTGTTAGCCCCTGGAGTGTGGACAATTTACGGTGTCTGCTTATTGATCAGCTGTTCCCTATGATAAATTGTGGGAGTGATGACAGACTTCTGCATGCTTTTCCTTCTTATTTTCGTCAAATTAGTGGATTGCTGAATTTCTGCAGAATAAAAAGCTCTAAAATGGAAATAAAAAAAGGACAGCGGAGTCAAACATCGAGATTGTGACAGACCGGTAATATACTTTCAAAGATGGATTATGAGACAGTAACCTCAATATACATTTTTAAAAAAAGGTACACAGACAAAAAGGAGTTACAATATAAAAGCTATAAACCTTTTACATAGACATAGATGTACACTATCAGAAAAAAAGTGGGACACTTAAAAAAATTAACAAATTCAGAAATAAAACACGAAACTTATTTAACAGAAAATTTTAAAATATTTTTTTACTTCTTAAATGATATTTTAATTTATGATTTACGTAATATTTAATTTAATTTTTCATTAAAATAGCACATATATTTTTTGAAATCGGAAAAAAAGTGGGACACTTGTTAAAATTTTGAAATTTCCTTCCAAAAATTAAATATAAATATGAACAATTTGTTAGCTACTAATGACCCCTAATAGACTGCTTTGAAAAGGGAAAAATAGTTGGGCTTTATGAATCGGGTAAATCAATCCGAAAAATTGCCCAGACTTTACCAATCACAAAATCAACTGTAGGCCGCGCTATACAAAATTACATGATGCGGAAGACTGTTGTTCGTCCAAGGACCTCTGGGCAAAGGAAGTTACTTTTGCCAGTTCATTTGATATTTTTGGAGATCTTAGTTTCTGAAGATCCCAAGATTAGTTCCTCAAAGCTTTCAGGGGAACTCGAAAAAAAGCATGGGATTAAGGTATCGGTTTTCTGAGTATACATACATAATAAAATAGTATAAGTAAAAAGAAACTAATATTTTAATTAAAACAGCACAAAAAAGAAAGTGTTTTCAATTTGATAATTTTTTTCACTGGTATGAATTTTTTTCAAAAGTTCTAGATTATCACTTAATATTTTATGAAATTCCTCACATGAATTTGTAATGTTATATTTTACACTCAAAATAGCCTTGACAGTTTCAGTTTTCATTTGGGACTTTTCTGAAGTCCAGAGATTGCTCATCAGAGAAAAGAGACGTTCTGAAGGTGCATTTGTTCCAGGTAAAGACAACCCGTACTCTACAAGTAGCAAAATGTTTTTGAAAGGAATACTTTTGATTTAAAATATGCAAATACATCAACCCATTTCTGTTCAGGTGTAGCACTGCTCTGAGCCCAAGAGTTAATTTTTTCTTCGTCAGCATATCTTTTTACGTATGAAAATTCATCAAATAACTCACTCTCACAAATATCATTTGTTGAAAAGTGTGAACAAATATAAGCCAGGGAATTCTGAATGTCATTCCATGCTAAGGGCTTCCTCAAAATGATCCAGTTGAATGCACCAATTGTAGTAAACTGGGAGGACCACTGTTCTAAATAATCCAAGCAGTTCTTATAAAAATCCTGAACATGTCCAGTAAAAAGGATTTTTTAATCAATCCTTCTTCTTGCAGTTTACTAATATCACTTTTAATCATAAGAGTTATGAAACCATTTTCAAATCTCTCACGAATTGTAAATTTTAAGGCAGCTATCTGTTCAGACACTTCTGTCGTCGTTATTTTGTTTCCTTCTATGCATTTAACTGCAGAATGAAATAAAGAAGCTTGACAGTGTATAAATTGTAGCCATAGCTCTGCAAGATCGTTCTTAAAAAATGCTTCTAAGACTATGGGACATTTGTGACCTGAGACAAAAAATAATTTCAATGGTTTAAATAGTTTAAAATTCTCTCAACTGCAGGCAACAAGGCTAGCCATCTAGTCTTACTACTCCCAAGCAATTTATGGTACTCAACTTCTGCTGATTCACAAAACTCCTTTGAAGTTTCAACTTGTACCATATATATATAGAAATAAGAATAAATTTTAACAATAATATTTTCAATATCAATTGGTAACAAATCAGCAGCATTTTGGATCGCATTGTGAATTATATGTGCCCCACAGCTGACTCCAATTATATTTTGTTTCAAATAGTCATTAAATTTTAGCAAAAATGTTGTTAGCTCATTTCCTATATTTACCACCAAAATTTGTATTGGTATTGTCAGCACAATATGCAATTAATTTTTCTAAAATTGTCTTAGTGAGTCAGAAATTATTTGCGAATTTTCGCCTGGCAATGAAATGAAATCAAGAATTCTTATTCTGATGCCAACATTTGGATCAAAAAATTGAACAAGGGTTCGAAAAAGTTTTAAATCATTATGATTAAATGTATCACAATATAATGAGATAAATGCGGCACTCTTTAGTTCTTTTTCCAACTTCAAATACGAAAACGGAGAGAAGACATTACAAATGATTGCCTCGGTTTTTGTTCTGGCACATGAAAACTTTTTTTCAAACAATGTTTGGATGATTTTTGATGTACAGTCCATTGACCGAAAGCTTTGATTGTGATTAATTACATGGAATGAAAATAGTTCTTCTGCTATTGCTAATTGTCTTTCCTTTTCTGCAAAATTAGGTTTTTGGAATAAATCTTCCAAGTTAGAGCAGGAAGCGGCAATACCTAAAACTTTTATGTTTTTCCGTTGCTAAATGTTTTGTAATATCATATCTGCCACCATGAGCGACAGAAAAATCACCGTTGCATTTATTGCAACGAATAGTATCTTCTAATTTAGTTATTTTCAGAAAAGGAAACTTCTTTGCCAAAAATTCATTGAATTTGCAAGTTCTCTTCCTGTGAGAATTTTTTGCCATTTCTATGGATAAAAGGGATAGAACTTAATTTAAAAAATATTTTTAATTTTCAAAGTATTACCAGGCATTATATAATCATAAAATAATTATTCACCGAAAAGTTACGTGAGAGCACACCGTTTATTTTTTCAAAGCTGAGCTTACAGTAGGAGTGCGATTCCGCTACTGAAAATTCACAAAATAATATACCACTGAACCCCATGTCAATTTCCGGCACACTATGTATTTTGATTTACCCCAAGCTTACGATAAGAGGGTGAATCCGCTACTGATTGCGCTAAAAGTAATCACTAGATGCAGTGTTTCCCAACCTTTTTAGAGTCGCGGCACTCTTAAGTGACTTCAGAATTTGGCGGCACCCCTCCCTATCCACCAACAGTACTAATGGTGCTGAAGTTGAACCCCTAACTCCAATCTCCATATCTCCTTTCATTTTGAAGTGCCTTTGCGATGAAATGAAGGTCGACGTAACTCTGGTTTGCATTCTTGAAAGCCGACAATGCAAAATGAGGCTAAAAATGGGAAAACAATATTTTTTGCGGCACCCTTCAGAACACTTCGCGGCATCCAGGTTGGGAAACACAGCGACTAGAGGAATGACGAATGATATATCTGGTTTACATTGTAACACGATCAACCACTAAAAATGCGCCAAGATCATTGAGACGGTGAGGTGAGTTACAAAATTAATTCACGTTACATGCTAGGTACAATGTTGCATTAGAGGCGATAGAATGTCAGTAGCTCCGAGGCGTCGACGATGGTTTAACGAAACAATCATCGATAGCGATTGTTGTAAAATTCCTACTTTTCTTTCCTGACTGCTAGAAAGCAGGACATTTCTGGATCGGAGTGGGCAGCGGGACAGATTGTCAAAACACGGGACTGTCCCGCCTAAAGCAGGATGTCTGGTCACCTTAGTTATGCAGCATGAAAGTAATTTTCAATAGAATTAACAATAAATAACTTTAAAAATGTAAAATTGGTTGCATTGAATCTTATAATATGAAAACGTTCTGTAAGGAACGCAAGATGGCCGACAGCAAAATTTAATTAGACCACTTGAAAATATGTTTTGTCAGTTAGCTAATACTGAACGCATTCTATCACAGTATATTTTTGGTAGTTGTTAATATTCGAGTGGCACATATATTTGTTAATGTAAATATCATACCTACCGATGAAGGAAATGATATAAATATTTTTTTAAATTACCATGCTATCAGAAATACATGACGATAAACGACAAGTTGGCATTATAATTATTATATTGGAAACAAAATTGCAAATGATGTACAGATCACATTTATATTTCTTAATATTAAATTTGGTTGATATCGGTTAAATGGTTCTCGAAATAACTCTGTGTAGTATTGTAAAATTCATGTAGATCTTCATGTAAAGTGGTCGTTGATCTGATTACACGATACCACATCTCAGTTTCAATGATCACTGCACTTCACACATTAAATTAATTTTATAGTAACATAATTTCACTTGCCTTTCTTTTGGCAAAAATAACGAATTATATAATGAACACTTATGTTTGTTTATGTAACGATTTCTACGATAAACAATTAGTTTATTTTTTTGTCAGTAAGGATCCATTCAATCGTCAAGGGAACAGTTTACAATGTTGAAATAAATTGGTGATTTGTTTTTGTTCAGATAGTATTCAAAGAAATTATTCCGCTGATTGATTAATTAGTTAGTTTTTAATTTAAATCTTTTAAAGAGTTTTATTTACATAACGACGGAGAACATTATTGAGGATTCGAGTAAGCTTTCTTTCTTCATAAGTACAGAGTACAATTTTAAAACAATCATAACGTTAAGTGCACGAAATTTAATTATTTTCCCTACGTTATATATGTATACATATAATTATTTCCCTGTCTTTGCACACCGACAATTATATGTAGCATTGACGAGAACAAGGTGGGAGAAGAATATCAGAATTTTATAGCCAAAATTAAAAACCAAAGGCATTTACTAAACGACAACAGAATATTTACTAGAAATGTAGTATATGACGAAATATTTCATATGTAATAGTATGCTATTAATTATTTGAAATGCAAATATGAATAATCAATCTATCTATAAATCTTCCGTTGATATTTCAATGGGAATTACACTAGTATATTGATACTAATGTAACTGATTCAAACTTTCTTTAAGACTGAAACAAGCGAATTAACTTTATACGTAATTTTGTTTCAATAATAATAATTAAATGAGAAAAAACTTTATGTTACTAATACTAACAGGATTAAAATATTAGCTGTAGTCCATTGAAAAGTAAGTGAAATAACAATGAAATGAGTTTTGATCCCAATAATAGTTTTAAATTGTGAAAAGTTTGAAAATGTCAATATCTTTGGATTCTAGGCATATTGTCTTGTAAATTTTAAATCCAAATTCCCTCTTTAAAAACAACTTAACAATATTCTTTCTACTATACAAAATTCCAAGTTCAAAGTTCATTCTGCCATATTTTAAAATGTAAGGAAAAATGTGGCATATCTGTAGAAGGTTTTCAACAGTCAATAATTTTGATAGGTTCACTGCCATAAAGTTTCAGCAATAAGAGCTATCTGTAATATTGATGATACTGATAAAATTCAAAATTATTCTGAATAACTAAAATTTTTCAAATCTAAAAAATGTAATTTTTAGATATTAAAGAAAACAAAAATTAATTATCCAAGAATTGAATCCACCGTTTCTGTATCTGACCTAAGCAGTCAAATAACTGTAAGACTATAGACAACCTACAGTGATACATAGTTGAATGATTTGATTTGGTTAAACAATAAAATAATCTATACAACATAATCATGCAAATTTGAGTATCATGACAACTGGACAAATCCTGGGTTAATGTCAAAAGGGAGAATTTAGAGATTTGATGTTTCTGCTATTGTCTTCATATTTATTCTTCTCATTTGTTATTGCAATTGCAATTCTCATTGTGATATTATTTGCCATCATCATTGGTTCAGTGATTATTTTTTGTCATTCCTCATATAATTTTAAATGTGGTACAGGTCGAGCATCCTTTATCCGTAAATCCAAAAACCGAATTTATCCTAAATCCAAAATTTTTTTAATGTGTCAACACCAAAGTGTAGGAAAAATGGTCTGCTCTCAAAAAGGTGCTATATTCAAAGAAATGTCGCTATAATGCTGCTACCGCCGGATAAGTGCAAAAACTACTTCAAAATAATACTTGTAATAACTAATACATAAATAATGAAATGCATTAAATCACAGTACAATTAAATCTTCAAAATTTTTGCCACATCGCTAAACACATAAAAATTTGCTGGGTGAAATGAAGTCTCTAAATCTAGCAACAAAATAGCTAAATTGTCATCACTGAGTCTGACATGCTCAAAGAATTCTTTGTTGATGAACTTAAGTTACAATGTAACCTGACATCTGACACCACCTGCACTGTGTCATTCATCATCGCGGTTTGTAATGGTTGGTTCCTAACATTCCGTACAATGTTTGTGGTTATTTATCGTATTTGTGATAGTGAACATGTCAGAAAAACCATCAGATACCCTTATGGGTAACAGTATGAAAACAAAAAGGAAGCACAATTCATTATCAATTGCTAAGAATGTAGTTATTGCAAAAACTTGATCGTGGTGCATCTGTAAAGCGATTAAGTGAGGGCTATGGCGTTGGTATCATCACCGTGTATGATTTAATAAAACAAAAAGGTCAGTTATTGAAATTTTTTAGTGAAAGTGAAAGTTAATGAGTAATAGAAAAACAATGCACAGATCAAAAAATGATGAGCTTGATCGTGTGTTGTTGGAGTTGATCCGTCAGCGGAGTGAAGAGATTCAGCAAGCCATTCTGTAAAAATTCATTATGGAGATCTAATAAGGTGGAAATTAATGGCTCTACGGTAATTGTTCATTTGTATATTTTATTTTAATATAGCATGTTATAATAAAGCATATGTAATAATTGTCCATTTGTATTCAAGTTGGTAAAAGGTAGCGTGAGTGTTGTAGTGCTCATAGAATAATGTACAGGATACACTTACGCAAGGATGCTATGCATACTAACTTAATGTGTAATATCCAAAAATTGAAATTTTCCCAATTCCCAAACACTGGCGACTCCCGAGATTTGACCGGAATGCGTTCCTGAAAATGCGGTCGAATCTCGAACAGTCGAATGTCAAATGGACCTAAAAACGAGTGAAATCAGCACAAATACAAAAAATTGGAGCAGAAATAAGAGTGTCTAGACTGAAACTAAACCTTGCGTGGTTGGGCAGGCCAAAAATTACTTCGACCGACCAAGCAGCTGGGTCAAATAAGTGGGCTTCGACCGGTCGAATTCTCGAATTGGTCGAATCTCGAACGGTCGAATCTCGGGAGTCACCTGTACTGTCTTTCCCGACGATTTCGTATAAAGGGTGCTCGACCTGTATCTACATCTTAATTTGAACATGTTGCACCAGATTGGTAAGCAACAGAAGATAAAATGCTCTAAAATATCCCTAAAAATTTTTTAAATATATTTTTAGTCGACATACCCAGAGCGAAAATGAAATGACATCAAAAATATAATGAGAAATAAAACTGCAATGAGAACATATATTCTACTAAGTAACAACTTAAGGAAAATTTGGGTAATTTTATATTATTGTATGTACTTCCTACTACCCACTAATCAGGAGTATGACAGACTAACATGTAGATATAGAGTTAGCTATGACGGTCAAAAATTCATCATTTGAATGACTGCAACAATAACATTTTTTTGAATGGCAAATTTTTTGCTTGTTATCAGAAATTATTTTCCTATGCAGTAAATGGGTTAGTAAAATTTTCATAGCTATATATAAAATGAAACTCATTTATGACATCTATGAATGATCTTAAAGCCATACATGACTCAAAAGACAAATTTTAGATAGACATTGTTGATGTAAACATTAGGGGCAAGTTATTGCCATGGAAATTTTTGCATTGATCTACTGATTCTGCATAATCTTTCGCTTTACTTTCTTTAAAAAGTACTTTGTATCAACAATGAGAAACGAATACTTAAGAAAGCATTAAAATAAGGTTTTAATTTTAAAGGTTACTTTTTGCTGTGCTTTTAAGAAATATAATTAAATAGAGAAAATTTCTGGTATTTGTGAATTTAATTCAGTTGTCCGTGAACCATTTTGTAAATGTATTACAAAAAACTGTGACACATAGTGCACATATTGAAAATCTGTAACACTAGCAGGCTACTTAAAAACTTGAAGTGTTTCTTGATCATATGATGTCTGTTTCATTGTTCTATCTCCTATAGTTTTTGTTTAATACATTTACGAAATGGTTCATGTACTTTTGAATAACCATGTATTTTAAGTTGCCAATATGTTCACACGTTGCATAGACATAATATATGATAACAGCAATTTCTTCTGAAACATCACTTTTGGTTAATTTCACAATCCTAACTAAGTACAAAAAAAATCATTCTAACCATTTATCAGAGGTTTTGACCATTGGAACAGATTTTATACAAAATTCAACACAAAATCCAATATCAAATACAGTAAAACCTTTTCAAAACTCACCAAAAATTGCCACTGGTGTTCTCCAGTCTTGCATAGTGGCCAGTTCAATGAAGAAACATTATTTCAGCACCAATGTGCATGCTTTATAAAGAGTGAGCAACGTAAACAAGTTTCATCCTCCTTCGTAACTTCCATTGTGTAACATCTCATGACAAAGTTATTTATAATTTTCTTCCTTGTTTGTTTCAAAGAAATATAATATCATTATGAGGAACTGCTATAAATGCTCTCATAAAGGTAAATAGCCTCTTATAAATAATGTCGAAAAGGTGAGTAGCCTTGACAAATTGTCTCTAGCATGTCTAAACAATGCGATTTGTAATTCACGACCACAGAATTGAGAAGCATCAAGGTCAGCAGGAAATTTGTGAATATAACAGCAGACTTCCTATGTCAACAACATGTAAGAACTTTTTTTAGCTGACAAAGACAAAAACTGAATGCCTAAGCAAATAAGTGTATTAGCATATACACATACTAATTTAAAAGCTCTCCTTGGAAAATATTCTTTATTTTAGATGTGTGTAATATTTTGCAATGGTATTGGCATCATACAACAGTTATACAATTATTTAAGGTTATTAGGTGAGTAAAAATATAATTTGTTCGAAATTATTTATATAACAGCAGAAACAATGAATTTTTTCTTTTTTATATAGCTGAAATAAGCTTGAAACACACTTAACAGTCAATTTCACCATCATTGATTAAATTTCTCCTCCAGCAAATATGTTAAAATTGAAAGTTGGTTTTTAATGCTTGGACAGATGTGCCAAATCCACACAATGATAGTCATGTAAAACTTGACAGAAAAAAGATACAATTATAGAATAGAAAGACCTCATTCCTCATATGTGTTTGCTTGTAACAATTTGAAGGAAATGACTTTTAAATATTACCATCAGTGCCGGATACAGGCATGGGCAAACCGGGCAGCCGTCTGGAGTCCGGCATTAGAGCGGGCCCGGGATTGAAATGTTGGGCTCTGACATTTCTCATGTTCTCTGACCCCTTACCAATCTTTTCCTCCACTATAAAAAATGTCATTGTCTCCAAATGGCATTTAGCAGTATATAACATGTCATAGCCTTATTTAGGACGTAGTTAACATAAATTTTCAGAGAATAAACCCACTTATAAAAAAAGGAACCTCTGGACTATTAGTTTTCCTTTGAACAATCGATAGATAAAACTTCCACTCAAAATGGTCCCCTGCACTGCCCAGTAGCCTTTTTCTTATATAAACGAAAACCTAACTGTGGATCCTTAATCTACTAAGGACCAGAACCGTACCGGAAAATCTGGGGGCCCACAACAAATAAAGTGCCCCCCACACCTTTGAAAACCTTAGACATTTTTCAGCTTGAATTCCTTACCATTGCCGATACATTAATAAACAATGCCCACTCAACAAACACTACTTATATATTTTAAAATAAAAAGTCCCCTTGATTCGGGGATCAGGCCATTACGGGGCCAACTAATCATGGTGCACCTTCTTCAACCCACGTTGTAGGGTTTGCAGGGCCCATCGAGATGCTAATGTGGGGGAACAACAGAACAGAGTCCTTTTTGAATTATAAATTCTATATCTAAATTGCCCGTACATTCATGGTGATCATATAAAAATGTGAATAACTAGATAAAGAAAAGATATAGAAACTCTAAATTTGGCAGGAATATATTTTAAGGTGATGGTAAAAAAAATCTCGAATGAAGTCCCGGGTTTGACTTTAAGGAAGACCATTCCATTTTCCATAAGGCAACATGTAAAAATGGACTTTTTGACATGCAGGCTTTCATTCTTTTTTAGATTAATATTAGAATGAATTGACCTACAATCTTCAGATATGAACCATTTTGAAGAAAACATTATAAAGTTTCTTATTCTGTTCATCTTTTTCCTCCTACAGTTCGAAATTGGTCAATTTAAACGTTTAATTCACACAGTTTGAGGAAATCTTGCCATTTTAACGGGTTGTTGCCTTGCCTACCAATTCCATTGTTAGACCTCGATATCATATTGTTATTTCAGCCAGGGCTGGCCCAAGATACAGGTGAGCAGAGTGGCTGCCTGGGGTGCCAAAGTGTTGGGGGCGCTATCCTGATCAATAATCCGTGCATTACTTGCAGTAGAGTAAATATTGGACAGCAATTTACACCGTGAAAGAGGCTGGAATCTTATGGCATTCCTTTTATTTTTTCATTATCAATAAGTTTTACAGACCGATGACTGAACTAACATGCACTTTGTAAATATCTCAACAAACATTAATGGAGGGGGGGTGCTGGAGTGCTATCCCACCCGGGGCACCAAAATTTCTCGGGCCGCCCCTGATTTCAGCCCTTATGGTATAAACGTGCTTTGAATGCCTTTAATACGAGAGAGAGAGGGGGGAGGGGGGGGGGGAGATTAGTAGAGGGGGAGGGGAAGGGATTAATTATATTTATGTTAAAAACAAAGGGGGCAAACTGTGACCTATTCCTTTCTGACTGCACTCTCCGATTTTATGTTTTTTCCGATTTTGCAAGTTTTTTGTCTGGTCCCAGCCAATTTTCTATTTCGGAAAATGCAAAGAAGCACCGGCGGTGTACCGCTTGTATTTAAGGTTAAAAATAACATTACTGATATGTTAATACAACAATATTACATTATGAATAAATTACATAATAAATATTTAAAATATACATATAACTTATTTTTTGTGCTAAAAAGGAAAAAGTTAATTTTTGTTTCGAACTTCATGCAATATGTTCTGCAGACGGCCCGGTCTGGATCATGCGAGTCGTTTGTTACAAATGTGAGCTGGACAACATACCTGCATACATCTATCTATACATACAACTATTTATCGCAGTGAAATTAATATAAAAGTTATTTAAAAGCACGAAATAACTAGACAATAAAGAAACAAAAAAATAAAAAATATTTTCATACCTTAATTCTTTTTCAACTGCGCTTACTGGACGATGGTGGTTATTACAAAGAGTGAGAACATAACAGAAACCATCGAATGTGGTTTTTGCCTGAGAGACAGTTGCCTGGGTGCCTAGTTAAGAAATGATCTTTGCTACCATGATATCCTTATAAAGTGTGGTAATTTGAGTTTGCTGGTTACACTTTTATCACAGTTTTCATTTTTTATGTGAGACAATAATTATTTTCTATAAAGAAGGACTTTTGTTTCATCCAAATTACATCTATTACTCCTTGTCATGAGTTAAATTGAGGCGATAAAAGGGGAAGGATATTGTAATAGAAGAGGAAGAAAGAATAACTGGATTGGATGATTCTGATGTAGAGGAGGATTATTTAGATGAAAGAGACCAAAGCACAGGCAGCAAAGAATCCACAGAATCTGTGGATGAATATTCAGACGATGATGATGTAGGGCAACATCACAAGGAATCTATCAAGGAGTCTAAAAGTAAAAATTCGGTAATTCACACAGATTTCTGAGGGAGAAAGTCCAGCACAGGAGAACGATGGACCAGGAAGATGTGCTTTTTGTTCCCGGGAAGAAAACAGGATGATCCGCACATCGTGTATTGTGCTCAAAATATATTTGCAGAGATCATGCAGTTACTTCATGCATCGGCTGTTTTGAAATTCAAGATGAGAAAGAGGAAGATGATGAAGATTAAGCTCAATAAAATTTAAGAGATAATTATTTAATTCTCAATTTTTATAGTTCACGTTCAATTTTTATTTAAACTAAATTTAATTTAACATACAATGAAGTATTCTGTTACTTGTAAAGCTTTTTCGAAAATTTTGTTGTAAATTTAACTACCACTTAAATGTAGTTATATTAATTTAAAAAATATGGCATGACCAAATTATTTTTGATAATTAAAAAAAATAATAAGGAACAATTGGTAAGTTGGATATTTTGCCTGATTTTCTAATGAGGTCCAAATGGCCGCATGCAATCTGTTATGCTACAATATCCACGCAACTTCTTAATGGTTATGGGAAAATTTTGTGAATTAAAAAACGTATCACTAGCACTTGTTATTTAAATAAGTTCCATTCTTATGTCAAGTAAATGCAGAATGTTATTGCATTGCCTAATTCAACACTGCTGGCATTATTAAATCACCATCACACAGTACATTGCCCCTCTGATGGCTTAAATCTTTCATAGCCAAATTATTAATTTTAGGTGAATTCAGCAAAACAAATTTTCATTATTAAAATTGATCAGTACTTCCTTTTGAATTTCAAAAATATGTGACCTATATATAACAATCAACTAGCATTACAAATATATTTAAATTTTATATTTGGAGAATTGGCTAATTGTATTTCATATTTAGATATTATTATGCAATTTATGAAAAGCTACGTCAAAATCTCAACATGTTTGCCAAAATTATAGTTCAGCACAAATAAAAAAGTTGAGTAATATGAGAATTGTAATGACCTGATTGGTGAGAATAATTTAGTTAAAAGTATATTACACTATGACCATGAAAGGGTTAATTCATCTTAACTAGCTGGAGGCATCAACACCTTAAGAATTGAAAGGTATCCCTCAAATTAGAATCAGAATAACTATCTATATCTACATAATACCCTGCAAGTCATCCTATTGGTGGATAGCAGGGGGTGCAATGCACCAAGGTTCTATAGCTTACCCTCCTTACCTCTTCCTTTTATGATCCCTTATCATCCTAGAGAATAACGATCCTCTGTATCGCTCCATTCTACAGTCTCTCTTGCGGATCTTATCTTCGCTGTCCTTCCTTCTAATATATGTCAGACTTCTCATCTGGTAATCCCACAGACATTTTTCTAGCAAATTAAGTCTAGCTTGCAGTCTACATTCCTCTAATGAGGCCCATTTAAGATTTTCTATTAATGAAGTTACGCTTTGTTTACAATCATTACTCTTTATGAATCTAGCTGCCCTTCACTGTACCTTTTCTATCTCTTTAGTGAGTCCCTGACCCTACCTATCGCTCTGCAAGGTACACATGGCCTTAGAAGGATTTTCTGCAATTCTGGGTTTAAAATTGCCTTTTCCTCCGTCACTTGCTAGGTAACTCAAAAGATCCTATCCCTATTCATGAAAAATATACATATATCTATTTTGAAAAACTTTAGGTAAAATTATTTCATTGTCCATGGATTAATTATTTTGCAAGAAAACTGGTCAGGTAAACAATGCTATTGGTGTAATATTGATGTCTTTGAAGAGATTATATATTTTAATGGTGCAAAAATGCTTTATTGAAAAATATATTTTTGGGTTAATCTTTTGTGGGATTTTAATTTTAAAGCTTGTTAGATTATTCAGTTTAAAGCAGAACAGGGAAGTATTCCTGTTCCAGAACAAGGCATATTTCCTATATTTACTTTCTATCCGCTTTGTTGCTATGCACCAATGTGATCTTCACTAAAATTTCAGGCGACGATTAGAGTGGCATGGCATTCTTATCATATAACAATGTTTCTCGTAGATCTCCCAAATTGATGCATATCAATTTATAGCAGTGAGTGTGGAGAATGTTCCATGTAAGATGTGGAATATATTTTCATGGAAATCAATGAAGATTAAAGGTGTAGTTACAATTTCTATGTACATTTTCGAAATGTATATGGGAATGTGTTTTGTTAAACAGATAACTTTCGACTTTGTATTTGTTACGAAGAGTTCATTTCTATTTATTTTCATCAAAAGCTATTATATATATCTTCCAAAGCCTAGTAGACATATCGTATATACCGGCGTATAAGTCGACCCGTCGTATAATCGACCCCTGATTTTTTGGATGAAAATACATGATTAGGCATATACATGTTCACTGTATAAGTCAACCCCCACTTTTTCACTTAAAAATACTTCTCATGAAACCGTTTTCAGACAAAATCAAAGTCATGTACAATCCATGTTTTAACAAATCAGAAATAAACTATAATAAAAATATATATAAATATTGTTTAGAGTCCGTGCTATTCTTCTTGAGCATTCCATGCGACAGATGTTTTAATTTCAACCATTAAGAAACTTATTTTTGGAGAGCTTGACCCACTAAATAAAGTTTCTATAATTCGATTGATTTCAGCTGCTAATGATACTATCGAAATGAACTATACCTAGTGATCGCGATCGATCTCTTCGGCGGCGAAATTCAATAAAATATCGCAAATGTGTACCCCGCGCACCTTTTTTTCCAAAATGTTGGTCATACATGAAGATTTCTGAGCAGCTTCAAATTAAAACACTATAAAGAAAGGATACTGACAAATTGATTCATATAAATATTTACCTTATAAAAATGTTGCATCGAGAGATTGGTATATGTGTTTCTCATATTGTGCTGACACGGCAGAGTTCAGCAACCGATGTGCCGCAGTATATTTTACTTTATAAATAAAGGAACGATATTACTGCGTTTTATCATCCTCCAGTTAGGACCACAGAAAATACATTTTAAATAAACAGCGATACTTTATGGCCGAATTTATTGCACTATTTCAGTTATTTGAAGCTACAGTGTACTTCTTGGACAAAACTAACAAGTTATACGGAATAGTTTTGGGTAACGCGATCACAACAGTTTTGCTTGGAACTGTGATGCGAAAAATCCTGCAGTTTTTCTACTCTATTTATGATAAATTCGGGAACTTTTTATATTTCACGTTCACGTATTTTTATATTATTTTCCTTAATTCCACATCGAGAAATAAGGTTCCGTGAATTACGTGACGGCGTGGATTATGCGAGTGAATACGAATTTAAACACCGGTCAATAAAACTCCCTATTTCCTATGAACCTAATGCTTCATATAATGCGATTTCTCAAGATTTCTAGGAATGCAAATACCGTGCTATGTGAGATTTTACTGTAATAAGAGAATTACAGCCTACTTTCTAAATGAGATAAAAACAACCCCTAAAAATAAAGGATGTTGGGTAAACTGCACAATTGCCCGAAATTCCATCTAATACAGGAGTCGGCAACCTGCGGCTCTTTAAGGACTTGCGTGCGGCTCCCGACAGCAACTCTCCCTGATAAAACCTCCAAAAAGAAATTGGCTTCATAAATTATCTGACATATATCATAAAGCAAGTTTGGTCACGCAAAATGACCAATCTGATTGGGTGCTTAGGAGTGAATCTGACTTCATCGGACCCTAAAATCCACATATATAGTACCCTCGTTGAAGAGAGATTTAATCTGGTGTGGTAACTTAGTTGGGTAAAGCACCTACCTCGCAAGACACGGGTTCGATCCCCGGACAAGTTTGAAATCTATCTCTATCTCCACATTACCCTCGCGGACCATACAATAGCAAATGTTCTCCTCTATCCCATAGAATTTTATTGAATCCCTTACAGATCACAGGGAAATTAAAATCAGTTTTCTTAATGACGTATTCCGAAGCCTACGGTATGATAAGAACTTCCTCGGAAAATATCACGAGTCCTAATTAGAAAAGAACGCTTCCTTAACGACGTGGTTACACACACACACACGCACAAAATTTAAGAAATGAGGTAATTCACAATCTAGTAATAATTTTAGGTTATATTTTGCCGAAAAGGAAACGTATTGGTTGTTTTTGGAGACACATTTTATTGAAAGCGGAAGGGACATAAAATGAATACACTGATAATAGAATACGAACTTTATTTAACATAAGTAAATTTAAGAAAATGTGCGGCTGTATATTCTGCCGCTCCTCGTCCGTGAGGGCGATTCGGGTGGGTACAGCTGAATGATTGGTTTCTTCCTCACTCTACCCCGAAGTTTTTCCATCGATGGACCTTCTGAGATGCACGACGACGTGGTTGAAAGTCGGCTGGTTAATGAAACGCGATGCGTACACCGGAAATAAAGAAAATCGAAGTTTGATGAGCAAAGATAAAACGGCCAAAGCGCCAATTACTTATGTGAATTAAGTGGGTGAACAAAAAAAAGGCACACACCTCACAAACGGCCTGTCCTCTGAGAAGATGATTATAAGGATCGCTATGATCCCACTGAGCACCATATCAAATACGGGAATCATGTTCCTACGTCTTCTGTTTTGAGTAAAATGTCAAGACACTATTCGTGTCCATCGCAACGCGATAGTATTGTTGCGTAATGCGGCAGACAACAATGGAATTGAAACTTATGGGGTGGAATATAGGTATATAAAATACCCAATGCCCAACCACGTAATATAAATGTTATTTCGACTTCTGTATGGGTAACAAAAGAGTAATTGAGCTGAACCTTTTCCGCATCGACTTTTAAATGTATGGTTTTCCCTCTCCGTACCAAGCCGGCCGAAACTGGCCGCTCCACTTCGTTTAGATCTGCGTCATCTATTTGGGCTTATGAACTTCTTCTTCGCGCTATGACGGATTAGCCTAACATATATTTGTGGATTTAGTTATTTATTTAATTTACAAATTGCTACTAGTAGTTATGGACGGGGTCGAAAAATACGGTCGCCCGCTCGCCGTGGCGAGTTGATATTGCCAGCTGGCGACAATCTATTCGCAACAATAATTTTTATTTGTAAATTTAGCTCTGGGTCGATCAAATCAACTTCCCCTGCTATTCAAATAGATTCGTCTGTCGCAATTGTCGCTGGAACGTCTGTGAAGAACGTAGTTAACACTCCACCGTTTAAAAAGCGTCTCGTTCGACTCACCTCCATAAAATAAAACGCACTGGGTATCTTAATTTTTTGTTTATTACCTTATTATTGTAACTAACGTTTAAATAACATTCTATGCATTTCATTTAATATTCACTATATTACAACGTGTAATATCATGACGAGATGTGCTAGGATTAGGTACCTCCCGTAATCCGGCAAATTCCTTAATCCGGCTTCGGTGAGGTCCCAAGGTTGCCGGATTAAAGAGGTTCAACTGTATTCGATATTACACGTATCATCGGACCTTTAATTAGGAAAACTTCACTGTCAAAGGAAGTCATCTCGCCAGCAGAACGTTTAAGTGTTACACTGAGGTAGGTTCATTTTTCTGCCCTAACCATTTTTTAAGTGGCAACTTTGGATGAAGTTTAGATTATGAAGTTACTAAGTTGTAGTCTTTTAAAGTATTTCTTGTGCATCTTTAACGTACAGGTATTTAGCTTCTGGGGATAGCATGGCCAGCTTGTCCTACCAATACAGAATAGGAAGATCCACTGTCTCCGAGATTTTACATGAAACGGCAGGCGCACTGTGGATAGGTCTGAAGGACGTAGTTTTCCCATTGCCCCATGCAGATATGTGCAGACGTATGATAACGTAAGAAACATGTCTGCAGCTTATTCAGGATTGCAAGCTTGGATCAAAAATTTAAATAAGTACGCAGATTATGTTCCTACATATGTATAATATAATAATGGTTCTACTTACAAAGAGATATGATTCCAGCATTCAAACGATGAAAGGAAGATTCAACTGCTTTAATGAAATCGTTAGAAATGCTTCCCATACGCAGTTGTCCGCAGTTAACTGAATTATTATCCGTAAATATTTATGTTGCAATGTATAAATGTTGACAATGCCAGCAATAATTTCGATGCTTAAAAGTTAGAAGCGAATTCTTTCACCCATTTGAAGGTATAATTGATAGTAATTGAATCGGAGGCAACAATGACGATGGCCTTGGCAACGCCCGGAAAGAGTACGAAATATCCGTAAAATTTCGAAAACAATTGCGTGTTTCTGAATGATTCGACCGTGTAACACGTAAACATCGGAAGAATAAGATAGTATAGAGTTTTAGCTGTCGAATAAAGCAAAAACGAAGAAAATCGGTCCATATCTACGTGTTTTAACGGTCGAAGGAAAAAAACCTTGCACTCTGAAAAATGGAAAATCCCGTGTAAACTTATGGGAAAATATAATTGTCTCCTGGATTCGAACCCGCGCATTTTCTCGAAATTCGAATGAGAATGGACAAATCTACATGGAATTTGGAAACGACTTGTGAAAACCGCGTCTCTCTAGCTGTCGTAGTTGTCGAGTTATGGCTGGAATTATGTGAATGCCAGGCGGCCACATAGACATCGACGGATTTTAATATATAAGATAAGAAATTGGAAAGTTTGTTTCCAAATGTTGATATCATTGAGAATGTTTTTGTGTATGCATGTAGCAAACTGTTGTGCTGAGCATAGTTTCTCTTTATTGAAAAGATTAAAAAATTACTAGCAATCAAGAATGACTGGAGATCGTTAGAATGCATTAGAAATCTTGGCAATTGAATCTGAATATACCAAAAATATTTATTTCTTTGATGTAATTGAAATGTATGCAGAAAAGAAAGCAAAACGAAAAATTTAAGTCTTGTTTTTTTCAGTTTTTCTATTACTTAAACTATGCAATGCAAATTACTGATTATAATGATAGTGTAAAAATTGAAAATTTTCCTGAGAATAAAACTAAAAAATTTAAGCTAATTTAAAACAGAGGAAGAAAGGTTAAATTCAAAAATTGTTTAAAAAATACAGCTGCAAACCACCTAGTACATTAAACAGATGTTATTAAGCATTTTTTTATTTTAATTTTAACTACCACTAGTACTTAAAAAAGAATTGAATCAAAATGAGAATTAAAAGGCTATAGTGGAAAACAAAAAGTGAAGTTTATTATTTAATTTATGCCATATAAAATAATTTTTCTTTGAATTTTAAAGTTCACTTAATTCATCGAAAGAAATTAAAACTTGCACTAAAGAATGGATAAGAATAAGGTTCTTTTTATTGAGCCCAATCTTCCAATATGGACCACATTTTCTCAAAATTAAACTTTTAAATACAAAGTTTCAAGTTTATTCTTATGGAATAAATTTCCTTTTCATGACAACCCAACGGTTGCCGACTTAACACAACATTTTTATTAAAAAATTATACAGTGGAGACGATAAAAGAATAATACTGCGCTTACTGTATGTCGAGAGTAGACAAAAGACAGACGATGAAGGACGAAGAAAATCACTTCGAAATCACGAGAGATCATTGGAACCAACCTATCGAAACCCGTCACGGATCTAACTATAAATACCAACAAAATAATATATTGTTTCTCTAGAATAATATTTAAATTAAATCAATTTATCGAAAAAATGGAGGGGGCGTCAAAAAAATTTGGCCTAGGGGAGGCAATTTTCCAAATCCGCCACTGTATGTATGTATGTATGTATGTATATATATATATATATATATATATATATATAATATTATATTTTTTATATCATCAGATCAGAATGTGAAATACTTTGTTTTTGTTATATTATGACAATATAAAATATATATTATGTAATATAGTCCTCCGTCCCAGTGTCTCCCGTAGCCGCGGGCCGTAACATTTTCGAAACTGACCACGGATCCCTCAGGTTTTCGCTATCCCTTCCACTCCCCACCCCCAGGCGAGCTGCACCGACGCTTCCAACCTCGCCCAGATCCCTCAGAACCTGGAACAAAGCGGAACTGGCCCGCTCCTCCTCGAGAGCGGTAATCCCGAGGATGGGCTTTGACCTCTTCTACGACCTCCACGCAGTCATCGAGGACTTCGTCCATTCACGACGAGTGTCGAAGAAAAAGCGTCTTGGGGTATCGCCTGAGACGACCCTCGTCCTAAAGAATAAGCTTTCGGCGTGGAGATTGAGGAAGTCTCACCCCAATCCCCACACTCGTGCCTCCTTTGTTACCCTACGTCGGCACGCCCGTTATCTTCTTCGCCGAGATTACTCGAACTTTGTGGAAGGGATAACGGACGAAATTAAAAACAATTCGAAGAGATTTTGGACCCTGATAAACTCCAAAAGGAAAACACATCGTATCCCAATTTCCATCTCTGCCCACGGCACATCCTTCCAAGGGGATGCTAGGCTTTCAGCCTTCAATGAATATTTTTGCTCCAGTTTCACACCCGCCTCCCCCAGCATTCCTCTCCCACCACTTCAGCCCCTGTGCACCCATTCCCTTGCATTCATAACAACTTCATCACAGGAGGTCCTAGATCATCTTTCCTCCCTACCTCCCTCGAAATCTACCAGCTCAGACTATATTGGTTCTCTCTTTCTCCAACGCACATCCGCCTTTCTCCACATTCCCCTCTCCCTCTTATTCAATAAATTCTTTTCGGCAGGAACTTTCCCGTCTCTTTGGAAGAATTCCGTCACCCCCATTTTAAAGTCAGGATCAAAAGACAACGTTGAAAATTATCGCCCTATTTCCATCTTGCCAGTACTTTCTATCATCTTTGAACGTATAATCCAGAACCGTATCCTACATTTCACTCTTCCATACATCTCACCCGTTCTGCATGGTTTTCTTCCTGGTAGCTCCTGTCTCACCAATCTTTCTGTCTTACAACATCATGTTATTTCCTCCTTCGAATTAAAATCTCAAGTCGATGTCTGCTACATCGACTTTTCTAAAGCTTTCGATTCAGTGAGGCACACCCTCCTCCTCCACAAACTTGAGACTCGTTACAATATCCATGGCCGCCTCTTATCAGTAATTTATAATTTCCTGAATTCTCGCAATCAGAGAGTTTTAATCGATGGCTTTTCTTCTCCTCTATTGCCTGTCTCTTCCGGTGTTCCTCAGGGTTGCGTTCTCGGCTCCCTTCTCTTTGCCCTCTACGTGGATGACATCGTAGAATGCTACTCCCATCGGGCTGCAATATACTTCTTTACGCAGACGATTGTAAAATCTTTAAAAGAGTTGACTCTCTAGCCGATTCTTTATCACTTGAATCTGCTCTTAAATCTGTCGACGCTTGGTGTTCCAAATGGCACCTACGTATTAACCCCTGTAAGTCGGCTGTAATGTCTTTTTCCCTCAAGCACAATCCCATTTCATTTCCCTACACCCTCTCCCATCATCCTATCACTTCTGTGAAAACACATACTGATTTGGGCGTAATTTTTTATGACAAACTACTCTTCATAGGACACATTAAGAGCATTTCCGGGAGAGCAATGTCCATAGTTGGTTTAATTTACCATTTCTCCTAAATTACTGACCCCCTTGCACTGAAAGCAGTGTTCCTCGGCTGTGTACTCCCCATTCTGGAATACTGCTCACCCATCTGGTCTACTGCCAGCCCCACCACTCTCAAACTTCTCAACTGCCTGGTAAATTTCATCCTAGCCATTGTCCGATATCGTGTTCCTTCCTTCAGGAATCACTCACGAGAAGTCGTGTTGTCTTCCTTAGGGCTTTCCCACCTCTTCCACCGCCGCTTAATAGCAGACCTAAAATTATTACATGGTGTACTGAACAGACATTTTCGCTCTGGTGACCTCTCTTTCTTTTCCTTTCGCATTCCTCCTCACCCCACCCATAACATGAGCTTACTGCACATCCCTCACTTCCGTTTATCTATTTCCCAGCGATCCCTATTTCACCGAATCCCCTCCCTCTTCAACACCCTTACTGCAAAATATCCGTCTTTGGACCTCTTCACCTCTTTTTCATCTCTTTCATCAAACATCGCGTAAACAACTAAGATTATGCTTATTATATCCTTGTTATTGTTATTATTATTATATTTTTTCTGTTATCTTGTTATTTTGTTATTTAAAAAAATGTAAAAGGCCTCTGTTGCTGTTATTGGTGTCCTAATAAATAAATAAATTTGTTTTTTTAGTTATAAAATGTTCTTTCTTGGCAAAATAAAAAGTTGGCAACCCTACTTATACTCGTATATGTATTAGAGGTTTCCTTTCTTCATTCATTCATATCCTAAAGGCTAAGCCTTGTCGACACAACCATTCGCTTCTCTCTTCTACTGCTCTCTTCAGCTTTTCATATCCATCACATCCCATTATCACCTTGATATCCTCTAAATAAGTTTTCCTCTGTCTTCCTCTACTTTTCTTTCCTAAAATCTTGCCTTCAAAAATGGTTGAAATCAACTCATTATGCCTTATAACATGGCCAACAAATTTTACTTTCCTTCTTTCCATTTCTTTTAATAACTTCCTTTCCTCATTCACTTCCCTTAATACTTCTACATTTGATTTCCTTTCAGTCCAACTTGTTCTTGTCATTTTCCACCATATCCACATTTCCACTGCTTCCAAACAGGCTTCCTCATATTTTCTCAAAGTCTAACTTTCACTTCCATAAAGTAGTACACTCCATACAAATGCTTTTGCAAAAGCTTTCCTTATTTCAGTATTAATGTGCGTACTTGTTAGTACATACATTCTTCTTGTTTTGAAATGCTTGTTTTGCCAAGGCTCTTCTTCTCTTTACTTCTTCTGTGCACCTGTAATCTTCAGTAATTACACTTCCTAGATAAACGAACTGTTTTACCTGCTCAACTTATTTATTATCTATCCTTATATTCGTTTTTATTTCTTTGTTACTCTTACTTATAACCAACACCTACGTTTCCTTTACGTTTATTCTTGATTCCCAGTGTTCAAGTATTTCAAGCATCACTTTTAACTTTCTAGTCATATCTTTTTCTGAATCTGCTATTATGACAATATCATCAGCGAATCTAATACAATGTATTCTTTTCCCATTCATTTTTATTCCTTTTGTCTTTTCCTTCATGACTTCTATAGTTTCCTCAATAAACATATTAAATAAATACGGAGAGAGAGGACACCCTTGTCTTACTCCTTTTCTGATCCTTGCTTCTCTTTCACTCCCATTAACATTTATTTTCGTACTTTGATTTCAATAAGGCTGGTAAATTAATCTTCTATCCTTCCAATCAATGCCTATTTTCTTCATGGATCTAAATAACAACTCCCAATTAACCGTATAGAAAGCTTTCTCTAGGTCAATGAATGTAAGGTATACCCTCCTGTTCATTTCTAATCTTCTTTCCAATATCATATGTAAGGCCAAAATTGCTTCTCTAGTTCCTCTACCGGGTCTAAATCCAAATTGGTCTTCACCTAAGTGTTGATCTATCTTTCCTTTTATCCTATTTTGTATTATATTTATGAGTAACTTTGAGGCGTGTGATAAAAGGGAGATTGTCCTGTAATTAGCGCATTCCACTGCCTTCCCTGATTTTGCTAGGGTAATTATTTTACTTTTCATAAAATCATCTGGGATCTCTCCTTTTTCATAACAATTTCTAATTACTTCAAAGGTTTGTTCTTTCACATCCTTTCCTAAATTTTTCAGTAATTCTGCAGGTATACTGTCCAAATCTGTCACCTTCCCCTCTTTAAGATTTTTAAGAGCTTGTTCAAATTCCTGTTTCGTAATGTAGGGGCCTATATCTTCTGTTGAGACTTCATCTGCTTTTCCAATAAAATCTTTTTCAACCTCTATATCTCTGCCTTTATACAATTCTTCTATGTATTGTTTCCAACGACCACATACCTCTTCACTGTCCATTAATAAATTTCCCCTCTTGTCATTAACCAATATAGATTTTGATCTTGCTTTATACTGGAGAGCTTTAATTCTATAATATGCTTTATCTTGTCTTCCTTTCTTTGTATCTTCCTCAATTTCTTCTGCAATTTCTTTAGCCCACTTCTCCTTTGCTTCCCTGCATTTATTTGTGATTTGGTTTTTTATTCTTCTGTATCCTTCTATATCATTTCTTTTCCTTATTTTATTCCTTTCTTGTATCAGGTTCAATATTTCCTCTGTCATCCAACGTTTCTTAGGTTCCATTTTCCTCTTTCCCAAAACCTCGTGAGTAGCTTCTATTATTCCTGCCTTTATTTCATCCCAATTAGCTGGTTGTCCACATTTAGCTATTATTTTATTTGTTTTTTCATCAAAACTTTTTTATTGTTCCTCCTTTAAGCCCTCCAATCGCCAATTTTTCTTTACGGATCTCTTCCTTCTCTTAAGTCTAATATTGCACTTTGCCAAGACAAGTTTATGATCACTGTCTATTTCTGGTCCTGGATAACTATGGCTTGCTTTAACTTGGTTCTTGTATCGTTGTTTAACAAGAACATAATCAATTTGATATCTTTTATTATCTGGTGCTTGCCATGTATATCGTCTTCTTTTAGGGACTTCATAAAGCGTGTTTGAAATCACCATCTCATTTTGTTCACAAAAATCAATCAGTCTCTCCCCTCTCATTCATTTTTCCTAATCCGAAGTTTCCTACTATCTTTTTATCTCTATGATGAGATCCCACTACAGCATTAAAATCGCCCATTATTATAACATTTTCTTTATTCTTTCTTACTATGACAAATAAAATATAATTTGTCGGATATAAGCTGTGACCTTTTTCTAAGAAATCATATTAGTTCTTAATAAACAAAGATTAAAATGTCTCGTTTTACAGAATATTAATTGAAATCGAGAATCGAAATATCCGATTCATTGTATGAGAATTTTAGTATGCAGTCTAATACAACCTTCTTCCGTAGAACAGGAAGTTGATAATTGTAATTACTCCATTTTAGCTTCTATTACATTCTAAATGATTTTTTAACTTGTCATCATATATATAGACTTTCATTCTAAAAATCTATAGATTCGGTCGATTTGGGGAAAATATATGAAAAATGTATAGAACTACAGAAAAATGTAGGCACGGCAACACTGGTTGAGGCAGACACAGGAAGATCTTTCGAATCGTTCCGCCGTTTATCGTTTGGCCGTTTGACTGTGCTGGGCGAAGTCATAAATAGGTACGGAGATAATTATATATAATTTCTCATTTGGAATTCATGTTGAATTTATTTAATCAGTTTTTCATAATTATCATAGTGTGAACGATAATCAGTGCGAAATTACCTTGCTTATTTAGCCATAGAAGCGAAAACTTGATTTCGTTCTTCTAAACTGCACGTGGTATCGCATATAACCATCGGATTAATGTTGCTGTATGAACTTCTTTGATGTTTCTACAATTTTGTCTCCCAAGTTCTTATAACTTTTCCGATGCAGAGTTTATAAGTTTTTGGAAATTGAGAAGCTTAATTAATCTGAGATATCGATCTCGACACGAATGCTAATGTGGTTCATAACCTTTGTTCAGCATTTGTTAGGGGGCACAGTTAATTTGGTTCATTACAACTTTTTTCTTGTTGAATTAGTTTTTATAGACAATTTCTACTTTGGGATAGATTTAGACGTGAAAGAGGTTATCGACTAACGTTGGAATGCAAAAGCTTAAGAGTTCGACCGCATTGATTAATATGTTTAATTTTTATTAATGCTTCTTTCTATTTGGAACAACTGTTTCAGACGAATGATATATTAATCGCGTTATAGTTTGCTTTGTTATCATGATTCCATTCAACTTCTGAGACGATTATTGTACATGTAATCTCGACGAAACGTAGCATACTTTTGTCGAATCAGATTGTCTTTAAACGTGTCGACGTAGCCCCCCATGATTTTAGGTGATATTTTCTTAGTCTTAGAATTTCATAAATTAATGCATATAATTTTCATTGGAAAATTTTATTGAAAGGAATGTTGTATATTTAGTTTCTGTTCAGTTGAAATTATGTAATCATTAAATAGATTGCTTAAAAATAAGCATTAAGCCTAGATAAGCCACTTATAGGAAATAATTTCTACAATTCCTCACAAATCTTTTGTTAAAATACAATATCAGTTTTGAATATAAATGGAATGATTAGCATGAGAGAAGTGGGGACATTGCATAATGTACTCAGGAAGTCGTGAATATTATTCAACATGAAATTGTGGTGCTATATTTCTGATTCTATTCTCTTTTCAGAGGCATGCATCGAAGATCTACTTTGCTGGGAATTCTCAATTTGTAGTTTGGTGCACAGATACCATCCAGGAAATGACTGACCGTGTGATACGAAAAAAATTTTGGTAAGTATTATCACTGTGTTTCCTGAGTACTTTCAATTGAACATAAATATCAATTGTAAATAGGAGTTTATAGAAACAAGTGAAATGATCTTGTGATGACAATGTAGCATGAAATATTTTGTTCCTTGGTGCTGTCTAATAGCTTTTGGTATGCAGTTCAGTAAGAAAATACTTAGTTTCACTTTGATGTGCAGCAAATTTGTTCGTTTAGGTGGTTTGGCGAGGTAGTCAGTTGTGTAGTGATAAAGGTGCCGGCATACTACTCGCCTGTTCTAAGTGGCAGTGGGCACAAATCTAGCAAAAGAACGATTTTTTTGGAGGTTGCTCTATATACTATTTGCTTATATACGAACTAAAAGAACGAGACAATGAGAAAACGAAAAATGAGAACACACAAATCAGTGCTTCGTACAAGTAGACTAATGCAAGCACTGGTTTTTCCTTCTTCCCTTCTGTCTGATGTGGAAGGCAATGGGAAACCACTGCACCATTTGTGAACATTCCCAAGTCAGTCAAACCAATCTAAAGATTGAGAACCATAGGTGGTTTGGCATGCTACTTAGATTATCGATAACATAAGAGCTATCAACACTTGGTTTGTCCATTTATATATGTTAATCATTGGGGGCTTTTATTTTTCTACCTGATTACTTTCAAGGGAACATAAATCAAATATAAACTGTAAATAGGAAAGGATTTTATAGAAACAAAGGAAGTGATCTTGTAATGACAGTGTAGCATGAAATATTTGTGGAATTTGTTCCTTGGTGCTGTCCAATAGCCTTAAGCAACTTGGTGGTGCAATTATGAAAATGTTTTGAGACAGGTCCAAGTGCTGCTGGGTGGGTGTATGTTACATCTGGTGATGTCTTATTACTGAAGTTAAATTTTTAGCTGTTTTAAAATAATCTGGTGCAGCAATTCCTAAATTAAGACATAGGGGCTTTGTATTTTTGCCAATTGAGTCAGTATTGTCTTAATGCAGGTTTTCTGTTTGTCTAAAATTTTGTTTCAGTATTGTATTATTTCTGGCTTTCTCTCAAACACTGTTCTCATGGCCTGTGCAACCCGCGGCCCATTCAGAGTTTTTTTTGCAGCCCAGAAACTTATGGTTTTCCACAAAAAAAGTGGCTCATTTCTTGCAAATCATCTATTTTCAATTGATATGGATGCACAGCACAAGTACTACTGCAGCTGGAGATAATTGATTTGCAATGCTATACTGAATTAAAATTCATTTTTGAAATGAAGAATGATATATGTGAATTTTACAACAAATAAGTTGAATCAAAATTCCCAAACTTGAGAAATCATGCTGCAAAAATAGTTGTGTTTTTGGGAGTACTTCGCTTTGTGAGTTCCTTTTTTCTAAAATGAAGTGTGTGAAAATAAATCTCGGGGCTCCTTGGGAGGTATTAAGTTACAAAATTAGTTAAGAATTTCTACCACAAAAATTGTAGTAAACTCTGATAAATTAAGTCAGTGCAAAGAAAAACAAGTTTTCCCATTGAATAAATTTTGTTCTGAAAAATCAAAATATTTGTTCTCAAAATTGGCTCATTGAGTGATTTGGATTGCTCAGGCCTGCTGTAGATTATCACACTTTCAGCATCACCATAATATAATATCAGCATTGTAAACATGCTTTTTCACTTTGTCATATACGAAGTATATTGAGAAAGTATTGTAATCGCCAAAAAATTCAACCTCGAGATTTTGACGGAAATATACATTTTAGGTGTAGCTGAATCCAAAATAGTGGTTTTTCCAATGCTGGTCTGTTATTGTCTCTAGGGCATAAACGGTAGAGTGAAAATGAATGAAATCTCGTACTTAGCCATTTTATCATACAGAATAGAAGCTATGAAGAAATGGTAGACATTGCGCAATAATTAAGGGAAGTTTATGCAACGCATTTTTAACAATTTGATTTTCTCAAAAACTGCTCTTAACGATTTTGATCAAACTTTGTGGAGTTGAGTTTACATCTTCAATAATACCAAATAGTTCATATTTCTCAAAAAATGAATATAAGGCTAGTTTATTCTAAGCAACTTGAACAATAATTTGATTTTCTTAAAAACGGTTCAAACGATTTTGATAAAATTTTGTACCGTTACTTGAGTATACGTCTGCAATAATACTATATACAAATTTCTCAAAATAATTACTATAAGGCTAGTTTATTCTTGGGCAATTTTAACAGAAATTCAATTTTCTAAAAACTGGCTCATATGATTTTCATTTTCTAAAGATAACTAAACGACGCATTAGTATATGAGAAAGTTTGTACAATGTATGTTATACTGATTTTTTTATTTCACCATTGAAAGTTTTGTCAAACACTAAAGTTACTCAGCAGTTAAATTTTGAAATGTGCAGAAAAGCTGAAGTGTGGGCATTATGCTTATTAAAAAATTTTCCAAGTAAAGTAAAAAATATCCAGTTCATGACTTCCTCCATATGGGGTAATGAATATGATTGCTTTCAACATCAGCGGTCTCAAGAATAATTATCGGCAATTACCCTTGTGATTAATTTTTACATGGAAAAACTAAGAAAACAAAATTGTTAGTTGTTGCAATGGATAAGAAAATATCGATGTGCAATTAAATTAATCGTGGTAGCATACACATTATTATCAACTACAAAATTTTATCATAGCAATAGAGGTCCTAAATGTAAACAAACCAGAATTAACTGCACCTAGGTCTAAATCTTTTTCATCCAATTACAGGCGACTCCCGAGATTAAACCAATTGGAGAATTCGACCCAGCCGAACGGTCTATCGAATTAGGAAGTAGTTCATGCAAAGTAATTTTCAGCCCACCCAAGCACGTGAGTTTAGTTTCAGTCAAGACATTGTTATTTCTGCTCTGTTTGAATTTGTGCTGATTTCACTCTTCTTTAGGCACATTTAACTGTTCGAGATTTGACCACGTTTTCAGGAACTCATCCTGGTCGAATCTCGGGAGTTGCCTGTATTTGCAGCCCTGTGCATATACTCTTATCTACTCTCATACTAACGGTTGAAAATTCCCAGTCTTGCCATATTTAACGTTGGCAATCCTTGATCGAAAAATTCATTCAAAGCAATGATGTATTTAGTTTATTTAATTTGATAAGTATCATTAACATGAGTGTTGTCAACTCTTCAATTTTTGGCATATTTTATGCATATGAAATACTTTGTGCCTGGGAACTTTTATTTTTCTGCCTGCTGACTTCCAATGCAACATAAATTGTTTGAATATGCTGTATAAATGGGATGGAATTTACAGAAACAAAAATATTGGTTAAGAGGTGACAGTGGAACATGAAATGTTTGGTGAATTTGCTCCTTGGTGATGTGTAATGATTTTTTAAACAATTTAATGTTGAAATTATGGAAACATTTTGAGACATCCCAAAATGATTAAAATATTTTGCTTGGAATAGGTAATCTATATTAAATTTGCTGAAGCAATTGTGAAAATATTTTGAGGAAAGCTGTTTGAAATTTTTATTAGTGAAAGTTAATTGAATTATTGGAGTACAGTAAGTCGATTATCTGTGCACGGGTTATCTGGTTTGCGGATTATCCATGCTGCCTTTCTCGTTATGCCTTGAAATTTTATTAATACTCTTAATTGCAAAGAAATTCATCACTGTGAGACAACAACATTTTCGTAATCCCATTATATTAATGTCTAATGATTTCGTTATGTGCAAAGATGATGTTTGTAAATACATATATTGCTTTTTTAATGTTAGCGAGTTTCATAACAATATCACGGGAATCAGCATGCGACTTAGTTGTCTCTTTGCGGCGGTGCAGTCACTTTTACCGCTAAGCTACAAACATAAGACAGTAAGGGTGATCGGATTATAGATTCTCCTATTGTTGTTTCACCTTGTGTGCAGCTCATTGTGCTTTGGTTTTTGTAATGATCAACTTTTATCCCACTCCTTGTTAAAATGGCAGGAAAAAACAAGAAAGTTGTTCTTCCTATTACAAAAAAACTTGAATTAATTGTGAGACTTGAAAAGGGAGAATATGTGAATAAATTGGCAGGCGAATGTGGTATTGGCATACAAACCATTCGTGATATATAAGGAAAAACAACTTAAGTTGATGGAGTTCGCTGCAGTTTCTGACAGTGGTGCTGGCTCCTCAAAACGTAAGAGTATGAAAAAATCAACCTACGAGAAATTAGATGCACAGCAAGCGAGGTATTTCCATGAATCGCTAGGGCTAGAAGGGAACTGATGCTTCATCTGGGTGGTTTACTTGATCCAAACCGTGATATGGTATACGCGAAACTTTGTTAGATTATATGGAGTAAAATGATTTTGATTACTGCGATGTCATAGCAGCCAGGAAAATACGAACAATCATAAAAGAAAGTGTAAAGAAGTTCTCAAAACAAACTAAAATTACAAACTTTTTGAACGGATCATTGTAAAAGTCTTGTTTTCTAACCTTTTTGTTACCATTTTACTGAGAATTTAAACACATTTTGAAATCATTTTTGCATTATCCCTGTTTTTCATTTATTTGTGCTTCCTCCTAAGTATTTACATATATTGCTTTTTTAATGTTACTGAGTTTCATGACACTGGAAGCAGAATGCGACTTTGGTCAATCAGTTGCTTCTTCGTGGCTGGCGGCGCATTCGCTTGTTTTCTAACCTTTTTGTTCACGAGACTTGAAGCACGTATTGTTAAATAAATCATTTTTGCATTATCCAAGTTTTTTTATTATTCATGCTTCCTCTTACATCCATTAGACTGGATAATCGAGAGTTTACTGTACATGCAAATTTGATAACGCTATGCTAATGAAAGTTTGTGACAATTCATTTTCATTGGTTTTCTACTGGTGGTTGGCTAATCATCAATTGGGCATGCAAAAATTGTACAAGATTTATTTATCCATTACCATTTTAGTGGTTTATTTTATAAATGTGAATCAGTTAAATCAAAACAGTAATAGTCAAGAAGTCTGAAATTTGCAGGGTGTATATGATCTATTATGCCATTTATTACTATGGCAAAGGATTTTATTTTTGGAGAGTTCGGTGTGTGACAGGGAAACATTACATAGGAATGATATACAGTCATGCCTCGTTTAGCGCAAAGGATACCTTCCGAATGGTCTTTGAGCTAACCAGATTTGCGCAAAACAAACCGATTATAACATGTACTTAGTAGTGATCAGTTCGCGAAATTGCAAAGTTCACTAATGTTACTTTTTTATTTAATATTAATTATCATTAAAAATCAATATTAATATAATTTTAAATCTTTCCCAGCGGTGCTCGCATTTATTCATACATAGATCGCTAGGTTCTGCGAGTTGTCATTTTCGTCACTGCAGCGTTCAAATTACTTATTGTATGTGTGTGTGGGGTATTCACCATTTTCAATAATTGCTTGTAATTCGTCAGGAAACTTTATAGCTGCATCTTTATCAGTGCTTGCTGATTCACCTGTAAAACAAACACTATGTATATATTTGCGGCATTTAAAATTTTGAAACCAACCGGAACTGGCATGAAATGTTTCTGAAGAATCTTCACCCTCTTCTAGCTTTACATATTCAAACAGGGAAAGTGCTTTACTGCAAATGATTGTTTGAATAAGGAGCATGTTTTCATTAGAACGCATAGAATCAATCCACAGCATTAGTAGTTTCTTCATTTTTTTCAAGCATATTACTACGTGATCATGTGAGTTTCTTCACAGTTACTGCACTGGCTGCTTCAATGGAACTTTTTATTTTGTCTTTATTTAACAAAATTGTATGAATTGTAGAAGTTATGAAGTTAAACTTACATGCAATATTGCTCTGACACTTACCTTGTTCAAAACACCGAATTACTTTGTTTTTCCTTAAGATTTATGCTTTACCTTGATCATTTAGGATTATTTTCTACATTTTGGCTGCCTTGACTCAATTTTCTCCTTCCTGCCATGAATTACTGAAATTATTTCCCCCTATTTACTGTTAAATGTTATTTTGCCATAGATATTAAACAAAACACCGCAAATATGTCATTAGAACTGATGATATGAAAATAGCTTTCCTTTCTGTTTTTAAGCAAACAAAAGCCGGCAAAAATGTGCACCGTGAACAGTTTTAATTTTGCAGTACGTACCATACATACAGTATGTATTTTATTAAAAAAATAAATAAAAATGTATACCACAGGATTCCAATTGCGCTAAACAAACATGCGCTAAACGAGGCATGATTATATATATACTAGGGGGCAAACCCCCTGCTTGCTGGCGCTTACCAACCCTCCCCTTTGCTTGCTGTTTCTTCGTTCCCTTGTGGATTTAGATTAGCTTATCGGGAATATGTATTTTATAAAGGATGTGTTTGGTTTTTAATAACAAATTAAGAAAATTAGTTGAATAACTCGATAAAAAATAAACTTAGAGGGCTGATATTCCTGGAGATTAAAAAGGGCTGAGGTATAGAGCGTTAAAGAGAGAGAGAGAGAAACCAGAAAAAGGATTTTAGTAATATAGATAAAAAAATATAAATAACATGAATACTGCGTTCGGTTTATTTGCATTAAATTCATATCTTCGGTCATTTCGAGCAAGTTTTAATCATATTTTCGATCTTTAAGCCTTTATTTAAGTGCATATGCACTGAAATTATCGGGGACAACAATAACCGTAACCAAGGAATCTTAGTATTGAAATGTTAAAATAAAATTACAAAATCTCTAAATTCAAAATATGAGAGAATATGCATGAGATTGAGTATTCGACGATAGGAATAAGAATCCTCATTCATTTTGGCTTGTTTTAGCATAAATTTCGTATTGATAACTTAATTTTAAGATATTTTAAAAAGTAAAAGAATGAAAGCCTTCAAACCAAAAATGTGATATTTACGTGTTATCTTATGGGAAACGACATTCATCCTCGGAGGGTCAAACCCGTGATCTCATTCAAAATTTTTTTAGTTATAACGTAGAGATTCATTCAAACTGAAATTCTGAGAAATTTCAGACAGCTCAGTAAATTTTTAACCGAGTTATTTGCAAAATTAGAGCATTACACAGCATGATGATGATCATTACGATTTTATTATATATATATCATCATAGGTAGTCTGTCCATTGACAGGTCTGTGATTATTCATGGTTAAACTTGGTTCTCCATATACTCCTATTTTTTGCGGTCTTTTTTGTCTTGATAGCTCTCTTTCCCTTTCATGTCGTCTACCAGCTGAAACCTTTTCTTACCTCTTTCTCTTTTTACATCCAGTTTTCCTTCTAGCACTTATTTAATCATGCACTCTCTCCTCAGGTAATGCTCAATTCAGTTCGCCTTCGTCTTTCTGATAGTATGTATAATCGTTCGCTTCTCTCCTATTCTTCGTAGTACTTTCTCATTTTTCACCCTATCTGTCCATTTTATCTTCAGCATTCTTCTCCATGTCCACATTTCGAAGCTTTCCAAGTATTTAACATCATTTTTCCTTAGCATCCATGTTTCTGCCCCAAACAAAGATATACTCCATACATAGCATTTTATCAGCCTCTTGCAGATTTCCTGCTTCATATTTCTCGTTAGTAGGAGTTTCTTTCTTCTGAAAGCGACTTTTGCTTTTGTTATTCTAGTGCTGATTTCCTCGGTACATTTTGCTTCTCTCGTTATGATGCTTCCAAGGTATTTATAATCTGAAACTTGTTCTAATGGCTTTCCTCCAATATTATATTCAAATTTTCTTCTTCTTTACTTGATATTCACATTACCTTGGATTTTTCTGTATTAATTTCCATACCGTATTTTCTACCTGTTATCACTAGTCTATTTATCATTTTCTGGAGTTCCTTTTCCTTTCTTGCCAGAAGTACTTGATCATCCGCATATTTCACTGTTCTTATAATCCTTCCAATTTTGAAATCTCCCGTGCCTTCTAACGCCTCCTGCATTAGCCTCTCTCCATATATATTGAATAGAATCGGCGATGGACGATAGCCCTGTCTTACTCCTCTACCGATATGTACTCCGCTGGTGTCTGCATTCTCCAACCTGACCTTTACAACTTGATTCACATATAGATTCCTGATCAGTCTCCTGTCTTTCCAGTCTACACCTATATCCTTTAATGTCCTCATCAGCAGTACCCAATTTACTCTATCAAAGGCCTTCTGCTAGTCGACAAAACATATGCAGCAATCTTGGCTGTACTCTATTGCCTTTTCTGATATGATTCTCACTACACCAATAGCATCTCTGGTTCCTCGTCCTTTTCTGAAGCCGAATTGATCTTCCCCTAGCATTTCTTCGGCCTTTTTCTCTAGTCTTTTATTAAGAATCCTCGTGATGATCTTCAAAGTGTGTGACAGTAGGCTTATCGTGCTGTAGTCTTTACACTGCATTGCCTTTGGCTTCTTCTTTAGAGGGATCATTGTTACGTCTAAGGAATCCTGAGGCCATTCTCCCAAGTTGTATATCTTGTTAATTAGTTTTGTAATCACTTTTAGTCCTTCCGATCCCATGACTTTAAGTACCTCTGCCGGTATCTCGTAAAGTATTGCTCATATCAAAATATTTTTCAAATAAAACTTGTAGAACTAATATATTAGAGTATTTCTTTTCCTATACATTTTTATCGTAGGACTAGCCGTTATCCATAAAATCGAACAAGAAAGTCTTAAATAGAGTTGAACTTAGAAAATTTTTTGCATGGTTACTTCTTCATTGTTGCTAACATAAACAATTTCACAAACAAACGTTTAATTTACTTACATGTGCATGCACTATTTTAAAATAGGAAGAAAATGGATTATTTGTGATGAAGAAAAGAACTTTAAAATGCAATTTCCCTCACTTACAGGTATATAATTTTCTAATATCCCATTGTACGAAACGTGCCCATTTGTGATACGTTGTACACTTTCATAACTTGTTTCATTAAAGCATTTGCTATTTTCATAGTTTTTTGTAAGATTGCCTAAATTTGGCCCCAAAGAGAGCGATGATGGAAATGAAGGAAAAGTCAGTAAAAAGGGCAAAAAAGGTGACGAGTTTTGAAGAAGAAAATTGAAGTTTTAGATAGGCTTGCGCATAATGAATTTGCTTCATCAGTTGGTAAATTACTTGGTGTGAACGAGTCCACAATAAGATCGATTACGAAAAGGGAAGAAGCGATCAAGAAAGTCCGCTGAGTTCAATTGTCATTCACAAGAAAGCCAAGCTACTGCACAATCATTGTCTCAAGTTGTTTGACGATATGCTAATGGGAAATCGCCAACGTCATTGAAGCATGTGTAGATCAGTTCCTTGCTCTTTAAAAAAATGTGGCATTTATTCAGAACACCACAGTATGTATTGTATTATTATATTTGTCCTTCTCCTTCACAATTGAACACACACTCGACCGGCTTAAGTCTAATGAACGTCCGACTGAAGCTAAAGATTCGTCGCTTTTGGCACGCCTAATTATTTCCGTCTTTGTCCCAATCGTGTTCACTTTATGAGCCCTACGTTTCTTTCCACTTGTATTAGCACTTTCAGTTTTCTGTTTATCACTCATGTTTATAAAATAATACGTGTAAAATGCACAAAGAAACACTGCTGTACGTACAAACAAAGACGGTAACGTTATCGAGACTGAATAATAATAATAATTTATTGATTATTAACCGACTTTACAGTGGTATTAATCTTGTCAAATTTCAGTACAATATTAAAAAACATTACACACAAATCTTACATTACGTACAATACGTATATTATTACGTGGCATACTTTAATTTATTAAAAGTGTTGGCTTGCCTGACAGACAGTGCTATTATGCAACAGCTCAAAATGTTTGATCGTTAGCTGACGAACGAAAGTCCGAATTCGGCATACAAAAGGCGGTTTAGGGGCAAGAACTTACAATGTACGAAAGAGCGAATTGTACGAAAGTCGAATGTATGAAAGTCGAGGACTGCCTGTACTAGGGAATTTTAATGTGGTAGTTTCCCTCTTGCTTTCCACATCGCATAGCATTCAATTATATATATAATTTAATGTCTGTCCATCTGTCTGTTCCTTATACATTCCCACGCCCTTTGAGCTATCGGGACCAAACTTTGCAAATTGACTTCATATGACTCTACGAGTAACATAGGATACCCGGGATTTCTGAAATCGACCCAGGTTCGATTCCCGAGAATGATTTCCACTCCTCGTAAGATAACATGGAAAAATCGATATTTTGACCTGCAAACTTATTTTATTTTGTTTATTAAAATTCGCATATTTGGCCTATGTTTTTCGGACTTGGACTGTATAAAAGAAAAATAAATGCAGTTTCTTATTCTTAGCGTCTTTTATCGCTTTTGAATCTAAATCTTTCAAATTTAACGTTTTAATATCATATTTTGACAAAATTTAGCGTTTTTAATGTGAAGTTGCCTTGCCAACTGATTACATTGTTAAACTCGAAATCCTATTACTCTCACGTATGCTCACGTTCTCTCAGGACCTCCATGGACCCACCCGGTGCAATTCATAGGTATCAGAGATATCTCAGAATTAGTTTTTCCCTTCTCCAATATACGTAGTATAGAGAAAGTATTGTTTTCATGAAAAAATTTGAAATCGAGATTTCAACGGAAATACACATTTACAAGCAAGCTTTGAAATAAATATTAAAACATATTTTTGTAATTTATAATGCCTTCATCCTTTGGTAAAAATGCACAAAAGGTGAAATGATTGTATTACCATATAATACATAATTTTATTCGCTAAAGACGTCTGGCATTACCCGGGCATTGCCAGGTACTTTCAGTTAGTATATATATATGTGTGTGTATTACAATTCTAAACAGGCCTCAGTAAATAAGATGTGCTCTTTCATATTGTGTAAGCAAATTAATCTTTTATATTTAAATTTCTTAGATTATATTTCTTTATTGAATTCACCACAACCGTTTTTCCTCTTTATTTTATGTATTTGCAGTTGATACTGAGCCAAAATGCCCTGGTTTAAGCCATAGCGGAGCCATGAATCGAAGAGTACTGCTTTGCTGTGATGAGAATTGATGCATCTGGCTATGAGAGTAAAGAGGATTATGAGCTGGAGGCTGTATACATATGGGATGAAAGGTTTATTATTTACCTATATATTGCTATTCGTGGTTTGTTCACTATATCAGGTGACAAATATCTTCTATAATACATAGCTGCATCTTACATAGGATATAGAAGGAGAATATAAATTAAAGGCGCTTCCAGATGAGCTAGAGATTTGCAATTTGGCACGATTATAGATTTTTTGCCACAACTGACGGAAGAAATACGATATTATAAGAATTCCAATTTTTAGGGCATGTTTTTGCCCTATTATTCAGAATAATCCGAAATTTACAATGGATTAAACCACACCCCAAGAACTCGATTGCTCATTAAAATATTGTTTAATCAATTTCCCCTTAAAGTAAATAAATGAAAGCTATATAGCTGCCTATGAAAAAATTGTTGAACTGATATCGTCTGCAAGAATATTTCTTTTCTGAGAATATAAGGCATCAATTTTCTGTTTGAACTTGAAAAACTTTCTGATAACTCAACTTTTATAAAATATATTTAATTTTGCTTATAAATTTATGAAAATATAAGGTGTTAATTTTCAGTTTGAACTTGAAAAGCTTTGTTTAATTAAATTTTCTAAAGATTATTCCATTTTGTTTGTAGAAGTTTATTAGCATACTTCTATAAATTTTAAATTTTCATCAAAAATCTTACTTCCGTTAATAAAGAATCTAATATAGTAACAAGTTATTTGTGAATTACAGAAGACCATATATAAATATATACTGAATTTAAAAACCTTAGAAAACTTTAAATGCCAAAGTTTTCATATGTAGATCGACTTTAGAGACTATTTGCTCACATTTGCAGACATGCATTTTTTAGTGAATATCATTCAGCAAATTGGATGTTGGAAAGTAATTAAATTTAATCTTAACAGGTGCTATCATTAAAAAAGGTTTTTTGGATCAGGAATTTCAGTGTTCTACATTAAAAAATTTACCAAGAGGGTTTGTCGTGGTTAAATCCAGATTTTGTTTAACAAATTAAAGGTTGGAGATAAATGTACAATATGCTTAAATTAATTTAGAAAATATATGGGTTTTTTGTTTATTCAAGACAAAAAAATTCTGAGCCAATAAAAATTCTATTGTGTTCAAGTTATCAAAATCAGATGAGAGTAATACAAATGAAAATTTCAGTTTGTTTTGAGAGCTTTGATTGTAAATCTAGACTAAATGTGTACGTAAAGGAAAATGTTTTAATTGTTAAAAAATTTATAATCTCGAATTATTAATTCTTGAGTCAAGAAAAATTCATCAATATCCAATATGCTAGACATTTATTTGTAAATAAATTTTCCATTTATTTTCTTCCAAGTGTAATGGGTCATTATATTATTCAGAGTAAGCATAAATTCTTTTTACGATCCAAATTATTGCTATTACTTTCCATTCTATATCATTACTGCCGTTTTTTAAAAATCTGAACAAACCAGAATTAGCAGCACTTTTGGATATGTATCATCTCTTACCTCATATTTTTCTAAGACATACTATTTTGTTCTGCACTTCAAGAAAATATTTAAAGTACAATTTTCTTTTGTGCTGTATTCAAAGGCTTATAGATCGATAAAAGTTCAGAAATTTTTTAAAGTCCAGATTCAAAAATTTTATTCTTTTTCAAGTCCAGAATGTAAACAATCCAATTTTTTTTTAAAGTACCAAAGTTCAAAATTATTTTAAGACCAGTTTGATGGACATCATTTATTTGTATTTTTCCATTTATTTTCTTCCAAGTGTAATAAGTTATTATATTATTCAGAGTAATCATAAATTCTTTTTACAATGCAAATGTAAAAAATATTGCTTTCCATTCTATATAATTAGTATTTTTTTTCATCTGAACAAGCCAGAATTAGCAGCACTTTTGGGTATATATATGTATTGTCTCTTATTTCATATTTTTTTAAGGGAAATGATAAAAATATTATTTTATCCTTATAAGTATGTTGTAAAAATTGTCAATGTTTATTTTAGTGTTTGCCATATTTTAATTTTTTTTCTGCACTTCAAGAATATTTTATAGTAATTTTGTTTGCTTTATTCAAAGGCTTATATTATAAGCCTGATAAGTCCAGAAATTTTTTAGTCTAGAGTCAAAAAATCATTCTTATAGAAGTATGTTGTAAAAATTGTTTATTTTAGTGTTTATATTTTAAATTTTTTTCTGCACTTCAAGAATATTTTAAAGTAGTACTTTTGTTATATTTGCTTTATTCAAAGGCTTATATTATAAGCCTGATAAGTCCAGAAATTTTTTCAAGTCCAGAGTCAAAAAATCATTCTAAGTCCAATGTGTAAACAAAACTATTTTTTTGTCCCAAGTCCAGAATTTTTTAATGTCCAGAATAATTTCTGCACTTCTGACAGAAGTGCAGAAATTATTCTAAGTCCAAAATGTAAACAATTTTTTTTTTAAGGTTTGAAGCCCAAAATTATTCCAAGTCCAGAATAATTTTATTTTGAAGTGCAGGATAAAATAAGTAGAGAAAAATAATTATATTTCAGAGTGTAAAATTTTTATTGAACTTGTATGTATACATTACATTGTACATTATTTTAATTGCAATAAAGACAATTTATTATAAACAAAACCTGTGTACTCCTTTTAGTTCAGACTAATTTCTTTTTCTCGGAGGCTCTTTTAGGTATCTTAAGACTTAGGGGGTTTTTTAGGTATATTTTTGCATAAAAATCCATATTTTTAGCCAAAAATGTCACTTTTTACCACAAATTCTTCCAATTTTTGCTATTTGTTGATCAAATTATTCAACAAATGACAACTGCATATATATATATAAAACAAGACAATTTATCATCATTTCAACTATTCAACAGCTGACATAGCTGCATATCACAAGACAATTAATACAAAACATCAAACACATTTTGCAGCTGATAGAAATTGAACAGGCACTTAAAATATTACTTGCCTCTGATAAATATAGCTGCGACTGTGTTGTAAAATAATTAATACCGGCATTCCAACTACAACAGTTGCCATCAGTGCTGAAATGTCACTGACGACAACTGCTCTGTAGCTGAAATGCATGTATTAATGTTTTCACAACCCAGTCGCAGCTATTTTTATCAGAGGCAAGTAATATTTTAAGCGCTTGTTCTAGACTCACTTAAAAAAAGAAACATTTCACATTATCAATGGCCTAACACTAATTAATAGTCTCCTATTGGTCAAGAAATACATTAAGTAAAAAGGAAGGCACACACTTGATTCTAAATAGCTGAAATGTTCCCATAAACGAAAAAATAATGCTGTGTTGAATCATGCAAAGCAATGCTTAATTATAATTACTTAAATACCGGAATGACATTTTTATGAACTTTTAAATGTAATATTTAAAGTTTTATAGCATACTTATTTCAACTTTTAATAAAATTAAACCTCTTTATATTAATCAAATTAATTTTATTACTACCTCAATTACAGGTTTCACCATTTTTTGAAAGATTAATTGCAAAATATAAACCCAAAGACTACATTTACTTCTGATAGAAATGTAATTTTTACAGCAGCAAAGATTGAACTAAATACATTTTCCTTGGTTTTAAAAATATGTATAACTGAATTTAATCTATGTGAAATTATATTTACAAAACTGAGTTTATCAAAGTAAATACATAATCTATAAAGAAATCTGGCATAGTCTCAAAATTCCAGTCATACATGTACATAAGTTAGTTTATATAATACAACGATTTGAGGTTAATTTATGTAAAACTTTAGTAATTGCATTGCGTGACTCAACTCTGATTATCATTAACAAATTACATTGATTCTTATCAATAGCTTACCACTTTCATGGCCAATTGTTAATTTACAAGTAAAATCAGCAAACCAAATTCTTATCATTAAAATTTATCAATAATTATATTTTTTAATATGTTGCTATACATTAACGTAAAATATTTATTAAAAACTGATATTTGAAGAATTTGCAGTGTAATTTGTGAAATTATTGAGTACATGATAAAACTAAAGTATTTCATTAAATATATGTATGCAATTGAGTTATTTATAATAAAAATTTAAAGAATTCCTTCTCAGTAAGGCTTAGAATAAGTCAAAATCTCATATAGTGTTCACCAAAATTATCATTGATAATTTAATGAAAATATTTTAAACAATAGCCATGAAAGGGTTAATTAACCTCGAATACCAACAAGAGACATTAACATTTACATTAGAGACCAACTTAAGAATAAAAAATTGAGATATGTCCTATAATTATTATACCAAGTGGAATTGAATGAGCTTCCCACAATCTATATATTTTTTTCTCCAAAAGTCTGTTTTTGTGCTTCATTATGCACATCATAAACTATAAAACATAAGAACCAAATTTGGTACGGTTCTTACATCTTAACTTGGTGAATATATAAAGTTTGGTCAATTGGTTAATTATAATCATCGTCTACTACCAAGCATTGTCAAATGAATCGACCACATTCAATATCAATTTTAATTTAGAATCCAACAATTAGATTTTTATAAATTAAAATATGAAGAAATTTCCCAAATAAAACTTTTCAAATGTAGAATTTTTTGTCCATAATTATTGTCGTAATCTGAAGTTATGTCAATTTAAAATGTAACCTGAACAATGTCAGGTAAATTTGCATGTTATTTATATGCAAAGAACTTTGCAATACCATTTTAATTTAATTTATTCACCAGAGAACTATACAAAGATGTTTGTGTAGCATTTTAAAATAAATTCAAATAATTTCTCAGAGGTCTGACGTACAAAGATAATTAGCGTAACTTTCCAGATAACTGTTTAATGTGACTAAATCTTAAAAGGATATTTTATATTTTAATCTATGATTTTTGTTAGGAAAACTTTTATGAACTCTGTATTTATATCAGAATCACAGCAAATATATCATCAGTAAAATACATTAAAGTTATGATTTCGTGTTGTGCTGATGCAAATTGTATACAGGTAGACCCCGATTTACGCCGGGGTTACGTTCCACCACCTCAGGGTCGTTAGCTGAAGCGGCGTAAATCGAGGAATAATTATAATGTATTTAAATGAGATAGGTTCCTTCACTAAGAAAATTGAACCATAAGAATTAATATAAATGCTTTTTATTTAAATATTTGTTTTTATTTTGTAATTGTGAGATATAAATAATATTTTTAGATAAAATCTAAGTAATAAAATAAAAATTTAACTTACTACATCGGTTCTGTAGAGCCATCTTTGGAGTATGTAGTAACGCCACTGTCTGCCCCCTTTGTTATGTTCTTTGACAGTGGTGGTGGATTAATGGGATGGGCCTGGTGGAAGGTCGCCTGGGTCGAGTTGTTCTGCAGGTCCTTTGTCCTTGGAAAAGAACTGCAGTAATGACGTCTGCTGAGTATTTCTCTTTCTCTCTTCTAACATATTATAGTAGGGCTTCAATATGTTAGTAACAGCTCTTTGGATGGAAGAGCTGCGTTCCCAGTCTGGGTCATTATCACATAGAGTTTCACAGCCTGTTTGTATTTGTGCCAAAGCTGATTGAAGTGTCTTTGTGGTGAGGCTTCTAATTGGTACAATCTCCTGCTCTTCCCCTTCCTCCTTAGAGTTCTGTTTAGTCTGTTGTTCAGCCAGCGCCTCTAAGTCCTCCTTTGGAAGAGGCTCACCATGGCTTTGTAGCAACTCACTGACATCATCAATGTCAACCTTGTCAAGGCCAACATCCTCAGCCATCCGAGTGACATCTTCAACCACTGCTGAAATTGGCTCAAACTCAAGAAAGTAAGACATCGCATCAGGCCACAATTTCCTCCAAACGCCATTCATGCATGATTGTGACACTTCTTTCCACGCTGTAGCAATGTTACTAATGGCCTTAAGGATGCTGTAGCACCTCCAGTAGTCCCTCACAGTCACTGAGTCAGATGCCTGTACTGCCTCAACAATCCCTTTGAAGGTTGTACGTAAATAGTACGCCTTGAAGGTCGCAATAACGCCCTGATCCATTGGCTGCAACAGTGAGGTGGTGTTGGGTGGCAAAGAAATGACCTTCACATTCAGAACATCGTTAGGAATATCTTCAAGGTTGGCTGGATGACCTGGAGCATTGTCGAGGACTAAAACAGCGTTGTTGGGCAGGTTGTTTGCTGCACAAAATTGGGCCACCTCTGGACAAAAGTACGAAGTGTACCATTCACCCATTCACTAAAAAGGGTTTGGGTCACCCACGCCTTCTTATTAGAGCGCCAGAAAACAGGAAGTCGAGTCTTCACAATGCCCTTCATAACACATGGATTCTCGGAATGGTACACTAACATCGGCTTTAACTTAAACGTGCCTGATGCATTACCACCCAGAAGTCGATCTTTTGCAGGGGCAGACCTCTCTTCACAGGCTATGTACGTCCTACCAGGCATCTTCTTCCAGTATAGCCCCGCTTCATCAACATTAAAGACCAAGTCAGGGGCGTAGCTGCCTCCGTCCACTAACTTTTGGAATATGAGCGGATGTTCCTCAGCACCTGCAATGTCGGCGCTAGCCGCCTCACCAGTAATTTTCACATTGTGAATTCTGGTCCGGTTTTGGAACCGGAAAAACAAGCCCCTGCTAGCCGAAAATGATTCAGTCCCTCCCAATTCCTCATTAATTTCTTTGGACAAGCTTCTAGCCTTATCCATAACCACTGCCTGTGTTGCAGGAATGTTATTTTGGTTTAAATCGTCTATCCACAGCACTAATAACTTCTCCATTATCTCACTCTTTGAATAAGTTGTTCTAGAAACACTTACATTAACAATTGCTGTATGTGACTGCTTGATTTTCTCAGCATTATTCATAATGGTCGTAACAGTAGAAGATGCTAAGTTTAAGGCCTTGCACACCTCTGAACGCCGCTCACCAGATTCCATACGACGAATAACGTCCAATTTCACTTCAATCTTTAGAGATTTGCGACTTTTTTTTAACATGTGCAGGCACAGATTCACCACTCCGCTTAGAAGACATGGGTGCACAATTTATTTAAAATAATAAGGCACTAATGAACACAAGAAAGTATTAAAATTTAAGGCACAGCTCACAACACGTGCACATTAGCGGACGAGAAGTAAGTAAATGACGCTGACACTACCGTCGCAGAGGTATCTATTTCCTCTGCTGCGTTTACGCTTGCATTTTCAAAAGCAGAACGCATCAAGCCTGCCAGTCGTAATTCTATATACCACCACCATAAGTGATTCTGTTTTGCTGCAATCTCATGTTTTAAAATAGTAAGTTACGCCTATTAATAAAAATATACATTCATTCAAAGTTGTCAAGCTACTTTTGAATCACCATGTATTTAAAAAAATTTTTTTTGATTTTTTCTTTATAATTTTAAAAGGGCGTTAATGTGAAATGGCGTATAATAAAGCGTCGTAAATCGAGGCCTACCTGTAATTGTAAAATAATAGTTAATTACTTCATTTAAAAATTAATGCAAGAGTTTAAAATAACACTAATATTTGTAATGAGATGGTTTAAAATATAAATAAACACCCTTGTATGGAATTACATTTACAGATCACATACGTTTTTAAAAATATTCCGTAATGATGAAAAAGATATGTTGCTTATTTGTTCAATATACAAGTAGAAGGTGCTTGCATTCTGTAAGACTTTCAGCCAACTTTGAATGTGCAATGTAATTATTTGACTTTTGCTAAGTAAAACTTTGAAACTCATTAAATAAGTAAAACAACTTCAAATGCACATTCAAGTACAAGCATTTCTCACTTAGTGCTCTTAATTAATTCCTGGAAAAAAGAGCACTAACTAAAAACGCACTGAGGGAATTTTTTCCATAAGGATCAATATTAGTAAGTTTAATTTGTGACATCAACCTATCCTACATGGTAATGAATTTGTAAAATGAGGTATATTTTGGTACTAGCAGTAAAGAAACAATAGAAAACATAAAAAGACGTAATATATAAAGATATGAACAAATATATTTTTCTTTAATGCTTCATACAAGCTAACAGCTTTTTCTTGTATAATAGGTTAACTCAAAGGCACACGGTGTTGAATATTGTCTTCAATAAAAAGCATAAGGAGACGTTCCATCCCAATCATAATCAAAGGCCTAGCTCTATTCAATTTCATAGCATTCAATGGAGTTGCTATCGTTCTACACTCTAATTTTGACTTTATTTTTCAAAATTATCCTTAATGTCGATCCCACCAAGTCCAAGACTTTGCAAATGTAAAATTGCCGTTCTGCAGCTTCAATTCATCTTATCACGTCAAGTTTCACTGAATGAGAAACTTCTTCTTTTTTTCAGGCGCCACTACTTTATTCCTTCTCTAAGAACCTTCATATTTTATTTAGAAAATACAGGTTTACGCAAGCCAAGTAAAATTGTAATTGTGCCGCTTCTGGCACACGTGCCATGTATTTGCCATCCCTGGTCTACATAATACATTCTTCAAAATCAACTCGCCATACGACACTAAACGAAAATCACTTTTGTGCCTGTTTTCAAGCTAAAATGCGCACGGATATCTCTGTCGGAGAAGTCGTAGCTAACTAAAATAGTTAAAAGTAAAAGTAGTATATATAAGAAAGAAAACAAACGAAGGGTACATACCGCAGCGACATCTGATAAGACCTAATATCGTCGACATCCCATTTTTCCGATTAGTTGCAATCAAAATAACATCAAAAAACTATAGGGGAGAGAACATTTTTTTGCAAATTGGATTGTTTAACGATATTTAATTTAATTATAATTTACCTATGAGTGCTAATTAGACACTAAATGTAGATTAAGTTATGCACTTCTTTTATACAACCAAAATAATGAGGCAATTGAGCAACAGATAAAAAAAGCACTATAGCGAAACCATACTAAGTAAAGTGCACTATAGTGAGGGATGCCTGTATACTTCATTAGCCCACTGATTCCTAATAAAAAGCTTTAAACTGACACTGCTGCACTAAAGATTATCAATTCCCATTTAAAAAAACATTGCATTTGTTGTGATGTTAGTTTATATTTTTCATCATTATAAAATACCCTTTCTTTCTGATTAAAAACAAATTTTTTGCATTAATTCAGAACGGATTTGAGTTCAGTCTTCTAAAAAATAAGAACTATAATTCTAAGAAACTGTTCTCATCCCGAGTTTCTATCTCAATTTTAACTAATTTAAAAATGCAATTTTAATAAAGCCCTGCACCCTATTTCCATGCTTTTCTTATTAAAGTGGGTTAGAAATGATAAACAACGGGGTCGGAAAAACCGCTCTAAAAATAAAATTCATTGGGATTTTGGATTATTTCCTGTTTGTATTCAATAATCTTTCATCTATTTATAATAGATAAATGTGACATTTTCCAAGTATGTGCCTAATTTACTTCCAAATAAAAAATTAAAACAATAGCGCATTTCTCCTGAAAGTTTATGTTCGCCTTGTCTGTAGATGCTAAAATACAAAGCACCTCATAATTTGTTATTTTTAGCTTAAATTTTTACCAGTTAAAGTAAGAAAATGATCACTGAGGTTAATAAGCGACTAAACAATGTGAACCATGATAAATGTGTGTTTAAGATAATTTTAATCTGCCTCAGACTTAAAAAGAGAATAACGTTCACATATACTAATGAAGTGAAATTTTTTATGCCTGACCGATGCTAAAAGTCTAAGGATATCTAAAACTGTAATTGGAGTGGAATAAATGCAGAAAAAATTAAAATTTGCCTTTGGCATTCAGTATTCCCTCTGATAAAATAATCATGGCTAAGTGTAAGGATAAGAAAGATACATGAAGATTAAAATGTCGTGAAAGCATTATTTTTACAATAGAGTAATTAAAAATCGCTGCGATTTTAATATGGTACAGAATAAACTCTTTATGAATAATGGGAAAAATTTAATTATGGTTAAAAATGCTATGAAAAAGGCTTAGGAATTAGTAAACAACCTTATCTACGATGGGGATTTCAAGCAGGTAGTGGTGCACCTAAACAGAGGTAAAAATATCCTGGACATTTTTCTTTTGAGACCATATGAGTCATTCGTTAGCTCAGGCACTGTGAAAGGAATCAGTGACCATGACGCTGTTTACAATGAAATGGATTGGGGCATTTCGAAATCAACGGGAAAAGAAATAAAAGCATCGGTATGGCAATATAATAATGGCGATAAAACAGGATTTCAAAATTACTTAAGGAACAGTTTCCCAAGGTGGGGGAAGTGCAGAAGAAATGTGGGGTAGAGTTTAAAAGAATACTGCCAGTAGGGCTGCAAAAATTTGTTCCTTTAAAGAAGAAGAATCCAGACTCTGATTTTCATAATAAAAAATTAGTTCTTAAAAGGAAAGTCAGAAAAGAGCACAAAAGTAAATTTTTAGGAGACAGTTTCATGAGTAAATATAATAATTTAACGATTAGTGAATTGTTCTAGGGTTTCACACCGAGTGATGTCTTGAATAAAATTCGACGTTTCGGCGGATGTGACATACATCCTTATCGATGTTTTCGAGAAAATCGAATTGTTGTTAAAGTTGCCTAGAATAAACTAGCCTTATATTCATTTTTTGAGAAATATGAACTACACAGTATTATTGAAGACGTAAACTCAAGTAACTGTACCAAATTTGATCAAAATCATTAAAGCCGTTTTTGAGAAAATCGAATTGTTAAAAATGCGTAGAATAAACTACTCGTAATTATTGATCAATGTCAACCATTTCTATGTATACTCTGCTCAGTATAATGAAATGCCTAAGTACAAGATTTCATTCATTTTCGCTCTATTGTCTAGGCTCCAGTGCCAGTAACAGACAGATAGACGGCATTGCAAAAACCAGTTTTTCAGATTCAGCGATACCTAAAACATGTATTTCCATAAAAATCTCGGGGTCAAATTTTTTCGCGAAAACAATACTTTTGTGGCAACCAAAAATCAAAGCCACATACGGCTCTAACTAAATGCTATATCGTACACATAATAAAGTAAAATAAAGTATTAACAACACTTAACCACTTCAGAAACTGCCAACTTATCGTTACAGTCTGTCCGACAGGAAACTTTTCACACTCTCCCTTGCGAGGAACAACTCTATATTAATAATATAATAAGGGCACATTAAAAGACAATGGATATTATAAGAAAAAAAAGGAGTTCATGGTAGTTCCAAGTGGGAAGTACCGAAATTTAACAAAAGATTATTTTGAATTTAAAGTATTAAGTAAAGTAAACAGTATTTTATGCTGGGCACTTACAAGCAGTTATTTTCTAAGACAAGGGCTCGAGTCAGTATGACATTAACCATTTTGAGCTTAGTAAGTGGTACAGATAATTGTTATGACATTAATTACCGTATTCACCCGAATCCAAGACGACCCTGAATCTAAGACGACCCCCCATTTTGATGATTCCAAAAGAGAAAAAAGCTCAAATTGACCTTCATGACTACAAAAATTATAAATCTTGTGAAATATTTATTTTCTCTTATACTTTTCTTGAATGTCATTGTCTTTTAACATTTTAAAATCAAAGGATCGCATCACAAATAGAACCATTCAGGTTTTCAAACAAATTAAATGGTAGCATTCAATTTAGGATAACATTAAAAATAAAGTAAATACATTGAAAGAATATACTCATTTCAGGACAACAAAAAAACATTTCAATCCAAGTGCTGCATAAAATCATTTTATTGTGTTAGTCATCATCACTGTCTATGCAACCTTCACTATTTTCCTCATGCTCACTATCTTTATCACTCTCAACTTCATCATCAGTCTCCCACAAAACATCATCCTCACTCCCATCCATGGCATTAGATAAGCAGCATTTCTTAAATCCTTTCACTATTACTTTTGAATTTATTTGTTGCCACGATGCCTTGATCCATTGGCAGAGCATTACAACTTCAGGTTTCTTAAGATTTCCTTTTGGTGTTAAAGTGTGAGTTCCACTCTGTAACCACTCAGAATACAAAACCTTTAAATTATTTTTAAAACACTTATTGACAGCAACATCTAAAACTTGAAGTTGTGATGTCATTCCTCCAGGTATTACAATAAGATCAATATTCATCGCACTCATTATGTTTTTAATTTCAGGAGATGTGTCCTTGAATGCATCCAGTGAAAGCATTGCTCTTTGTTTCAGTAAAGCTCCTGGCCGTCTATTCCACACCACATGTAACCAATCTCTCATTAGTTCTTTAGTCATCCACCCCTTTTCTTGACACCTATTATTCCACTTGGCAAATGTTTCTTAGGCATTGTTTTCCGCTTTAGAATCACATATGGTGGTAATTTAGTCCCATCTGCTAAAACCGCCAACATTACCGTGACTCGAATTTTTTCGTTGCCTGTAGTTTTAATTAGGACGGACTTCGCACCTTTTTTGTTCACAGTATAATTAGATGGCATGTAGAAGAAAACCGGATTTTCATCGGCATTTCCTATTTGGCTCAAAAGGTAATTATTGGTTTTTCTAAGTCCAATTACGTATTTCTGGTAAGCGATAAGTTTTTCTACATAGTCTTCTGACAATTTCTGACACAGCGAAGTTCGTCGCCGTAAAGAAAAATTATTTCGTCGCATCATTCTCACGCACCAACTTCTGCTGGCCTTGAATTCTTGCAATGATATATTAAGTCCTCTAGTAATTTCATTAGCTTTAAGTATAATACTTTCAGTCGAAACAGGCATACCGTTCTTCCTCATGGTGCGCACAAACTTGACTACTTCTTCTTCAATGCCATGAAATCGGCCTAATTTTGGACCACTGAGCGACTTCCTTGTGGCTTTGGCTTTTTCTAGTTCCTGTTTTGAGAGTTTCCATCGACGCACATTTGCCTCAGATACACCGAACTTTCTACTCGCATCACAGTTATTAGTTTTTTCGGCGTAATTTATCACGATCAGCTTAAAATTTGTATCTTAGCTCCGTCTAATTCCTTTGTTAACTTCCCCTTTGCACTCGTGCCACGTACTTCAACATGATCTGTCATTTTAACTTAAGGGTTGTGCATTTAAATCAAGAATGCACAACTCAAAATTACTATTACACTCAGTGAATCGCGGTGCGTCGTTTGAAAGGGGAATCCCAATGATTTCTGCTCTCATTTGTTTTGACATTGCGGTTGCCATTACGTGCAAGATGAAAGTACGTCGTCTGTGTTATGATCGTCGACGATGATTATTAGTCTAAATAATTATTATTCCCGTCATGTTTTTCTTATTGTTATTACTATTTGTTTATTTCACTTCTTTATGTACGTACTTGAATTTGCTGTTGTGAATTGTTTACTCTAATATACCATTTGTTGTAAAAACCATTGATTAAATGCTTAAATATACTTCGTATTCGAATGTAAGACGACTCTTGATATTTACAGCTGAAAATTTGGAAAAAAAGGTCGTCTTAGATTCAGGTGAATACGGTAATTTTCACAGTGGTACAGATAATTATTATAACATTGGTTAATATTTAGAATAGTTCAGATAATTATGATTAGTGAAACAATTTTAAATTTTCACAGTGGTACAGATAATTATTATAACATTGGTTAATATTTAGAATAGTCCAGATAATTATGATTAGTGAAACAATTTTAAATTTGTATATTTCCCCTGTTTGAGATGCACAGCCGTTTTGACAATAGCATACAGTGTAATAAACATTTTAAGGTACACTATCCCAATTGGGGAGAGTGCACAAAAACTATTGTGGTAATAGTGGCAGTATTACCAGTAAACATAAGAAACGCATGGCTAGGTTACTTTAAATAATAAAAATTTAGAGCCATGGAGACAAACATAAAGGTCTAAACATCCTGTATGCTGCCTCGAACATCATCTTTGTATTCACAAAGGCATAGCTTAAGCCGAAAATGGATATATTTTTCCAGATTCTCATCTGGGGGCTGATTGCAATGATGCAGTATCATTGGGCGATGGGGTCGCTAATTCCCTACGCCGGCTCATAGAAGTTATAATAACAGAATTATTTATGATATAATTTTAAATGCGATATATTGGCAATTCTCTCCTTAGTGGGTGACAGTTCCAGAACAGCTGTCACAGGAGATAAAAAATTTTTAATCGAAAATGGACCGACCCATTGTGGTGTGAGTTTGGCGGTTTGGTGGAGCGCCTTTGAACTAGTAGGAAACCTTTTATACAAGACCATATCACCAGTTTTAAAGGGATTCCCTGAATGACTTCTATTAAATGCCACTGCTTGTCTAAGTCTTGTCCTTTTTAAATTCCTTAACACATCTTGCCATAGGGACTGCCTTTCAGATTGTGTTAACGTCTCCGACAGAGCTTGTGGAGGAATTCTCCAGAAATTTGTTAGAGGGTGAGGAAGTTCTCTTCCCATAAACACCCTCGCAGGAGTATATCCTGTACTGCTGTGCTTGGCAGAATTGAAGGCAAAGGTTAGGCTGGGCACATACCCATCCCACTTCCTATGGTCATGTTGGGATAAGATGGTTAAGGTATATTTCAGGTTGCGGTGGACTCGTTCAGCTTGGTTAGGTTGCGGATAATAAGGGGCTGTGAAAATCTGTTTTATACCATATTTAAAACACATATCTGCCAGAAGCGCAGATCTGAATTGGGTTCCATTATCAGAAACCAAGAATTTAGGATAGCCAAATTTAGGAAAGATTTTCTGGAATAACGTGGAAACAACTTGGGAGGCTAACTGAGAGCGTAACGGTTCAATGAAGGTAAATTTGGTGAAACCGTCAATGACTGTGAGTGCACAGGTATTTCCATTCCGACTTCTGGGTAATGGACCAACAAAGTCTATATAAACTCTCTCCCAGGGGTAGTTAGGAGTAGTAGAACTCATTTTTCCAGGGGGAAGGGTGTTCCTAGGTTTACATGTTTGGCAGTCATGACAGGTTTTAACCATCTGGGCTATTTCTGACTTCATGTTACTCCACCAAAACTCCCTACAGATTCGCTCAGAAGTCTTACTAACGCCCATATGTCCAGCAGTTGGTAAGGAATGGAAATAGGAAAATAGCATGGCCTTGAGGGCATCTGGAACGACCACTCTACCCCTTTTAAGTCTGCTTGTTCCATGATATAATAACCCATTCTTAGTGAAATAATTGTGGGATGGGCTTCCCTGTCTGATTTGCTTGATCAGCTGTTTTAGCTGCGGATCTGAATTCTGGTGATCCCTAATGTTTGTGAAGGACAGAGGTATTTGATGTAACAGCATAGAACAATGAGTTGGATCCTCAATTGGTTGGTCAACCGCTCTAGATAGACAGTCTGCTACCCTATTTTTAGAAGATGGGACATGATGGATTACAAAGCGAAAGGATGACAATTTTAAAACCATTCGTCCAATTTTTCCTAGTTGCTTGGGATGTTTAAACAACCAGGTTATCGCCCCATTGTCTGTGTATAAATGGAATAGTTTTGGCTGTACATAAGTCCTGAATTTTTCGACCGCCCAACAACAAGCAAGACACTCCAATTCATAAGATGGCTGCTTTTGTTCAAAATTATTCAAGGTTCTACTAGCATAAGCTATAGGCTTTAGCTTCCCATCGAACGTTTGGTGAAGAACCCCCCCAAGTGCCACCTGACTGGCATCCACGAACAAATGGAATTCTTCGTCAAAGTTAGGAAGTTGAAGTACAGGGGGAGAAGACAGACATTGTTTCAATGTGACAAAGAAATCTTGCTGCAAATTGGTCCATTTGAAAATGACATCTTTCTTGCGGAGTGCATTCAGAGGGGATGCTATCTCCGCATAATTTGGAATAAATTTGGAATAAAAACCGCACATACCGAGAAAGCGTGAGACCTCCTTAACTGATTTAGGAACAGGGAATGCCGAAAGGGTTTGTGTTCTCTCTGGGTCAGTGGTAAGTTCGCCATGGGAGATTCGATGTCCAAGGAAGGTAATGGATTCGTGGGCCAATTTCATCTTCTCTGGATGGACCGTGAGACCAGCTGCCCTTAGCTTCTCCAATACCAGTTTGACATGACGAAGATGTTCTTGCAGGCTCTTGGAATAAATGCATAAATCATCAATATATGGATACACACAAGAATATTTTAAATCACCTAGCACCTTGTCAATCAACCTCGAAAAGACCTGAGGAGATGTGGTTAAACCAAATGGAAGACGATTATATTGATACAGCCCAAACGGTGTGACGAAGGCAGTGTACTCCTTTGAAGGCGGTGTCAAAGGAATTTGATGGAAGGCAGAATTTAAATCAAGAATGGTGAAATATTTGGCTGAGCCCAAATATTGTAGGGCGTGTTCTATCGAAGGCGTAGGAAAATTATCGGCCTTGACCTGCTTATTGAGTTTACGATAGTCGACCACTAGTCTTTCGGAGCCGTCTCTCTTGGGGATGAGAAAGGCAGGTGAACTCCAGTTCGATAACGAAGGCTGGATAATACCGTCGGCGAGTAACTTATCGACATGAGCCCTCATCATGGCCAATTTTGGCGGTGAGCATTGATATGGAGGGGATCTGACCGGAGTTGAATCGAGCAATTCAATCTCATAACACATCAGGTTGGTTTGGCCTAATTGTGAAGAGATTACGTCGGAATAGCCATCGACGAGACATTTTATTTCCTTTGTTGGACGACTAAGGTTATCTTCGCCGCCAAAGGAAACCTTTTCCCTGTTGGAATGGGTTTTGCTTGCAAGTGGGGCATTTTGGCATTGCATATGAACAATTGATGACGGGGGCGAATCGGACGACGCTAACGAAGTGTCGGAATTGAAGTGGAAAGGGAATTTCTTATCTGGACAGTTTTCAAAGGAAAACGCGTCGTGGTAAAGCACGATTCGCGTCCTTTTGATGAAATCCTGACCCAATATCATTGGGACAGGCAAGTCGGACAAATAGAATGTATGTCGCCACGATAAGTTTTGAATGCGGACCCTCAATGTAACATATCGTGTCAAGATAATCCGAGCTGCAATGATATTCCGACACGTAATGTTACACTGTTGGGTTCGTCCCGTGCGGGGAATTTTACGCCAAGTATTAATGTCAAGCATCGATAAGGAGGAGCCGGTATCTAGTAAAGCTGGAATTTTTGCGGAATGAACATCGCAATTTACAAAAGGCATCTCAAGTTGGTCATTTATATTGGAAAACGAAATGGCTGGGCGGTTTCTCGCGGAGCGATTTTCACTAGCTCTTCGCCGACAGTCGCGGAAAGAATGTCCGCGATTATTACAAAAGGAACAAATTGTTACAGGGGGGAATGCAACCGACTGTGAATTGGGAGAAGGAAGTGAGTTTGCTAAGTTTAACGGCGCCTAGGCCGCGGAATATTCGAGGCGATTCATCAGCCCCTTAGCTGCATGACTCACCAAACCCTCCAGCTGAACGAGCGTCTGGGGGCGGGTAGCGAAGGTCAACGTGGACTGCGACATAGGATTGAACCCTTCCAATACCAATTCTATAAATTCTTCATCAGAATACGTTTTTCCGAGTGCTTTCGCGGCAACTTGAACGGAATAATAAAAGTCGCGAGAGGACTCGTGCGGCATCTGAAATCGTTTGACTTTGGTTGTTAGAAGTCGTTCGTATTTCCTTTTTGAGACGAAAGTATCCCATACTTTAGTTATTATATTATCCCATGGAAGTCTCTGGTTAACGACCGCGAGCCAGAATTGGCGACAATTAGCCGGAAGTTTAGACAGCAACAGAGTAAACAGATAATGTTCTGGGATCAAAGACAAAGACAAGACATCGTATACCGCTGATATGAATTTAAACCAATTCTCCGAAGTGGGTTCATGGAAAGGGGAAATTTCAAGCAACAGCTGATTCGCGACTTTTACACAATCCGCGAAATGAGGCTTCATTTCACCCCCGTTTGATGGGGTCTCTTCTGCGGGTTCAGGAAGCAATCCAACGCCCCTTTTACCGCGTTCTTTAGACATATTTAATACGAAATAACAGGATATTAAACAAACAGCAATCTCGAAAGGAGATGGAATGAATGAGATGACAAAGCGGAATGATTCACAATATAATCAAATACCAGGAGTACTATACCATCAAAAACCAGAAATACCCTTAAACAAACTAAAACTATCCCACAAATTGTTGATCCAAAATAAACCGAACATATAGCAACCTTATAGTTAGATTTACAGAATATATCTCCCCGATGCCTCCATTTATGTGGCGACCAAAAATCAAAGCCACATACGGCTCTAACTAAATGCTATATCGTACACATAATAAAGTAAAATAAAGTATTAATAACACAAATGCTCTTGAGACGTACGTCTCGCAGCTTAACCACTTAAAAAAATGTCACCTTATCGTTACAGTCTGTCCGACAGGAAACTTTAGCACACTCTCCCTTGCGAGGAACAACTCTTCTCGCTTTTGTCTCTGTGACTCGTCTCTCTCTCTCTTACTCTCGCTCACCGCGGCGACACTCCGCTCTCGGTATATTCCGGTGGTCTGCTTTCGTTCTCTCGACGGCCACTCTCGTCTCGTGTCGCCGCTCGAGGGGGGGGGGGGGGTACGGCGGGTAGCTTAAATGGGCGACTCCTCGACTTCGTATTGGTTAATTTCCTGATTATGTGATATAACCCTGCGAAAAGGAGGGAATGGGAAATAGGGGTAAGATTCGCCCTATATAAAGCGCGTTGGTGTGGGAGCAGCCATTAGAGAAAATCGCTGCAGCTGTTTTGCCCCATACGAAGAAAAAAAATTATGATGTACTTCCAGATGACCTAGAGACTTTAAATTTGGCACGATTATAGGTTTTCAGTCACAACCAACGGGAAAAATCAAGAGTTAAAATTCTAATTTTTAGGGGTTGTTTTTATCCAGGGTCATCTTTAGCACTCGAGGGGCCCAGGGCAAACTTCATTTGATGTGCTCCTAGGTACATTTCCATATTGACTATTCCCCCTGGAAGCTATACTATTATTTTTACGAGTATTTACGGACGTATATAATTTGTAACTAAATACATTCATAAACTCTTCTGGAAATGCCCTCTCCATCCAAACAATCCTCTTTAATTCCTACAAATAAGAGCAAGGGAAAGGAAACTTTTGTAGTTGGTAAAGATTGGATACAATTTCATTACAAATATTTAATTATGTTTGTGTAAAAAAATAGCAATTTTCTAATATTTATTTATTTCATTGTATTAAAATCAAATGTTTTTTGTGCCTTTTTTCAGTAAATACCTCAGCAATGTCTGTAAAGTCAAGTCAACAAAATATATCAGCTTCAGCACTCATTATAGTAAGATTATTTAGACAAATCTGAACCATACTGGTCTGTTTCAAATTTTTAATCGGTCCCATTCTTGAAACAGATCGTTCACCACAAGAGCTGGTGATCATTAATGTAAGCCGGGGTGAGCTGCCAATCTGTTAACAATGGGCTTGTTACATTTTAACAATCAAGGGATGAATTAGAAATAAACTTGCATAGGAATACGTTTTATTTTTCAATTAATATTTACAAATATTTATTGAAATAATAAATAAATAATAAAATTTGGGTGTTTATCACAAAATTTGTATGAGGCCTACTCGTGTGAGAACTAGAAAACCGACATAGTCGCTGGAAATGAGTTGATTATACTATTGCTAATTTCAGATTTTCCTATTTTTTAATACAATACTTAGATATAAACTTATTGTGTAAACAATATATTGTAACGCCCAGCTTAGTTAATTGTGTTATCATCGGGAGTGAGCGATCAGAACAAAAGGAGGAAGCTAATAATGGGATCATTAAAGGAAGACTAGACTTGAAATATAATAATTAGATACAATCAGGACTGTGTGGTGCAGGTGGCTCCGTCCGGCTCACTCGAGAAGGGGTCCCCAACCGAAGAGGCAAGGCGAGTGAAATTTGAAATTCAAAATACTTGGCAAACTATAACCATCTTCCCCTTCCCCATATTTTTTTAAAAACCAGATCTTGATGAAACTCGTGGATCCTTCTACAAGAAAATTTTTACAAATTTTTATAATATTATTAAAAAATATACTTTTGCTCAAAATCCTAAACATGCCTGTAAAAATAAGTAGGGAATTAAAATAAAAATCACCATTGAAAATTCACTATGAAATAAATTTTAATAAAAGTTAAATGAATGCAACTTTAAGTTAGAATACAATAAAACTTCAACGAGATATTTGACAGTGTATAGTATCTATCATATTCCGGGACATAGGAGGATAAAGAAAGTCTTATGCAATCATCAGGGCCAGCTTGGAAAATTGTGGGGCCCGGTGCAAAGTGAGAGCATGGGGCCTCATCAATAGTTTTTGCCTTCCTAAGTTCATTGTTCACTAATCAGTGCCTACCTAGACATTTGGCTTTCAGCAGTTGAAAAGCATTCAAAATAATGAAAAATATACAGACCAAAAATAAAAAAATTTCTTTACTGGAGTTTTCTTGCTCTTTTAGCATCAAATTCATAAATTACATCATCATATGATAGTTTGTTTGCAATAACAATGATGATGAAGAGCATTGCTCTTGACTTAAAGACGATCTTAAATAGTTTTTTATAATTGTAAGTTATTCCACATTCATTCGCACCCATTGGTTCACGGTCATCACCCGATCACCATTCGATTGTTTATTCGCGAACCATCTAAGTTCTTGCACATTCTTTCACTCCTCACTTTCTCTCTCAATCATACTACCATCGCGCAACAATCATATGGGGGGGCACCGTTGTCACCACCTTCAAGCCGCCCCTGGCAACCATTGAGACAAGTATCAGTCATTTTTAACATGCATTTTGATTTTAATATCCTTAACATAGCGAAACCACTTTTACACAAACAGGTAGACACAAAACACGAATTAATTCTCTGAAAAGTTCCCTTTAATAAAGGATATTTATCATTTTCAACCAGGGTCCAAAAATTATTTTGTGATGATATGGCCTTCAATTGTAAATCTGATTGCATAATGATAATTTCTATACCAGAAATGTTTGTTTATTATATTTGCTAGCTACCTGCTCCTCACCTAAGAGTAGGTAGTCTATTGTCTTTCCTTGCACAAGAATACAAATAGTTTCTCCAAGAATATTGCTTTAGAATGTAATATTTTGGTAACATCTTTAGAGATTGGTTGGTTTTGTTAGAGCGACTCCATAAGCTATTTGGAATAACTCTGTGAGCTACATGTAGCTCATGAGCTATGCGTTGGGGATTGCTGCTGTAAAGTGTCATTGGAATATCGAGAATCCTGCATTATTCCACCATGTTGCCTCCGGATACTTCTGTAATCTTCTATCTCCTCTATTATATGAATTACAATCAAATTTTGTCTAAGGTATTCATTATATGCAGAGCTGCAAACCATTCTAAATTTTGCAGTGGTTCGATTCGTGGTTCAGCTTGCAATTTACGATGATGGTTCGGTTCATAGTTCACTTTTTGGCAGTTGTTCGGTTTGGTTCAAGCATCATGTGCATTGTAGTGCAATACTGTTATATGGATGAGATGCTTAAATAAAATACCATACACAATGTAATTAATACATTAATATTAAATAAAATTAGTAAACATTAGAAGTATCTCTGCTCTGAATAGGTGGTTCTCATTTATTCGAAAGAATATAAAGTGCGTTTGAAGTAATCATTCATCAATTTTTTATATTTAATTTACATTTTCAATGGGGTCATGATAATATTAATATTACAACTATTAAGTTAACGTGGCTGATTTGATTTCACTAAACCAATATAAATAAAAAATGACTATATTTTAAAAGAACTAACTTTCAAATTTACTTTTGTAAGAAAACATTCACAATATACAACTATTAAGTTAATGGGATGTTGAACAAAATATCCCAGAGAACCAATTGATTTTGTATTAGTGTGTCGCAATAAGAAAAATATAACATAAGAAACTGCGATATCCTTTTGATTAGAAACAATATAAAATAACGAAAGAAAATAAAATTATTAAATGTTTCACGAAGTTACAGCTTCTCTAATTCAAAAGGAATAAGTTTTAAGAGGGTAAATGTATAGAAATACATAAGCATATCCCCTAAATAAAGGTTGTACGAGACTGGGGCCGGCAAAGCCTATCTCGCTCAGGAAAAGATGTGCCTGGCACTGATTACCAATTACAGTTGATAAGAAGTAAGACTACAGCTTTGGATTCTTAATTGCCTTGTTTAATGTAAATTTATGATTGTGTCAAATACACTTATAAATCCTCTGTCTTTTCTTTGCAAATATTTGTCAACAATATGTTACATAAAATGCCAAGTCATCTCAAAAAGGAAAACAAAAATATAAGACTGACACCAAAAAAACTGACTCACATCAAATATACTCGTAAACATAAGATACTGATGGAGATCAGATGCATAATTTCATTGCACTGTGAATGCAACATAGCCAGAATGGAACATTTACATGGAGTGTACATGAATTGCAAAACTACAACATATTTACGTTAATACAACAATGATAACATGTCTAACTAAACACTTTGTAATATAATTACATTATGCAAACAGTATTCATGAAAATAATGGTAATAAATGTTACCTTTAAAAACATGAAGACCAGTAATAACTGACCAATAAGAGTAATATGGCAGTAAAAATATGAATGACAATGTCAGTAAAAAAAATGAAAATGGATTTAAAATGAGGAAAAGATCAGGAATATGAATGAAATGTCTAGTTGACTTGGTACCTTCCTACTAGAGATGCACCAAAGTTCGGCTTTGGCTTAGGGCAAATATCTACTAAATCTACTATTCGTCCTCAGTGTGTTTAAGGACGAGTAACCAGATGTTTTCCAAATACCAAATTATTTCTATATTTTTAATTAAAAAAGGATATGGAATATTTATTATCATTTAACAATATACAGGGTGTTTATGAAGTGTTTGTGCAAATTTAAACATTAAAAACTTTGGTTAAAGACTAGGGTTGCCAACTTTAAGACCTTCAAGTCCTGGAGATTTTGATCTGAAACCCAGAGACTGGGAGAAACAATGTTTTTTGCTTTTCACAAATTTTATGTTATTCACAAATTGCCCGATTAAAAAAGTATTGCAAATTAAAGCAATATAAAACTATAAAAACATGGAACAAACATGGTGAAGGCAATGAGCAATCTAGGAATCACAAGTATAAGATGCTTTATTCATACACTTCAGTTATGTGTGCAGAAAGCAATTCTAGCACAGCGTGATGTAGTTGAGTTCTGACTGTAAGCAGAAAGGTTGTGGGACACCTTCATCATTCTTACCTTGCAAAAGACAAACTATGCAAGATACAAGAGAAGTTGGAACTTTCCCATCGTGTGCTTATGCAAGATGTTCAAACCAGATGAAATAGCAGCTACCACATGTTAAAAAAGCTGCCATAGCAAAAGAAAGCCATCATCTTGTACTTTACAAATAACAATGTCAACATAAAAGAACTCACAAACCACCAATGGTTGCTTACAGAGAAAACAGTTCATTAGCTGGGGCCTGTAGCAGAAGCTATAAAGCTGTACCATGAGAGAGCAAGAATTTCTTAGTCAATACCTATATTAAAAAGCCTTTTATCATTCAACTCCAGGGAAGATACTGACATGCAGAATGAAATATGGAGACGATTTTGTTGTCTTGAAAATGAATTACATTGCACCACTGCCACTTTTTTAGATCCTAGGTTTAAGAACAAATTTTTCACAGTGAAGCAGCAAGTGGAAGCAAAGATACCAGAAATAAAGAGACAACAGAGAGTGGTATTGTTGTCGGTTTATGGGATTGTTTCAATGAAATTGTGTATTCATCAGTATCAACCAAACCGTCAAGCAGGAGATTATTCAATACGTTGGTGAGGTACTATTAAAAAAAAAGGAATGTCCAATAACTTAGTTGCAAAGAAGAAAGCAGCAGTATCCCACATTGGCAAAGCTTGCACAGAAATATCTTGCCTCCCCCTCCAACCTCTATGAACGAATTTTTAGCATTGCAGGTGTTCAATACAGTGACTGCAGAAGCAATTTGGTGGGAGACAATGCAGAGAAATTGTTTTTGTGCTATAAAATAAAACTTTTGAAATTTGATACCGCCATCTCTGCTGGAGTATACACTCCCAAGTGAGTATGGCAGTGTGAGTGTATGACTTTCCGAGTGACCTACAACACAGTAGACTGCTAAACGACTAAAGAGGGGAAGGGAAATTTTCATATGCATGGGAAAAATGTAATCACAATGAAACAATTTGTCTCTCTGCTATGTTCTGTAAAAGATGTGATGTAATATAATCGGCAGTAAAAGAGCATGATATCATTTTACAGTTGCTTTACCTTTAAAAAAACTTTATGTACGATCTTTTTCATGCAATATGTCTTCTTCGCATAGGTAAACAAGTGAAAAGTATTACGCAGATCTGCATGCATTAATGCATGAATAGTGCAAAGTGCAATTTTCATAAATAAAAATTCATGAGAAATACAGAAAAATCATGTATGTATAACCCACAAAATGGATAACCTGCCCACAGATAATCAAGAGTACACTGTAATAATAAATAAATAAAAAGGTGCAGTTGATAAATTTTGTTATATTTTGGTAATTTAAAAATTAATGATTATGACAGTGTTATTCAGCTTCGGCCAAATGTTGACTTTAATATTCGGCCATTCGGCATTTGGCCAAAAAACGCATTCGGTGCATCTCTACTTCCTACTAATGATTCTAAAAATTATTGCTTGGTCAAGCAGTTTAATTTGCTCCCGTGATGTTTTAGTCTCATTAAAAATATATCTAATGTCTTAGAAAAATTGTACAAAATTTTTAATACTAAATTTCATATGATTATGACAAAAAGAAAATAGTTTATATCTAATGTTAATAGTAAAATCTCACAAAACACAAGTCAATGATGAAACCAAGTAAATGCTGAAACTTATCTGCAAATGAAATATGAGCACCACATGAACTCCTAATTTCGCATTTTGAGATCCTAAAAACATACACTATGACATTTTTAACACGTAGATTATCACAACGTTCTTTGATTTTTCTCAATATAGTCTAACGTCTAATGAGCATAAATACGCTACCAATGATGCTTTCCTACTTGCATAAAACTGGATAGCTCAATTTTTCCATGCAACACTTTTCTAAAGTGGCCTAAATTAAGATCTCGACAAATCAACAAAGCACTTACGTGCAACATGATTGCAAGTGTTTGTTCTTTGGTTCATCCATCAATCAGTAAAAACAATGGGCATAAAACAATATAGCAAAATAATCGGAATGCATCTCATGAAAACTTGTTTTTTAAATAAAACCTGCATTTGTTGAACACTTCAGTGAAAGACTCATTGATAAAAATCAAACAATAATGAAATTACTTGGTATGTTGTGCATCTCTTCAGTTATTCTCTTTTTTTCAACGTTAGCCAGACTTCATCTTCTGGCCTAGAAACCATTCCAAGACATGGTGTTGCTTCTTGTCCCTCCGCCAATCCCAAGTGAAACCGTAGAATCACATTAGAAACCATCACAGCTCCCTCAACATATGAAAATCTGTAATATGAATGAGGGATCATAAATGAAAGCTGGTCAGCATCTGATAATTGAGTTTCTAGAATTATAACAGAAATTCCAACAATTGTGAATAGAATAATGCTAGAGAAGAATAAAAAATACTCTTCTTTAGCATGCTCATAACAGAACGAAACAAATAATATTAACTCTGTTCTCTCATAAATAGTCAACTGCAGTCAAGGTAATCAGAATGCATTGGGGCATGTTTTTTTTTATTTTTCCAGGATAAACCTGCACATTGAGTTTTAATTAATGGTTAATTCAAAGCTACAATCAAGAAGACCCAGGAAGACATACCCAGAATGGCTAGGTGACCTAATTTTGGGTCCTTACTTGAGGTTTAAAAACCACTGAACAATAGTGTGTACACAAAAACATGCAGGGAATAATGACCCACCAGCAGGTTGCTGAGAGGTAACTTTTTCCAATGTCATGAGAAACAGAAGTAGATACATAAATCTATTTACCAGGCTTATACACACTCTAAAACACTTATTAATAAATTCTCTTTTACAAGTTTAACAGAATATTTATTTACTAGTAGACATTCTGCAAGCATTTTTAAAATTTGGAATTTTTATAATTTCGAATTCTTCCCATCGGTTTAGTTGAAAAGCATATAACTGTGACAAATTTTTAGTCTATAGCTCATCTGGAAGTGCGTTATAATTTTCATTCTCGTATGGGGTAAAACAGCCCTAAAAATTAGAATTTTTAGAATGTCTGTTTTTTCATAGTTTGTAAGCAAATACTGGCGACTCCCGAGATTCGACTGGGATGCGTTCCTGAAAACGTTGTCGAATCTCAAACAGTCGAATGTCAAACGTGCCTAAAAATGAATGAAATCAGCACAAATTCAAACAATTACAGCAGAAATAACGATGTCTAGACTGAAACTAAACCTTGCGTGGTTGGGCGGGCCGAAAATTATTTCACGTAAACTAGTTCCTAATGTGACCGACTGATCGGCTGGGTCGAATAAGCAGGATTCGACTGGTTGAATTCTCGAGTTGGTTGAATCTCGGGAGTCGCCTGTACTTATAATCATGCCAAATTTCAAGCCCTTATCTCACCTAGAAGTGCCTTATAATTTTTATCCTCGTATGGGGCATTCATGGGGCAAACAGGCCCTAAAAATAGGAATTTTTAATTTTTAGAATTTTTCCTTCTGTTGTGGCCAAAAACCTATAATCGTACTAATGTCAAGTCTGTAGCTCATCTAGAGGTGCCTTATAAGCTTATCCTCATATGGGGCAAAAATGTGGCAGAGCAACCCCTAAAACTTCAAATTTTTACAATATCGGATTTCTTCCATTGGTCATAGTTTAATATATAGATGGCATTATGATATAGCCCTCTGATTCCCATTAAATGCTTACCCATATAAAAGCACTGAGCTCGTTGCCATTGCAGTCAATTGTTGGGACCCAAAAAATTCCTACTTTTTCCTGATAAAAACTAAAAATTTACATTAATTCTAAATGGATTTGTATTCCGTCTTAAAAAATAATAAAATTCAAATCTCAAACCTTCTAAAAGTTCAAGTCCTGAGTTCGAGTCTTAAAGGAAAATAATTTTAAAAAGCAAATATATGAACCTCGATGCTGATGTATGTGCTATATACTAGTTATTATGTGCTTGCATTCTGCAAGCATTTTTTACAATTTCAAATTATTCCCAATCGATTTTGTACAAAATCATGTAACCATGTCAAATTTCAAGTTTGTAGCTCATTTAGAAGTGCCTTATAATTTTAATCCTCGTATGGGGCAATAATGGGGCAAAACAGCCCCTAAGATTTCGAATATTTACATATTAGATTTCTTCCTTCGGTTGTAACTACGAGGGTCAGTAAGAAAGTAATGCCTCCATTTTTTTTTCTTCGACACCAAGTGACACAGAAAACTGCACGCGTCTCTCAATGAAAAGTTGGTCTCTCTAGCTTCTCTGAAAGTGAGTGGCACTGGGACTGGTCATATGACAACAATGCCAGACTTGTTCAAAATGCCGGCTGTGCAAGATACACGTACAAAGCAGAGAGTGGTGATTGAATTCGTTATCATCGAAGAGGTTAGTCCCATAGAAATTCATAGGCATCTGAACAGTGTGTATGGTGAGTGTACTGTTGATGTTAGAACAGTGAGACGTTGGGTTAGGCATTTCAAGAGTGGTGAAACGAGCGGCGACAAGCCCCGAAGCGGCCAGCCTGTAACGGCAGTGACAGTGGACAACAAGAGCCAGATTGATGTGCTCATTAAACAGGACCACTGTATCACAACATGTGAGTTGTGCGATGCTGTTGGGGTTGGAAAACTAGCAGTCATAAGCATCGTACACAACCTGGGATTCTCCAAGGTTTGTGCACGGTGGGTTCCAAAGATGCTGACAGAGGAGCACAAAGAAGCCCGGAAATTCATCTGTATGGAATGCTACGATGATGAGGGTGATGTTTCCTGTCTCGCATTATCACAGGTGATGAAATATGGGTTCACCATTACGACTCTGAAACCAAGCGACAGTCTATGGAGTGGCACCATAAGACATCACCGCACAAGAAGTTCAAACGACATCCTTCTGTGGGTACACTCATGGCATCTGTGTTTTGGGACAAAGAGGGTATCCTGCTTGTGGACTTCTTGGAGAAGGGTACCACGATTAACTCAGAGCGGTACGTGGAAATGTTAACGAAACTGAAACACCACACCCGTGGAGCTCATCCTAACCAAAACATGAATGAGATCCTTCTCCATCAAGACAATGCCCGGCCTCACACCAGCCTGCGCACATGTGAGGCAATCGCAGCCACGGGATGGACCGTTCTTCCCAATCCTGCTTACAGCTCGGATCTGGCACCCTCTCACTTCTACCTGTTTGGCCCTCTAAAGCAGCTATTCTCAAATGCGGCTACCATGGCCGCATGTGACCACCAGGAAGTTTCGATGCAGCCACCACTAACTTCTCCATCACACAAGGGGTCCTCAACCCAGTAATTTGACTCAAACCTCGTAGAGCACTTTTGTGAATAAACAGACAGAATGAATAGTCCTGTGTTCAGACTACATATAGAGATATGATCCAGATGCCTCTCAGTATATACAAAGGAAAGGTTAACTGACTTTAACAGCTGGCCGAGAAAGTCTCAGAACTTAATAGAAAAATGCTATAAATCCATTCATTATTCCTCTCTCTCTTGGGGCGGCAGTAACAAGTTTTGTCCTTCTAGAAAACAAACGAATTTTTTACTCATTAAGATCGAGGGAATGACTGTAGGAAAATCATTCATAAACGAGCACATCTGAAAGTACGGAGTACGTTCACCTCACATTTGGATAGCTGTGTTGTTCTCTGAGGGCTTCGTTTTCACAGTTTTCACTCATTTTATCATAAATATTTGATTAACTTTCAAGTGCACCTGTAAGTGTGATTATAAGTGCCAAAATTTAATTCAATAAACCACCAGCTACAGTAACCAGGCTTAACCATAGTTGATACTGTTTGTAGTAGTAATAGTAATTAGGTTTTTAGGTGCGTTGACAGCTAAGGTCATTTTGCACCGTCAAATTCTGTTAGAGAAAATCAACATACATCACAATATCCATGCCCGAAGCGGGATTCGAATCCGCGACCTGTGGGTTAGAAGGCAGGCGCACTGCCTACCAGTCTAACCCAGCCGGCGATACTGTTTGTATCATTGAAAAATTTCAGACCACAATATTAGACTTTAGTTTACATGCGAAAGATTATTAAGTGCACTTCATTTCCTCAAAAGCAAATAATGAAACAAACTGGAGGACGAGCATCTTGAAGCTGCTCTCTGGTTATCTGTAGAAGACGGGTGTGGGTGAATTTCTGTTTAATAAATTTCTTTGACTATAACAGGTATGTACATTAATGAGTTATTTCATGTTTATAAAAAAATTTTGATCTTACATGAGTATGAAGATTTATATACCAAAAATTAAAAAAATACAAGTGAGGCGACCGAACATTCACCGTGGCCGCACGTGCGGCCATGACCATTTTTTTCATAAGAACCTCTGCTCTAAAAGATGGACTATGTGGACGACATTTCTCAGATGATGATGAAGTGAAGCAAAGTGTTCGTGATGTGCTCCGAAGTCGTGACAAGGAGTTTTACAACATCGGCATACAGCGCCTTGTTAAACATTGGCAAAAGTGTATTACAGCAGACGGAGACTTTGCAAAAAAATATCCTCATGTTCGTGAAAGACGTATAAATCTTCCCTGTAAATTTCATTATGATTGGAATTATAATTTCTGAAAAAAAAATTTGGAGGCATTACTTTCATACCGACCCTCGTAAAAACCCATAATTCTGCCAAATTTCAAGTTTGTATCCCATTAAGAAGTGCCTTATCATTTTCATACTCATACGGGACAGAAATGAGGGAAAACCACCCCTAAAAATTGGAATTTTTGCAATATTTTATTTTATCTTCAGATGCAACGAAGTTTCTATAATCGTGCCAAATTTCAAGTCTCTAGGTCATATGGAGCTGCCTCACCTTTTTTATTCTCGTATGGGGCAATACTGTGGCAAAACAGCCCCAAAAATGGAGATTATTTCAATATCGGATTTCCTTCATTAGTCGTAGTTTAACATTAATGGCATTAAAATATAAGCCTCTGATTCCCATTAAAAGCTTAACCATATGAAAGCTTTGAGCTCGTTTCCAAGGCAGCCGATTGTTGCCACCCAGAAAAATTACCACTTTTTTTTCGATAAAAACTATAAATTTACGTTAATTCCAGTTGGATTTTAATTCTGTCTTCAAAAATAAGAAACTACAATTTATATCCTATTCAATATTTTAAGTTTCGAGTTCGAATCTTGACACGAAATAATTTTAAAATGCAAATATAAGAACCTCTACACCAATTTACGTTTTCTAATGGGCCAAAAATGGGGCAAAAAGTTTGAATATTCACAGTTTAACATCTAGATGAGATATGAAATTGTTAATGGGCTAAAAACCATCTGAAAGCCATAAGCTTTCAAATAATGTAACATTCTTTACGATCAGATCATTCGTTCAAGAGATATGAGGGAACAAAAAAATATATACGGTAGACTCTTGATTATCTTTGATCGGCTTAACCGGGATGTAAAAAAAATGTAATATGAAAATAATTTAGAATACATAGTTCGAGAAATCGGCCGCTGAAAAATGATGTGACAGTGTAATTGAAGCCATGGGTGACGTGCAGAGTGAAGGAATGAAGAGGGGAGGAGGGGAAAAGGCAAGTAACAAGATACCTATATAGTTCCCACTACTTCGTGTAAGCTAGAGATACATACATATTATCACATTGTATGCATTTCACTTACAAAAACATGGCATAGACGGCGCGTGATCGCCATGAATTAGATCCTGATCGCTCGCACGGAATTAGATCAGAATATTTCGAGTGTTCACTTTATTTTCATGTGTCATAACAGATGCATGTCATTTTTCATTTAAATTTTTTTCTATAATCTTATTGTTTTAATACAGTAAAACCAGACTTACACGGAAACACGGCATAACTCATGAGCATGTTTAATTGCAGTAGTTTAACTGCCGCACGTTAGACAGTCGCTCAATACATAGCGATACGTGCAGGAAAAGCAGCAGACAAGTGATATTGTTAACTTCGTTTTTTTAAATCAAGTGCGTGAAGTTTATCTCGTAACTGTATTCAAACAAATTTGTTGAATTACCGCATGAATCAGGTTATTTGAACTGATGCTCAAAAGATCGCATTTGCCGTACGTTTCCGCTAAAGCTCTTTTTACATTTCTGCAAGTACCACACAGCTGACTGCATTGCTTTCAAAATGGTATTGGTTTAATTATTGTTCAATTTACATGATTTTCGACTTGCATGGGAATTTTGTGAATGAATTAACCTTGTTGGTCGTGGACTTACTGTATATCAAATGGATGTTAGATTAACCAGGATTTTTTTAACCGGGATTAGTTTATTCCCTACCATCCCAGATAATCGGGAATCTACTGTATATACCGTATTCACCCGAATCCAAGACGACCCTGAATCTAAGACGATGATTCCAAAAGAGAAAAAAGCTCAAATTGACCTTCATGACTACAAAAATTATAAATCTTGTGAAATATTTATTTTCTCTTATACTTTTCTTGAATGTCATTGTCTTTTAACATTTTAAAATCATAAGATCACATCACAAATAGAACCATTCAGGTTTTCAAACAAATTAAATAGTAGCATTCATTTTAAGATAACATTAAAAATAAAGTAAATACATTGAAAGAATATACTCATTTCAGGACAACAAAAAAACATTTCAATCCAAGTGCTGCACAAAATCATTTTATTGTGTTAGTCATCATCACTGTCTATGCAACCTTCACTATTTTCCTCACGCTCACTATCTTTATCACTCTCAATTTCATCATCAGTCTCCCACAAAACATCATCCTCACTCCCATCCATGGCATTAGATAAGCAGCATTTCTTAAATCCTTTCACTATTACTTTTGCATTTATTTGTTGCCACGATGCCTTGATCCATTGGCAGAGCATTGCAACTTCAGGTTTCTTAAGATTTCTATTTGGTGTTAAAGTGTGAGTTCCACTCTGTAACCACTCAGAATACAAAACCTTTAAATTATTTTTAAAACACTTATTGACAGCAACATCTAAAACTTGAAGTTGCGATGTCATTCCTCCAGGTATTACAATAAGATCAATATTCATCGCACTCATTATGTTTTTAATTTCAGGAGATGTGTCCTTGAATGCATCCAGTGAAAGCATTGCTCTTTGTTTCAGTAAAGCTCCTGGCCGTCTATTCCACACCACATGTAACCAATCTCTCATTAGTTCTTTAGTCATCCACCCCTTTTCTTGACACCTATTATTCCACTTGGCAAATGTTTCTTAGGCATTGTTTTCCGCTTTAGAATCACATATGGTGGTAATTTAGTCCCATCTGCTAAAACCGCCAACATTACCGTGACTCGAATTTTTTCGTTGCCTGTAGTTTTAATTAGGACGGACTTCGCACCTTTTTCGTTCACAGTATAATTAGATGGCAAGTAGAAGAAAACCGGAGTTTCATCGGCATTTCCTATTTGGCTCAAAAGGTAATTATTGGTTTTTCTAAGTTCAATTACGTATTTCTGGTAAGCGAGAAGTTTTTCAACATAGTCTTTGACAATTTCTGACACAGCGAAGTTCGTCGCCGTAAAGAAAAATTATTTCGTCGCCGTAAAGAAAAATTATTTCGTCGCATCATTCTCACGCACCAACTTCTGCTGGCCTTGAATTCTTGCAATGATATATATAGTCCTCTAGTAATTTCATTAGCTTTAATTATAATACTTTCAGTCGAAACAGGCATACCGTTCTTCCTCATGGTGCGCACAAACTTGACTTATTCTTCAGTGCCATGAAATCGGCCTAATTTTGGACCACTGAACGACTTCCTTGTGGCTTTGGCTTTTTCTAGTTCCTGTTTTGAGAGTTTCCATCGACGCACATTTGCCTCAGATACACCGAACTTTCTACTCGCATCAGTTATTAGTTTTTCCGGCGTAATTTATCACGATCAGCTTAAAATTTGTATCTTAGCTCCGTCTAATTCCTTTGTTAACTTTCCCTTTGCACTCGTGCCACGTACTTCAACATGATCTGTCATTTTAACTTAAGGGTTGTGCATTTAAATCAAGAATGCACAACTCAAAGTTACTGTCACACTTAGTGAATCGCGGTGCGTCGTTTGAAAGGGGAATCCCAATGATTTCCGCTCTCATTTGTTTTGCCATTGCGGTTGGCATTACGTGCAAGGTGAAAGTAAGTCATCTGTGTTATGATCGTCGACGATGATTATTAGTCTAAATAATTATTATTCCCGTCATGTTTTTCTTATTGTTATTACTATTTGTTTATTTCACGTCTTTATGTACGTACTTGAATTTGCTGTTGTGAATTGTTTACTCTAATATACCATTTGTTGTAAAAACCATTGATTAAATGCTTAAATATACTTCGTATTCGAATGTAAGACGACTCTTGATATTTACAGCTGAAAATTTGGAAAAAAAGGTCGTCTTAGATTCAGGTGAATACGGTATATAAATATCGAACGAATGCATATAAAAGATTTTATAATAAAATTATAAAATGCAATGATATAATACTGCATTTCAATCATATCATTCTATGAGGACAGATACCTTACTGGAAACAAAAATTAATTTCCAATTTCTGCATCTCCTGAGAGATATGCACCTAATTTATGCTAAACTTACATTGCATTACACCTGTTTTTTCTGTTTTGTTGACGAATATGACCTTAAAATGATACCACTCTGCAGAAAACACCTAGTTTTACATAGATAACACATGCCATCCTGATGAAGACCAAAATAAACAAGATTCACGACCAGTCTGAATATATATTAACCCTTTCAAGACCAGAGATGCCTCATATTGTCTGGCCTTAAAGTCTGAAGAAACTTAACATGGCCACCATATATTGGAATACAAAAAAAATATATTATCCTTTCTAAAGATGTTTAATAGAAAAATGAAAATGATTTGAATAATATTAAAAGGCCCATAATTAAGTGATACTGTGGCATGATATCCAGAATTTTACATAGGTTTACCTTGCATTGCATACAACCAAAATCGGATACTTAATTGTCCGATTCGCATTGTGCATCCTGGAAAGTTCTGGCAAAGCCACATGTTCCAGACAAAACTTCATCTTAAAATTCGAAACCAAGGAATTCTTTACAAGAATAATGCTCAATTTCATAAACAGAAGATGAGGAATTACCTTCAACCATTTCAGAGTTATTTTTCTTTAAAAAAATCGTGAATTTTAATCGAAAACTTGGAAAATTACTTTGAAACGCAAACATGGAAAAGCTGCCAAACACACTATTTCTCATGGTCATATGGAATACTAGGTCTTACTGGTGAGAAATGTCAGCAAGTCAGAGTTCTCAGAGGAAGAATCAAAGGCGTATTTTTTGGGTGCTCCAGTCATGAGAGGGTTGGTTAATAATACACACATAAACATCCACACTTACATTTAAGCAAGTATACACACATATAAACTCTTTTCTGTTTTAAATCTCATACGTACATCTCTCCTGGACATTTCCTCTTCCCAGCAAATCCAAATGGGCAGAAAGATAATGGTGGTCTGTTTTGAACCCCCTCCTCCTTAAAACGGTCAGGATCAAATCTGTGAAAGATTTTTATATGTAAGAGAGCGGACTGTAATCATGGCATTATCTACATAATATTAGCTATCTCAGATATTAAAAAATTCTCATGACACTAAGCACAGAATTTCAATTCCTTGAATTTTTTGCTCATTTAAGGGACCAAGACTGACATTATAAATGGAAGAAGATATATCTTAAGATACAATGAACTCCATGAATAATAAAATACAAATTGAACTTGCAGTGGCTAAAGTTTTCTATGTAAATGGACAAGATGAGGGAACTTTAGAAAAAGAACAGTAACAAAAAACAAATGGTTGAAGTGTAATTGAACCCCAAACCACCACTGCCATGTTAAAATTTCATCAAGAAAAATAATTTAAACATGAATAATAACCTTTCAGGATTTGGCCAAAGAGTATTTTCCCCTTGAAGTATAACACCTAGAGCGTGAACCACTGGAGTCCCGCTAGGCACAATGTGCCCTCCCACGGTCGTCTCGATCTGCTGCACTCTCGCTGCAAATGGAGCAACAGCACCACAACGCAAAGCTTCATCTAGCACCTGACGAGTATACCTGCAAATTGCATAATTTAACCCTTTACCCTAAATTTCCTTTCTACTATTAGTAGTCTACTTAATTTTAATTTTTAATTACCCAAATGCAGCTACTCCATCATATACGGCTATTTTAATATCGAATAAATCTGTATTTTCTTTCAACATATTGCATGGATATGTAATTAGTGCCATTATTAGATTGTTTTTATATCTTAGTAGTAATTATATATTATGTTTAGAGATATCACTATAACACTAAATTAACGTTTTCAAAAAATCAAGGAATAAATTAACCTAGTAACATCAGGTTATTTTCCTAGTGAATAGCATACATAACAGCCTTGAAATTTGGTGATTCCACATGATAACCACAATTCTGCCAGTATTCCAGGATGAAAGAGAGCCTTACAACAAACCTCTTGGCTATATTAACTTGAAAATCACATTTTTTTAGTTGTGCCAGTGTTGTCGCCAGCATGTTCTATATTTGCTTAGCTGTTTTATGGTCTCCACATGGTTTATAAAGTGTTTATTTTTGGTGCACTACATTGGTACTTCCTTTTATTAAACATTATTTGCTTTTTATCCTAAAAATGTGTGGGGATAATGAACATTGTGTAATGAAAAAAATTGGTCAAATCGTTTACAAGTTATAAAGATTTTGCAACTAAAAAAGAGATTGCCCAAGCCAGAAAGCCTACAATTAGTTGAAGCTATAGAAATAATTGCATGGTTATGATATTTCCTAAGCATAATTTAATATACCATATATATACTCGTGTATAACCTGCAGTTTGAAGACCAAATTTTCAGGTCATGAAGTAGGGATCTGCGTTATACACGGATAACACTTTTGTGCACTTAAAATTTGAAATTAAAGTGAACCTACCTAACACCAGATTCTAGCTTTTTGGGTGAATTAAGGGGAAAAGCATAATAGTTATCGATAATCCAGTTTATACATATATTAATTATACATATGGAACACCTAATTATTTCTATACAGTTATCATTCCATCCTCTCCAAATATTCCGCATTTCACTAACTCATCAGCTGATTGTTATAATTTTTGCAAAATGGCCAGATAGGCTTCCCGCAAAACACACATCAAAACAAAGAAACATAGAATAAGCAAATTAAAATAATTTTATTTAGTTAATGATTCTAGTATGTACAATTAACAATGTAAGTAATTTAAAATCCATACAATGATGTGTATGAAATTAATCTTACCTGTTGCATTTCCTGTTTCCAGATTTGTTTGTTACATTTTCGTGTTATACCTTCTATTAAACAGTTTTACTCGTAGAATGAGATAGGAAAGAGAAAACCAATATCCACTATATATCAAAACTCTTATCTATTTCATAAAACTCTTTTTGTCTGATTGAAAAGGATTGGCAACAGTGGTGCTGCGGTTTTCTAAAACATCTTAACATTCCAGCATACAGTTTACCATGGAGGAAGAAAAAGACGGTTGTCTACCCTTTCTGGATATTCTGATACGGCGCAAACCAGATGGCACCCTAGGCCATGGTGTATACAGGAAACCGACAAACACTGACCTGTACCTCAACGGGGCAAGCCACCATCACCCGTCACAACATAAGTCAGTGCTGGCAACTTTGGCCCATCGTGAAGTCCATCGCTGACAAGGAAAGCCTCCCGGAAGAAATGACGCATTTTCGACAGACCTTCTGCCAAAATGGACACAAAGAATGAGACATAAACATGGCCCTAAAAAGGACTGGGCAACCTCCAAAAAACATCAGGGAATGGGAAAAACCCTCAGCTACAGAGTGCTTGCCGTTCACCTCCACGGTATCGGGGAAGATCGCAAGGATCCTATCAAGACACGGCATCAAAACTGTGCATAAGCCGCTGTGGAAAATTAAAACCTTCTTACCCCAGGTGAAAGATGACCTAGGTCTTAAAACATCGGGCATATACACAATACCGTGCAAATGCGGCCAACAATACATTGGACAAACATGTCGCACCATAGAGACCAGTCTGAAAGAACATACAAGATGCATTAAACTACCCTGAAAAATCTGCAGTGGCCGAGCACAGCCTGGGTGCAGACCATCACATAAGGTTTGAGGAGATGAAGTTACTTACGAGAGCCAATGGTTATTGGGACCGCCTTTTAAAAGAAGCCATTGAAATCCGGATGCACAAGAACAATTTCAACAGAGACGAAGGATTCATTCTGAGCAAGGCATGGGATCCCATGATAGCCCAACTGATGAAAGGACGCACGATGATTGACCCACCCAACTGCCAATCACCGACAAGTCGCCATCCCATGGCGGATATATAAACCCGACCCAGACTTCCCTCGGCACTCAGGTTCCCTGATGATGGCGACAGAGTTAGTCGCTGAAATGTTGGTCATTAGGTGCGCTGTAACCCGGCTAGAAATCCGAGAAAATTTCTTCATGATCATCCACCGGGAAAGTTTGAAATCTTTCTTTACTTTATGATGTTGCTGCCATCTCAACTCAATCACTTTAATTATTGATGATGTCTCTCTAAGACATAATGTGGAGCTTATTGAGCGTAATACTTATGGGCAAGTCCAAGCATTATAAAATTTTTAAAAAACCAAGGAATTTGCCTGAACTTGTGGTAATTGATACTCATGTTTCCAAAGAAAATAATAACTGTTAAATTCCAAAATAAAAAATTGTTAACTGGTGATAATTTAATGCTTTAATGTATTTATTTACAGTACCCTTGTTAATACTTAACATGACAATATACCGTATTCACCCGAATCCAAGACGACCCTGAATCTAAGACGACCCCCCATTTTGATGATTCCAAAAGAGAAAAAAGCTCAAATTGACCTTCATGACTACAAAAATTATAAATCTTGTGAAATATTTATTTTCTCTTATACTTTTCTTGAATGTCATTGTCTTTTAACATTTTAAAATCATAAGATCACATCACAAATAGAACCATTCAGGTTTTCAAACAAATTAAATGGTAGCATTCATTTTAAGATAACATTAAAAATAAAGTAAATACATTGAAAGAATACACTCATTTCAGGACAACAAAAAAACATTTCAATCCAAGTGCTGCATAAAATCATTTTATTGTGTTAGTCATCATCACTGTCTATGCAACCTTCACTATTGTCCTCACGCTCACTATCTTTATCACTCTCAACTTCATCATCAGTCTCCCACAAAACATCATCCTCACTCCCATCCATGGCATTAGATAAGCAGCATTTCTTAAATCCTTTCACTATTACTTTTGCATTTATTTGTTGCCACGATGCCTTGATCCATTGGCAGAGCATTGCAACTTCAGGTTTCTTAAGATTTCCTTTTGGTGTTAAAGTGTGAGTTCCACTCTGTAACCACTCAGAATACAAAACCTTTAAATTATTTTTAAAACACTTATTGACAGCAACATCTAAAACTTGAAGTTGCGATGTCATTCCTCCAGGTATTACAATAAGATCAATATTCATCGCACTCATTATGTTTTTAATTTCTGGAGATAAGTGTCCTTGAATGCATCCAGTGAAAGCATTGCTCTTTGTTTCAGTAAAGCTCCTGGCCGTCTATTCCACACCACATGTAACCAATCTCTCATTAGTTCTTTAGTCATCCACCCCTTTTCTTGACACCTATTATTCCACTTTGCAAATGTTTCTTAGGCATTGTTTTCTGCTTTAGAATCACATATGGTGGTAATTTAGTCCCATCTGCTAAAACCGCTAACATTACCGTGACTCGCATTTTTTCGTTGCCTGTAGTTTTAATTAGGATGGACTTCGCACCTTTTTCGTTCACAGTATAATTAGATGGCAAGTAGAAGAAAACCGGAGTTTCATCGGCATTTCCTATTTGGCTCAAAAGGTAATTATTGGTTTTTCTAAGTCCAATTACGTATTTCTGGTAAGCGAGAAGTTTTTCTACACAATCTTCCGGCAATTTCTGACAGCGAAGTTCGTCGCCGTAAAGAAAAATTATTTCGTCGCATCATTCTCACGCACCAACTTCTTCTGGCCTTGAATTCTTGCAATGATATATTAAGTCCTCTTGTAATTTCATTAGCTTTAAGTATAATACTTTCAGTCGAAACAGGCATACCGTTCTTCCTCATGGTGCGCACAAACTTGACTACTTCTTCTTCAATGCCATGAAATCGGCCTAATTTTGGACCACTGAGCGACTTCCTTGTGGCTTTGGCTTTTTCTAGTTCCTGTTTTGAGAGTTTCCATCGACGCACATTTGCCTCAGATACACCGAACTTTCTACTCGCATCACAGTTATTAGTTTTTTCGGCGTAATTTATCACGATCAGCTTAAAATTTGTATCTTAGCTCCGGATAATTCCTTTGTTAACTTTCCCTTTGCACTCGTGCCACGTACTTCAACATGATCTGTCATTTTAACTTAAGGGTTGTGCATTTAAATCAAGAATGCACAACTCAAAATTACTGTCACACTTAGTGAATCGCGGTGCGTCGTTTGAAAGGGGAATCCCAATGATTTCTGCTCTCATTTGTTTTGATATTACGTGCCATTACGTGCAAGATGAAAGTACGTCTGTGTTATGATCGTCGACGATGATTATTAGTCTAAATAATTATTATTCTCGTCATGTTTTTCTTATTGTTATTACTATTTGTTTATTTCACGTCTTTATGTACGTACTTGAATTTGCTGTTGTGAATTGTTTACTCTAATATACCATTTGTTGTAAAAACCATTGATTAAATGCTTAAATATACTTCGTATTCGAATGTAAGACGACTCTTGATATTTACAGCTGAAAATTTGGAAAAAAAGGTCGTCTTAGATTCAGGTGAATACGGTAATTTTGTTCTTATATCCCACAAAAATCAAGGGTGCACATTATACACGGGGTATAAGAAAAAGTAGGGATTTTTTGACAAAAAGTAAGGTGCGCATTATACACAAGAGTGCATTATACATGAGTATATACAGTATTTCTGTTGATTAAAATTATTGGAAACAGAAAGTGAAAAATAAGTTTGGTTTAAAATGTGGTGTACCATTATTTGTTATACCCATAGCATATTTCCGAATGAAATACATGAATGATGAGGCGAGTCTCGAAAAGTGGCCAATTCATAATGCTTAGCTACATATATCTATATCTATATCTATAGTTCACCCTGCAAGCCACCGCAATGGTGTGTGGCAGGGGGTGCAATAGCACCAAGGTAAAGCGCATAATAATGTATAGTATCATTCTACGTCGGCTGATTTCCTTTCGTAACTTCTGTTCTGCTCAGCTATCGTTCTAGGGAAAAACGAGCCTTTATACCTCTCAGTCCTACAGGCTATCTCTCTTATTTTACGAGGATGGTCCGTTCTACCAATATAAGTTGGCGCTCTTATTATTTCTTCGACATCGCTGGAGAATATATGCGTTCTAAATCTTTCGAGAAGTTTTAACCTAGAGCGTGATCGGCGTTCAGCTAGTGATTCCCATCCTAAGTCCTGTATCAAGGCTGTAACACTATTGTTTCTATCGTAACAATTTTTGACGAATCTAGCGGCTTTTCGCTGCACTCTTTCTAACTCTGAGATTGATCCTTTCACGTACGGATCCCATATGCTCGACGCGTACTCTAATAGCGGTCTTACTAACGAGAAGTAACATGTCTCTTTGACTTTTTCCTCACTTTTACCTACTATGCGTTTGATGAATCCTAGTTTCTGTTTAGCCTTCCCGCATATATTTCGTATGTGCATATCCCACGAGAGGTTGCTTGTTAAAGTAACGCCTAAGTATTTGACGGAATCGGCTAGTTTTAGCTGGACGCCTTCAACAGTGTAATTCGTCGTGTCAATGTTTTTGTTTCCCCAGAATCTCATAAAGGAACACTTTCCTAAGTTCAATTCTAACTGCCACTCTTTACACCACTCGAGAATTGCATTTAAGTCGTCAGAAAGTAATAATTGGTCATTAGGACTGTTAATCTCTCTGTAAACTACTGTATCATCCGCGAATAACTTGATTTTACTTTTAATAACCTTATCTAAGTCGTTTATGTATAAAAGGAATAGTAGGGGGCCGATTACACTTCCCTGTGGAACGCCTGAGGCTACGCTGACTGAATCTGATTTAAATCCATCTATAACTACTATTTGTTCACGCTCATTAAGAAAGTCCCTGATCCACTCGATTATCTTTCGATTTATTCCACAGTCATTTAATTTCTTCACTAACTTACTGTGCGGGACTTTATCGAAAGCCTTCTTGAAGTCGAGGAAAACAGCATCTAACTGAGTCTTACGGTCTCCTGATCTTAGTATATCGTGAACGAACAGAGCAAGCTGTGTTTCACAAGATCTCGTCTTCCTGAAGCCATGCTGATATTTACTTAGCAAGTTCTGACTATCTAAGAAGTCCATCACGGAGCTAGCGATAATGTGCTCGAGAACCTTGCAAGATAGGGAGGTAAGCGAAATTGGCCTGTAATTTTCTCTGTCGTCTTTTTTCCCACCTTTGTGTAACGGCGTTATAAAGGCTAATTTCCATTCCTTAGGTACAACGCCATGACTAAGTGACTTATTGAAAACTATTTCGAGATAAGGTGCTATTTCCAGTGCTAACTCTTTGAATACTCTAGCTGGTATCTCTTCTGGACCCGGAGATTTATTTGACTTGATATTTTTAAGCTGTTGAGCTATCCCTTTCGCTAATATGACTATATCGTTCATTTTTTCCTTGCCTGGTTCGGGCGCCACGACCTTCGCTCTCACGTCTTCGGTAGTAAATACGCTCTGAAAAAATAAGTTTAACAAATTTCCTTTATCTGTGCTATCGCTAACTACCTCTCCTTGGTCGTTTATTAACGGGGGTACGGTTGGGCGTCGACCTTGAACTTCTCTAACATATGACCAAAAGCATTTGGGATTTTCACTTAGATGTTCACTAAGAGTCTTTTTCTTGAAGTCTGTTAGTGCTTTGCGCATAACCTTTTTGGTCTTAGTCCGACAATCTCTGTACTTAAGTGAAATTGAAATTACTTCCTCCGGTGACTTACAGTTATTGATGCGTTTAAATTTCGAGTGAAGCTTTCTTTGGTGTCTGAGGGCGCATCTAACCTGCCGATTATACCACCTTGGTTCCCCATTATCGCTAATAAATTTACTTGGTATATACGTATTAATACCAATTCTAATTTCTGATAGAAATGCTTTCCAAGTTTCCTCAACGTTTTTTGTGCTTGTCGATTTGCTGAAATCGTCGTAATCCTTGATGAGTTTCTCTTTGAAATCCTCAAAGTTGGCATTTTTATACATGTACACTTTCCGCTTAGGCTTGCGATATTTTGCGACAGTTATATCCAAAAGTACTCGAACTGATTGGTGATCACTGATTCCTTCTTCAACAGTTACTTCGGAAACACGCTCGGGGATGTTAACTGCTAGTAAGTCTAATATATTGTTCGCTCTCGTAGGTTTTTTGACTACCTGGATGAGGGAATGTTTATTGAATATGTCTATTAGCGCTTCGCATGACTCGCGATTCCTACCGGATGGTATGAAGCTACAACTCTGCCAATTTATCGAGGGTAGATTGAAGTCTCCTCCTACTATGATAATGCTTTTACTATTCTTCTTCATTAGTGAATTTATTTGAGCCTCTAGATCGTATATTTCTTCTGCGTTTGAAGCTGGCGGCCTATAATATGCACATACATGAATGTTTCCCAAACCTTCACTGTTTATAGTACACCAAGTGCTTTCAATATTGTTTACAGCAAACTTGACCGGAGAACTTATTACTGTATTATTCACTGCTATAAACACCCCTCCACCGCTCCTATTTGTCCTATCTCGTCTGTGAATAGTATATCGTAAGGGGAAAATTTCACGGTCGTGAATATCCGAGGTTAGCCAACTCTCTGTGCCTATTACTATATCTGCCTCTGTTTGTTCTAGTAAATTCTGAAGTTCCGCAGCCTTATTCCTGATACTCCGGCAATTTAGAGTTAAAATTTTTAGAGTGTCACTTATGTGTCGCTTCGGAATTATTTCAGAGATTTGGAGGGTGCATCCCTCATTTCCAATAGCGGCTTTATTACTGATAGTATTATTATCGCATGGTTTATTGTGCCCTAAAGCCGACCTACATATTGATCTACGGTCAGAGTTAATAAATTTATTATGATAATTAGCGCAAGTCTTTAATTTCCCCGTATATGACCTGCTCACTAACCTACTCTCTAATCTAAAAAAACTCTACTATGCTCGTATATCCTACCACCTACCCTCTGTGCTGCCTCGGCGGTATAGTGAACTCCCGAGCGGTTAAGGGGTACCTTGCACGATTCGAGAACCGGCCCGAGGTCCACGAAATCTACTCCCATGCCCCCACAGAACTTCCAGAGTCTCCGGTTCAAGCCGATCACTCGACTCCAAACCGTCGAACCCCGGTCGGTCCGCGGGACCATGCTGCATACGGTCAGACGCATGTCGATCCCCATGACCCGCCGAAGTCGGTGTACTTCGGAGCATAGATCCATGAAGGAATCCAATATCTCCTCAGAACCCCGATCCTGCGCGTCATTGGTGCCCACATGCGCCACTATCCGCAGCTTGGAGCATCCCGTGCCACTTGCCGCCGCCCGAACCGCCTTCGTCACCTGAGGTACTGTTCCGCCTGGAATACACCAGGAGAACACCCGCTCATCACCCTCCCGGCGAGCCCTTTCCCTCACGGGTGCCACCAAACGCCGGACGTTTGAACTTCCTATTAGGACGATTCCCTCCCTCCCAGCCCGACTTCCCCTAGGTGCAGCGTCCCTCGAGGCGGAGGGAGCGGATACGGCCACAGAATTCGTCGTGCTATCCTCCGAGAGCACTTCGAATCTGTTTTTGACGGAGATAGGGTCACCTTCCACCTTCCCATCTCCCCGCCATGACCGCCCTACTCCCCCGCGACCTCGGGTAGCCACCTTCCAACCGTCGGGTTTCGGACATGAAGCCATCCCTTCCGGGTTAGTGTCGACCAAGGCTCTCTCTTCGACAACCCAGCCAGCATTCGCTCTCGAGCTGGCCCGAGGTACCACCTTGGTACGACAAGGCGTCTCAGAGGTCCCCGCATCTTCACTCCCCTTCCGAGCAGCATCCAAATCCGCAACCTTAGAGAGGAGCTTCGCCACCATCCTCTCAAGTTCTGTGATGCGCGCTTGGAGCAGCTCACATTCAACAGAGCTTTTGAAAAGAGCAACAGAAGACCTATGGGAAGCCATACCTAACTAATTGTGAGATTAATGAATTTGATTTATATGTGTATTTGAGAGCTATATAGGAAATAGGAGCGCGAGGATTAGAAAAGGATTACTTTTTGTTGCGAGAAAGCGACTTGGGACTGTCTACGGTGAAAAGAGTTACTTGGCCTGACAATGAGACGAGTTAAACGTCAACTCCGGTAGAAAAGGGGGATGAGTTTGGCGATAAGAGGACTGAGCTAGGTGAACCGCGCGGTAGGGGTCTTACTTGATGAAAAACAAACAACCTATGGGTCTTGCCTGAAAGCCTTGAGTCAAGGTCAACTACAAGAATAGGAAGTGAAAGGAGGGTGCTGAACTACACAAGTAATAATATAATACTTTTGCTTTACTAAATTTTATGCACGGGAATAAAATATGTTAGTTAAACTAAATATTACATCTACGAGAACGAAAATAAACTCGTGAATGTTAAATAAAATAACTTATCCCTAAAGTAGGTGTTAGTAGAGCTTAAGCCCTTAACACCTAAACACTTAAAAGGTAAAGAAAAAAAAACGGTGTATCAGAACTTTAGGATAGTAGAGCTAATAAAACAATAAAGATCGTGTATAAAATTCAGAAGGTAAAAAACGAAACTTGAGTCACGAAAGTGAATAAACAGCACTACATATAATAAGTAAAAAAAACGAAGTGAAACTGAATTTGCCTTGAATTAACGAAACAAAAACTAAGGTCACGAAAGTGAATAAACAGCACTACATATAATATATAAACAACAAAGTTGAAACTAAATTAGCCTTAAATTAACCAGGTTAGTTAAATATTAGATAATAATATGAAAGTATCTATTTAAATATGGTAATGTGAGATATTATAAGTAGGAGCACTAATAATAAACTACATATAAAGACGTGGACTCCGGATATTCACGGAATAAGGATTACAATTAAGACGAATAATCTAAGACATGCAAAATAATAATAATAATAATAAAACTAAATTATAATATAACTAAAGGTACTTAAACTATAGCTACAGCAAGCCAAAGACAGCTATACTACGGGATACGGCAGGTAACAGCGCAGCTGCGGGAGCAAAAGAGAAAGGACGTCTGCTGTCACTGTTTGCCTTACTCAATGGGTCACCAACCACTCCTGACGTACACTAATGGTACATACAATCATGAAAAGTGTTTAAACTGGGCAGTAAAATCAAATCTCAAATTTAATCATATTTTGTAGAGGAAAACTGTATAACAGAAAGTAGAAAATAATGAATTTTTGCTATATAAAAATGGCATACCTGAGAGCTCTTAGGTGGTCCTCTGTGAATTCACTGCTAGTGCCAAAAACTACTTTAAGTTCCTGATAAAGTTCTTCTTGAACATCTGGATACAGAGCCAAATAATACAGCACCCAAGTCAGAACTGAAAAGAAAATGAAAGAACTATTATAAAATCACTACATAAAAAGCAATTAAATTAAATTGCAATTATTGTTTGCAATAAATGAAAGTACAAAGTCAAATATAAATACATCATCTATATTAATGCATTTTTGAAATAATTTGAGTTAACCAAACTAACTGCATTGAAAATTGATCTTTTCATTGTTTTTCTATGAGCATTCAACCTTGAAAATAAAATATTGTAGACTCACTTTTCTCCTAAAGCAGTGGTTCTCAACCGAGGTGACATGACACGTCAGGGTGACGCAAAGGTTATTGAGAGGTGATGCGAATATTTGATAAATTCACAGTGTATCATATTCTGGCTTATAAACATCAATAAAATCAGGAGAGTATACATGTCTGCTTACTTCAGAATTATATCTTTATTTGGTAAGGAAAGCCCAATTTATCTTTAAAGGTGACTTGAGATAATGGAACTGTAAACAGGGTGAGGCAAAATTGACTGAAATTAACATAGGGTGACACAGACAAAAAAAGGTTGAGAACCACTGTTCTAAAGTAACGAATGAACCTCCCAGTTGAGAAACTTCATTACAAAATTAATTTATTTATAGCTTGTATTATAAGAAAATTAATAACTCTTATATTAAAATACATACCTCATGTTTATAATGTTACTAGCAGAAATACCGGCATTGCCTGGAGAAATTCGGTTCAAATCCGATCGGAATTCTAGATGATACATGGTATTTAAGAATTCACTCGGCTGCCATTTTGAATAAAATAGGCAGAGAGTAACAAAAACCACCTATGAATTATTTCTGGGAGCCCTCCACAATCATACCAAATTTGATTCAAATCAATAGTATGACTTGGGAAAATACGCGTAGTTTAATCAGTCCCTGCTGTCCAATTACGGATAAGGAAGTAGTCGTTTCCCACCTTTCTCACTGAGTATAAGATGTAGAGTTACCTGTTCTTTGAGAATAGGAAGTTTATGAGAACAGTTATTTTATTGAACAGTTTAGGCATCAGAACAGTTCGAAAAGAACTGTCCCGTACTTTCTGACCCATCTCTAGATGGCAATGCATTAGCATACAAAGTTATTTTGCTTTTTGTACAATTAATATAAAACATTTGGGATTAAAAAGTAGCTTCCTATTTGTGAAGAAAGTATTTGTTGAAAGTTTGATTATTCTAGCTTTAACGGTGTGGAAATATATAGATGCACAAACAAACTTTCATAAATATATGAGAGATTGATCTTATACTTGTATTGAAAGTGACAAATATAAAATTTGAACTTTCTAAGTTAATTTACTAGAGAGTTATCGTCGAAAAACCAAATCGATGCCCCCCAAACCCCCACTCAAAATTTTTTTGAGATACACCACATAGCCTATATTTTAAGCTGGACCAGTCTAAAGATATGCTGCAAGTTTCATAAAAATTTGACCAGCCGTTTTTGCGTGATGCAGTAACAAACAAACAGAGACTTTTTAGCTTGACATCAGTGATTTCTCTTACGGGTGCCCCCCCCCCCCCCCCTCCCACAACCTCCCCTTCCCTTGGCCTGATTTTGCTCATCTACAAACTTGATCTTATACTTGTATTGAAAGTGACAAATATAAAATTTGAACTTCCTAAGTTAATTTATTCGAGAGTTATCGTCGAAAAACCAAATCAATGCCTCCCCAAACCCCTACTTCAAATTTTTTTGAGATACACCACATAGCCTATATTTTAAGCTGGACCAGTCTAAAGATATGCTGCAAGTTTCATAAAAATTCGACCAGCCGTTTTTGTGTGATGCGGTAACAAACAAACAGACAGACAACAATTCTGCAAACCGGTTCAATCGTCTTCTTGTGATGCAAAACACACAAAAAAAGTAAAACCCCGACAAAAAAACAAATGTACAGGCAGAGGTTACAATTTCATTGATATAGATAATTCAAAGTTTTCAGCATATTTTAGTTTTATAATTTTATTCTTAGTTGTAACAAACTTTTATTTAGAAATCATGCATGAAAAATTATATAAGTGAAATTGTAATCTTTAACACTTCTTACCCCTTTATAACTCTTGACGTAATGCTGTATTTACCTGAATATAAGATGTTTTAGCCTACTTTATGATTTGAAAAAATGCATAAAGCATCCTATACTCAAGTTTTTTATACACTAACAATAAGACCCTGATTTGTGTTGACTTGAGATGAGTTGTTTCATAGTTGCATCATTCAGATATTAATACCTAAAAATCTTTTTTGCATCATTGAATCTCACAGAAGCATCATTTTCTAGCCGGGTTTACCGCATTTGCTCCGTCTCAAAACAGCAGATTGTTTTGCCCCCAAAAAAGTGATAGGCAAGTGATTCAGAAGGGGATGACTTTGGGAGGGACTGAGCGTAAAAAATAAAAGAATCACTTTCATAATTCAGCGAACATTGAAAGTGGAAGATTTTGAAGAAGAAATGCTTCACGGCAAAATAACGCAGGTGCAGTGAGTGTCAGAAATGTTCACAATTCTGCATTAGATGAGAATGGAATTCCCGGAAAAAATCTCAGCATATAATTCATTTTCATTCCACAATTGCTTTAAATCGAGATATGAAACCAGGACTTGAGAAGAAGCGGTGTAAATAGAGTGAAGTTTTACTTTCACCATGAAGAGAAATGGAATTCAAAACAGAAAAATGGGAATGCAGGAGGCCGACATTGACAAGGTATTTGGCTCTCACGATAAAAAGCTGAGCAATAAGGATAATGGATACAGATTTTAAGAAAATCTTTGAAGATGACAACTCTGCATAAATATCCAAGAAACGAACTTTGACTACAAAAAGACTTTCCAAAGCCTTTCAGTTGATAGAGGAAGCTATGGAGATTTTCGCTGGAGATGACCCTGACAAGGGACGGAACTCAAAGAGTGGTGAGAAAAGGAGTGAATGGAATAAGTTGCTATAAAATAATTTATAAGGAGAAAAGGAAAAGTTATTCAGCAAACTTTGGATAACTTCATTTTTGCAAGGGCTCGGCACATGGTTGAGTCAAAACCTGAGCCGCTGTCATCGTCAGATAGTTTTTAATTTTCTACTTGTTACCTTGAACAAATTACATATTTGTTTAACTTAATATTGTGTTGTTATTTCTACATTTTACATACAGAAAATTAGAAAGGCTAGAACCTATCTTGCTAATTTAAAGGGTTTATTATGGCAAATGTTATGAAATGTTATATACCAATTTCATTGGCATATAACATTTCATTGGAAAACTAAAACAGCATCAGCATCTTGAGATATGGTGTAAGTTTTATTACCACCTAGTTCATGTTATAAATGATGAAGAAATACTTGTATTCCTTGACATACTTACTAAATCCACAGTAAAAACAAAGATGAAAAGCCAATACAATTCTTATGTGGAAAAGCTTATAATTACTAATGCTTAAATGTTTATTTTATAAATAGAGAGTTCAAATAAAGATAAGAAGTGACAATGTCAGAGTTACCTTAAACCAACATAAACACAGTACTCAAGAGTTGTAGTAGTAATTATAAATGCTAAAAAAATTCATTAACATTATTAAATAATAATGCATGAAGGCTAATCCAAGAAATGACCAAATATGAAAATATACAAGGAAAAATATTGCAGTAAAAATTTAATACCATAAATTTATAGAGTAAAAGAAATTAATGCAAGAAAATTACACTCACAGTTTCCAGTGGTGTGGAAACCTCCTATTAGATAAGCAAGAGAATCTGAAATCAGGACATCATCTGAGAGCCCACTAGAAATGAGAGCCTTGACAAATGGTGTATTTTTATCAGCATTTTTCTTGCCTTCTCCAAGGACTTTCTTGAATGCTTCTTTCAATGCTTTAATCGACTGCCGAAACCGCTTCTCCCTTGGGTCGCTCTTTCCAGGCACTGGTTCCAAGAGTTCTCGGGACAAGAGCTCAGCCATACACTAAAAATTTTGATTGTTTATTAGAAACATGGAAACTTTCGTAACAGAATGTGCAAGATGGTTCAAGTAGAAGTTTGATGCATACATTGTCATTTACATATGAAGAGTTCATAGCCTCTTTGATCAAGAATACATGTATAAACAGTATCACACAAATGATAGGGATTAAAAATAAAATGCTATTTTATGAAGTCAAAACTACCCATTAACTAAGAGACTGTTGATGATGGCTACTAAAATTCTGAATGGAAAGCACAAAGCATGTTGATTTTAAGAAATATTCGATCTAATTGATGATGAAATTGTAAACACTAAAAATTTTTTTACCATTCATTATTAAGTTAGGATAGAATTTCTAAAAAAACATACTTCTCATGACAGAGTTCACATTAAATGACTAGGTTAATTCACTGATAATTCACAAAAGCCAGTCTTGGACCTGGTAATGAGCATTTTTCAGATCTTCTTAAGCACATAAATTTCATAGTATTGTTTACATAAGAAGGAAAGGAAATGATTGTATTGGGAAATAAAACATAAGGTATATTGCAAATGACTGCTTCTTCCATTACTATCACTTACTTTCTCTTTCAAATTAGCAAATGCATCACTACTACTGCCCAAATGATTCAGTGATGTTTCTCAATCATCAATTCTATTTTCATATATGTACTTCAGGATAACATACAGATTGATTTCTTCCAAGCCTATGCAGTATAATATGACTATCTGATAGTAGAAAGACATGTTTGTCTTTCTCTAATAAAGAAGATACATGTAAGGAAGACCAAGAAAGATGTTCTCCTGGCTTTAGCTAAGAGAAAACAATCTTACCATAGGAGGGTAACAAAATAGCCAAAATCACAGCTGATGATATGCACTAGGGGTCGGCAACCTGCGGCTCCTGAGCCGCAAGTGGCTCTTTAAGGATTTGCGTGTGTCTCCCAACAGCAACTCTCCCTGATAAAACCTCCAAGAAAGAAATTGGCTTCGTAAATTATTTTAATAGAAGTTGCAGAAAACTAAAAACGTATGGACGTAATCTGTAGAATAAACGTTTGGTTTACAGAAATAATTCCAAAAAGTAAGACAACAGCAAGGTTAAGGAGGTGAGATCGCCCCCCGTCAATGACTGCGGCTCTTCTTATGTTGCATTTTATACATAATTTGTAAAAGTGGCTCTTCTTAGGAAAAAGGTTGCCGACCCCTGCACTAGGCTAAGGGACATCATAAAAATGGCATTGCAATGGCAATAAAAATGGTCATTGATAGTTAGTTCATGTTAGGAATACAGGAGAATTATCAATGCAGAGGAAGGTGCAAAAGATACTGTATGTAAGCGGTTGTGATTTTTCTGATTCAAAAGAATATTTTATGGAATTCATTAAGAAGAAAAACTCAGGCTGAGGAAGATTAATATTTTTACTATTCATTGAATTTTTATTAACCCCTCAATGCCGTCATACGTAGCGGTTACGCCCAGCAGAATCCACCACATGCGGTCATCATGAATAGTCACTATATATTTCGAAAGAGGAACCTTTGACTTTCCTTTTTAAGCTTCATTTAGAATTTTATTGGTTTTAATATTGCATATAATATACATTAATTTTTGTCTTTTTATTTTCATGCAAGTAGCGAAATATGGAACTTGGCTGCATAAAAACCCCTATATAGCGTGTCCACAATGTCTTGTCAGCCCCACTTAAGCTTGCTGATAATTAATTACAAAATTGTTATTGCATCAATGATGAGCTTAAGAATGCTATAAATGATGCATTTCAACTTGTACCCTGCAAATGCTCAGGAAAATGTCTCAGAACATGGTGGAAAATCATTCTTTGTAAAGAGAATGGTGATGTGCAAATGGATTTGTTCGAGTTATGACGATGTGATCAATCTTGTGTTATTTATTAATAAGTATAATGTAAAGTAAAAGCTGTAGTAAAGATATTTACTTTAGTAAATGGCTGTATTGTTCTTGTATTGCTGAAACTAAATACTTTACAGGGGGGTGACATGAGATTGTGGACACCCTGTATAGTGTTAAGAAGCATATCTCAGTCCAAAAGGCCACAGTAAATGGAAAGGGGATATAGGCTATGTGTATCTGATAAGAGAATGGAGAATGAGCTTATCTTATGAGTCGAAACATCAGAGCTGTACATTGAGGGAGAGAGAACGGTCTTCGCCAATGTGCTTTCCTTAGCATATCTTCTAAGTAATATATACCGGATGTCAATTTACAATCAAGATAAGATTAAAAGATTTTTACTATGTTTATCTCTTGACGGAGAGTGAAAGATTGTCACATTCAAATCGCATATAAAACTCTCTCATCGCTCTGCACTTTTACCCTCTTAGTTTATCTGTAGAGCCCTTATTTGAAGATATGAAGTACCATGTGTCACAAAAAATGTTTTTGTGTGTAATATCAGAATATTAAGTATCTCATTTTAAAAGTCATGAAGGAAATTTTATTTTTTTGCACTGTGATACATAATTTATTGAAATGGGGAGTCAAATAAAGGGGTAGCAGTAAGGTGAGGTTTCAGTATATATTTAGATTGGAGGTCCCCCAATAATTTAGCATCAGGGGCCCCACTAGTTTAGCACCAGGGGTCTCAGAATGTCTAAATGCACGACTGATTACTGGAAATTGCACAATAATGTAAAATAAGGTGATTTACATACCACGTCATATTCCTGAACGAGTTGAAGAATTGAACCATCATCAGTTAGGAAATGGCCTCCATATGCAGTAGTCAACAGAGCCTTTGCAGCAAAGGCAACCATATACTGATGAAGAGGCAACAGCTGTCCTGCGGGCAACCGAGTCCAGCGTTCACATACCTCTTTAGCCAACTGAAAATTTTCATCGTATTGAAAACAAAATATTATTGTACTATTACACAATTGCATTATCTAATAGGCATTTTCTGCAAAGCTATCATAAAATATTGTTACATATACGATACAACTAGTCAGTGCTTTTTTTGTGACAGTATGGGCCGGTACGGCATGCCGGCACCATTTATAGAGCGATGTTGACACATGTCGAATTTCGGTACATTTGCATTTTTTAATTATTTAAAACTTAAAAGTAATAAATGGCTTCTATAAATGTTAAAAATTTTGATTTTTATTATCAACTTTGATATTAAAAGCTCATCACAAATTCAATATAGAAAGGGAAGAGGGTGAAGGAGTAGTGGGAGGCATTTTACAATTTATCAAGAGATGCATACTGGCACCTTTTTTTTTTTACAAAAAAAGCACTGCAACTAGTCTTTATGAATGAATTACATTCAAACAAATTTCTATACAATTTGTAAAATATTTTAATAAAATTAAGCTTTAAAAGCCATTAGCTCTCATAAATCTATATCAGGAAATAAATGCTTGCAGGGGATTTTTTATTACTACATTGCTGTCAAATTTCTAGTAAATGTGGAATTGCAATAAAAATCTTCACTGAGATCATTTCCCCATTTCCTAATACGTGTATTTAATACACCATTTGAAGCATTCTATAATACAATGAAAACGGTTTTCTTACCTTAGAAAAAACGACGGCATAAGAAATGCAAGATTTTTCTGAAAATGCGTCGGCGTATAGCGTTCTCCTCTTCCTTCCTTCAGCACCATTGCAAAATAATATACAATCATCTCCAAGAAGAGGTTTCAAATGTTCGAATAAGATAGCTAAAAATAAAATAATTAAATCAATGATAATTCTGTAAGAAGTTAATAGATAAAAATAAACAAATACTTTACATAATGAATTCTGGCAAAGAGAAGAGAGACCAAAATAATTAATCAACGAAACCTGGTCTATCAAAAGCATGTGACTGGTCACTGAAAGCCTCCGGAGATGAAACGCTAACAACGAGCTGAGGTCCATGCCAGAATGATGCAACTGGACCATATTCATCGTGCAGCTCAGCAAGATAATTATGAAGTCCGCCAGCTAATTGAATGTCTGGCAAATTTCCATCTCTATAAAACAACAATTCTTAAATGTTGAAACCTTTTATTATTGCTTATAGTTGCCATGTTTCATTAATTTACCTACTTGGGATCAGATGGATCAGGGCCAGGTATTGATGTCGGTCTCTTCCGAGAAGCCTCGAAAATAAAGAGGGATTATATGTTACTTGTATCACTTTAACGTTATACGGCACTTCATTTTAACTCATGAATTCAGCTTTGCGTTACATGTAATTCACTTACAGGATATAGATATAACACAGCTACCAGCAAAAATGCGACGAAAGTGACAGCAAAAATCACGAAAGCCAGCATTGTTATTTGATTTTACTATCATGAAACTGTACACGTACCATTTGTGCACTGTATTTATATGCTACTTCCAAGTAGTCTCTCGATCACTGAACGTTATTTAAATTTTATTAATAAATGCAGACTATGATATCAATGCTCCTTTGAAGTAATGCAAGTACAAATATGGATTATTTTAATCACCAAATAGTTTTTTCAAACAGAAAACGCTAAACTTGAATAAGGATTTCAATGACAATTAATCGTATTTGACAATTTCTTAAAAGCATGCGTATGAAGTTGTAAACGATACGATCCTATATGATATCGAGATAAACAAGGAATCGAAGGATTGTTCCAGCGGTTCCAGCATTCTAGAAAAATATCCAAATAAAATGTATCAGCTGGTATCAGCACCAGACGGTCATGGTGGAATGGGCTACATAGTAGACAACAAATAGACAATCCCTATCTAACGAGTCACTATGAAGTAAATTCAAGGCCAAGAAGCTATATACGATATATCATTAGTTATGGGTGCCAACACGGAAATTTTACAAAGAACGAAATTTATTAATTACAAAAATCACACAAAATATAACAGATTTCAATGTGTATAAAAACACATTACAATGATTTTAAAATTAAATTTACTTACCAATATAAAACACTGAACAGGAATAATCAGTTCCAAAATTGTACAGAATGATAGTTTCGTTTTCATACATACTCAATGAAATGAACGTAACTTAAAGAAAATGAACGGGCTAGGAGATTAGCTGAGACAATTAATACAAAACTAATATTTTGCAATTTGGCTATATGTTTCGATATGACCTGGCCCTTTTCAGAATTTTTATTTATGTATTTACAATGAGTTATAACCGGCTATCGAAAGACGCGATAGTTGTTTGTGAAGAATGTAAGGGTTAGCAACCTTTTCTGCGTGGCGGGGCACATTCTGTTTCAAATGCATCGCGAGCCGTATCAGAAGTCACGAGTGCAGATAAGCGTTTATTAGAGGTTACCTAGAGACTCTTTAGTATCATATAGGTGAACAAGAAGTCTCAGTGCTTTACTAGCGATAGAATGTCACCAGATAAGCTTTTGAGAAAACGATTTTATTAAAAAAATATGACGTCCGTTTTGAGTTAAACTAATTACTTCGCGGACCGCATAAAGCACTCCATATTGTAGGTTGCAGAACTCTGGCATTCGGGATGAGATATTAGCTTTAATAGGGACCAGCTGCCCGCAGAGCTCCGAAATCGGAGCTCTGTAGGAGTATTATGTTAAGAAGGTCCTCCAACCAACACAAACGTTTTTTAAATACCATTCTTACAACCCAACCAAACGATATTTTTGAAACCCTTCTTCCAACCAACCCAATGTTATTTTTGAAACGCTTCTTTCAACATGCCCAACCCAACGATTTTTTTATACCCTTCTTCCATCCAAACCAATCTAACAATTTTTTTGATACCCTTCTTCCAACAAACAACCCAACGATTTTTTGATACGCTATTCTTCCTTCCATTTGAAGGCTTAATTAACGATAATTTAATCGGAAAATGCACATAGAGTCAGAGATATGATCGCAAAACTGCAGTAAGCTATACACTGAGCAAAGGTAGAAACTGCATACCATGATACTTGGAACATTTATGCCATAATCCCAGATAAGCAAATACTCGGTATATAATAACTATTTACCTTAATATGTGTAAAGACTGACATTGCTACAGTAATAATTTCGATTGTTATACAAAAGTGCGACGCGAATAATGCTCTTCTTCCATCTATTTCAAGGTTAAGTGACAGTAATATAATTAGAAAATGTGCATAGAGTCATAGACATGATGGACAACTGCAATAAGCATATGCTATGCATTGAACAAAGGTACAGAGTGTATGCCTCAGGCGCACAACCAGGATGGGGGGGGGGGGGGGGGCTGACAGGCTTAGCCCCCAAAATCCTATATTTTCTGACTTTAGAACCTTAAACTCTAAGAGTTTGTATTAACCAGATGTGTAGCTGCTCAGGTAGTTGAGAAGGCCCCAAATTTTTCAAATGTTTGGTGGAATAATTTTCTTAGAATTGAGGCCCCCCAGAGAAAATCCTGGGTGGGAGCCCAGCATACCTTGATACTTGGCATGTTTAAGCCATAGCCCTAGATGAGCCAATACTCCATAGCTGGGCTACAAAATCCCACATTACTGCGAGGGCACCAAGGATACCTAAAAAGGATTGATTAGTGGGGGAATAAATAGGTAAGCAAATAATTTATCATTAATAACTAATCCAAAGTCTCCTTTTGATATGACACAACAGGAATTTTGAATTGGTAAATGTAAACACTTCTTTCAACCAACCTAATCAAGTGATTTTTTGATACCAACCAACCCAACCCAACAATTTTTTGATACACTATGTTCATCGAGTCAGAGACATGAACGCAAACTACAGTAAGCATATGCTATGCATTGGAGCAAAGGTACAGAGGCTTTACCTTCTCCTCTACTTCCCCTCAAGCGTGGCTGATTTAAAGTGGTAGGGATGATTTTACTTATGAAATGGATACAATTTCAGGATTCAAATTGAACTGCTTTGGCCAATACTTTTACTTATATACAGTGGCGTATCCAGGAGGGGGCTTTGGGGGTCACAACCTCCTCCCCCTCCTCTCTTGATTAAAAAATTTCCTTCATTCTCGCGAATCACTAAAAATAAGTATCATGGGGTTTAGCTTCAAACGCCTCTCCCCCCTCTCGAGTTTGGGTTCAAACCCCCCTGACAAATTCCTGGATATGCCACTGCTTATATAATAATCATTGAAGTTGCTGCCATCGCCAGCCACTGAGACTTGGATCTTTACTCCAGGTACCCACAGGCCCTCCTTGCGCCCCGTGCATTACCTTCCACTCCACTTCCACTCAAGCATGGCTGAGTGAAAGTGGAGGGGGATCTTCGCTTTGGGTTGTGACTGACATGGCCTTCCCTTGTTCAATTAATACATACGTTGATAATTACACACACATTTTTACTGATTCTAATGCAACAAAACCCCTTTTGTATGGAATGGCTTTCCGTATAAAAGGATTTCCCAGCATTGGTGAAATACACAATATGTAGTATGAATGTTCTTGAAAAGTAACAATTGTTTACTTACGATGATAGATTTAAAAATCTATAAGACATGAAGCAATACAAAATTATTGCACAAATACTTCATGTTATATGCAGGGGCGGCCCGAGGAACTTTGGCACCCCGGGCAAGATAGCACTCTAGCGCCTCCTCTGTAAAGGTTTTTTGAAATAATTACGAAGTACATGTTAATTTATTCATCGCTCTGTAAAGATTATAGATAAAGAAAAACAGAATGAATACCACAAAGATTCCAGCCTGTTTGGCGATATAAATCAGTATCTAGTATTTATTCACTTGCAAGTAATGCATAGACAGATGGTCGGAATAGCACCCCCAAGATTTTGGCACCCCTGGCAGCCACCCGGTTTGCCGGTATTCAGGCAGGCCCTGGTTGTGTCAGCACCGTGTAAGGACAAATTTTGAAGCCATAGAGAGGCAAAAATAAATGATACTACCTAGATTCTTTCATTCCATAAAATCAATATTACCGGTAAAATGGTACTACGTAAAAATGGGATTTTGTGTTGTTTGCAGGCGCTGGACTATCAAGGCATAACGAGGGGGAGGGGGGGGGGGGGGGAGGAAGGGGCAGTAGCCCTGGACACAGGACTCAGGGGGCAAAAACTCAGACCGAAAATTACATTTTTGTTTGAATTTTACTTGGAGGGCTTTTGAGTTGTGAATGGAATAGAATTCTAGTTATTTGAATGTATTCTAAAACTGTAATTTTTTCGAATAAAAATTAATGATAGTTCATTTTTAAATCGCAACAATATTAATATTGTGTTTTTAAAGTGTCTTTGAAATAGTAAATTCCATTAAAAAATAATAATATTGTGATGTATGCCAAATATTCTCAAATTTGTGTGTAGCATGCTTCGGTTTCCACCACATTCACAATTTGGTTAATATCTTGAACATGGGGGCACATCTTTTGTAACTTGCCTACAGGTGCAAAAGATCCTAGCTATGCCACTGTTGGACTATTCTGGTGTTCCTGGTCAATATTTCGCATCCGGAGGTAGAAACATGCAGAACATATTGGTCATACAAGAAGAGTACGGGACAGAACAACGTGATTGGCTAATTTCACTTGGCCTTTTCCCTCAACCGGATACGATAATCCTTACGCAATTTGGGTTGTTTTCACAATAAGATGTCACCATACTCCAGCTGCCATATAATTGGGAGACAACTATTGCTCCTTTAGTGCCACGAGATTCTGGAGTGTCAAAATGCTTTGAACCGGTTCTGATAATACTCGGTATTCACCAATGTCATATTTTATGATGAAGGTATTTTGAACAAATTTCAATTTGCATGTATGAAAGTTTGAAAACATATTAGAACATATTTTAAATGCATTCATCTTTTGGAGCATAACTTGAATTAATATTTTTATCATTTGAAACCTTGAGAGAGTGTATCAAACTTCGCCACTATTGCATTTCTTAAAGATAAATTCATTCCATAATTCCATTTAGTCTTCGGCAACCATAGAGTAAAAAATCGGTACAACATACATTATACAAACTTTGTCATATACGTACTAATGCATCGTTTAGTTATCTTTAGAAAATGAAAATCGTATGAGCCTGTTTTTAGAAAATCCAATTTTTGTTAAAGTTGCCCAAGAATAAACTAGCCTTATATTCATTCATTGAGAAAAATAAAATACATAGTTTTATTGTAGCCGTATACTCAAGTAACTGTATTAAATTTGATGAAAATCGTTAAAGCCGTTTTTGAGAAAATCGAATTATTGTTAAAGTTGCCTAGAATAAACTAGCCTTACATTCATTTTTTGAGAAATATGAACTATACAGTATTATTGAAGATGTAAACTCAAGTAACTGTACGAAATTTGATCAAAATCGTTACAGCCGTTTTCAAGAAAATCGGATTGTTGTTCAAAATGCGTAGAATAAACTACTCTTAATTATTGATCAATGTCAACCATTTCTATGTATACTCTGCTCAGTATGATAAAATGCCTAAGTATGAGATTTCATTCATTTTCATTCTACCGTATAGGCTCCAGAGCCAGTTACAGACAGACGGCATTGCAAAAACCACTTTTTCAGATTCAGCGACTTCTAAAACGTGTATTTCTGTAAAAATCTCGAGGTCGAATTTTTTCGCGAAAACAATACTTTCTCGATACTTCATATGAGAAAGTAAAAATATATAAATTTTACTCTAAAGTAAAATGGTTAGGTGGTATTTTGTTAATAAAACGTTTATTTCTCTACCTCCCCATTTCTGAACACCAAAAGCATAATTTGTAAACAATCCGAATTACAATAAAAAATCAATCAATGTACCGTATATACTCGTGTATACTACGAGTTTTTATGACCAAATTTTTATTGCAAAAATTGGGGATCGTACTATACACGAGTAATGCAATTGGGGATTTAAAATTCATGTATCTTCACGGGCATTTTCGGTGAAGTTATGCCACCCGCACGCATTCTAATGGTAGGCTAACCTTAACAGTGAGGTTCTTTATCGTTGTTATGTTGCTTCGTGAAGAGTAGAATCTTTTTCATATATACAGCTTCAAATTCACAAATACTTGATATAAGTGACGATTTACGGGCACTTCCTTTCTTGAATTTTATGTAAGTACATCTTTGTTTGCGTCTTTTTACAAGGGATGGATTGGAACGAGTTGGACTAAATGTATCGTAGACGGCGTAATTTTATGGAATTTCGACATCTCGGAAAAAAGAAATTACTTTGTAATATTCAACAGTCTTTATTGTTTCTTCAATCACACACTGATCGGTTTCCACTACAAAGTCATTCTAAAAGTGTTACGTCGGTTAGTAACACCATTAGAATGATTTTGTAGTGGAAACCGGTCGGTGTGTGATTGAAGAAACAATAAAGACTGTGGAATATTACAAAGTAATTTCTTTTTATCCATTATCCCTACCTATTAAACAGATGAGCGGTTGGAACCATTACGTACGCGAAACGTAATCAAGACGTACTAGAATTGAAACGATTTTATTTCATCTTGTGCAATCATGATTCATATCACTTTTTATTAAATGTTTTAGGAGTAAGATACCTAACCTATCCGAATTTTAGTGTACTCACAAGAAATACTATTTACGACATTTACGGCCTATTCTATGGTGGTGTGGAAAATCAAGGTTGTTCGATATATCTCACTCGTAACCATCGAGCTATCGAAACGAAATATATCGACCATGGTGAAAAGCTCGGGTCGTACTATAAACGAGATATATGAAAAAATCAGGTTTGTTCACCAAAAAACCAGGGGTCGTACTATACATGGAGTCGGCATATACACGAGTATATACGGTAATCTAATCAGTTCAATAAAAATTTTTCTAAATGACAAATTACTAGAAAAACAATTTAAAAAAAATAATATGAAAATTCAAAAAACTTAAATTGGAAGTGTCTCAAAAAATAAAAATACTAAAAATGTCCAAAAATTAAAATTTCAAAAATTCTAAAAAAAATTCTGAAAATTAAAAAATTGGAATTTTTTTAATTTAAGCAATTTGAGAATTTCTAGAGATTCAAAAATGGCCTTAGAAGTGGAGCACGGTTGTATTTGTGAATTAAACATTTAATTAACAAAAATATTGAGGTGGGAGGGATAGAGCAAGCCTTACCGACTCTAGCCATGAACTTTAGCGATCTCTGTTTTAACCATTTTGTGTGGCTATTTTTCAAAAATAACTTAAAAACATCCCTCCAAGTAAAATTATTGAATCTCCTGCTTATAACTTTGTTCTTAACTATTGATTTCCATTTGCAAATCGAAATATTTTCATGTATAGGATAGAAAAAATAATTTATTATATTAACACAAAGGAATGGTCATTTCTAAACGAGATTTAAATGATTAAAGGCTACCGAAAAATGAATGAATGTACAATTTATTTTCATAAAATCAATGTATATTAACAGCATTAAAATAATAATTACAGAAATCGTCATTATTACAATAAATACAACAGACTGATATATTTACGTATGGGTTCAATTGGTCAATAACTCTCAGAAATGGGTTTCATTACTTTATACTATTTCTTTCTTGAACAATTAAATCTACAAAAATTAAATCGTTTAACACGTCATAGATGATACTTGCATATAATGTTTTTTGTTCTGTCGTTTCACATTTAACATCTAAATTGAGTTTAACCACCAAAAGCATTGCTGCCTAACAAAGTAGAGGCCTGAGAGTTAATGTTTCGCTGACATGCATTCTGTATATTTTATCGACTCTTCACTCCATATTTTTTGCTACAGGTTCAGGTTCTAATTCCTCCAAATATTTTTCGATGTCATAAGAGAATGACATTGCCCAAGATTCATTTTTAATGTTTCCTCTGAACATGGATAGCTTAAGTGTCCCATTATTAGAGGCGACCGGATGTCTGCTGCCCTGGATGAGCGAGAAGCGAAGCAGGTAAAGCACGAATGATACGTTTTAAATGGAATTAGTGTCACCGTGAACCCAGCTATCAGTAAAAAAAAATCCTACATCCGGCCACTCATAACGCATCTAAACAACAAACGTATTTGAATTGCATCGCTAACCCAGATGTCCTCCTTTATTAAGTATTTGTGCACCTCTGATGGTAAATCAGACTCAAACTACTGAATTATAGTTGTTTTTATTAATTATTAGGCACATTTAAAAACAAATTAGTCAAAACTAAAAAATTACAATTACGTTAAATTTTGTCTGAGTGCCCAGAAAGACTATTGGAGAGATTGTCAATTAGATTTCAACAATTAGGTGAGCTCAATCCTCTTTTGAATATGTTAATAGAAATGCAGCGATCTCGTAAAATGTAACACATTGCAGTGAGAAGCAACACAAAAATATAAGTGCCACGTCACATTTTTGTTATCTTTAATCGGTCATGCAGTGCATGGCTTTAAAGTATTTGCTTTTTATTCATTTGCTATACTTTACTACTTTTACAAGGTTCAAAGATTAACTCGTAAATAAATTATTGAGCTCACCTATGTCTGGAAGCAAAGAGAAACTCTTGTAGTCATAAAACTGTTGAAGGAAAACAATTTCATGACAACATAGACATTTTGCATGCAAATCATTGAATACCTCTTTGCAAACCTTGTCTTCTGACGAACATTTAAAAATCAGTCATTTGCCACCCATGTATAATTTTCCATAAATTACATACAAACATTTCACAATCGATGGAATTAAGTATACATGATATATTTCAACATTCATCTCACTCGCTCAGGGCAACTGACATCTGGATTGCCCGTGACAACGGGAAGGAAGGAACACCAGAAATGGATCTACTAATAAGGTGACAAAAAATATTTGAGGAAATGGAACCCAAGGCTATGCCAAAACATGGAGAGTGCGCAATTAATAATGCAGAATGTAGGTTAGCTGAGCATTCATCTTTGGGCTGCTACTGCTTGAGTTTAGATATGAAAGATGAAAAAGCTGAAAACGTTCTATGCAAAAATTTTATGGGATTTCCCCCTGCTATTAATATCACCAGCAATGGTTAATCGAGTTAGTATAAATATATCTAGAAAGCTAATAGAGTATCTGAAAATATGATGGGCCAAGAATAAAAAGTAACTTACACTAAGAATTTGAAATTTTTACCTTCTTATACCCGTTTTCTACTCTTATGAAGCTTGACCTTGAAAATCCTAGTTATATGCTTACTGCTGTAGCCAATAAAAACTCGAGAGACTGTCAATGGGGAGGGGAGAAAGTCAGTCGGTCTCTCGCCATCGTGCTGTTCACATCGCTCCGAGCTCGACTGTGTTGTCAGATCTACCGCGTTTACGCCTTAGCGTTTGCATGTGACTTTCTTCAAGAGCAGATGTCGGGCAAGAGCGTACTACTTTCCTGTGCCTCTCGAAAACTTCAAATGGTGGTGGAAGAGGAAAACTATTCGCTATTCGCTGCGCCACGGTCAAGCTCCATAAGAGTAGAAAACGGGTATAGCGCAGGATCATTTTTTTGGGACCTTTTACTAGACTGAGTGTTCTTAAAAAGCAAAGCTACCCTAAAATCTAAAAGTATAGCTTTTAAAGTTTACCTTTTATTGAATATTGGACGTAACTAAAGAAATAACCAAAGTAATTGAAAATGGGTCGACTACATCTATATACAGTAACTAGGAAACCCTTTTGCGGCCAAGCTCATGATGAAGTTTGAAATTTTAAGGAAATCTTTACAATGGATATGTAGATAACATCTCACAACTGTCAGTTATATCATTTGAAAAAGTCACTCAAGTCAAAAGCTGAGAGTTTTTAAGACTATGAAAAAGAAGAATCTTTTAAAGAAACATCCTGTTCTTACAGGATTAACTATTATCCATACATATCTTCTTACTTCAGACTATCCACAAATACTTTGCTTACAACTTCCGAAGAAAAACTTAACTTTTATTGAATGGATAAGGCCTTCCGAATGCTAAAACAATACGATTGTGGAAAATGGCAAATAATTTAAAGGAACAAAATTTTCTGTAAAAAAGGCATTTCATGTTATGCAGGAAACCTTTTAGTAAAATAAGAACAAAATGTGACTTATGAATAATAAACAAAAGAAATACCACTAAGCCTGGAAGCATTATGTGTCCAACTGCAATGCGTGAAAAAGACATTAGAGCAACATGGTTAAAAATTTATTAAGTGCTACTGGTGTGCACATATATTCATACAAAGATCTTTAAAACTCATACCCTCGAGGCAAAAGAATTTGAAGGTATTGCAAATCAATTGACAAAACACCATCTTTATCATGTAAGAAGTTTTGTTAAAAATGTTGAGAACATTTTATTGCAAACCTAAGATACGAGCAATTTACGGCAATCACAATTCTTACCGTCACAATACATAAAAACAGGAATGGAACATTTCAAGTGCTAAACACAAAAATTTCTTTAAAATAAGTTATCACTTGACCAAATGAAAGACATTCAAAATCACAAAAAACTCTTCCTATAGCAGTACACAAAATTTCAAATCTTCACAATGAAATGATCAACAGCATCCCATAAGAAAGCGACACACAAAACACTATCACATGTGAATAAATGATACATTAAGTGTAAACAAAATGTCTAAAAATTAATAAAAGTTTTGCCCAGGAAGGTGAATGGGTTCGTTTTTAATTTCCCCTTCTTCAAGAAAGTAAATTAATTTTAAAATGTCACTCACATTAATAAAACTGCAATCGGCTCTTTATAACCCAGTCATAAAAACACGTTCGCTGTTCTTTTCTGGTGACAACAATGTGATCTTGAGTCATTCAATCATCTGTGTTAACAGCTTACTCACAAGAGTATTTCATAAAGAGCCAGCCACAATTTGGCCAAACTTTTGGTCCATTAAACATGAGAAGTATTTTACATTTGTTTAAGACTCAACTGATCAAAGCTTAGCAGACTTTCGAGGTTTGTATGGCATTATGATCTTTTGACCTTTCAGGCTTTTCCTCGATGAACTTTTGCGTCTCCTTGGTATTGCATCAGAATCATCTTTGGTGCGGTTAGGTTTCTCCCCAGACTTGGAATCTGTGTCCTCCTCCAGATCCAAAGCCCCTTCAGAGACAATGGAACTACACCAAGATATAAATAAATAGAGATACAGTTTTTAAATAGAACATTACATATTATGAAACCGAAGAACAAATTACTTGTCACTTAAATAGACCATATTTAAAAGTGAAGAAAGAAGCCAAAAGTTTGTGAAATTCCCTTTTTAAAAAATTATAAGGCACCATTAAAAATAAATTTTATACAGCTTGTACGAATTCCACCATACAAGAAACGAAGTTCGTATTTACGAACATTCCACATACCAATGAATTACACCTCGCACTTTATTTACGAACACACCCTCATGCATTTATGAACATTGGTCGCAGTAAGAACACTTAAACTTGTTAACACCTGTCATTTGCTGTTTGTATTCTAAACCGTACAGGCGCGTGTTTATATACATACTGTTTTTTATTACCCTTGAAATATGGAAAACAATCGTAAACGTAATGTTTGTGAAAGTGCTAAGTAGTCAAAAATGTCAAATGTTTTGATGGAAACTAAAATGGACATAATATACACATCAGAAAAAGGGGAGTCGCTTGCTTCGATTTTTTGTCTTTATGATCTCAATTGTTCAACAATTGCAACCGTTTTAAAAGACAGAGGAAAAATTGGTGATCATATTCACAAAGCAGGCTCTGTTCAGTCTGTGATTATAAGTAAAAAACAAAATGCTGTTGTTGAAGAAATGGAACGATGTTTAACAATTTGAATTCAGAGTCAAAATAAAACAAAACAATGCTTGAGTACCGTATATATTCTTCCCTTCAACCCACTCATTTGAGCAAGTTTTTTAAAGATAAAATATAAATTTTATGTTTTCCTTTCAAACTATGTAAGTACGGCGATGCTGTATTATTTTATCATTAGCCTTCGCATTTTCTGCCAGTTAGTGTGAATTTTTCATTCTAATGTGCTTCAAGTCAATCAAATGTTGTTTTTCGCCAGTCACGTTTAATTATTCACCCAGAAAAATGTCCATCTAGTTTGCGACTCGAATATAAGTTGAAGGTAGGGTTTGATTGGCTCAAAAAGGAAGAAATTTCTCGATTTATAAGATATATGGAAATTTCTTTAGATCAACGAAATTATAATTTTTAAATGAAGTGGCCTACTTTTTATCAAATGGAAAAGTATTAAATTCTTTTGAGGCATTTTTAAGGAATCAAATCAATTAAGTTGTTTCGTCAGACAAAGAATGCTTTGCAGCGATTTCTGCGATTAAAAATTCTGCCTTTTTTCGAATTTCATCGTACTGAATATCTTTAGTAGTACATACCTTTCAACATTAACCATTTAGTAGACGAAGGATAGTCATTACTTCTGAATGTATATAATCAACCATCATAGAATAAAATTCAATAAATTCTTTTGGTAACTGAATCTTTTAGCGTTTACAACATTGCCTAAGGTGTTGCGCCATTTAAAAAAAATATCCTTTCACTGAATTTTCTCTGAAATAAAGATATATTTGCTCTTCACTCCAGTTATCAGCGAGAGAAGCTTTGCTCTGCCGTCAATGAACCACAATGTAATGAGCAAATCGCTTTTGAAGGACAGCTTTGGAGAAAGATGGAAATCCCTGAGCAGTTTCTACTGTTCTCCAAAAGATGCAAAAAGTAATAAAAAAGTAATCGAAGGTAGCACAGAAGGTGAAAAGGTAGTACTGTACTACCAAAAGTAGTACATCTGGGAACCCTATGCATCTGTGACCCCTTATTAAGACAGCTGACCTTGTCACAACCCCATTACATATTTCCATCTATTTGCAAATAGATATAAAATGTCAAATTAATTTCAAAATACTATAAACATTATAACATTGGTTACACTGTAATCCTGAATAATTTGTACAGCACATTTTGTAAGAATCTTATAATGTCAGTAAAATACTAAATACCCTTAAGAAACTAAGAAAATAAAATATTTTTACTGTCCCATATACATCCCTCTGATTTTGCAACCCTCATCAATCTTTTGCAACCCCTCCAGGGGATCGTGACCCACAGGTTGAGAACCACTGCATTACACTGTGATATTTGGATATATTCTAATACACATTAAAAAAAACTTTCAATATTTCTGCATTTGTGATCTCCTCTTTGCCTTAAAACATCCCCAAGCACCTCCTTTTACATGCAAATTGTAATAATTTTGTTTTTTAATTTTTAATGCACTTACATCCTTTTAAGTACTCATGTAGCAAGATACCTTGAATTTAAAGTTACACTTAAAGCAAAAAGAGATTGAGGAAGTAAATTTACCAGGCTTTTCAGAACCGATTCAATATTGAATCAGACTTTGCTCCCATTCAAATTGCTATAACCTTAACCAACATGAAGTTCTCTTGGTGAGTGTAAAAAAAAAAGGAATTAATACATAAATGAGATAGAGTATTTTGCAGAGAAGAACTGAGAAATAGCACACAGAAGCAATTCAACGATTTCATGAAGAATCTAAAATCCTGATAATGTATTACCACCAAGAAATATTTCAATGCATTGCTAAATAATACAGTAAAACCTCCACCTTACAAACTCCCTTAGAATGAAAAACTCCGTATAATGAAAATTATCGCCGGTCCCGAAAAATTCACTAATAAAACTATATAGAAAACCTCTATATTACGAACCTCCGCTAATTACGAAACCTCCCAATTACGAGATAAAAATCGTACCCGTTCCACTAAAAACAAACCTCCATAGAGCGAAATAAAAAAA